>CM027572.2:12704415-13957066 GCA_015852605.2 Populus deltoides | reverse complement strand
ACTAATAAAATAAATTCATATTTATTTTTTTATTTATGCATACACAAATTTTTATTTTTTTATTTTTTATTTTTTTGGCTACGTCTGTCCTCTAGTGTTTTGTCTTCTGGAAGCAGGACGACGGCGATGAAGACGATGGTGAAGCTGACGGGTCGATGCTACTCTCCTCTTGCTCTGTTTTTTTTTCTTTTGCTATACTTTTTTTCTTCCTTGTGTTTTTTTTTTCTCCGCTGTTCGTGGTTTTTTTTCTCCTCCTTTGCCTCTGCTCTGCACTGTCATTTATAGAGCCCGAGAGCTTGCCAAAACCAGTCCCTGTTACAGTCCTGCATTTACAGGACTATTAATCAATCCACGAGCGGGATCGTGGGCAAAAGATGTGGTTTATGATCGGATCGAATTGCTGCAGTTTTCCCTATTGAATAGGCTTTCTCCACGCGAAATGAAAGGGATAATGAACAACTCTTCAAAACGGAGTCATTTGTGTCCTTGGGAGTGACTATTTTTCACTTTGGTCCCTAAACTTCTGACATTTATTAATTAGGTCCCTGGTTCCATTAATTAAAGAATTCCAAGTCCAATTAAGTCCCCAAACTTCAAAATTATGTTGTCTTAGCCCAAATTTCGATTTATTCCTCATTTTTATTATTTCACACAATTTTTTTAATAAAATAAAAGGAGTCAAAAAATATCATATGAAAATCTTTTGTAGATGATGGTTGACTTTAGTGAGTTAGGAATCTTCTCTCTTCTCGTGATAGCAAAGTCTCCCAGCTAAATACTGTTTTTAAGCCGCATGCAATCAAATGCCATTAATATATGAAAATCTTTTTCAAGTTAATTAACTATGAAGTTGTTCATGGTATACCAAATAATCGAAATTAATCTATAGATGAATCCTAGCTACCCCTTTCCCTAAAACTTATCATTAATTAATCCTTGCCATTGTTGAAGCAAATTTGTTTTTTAGACTTTCTCGCTTGAGAGGTTTATTAGTCCTCTGTAGCTCTGCTCTTTTTTCTCCTGGACTCCATTTCCTTGACCATGGTGTTTAATAATTATCCACTCTCTCTACAAAAAAAAAAAAAAAAAAAACCATCTACAAGTAACACACCAATAGAAGTTCATTCTTTTTTTTTCCTATAATTTTGGTTGGATTATGATGCTTAAATTTTAAAAACAATTTGTGCGTGAAGTTAATCAAGAATACCATGTGAGTTGATGATCAGAATCTCATTGGGATACATGATATCCTCATTTTTTTATATTTTATTCCTGAGAAATATTCTTATCTTGCAGCCTCTCAAGGATTATCAGTAGCAAAAAAATACTTAATTATCAATAGCCTCGAAAACCAACAATATTAAAAAAAAATGCAAAGAGAGAAATTTATATACTTAATTAAATAAAATCTGTTTTCTAGAATAGGATATAGAAAGGAAAAGATAACACGGATTAAATTAATTTTTAATGAAAAAAATAAATGTTGACTGCACCATATAACAATTATTGTGCAAGGATTATTTTGCCCTCAACAATAATATTTAATGAAGTTATGATTTGAGGGTAAAACAATTTTTTTTATTAGATCCAATTGCCATTAACTTATTGATCGAGGCATATCATATGATACATTTATATTTTTAACAATAAAATGATTTAAATAAATTTGAAAATAAAAAATTAAAATAAAACTGATTTTTAACGTTTAGAATACACAATGAATTGACAACATTCTCTTTAGCATAGGGGCATTTTCTTGTGGCTATTAAATGTAAAAAGTTTCATAATAACGTAATTGCTTGAAATATAATTTTGAATGATGAACCATATATATTTACCTAATTAAAACAAACATAGTTTAATTCGCTTAAAGAAATTTGTCCCCATGAGCGAAGGAAATAAAGTTGTCAAGATGACATAATTTATCTACTTACAGAAACAGTTGAATCATAATTCTCATCGATAACTATAAAAATAAAATTTCAAGTTAATTAAACTAAAGTTTTGAGGAGAAAGTTTGCAGAATAGTTAACGTCTTTATAAATTTACTATGCAAAGTTTTTAACAAGTCTTACTCATAAGTATTGTGAAAAGGGGATATATGTTGTTACTCATTTTGAGAACCCACAAAAATAAATAGAAAAATAAAAAAAATATATGAAAAATTGAAAAGGTTGAAAAAATTTTATATATATATAAAGTTTTCCAGCAAACAAACGAACGAAATCTTAGTTGAAAAGTGTCAGTCTAGAAACGAAAAAATAGGACAAACCGACTATTTAATAAGAAATCACTTTTAGAAAGAAAAATTACTTTCCATCAAAAAGTGCCAAGGAAGAAATAGGACGGTGTGGCAAGGGAGGAACCACTTTGATGACAGAGAAAGGATTTTCATTGAAGAAATAAGAAATGTTTTGAAGTTACTTGCCTCTTTTTAACACTCACCAATAGAATCTGAAGTTAACCTCTCTTTTTCAGGGATTTAAAACCCAGCCCGCTTATCAACCCCGCCCAAGGCCCAGGTCACGGGTTTTGCTCGGGTCACGGGTTTTGCTCGGGTCACCGGGTTTTGACCGGGTCACCAGATCACCCGGGTCATTTTTATTTTTTTTTATAGTTCAAAACGACGTTGTTTTGATAACATACAAAAAAAATAATCAACGAGTTACAACCAGGTTTTTTACCGGGTTTTGCTGGGTCAAACAGGTCATTGGGTCAACCGGTTAGGTCAGCTGGGTCCCAAGTCGACTCGTCGGGCCGGACTTCAAAACTATACTTTTTTTTCCTCTCTAGTCAAGATTGCCATAACTCACCGTATGAAAATCTTTTGTAGATGATGGTTGATTTTATTGAGTATGGAATCTTTTCTTCTTGTGATAGCAAAGTCTCCCAGCCAAATTGGTATTGTAGTAACTATTATGGTTGTGATTTGAAAAAAATTGTTTTTATAAAAAGTACTTTTAGTTGAGGTTGATTTGAAAAAATATATATTTGGTTAAAACTGTGGTTGAAATTGAGGTTGAGCAAAAAGTAATTTAATGTGTTTAGTTAAAAAAATATTTTTCAAATTGAGGTTATAAAATAATATATATATTGATGGTTTTTAATTTAAATATTATAGATTTAACTACTGTTATTACATCATGAAATAAATAATATTGATATCAAATATTTTAATGGTTTTATTGCAGTGAACAAAATTGGGATTGGGATTGCAATTAAATTCTACAAATGCTACGTCATCAAATGATCTTCTTTTAATTTTTTGAATAAAACACAATTAAAAAATATAAAATATATATATATATATTAATATTAATGGTTTTAAATTTAAATATTGTAGATTTAATTATTACTATTATATCATGAAATAAATAATACTTTATATAAAATATTTTTTATTATTTCATTAAATCATCTACAATTCCATTACGTACATAATTCATCCAAAAAGAATTACAGTTTCCATGATTTTTTGAGCGTGTAATAAAATTAAATAAAATATTATCAGGAATAAAATTGAGATTACAGTGCAAGTGAATTTAATTCACTCTACACTAGTTTTTTAGAGAAAAAAATATTGTTCACATGATAGTGCGAGTGAATTTAATTCACTCTAAACTAGTTTTTTTAATAAAAAAAAACTATTCACTTAAAAAATAAATAGTGCGAGTGAATTTTAATTCACTCGTACTGTTTTATTCACATGAACAGTGCGAGTGAATTAAAATTCACTCGCACTGTTCACTTAAAAAAGTAAACAATGAAGGAGAAAAGCAGCCAAGAGCTGCTTCAGCAAAACCTGCGTTGTAAATGTGAATTTTACTAGGCCCCATCAAAAATAAAATGTGATTTTTTGTTACCAAATGTTTACAAGTTACGGTTTGTTTTAAAAGCAACCGCAGCTGTGTAAACAAACAGCCACTAAACCGCATGCAATTAAATGCCATTAATATATGAAATCATAATGGAGATTCTTTTTTTTTTCTTTAAAAAAAAAGAGGATTATTATTTGAGATGATAATTGTAAACTCTATTATTTCTTCTAATAGTCCAATATAAAAAGATTTTTGTCTTTATGAAGATGAAAAATACTTAATTTATTTGGTACAAGAACAAATAATATATCATCTAAACTGATTGATGGACACGCAACTATATATTATTCGAAAACAAAATTATTTTTTATATTTTATTTTTTAAGAGGCATCTTTCTGTATGCTTGAAGGAACCTATATGGGTGACAAGTTATCATGTTGTGCAATGAATGTCAAACAAGTGCCATGCAGCACTATCCTTAATTATTTCGTCTATTAGATGAATTTAAGGTATTTAATTATGTTCTATTATGTTAAGAAAGATCAGTATATTTCATTTCAGTTTAAAAAATAAAATAAACTAGATTTCATTTCATTTAGAATTTCGACTTGTTCCAGAAATTTCAGCCAGAATATTTCAATTATTTATGGTAATTTATTTTTATTTTTTTTGTTGTTATCTCATTCTCATGACTTATATCACGGGTTTGACTTGTTAACCTAGTTATCTCAATTTTTTTTCATTTAATTTTTTAATTTATTTTTTTAATTTCATCATTCAATATTTTCAATAGTTGATTGATTATGAATTACACTTTATCATTTATTTTAGTTTGTTTTCTATAAAATTATTATAGTCTCGTAATTTAGGTCACGAGTTTTGCGAGTTAACTCGAGTAGACTTAAGTTGTTTTATTGTGTTCTTTTCTTAGATTGAATTTTTTTAAATTTCATCATTTAACAATGAATTTATTATGAATTTAGCTTCATATTTTGTTTTGATTTGTTTTATTTAGGGTTATCATAGTCTCATGATCTGGATCGTAAATTTAAAAGTTTAATCCGAGTTAATCCAGGTCAATCCAATTTATTGTCGTCTCAATATTTTTTAAAAAAAATTGCCATATTGAAATTTTTTTATCAAATTATATTTTTATCAGTTGTCTTTGAACTTATTAAGTGAATTGGGTAATATCAAGTCAACTCTTATATTTTTATTCATTTTTTAAATTTGAATTATACAATTTCTAGTTAACTTATTTTTAAATTTTGTTAAATTAATATTTTTAATATACACATAAATTATATGTTGCTTAGATAATCGTTTTATATTCTTCTATTTTAATCTTTGTACAATAGCAATTATTCAATGAACTTTATAAAACTTGTGGGTCTTCGTATTAGTGAAAGTTGTCATGGTCCTCAGTCTCGGCAACAAAGGCGTATCTGGTGCCAACTTTCGACCCAGGCCCTCGTTTTAAGCCGCACGTTTGCTTTGAAAAGTCCTCTTCCCATCACATGCTTGCGTGTGGGTGATTCGATATAATATTAGGCAAATTCCTTCTGCTAGGTCAACAAAAACGGTTTTAGGTTCCTTGGGGAACTCCTCATTTTGCTTAGGAAAGGGAGGGGTGAAAAACCCTTAAACAGCATAACGCGTGTTTATTAAGAATATTGTTGGAGGTTCGTTTACGATGCAGGTAACAGGATCATGTTGGAAAAACTTTAAATTATCTTCTTTTCTTCCCTAATCATGGGTGATAAGATGACTAATTGTCATAAAATGATAGAATATTGCATAAGCTTTCGAGCACTCCGAAGGCACTTGCCTCTAATTTTCTATGAGAAAAACAATTGTCAGAACTATACAATGTTTCGGTGAAAACAGTCAAAATTTTGGAAATTCAGTAAATCAAGTGCTAAAATATGAATACAGTGACACCCAAGAAGCCACCACTCAAGCAATATGCTCTTTTACCCTCACGAGGGAGAAGCTTCTTACTTCGATCGGCTCATGGATTTATTTATTTTTTTGGTGAACACATTTAACAGTTGCACACTTCCTACACTTCTTCCTCTGTGTGTATATATATATATATGTATATAGATGAACCCGTATGGCCATGAAATGCCTATAGGAAATCATAGTGGTTATTGACAGGGGAAAAAAAAAGAACAGAGAGAGAAGCCAAGATGAAGAGCAACAGATCCATACCTCCTCAACACCAGGGCTCGGTAACTTTTGAAGCGAGAAATGATGTTCACAGGTCCAAAGAGGATAAAGCAGCGGTGAGGTCTCATGTTGTGGAGGATAAAGCAACACATAACAAGCTAGCGAGCAAACCATCTCTAGACATAGATGCAAGCGCTGAGGCATTCATTAAGAAATTTAGGCAACAACTTCTGATCCAGAGGCTTGAATCCATTGAGAATTATGAGCAGATGCTGGCAAGAGGTCTCTGATTAATTTGCCATCGTACGTAATCCTTGAGTATATGTAATGTCATGGTTATGTTTAATTTCGTACTGTTTTATGCGTTGTAACTTGTTTCCTCTCTTTAATGATCTCGTGTACACGTATGTTTTAGAAAGCAAGCATGCATCAGAAGAATGAAGTTGCTCAATTGAGTATGAAGTTCTTCTGTGCTAAAGTTTGTATAATTATATCTTCTGTATGAATAATCGGCTTCCTTCCCCTTTTCTCTCTCCATTTTTTGTGATTTTGGCTATTGATTTGATCAATGAAACATCTTTATCTTTCAAAGATGAAGAATCAGTCTGCGAAAATCATATAGAAAGGGCCATAGTGTTTAATGGCTCTCTGATCAGTGGAGTACTGTGCATTCCATTTTCCAATATATTGTGGTGCCACGCCTTGATCAGCCCAGGTTTTAGTCATAGTAAAGCTTCGTTGGAAATAATAACCTTCGGATTCAATCCCATAATGGAACCAGGATACTTGGAACAGCCGAAGGGCAGGATGTGGTTTGTTTGGTTCAAACAAAAGTCAAATTACCGTTTCTGATTCAAGTGTTAAAAGACAATGAAATTCATGGGATCTGTTGTGGAATCCATTGATTCGGAGGGTCACTCCAAATTTTTCATTCTAGCGGTGATAAATCTTTATTTTTAAAAAAATTTTCTCTAATTTTTTATTGTGGTGGTGGTAAATTTCTAATTTTTGAGTTTTTGTTTTAGAAAACAATTCTTAAATTTATTCTAAATTTTTTTTTATCATTTTACCCCTAATCTATTTATCATTATTTTTTTTCATATCTTTATTTTTAGTTTTTTTCTTTACGTTTTTGTTTTTGAAAAAAAAATTTACTCTTTACTCTTGGAATATTTATTATTCTACACTTGATCTATTTATATCATTATTCTTATTCTTATCTTTATTTTTTTGTAATTCACTTTTTAATTTTTTATTTGAACATTTTTTTTGAAAAATTATTAAACAGAGACTAAGAAAATTATGTGTCAATGAAGCAATTGTAATATTGTCTTATTCTTATACTACGTTAAAAATAAGTTTGGGATTTTACAAGTTTTTATTGACACATTTTATTTTTATTATATTTTATTATATGTAAGTATTGGCTTATTAATTCACAATTATATTTATGTATTTGTTGTTAAAAAACATGTTAATAACACCTATACATTAATTCATTTGCGCTAAAAAAATATTAAACCTGCAGCTAGAAGATGCATTAATACTTTTATTTTGTATTTATTAACACAAATAGTTTTTAATTTATTTAATTAAATGCACGCATAGACCTTTTGATTTATAATTATAGTTTTTATTATTAAAAAAATACATTTAAAAAAATTATATATTTTTTATCTAAAAAAATATTATCCAACCCGTGTTAAAATGCGAATCAAATAACTAGTGTTATCATATTCTCTCAATAAAATAGGGATTTAATCAAATCCCAGGATTAAATAAAATTAATCCTGATATAATTTTGTTAGGTCGACAATCATGCCTCTCCTATGTGTTTAGATTGCAACCTAGTTTTACTTAACAAAAAGATTTGATTAAATTCTCCTAGAAACTAATTATATTTATTGAATAATTCATTCCAAAACCATTTTTACTTTGACTGCTGACACCTTTTACACTCTTTTTTTATTAGCTGGGTAGGATATCTTTCCTTTATTTTTATTAGAGAAAAATATAATCACTTAATAACACAAGTATTTAAATTGAAATGGTTTTTTTAACATACTATCATAGAGTTTTAATGATCAAAATGATATAGATTTAAATTTCATTTTTTTCATTTTTTTTCTAATTAAAATTAGCACAAGAGAGTGTGTGTGTGTAAATTTTAAAATAAAAAAAGCTTTTAGATATTAAATTATATTTTGAAGTATTATCTAATAGTATGATGTATATTTGAAAATATACATTCATTCATAAGGAAAAATAACATTTTAGTAACTAAGGGATTTATTTTTATTAGGATACATTAAAAAATGAAATAACATAATAATGAAAAAGAAAATAACTAAACTCCTAAAGCTGCAAAATTTGGAAAATCTTCAAAATAAGCCGTAAAGTTTAGGGTATATAGATTCAGAAAAAAAAATTGAAAGTTTTAGAACTTAAATAAAAACTTAGTTAGATTTTGGTTGTGTCATACCACCAGACATAAAACCCTGTTTATTTTTGTATTTAAAAAATGTTTTTAAAAAAAATTTAAATTTTTTTTTCAAATTAATATTTTTTTAGTGTTTTTAGATCATTTTAATGTCAAAAATAATTTTTATAAAATAAAAAATATATATTATTTTGATATATTTCTATTGTTTTTGTATTTCAAAAACATTTTTGAAAAAATTTAAAAAAATTTTATTTTTTCCTTTACTTTAAATTAATATTTTTAAAATTTTTTTAGATTTTTTAATGTCAAAAATAATTTTTATAAAATAAAATATATATTATTTTAATATATTTTGAAATAAAAAATATTTTAAAAAATAATCATAATTACATTCTCAAACATTCTCACCCAGCAAGCCCCGAGTTTAAAAGAATATAGAAAAATCGAATACAGTACTCTCCTCATCTCCTGTTTTTGCGCTCATTCGTCCTTTGGTTTACTAAACATTTGGGCACTCTTGGATTAACGTGTTTTTAATTTTTCAATTTTCAATATATTTTTTTTATTTGAAAAACATCATTTTAGACACTACACGGGTTGGAAAGTACTAATATATGAATATAATTTTTGGTGTCAAAACATTTAGGGCGATATTGAGAAATTTATAAAATCTACAATATCTACATATTCAATGTTAAGCTTGTAGTAAAAGAAATTCAAATGACTTGTATTTTTGGAGAATAAAATAACAAATGTTTAGACATTAACAAAAGAACTAAAAATATGTTTTGGAATTTTAGTAGTGGTGGCGGTTTTCGCTTAGAAATGCATCAAAATAAAATTTTTTTATTTTTTAAAAATTATTTTTGACATCAGCACATCAAAATAATTCGAAAACATAAAAAAATTATTTTAAGCAAAATAAAAATTTAATTTTGAGTTCATGTCCTCTTTTTTTCTTCACTTTCCTCTTTTATTTTTAATTTTATCATTTAATATTTTTTATTTTTAAATTTATTTTTATTTTTTTCTATAAAATTATCGCGATCTCAAATAAATATTTTGAAATTTAGTTTGTCCTTGATTTGAAGTGTTTATTTTGATTATCATATAATTAAAAAAATATAGTTTAAAAAAAATAAAATTACTAAGTTGGAATTAATATGTCATCATTCTAATATTAAAAAAAATCATCTTGATTTTTTTTAAAATCAAACCACACTTTGTATTGGTCTTTCAGGTTTTTTTTTGAACCTACTAAGTTGATAAATTTATGTCAAGGCAAATTCTATATAGGTTAATTTTAAATTTGGTCTGAAGAAGAAATCAGGGCAAAAAGTTAATTTATTTAAATAAATTTAATGAAAATATTAAATAGTTTTATGCATCCTAGGCTTTTTGTTTTACCTTAAATAATTCTTTAGTGAGAGCGCTCTTGGAATAAAGATAATCTGATTGAACTACAAATAAATTACTTGTTTTTAATTAATAAAGATACCCATTAATTTTCATAAAACTTGTTTTTTATATAAAAAAAAAAAAACCAAAGGGTTAGATTTTGGACACCTAAATAGGTTGGGCCGAGCTCCATAGGATACTTTATGAATCGAGTAAATAGATGGACGTACAATTAAATGGGCATGGACCAATAGGATTGAGTAGGCTCAGACCCAGAGTGATACTCCCAATCAAGAAACAATATTGATAAGGTTGTGGTCAACCTTTAGGCGGGGTGGTGCTCCACTGCTACCAGTACTCTAGGAGGAGTAGGAGAAACAGAAATCAAAGACCAATTGAGCAAAAATTGTTGATTTTTCGTTCTTACCTCCCCCATAGAACGGGAGCAATTCAACCATTTCAGTTTAAAATCCAGGCTCAAGGCAAGAATCTTTCTAGTCAAAATAGCTAGTTACTTGTGCTCATGGGAAGAAAATGGATTGAAATGATTGAAAGTCTAGCCAGAAAATCAAAATTAATGCGTGGGCGTGCCTGTTGGCGTCTGAAAAGGGAACCGCCGCCATTCACCAACATAAAGTAGAAAGTTAAAGGCACCTGTGGCATGCCCCTCGTGCTGCGATGTCTTCTAAACCAGTCCATGAACACTGAACTTTTATCAGTTCTAGAAAGAGAGGGACGGCATGGCCCTTGTGCTGTGCCGGCCCAGAAACATTGATTTTATATCAGTTTTAGAAGGAAGGGAAAACAATGAGTAAAGGATGAGTAATTCCGCAACAGATCCAATCTCGAAGATTAATACAATTGTATACAAGAAAGTTCGCTAGATTCTCTTGTTATTTAAGTAGAGTGAAACAAGATGATCATCTCCACATGGGATCTCATATGCTTTGTTTTATTTTATGTGCAGGAACTAGTCACTAACCAACGAAAATAAGTTATAAAAAAGTGCACGGAACAGAGACCGCAGACCCAGAAGCTTCGTGCAATTGATTGATAACATGGCAGCAACTAGATTGCTCTCTCCTGCTGCACCATTGGCTGCATCTGCTGCTGCATCCTTTCGAGGTTCAAGTAAGAACATGATTGTGCGATTTCGCCAGCCAAAGGGATCACTGGGAGGTTATCACAATCGCAAATCTCAATCATAAATCCATCAGGGTCATGGAAGAACAGCTGTTCAACTTGGATCCCACCTTCCTCCACTAAAGCTCGAACGTGCTGAATTCCCATGTCTTTCAACTTCTTCTCCACAGCTGCCATACTCTCACACTGTATACGACACAAGCTAACACATTTACATTTGCCACGCATGTCTCTTCTTTTTAACAAAACATAGCTACATGTTTTAGTATAACTTCTTGACTAAATGATGAAATGACTACATATTGGGATTCTCGACAGCCATCTTCCATGAGCAGGAATCAAATATGGGATGAGGACAAGGTTAGGTATTATCTGTCCCAACGTCTGACTAACTAATTAAGACTAGGCAAAACCCGAATTGCCTTCGAAAAACTATAGTGATGGGCCATCCATACAAGAGAAACACAGACACAAGTACTGAAAACTCTGTCGATACCAAATATTCTCTTAACATTCTTGATAATAATTGTTGCCATCTGACTATACGTGATGCAATTGCTTAGTGAAGAGACCAAGGGATAGCCATACTTGTTATGAACAAAGTGAAAAAAAATTAAAAATAATGTATTGGGTGTCAGGATGACCCTCCGGATTCATGTATGGTTAAAGCGAGACTACAAAATTGTGATGAACAAAATTATAATTGCATGCTTAGCGTTTGCTTCATCTTATGGCTTTATCCAGGTAATTGATCCCTTCCAATTGCAGGGACAGCACAAAACTATTGTGTCCCTTATTTATTTTTTAATTGTCTAAAATTGTTTTTTGTTTTGCATAAAAACCAGCAATTTTGTCGTTATCACTCAAATGACGTCATCACTTTTGGAACCACAGTACCATCATGGACGGACAATATGATGTTTGAACACCCACCAACCTAAGTGAGGGGTCGAAGTGCGGTTGTCCTGTACGTTGTTTTTTAGTGCGGAGATTGATGTTTTATATATATTAATAATTTTGATGTAAAAGCAAATTATGAAAATCATCTCCATCACGTTACCGAACACTGTAATTCGGCTTTGAAATTTGAATGAGGTTATATTTCAAAATATTTTTTTTATTTTCAAATATATTAAAATAAAGAAATTAACCACGGTTCAATCGGAACGGAGAACAGCCTTGCACCAGTAACAAGAAAAAGAACAAACAATCGATTTACGCAAGAAACAAACACAATTATGAGGATCTACGTTGAGCTTAATATGATTGACATTCTAATTAATTACCTGGAAAGAGATATGATTGTCCTTGGGATTAATTTTACCTTTCTTCTGCATCTTTTCTGGATTTTCTGACTGCAATAGATGAATTCCAATTCCATAACCAAATAACCTAAGTGAACAATTAAACAAATTTAAAGAAGAACAGCGTCAAAAAAAGTGGTGCTTTTGTGATCTTTCTTATATGTTTGCAAGGGCCATGTAAGGAATTACTTACCACGCCCCATCAAAGTTAAAAGATCCTGGCCTCCTTATCGGCACGAAACCAAGAACATCCTCATAGAAATCAATGGATTCCTCAAGTGATTTACACAGAAGTGAGATGTGGTTCAAAGACTTGAGATGAAGTGGGTTTCCCATACTCCTTAATTCAGTTTCAAAAAAAGAGCTGAACAGCACAACTCCAAGAACAAAAGGAAAGTAATGAATCAAATAGAATAAGTAGAACAAAGAAGGGTTAGAAGGACTTCTACAAAGAGTTATTCGAGCTAGTCACGGCCAACTTCAGCTGTGATTTGTGTGAGGACATCATTTTTTGGTTTAATTTATAGAAAAAAAAACACAGGGGACGGCAGAGGAGATGATCTCTTCATGCGCGCCACGTGTCGCTGTAAACGACGTGTTGGATTTGGATGATTCTGACACGTCAGAGTCTACATGCTGAGTAGGCTCCCACCTACTCTATTGGCTCACGGGCATGTACCCTTTACCGGTTTACCCACTTCAATTTCCATTCACGACGATCCACCAGCTCCCCACGTAACATGCAGTCTCGCACGCTCCAAACGAATATATATATATATATATATATAATCTCTGTAAATTTAGAAAAAAAGAAAATAATTATTTGAGAGTAATTTTGAGTGACGTGGAATTTGTATAAATTAACACAGCTATATATGGATATTCTTGCAATTCTCACTATAGAAAAAAATATATATAATTAGACCGTGAGATATTAGTAATTGATTAACGAGAAATAATTTGTAACCTTTTTTTATAAGTGGAGATTTTTCATCATTCCACGTAAAGGGCGTCTTTATCCTAGAGAGTTTCACGTGGGTGGCGAGAGTTGAAAGGGTATGGTAGAGACTTGTCTCGTGCTTTGACTACTGTCTTGATAACCGTACGTCTGATAATTTCGAAAACTTTTCTTTTGCTATATAAATAAAAAAAATAAAAAATAAATCTTTTGGGAAGTTGCTGTCCATCTAGCCAAGAATATTATTCTCTGTAATAGGATGACAATAATATTGTGTTTGAATCATAAAACTTTTAAATTAAGTCATTGGAGCAATATATATAAACTTTTTATAATGATTTAATTGTTATTTTCAGATTTTGCTGGGATACACAAGTTTTTTTATCTTTTAGTATAGTAAAAAGATTTTGTTACCCTCGAATAAAAAAATTAAACTTACATTCAGGTGTTAATTAGTTTTTTTATTTATAAAGATAATAAAATAATTTAATTACCTTTAAACTAAAATGCATTAAACTATCTTTAACATTTCCATCCTTTCATCTTGGTTTTTTTTTTTTTTTTGTTAATATTGAGTTGACTTAGATGTACTTTTGTAGTTGAATATATATTAGAAATTATTTATATATAAAACCTTGCATGCAAGTAAGTATGCCGCGTGTGTAGGGTCGTCTAGTGACCAAACATCACCTTCCATGTTGGTGTTTGAATCATCTCAGTGTCCCTTTTATGATAAGATGACACATGCAAACAGCAGCCCTCTAATTTAGCGTCAATGATCTTTTCTCTTCTTTTTTTTCTTTTCTATTCTCTCCTCTACTCAATTTCCATGCCTTCCCCTTCAGAATTTCAAACCAATCCTTCATTTTTTTTATTCCTTCATATTTGTTCCCTTTTTATTATTATTTGTTTTATTTTAGATAATTTATAAAATTAAAATTTCTTTTCAATTTAATCCCCCTCCAATTTTTTTCATCTTTCAAATTTCATCCTCATTCTTTTGATTATTATTTGTTTTATTTGAAATATTCTTCCTATCAAATTTGATCATCATTCTTTTCATGACAATTTATTTATTTTTTCTTACTTTGACAAATTTTTAAATTGATATTGTTTTTTTATTTCATTTTTTAACACTAAATTGGATGGAAATTGAGCTTCTCGATAAATTCTAGGTCTGGGATTTTAGGGTTGCAAGTTTGAGAGATTAATCCAAATTTAAAAGGTTTGGCTGAGTTTTCTTGTTTTTTATTTTATTTTGTTAAGCTCTTGTTTTTTCAGTTTTGTCAGCTAGCATTTATTCAATTGGAGTTAGGCTTTCTTATTTTTTATTTATTTGCTTTTTACAGAGTTTTTGAATAGTTTACAAAATGACTCAGTTTATCCTGTTTTTTTCTTTATTGAATTAACTCTGGTAAATTTTTTAAATTGATTTTTTTTGTAATTTTATCCTTTAATATTATTAGATTAGTTGGAAGTTAATTTTCTTTTTTAGTTCCATTCTTTAAGGTTGGAGTTTTTTTATATTGGACTTCATGATTTTCTTTAATTTACTTTCTATTTATTTATCTCAGTCACATCTTTTACATTAGGCCCCGTTTGTTTGCTGGAAAGTAGTTTCCTTTTGGAAAGTGAATTTCAGGAAAGTGAATTCCGGGAAAGTATTTTTCGATGTTTGGTAGTGTAATGGAAAATAAGTTGGAAAATATTTTCTAGTGTTTGGTTATGTCATGGAAAATGAGCTGGAAAATAACTTATTAACGTTTTATTTTTCTCAAGTTTATTAAAATAATGAGGAACAAATCTTACAAATTAAAAAGTTGAATGAGAATGAAATTGAAAAAAAATATAATTTCATAAATTATCTCAAATAAAATAAATAATAATCAAAATAATAGAGATCAAATCTAAAAAATTAAAAAAAAAAAAAGGCAAATAAATTAAAATAATAATAATTAACATTTCATAAATTATTTCAAATAAAATAAGTAACAATCAAAAGAATAAGGACCAAATTTGATAGATAAAAAATTTCAATAAAAAAATGATAAGGAAAAAGCAAATAGCAATTATAAAAATAAGGACCAAAATTAACATAAAAATTAAATTTTAAGAGATGGAATTGAAAAATAAATATATAAAACAAATTATATATAACAATCAAAAGTTTGAGGATCAAATTTAATATAATCAGCAAATAATGACATTTCTAAATTTTTCACAACTTCCGGAAAGTGTTTTCCGCCCAAATTTTCCAGGAAAACACTTTCTTGAAAACTAAGCCAAATTTTCCTTTGACTGGAAAGTATTTTCCGTTGACCAATTTTTCTAATGGCAAACAAACACAGGAAAATTTGGAAAGTGGTTTCCCGGAAACTACTTTCCGGAAAACAAACACAGTCAAAGGGAAAACACTTTCCTGGAAACTAAACCAAATTTTTCTTTGACTGGAAAATGTTTTTCGTTGACCGGAAAGTGTTCTCCGATGACCGGAAAGTGTTTTTCGTTGACCAACTTTCCTAATGGCAAACAAACACAGGAAAGTTTAGAAAGTGATTTCCCGAAAAGTGAATTCCGGGAAACAAACATGGCCTAAGGGTTTGACGACTTAGCTTGGGTTAACTTGATTTTTTTTAAATTATTTTTTTTATTTAATATTTTTACATTTTATTTTTAGCATTAAATGTTTTTAAAAAATAATATTTTTTATGTTACTAGAGCAATCCACAATTAAACAACGAGGAAAGCTATATTGAATGCAACAATGAAAATCGTTGTATGTTTTAGCTTTTTTAAAAGTTTTAATAAATTGCTCCTTTTTTCTAATGTCGGGTATCTTGCTTTGATTGAAAGACAAAAAAATCCTTTAAAAAACATTTTGTTTTTTTTTTTAAATAATAGATGTTATCTTAATATCATTTTTCAAATTAATAAAAAACAATTAAAAGTATTAAATATTTAAGAAATAATCATATTACGAAGAAAACCAATTAACCTCTTGATTTCACTGTAAACCAAGAAAGAAAGTATTATAGATTCGCATAATGCTTTTCTTTTTTAGGCTATTGGAGAATTTTATACTCTGGTTATCAAATTATTTTTTTAATTTTATCTTTTTATATTATATTAACTTAAATTTGGACATGATAATGTTTTTTTGGTTAGCTAGCTTCTCACGGAGTTCCCATAATTAACTTAATTTTGAAAACATATCTCAACATTAAGACAATACTTGATTTGACAAAATATAATAAGATTTTATTTCTTAAAACAAATGGAAACTTATGGAATTTTACACTGAAATAAATAAATAAATAACAATATTTTTTTTCCTTTTTACCATACATAAGGCACGTGATTTGGAATTTTGGTCCTTAAAGATTTTTTTATATTTATCCTTGTTTATTGAGATTTTGATATTTTAGTTCTATATTTCATGATTTGTTTTGTGTTTAAATACCTGAATTTTATAAGAAAAGAAAACATCATCAAAAAAACAAAATGCAGATTTTGGTGTCAATAGATGGGACTAAAATGCAGAAGAAATAAATAACAGTAATTGAAGTGTAAGAAACACTTATGAAATGTCAAAGTTTTTTTTAAAAAAAAAAATCCTACGAACAAGATATAACACATGAAAATAGAAAGAAAATCATATAAAGTAATAAGGTAATTTATCCTTATGGCTTAATTAAGTCCTACGAACTTTTGGAGTTTTCCTCGATGATGTTAGTTTTGAAACCCGGTCTGGCCTGGCGGGTCGATTCGAGACCCGGCTGATCCGGAGCTGGAACCGGGCCGAGTTAATAAAAAAATAGAAAAACTTATGACCCGGTGTGACTCAACCGACCTAGTGGTTTGACCCGGTGACCGGGCAAAACTCAGTTGCAATCCATTGACTTTTGTTTTTAAACTAAAACAACGTCGTTTTGAATATTTTTTTAAATAGAGATTGACCCGACCGACCCAGTCAAAACCCGAAATCCAGACCTTGAACCGGACCAGGTTTAAAATCTATGTGCGTAGCTATGTTACCTTTCTTTTCTTTTTTGATTTTTCAGCTAATGCTATTTTTCTCGCAACAAAATTGAGGACGCATTTTTATGCAGTAAAAGACAAGCTTTACATGTATGAATTAGGAAATTCATAACAATGTTACTTCTCCAAATTTGCTTTGATGTTTGAATTGAGAAGTGGTTTAAAACGTAGTTCTTCTTCCAAGCTTTTTATCAATTAATGATGTTATTTTTTCCATTATTCGATTTATTCTTAACATTGATGGAGTAATAGAGTTGAACTTAACATTTTGAAAACTTTTTGATAGATGGAGTTACAAATGGTTATTCATGCCATGTTGATAGTCATTTAGGATGATTTTTTTTTTGAAATATTGGGAATTAGGAGACAATAATTGAAAATAATGATGATGGAGGCTTTGGAAATTATTTTGCTTCATTTAGGATGATCTCATTAACTTAAAATATGATGTATATTGGATGGTATTTTAAAAAATATATATATATTGATATGACAACATATTAGATGATTATTTTTAAAAATATTGAGATCACAATAAAATAAATTAACCCAGGTTAACCTGTTAAATTTACAATCTGAATCATAAGACCATAATAAACCTATAGAAAGAAAATTAAAATAAATTATAAAGTTCAATTCTTAACAACTAAATGTTGAAAGAAAAAATTAAAAATATATTAAATTAAAAAAGGACAAAAAAACTACCCGAGCAAAACCTGCAACCCAGATAATAAGATACAGATAACCCTATAAAAAGCAAATTAAAGAAAAAAAACTCAATTTCTAACCAACTCAATATTGAAGGATAAAATAAAAAAATCAATTAAAAATGACAAAAAAACAACCCAAATCAACTCAAGCTAACTTGTTAAGCTCGCGATCTCGGTCATGAAATCAGGATAACTTCATAAAAAAAATTATGACACTCCATTTCTAAAAGACTTAATGTTGAAGGTTGAAATTTAATAAAAAAATATAATAAATACATGAGACCAGGATAACTATACAAAAAGCAAATTGAAAGAAATTATGAAACTCAATTCCCAAACAACAAAATACTAAAAGATGAAAAAAAAACTAAATAAAAAAAGAATATTTACTTCTTACATGGTAAAATTGAAAAAAAAAATCAATTAAAAAATAACAAAATAAAAAAAACTAAATAAAAAAAAGAATATTTACTTCTTACATGGTAAAATTGAAAAAAAAAATCAATTAAAAAATAACAAAATAAAAAGAACCGAGTAAATCCGAGTTAACCTGCAAAACTCGCAACTCGAGTCATGAGATTGGAATAACCTCATGGAAAGAAAATAAAAAAGATACGAAGCTCAATTAAAAAAATAAAGGTTCAATTAAAAAAGGATGTAAAAATGAACAGAGTCAAAACAGATCAGTCTTCCAAACCCGCAACTCAAGTCATGAGATCAGGATAATCCTATAAAATCAAATCAAAAAAATTATGAGATCCAATTTCCAACCAACCCAATATTGAAAGATAAAAAAATGAGTCAATTAGAAAAAGTGTCCCCAAAATAACAACTTGGATCAACCTATGTTAACTTGTTAAACTCGTGACCTGAGTCATGAGATCAAGATAAATTTATAGAAACCAAATCAAATAAAAATTATGAAACCTCACTTCCAATAGATCTAATGTTGAGGGTTAAAATTGAGAGGAAAAAAAACTAAATCTATGACACTAGTATATAGCCCAATAGAAAAAAAAAATACAAAGCACAATTCTCAAAACAGCTTCATATAGAATAATGAATTTGAAAAACAAAAAACTACATAAAAATATAGGTTGTTAAAGGTTATTTGTTTTTGATTTTTGGCCTTTAATATTTTGTTCATTAGAATTAGGCTTTCTAATTTGTTTTGATAAAGGTTTCATGGGGGTTATCATCATCTCATACCCCAGATCGCAGGTTTTAGAGGTTAATCATGATTGGTCCGGGTTGATTTAAAGTGTTGTCATCTCAATATTTTTTTAATAAAAATATCAAGACAAATATGTCACTATTTAAGTATTTTAAAAGTGTTTTGTCTAGTCTACATCAAATTTTTTACTTCATGATGTCTTTATGTTTTTTATAAATTGAAAAAAAAATAATTTGACCCGCAACATAGCACAGATCAAAAAATACTACTATATAGCTAAAAATAGAGAAGCAAATATCTCATTTTCAGTTAGGATTTCTCCTAACAAACCACCATGATATCATTTTCAAAACATTTCATTATTTTATTTTGTGTATCAAGTTAAGATAAAAGGAAACAAACAAACAAATAAAATACATTATAGTTAATTGCTAGATAAAGAAAGATTTGTTGGGATCAAACAGATTTTCATAAAACTCTTCCAATTAATTAGTGGAATCAAAAAGATTCTTATAAAAATTTTCAATCAGTTGCTCGAATCAAGAATATTTTCATACAAATCCTCTAGTTAATTGCTGACATGAAAAAGATTTTCATGAAAATCCTTCGGTTAATTATTGGGATAAAAGGTTTCCTCTTAGAAGAGACATAATTTTAAAAGAGAAAGAACAATAAAGATAGTGAGAGAAAAGGGAAAAAAAATGAAAGAATAGAGGGCATAGAGCAAAATTATAAAAGGAAAAATTAAAAAGAAAGAAGAAGAATAAAAGGAAACAACAACATTTTCTATGCAAAATAAAAAAGCCACCAACACCCAACTCTTTTCTCTTCCGCTACTACTAGGACAATTCCATCTACTTCCAGTCAACCCCAGCCACTTTGGAGATCATTTTTTATCCCTAAATTTATATTTGATTTTTTTTAATATGCTATTGAGTTCTTTTATATATAAAGAATTGATTATTATTGATGATTTTCAATCTACTGTGAATGATTGCTATTATATGATGGATGTTGACATTGGTTTTGAATGGTCATATTGTGTTTGATTTGTGATATTGTGATGTTAGTTTTGGTTTTTTTTTTAAAAAAAAATTTGTGGTAATGTTGTGTTAACTTGTTGTTGTGTTGTTTTTTTAATTTGTTACTTTGCATGTTTGGAGTTTCACACACAATTTGTTTTGTGTATTAAGGCTTTTATTATTCGTGTACCAACCTAAGATGATTGAATTGTCAATAGGCTTTATCCTTAAAAGTTAACTAGAAAAATAATGAAATCATTTGTTGCATAACTTTATTGTGTGCAAAATATTTTTAAACCATTCTTTTTATAATAAAAATAAACTTTGTGATTATTGTTTAGAGATTCTTGTTATGTATTAACGGTTTTCATTATCTATGTACCAACCTAAGATAATTGAACCATCAATAGGTTTTATCCTAAAAAGTTACCAAAAAGACAATGAAACTACTAAGTGCAAGACTTTATTGTATTTCAAATATTTCCAAACCTTTCCTTTTATAATAAACAACTTTGTAATTATTGTTTTGAAATTTTTGTTGTATATTAATGATTTTTATTATCCATGTATCAATCTAGTATTAACGAATCATCAATAGGCTTTATCCTTAAAATATGATTGAAAAGATAATAGATTCTCTTAATGCATGATTTTATTGTTTGTAAATTTTTTATCTTCTATTTATTTATTAATGTGTGCAAATATTTGATCATAATTTTTCATATGTTAGGATATTACTTATCAGTGTGATTAGACTCAGGTTGGCTTAATGTAACCTAACTAATATTTTTTTTTAATATTGTTATATTGAGGAGGGTCTTTTTTATCATAATTTTGTTGAGTCATTTTAGGCTTTAATAAAAAAAAATTTCTCTATGACCATATTTTTATGGTTTACGTATTTTGTTATCAAGTTTGTATTTGTTACCTTCTCCAATGAAATTTGTCTATCTTGTCTTGGTCTTTTTTATTTTTTAAAAATAGTTAAATGATTAAATTATTTTTTTAAAAAAAAAGGACTAAATTTATTATCAAGGGCTCTTTGTCTTTTCATAATGGTTTTTTTATCATATGGCCTGCGGGGCGATTTGGTAATTTACTAAATATAAATATTATTAAAAACAATTAGTTGACATGTGTAGTGCACTTTTCAGAACGTGGATTATGCTGGTGGGCTTTAAGAGGTGTATGCGTCATCGTCTGGTGGCCAAACACTGGATTCCAGAGTGTTATTGGAATCTCCTCAACATCTCCGCCATGCCTAGGCAGCTTGTGCGATCAACGGACCTATGATTTGGTGCCGAAGATCGTTCTTTTCTTTCTTTTTCTTTTCAAATTTCATGTCAAACCCTCTAATTTTTTAAAGCAACTCTTCAATTTGTTTTTCTTTAAATTTAGTTCTTGTTCTCTTGATTACAATTTATTTTATTTAAAATCATTTATAAAATTAGAATTGTTTTTCAATTTCATCCTCTCTTTTTTTTCATCTATCATATTTAACCATCATTCTTTTGTTTTAATTTTTTTTAATTTTTTAATTTCGTCCCTCATTCTTTTCTTTCATTTAATATTTATACCAGATTTGGTCCTCGTTCTTTTGATTACTACTTTTATTTTTTATTCTTTTCTTGATTTTTTTATTTTTTTTATTCCATCCATTATTGTTTTATTTCATTTAAATTTTATACTAGATTTGTTCCTTATTTTTTTATTGCTATTTTTTTTAATTTTGGATGATCTATAATTTTGCTTCATGATTTTTTTAGGTTTTTCTTTTATGGAGTACTCAATCTCATGACTCGAATCATGAGTTTTGAAAATTAACTCGGTTTGACTTCAGTCTTTTTTTAGTTTCCTTTTTCAAAATTGATTTATTTTTCAATTTTATCCTTTGATATTATATTAATAGGCCTTCAGCTTCAAGATTTTTGGTGCTTTTTTTTCTATGAGGTTATCTCGATCTAATATTCCAAGAAACGGGTTAGTCGAGTTAACTCGTGTTTACTCGAGTCTTTCTTTCGATGTTTTTTTCATTGATTTTTTTTCTCAGTTTTGCCCTTTATTGTTTTGTTTGCTTGAGAGTTGACTTCTATTATTTTTTAATTTCTTTTGTATGGGGTTAACCCGCCCTCACAAGCAGGGCGTGAGTTTCGCATACTAACTAGAATCATGTTCTTTTGTTTTTTTTTTTTTAAACTGATTTTTTTTTCAATTCATTCTTCATTGTTTGATTTGCTAGTAACTAAGCTTTGATTTTTTTTTTCTTTATGAGATTATCTTATTTTTATTCAAGTTTTGTTTTGTTATAAAAATAGATTGTTGAAACCTTTTAAGAATATTTATAAGGTATCTTTTTATAATATTGGTAATTGTTTTTTTATTAGTCATTATTGTTTTTTGTTTTCGTTTCTTGCTTTTTTTATAATGATATTATTAAATTAATTAATCTTATTAAATCTATTCTAATCAATAACTTGGATGTTAAATTTTTCTTGATTTTTTAAAAAATACTATCATTACATGAGCATTTTTTTAAACGTTAGATTAACTTGACCAAATCCAAAATATAACGTAGACCACCTATTGAGTATTTTACATCAAATCTTATCAATGGATCCACTTCAATATCCCACTTTAATTAGTTCAATATATAAATATACAAAAAGACCCCACGAGTGCCTTCGTTCTGTTGATTTAATCGTCCCCCCTTTATATATATATATATATATATATATATATATATATATATATATATATATATATAATTGTAGTAGGTGGGAGAGACAATCGAATATCAAAGTTCATTATTTAAAGGTTTGGTCACCTAAAAGTCCATCATCCATCATGTTTGTGACAAAATAAATGGGTGAATAAGTCCAGCATAATTTGTAAAGACTTTGGAAGAACATAGTCAAGGGGACCGATTTGACAATGAAAAATGACCTAAGAGTAAAAAAAGAAAAAAAAAAACTGAAAGAGAAGGCAAATTCACTTTGCATATAAACACATTTTAGTATTCACTTTAGAGTATGTTTGGTATTGTAGTAGCTGTTGTGGTTGTGATTTGAAAAAAATTATTTTATAAAAAGTACTTTTAATTGAGATTGGTTTAAAAAAATAGGTGTTTGATTAAAACTGTGGTTGAAATTGAGTTTGAACAAAAAGTATTTTAATATGTTTGGTTAATAATGATTTTGAAATTGAGGTTATAAAATAATTTTAAAAAATATATATTAATATTAATGGTTTTTAATTTAAATATTGTAGATTTAACTATTATTATTAAATCATGAAATAAATAATACTTTATAAAAAATATTTTTTATTATTTCATTAAACTATCTACAATTCCATTACGTATGAAATACATCCGACAATGGGTCATTGAATAATATTAAATACTAGTTTTTTAAATAAAACACAATTAAATTGTCGTTGAATAATGTTAAATACTAGTTTTTTAAATAAAACACAATTAAAAAATAAAAAATAATTTTTATTTTTTATTTTACTAGGTCGGACCTGGTTCAATGCATTTAAAATTTTAAACCGGAACTGGTCCAGCCGGAATCGGTCGGACCGGAACAGTGTATGCTACACTGCATGAACAGTGTATGCTACACTGTTCATGCTAATTAATTGGCATGAACAGTGCGCAAGAAGCATCATTTTGCTGCTTCTTCTTTTCCTGCGTCCCGAATGTAAATTTACATGGGACCCATACACAATAAACTGTGTTTTTTTAACCAAACAGGTTGCATCTGCGCTTTAAATAAAACACAGATGCAACCTCATTAACAAACAAACTCTTAATCATGTAATTACTGTTTTACTATTCCCCAAAAATTCAATGGCGATGGTGTTGAGATGTTTAGAATTCTTCGCAAGCCTTAAAAAATTGACAACGGGGTGTGTATATGTGTTTGTTATAATTTTTTAGCATAGTAAAATGATATATTCAATTATCCTTCAAGTTAAAAATTTTAAAATTAAGAGACGACGGTGTTTTTCTTTTAAAAAAAAAGTTGAATGACATCTTTACCCTTAATATATATATATATATATATATATATATATATATATATATATATAATTGTGAGTTCAAGGCCTTTTGGTTTTTTTCATTATAATTTTTTGTTACTGTTTAATTTTACGAGTGTTTGCAATATAATTAAATAAAAAAAGTTTTCTTAAAAAGTTATTAAAACAAGTGAAATCCATAACTAGGGTCACGAGTTTGGTAGGTTTAATGTATGGAACTTTAGTCAATTCAATATACCGTTGCCTCAATATTAAAAAAATATCATCTTGAATATTCTTTTAAGTTAAATTATATTTTTACTAGTAATTCATGTTATCTTTAGACCCACTTAGTTAATTGGATCATATCGAGATAACTCTCACATAATTTAATTAAAAATTATGATAAACAAGGATTTGGGTCGACAAGTTTTAATATTAGCTCGTTGGACTTGATTAAATATCAATACCAAAGAATTCCCTATGACCTAGACTTTTTCTTACATTCAAATTTGTTTTTGGGCAAACCCATAGCGTAGCGTGAGTTAGTATGGTATATAATAGTACATTACATTACAATTACAAAAGAAACTGAAATGGGTGATGAAGTTGCTATAGCAATTCCTATTGTAACACAAGACACATAAACACAACTAATTACAATAATGAATC
The DNA here is from genome assembly GCA_015852605.2 of Populus deltoides. Taxonomy (NCBI): domain Eukaryota; kingdom Viridiplantae; phylum Streptophyta; class Magnoliopsida; order Malpighiales; family Salicaceae; genus Populus; species Populus deltoides. The sequence goes on along the minus strand of CM027572.2, from coordinate 13,932,193 downwards.
TATAATCTTTTCTCTTTTTCCTTTTTTCAATTGCTTAATTATTTTTCTTTTCAATTTCATCATTTTTTTTTGTTTGGTGGAATGTGTGGTGGCCTCTGATGTTTGCTTCCACCCTTCTTTGATGTCATTTGAATTGCCTCGCTATGGTCTACCACCATGTGTAACACGAGTTGACGATAGATGCTCGTTTTGAATCAGACAAACCATTCTTCTTCTCTCTTTTTTTTCTCTTTCTTTTATCTCCCCTCACCTTGATTTCCATGTCAAGTACTCTTGAAAGATCAAAATGGGCTTTCAAACTTCTTCTTCTTCTTTTTTTATCAAATTTGATTATCATTCTTTTGATTGTTGTTTTTACCAATCATTTTTTTCTATCAATTTCATCCTTCAATATTTGGTTTGTTAGAAAATTGGATTCGTTAGTTTTTTTATGCTCGTTTTATATGGTAATCTCAATCTCATGATCCAAGTGACGAGTTTTTAGGGTTGACGTGAATTTATTCTAGTCTTTTTCCTGGGTTGTATTTTTAAAATGATTTTTTTTTGCATCCTCAATTACTGGGTTAGTTAGGGATTGAACTTCATAGTTATTTTTTATTTGCTTTTTATGAGATAATTTCATTCTCATAACCCGAATCGTGGGTTTGGAAGGTTCGTCCAGATTGACTTGGATGTATTTTATTTTGGCCTTTTTTTTAAATTAATTTTTTTTTTAGTTTCATCCTTCAACATTGTGTTGATTTGGAATTGAGATTCATCATTTTTTTTTTCTTTCTATGTGGTTATTATGGTCTCATAACCCTAGTCGCGGTTTTAGAGGGTTAACCGGGGTTGTCTTGGGTCTTTTTTATTATTTTTTTAATAAATAATTTTTTTTGTAGTTTTGTCATCAAATATTGGGTTGGTTGGTCGTTAAACTTCATAATTTTTTAAAATTACTTTCTATGGGATTATTTCATTCTGATGATTCATGCCGGTGGTTTGAAAGGCTTGCTAGGTTGACTCAAGCCTCTCTTTTTTATTTTTTTTAAATATAACTTTTTTTTTCATTTTCATCATTTAACATTGGGTTTGTTGGGAATTGAGTTTCATAATTCCTTTTGATATGATTTATAAAGTTATCTCATTCTCATGACCCATATTGTGGATTTGACCAGTTACCAGAATTGACCTAGGTTGGCTTTTAAATATTATTAGATTGATTTTTTTTCAATTTTATCATCTAATATTTGGTTGTTTAGGAATCGAGCTTCATAATTGTTTTCAATTTGTATTCTATGATATTATCACGGTCTGAAGACTCGGGTCACAAATTTTACAAGTTAACTAGGGTTGACTCTGATAAATTTATCTTGTCATCATCTCAATATTTAAACAAAAAGTATATGGATTATTATGCTAGTGTCTCAGTATATAAAAAAATTGTTGTTCAAATATGTATTATATTTTAAATTTATAATTGAGTTATATTTTTTCTATATAACAGAAATGTATGTGCATTTATTTAATTTTTTTTTAAAAAAATTGTTTCAACAATGATGGAGCGCGGATTACGGATCTAAGTAGTTAACTATGTCATATTATATCAATATAAGTACCTGAAGGTCCCATAAATCTCAGGGTCACTGAAAGCTTATATAGTCGTTAACTTCAGGGCCTGTAGGATTAGTCGAGATACGCGCAAGCTGACCCGAACACCAAAAAAAAAACACCTCAAGGTAAGAGACCTTTATTATTAATGTACTGTTTTTTTAAAAGCAAACTCTGTCTAGGTTTGGAGGCTCTTTTGTACTTGGCATAAGTTTCGTTGTGATTGAAAATCCATCACCTCAAAGGAATAATAATATATATGTAAAAAAAATACTTTATTTTTTCACCTCCTGCCCTTAGCTTCTCAGCTCTGAGTTGGTGCCGTGTTGTGCATGAGTTGTATTTTGGAGTATAGCGAAAGTTTGGTATGCTTAAAAGTTATTTTTAAATAGAGTTGTGTACATATAAAGAATTTTATCTATTAGTTTTAAATAAAATTAATGTTAAAATTATCTGTCTATAAACAATTCTAACATAGTTTTGATGAGAAAAAAAAAATATTTTTACTCTTTCAAAAACTCTTTATTCTTATATACTCTGCTATCAAAATTCTCATGCCCTTTTATCACACAGTGGTAAGACCAGAAAACAATGTTGCAGTCATGCTATTAACACTATATAAAAGACAATAAATTATTTTAAAGCAAGAATATTAATTCTTGCTTCAAATTCTACCTGTTTGGGAGTGTGGTTGTGGTTGTTTTTCAAAATGTTTTTCGTGTTGAAATGCATTAAAATAATATTTTTTTTATTTTTTAAAATTATTTTTGAGATCAGGGCATTAAAACGATCTAAAACACAAAAAATAATTTTTAGCAAAAAAATTTTGAGTTTTTAAGGAAAAAAAATTTAAATTTTTAAGGAACACGGTGCAACGGCGTTCCCAAACGGAACATATATCTTCCTGTTCTTTTTTACATCAACAAATACTATAAGTTAATTTTTATGTCTGACATATTTTATAGAAACTAGAACACAAAAGTTTTTTTTAAAAAAAACCTCTTATGTAATGTGCTCTGACATTGTGTATCCTGTTGAAACCCCATCGTTATTGTCTTAGAGAATTTTCTCAAATGATACAATCTTGTAAATATAATCATGAGTTAAATATGATATTAAATATTGAAATTTTAAAAAAATTAATTTAAAAATATTAAATGTTGCATTTTTTATATTTCAATAACATAAAATTATAAAAATGCTCACATTTCATGATGATTTGAATTAAAAAATCTAATTCATAATAAAACTATACATTTCACATAATTAATTAATATAAAATTTATAATTTTATTTCCATGAAGAGTAATAATGAATAAAGAGAATAAAAAAATTATTTTTAAATTCATATGAAAAAACACAATATAAAACCATTAATATTACTATTAACCATGGTTATTAAATCTATTTACTTGATATATAACTCAAACCAAGTTTAAATTTGAACTAAATAACGAATTAATCAAGTTGAAATCTAATTGATTTTATAAAATTTTGTTGAAATTCAATTAAATCAAAAATTAATTTTAATAAAAAAATATTTAATACATGAGTTCAACCTTGATTATTTTTTTATATACACATACACACAACCATTGGATCAACTACCCATGTATTAGAATCTTGAAAAAATCAAGTTGAATTTGACAACTAATATATATTAATGTATGTCAATATCATTATCATTAACATAATTGATATATATTAAAACTGAATTTTCAACTATCTTATCAATACAATTGATATATCTTAGAATTGGATTTGACACCTACACTATAATGATTGATGTATTTCAATAACATTAACATTATCATAATTAATTATTTTCACTTTAATACAAACAAATACAAATTTTGAAAAAAAAATAAAAAATATTAGGGTAGATTATATTTTTACCCTTATAGATTTATCAACTTCTACTGTTATAACTTATAGTTTTTCAATGTTACCCTTATAGTTTTTCAATGTTAACTTTATCATATGTCTATTTAAAAAAAAAAAACATGGTTTAGTACCGTATTACTCTTTAATTATAGAATAATGGAGAAGATTAAATAAAATGAAAAATGGTGGCTAAATTATAAATTGTACAAATTTAAACTACTCTTAAGGATAAATTACTTTACTACTAAAGTAGGTACGTAATAACATATTTGAATTAAGATATAATTTTTTAATATTTTATGTTATTAATAATTGTTTAATATATTTATAGCTATAGTTATTAATGATAGACGAGAAATCACTACATAAATAAAGACAAAAACTTTATACACAGCTAACTATTTAATTAATCTTATTGTATTCTCCATGTTTCAAACAAAGACCCATCTCCTATCATTTGTCATGTCTTATAACTCTTCTTCTGGGATAAATTCACAAAATTATTGTACTTTACTCTTTTTTTTTTGTTCTAGCTTAGGTTAAAAAAATAACACTATACAAAATATTTAAAAAATAACATGGTTTAGAGAATTACAGATGATTTATGTAATTCGTGAGCTGTAAATATAATTTTTAAACTCTTTATAATTGTAAAATTTAAAAGACATATAATTTAACAAGGAGAGAGAATAGAGGAGAAAAAAGGAAAGAAATAAAAACATCCTGGAGATACATTGAAACTCTGATGATAACACAACCATTATCTTTAAAAAGATCTTGATAAGACAAGTTCAACGATACAAAAAAATATACCAACAATAACCGGAATGAGCTGCACGAGTGAAGTAATTTTTTTTATTTTTTTCTCTCTCCTCTCTCCTCACAAATCACTAGGAGGAGAGAGAAAAAACAAAGAAAGAAAAAATGATCTCAGAGATATACCGAAGCTTCGATGACGATACCACTGGTATTGCTGAAAAAATCTTGATAAAACAAGTCCAACGACACCAAAAAATGTCACAAAACAATGAACAGAATGGACCACAAGAGCCGTTCAAAGGTGTCGAGACTCACTTGTCTTTAGCTTGCTTGTGTGGCCCACTCTGGTCATTATTGATTTTTTTTATATCATTATATTTGTATTGTTAATATCTTTTTAACAATACCAATAATATTATCATCAAAGTTTTTGATGTGCCTCCAATTACCCCCACCCCCTCCTTGTTAAATTATGTATCTTTTAAATTTTATAATTCGAAAGAGTACAGCAATACTATGTCCACTTGCCTTGCTTGCTTTTCTTTGTTTTGTCAAGAAGCACACTAGTGTTGCCTTCCATTATCTTACTCTCACAAAACTTTTCTCGTCTTATCAGATGAATATAATAAGGTTTCAACAATTTGCAGCGAAGGGTTAGTCGGTTGTGTTTTTTAAATTGTTTTTTATATAAAAATATTAAATTAATATTATTTTAATTATTTTTTTATGATTTTGATGTATTGTGTGAAAATAAAATATAAATCTAAAAAAATATTTATTTTAATATATTTTTAATTAAAAATATTTTTTATAAAACAACTTACAACACATTACCAAATACACTAATCAATAAAATTTTTAAAATAAAAGCATTTTAAAAAAATGATGGAAACTCTCAATAAGTACTCAGGCAATCCGGTTTTGGGATCATCTTAGCAAAAACATGTGCATAATTTTAATTCCTCCATCCATCTTGCTATAACTTAAATATAATTTGTAAAAATATAAAGAGAAAGTGAAATTTAAATATTTAAATTATATAATTTTGTTTTTTTGTAATTGTCCCTTTGTTTAATGAAGCATCTAGCTTTTTTTTTATCCGAACAGCACCCAAATTACAAGTTTGTGGACTTGAGTCCAAGGGTAAATAGATTTGTTATACACGTCATTGCTGTTTGATTTCATGAAGAGATTAAGAAGAGGAAATATTTTTCCAACAAATACACCACTTCAATTTTGATTTTGATGGGTTGTCTAAAATATCGAGCATAAAATGTTTTTGATAGCTTCATTATTTAAAAAAAATGCTTGCTAAAATTGAAAAATCATAATAAAAAAAATGATGTTCTAACTATTATAAGATGAAAGAGAAAAGGAAAATGATCATAATAATTGTTAAAAAATAATATAAATCATATTATAGTACATCATTTAACAACTTAAACTTTTGGGTTGGATTAGTTCTTTGACATGGTATCAGAGTTTTGATGACCAAACGGTCACGAGTTTAAATTTTTGATTAAAATTAAGCTTAAGGTAATGGGGATTTCAAGTCCAAAAATTTTTACTGAAGGGTGTGTAAAAAATAATATTAGAACCCATCTACCAATTTCATTTTGGAAAAAAAAACAAATCATAACTAGAAACTAAAATTAAAGTGAGAAAATGATGTTCTAACTAGGAGCAATCATATTTTCTATGTTTGCTAATCTTAATCAATACACTAAATATGCTCATGTTAATTTAAAATCATGTTAAGAAATTACTTTATTTTTGCATTTCAACCGATCCATCTTCTAACTTTGATTTAAAAACTATTCCGAAACGTGATAACTTTTATTTTTATTTTTTGCCTAATAAGGTAGATTAATTAAATAGGACCCACATTAATATTTTGTTATATAATTTTGCATCCAAAAATTCATTATATAATAATTCTAATCAAATATATATTTTTAAAATCTTTAAATCACAGCCGCAAAAACTTCACCAATGTCAAACACTGACGTATAACACTTGTTCATTTATAGAAGAATTCAATGGAGAGAAGATAGTACAGAGATACACGAAAGGTTCCATGGCATCACATGTAAGTCAAATATGGGCTAATTCCCATATTTTGTTAATTTATCTTGTCTTTGTTTGCACTAGTTTCTGAATGAATTGTCTCTCCCAAGCATCGATGCATAGTATTATATTATAAACATTTTTCCTCCATTACGCGGTGGCCGGCAAGCAGTGATTATTTTTTAAAATATTTTTTTATTTTAAAATATATTAAAATAATATATATTTTTTTACTTTTTAAAAAATTATTTTTATCACCACACCAAAACAATTTAAAAAATATAAAATATTTAAATTTTACTAAACCCTATTTAGAACGCAACGTCAACCACAACCTAATTTTTGTTATTATTAACGTGAGTGTTCGGGTCAGTTTTTGCGCACCTTGACTAGTTTCACGGGTCCTGAAGTTAATGACCATGTAAAACTCCAGTGACTCCTCTAAAAGAACTCAAACTCGTGATCATTAAAAAAAACAAATCCAAAACTTGATCAATTGAATTACACACCAGGGATTAACCTAAATTTGATCGCTATTGAGGCATACAGGTTAGTTTTTGTAACCTTACTCTCGTCAGTGCCTTCTTATTGTCATTAAATAATTTCTGCTTCCATATGATGTGAAAGGTCACGCCATCAAGACGATGAGGAAGCTAAAATAACCAAGAAAAAGAGACAAGAAACAAACTTAAAGGACAAGTAGCCTTACAGACACATGAATCTGTGAATGTATATGAAAGCGATTGATGAAGAAAGTTGTGTAGCTTACAAGAACTTGCTATGTTTTTCCACGTCCATCCTCGTCAACAAGCACCACCATTATTGCAAGATACAGAGCATGGTGTCCACTAACTGGTAAAATTAGGTGAGCTCGGAACTGAAAAGCTCCTTTTCATGATGTTTAAAGCAGACCACCTGCAGCTTTTTATTCACTAAACAATAATTAGAACAAGGAAGTAAGATCTACGAAAGAGAGAGAGCTTGAGACTGGCTTTGTCAGATAGATGGAGACGAATTAACATGCAGCAGCAACTTGTAGCTCGTACGACGACATAGATCATTTATATAGTTAATTATTAATCGGACGTGATTAATCACAAGACAGACATATATGAGTAAAGACAAGGCAAATCACTGCTCAAATTCCTGGGGTTTTAAATTTCAGACTTGGACTGATAACAGAGAAATAAGACGTCCGTTGCCCCCTCTTCTTTTCTCTTTTCTTGTCCATTATAACCTGGGTTTTTATGGTAAATTATAATTATTATTGTTTTTGAAAATATTTTTTTATTATAAATATATTAAAATAATATATTTTTTATTTTTAAAATTTATTTTCAACATTAACACATTAAAATAATTTAAAAATATATAATTAAAAAAATATTTTTTTTTTCTTAAAAATGATTCAACCTTAATTCAAAATAAGTTCCGTGATATTAAAAACTAATATAAATCATATCTTAGAACCTCATCTAACAGCTTAAACTTTTAGGTAGATTGAGATGGTTTTTTGACATGGTATCAGAGTTTTAATAATCAAGCGGTCACGAGTTCAAATCTCACAATTCTTATTTATTTGATAAAAAATAAATATAAGATAATATAAATCTGTACAAGTTTCAAGTTTAAAAAATTTTTCCTTAAAAAAATATATTAAAAAATAATATTAATAATCATATCAGAGAAGTCACTTAGAATTGTTTCATCTGGAGGAGGCATTTACTGGGCCGGTCCTTGGTGGGGAAGGTTATTATGTTCCTATTGGTTTCTTTCCCTGTACAAAATATTCTCCTTTGGCACCAGAGGATTGACAATGGAAGTTGTTTTATTAGGCCCGTCAAGAATTCGGGTCTATTTTTTCCATGTTTTAAAAATAGTTTTTAAAAACCTTCCTACTGGTTTCTTTTCTTCTACTACATATTCTCCTTTGGCACCAAAGGACTGACGATGGAAGTTGTTTTATTAGGCGCGTCAAGAATTAGGGTATATTTTATTTTGTGTTTTGAAAATATTTTAAAAAAATTAATTTTTTTTATATTTTTAAAATTATTTTGATATATTAATATCAAAAATAATTTTAAAAATAATATTATTTTAATATATATTTAAATAAAAAACACTTTAAAAAAATTATTATCACATACTCAAATAATCTGAAAATTAATATTGATAGATGGGACCACAAGGTGTAAATGCGTATTACATCAAATTTCAAGTGATTAAAACCAAATTAACACTATACCTAATACCCACACGTGTTTCTTTCCTTTTACAAACTATTCTCCTCCGTCTCTTTTTTTTTTTTTTTTTAATATGACCATTTACATGGTGATTGATTAGTGAATCAGTTGTACATGTACATGATTTTGGTTATTTAATAATATGATATTAATTATTTTTTAAATATATTAAAATAAAATTTTTATTATTTTATAAAAGTTATTTTTGATATTAGTATATTAAAATAATATAAAGAAATAAAAAATATTAATTTAAAAAATAATTTTAATTTTTTTAAAATAAAAAAACAAACAATCTCTTTATATCTCTAGAAGCATCCATACCCTTGCTCTATAATTTTAACCAAAATAGCTGAAAGTAAATTATTTTAGCCAGTTGATTATAAGTTGAGCACAAAAACTAAAAAACTAAGAAAACCAGAAAAAAATAACTGAAAAAATCAAACCGTGAAAAAAAATTGATTAAACCGAGTAAAATTTTAAAAAACTCGGCTGGTTCAGTTTAGTTTTGATTTTATAAGTCTAAAACCGATCCGAACCGAACCCAAATCGAAAACAACCAAAAAAACCAAGCTAAACCGAAAAAACTGGGCCAAACTGGAAAAAACTGAGCCAAATCGAGCCAAAACCAAGCCAAATTGAAAAAACTGAGCCAAACCGGTTTGAACCAGTTTTTTTCCTAAAAAACTGAACCGAACCGAAACTGATCTGTTTAAACCAATTTCGGTTTGATTTTATTTTTTTAAATCAATTTAATTATTTTTTTTATAAAAATCAAATTAAATAAAAAATAATCACTCTATAATAAAAAGCCATTTCAGGGGCTGCATTAAAAAGAGTTATTACATTCATGCTTTCTAAAATAAAAAGTCATTAATATTTTATTATTATTTCTAAATCAATCAAAACAGAGCATCATCACTTTCATCGTGTCCCTCTCCTGTTCACCATCAATTCCAGCCGACAGCAACACACTGCTTTCGGGGCTGCTTATAAACGTGAACTGAATTATTTTTTAAAACGTTTTTTATTTTAAGATATATTAAAATAATATTGTTTTTATTTTTAAAAATTATTTTTAAAATTAATGTACTAAAATCATATAAAAATATTAAATTTTAATAAAAAAATTAATTTTTTAAAAAATACGGGTTAGTTTTTTAAAAAACGGGTTACTGCGTTTCCAAACGTTTCAGATCTACACGCCGTGAACCACACAGTCGACCCTCCACCATTGCTCCAGCGGTCAGCACAAAAGTCCAGCCGAAGATTCAACCTCCATTCAGACCTATTTACCCATGGTCCATGCAACACCCCCAAAGCTCACACAAAATCATCATTCTCATATTTGAAAGCCCCTCCACTGTTCAATATTTCTCTCACGACCAACAGCAGTGGCGTTGCCCTTACACGCCGGCGACGGCAGCTTCCGCAACTTCGTCACTCTCTTTCTCCTCCACCCACAATAACCAGCAACGCCGTTAACGTTCAACCCATCCACGACTCCAACTCCATCCAAACAACCCTCTCTGAAACAGCCACAAACGAAGTGAATTTTCCCGCGTCCTCACGCCTTCATTTGAGGAGTTGATGAACAAGTACTGCTGGGCTCCAGCCCAATGCCTAGGGGCTAATTCCAAGAAAAAAATATTTAAATGTTAGAGGTGCTCGCTAGCTTGATTTATCTAATTGAAGGCAAAAGCGTACCTGTCACGCCCACGAGGAAGTGGGCTTAGATCACCAAATCAAAGTCCAGTTTGCCAAAACACACTCTCTCTCTTTCCGGGATCCATGAGAAAAAAAAAAAAGGTCCATCTCGCTCATAATTAATCCTCCGAAGTCCAACCATGGACGTAACTGTATTTTTCGAAACAACTTAAATGGAAGATTGATTCATCAAACCAGATTCATGTCTTGCATAAAATATTTTAATTTTTTTTTCTTGAGATATTTTTATAAAAAAATTTATCCATAAAAAATATTTTACATTTATTTTATTTATTAGAAACAATTTTAAACTAATTAAATTTCAAAAATCTGAACAATATTTCATTCAAAATTTCATCTAATTATTATTATTATTATTTATTAATGTAGGTGTCCGGGTCTGCTTAGGCGCACCTCAACTAATAGCACGAGCTCTGAAGTTAACGATCATGTAAGCCTCCAGTAACTCTGAGATTTGTGAGACTCGAACTGGTGACCTCTAATTATTTTATTTTATTTTATTTTATTCACGGGTTGTCAAACCGACCGTGCACTTTCGACTAATCCCATCGGGCCCTGATTTAGGGCAAAAAACAGGTGAAAATTTCGGTTTGGCCGTCGTGAGGTTTAGTTAGCAACCTTTTCGCTTTATAAAACCAAACCGAACCGAGACCACGGGAGAGTTCAAAATTTTAATCGGTTTTTTTGTGTTGGTTCTTACCACTAAGCTACTTTTTCTAGTGTTTTCACCTCTAATTGATTTTTTGTTTTTACAACTATCATGTTGTTATAGCATCATATCACCATTTTTATTATCATTGGTATTATTACTGGGTGTTTTTAAACTCAATTGAGGATTGACTAGAGATAAAGTTCAAGTCACAAATTGAAAAAATAAACCTGGGTTAACTTAAAAATTTTAATTTATCTAAAATCAGCTATGTGGTTTATAAAACAACCTTTAATTCTCTTATATCTTATCCAAAATCTGTTTTTTTTAACTAAAATCTCATCTCATCTTGCCTTAGCTGGCTCTACCCTCTCTTCTCTTGCAACATCATTTCCACCCATTTTCTGTAACGGAACATTCAACCTTCTCCTTCTTTCTTTTATATCTTTTTTTCTCCTTCACTAACCAAAAAACTAAAACTATCAATATTTACATTTTTCTTACCTCTAAAAAACCTTCTCTTAACTTCTCTTAATCATGCCATGTTACAAACACAAGCTTGGTTGTCATCTTAACTTTCATGATTCAGATGTTGGAAAAACCCAAAGTAATAGTTGCTCTAACCTTGAGACAAGTTTTGAGAGTGATTTTATGAGTTTGAGAGATGACCTAGATCTAAATTTGATGAAAAATCTTTTACATTCTAATATGTGTTGGATTTATTGTTTATGTTTTTTCAAGAATTTTTTAATCAATTTTTATGGAATCCATTTCTCTATCATTTGTTCTGTATAAAGAGAAGACATTTTCAATTTGGGGGTTAAGGGTTTTTGACGGGGTTTTATCTGGGTTAACTATGTTGCAAGTCAACCTAATTTTTTAATCAAATTAATTTTTTTTATTCTTCCTTCAACCTGAACTGGTTTAGGTTCCTGGTCGGTCGATTTAGGTTTAACAACTATACTATTAATATCACTATCATCTCACCACTATCATCCCATTACTCTACAACCAATACCTTCTTTCCTATCTCATTATTATTACTACCACAACAATTATCATTTTACTTATACATGTAAATAGCAGGGCTTTGTTTTTCCAAAGGAAAAAAACATGTAAATGAGAAGGTATGAGCTTTTTATATGCATCGATAATACTTAAGAAAAACAATTTCTATTCATTTAGGCTATGCATAATAAGAAAATGCATGCCCATACTATCTAGGATTTTCAACACAGCACTAAAATTGACCGTGATCTATCCAATCTTACCTTAACACACCCTTCAATGAATTTTTTTGAATTTCCAAGAACAATTTACATAAATGTTTCATGCACATAATTTTTTTTACACACATTCAAATTTTTCTATGTAGAGTATGCAATATTTTCCGCCAATAATAACATCACTCATCACTAATATTTCGCATGCACAATAATCATGGCATGACACATTAACCACCATGGCTAGTTGATGATATCACATCAATTTCTCCACTAATAATGTCTCTTTTTTCATGAAGAAAGTCTAAGTTCTAAGTGTATAAATACACTTAATCACCCCGCAAAATATCGATCAAATCCATTGACCACACAAAAATAGCTATAGAAAGTCAGGCCATAAGGGGCCGCCCCGGCTTTAGCTGGAGTCAGACCTATAATCACTAAGCATTCTCTACAACTTTATTTTATTTTTTTTATACATATTCTATCATTTTATATTTAATGATTTAAGTATCAAAGTATCATCAATTTCTATGAGGTCTAGTTTTTCAAAAGCAATCTAAGTTATCCTAGAGTAGAATTCAACCATGAAAAACTCACTTTCTATATATATATATATATATATATATGTGTGAAACAATTGCTAAGAAGCAATATATGTCAATATCCAAGAGATGAAGGTGGCAAATTGCATTGATAAAAAAACTCCGAGTCTACTATTGTAACAAACTTTTTTATAGTGACTAAAATGGAAACAAAAGTAAAATAGAAGTGCCAAAATAGAGAAGAATGACATATTTAAAAACAGGTTTTAATTAATGAGAATACATTCTCCTTCCTTTCCTTACCTTGAAGACTCGATCCGATCTAGCATAGCAAATTCTCTATCAGTGAAACAAAGCACCAAACCAAGCAACCTCATCATTTTTTTTTCATTAAAAAGAAAATCTTTCGTTTTCTGAATCATCAAATGATTACTGTCTCCGTGAAGCCATTGTTCACGGCCATCTTCACACTCTCGCTTTTCCTAGCTATCGTTTTGCTGTCTCCTTCTTCGCCGTTTTCATCGGTCCCTTCAAATAAACAAGCGTAAGTCACATTATACTAGAGCTGCTTGATGCCATTTTATGTAGTGCGATTGTAATTGGGTTTATTTACTTGTATTTTATTTAGAGGGAAATCGGACATATGGGGTGTTAAGAGGCTTGTCGAGTGGAGGCCGTGCAAGTGGTGGATTCATGGACCTCGCATCGGTATGTCTCTTCTGTGCATCTGATTTTTGCGTGGGCTCTTTTGTTTCTGGTTTCTTTTTTTTTCCCTCTTTTACTGAACTATGCACTTAAAGGGTGTTGGTAATAAATCCAAACTCTCTATATAGCTTTAGTGAGATTTAATTTTTTTTTTTAAAGCAGATACGAGATAGAGTTCATTTACTTGGCTTTGAATAGAAAGATAACAGAATTTGGAAACTTAGAATGGCAGTGAGTTTGAGTTATGGGAAGCAAGTTCTTTTCTTACTGTGTTGTCAATTAAAATTTTTACTGCTTCAAGGTGTTTGTAAATGGCTTGGATTTTGGTGAAGATTTGTTTATGCACAAGTTTTTTCGTTATTTACTTAATATTGAAATCTGGGATAAATCTGCTGTTTCGGGAGGGATTCAGGTGTTTTTTTTCTAATCATCATCTATGCTGCTCGGAATATGGTTTGAGTCAAAGTAAAGGAATTCCTGCATTTTTCTTTTCTTCTGTTTTTTTTTTCCCTGAGTCAATTTTAATTGGTTTTCATTGCAGAAAATTGCGTTGGTTTTTTTTGTTGAAATCATGCAGCCCTACCAGCAGAGAGTAATGGATATATCCGTGTGGATTGCTATGGTGGCCTCAATCAGATGAGACGAGATGTGAGTGTGGAGTAAACATTATTTTTTGTTATTTCCAGGTAATGCTCGTTAGTATGCTGTGTTCATAAATGCTCTTTGTTTATGATCTATGCAGTTCTGTGATGGCGTTGGCATTGCCCGCTTGTTAAATGCAACTCTGGTTTTGCCAAAGTTTGAAGCAGCTGCTTATTGGAATGAGTCAAGGTAGTTGTTGATCAAGTTTATCAATTACCACTGGTTACAAACTCAGAATAATTTAGATTGAATGTGCAACCTATGGAGATGGTCCTCATTCCTGCAATCTGAATAACTAGATAAAACAAGGAAAAATTTTGAAATCCAAGTAATATCAAACATGAGTTGATTTACTTTATTCTTTTGCCAGATGTTATAACTGCGCCAAGTAGATTGTGTCTGGGATTTTCACGACTTCAAATTTTGTATGCATTTCCATGCAACATTATTAGGCTATTGTCATCATGGATCAAAATTTAGTATGTTTGGTAGAGCATACTTTTAAATGGATGTGCTGTGTTTGACGTTGTGGTGATTTGGTATGTTTTAATGGAGTGTAGAGTGTTTAGGTATTGAACTTTGATTCAGTGCAGTTAGATTGATGTTTGTGTTTTTTTGGAGCTGATATTGCCGCTCCGCATGTTTATATTGGTGCTTCATTTTTTTTTCATTTTCTTTACCGATGGCATATGATTATGAGATCTAAATGCATCAAACCCAAGGACATGTTGTCTTGTTTGCGCTCACCAGCGGATGCATGTCATCTGCACTAGTTGGCACCTCTTTTAGGAGTAAAACGTCATCGTTTCAGTGTCATTTGAGTCCTCTGCTGAACACATTTTTTCTTATGAACTTTTGGCCGCCAAAATAATTAAATCTGATCCCAAGACAATACTACAGTGTCTTTCCAGTTTTCAACCTCAAATCATCTTTGAAATTCAAGATCTAAACACAAAATGAAAACAATTTTTTTTCCTTGATCCTTCTTATTTTAGGTCTAAAAGCCACGTAAATTGGGCAAAGGAATATGATGATGACAACAAACTGACAAAGGGTCATCTAGGTTTTGGCAGTGTCGGCCCATTGCCATGATCTATTTCCTTTCTCCTTTTTCCTTCACTCGCAGATTTCTTTGGTCAGTTTATAAGAGGTCAATAAGATGGTGCAAATAAGGTGGGTTTTTGAAAGTTAAATCGGTCCAATTCATAACTAAAAGTCAAACTTCTAATTCAAAAGGAAATAAACAGCACCTAGTTTATCTTCCCCAGCCAATCCAATGTGTAGTGGAAAAAAGTGAAGGTCGAAGATATGGCGAAAAGGGTACAATGCTTTCCACTAGAAGTTTAAGTAATATGCTGCCACTCTAAGATTATCTATGTCCATTCATAAAAACAAAAGGAAAGACAATTCTGTGGAGCAGCAATAAAGCTCTCATCTCTACTATTTCTTTTCAAAATACGCAGATATACAGTGTAATTTCCCCGTTCATAATCACTCTCCCCACCACTCAACCCCCCAATAGTGAATTATTTCTCCTCTTCTAGGGAAAGTCTTCTTTCATCCATAAGTAATATGAAGATTTTGTTGCGCTTGTTTCATTTTTGATATTCGTATTATTCTTACTGTTTTAAGCAGCGTATCTAATGTAATAAACTGAATTGGAAAATCTTCATTTCTTGGTAGCGTTGTGAAAATGTTTGAGATGTACTATAATCCAATATCAAATAGTGTAGGCTAAAAGCATCTTTATGTGTTTGAATTTGATTGCTGTTATTTCATGGACGATATCAGTAAATGACCCTTTAATTGTACTTCAGTGGATTTGCAGATGTATTTGATGTTGATTACTTCATTCAACAGATGGATGGCTTCATTAAAGTTGTTAAAGAACTGCCACCAGAGTTTGCATTAAAAGAACCCTTTCGTGTAGACTGTAGCAAAAGAAAAGGCCAATTTGATTACATTGAAAGTGTCCTTCCATCTTTATTGAAATACCAGTATATTTCAATCACACCAGCAATGAGTCAAAGAAGGGACAGGTACCAGATTGCATTTCAATTTCAATATTTTTTTTTTGGTGTAGTGATTACATGATAATGACTGTTAGGCCTGTAAGTTTGACCACATGCATATTTTTTTAGCCATAGGCTTTGTTTTCATGTTTAGAAATGGTAAAATAGCATGCAGTTTGTTATGTAAGAGTTTGCACCTTTTATTTGTTTAGGTATCCTCTGAATGCAAAAGCTGCACTTTGTCAAGCTTGTTATGGTGCATTACGCCTTACAAGAACCCTGGAACAGAAAGCTGCAGAACTTCTGGAAGCTATACCAAAACCCTTTCTTTCGCTTCATCTTCGATTTGAACCTGACATGGTAGCATATAGCCAATGTGAATACCCAGGCCTTTCCCCTGCGTCCAAGGAAGCCATTGAAGCTGCAAGGGGAGACAGAAAACCATGGACTGGGGAGCTGGCTCGCACTTGGAGAAAGCGAGGGAAGTGTCCCCTCACGCCTAACGAGACAGCCTTCATTTTTCAGGCACTTTCCATCCCTACCAACACAAATATATACCTTGCAGCTGGGGATGGCCTGATGGAAATCGAAGGTTTAAAATCTATTTACACCAACGTGGTCACCAAATCTGCACTTCTCAGTGGTGAGGATTTCCTAAATATGCACGGGAACACAAAAGCTGCGTTAGATTATTATGTATCAATCAACAGTGATTTCTACGTGGCTACTTTTTTCGGTAACATGGACAAGATGGTTGCTGCAATGCGAGCTTATAAGGGGTTGCATAATACCCTATTCCTAAGCCGGAGAGCTTATGCAGAGCTCACTTCTAAGGGCTTAGATGGGAAGGAGTTGATGCAAGCCTTATGGCTGGCTCACAAAGAAGATATTGCCATGGGAAGAGGGTCTGCTCTGCCTGACTGCTTTTGTGACTTCAAATCGTGATTTCATGTTTTAGGATTTGACTTGTTCGAATTTCTTTGTATATGACTAGTCCTGTAACATGTAAGAGAAACTATTGACATTGGATATCATGATTTTTTTAATTAGAAAACAAAAGGTTATTGTTTATGCATGATAAATTAATAAAATTATTAACTTGTTAACATAAATTAAATACTATAATGAGAAATTAATTTTTCTAGTATAAGCTAAAGATATTGTATGCAAATATTTTATAATGGTAGTTTTTCTATTTTATATATTTTTATTTATTTTATCTTTAGAGGTTAATTTTGGTGCTAAAAACAAATAATTTTTATTTTTATGAACTTTATACTTCATACAATTTATTTATATAAAATTTAATAATTTAAAAATAAATTACAATGATTTCTTTTAAGAATAAAGATTAATTACTATTTAAAAAAATTGAAATAAACATTTATTTTTTTAAAAAAGAATATAAATTAAAAATGAAATAAAAAAAAGGGCCAAGCACCTCTGGGCCTTGACCGATCATAAAAAAAAACTTTAACCCTCGTGCTTTGTTGATTAGATTGTTTTTAAGTCGTTTGCTCAGGTCTTTTTTTAAGGGGACAACATGTTTGTTGTGGTAGATAATTGATTGTTATCTGTATAATTTTTTAATCACCAAGAAAATTGAAAAATTAAGGTTTGAGTTTTGAGATTTTAAAAAAAAATTTTAATTTTTTTTATATAAAAACATCTAAATTAATTTAAGAACATTAATAAGATCTTGTTTCTTGCTGGAAAGTAGTTTTTTTTTTAAATAAATTTTGAGAAAGTGAGTTCTGGAAAAATAAATTATTTTTTTATATTTGGTAGTGTAATGGAAAATAAATTGGAAAACACTTTCCAGTGTTTGGTAGTGTAATGAAAAATAAGCTGAAAAATAACTTATTAATATTTTATTTTTCTCAAGTTTATTAAAATAATGAGGAACAAATCTTACAAATTAAAAAGTTGAATGAGAATGAAATTGAAAAAAAAAATTTATAAATTATCTCAAATAAAATAAATAATAATAAAAATAATAGAGATCAAATCTAAAAAATAAAAATAATGAAGAAATGAAGAAATTAAAATAATAATAATTAACATTTCATAAAATTATTTCAAATAAAATAAGTAGCAATTAAAAGAATGAGGATCAAATTTGATAGATAAAAAATTTCAATAAAAAAATGATAAGAAAAAAGCAAATAACAATTATAAAAATGAGGATCAAAGTTAATATAAAAATTAAATTTTAAGAGATGAAATTAAAAAATAAATATTCAAAACAAAATATATATAGCAATCAAAAGTTTGATGACCAAATTTGATATAATTAGCAAATAATATGACATTTCTAAATTTTTCACAACTTTCGGAAAGTGTTTTCCGCCCAAATTTTCCAGGAAAACACTTTCCTGAAAATCAAGCTAAATTTTTCTTTGACTGAAAAGTGTTTTCCGTTGATCAACTTTTTTAATGGCAAACAAACAAATGAAAGTTTGGAAAGTAGTTTCCCAAAAACTACTTTCCAGATCACTTTTCGATAAATAAACATGGCCTAAATTTATTTTTAAACCAAAACACCCTTCAATCACTTAAAAAAAATAACTTTATAAACCATGTTTTATTTTTTTTTAACATTATTAAAAAGCAACACAACTTTTATTGAACTCCAATCCAAAAGACAAACCTATTAGCACTAAGACCAGCATTTTGGTGGTAAGAAAAGAATGTAATCATCGAAGCACTTGTCTCATCCTCAATATTTTTTTATCTTTTCTTTTAACATTTAAGAACTGAAATGTAAAAAAATAAAGTTTAAAATCAAAATGTAAAATGCTATTAAAAAGGGACCAAAATAATATATAAACTAAAACTTAGTACTAAAGTTTTCCACAACAAAATACAAATGAATCTTCTTCTTTAAAAAAAAAAGTCTTTGTTCTCTTAATTTTATAAATTTTATTGTTAACTACAAATAAAAATTCTATTTCACAAAATTAATTTTAGTTCATGGTTAGAATATTGTTCAACATTTTGCATACAGTTTAAAGTAAAAAAAAAATCTTAGCATGTAAAAATACTAAAATAACTTGAAAAAGATGAAATTAAAAAAAAATCTAAAAGAAAAGGTATTCATATAAACAATGCAATGAACAATGGATATGGTTAGGGGTGTTCACGGTCCGATTCAATCCAGTTTTAACATAAAAATTCAACCGAACCGGAAAATACTATTCCTTGTTAATATAACCCGAACCGAATTGAGAATTGGTTCAAACCGAACCGGTTTTGTTCGGTTCGGGTCGGTTTTTTAGCCTTAAAAAACAGAAAAACCAAAACCAATTAAATAAGAGAAAACTTGGCCGAATCACAATCAATGGACAAACTTGGCTGAATAACATTCAGAAAAATCCTTGTTGAAAACTTTGAATCTGAGCGCTTCAATTAAGATCTAAAAGATCTCCCTTAGTCGAATCACAATCACTGGATCTATCAAAATTAGTACAACTACATGTTAACAAAGATTCCAATAGCATCTTGCAAATTACAGGGACCTCGTTAACACAACTGCATGTTAATAACACCAGAAATAAGGATTTTATCCAAGTTTTCTGTCATAAAGTAAAGCAAAGAGCAAAAAAGCAACAATACGAGAGAAAATGAGAGAAAAGAGCACAGAAGAGAACGAGAGGGAGAGAGGGGTGGGGCAGGGCAATTGGGAAGGGGAAGGGGAAGGGGAAGGGTGGGGGGGCGGGGGGGGAGCGGGGAGGGAGGGATGAGTGGGGTGGCTGGAAAGGGAAGGGGAAAGGTGGAAGGGGAGGGGGGGCTGGAAATGTAGGGTTAGGGTATTTATTATTTAGGTTTAGGATGTTTCCTTTTATACTTTGTTTTTTTAATTCAATTAAACTAGTTTGGTTTGTTCCGGTTCAATCGGTTTAAGCCTTTTTAAACCGGAACCGAACCGGACCAAATGAGTTTTTTTATTTTTTAATCGGTTTATTCAGTTTTTTTTATCGATTCAGTTTTTTCGGTTAATTTTTTCTTGGTTTTTTCGGTTTAATCGGTTGGTCGGTTTTTTTGAATACCCCTAGATATGGTTATGGAGGAAAATATCCAGCGCACTGTACCTTTCCCTACATCCTTCAGTTTATTTTGTAATGTAATTTGACACTGATTGCAGTTCCCATTCCAAGAGCTTATTGTTCGAATTCCTTATAAAAATTTTTGCAATTGCTTCATGCAAAACAAATGCCTCAAAAGAGTCAAAACCTTTGGCAGAAGAACAACCAAAAAAGAGATGTCTGCAAATTCATTATGCATTTTTGAACACGCTTCAGATTCATATTATCTGGAAGTCGTGCTTCTTTCAACTGGGATTTTCACAGGAATTTTACAGTCCTGGTTTTCTTCCCTGTTCTCCTGTGAATTCTAGGAGTGACATTTCCCTCTCTAACCTCATTTCTTCTTCATCTCAGGACCTTCCTGTAACTTTTGGAAGTAGGAACGAGGAATTTACACTGCCCCAAGATGTGTTATGCAGCATTTTGGAAGTCGAAATTATCAGTGTAACAAAAACAGTACATTTTACTCTTAGCAGCTCTGAATGAGCAAAAGATAGTATGAGATTTTTTATTGACCACAGAATTATTAGCAACTAATCTTGTATTAATTATGCACATGCGGTTGCCTGAGAAATTGCCACATTGGGCTGTAGGAATTTCTACAACCATGGGTTGTCGGAGACTTTTTGTTCATAAAAAGTTCTATAATCCTCTCCATGTACCACTCGAGTTTATACATGGCATCTTGGGAATGCAGGATACATCTCTGCCAATAGCTGCTTTTCTGTCCTGGACTTATGAGAAATATGCTTGGATATCTCTGACAGGAGCAAACATTTGAAGCACGGAACCGAGCAACAGGATGGAG
This sequence comes from Populus deltoides, assembly GCA_015852605.2. NCBI lineage: Eukaryota > Viridiplantae > Streptophyta > Magnoliopsida > Malpighiales > Salicaceae > Populus > Populus deltoides. The sequence goes on along the minus strand of CM027572.2, from coordinate 13,911,253 downwards.
CTTCGTACATCGCACTAGTGCTCATAAGTAAAATCTGAGGTTGCCGGTTTATCAGGCAAAACATAGAGCACTTACCATAAACAACCAAACTCTCAGCAGCAGAGGGCATTCAGGTACCTCAACCATAACAAATTATCGTCCATGTCCAAGGATGCAACACCAATCATTGCTAATAAAAAGTTGTCAAAAGACGCTCAGATGCCTAGACAATGAATTTCAACGAACACTTACATGGTACCTTTTTTATTTTGTTTATTTTGTTTTAAAGGTGAAAAAAATGCAACTTTAAATGATTATGTATATAATATCATACATATATTTTTTGAAGTTATAACATATCATCTTGGTTCATTCCGGCGTTCACCTAACACCTTGGGCATTTTCACCTTTGACAACACTGGCTAGTTATCCAGATCTGCAACCACAATCTAGCCATGAAAAACTAATCCGTCGAACACTGACTGCCTCAGTCAAATGAGACATCAAATTTCTACTAGAAAGCTATAAACTAAGAAACACTTCAGAATCAATTTCTGCAGCCAAAGAGCACCATTAAACATTCCACCTTGCAACCGTCACCCCATTACTTCACAACAGTATCCTTTCTCCAGCACTCCTCTCTTCCCTTTCAGGCTGTGCCAATTTTGATTTGCAACTTTGGTCCTGCACAGGTACAATTATGAAAAAGGTTTAAGAATTCCTATCATTAGAGCAAAAGGAGGATTTGAAGAACCGGAAAGGTTTGGTTTTCTTCCCTTATGGCAGAATGCATTCATGAATAAATTTCATTAAAACCTCTAATGTGTCTAGTTTCTGTTCCTACCTATCTATTATTAAATATACATTAATAGAAGAGATTCAGTCTGATCCTAGTGTTCATGCAGCAATCGACTCTACAAGAAAATTTAACATGTAGATTAGGAGATAGGAAGGGTGGGGAATAATATGATTTTGTAATAGCCGTTCACTCCGATAGGCATCTTCACCTGGAGGAGCAAAATCTACCTTTTTTATTATTGATAAACAAACTATATTACTTGATGTACTTCATGTCATCATCAGAAGGAACTATAAAAAACAATTATCACCAACAGATGACTTTGCACGATGAAGCTTGTTTCATCTTTATATTGATGCAACTTCAGGCAAGTCAGCAGCTTGTTTAGAAAAGGAAGGAACAGGTAGTGGTGGTGCACTGTGGGGATGACAAGGAAGGGGTAACCATATTGTTTTGGTTTTTACCTAATGTGAATTCGGCTTCATAAAGAAGTAAAGTTGAATATTCATTTCATGAAGCTCAGTAAGCACCTTTTGTGTGTGTATGCATATTTCCAAAAAAGAATTCCATTGAATCGCTTGTTAGGAACATACAAGACCTGAAAAAAATGTTCTACAATTCAGCTTTTCAATTTTATTTTATCAGAACAGCAGGTTCACCAAATTAGGCACCATTTGACATTGCGTTTTAGGTGCTTTTTAATGTTCTTTTCAAAGTGTTTCTTTTGTTTGAAAAGCACCAAATTGATGCCTTTTTAGGTGCTTCTAATGGTTTTGTTATGTGAATATCAAAATCATCGAAAAACATTGAAAAAAACATCAATTTGGTGCCTTTACATATAAAAAGGCACTTTCAACCACATTACCAAACATACACTAAAATAACTTTTGACAGTTTATGTGCTGTCGTGCAATTTTTTGGATGTTTCATGTTACAACAACTATTTTTTAAGAGATGAAACCACTAACACCCACTACAACTATTAGTCGTGATGATGCAAAAAACAAGAGAGTCAAAATTGTTGTATTCTAACATGATTTTCATAGACAAGGTATTTCTGAAATTTCTAGATTTGCTGTAAATTCTATAGGTCTTGGTTTTTTTTCTATTTAGTATTTTATTAGTCCTAAAGAGTAATTAGCTTTATTAGGATTCTCAAATAGGATTATAAGCATTTTCTTATATAGGAAGATAAGTCCTAAGAACTCTATATAAAGGTTATGTAATTGTTCAATACAAGAGGAAATCAGTTCATGAAAAAAAAAATCCAGCAATATGCCTTTGATAGTGTGACTCAACTTCTCTTAGATGTGACTCCTAGAAACCATATTAATAAGACTCTAATAGCTTCTACAATTTCCAGCAACTCAAATCCCATATTCAAACAGCCTCTATGGAATATACTAAGTATCCAGATCAAGCCCAGTCAGTCCTATAGTTACTGACCATCAAAAAACCAACTCAAACCCTAAAATGTTAATGTCCACAGCTGTAAAACAGCCCCAAAGCTGTCCTTTATCATGTAGTTCAATATAACATTGAACATAAAAATTTTTGAATCAAAACATCAGCCATCACTATCAACACATATCAGCTTACATTGATATACTTCACAAAAGTTCAAATTCGAAATAGTAGGCATCTAGAACAATGAAGCGGTAAGTTCTGCAAAACAACTTGATGCATCTGCTAAGCCCAACAAACAATAATGAGGAAAATAATTGATGCTTACCAATGTTGGCATCTAAGCAAAAGATAACAAAGAGATAACACACTCTTTTGGCTGGCTAACCAGCTCTTCATCAATTAAAACTGCAAAAATTTCAAATAAAAGGCATCATATTAGAAAATCAAATCAAATCAAAACTTTAAGCCAATTTATATATCACATCTGATGTAAATATGCCTAACATGAAAGTCAGAGAAGAAGACACGTTCACACTCATAAATACATACAATGAGGAAGTTGCATGATGATTTAAAAAGAACACCCTATGTCCATGAAGATAGATGCAAATAACAAGTATAAAAGATGACATGAGACATCAGTATTCAGTAAGTAGAGCAAATATTGACAGTGAACATCCAAAACTCGCATGCTCCAACCCTCGTAGATTAGAAAGAAAAGAGTAATGCATTTGAAACAGACAAAGATAAGGGAAGAAATTGAATGAAAACTTACAAGAATCATGGCACCATCCAGTTAGAAGTTTAGAAATTTCATTTCATCAGGAACTTTTTAAAAGCTACAACAAAGTAATTGAATAAAGGGAACGTTCCCTTTGTTTGATGTTTAAGGACGAGGATTTCCATATGATTCTGTAGATGTATCAGAGGACAAAATGAAATGAATATCCTCTGCTGGGAGGCTGTGGTGTTACAAAACCAAGCTTATCTGAGCATTTCCATAACCTCAATTCAACTTCTAGACAATACAGCTTGCAAGGAACGCAAATGACTTGAAGGAAAAGGAGGCACTCTCTTCTGAGCTAAAGTCACGATCACCTTAGCCTTGTTAAGCTGCCCATTCTTCTTCAGCCCTTCAAGCAGCGTATGAATGGTATCCACATTCAAAAACCAGTTATTTCTCATGCAATCTCTACACATTGTATAAGCCAAATCAAACTCCCCACCCTTGCATAAATAATGAACCATTGTTTGGTAAACTTTAACATTAAATTTGTGCCCCTTGCCACGTAAAGAAAAATACACCATTTTGGCCATCTCAAGTTTACCAGTCTGGAAAAAGCCTTTTATAACCAAATTATATGTAACCTCATCAGGCACAATCCCAATTTTTAGCATCAAACGCATCACATCATTTGCATGCCATGCCCGTCTTATGTTGACCAAATACTGAATTCTAACATTAAATGTTGCAAGATTGGGTAAACATCCTTTAAGCACCATAAGATTCCACAATCCATTGCCAATCTCTGACCTGTTGTTCTTATAAAATGCTGACATAAGTGTGGTGTATGTGATGACATCTGGCCCTACCCCTGACTTTTCCATCTCTACCATGAGCAAATATGCTTTATCCAAATTTCCCGTTTCACATAAAGCCTTAACAATGATGTTAACAGAAAATATGTCTAGCTCAATATCAAACTTCTTCGGCACCTCATTAACAAAGGCCTCGATTGCTGCTAAATCACGGGTTCCAGTCAGAACCTTCAGTGCAGCATTGACGGATTTAACAGTCCTTTTACAGCCGTGCAAATGCATATTATAGAAAGTATCAATAGCATGCTTTATCATTCCAGCCTTTCCATACAACATTATAATCCTCACCATGAACCCTTCGCGCCTACCTTGTGGAAGAGGCTTCTGGTGCTCAAGTAAATGCTCAATGTAATCAAACCTGTTAGCACCAGCCAAGCGAGAAACGGTATCTTCAAATGCAAACCGATTCTCCACAACAAGCCTATTCTCAGCATTGGCCTTGAAAAGATTAAATAGCTTTTCAGGGTCTCTCTCAGCTTTAAGCTTAACAAGTGCAGGTTCCTCCAAAGGTTTCTGGTTTTGATTCTGAATGCGGTTAGATACAGCTGCAGGACTACGAGTTAATGCAACGGAAGCAGCAAAGTTGCAGAATCTGCGAGTGTTTCGCAGAGAGAGCATGTCTTGGTTTCTTCCTCAAATTGAAACATACCCATGTTCCATCCTCAAGATCCAATGCAATAACGTCAAGAAACCTTCACAGCACATTTAAAAAAAAAATGAAAAACCAGAAAAAAGAGGATTTCTATCAAACAAACACAAAAGCCTGCCCAAATTAAAGAGATTATCTTGACAAGATTTTTAATGAAAATCCATACCCACTACACATGGAAAACTCGCAGAGGAATTTTATCAAACAGAAGCATACCCATATGCTAAAACAATGATACCGGGCACTGAGTTGAAGAAATCTTCAAAACCCATGTGGAAAATAGAAAAACCAACAAGATGAAACTCAAAAAAAGCAATCTTGAGATAATTAAGAACAAGAATTAAGCAAAAAGGAGCAATGTATGGATATATTTGTTCAGTGTTACACAGAGTGACAGTAGTGGCTATAGAAACAAATATGAATAGAAAAAGAGTGAGGATTGGATCTTCTGGGAGGGAAGGGGGCTTTTGTTGTTTTGGGATTTAGGTTTTGGAGTTAGGACTTCTAAGTTGTCAAGTGTCCTGGGAAGATCATGGTAAAGCCAGAAAGAAAGATACTGTGGGCTGCCATGCTGTTATTATTATTTATTATTATTTTTGGGGGTAGGATTTAGGTTTCGTGTCACAAATTTAACCCTCAAAAGTTTCGACAATGAGTTTTGAGCATAGTTTTCAGATCCCGCGTGTAGCCGGTCCGGTCTAAAATTTAGATTTTAGGTTCTGGCCGGTCAGGTTAAATTAAAAATAAAAAAATTAAAATAATATTATTTTAATAAAAAAAATTAAATGAATTACAACCGAGTTTTTAGCCAAATTAACCTATTGAATTAACTGAGTTTTTTTTATTCTATTTTTTCTTAACTCAGCTTAATTTTAGTCTAAATTAGTTGAATTCTATATCAATTTAAAAAATCAAACCGAATTTTAAAACTATCATGGTAAGGGTACGGCTATAGGAGGTGGGATAGAGAAGACCAATTTGTGTGAGAAACTATCTTATTTGTAAATCAATTATTCTTAATTATTTTTTAAAATTAACATTAAAAATAATCATCGACACCCCAAATGGGAAAATCGATTACGTGCTACTAGAGGCAAATAATTGGGTTTTATTTTTCTTCTTGTGCTGTGCTTTCAAGATTATTAACAAGTACCATCATTCAATAAAGAATTAAAGGAAAAATAAATATAAGAATATTTGTAATGGTTTTTTAGAATTAAAGATAAAATAATTAAGATTGTTGATTTTATTTGTATTAAAGTTATTTCAAAAAAAAAATGAAGATCCTATTGAGTTGTTTGTTACATGTCAGTTCATTAACCAAGTTCGTTTTTCCCTTTTAGCTCGGTTCTATTCCATGAGAGTGTTTACAGCTTAAACCACAAGAACTCTCATTTAACTAATTTTGACTTCCATTCCGCATCTCTCAACAACGGCTTTATGGTTTGCAAGCGGGCTTAGGCATAAGCAGAAATCCTGGAACATTTCAGCCAAAAATCTACAAACATAGCGAACAAAACAAGGTTCACAGTGCTTCTGGTGCACAATCAACCATCTTTCTTTTGTCCACCTTACAAAATGGATAGCAAAGTTGATATATTCAAGGTCAAGCCAGGACAGGTGCTAAGTGCTAACTACTACATTGCAGCTCTCGAATTTTGTTTCAACCATTAGTCCTTTGAAGTTATAACAAGCAGTCCCAATGCGCCAATAAGAATATACTGCAAGAAATGAAGGAAAGGTCATAGTTGTACTATAGTGACAGTCATACGCACAACAAATGGTGAGCATGAAACAATATTTTATTTTCGCAGATGATTGACAGAGAAACCATACCTTGATAATAGGCTTTTCGGTCATTATAATCGTTACCCAACCAACATAAGGTAAGAACCTGCAAAAAGGGATGCAAGCAACATGAAGAACCTGCTTGCTACTAATGAGTTCTAACACCATGACACAAACCCAGTATTCAAACAGCCTGACTATCCTACAAAGAAAATCCCTGGAATAAAAGATAAAGTTACGGTCAAAATTTGTACCCAACAGCTCTGCCCATGATGTGATGCCGCTGAAGCCAGAGCTGCCCTTGAGCATACAAAAGCCTGTCATCCCCATAATTGTTATCTCCTGATAAAAACATCATTTTAGAAAATTAGGGATTTTAATAGAACAACAAGATTAACATTTTCGTAAGATCAATCACGGACGAAACGATACAAATTTGAATATTGAGAAGGGTTATTTAACGGAACTTTCGATTTTAACAGTTTAATATCTAGAAGCAGCCAGCACCTTTTGTGAGGACATCAACTTCCCCAGTATCTTGCCTTTCATGGACCTGTGAAAAAAAGTAAATGTTATATGTAACTACATAATAGTTTGATGATAATTAACTAAATTACGAGCGAAATTAACAATGAGAAAGATGGACTTTCAGTTTTCCCACTTATTTTCATGAAAGAAAATGTTGATTTGAGATCAGGATAAGGAGGCCATATCAGCAACTACCCAACTTGTATTTTATCTACCCTGGTAGTTTCTTAGCAAATGTAGGAAATTGTCAGCATCCATTTCCACATACTTGAGATGCGTTTCACTGATAGGCAAACCAGGACACAGTCCTCCCACCCCTACTGTCACCCCATATACACTCTCACACTTATATGAGCATCCAGAATGCATCACTTCAATTTTGTTGTCACACACAGAGTGCACTCAACTTATCCAAACATAGTTTTCAGTATCAATATGGCACTAAACTAAATTGCAGTAAGGTCAGCCAAATCTTTACCTTAATTACACGATGAACAATTGGAATTTCACGACCCTGGTCAATGAATAAGTATTTTCAGAATTAGCATATTGGTGGGAAAAGTAGGTAGAAGCATAACAAAACATGAGCGGATATTGAAGGAAAAAATATTACAAGCATACAAAACAAAATCATAGAATTTCCACAAGCAACAAATGATATTCTAAAGTGCAAGATCATCACAACATGTATACATGTATTCAAACTATAGCCCCAAATAATCACATCAACTGAAACTTCAATGCTCAAACACATAAACCATTTTTTAATTGCTAGATTTACACATTTCCATCCATTTGCCTTTTGACATCTGATGGTAAAAACTTGATAGCAGTTTTCATGAACGACAAATTTTTGTTTCACAAATAACAAATGATTTACGGTAAAAAGACATTATTAAACTGTCACCTTTCATCCAATATAGAGGTAAAAGCAACATGGCAGTACTTATAAATATGATTTATGCAATTGTTCAATCAAATCAACAGTTCTTTCCCTAATCTCCAATCTTCATATAGCAAGTTCTATTTATTAGTAAATTATGTTTTAATGTCATAGTAGTATTAAAGTAAAGGAAACATAGTAACCTATATACAAGGCTTGAAATAATGGGAAAGAGAAAAATTGTGTTATGCTATCTCAAACCAGATTAAATAGCCATAAATAAAAAAACATGAAAAACCTTCACAAAGAGAAGGCCCCTAAGAACCCAAACATGTTCCTCTGTTATCCATGCTGAGATGGCAAGCATATATCTCAAGTACAAGCAACCTAGGACCTTCGTTTCTGTAAAATCTAAACCCAAATGCCAGCCACTATTTCCACTACTATCAAGCATACAACTTATACTATAATAGAGTTCTAGTGTCACAGGAACCAAAACCTCATTTCAAAGTCATTGAAAAGAAAGCAGGCGATGGAAAACAGAAGGAAGCCTCATCAATTTACACAAAAGCAGACTGAAAATACAACCAAGGATATTATGCAAAACAAAATATAAGAATAATTAGAAACTTACATCAACATTAAAAACAACAATTTCTCCTGCACGAATAGGATCTTTACTCATGTGCAAAAACAAAATGTCACCCTGCAAAAAGAGATTATATTTAGTCATACAGTTTGAATAGAAAAAATTGAAGGAGTTTAAGTTCGATGAAATTGTATTATCATCATCAAAACTAAAAAATAAGAATTAAAGCATTAAGAATAACTTCCTGTTGCAAATATTCAGACAATGCATTTTTATGATAATCTCCTAAAATATTCAAAATGGATTTTACTAAATCAACTAGCAAACTAAAGTTTGATGTTAAATTTCATTGCAAATATTCAGCAAGATCAGAGCAATTAAATACATAAATAACATGCAAATGATGTCCTGTAAGACTTCCAGTGCATCCAATTCAATTATTTACATAATGTTGTTTATGTTGCCACTGTTTAAGCTTAACCCGAAGCATGGGTCAGATAATGCAAATAGTCATGTAGCTATGTATGGGGAAAGGTACATTACATATCATCAAGGCTGCTAGCATTAGATGCAAGGCACTTTTTGTCACCAGCAATTCAAGCATAGAGGCGCAATATAATGAACTTAAAAAATATTTTAGTCCCAATCGTTTGTGCATGGTTAAAAAAATGTAAATTTTCAATCAAATTTCTCTGTTTTTTCTAATGAAAATGAAAATCCTATGAAAAAATGTGTAATTCTAGAGAAGGACATACAAATCATATTGTACTAAGACAAAGCATTGGTAATAACAAATTGGATGTTGCACCACTAAATTGTAAAATGGTGCTCACAATCAAAGAACTTCAAAAGAGAAGGTAAAAAACACAAGAGGAATGCATGCAGATGGCTAAACATTCTGTCATAAAAGCCTCTGCATGTAAAATGTAACTGTTCACAGAAATTGACATGGTACTTTTTTACTTCTTCTGAAGCCTCCAAATTGTGAAACATCAAAGCTGAGGAAGAATTCAATTTCAGCTTCCATAATTGTGAAAACTTGAGCGAGTGATTCTGTCCTCCATGCTTGACAAAATAACAGAAAAATGCATTTCTCTTCCTTTACTATTGTAACTGTTTGTGTATATTATCACATACTTAGAAAACGAATTATGAGTGCAAAATGGGACAACATGACCAATTAAGGATCATCTTATACCAATAATAATTCCTATCATTCCCATGTTATTCTGCTTACCCTCTTGAAGCCAGGTTCCATACTTCCAGAAAGAACAACCACCACAGGAGATTCACTGCCAGTGATGCACATCAATGCCTTCCATATTATTAGCGCAGATGTAACAATCATTCCTGGAACCAAAAGCAGATGTCTCAAAACAACAGATATCCTAGCAGATAGAATACAACCAGACACCAAGTAAGAGTTCTCTAGAACTGCAGTTTCTTCTCTAATGGCAAACTGAATGTGCTTGAATATTTGAAATTCAATAATGCGAACTATCCAAAATGTCAAAGCGAAGGAGAGGGGGGAACCAAACAAAAGAAAATTGTGCCAATGTGTTACCTGCTTGTTTTGTGCCATGTTATTTGTTTTATGAAAGGATCTAAAGATTTGCATGAAAGTTGTTCAATTGGGAACCAAACAAAAGGGGGGAATTTTGGACACTTGGTAATGTCAACCGCAACCCGTTCCAAAATCAAATGAACAAATTATACTAGATTGAAACTCGGCTCAATTGTAACTGAAAATTACATTGAACCATGCAAGGGCTAAGCATTTACATAAACAGATTGCAATCATTTCACAGTTTGTTTTCAATAAATAATTAAATGGCAAGCAACCAAGTAGTACAGAATCATAGTCAACCTCGAACGCTTAAAACCAACTATTCATTGGGAACATATAAAGACAAGACAGTGTCCAAAAATGAAAATTTTCTGGCCATTTTGCATCTTTGTATTCTATGACATTTTTATCTCTCTAAAAAAATAAAAATAAAAACAAAGCTCACTTTACTGTGCAGTATGAGTCCAATGACTACACTAAGCACACTAAAGTTCAGTCCTTTATGATGTTATAGCCCCAATTCTTAAACCTTGGCAAAACAGCAATTCCCAATTAAAGTCAAAACCCTTCTCAGTATCATCACTGCCTGCCTAGCTGCTTCACCCACCACATAACATTGCATGCACAATTCAACCATCCAAAGAACAATAATAAAAAAAGCATAAAATTAATTCAAAATTCAAACTTTAACAAATGACCTAAACTGACGGCCTGGGTGAGTAGCTGCCGAATCTGGATCGATTTAACGGAGTCTACGGTGTCTCCGATCCAACCCATTTTCCTTTTCTTCTCTCTGCTCTTGTGATTGTGATTGATTCTACCCTCTTCCTGTGAGTTTAGGCTTTTCCAAAGCAGCGTATAGCCTAATTGAAACGTTTACTTGTTGGAAAATAGCGTTAGCAGCACTGCGGAGAAGCTTTCAACGACATCTCGGAGTTTTTATTGACTAAACGGCACGTCGGTAGAAAAATGGAAATTTTCCCACAATAAATTGGTTTCAAATCTTATTTTCCAAATATGGTGATTTTGATCTTGTTTCCGTATGCATTATTTTCTATATATGTCACCCAGAAAAGTAAGAAAATAAAAAATAGAATAAAGGGTAATGTATTTTCAAGAATTTCCACTCCTTTTGCCTAAACTTTCTATTTCAAACACTATATTTTATATGAATTCTCATTTTAATTACAAGAAAGTCTCGAACATATTAGGCACTTGGGTGCCTTTTTTATGTTCTTTTTAATATTTTCTAATCTCCTATGATTTTTTTTTTATATTTTTTTTTCTATGATTTGTGTAATAAAATCCAAAGAAAACCATGCCACATTGGATGTATATGGAAAGGAGGTTTCTTGACAATGTCACCCAAAAAAAGAACCTTGATAGTAGTTTATAAATTCTGCAAAGCTAAAAAGTGGTCTCGTTTTCAGAAAAAGGTCTCTCCATCCATCACCTTTCCGCCCCCTTCTAATGGGTCCTCCTCTACTATTTCTATATTTTTTTAAAAAAATTAATAACTCAAAATATATTATTTTTCCATCTTATTTTATTTGATATGTTCATATACTAGAAAATAATTTCCGAACTTACTTTTCTTGAAAATCATTTTTCTTAGAAATTATTTTTCAAAAACAATCCATTTTCTAACAAACAAACACAACCTTAATATATGAGAGAAAAATTATTTTGAGGTTTTAAAAATAAAAAAGATATTAGTATATTTTACTTCAAAAATAATTAACAAGGTTATATGGCTATAAAATTGTATTTAAAATATTTATATTATATGTATAGTTACATTTTATAAAATAAACTATATATACATATATGATATAGTAATAAAAAATTGCACCATTATATTTCTTATATCTCATTATTTTATTGTAAATGATCAAATAATTATATTTAATATTCTATATATGTTAAATAAACTTAAAAAAATCAAAATATTAATAAGTTATTTTCCAACTTATTTTTCATAGTATAACAAAACAATGAAAAATATTTTTCAATTTTTTATCATGAAAGTGTCAAACATAATAAAATAACTCACTTTTTATAACCCCACATAAAAATAAAAATAAAAAGCGAATAGATCATAAAGTTTAAGGACCAATAATTTAATGCCGAATTATATAATTGGAAAAAAAATTAAGAAGAAAAACATGGAAAAAAAATCTAAATCAACTCAGGTTAACTCAACTGACCCGCTACTCGGGATAACACATAAAAAGGATAGTGGAATAAATAACAAAGCTTAAGGTCCAATACCCTAATGTCGAATGATGAATCCAAAAAAAATTCATTTTTTCAATAAAGGATATAAAAAGACTGAACTTAAATCAGGCTTCGATCATGATACCAAGATTACGCTATAGAAAGGAAAACACAAAAAATCATGAAGTAAGATTTTCAATCATAGAAAAATTATAAAAAAACAAAATAAATAGCAATTAAAATAATGAGAATCAAATTTAGTATAAAACTAAATGAAAGAAAATAAATATGGACTAAATTGAAAAACAAAATAAATTAAGAAAATGATAAAAAAAAATAGCAATTAAAAGAATAAGGAATGTAATTGAATGAAAAAAAATAAATGAAATAAAATGTGGTGGGGGGATTTAAAAAAAAACTAAATCAAGAAAAGGATAAGAAAAAATATATATTAAAGAAATAAGGATCAGATTGGATATAAAAATCAAATAAAATAAAATACCTAGGGATGAAATTGAAAAAAAAAAACTCAAGCTTCAAAAAGCATTAAAGGCAAAATAAATAGTAATCAAAATAATAAGGGCTAAAATTGATAGAAATAGAAACTAGAAGACACTAAAGATTTTTGGAAGGGTTAGCATGAATTTCTAAGTTGAGAGAGAGCGGAGCCCACCGCACCTTCTCCGTGGGCACACACCCCACCAACGTGAAGAGAGCAACACATTACTTCTAATACTGTTATGGATGGTGGATTTTGATAATTATACGACCCTTCACATGTTGCTCAAAGGGCAATGAAGTTGTCATGCATATATGAGTGAATACATTGCACGCATTAGTAGCTTTTTTTATTAATATTTTTAGAGAACGTTCGGGAACGCGGTTTGCACAGCGTTCCCCAAATATTCAATTTTTTTTACTAAAATTAAAATTTTTTATATGTTTTGGATCATTTTGATGCGCTAATCTCAAAAATGATTTGTAAAAAATAAAAAAATATCATTTTGATGCATTTCGGCATGAAAAACACGTGTGTTTGGATGGAGGTAGCTTGTGCTTTTTTTGCGTAAAAAACATGTTTTTTTAGCTTTTAGATGTGTTGTTTGTGCTTAAAAGGTGTTGTACCTTTGAAAAAAAGTCACCACACCTCCAAGTCAAACACAAAAGACCCTAAACCATTGTTATTAAACCCGGTCCGGCCCGGCGAGTCGACCTGGTTGCTGGAGCGGTTCGGGTTTAATGAAAGACCGAATGAGGCAACAACCCGGCCAAACCCAGACGAGACCTGATTTTTATTTTTTTTTTTCAAATATAGGATTTAAAACCCATTAGCATATATACTCTATGTTTCCAAGAAAAAAAGTCATATGTTTTCAATATGGGATAAAAACCTTTTGGTTTAAATACTTCAATTTAAAAGGATAACATAATATCTTTTCAATGTGAGATTTGAAGTCCTTTCGTCTATATACTCTATGTTCCTAAGAAAAAAAATCGTGTTTTTTCAGTGTGAGATAAAAAGACCTTTTGATTTAATTACTTCAACTTAAAAAGATAACATAGTATCTTTTCAATGTGAGATTTGAAACCATTTCATATATATACTCTATGTTCGCATGAACCCATTAGTATATATACTCTATGTTCCCAAGAAAAAAAATCATGTTTTTTTAATGTGGAATAAAAAAACCTTTTGGTTTAAATACATCAATTTAAAAGGATAACATAGTATCTTTTTAATGTGGAATAATTTTTTTTAAAAAATATTTTTTAAAACTTCATTGTTTATAATCTATATAACCTATATTTACATGAATTTCTTCATATGAAAAATTAAAACTTTAATTTTTCCAGATTGATCCAAATTGACCTATAAAACTCGGGTCTAAGCCAGATCAACTCTCGGGCTGAGTTTAATAATTATGCCATAAACAAACCTTTGAAAAGACTAAAAAAGCCATGGATAAAAAGTAGATTTTTTTTTTTTTTGGTTTTCAGAGACAACAAAATCATTTTATTGTATTGATCAATTTAGCCCAATCAATTTTATAACTATCTTATTATATTGATCAATTTAGCCCCAATCAATTTTATAACATCCAATGAATCTTTTAGAAAAGATAATTTCAAGTTTCAACCTTTTTAAAAGAGCAAAATAGTCATCGCACTGTTCTAATCTTGGATCACAAAGTTTTAGTGATGGCTTTTAGGTTTTTTTTTTTAATACTCACAAACCTCAAAAGTATATAAAAAATAAAAGTGTAATTCATGCATTTTCAAAAATGAACAAAGAACAAGTGAAACTATTCTTTCATACAACATCACCATAGAATAAAGCGTTGTTTCGTTTTTCAGTTATAATAATTTATAACGTTAAACATTAACGGCATGCTTGAGACAATGTTAAATAATATAATCAAATTTATAATGCGCTTTATAAATTTGATTTACAAATACATGAATGACAAATGCTCCCTTTTTGAAAATGTTCTTGATCCTTGTGTTTTATAAAAACTAGAATTTAAGTCTAATAATGAAAGACTTTTTACAATTAAATTCATATATGATTGTTCTTAATCATGCAATGACCCATCATATATATAATGCTTGTAATGTAAATATGAAATGAATCAATATTAAAGAATTACACACACAACCAGATATAAAAATATAATGGACCTTTATATACATGCATACATGCCTTAAGGAGACAAAAAAACTGAAATAGTAAAACCTACAAGTAAATTCCACTTTAAGATCATAATCTAACAATCCATTCTAATTCTTTTAGTTTCTCTCTCTCTCTTTTTTTTTTTTTTTTTTAACAATGAGCATTATACTGGGTTGACACGAGATGACGATGCATCAAGCGGAAAGTTAATCGCACAATGCGAAGAAACGGGGGACATGAACAATAAAGGAAGTTTTGCACCTTATTTTGTCCAAAACTACTTTATCAAAAGAAAATAAGTACAAGAAAAACAAGAATCCAGCCAGTGTAAATGAGGCACACAAGTCCAGTCAGTGTAAACGAGGCACACAAGTCACAAGGTTATATCCCACAAGTCCACTTCCTCCGCCCCAACCGGGGGTGTCGAGAAATACAGAATCTTAAAACTCTCGTCCTTTATATGGCATTTCCTGTATGGAGAACAAAATAATCTACATGAGTTGACTGATACCGGTTCCAGTGATCTAATAAGAGCACGGAATGGTAAGCTTTACACCATTTTCAAGAAAATAGTAATATATTCCTCAATTTGTCAACCACATTCATGACTAGTGATTTATGGGATTGCTTATGTTTCTCTTTTTGTTAATAAATGGAAATTGCTATTTTAGGCTTTTGTTTCAAAAAAAAAAACAAACCAAATTATGAATATTGTTCTCAATTTCACTACATAAAGAAACCAGCTTCGGTGTTTTTTCTTAATAGAACACTAATTATAATGCAATATAGTAAAAAACAAGACACTTCTCTATCAAAATTAAAAGATCAGAATTTTGCTTACAGGCTGGTAGTTTGGCATGTACAAGACTTGCCTAGGGTGGCCAACAAGCATCTGCTGCCCAAACTGCAGTTATAGGTATACAGCTAGTCATATATAATTATACATGTGTGTTCAGATGAATACCTGAACAATTTTACATTGAGATGACATGCGCTGCAGAATGCCAGAATCACTGGAAATACAAGGTAGTAAATATTGTACCTGAGGTCCACCTGGATGAAAATATGCTTGCGGAGTGTGCAATGGTGCAGCCTGTGGATTAAATATAACAGGCTGTTGCCCATTGAATGAAGGTCCAAGCTGCAAATTCTTGGTAGTTAGTCACTTTTAATAAATGAAATTGGATGTGAAGTTCGAAAAGAACCACCCATAACATCTGTTGAATGCACATTCTTATATTTAAAAGACACAATCACCATCCCCAGAGTACTGAAAACATGCAGAGATATTATAATCACAACATTAAATCAAGATATTCCAACAACGATATTGGAAATCAGTTTTTCATTATTCACCAATATTTTAAAGTTCATTTCTACAGGGGCAAATGCAATGAACCATTCATCAGTTTTCCAACCACAGTGCGGAGACTAAAAATATATAATAAAGCATCACGAAAACCTAACTCTTCTTATATTTAAACTAAACACAAAAAGGAGAACAAATAAGCAATCAAGCAATCAAGTTAAATCTTAGTAGAGGCAATAAAGTTATTTCAGTACTTACAATTCCCATAGGCATGCCATGCATATGTGGTAGATTAGAAACATTAGGTTGAAAATAGAAGGGGCCATCTGACATTGGGGAAGGGGGCCTAGGAGGCACTTGAGAAGGGGTGAAACTCTTGGCATTGGGATTAAGTTTAAATTCCTGATAACCGAAATAAAAAATAGAAACAAACACCCAAATGTATTAGCCAAGGGCATGTTAAGAAAATAATCAAGGTAAATATTTTTTATTATTTCCAAACAAACCTTGGCATAGGGATTTAATGTTGATTTCTCAGAAGATAATGAACCCATTGATGAGCTTGGTGATAAACCAGGACCGCTAGAAGCTAGCAAGGCACCTGCACAATCTGAATTAGATGAAGCGGAACTACCAGGTCGTCCACGAGAGTTCACAGGCTGTGTTTCTCCAGATCCTTTGACAGATGCTGCATCCTCTAACGGTTGGCCAGGGGGGCTAGCCTTTTCATTATTTTTTGGATAGACACTGGATGAAGGGGCATAAGCAGTGGTATTCGAGGATGGCCTCCCTTTATCAGATTCATTTTTCTTGCCATCCAGTAACTTGGAATCTACAGAAAATAAAAGAAAGATTGTTTGAAAGAAGATGAAGTTTAGAATTCATAAGTTCCATTAAAGTGAGTATCCTACATTTCTACGCAAAATATGCGACACAATATAGGCCAGGTGCAGCTGGAAAAATGTAAGAGAGTAAACCCAACCCAACATATTTTATTAATGATTACTTCATTACGATATTTTCATAACTCAATTTATTTTTTGACAAGTTCGTGCAACAACTTTATAATAAAAGTTGTTTATACTACAACTTAAATGATGGATGAAGTTAAGGAATAGCAGAGTAATTGACTCACCCTCACCTTTTGGCAATTGAGCATCCTGAGTTAGCTGGAGATTACATGAACAGAGATGAAGAACACACCAATATTAGAGGCATCACAACCAAAGGCAATTAATAATGTTCTCTTTTAAGTTTTGAGCAGAAAATTTGTAAGTAATTAAAGTTTTACTCACTATCTGCTCTTCTACAAGCTCCTTGATGCTGTCAAGTTCTACATGTTCATGATGCCGATCCTCTTGGACCCTATTGCAATTGTAGAATTCAAGAATTTCAAAAGTCAACAAATTCATTTGTCCTCCCAAGAACAATTCTTGTGAAATGAGATGCAATTTAAGTTATCATTGAGGAAATACTGAATTAAACACAATAGTAAGAACCTGCTGTCACTATCTGAAGTGGAGAAACTTTTAGAAGGTTCTGATGACAGCTGTGCAGCAAGATCATGAGATCCTGGATGATGCAGATCTGCACAGGTACTTGATTGAGAGCATTGTGCCTCATCCTTGGACAAAAAGAAACACAGAAATTCAATACAAGTACGACAGCAGGTAGTAATTCCTTAAAGAAGAATTAACATAAATCAAGACTAACTGCCAGGCAGGAGATGCATGAAAATAAATGACTATATAGTGCTCCAAGTAGAAAATATGCTGAAATTTGTTCTTTAGAATTACAAAGCAAGTAAAAAAATGCTCCATTTTGAAATACAACAATTTCTATATAAACTTAGTGATTATTTGAGGAAATACCAAGGAAGAGCTTGATAACACTCGATGCCCATCATTGCTTTTTGCATGGCTCAAATCAGCCAACTTCTTAATGGAAGAGGCAGATGGCCCTCCAAAAGTTTCACTGTTGTGAGAATTCATCACTATATCATCAAGTTCTTCATACCCACCATCATCAATGGCTCCACCTCTATAGACTGATGAGTATCGGGTCTCCTCATCGATATTACAACTTTCATGGAGATTGATGCCTCTTTCCTGTTGGATGAAGTAGCAAAAGCAGTAAAAAAAATGTACAGAAAAAATAAACCAAAATAGAAGCAGAAAATGACATTAGGGATAGCCTCACCTCTGCTAAGTGAAGGTCGCTTGTTTCCTCCCCCTCGATCTCTCTTGCTATCCTCACAGCTTCCCTTTCCAATTCTTTCATCCAAGGACCCCTCTCCAGCTTTGTTGTATAAAGTTCCTCGTCAAAGGTGCTTTTTACTCCAAACAGCATTTCATTTGTTTCAAATTGATCCCAGCCCCTAATATGCAAATAAATAAAATAAGTATCAAATCAGTAATAAAAATTACATAAGGATACCACAAGATAACAACCACAAGGAGAAAAAATAAAGGATACTGATTTTAAGTCTCATGTATTAATGGAGAAAGGATAGGAGACATTTAACATGGGTAATATAAGCTAGAACTCTAAGATCTATGTTACACTGGATCCCTTTTCAATTATATATTTGTATCAACCACAGAAGGTTTAACCTTAGCCTTACGGTAACCAAACTTCAACACCTCTGTTTTTGTAAAGTTAACTGAATCCTGAAAAACCTAACCACAGGTAAGGATCAGGCACAACAGAAAATATGTCCACATGCTTCCCAAAGACATCTCTCAGGGGATGTAATCTATAGAAAGCAAGTTTTCAGAATAAGTTTTCTATGGTATCTTGTAGAACAATCCAAATTAACACTACAATTGTGATGAGTTTAATAGGGAGAGGATGAGAAAACATGATTAGAAAGCTGGAGAAAACAAATTCATTCACGAAAATACAAGCAGCTGACAGGAAAGTAAAGATTAGGCAGTTGAAATTCTACTGAACCAGAGAATATATTAAAGACAGTAGAACAATTACCAAGAAATTTGGGGAAAGAAATACTTATTATAACAACCTATTCCAATGGCCATCAAATATGTTCTCTGATTCAGGGCACTGTGGATCATCTTTGTCAGGGATCCAAGGTTCCAGCTCTCTCTCCGCTTCAACTTGTCGTGGTTGTGATATATAGGAGTCGATCATAATTTCTTGCTGCTTTGCATGTTGGGGCTCATTGGACATCCCATCTACAGTAACGGAGACATCCTGGCACCATATATCAGACAGCATACATAAACATCCATTTAATCTGACACAACCTAAACTTGTTCTCTACAACATTAACTAACAAATCACATGCATTTTTTTCCTCTATTGTTCTTTGTTAACTTATCCAATAAATATCACCCCAGGTTCCATTCAGAACCACAGGTCAACAACTTGAAAATCAACTTCACTCAAGAGACCAGATTCAAACAAGCAGAATATGAAAGAAAGAAACTGTAGCAGAACCTTTGCAATAACTTGCACAACTTCTTTTCCAGGTAAAATCAAAGTCTTTGATGGAGCCTTGCTGACAAATTCTGCCTTTTGGCCTTGGAAAGAAATGTCCTTTATCAGGCGAGCCATTTTCAAAATTATAGCTGAAAGAGAAAAGCAAGAGAATGCTGAGAAGGAAATAGACTAAACAGAAGATTCCATGTGAAAGCTGGGTATAATTAGAATCCATCTACAAAACGGCTAACAACATGAGTGAAATCTCTTCAACTAAACTAAATCAACAGAACTTACCAAATTCCTTTTCAACATTTGTTGTGTAACATGTTCCAGAGTATACAGATCCATTTTTCAGCTGGACTTCCACAGGATTCCCAATAAGACAAGTTGTTAAATATATGAGCCGTTCACGCGAAGGACTCTCATAAACTCCAACTTTTCCCATCGCACCTATATCAACATTGTTAGAACAGAATATATAATCTAGAGTGACAAGTGCTTCAGGCCATGAGAGATTACCAGCATTACCCGATCTATTGGTATGTGGTTTTCCAGATTGCACCTTATTTTCAAACCTCGCCCCCCAATCCCTTTCAGCTCTCCGACGACCAAAACCATTAGCAGAAGATTTGGGATGCATAGCCTGTTGCAAATTCATCTCAACAGCAGCACCCTCTTCTGACAAACAAAAACATGTTCGAAATCAATTCAGATCATTGGGATACAGTACGGCACCAAAGATGAGTGTAGATCCCTTGAAAGCACTTATAGATGCAGTAGCAAACAGGTTTTAGGGGGGTAAAGGTACATCAAAATTTTCCAAGCATATGGAGGCAATATAAACTTAGATAAAGAAACATTAGAAATATAATTTTACCCATCCCTGACAAGTTTGAAACAAGTAACTTGTTTAGTTACACGGGTACCATGCAGTTACTGATTTAACACTTGCATAATAGACAAGATTTTACCAGGCTCCTAAAAGATGTGACAATTTTCAAGGGGCTAACTACATGTGTTATTCTATTCATTTATTAATCTTAGCAATATGGGTTATTATCCACATCATTCTTTTATATGCACCTTTTAATTAGTATATAACATATAGACAAGTGCCAATACACAACTTAGGAAAACTAAGATTACCCAATACCAGCAACTATATAGCTCGTTTCCTCAAATCTAGAATAGCCTCGTGTCAACAAAAATCCCATTAGTTCAGTTCCTTCCCGTCGCTCTCATTTTCAGAATTCTTACCCCCTTACTTCCACTACTATTTCTTCAGTCTTGCTCCTAATCTTATAAGAATGCATTCTCTAGCCAGTCTCAACAGACAAAAGAAGGGCTGTCTTAAAGTAACCCTAATGCAAAATCTGCTTATAGAACAATTATGTATGATTCAAAACTTAAGGCATTTAAATAATTCGAGTTTAAAGATATTGAGAGTGTGAGATCAAAGGAGAGAAAGAAGTGATTAACAAAAGGATCGAAATTTACCTGAAATAAGCTTTAATTAATTGAGCTGTAATTTGCTTTTGACGCGGCGTCGACGACTCGAGTGGTTGAGATCAGATACAGTTAGTGGAAGGATTGGACTCGGTGAGTTAGGGTTTTCTTTTTTATCACAGAGCATAAAATAGGAGGCGGGGGTGCATATGCATGTACTAGCGATGGGAAGGGAGCGAACTCGGTCTGATCGAGAGAGAGAGAGAGAGACCGTATGAGAGAGAGAGTTACGGGCGTGTGTTTTTTAAAGAGATTGTGAAATATATAGAGAGGGCGATGACATAAAACGCTAGAGTGGCTCTTCTTGTACTTTTAATTAGTCCCTCTGTGTATCAACTTGAAAACTGATCGATCATCCAGTTAAAAACTTGAATTGATCTGCTAATTCAGTTGATTCGCATCTAACCTGAGTTTTCAACTCTTTGATTATTTTCAATTTTTTATTGTTTTTTTTAAATAAAAAATTTTAGCACTGACCCGAGTTGACTATCCAAAATTGTAATCTTGACCTTGACTTGCTTGTTTTAGCTATGTTTTCAAGTTAATTTCAAGCATTAGAGATATGTTTTTAGGTCTTATGATTTTTTAATTAATAAATAAAAAGACAGTATTTGCGTTTTAATAAAATAAATTAATAAATATATAAACCAATAAATTAAAAAAGAATTATTAATATTACTTAAATATTAAAGTGAAAATTTAATCTTCTTAATAAAAACAAGAGAGTTTTTTTGTATAAATTATAAAACAATTAAAGAAAATTATAATAGTCTTTTTGAAACATTATGAGATTAAAAAACAATTTAAAACATTAATTATTTTTTAAATAGGTGAACTAAATAGTTTAAAAATCAAGAGAGTGGGTATTAATTAAAATTTAAACAAAAAAACTAATGCAAAGTAAAATAAATAAATAAATAAATAAATAAAAGAGGGAGTATTAATTAAAATTTAAACAAAAAAATTAATCAAAAGTATTTTTTTTAAAAAAACAAGGCCAGCCTGTTTGAATTTTTTTGTGTGAAATGTTGTCGGCTTTATTTTTTAAGAAAAAAACAAACGATGAAGGATGATTTATTATGCTTTGCACCATTTTCAAATAGTTTTTGGTGATTAAAAAATTAAAATTTAAGTTTTAATATAACAATATTTATTTTATAATTTATTTTTATTTAAAAATACCTGAAAGATATCGTAGAAGGTTTTATAAATTCATTTTCAACCCAAAATAGCTTATAATCTCTTTATAAAACAAAATTTAAAAGAATAAAAAAGAAACTTTAAAAGCTTTGTTGTATTTTTTTTAACATGGTTAAATAACAATATTATCTCCATTAAACTCTGTTAGACAAATTTAAGAACAACAAAATCAATATTTTTTATTTTTTTTTTATCAAGTTGGGCCGCTCAAGCATAACTTGAATGCATCATCAGCAGCTGTAAAAACAGTAGCGTCATGTCAGAATCCTTATCGGCATTCGTTTAGTTCTAGAAAGGCTCCATATATGTCATCAGCAAGAATTAAGGTTGTTAATTTCATTATATTTTATTGAGAATAGTTGAAACATTTCATATTAATTTAAAAAATATAATAAAATGAAATAATTTTTATTTTATTTTAAATCTCAGTCCGTTCCAGATTTTTTAGCTAAATTTCAGCGGGAATGTTCCGGTTTTATTCCACATGTTCCGTTCCGCTCTTGAAAAGTCATTGAATCAAATTGAAACTTATTCAATTTAATTAATTAAACTACCCAAATATAAAAAGGCTCTTTTTCATTACTATTTTCAATAACAATGATATTAATAATAATATTGAAAATTATTATTACTGTTTTCATTAACAATGATAATAATTTTTTAAAATTAGATTTATCACCAATATATATAGTCTATATTCATGTTGTTTTTTTCATGTTTATACTTTGTAGAAATTTGAGTAAAACAAAGAATGCTTTAGATTCCATTAGTTTTGATAACATTGACCTAACTTTATATTTAAAATATTTGTGTTAAAACATTTTACTTTAATAATATTTTAATACTTTGTTTAAGTTGAATTACTTTAAGTTAAAGATCTATTTAATCTTAACTATTTGGAAATATTTTAAATTTTAAAATTATATTTGTTTGGCATTGTGTTTGTATTGCATAATTTATAATTAATTTATCTTGAATTTAAAAATTATGTTGGTTGAATATATATATATATATATATATATATATATATATATATATATATATATATTGAACAGTACGACCCCAAAATGGCATGCCGAAACATTTCAAAACTGAAATATTTTATTTTAATTGAAAAAATAAAATACCTATCAAAATGAAATTGAGAACCTTGGGACTAATGTGGATTTCCAAATTACTAGAGGTGCTAAGTTTGTTTTTCTTGTAAAAAATCAGACACAATTCAAAGATATTCAAGTAGGTTTTCAAATCCAAGAGAGACATTCTGAAAGCAGAAATATATGGCGCTTTAATTCTCACAACAGGCAGAATTTGCTACATCTTCAATCATCCAATGTGGGAAAAAATGTCAGATTCACAAAACAACTTAGAAAAGCTGTAATAAAAATTTGAGAAAAAAAATTAAAATCTGTTGACGAGTCGAAGTAACGAATCCACCGAAAAAGAAGTACTATCTCTAATGATCTTGATTCTTGACAATTATTCGTGTTGGCCCTTGTGGGGAATAAAATGTTACAAGAGATTCCACACTTCTGATCTGAACCAAAGAAATCCGAAAAGGTCTACAATCCTTTTGGTAGTGATTTCGTGATTTTTCATCCACACTACTAACAATTAAAAACCTACAGAACCAGGACAAGTTACCTGAGTTTCCATTACTTCCTTTGAATACATCGCTTTCATTTTTAAGAATACCAGTAGAAGAATTATACAAATGCAATGAATGAATACTAACTACTAATAATCAAGGGCGGGAAACAACAAAAGTAGCGGCTGAATTCGGTTTAAATCCATTGATCCATCAACTTATAACCAGCTCTGCTGCTTCCTTCACAATTACTTTCAAAGGAGAAATCAACAAGCTTCGATTTCATTGCCTACCTTGTCTTAGAGTACCGATGTTCAGGACAAGCACAAGCACACAGAACGTCTGTCAAGAGTGAATTACTTCCGCTGTCTTCAAGCCTCATACCTCTGCACAGACAAAAAAATAACTAAGTTTCGGCCAAACTTTCTTCAAATAGGAAATAGGGACTGCCAAATTGAGTGCGGGTCTCACAACGAAATGAAAAGAGTACGAGTACAGATGAAGAAAATATTGGGGTCACATTACAGAACGTTGTAGACTTTGTTTTTCTTTATAAAAAAAAAATTGAAAGGATATTAAGAGAAAGTTGACAGTTAATAGGAAAGCCAAACCAACAGGCATAGGGCAACAGCATCTTGGAAACATAGACCACAAATCTGACAGTAAATGAAAAGAGCATGACATCAAAATGAAGGGTC
The DNA here is from genome assembly GCA_015852605.2 of Populus deltoides. NCBI lineage: Eukaryota > Viridiplantae > Streptophyta > Magnoliopsida > Malpighiales > Salicaceae > Populus > Populus deltoides. The sequence goes on along the minus strand of CM027572.2, from coordinate 13,886,832 downwards.
CAATACTGTTAAAAACCCATCCCATGAAGATTGACATCATCCACAACATGAATATGGAGCCACGAAGGCGTGGATGAGGCCTAGTATTGTTGTAGCTATGGTCCAGAGTAGATATTGCCACAAACGTCCAAAATCGAATACCAGAACTGGATGAACAGCAAGGAGCAAAAGAAAAATGCACTCTCAAAAAGAAAACTTTTGAAGCCCACAATAAGAAGGTACATACCACTTGCAATCACAGTTGTATATGGATCTTCTCAGACCACTTAAATATATCTGAATGAACTTGATCACCCCCCAACTCTTCTCCTGTAGCACCAGCTGCCACTCTCATTATATCCTCAATCAAAGCAAAGTTTCCCATTATATCAACGTGAGCACCACTTTGGGTGCCCCGACCTTCTAACAAGTTTGTTGGAGGAGAATGATCGTACTCTCTAATATACATTCGACTTCCTGAAGGGTTGAATCTTGTTTTCCCACGCCAACCTTTAGCACACATGAAGCCTGAACTTAAAACAGGAACAGTCTCGTCCCCATCAACAGTATAGACTCCACCTTTCAGACAGCTGTCTTCAAATTGTTCATCAGCTGATGAATCAATCTGAAATGGAATAGCGCACTCAGCTGAAGGAGATAACTTGTAAACATAAGATCTTTCGGTTGGTATGCCCACTCCATACAGGGAAAAAACCTCCATTTCTGGGGCATTGGGCAATCTGTAAAACCAGAGTGAGAAGTTATCAGCAGTCGATATGAAGACCTTGTATAGACAGCCATGATTAGGCCACTCAATCAGGTAAATGAACATCATTCAAAAGAAATGAAAAAGATAATGATCCAGGAGGCTTGCTAGTAGAAAACATTTGAAATGGAATTCAAAAGAGGTTGTGTGACAACAAGGAAAGAAAATAATCTTAGATATCAAGAACATAATGCTGTACAGGGCATCTACAACAATTGCATACTGGCATGTTATTAAAAGAACTGCATGTTTATAAAAAATCTACATCAGATAATTTCCCGTGTTTGAACTTGATAGTGTCAATTTAGCTTTTTTTGTGGTGCAATAGTTATTCAAAATTGTCAAATTAATTCATAGGATTCATATCTCTCTGCACCATACACACTGTAAATCAGTATAAAGTTGAACCATCAAAGATTTGACTTTCTTAAGAAATCTAGCTATTTATGCTCACCACATTTATATATAAGCATATACCTGATGAAATGGGAGTGTATGAAGCACTATGACTAAATGCCATCATTGAATATATCACAAAACTATTGCCAAGAAGACTAACATATCACAGTTTCCATAATTGACTGGGCAGAAAGATCCTCACTTTGTCTCCAAAGGGTTTGACCAATATTTGTAGTGCTGATATTTTGGATCGTCCAAATCATCAGCAATTCCATAAGAGAAATGAGCACTGCCACGCTCCATCATCTTTGGGGCAACAAAGTGCAGCAGATCTAGAATAGATCCAGCAGTATAAACCTTATATTCTGCAACAGCTTTAATACCTCCAAATCCCATGTCATGGTACTCCGTCCACACATCACGACAGGAGGTGTTTGCAATACTTTGACCTTTAACAGCATCCTGCATGTTAAGATAACAAATAATGTATTTAATGAAAGAATTGGCGCATTCATTAATTTTCTTAAAGCTAATTCTGATGTGTAAAAGCACTGAAACTCAGAATGAGAGAGAGTTTAGTATATCTTTAAAGATACAGCCATCTTTTCACCAATTCAGGAAACAGATAAACTTACCCTGAAGTCAATCCTCTCAATGTCAGATGAAAGTGCCTCAGCTACATCCTTCCCAAAGGATATGATCCTTCCATAATTGGCTCTCTTTATTTCAGAGATCTTTCTTTCTGGGCCATCTTGGCTTGCTTTCTGTGTGTCAGTGTTTTTTTGCTTTCTCTTAATAGGAATATATCCTTCCTCAGGTGACCAGTCAAGATCACCCCAAATAGTGGCACCACCTTTTGGAATCATTGACATGGTTGAATCCCATGTGCGAGACATCCTCATTATATGTTGCAATGTCTGAAAGCCAAATAAATCTTTGTCCAAGACACCAGGTGCAATGGCCCTGCAGAATGAGGCATGTTACAGAAAATTCACTATATACAAGATCAATGCCGGTATACATATAAATTAAGATCATCAGTCAAGTCCAGATAGTTGAATAAACTGTGTCTAGTATGTCCATAAGAGCAAGAGCCTCTAGAGAAGCAATAGCATGACCAACTGTCCTTCAGTAATAATGGAGCCATTTCTCATCTCAAAAATACAAAAAGATAAAGATAAAGCAGATTTAAGTATAAAAGTTGAAAAGAGCTGAGTATAAAGCAACAGAGATATTAAAAATTTGACCAAGGAAAGAAACCCAAATCTCATATTTTGCAAGTACAGTGGTTCCCATTAAAACTGTAGTAGTGACTAGTCTCTACCAAAAAAATTATCAACAATTATATCACAATGTGAAAGTTTATGCCTTTAATAAATAAAAGACCAAGCATTCAAATCAGTTATGGTTTGTACTTGAGAAAATAACTAAGACAGACAATGTATAGAAATTAGAATGCGAAAATATGCCACTCAAAAACCAAGAATTCAAATGTCAGTGCAGCAAAAAAAATAACTTCCTCAGAACACTACTCGTAGCAGAATACTATTTTTGCGCATAAAAAAAGTTTCTCCCAGTTAACATGCATTGCCAGTGTTTCAAGTTATGGATTAGGGGAATTTTTGTCCAAGCTGTGTTATAAAGTAGGCTATTGGAGTAACACCTTTAGGACATCTTGGAATGTCATCAAGGAACAGACTTTGACAGAGAAATAAATGGAGTTAAATAGGTAGTATTATTATGGTCATGCTCTATGGGGAAAATGGTTGATCTGATGTAATTTTTCTGCAAGTTATGATTTCCCTGTTTGAAGATTGTTTACTGTTTTCCCTGTGTAAAGATTGTTTATTGGGCCTAGCAAGTCGTACTCATCTTTAAACAAGGTATAAGAAGCTTTCTACTCATTAACTACAATAGAGTTAAACTAGATAACCTGGCAACTGCAATATCCTTCGCTTCAGCAGAGAAAAGTCCAGAGACAGCTTTTGGAACGCCTAAAAATGGTCCACCAATATTCATCACTGCCTTGATATGCTTAGCACACCAATCTGGACCACCCCCACCACCCATTGGAGCTGGTGCCTCCACCCACTTCATAAAATGCAGAAAGTACAAAGCACCCATGGAATGTGGTATAATAACTGCCTTGTTCCCACCATTTGTTGCAACCATGAGTTCAATATTACTTTTTATGCGGCTTAAAGTTTGGTCACGGACCTGATTAATTGAATTCAACGAAAGTAGCAAGTCAAAAAAAAAAAAAAAAAACCACCAGCATATACAACACGACCGATAAAATCAAGTTCCTAAAAAAGAATAGAAGAAAACCTCAGTATTCTGAAATGAAAGTCTCCAATCATATGATGCCATGTACATTGTCTTCTCCTCATATCCAATGCGTGCCAAATTAGCAATCAAAACTGCCCATACAAAATATCCTGGAGCAAAGTAATCAGCAGCCACAAGTCCACAGACAGGCCTGACCCTTATACCTGGAGGATCCAATCCAGTTTCATTGTCCAGTGACATATGTTCCACCCAGCAGAGAGGCCTATAAAACATCCAAGAATAAAATGAAGAATCAGCTGACGAAGCACGAAAGGCATGTGTGGAGCTTCATAAGCTCACAGACAACTAACAATGTGAAAGCTGGCAATGATATATAGGCTGAACCAGAAATGTTGTGCACTAGGAATTTCTTTAAGATTATTGATCCAGAAAGCTGTTGTCTTTCTCTTTCTCCGTGGTGTAGCATGTAGAGTATAAGCTCCAAGCTAGCCAGGAGAGGAGCAAGGTCGTTTACTCAATGTTCAGTTAAAATGATGAAACATGACTGTTTATCATTGGAACAAGACCACTAAGAAGCAATTTTAATTGACAACAATTCACCATCTTCTTCCATTCTACATCTAAAACACCAGTCTTGAAAAAAGGAAAGTCATTTAAAAATCTAAAATAGATATCAAGATTTCCATAAATGGAAACAAGTTGACAAACAACCAAGAACCAACTTTCTTTCTCACCATTAAACTAGCAAATTAATTTGTCTACTCAACAACTGACCACATTTCTTCACATGATAGTTACATCACACAAAATCAATCAGCAATATACTCACGTCAACTCTACTAAATGCTTGAAAAAAGGCACACAAAAAACTAAACCAATGACAGCCAAAGCCTAATAATAACACTTATGAACAAAACTCACGAAACATTTAACAACTAAATGCCTCTAAATTCACAAACCCCGGATTTTATATTTGGCAAAGAAATGTATAAACTCATTGAAACAACAAACCAATTCAATTTCCATGTCAACAGAGAGTATTCTATCAACAGTAAGTCGAAACAAAGGAACAACCACCAATCATCCATACCTTCTATAAACTTCACCAAAAGCTCCACCCCATAGCCTTTTCCTAAACAATCCATCAGCACACTGATGCCCTTCCCAGAGCTCAAGCCCTCCAGTAACAATCCCAGGAACAAAAACCACAGGATGCTTTGCCTTCAACCCTTCTTTCCTCAACTTGACACCAGGTGGATCAGGCAAAGGACCAGTGATTGCCTCAGTCACATATTGAGGGAAAGAAGCAGGCATAACGTTGTAAAGAAACAATAAAATCCACCAAGTTACGCATATGCACCCAACAAACCAGCAACAATTGTCTAAACATGTCCATTTTGGTTTGGATTTTGTGTAACTCTTCTTCGGGTGTTTGTTTTTACTATTGTCTTCCTCCTCCCCCTCCCCCTCCTCTCTTTGCACTGGGGTTTTACTGGGTTCGACAGGTTTTCGGCGACGAATTAAAGCCATTGTTTTCCGGGTTTAATTTGCTTAAAAAAAAAAAAAAACAGAGAGAGCACAGAAATTGAAGAGAGCGAAATTAATACCAGAAATAGACCGGCAGTTGGAGTTTTAAACTAAGAGGCAGCCAAATTAAAATTGACTTTGTTTCGTGTCTTTGTCTTCTATTACTATGAAAAGAGAAAGAGAGCTGTAAAAGTCTAAAACAGAAAAAAATTGATTACTTTTTGATGAGCGCATAAAAAGGATCGCCGATTCTCCTAGAACAAAAATAATAAAACCCTGTTTGTATAACCTGTAGGAGTGATTTTTAAAAATATTTTTTAAAAAATATATATTTTAAATTTTAATTTTAACACATTAAAATAACATAAACAAATTTAAAAAATTAATTCTAAAAAAAACATTTTTGCGCCGAAAAATAGAGAGTTTAGATTGTTTTTTTGCGTTTCCTTCAACTTCTTCTGCTATTTTTTTATGCTATGAATAAATGCTATTAAAGTGTAATTTTAATTTTTTAGTTTTTTTATTTGGGTATTCTAACATTTTTGCGCCGAAAAATAGAGTTTAGATTGTCTTTTTGCGTTTCCTTCAACTTCTGCTATTTTTTTATGCTATGAATAAATACTATTAAAGTGTAATTTTATTTTTTTAGTTTTTTTATTTAAATATTCCCACACCCTTTTAAAAGGTGAGACTAGTCATGTTCGGGGTTCGTAATTGGCCCTCCCAATAAATACGCTTTCTAAAACTTAAACTTGTGTTCTCACCATTGCAAAGATATGGTAATGTTTTTACTACTAGACCGACATTTTATTAATATTTTATTTCATTTGTTTTAAAAAAATAAAAATAAAATAACTGTTATCTTTTTATTAAACAAATAAATTTATTTTTTTAATAATAAGATATCAATTATTTTATTTTTCTCTTATTTAAATAAGTGGAAATCTCATTTATTTATTTTTCTTTTTGAAACTAATCAAATTTTAATATGTCACCTCTTAGAATATTTTTTTTAAAAGTAAATGATTCTTCTAGTACAATGTAAACAGTTAAACTTTGGTGATGGAGAAGTGGGGGAGGAATACTCCTCTCAAAATCACATTTTTTTTTACTTGCTTCATGAGATAAAACGTTCTCATGAAAATAAAATTTGAAATTGAATATATTTATATTTGTGTAAAAATAACCAAGGGTTATAGATGCTTTTAAATAGAATTATGTTCAGTTTCTATGGTTGATTGAAGGCACATAATAATTAAAGTGTTTTTAAATTTACCAATTGATGAGATGAGATTTATGATATATAAAATATAAGTGATAATAATTCATAATCATTTAAAAATGGTTTTTTCATCAAATAGATTATTCCTTTTCTTCTCTAATATAACAAGATCCTTTTATGTTGACATTTTTATTTAATTATTCATAATTATTGCAATTACATGTAATTAATTGAATTTTTTAATGAATAATACTTATTGGAATAAAAAATTTTATATGATTAACTTATTGAATTACAATGGAACTATATGTGTTTGTTTTGGCGGTAAAAAAATGCTTTCGAAAGTTTTGAATTTTTTTTGCTTCAAATTAATTTTTTTATATATTTTTTTAAATCATATTGATATCAATTTTTTTAAAAGATTATGTTCAAGGTGTGTTCATCTTTTTATTTTCATTTTTAATGAATAATTAAATGTCTCCCATGCCATTAAGAGTAGATTTTATATTACATCCAAATGCATTTTTGTATTTGCACTCATATATATTTGTAATTATAGGTTGGTTTAGGAGAAATTATGTAATTTAGTATATAAAATAATTATTTAAAAGAAGTTGTAGCCCCCTTTGCCTTTAGACAGTGCCCTGAAGGTTGTCTAATTATCAAACATCACCTTCTACGACAGTGTTTCAATCATCTTGTTGTCTCCTTCTAATGAAAACAAGGCTCCAACAACCTTTTTTTTTTCCCTCTCCTCTCCCTTAAAATTTGCACCTGGCATTTAAAATTTCAGGGTAATCCCTTTAGTTAGGGATATTTGAGTGTTAGTCTTTATTTTTTTGATTTGTAATTTTTGTTAGTCCTTATTATTTTGATTTATAATATTTGTTCTTAGTTTTTATTAATTTTTTTATTTGCTTTTAATTTCATTCTTGAATCTAAATTTTTTATTTTGTTTTCTCAAACTTGGTCCAGATTTTGTTATCTTCATTTTTTTCTTACCTCTTTTATAAACTTTTAATTGTTTTTAATTTAATCATTTAATAAAAAATTTTAATTTGTTATTTTTATAATATTTGATCCTCATTCTTTTGGTGGTTTTTTCTCATTCTTTTGATGGTTTCTTCTTTTATTTCTTTTGTGGAATTTATTTTTCTTTTCAAGTTAGCCCTTCAATCCAAAATTATTCATCTTTTCTTTTTCTTTTTTTCAAATTTGATCATCATTTTTTTAATTGTAATTTTTTCTTTTGAATTCTTTTTTTATTAATTTTTTTTCTCAATTTCATCATTTGAGATTTGATTTATTGAGATTTGGGTTTCATGGTTTTTCCACGTTTGGTGCTTCCGATTAAATGGCACGGGTCATGAGTTTTATGAACTAGCATGGGTTCACATTTTTTTTTCCTTATTTTCTTTTTCAGTCTCATTACTCAACATTGATTTCCTTAAAAAAAATTAGGATTCTTTATTTTTTATTGGGTTATCATGATCTCATGACCTGACTTGTGAGTTTGGTGAGTTAACTCGGGTGAGCTCGTGCCTTCTTCTTTTTTGCTTTGAATTACTGTTTTTTATTTTGGATTCTTTTGTGTGATTGATTTATTTTTAAATTTTATCTATTAATATTTAATTTATTAACAATTGATCTTCGTGTTTTTTTTATATTTTGATGTTTTTGATCAAATGACCTGGGACAAGGATTATCATTGGGTTTTTTGAGACTTTTGTTTTTCATCTTATGATTTTACATTAGGTTCTTAAAAAATTAGGTTTGTGATTTTCTTTGTTTTCCTTTTATTTATATTGTTCTGATGCCATAACTTGTACTGTAGGTTTAATGAGTTGACATAAGTGGGCTCAATTTTTTTTGGCTTATAATTGCAATTCTTTTTTTATCATTTTGTATATTTATTTTTTTAACTTTATTTTTTAATATTTTATTAGTTGAAAATTAAGCTTCAAGATTTTTTTTAAATTTATTCCTTCTAGTCAAGTGATTTGGATCCCAAGCTTACTAAGTTAACATGGATTTTCATTGTTTTTTTAGCTTTTGGTCAAAAATATTTTTTATCTAACATGCGGAGAAGCACATGTCATAATTAGTATTATCAATACATTATGGGTCCAAGAATGATCGGGAAAACTAAAGATGTAGCATGGCGATTTTTCTTTGGGTGATGGGGTAACCTTTCTCTTACTTGGCGCGCCATGTTTCTCAATAAAATGGTGGAGAATTAGGGATTTTTTGATATTATGTTAACTTTTGATTTTTGCCCAATCATAGAGAAAAAATCATTTGGTTATCTAAATATTTTTGTATTTTGCAAAACAAAACAAAGAAATTGTTCGTTGTTGGATTAATTAACAAAACTTTAAAGGTTGTGGTCAAATCACTATAGAATATTGTTTTGTCTTTTGTGCTTTTTTTTCCGTTTTTTATGTAGTTTTTAACAACCCAAACTTCTTTTTTTATGTAGTTTTATTTTAAAATTTATTCTTTAATATTAGGTTATTTTAGGAATTGTGATCCATAATTTTTTTTATTGGGTTATATATTGATTTTATATATTTGTTTTTTTTTATCGATTTCAAATTTTAACATTAGATCTATTAGAAGTTGGGCTTCATATTTTATTTTTTATTTCTATAAATTTATCTTAATTTCAGTATTTAAATCACAAGTTTAACATGTTAATTTAGGTTAACTCGAGTGATTTATTTTGAGTTTCTTTTTCTAATTGATTTTGTTTTTCAATTTTATCTTTCAATATTAGGTAAGCTGGAAATTAGGTTTTAATTTTTTTTTGTTTGATTTATATGAGGTAATCTTTATCTCTTGAATCGGGTCAAAGGTTTGACAGATTGACCCAAATTGACTCTATTTATTTATTTTTAATTAAATAATTTTTAATTGGTTTTGTAATTTTTTTATTTGCTTTTATAGGGTTACATTGATATCATGACCTAGGTTGCGAGTTAGCAAGTTAACCCGAGCTAACCTGGTTTATTGTTTTTTTCTTTTTTAATTGAATAATGTTTTTTCAATTTCACCTTCCAACAACTCAATCTTTTTTTTTTCAATTTCATCCTTCAATATTATGTTGTTTGATAATTGAGCTTTGTAATTATTTTTTATGTGAAGTTATCCCGGTCTCATAGACTTAATTTTTTTTTCTCGATTTAAACATTCAACATTGGATATGTTAAAAATAGAGCATGACAATTTTTTATTTACTTTGTATGAGATTATTATGGTCTCATGGATTAATTTTTTTTATTTCATCCTTTAATATTGGGTTGATTAGAAATTATGTTTCATATTTTTTTTATTTGTTTTTTATAAAATTATCTTGATCTCATAACTCATGTAGTGGGTTTGGTAGGTTAACTCGGGTTGACTCGAGTAATATTTTATCTTTTTTAATTTAAATTTTTTTTATTTCATCCTTCAACATTAAGTTGATTAGGAATTAGCCTTCATTATTTATTTTAATTTGATTTCGATAGGATTATCATGCTCTCATGACTAGGGTCATAAATTTGACAGATTAACCCAAATAGATCCTATATGTCATTGTCTTAATACTTTTTTTTAAAAAAAATATCATCCGATATATTTTCTTATCAATATTTAAAAAAGATATCTTCCAATATGCATTATATTTTGAGTTCATAACTTAAAATTTTTTATTAGAAAACACGTTAGCAACACTTGAATATTTTTATTTATGTTAAAAAAATAATTATTCAACTCGCAGTGCAGCATCAACCAATAACCTGGGGGCAAACACTAAAAGACGCGGGGAAAATATTGTTCCGCAAACCACTATAGCTCATTTCACATGTAATAGTGGTTTTTTTTTCATTTTCATGATTAAACTTTTTTCTCATTAACTGCATCATTCTATGAAAAAATTAAATGCAAATTGCTTCTATTTTATTAAAGAATGACAAAATTGAAAGAGAAGAGACCAATACAAAAAACGCTAAGAAAATAAGCGGCCATTTTGAAATTGACTAAAAAAGTTGACTTTGATCCTCTTAGTTTGCAACACTCATTTCCCATCCCTTTAATTTTTTAAAAGTTTACTATTGATCCAAAACTTAGTTTCTCTTATTTTTTGGTCCCTAGTTTGAGGAAGAAGAGAGAAAGTCACTGGATTTCGATGATAGAAAAAGAGAAAATGTGGATTTACAACGATTTAGACCTTTAAAATGACCAATATTTATGTCTATGAGTTCTATTTGATGAGAAGAGCTCCACTAAGATGTTCTTTCACCTTGAAATTTTCTAAAAAAATCATATTTGACCTCGATAATTTTTTGATTTTCAAGTTAATTTGTTGTTTCTAAAACCTTTTTTTGGGTTATTTGAAAGTGTAAACATGATTGTTTGTTTCTCTAAGGTGTTTTTTGGGTGATTTGTGGTCAAAATTGCTTGAAAATCAATTTTTTGGATGTAAATCTGCACGAACTTTCTGGTGACTAAAGGTTATTGTAATCTGATTAGAGAATCCGACAAGTTGCTTATTATTTTTTTTTCAAAAAAAATATCGACGACATGTTAACCACCCCCATAAAAAAACAAACAAAAAAATTGAAACAAGCCTAAACAAGTGAGCCCCATGCCCACACGCATAGGCCTTGTTTTTTAAGGCCCGGGCCATACACTTGGTTGTTTTTTCTTTTTGGTGATTGTTTTTTTTTTCAATTTGATCCTTCACAATTGCATCTTTATTGATTTTTCTTAGTTTTTATTTTCAACTTTATCCTTTAATATTTAGTTGATTTTTAATTGGGCAACATAACTCATTTCGATTTGATATTTATAGGTTTATTGTGATCTCAAATAGAAGCCTCAATATTTAGTTGGTTTTTAATTTTATGAGTGTTTATTTTTCTTAACATATAGTTAAAAAAATATAAATTTCTTGAACCCTGATTGAGTCTATGATCCGATTACGAGTTTGGCTTGTTAAATTTAATTGGTTAGAAGTCAGGCTTTATAATTTATTTCGGTTGCATAACTAATTCTTAATTTATTTAATTACATGCGTGCATAAACTTTTAAATCTACGATTGAGATTTTTTTAAGTAAAAAAACATTTATGAAATGTCATCATATTCAATTTTTTATATTGAAAGAAGAATTTATCCAACCTGTACAAAAGAGCAGGCAAACAACTAGTTAACAAAACACTAAAGGGTGTGGCTAAATCATTGTAGCCACGCCCACAAAACATTATTCATTGGAATAATTTTTTGTGTTTTTTTTTAAATTTTTTTTATCCATTCTGTTTCTAAATTTTATTATTTAATATTAGGTTTTTTTGAGAATTGTAATTTTTTTTAATTTCAACTTTCAACATAAAATTTGTTGAAAATAGGTCATGATTTTTGTTATCTGATTTCTTTGAATTTATCTTCATCTCATGATCTAAGTTCATGATTTAACAAGTCAATCTGGGTTAACTCGAGTTGTTTTTTAGTTGCGTTTTCTAATTGATTTTTTTTATTTCTCTTTTCAATATTAGGTTTGTTGAAAATTGATTTTTATATTTTTTTCTTTCTTGGGACTATTCCAATCTCATGATCTTAATCGCATATTTGACGGGTTGAATCAATTAATTTTTCAAGGTATTTTTTTAATTAATGGGGCTACATAATTTTTTTTTATTTGCTTTCCAAGGGTTATCCTGATCTCATAACTCGAGTCGTAGGATTGGCGGGTTGACCCGGGCGAACTAAATTCTTTTTTGGGTTTTTTTTAATTGAACATATTTGTTTTCTCAATTTCACCCTCCAACAACTCAATTTTAGTTTTAGTATTTAGTTTTATTTTTTTTTAATTTTATATTTCAATATTAGGTTGTTTGGGAATTAGACTTATACTTGTTTTTTAAATTTGCTTTCTATCAAAAATATTTGGGTCTCATGGATTTTTTTTTATTTCAACCTTTAATATTGGATCTGTTGAAAATGAAGCTTCATAATTTTTTTCTTTACTTTTTATGAAGTTATCTCAATCTCATGACCTGAGTCACATGTTTAACAAGTTAGTTCAGGTTAACTTGGGGTTTTTATTCTTTTTTTAATTGATTTTCTTTCAACTTCATCTTTTAATATTGAGTTGGTTGAAAATTGAGTCTTATATATTTTTTTTTCTTTCTATGGAGTTATCTAGATTCCATAACCTAGATTGCTAGATTGATAGGTTAACTCGAGTTGATTTAGATAATTTTTTTTGTCTTTTTTTAATTTAATATTTGTTTTATTTTTTCTTTAATCATTGGTTTCACTAGGAATTAGCTTTCATAATTTGTTTTGATTTATTCATATAGGGTTATCATGGTCTCTTGATCCTGATCATAGATTTGACAGATCGATCTAATATGTAAAAAAACCATCATCCAATGATTGAATAATTTTTTTTACGTTAAAAAATTAATTTAACTCGTAGCAGAGCGTGAACCAATGATCTAGTAAAGTTTATAAGTAGATATTAATTTAATATTATAATTGAATGATTTTTGTATTATACTTTTTTATGTTCAAAATTACTTAAAATAGATGTATGGGTTTGTGATTAAATTGTCAGCTTCTTTTTTTTAAAAAAATCTAATGATGTATTTTAAATAAAAAATAATAATTATAGTTAAATTGTAATTATTTTTTTAAAATAATATTTGTATTTATCTTATGAAAAAAAACTACTTGTTGTTAAGATGAAAATTAAAGCATTTAGATTTGTATACTATTTACCATCCGTTCTTTCTTTGATCTTAAGTTCTCAAGACATGTTATAAATGGGTTTCAAAACACGTTAGCCTATGCCCAATTTGAAAGATGAAGTTTTGTTCAAAATTAAAAATAAATTAAAAAAAATTGTAATTTCTTCAATGAATTCAAAGAAAAAAAAAAGGATTATAACCTATTAAAATATTATAATTATGGTTTTATTTAAACATTGTCTTACCTTTAATTACTTACATGTTTCTCAAAAGAAAATAATTTGTGTGTATACTTGTAGATGTCATTTGTTTAATTCGTATTTAATTTTGAAAAGAAGAAACCGAAGAAGAATAAGATTGACTTTTCAACAGTAATTTATGAGTGTTGGAGGTGAGGAGAGAGAGTAGATCAATGGTGCTATGGTCATTCAATGATAGCTGGACATAAGATCCAAAAAGAAGAAAGACTTGTTGCTTGCTTAATTTTATCATGGATTTGAAAATAAAAAATACCCAGATATAGACAAAAAGAGGATTGGGAAAGAAGACATAGAAATGATGTTGAAAGGGCATTTTGGATGTTATATCAATTATAATGTAATGGGTAATCTTGAAATATCTTAAAAAAATTTTATTTGTCGAGTTTGCGGATTCATGACCTGGTATATAAAATGTTATCAACTACATTAAAGGTTTATTTAAAAGTATAGTTACAGTTATTTTTTTTATTTTAGTTTTCATGCTGAAATGCATTAAAATGATATTTTTTTTATTTTTTAAAAATTACTTTTAAAATCAGCACATCAAAAGAATCCAAAACATATAAAAAATTAAATTTTAGCAAAACAAAATTAAATTTTTTGAAAACTCAAATTAATCCGAGTTTCTAAATAGACTTTAACGATAGTATGTGAAGTATGCTTTTTAATTTGAAAAGAAAAAAGTATAATCACAAACAAACCTTTAAATGTTTAACATAATTTTCCCTTTAAGATTTAATTTTTTATACTCTAAAAAATTAGTAGCATCGATAAAAACTTGCTGAGTGAAGATTGAAAATATTTGCCATAATTATTTTTGTTATAAAAATAAATGAATAATATTGGAATATAAAAAAAGGACAAGGTATAAAGAACATCAAAGACCACCTAGGGTTGGCCATACTAGTAAGGGATCTTTTAACACATGATCATGAAGCACGAGATGTAAAGGTTGCTAGGTTTATAGGGTTGGGAATGACTAACAGGCTCTTCACACTCTTCCATTGCAAGAAGATGAGGCGGCGATGCCTCGAATACCTATGCAAGCAATGTCAAAGGCTTTAAAATGGAGGTCAGGACGTGTGTAGCACTATGCAAGCCTTTGGTTGCCTTTGGCTTTAGCTGGCTTGATTTTGGTTGGCCTTAGCTGCCTTTCATGGAATTCGGATGGCTTTTGGTTGGCTTTCATAGCCTAAGATGGCATGATTGGCGTCTTGCTAGGAATCTCTCTAGCTACCTGGCTCTGCTCCTTGACTTGTTTTCCTAGTGACTACGTGTATTTTATACACCTAGGCATTGAAATTTCTTTTTGGGGAAGAAATTGTATCATTGGTGAATAAATTGGCATCTGAGATGATCATCCATTAAAGAAAAAAAATGATGTTTTTCAGTGCCATCCATGCTGCAGGAAAAAACCATTAGCTAGCCATGGTTGCTGGTTAGTGGATGTGTCATGAGTGCTATTAATGAAAAATATTAATGATAATCTGCCATTGATATAGATAATGATATCTGCTCTGCATAGAAAAAAGTTGTATATGCACGGAAATAAGTTATGTATTAAAAACTTGCATGGTTGGGCTCATTAGAATCCATAAAATGCATAGAAGGACATGGAGTCAAGTCAATCTATCAGATCCTACTGCGCGCCCACGAGGGTAGAGCCATGAATTTTTTTTACCCTGAGCTACATTATAAATACATACAAATTATTTTTTAAGATTAATTATTAACTTATATATAAATATTTATCAAGTTAAGAATAAAATTTCAATCCAAATGCATAATATAAAATAAAATAAAATAAAATAAAATAAAATTTAAAGTACATAAAATTGAAAATAAAAATAAATTACATTATCAAAGTTGCAACCTTTGATGATTTATAAAATAGAATTCATCTATGATAGAATCTGAATCAATATCTTCAACAAGCTCTCGTTCAATGTAAATCATTATAGAATCCGTTAAGAACTCATCTTCTTTTACTGGTTGATGTTTGTTCGCTTGATTTAAAGAATGAAAGTATAGTTTTTCCTCTCTTGCTTCCTTGATTTTTCATTATAATTTATAACTTATTCAAGTAAAAGGAATTAGGGAAGTTAGGTACAAGATGAAAAGATACTAATGTCACAATAGAATATTCATGAAATGCAGAATATATAAGGATAAAATAGTGATGCAGACTACAGGAAGATTTGAGGAACTTAATTTTGAAATAACTAGTAAATTATTTTTTCATGTGTTTATTTTATGTTTTTCATGAGTCTAAATTCAAACCCCACAGCTCTCGTATCATGTTTTTTAATGTGTTTATTTTTTGTTATGTCCTCGTAACTTCAGTTCTGGTTGTTGTGTATAACCTTGGCTTGTTCAAGCTTAACTCAAATTCATGTTAGCTTGGCTTGAAGTGATTTCAAAAAATTGAAAAAATATGGTCTAGAATGGTTCATTAAAAAAAAAAACACGAAAGAGAAACTGTCATTAAACAATTTGATCACGCTTCTTTCTACTCTATAAAAATTAAGACAACACACTTAATAAGGTATTCAGCGAATCATAACCTATAAAAGTATAAATTGAGACCCATTAAAGTATTAAAAAAACTTAACGTATTTAAACTATTAGATTTTCAAGGTACACTCTACTGCAATGAATGTAAAATATTGAATTCAAAATGAAAAGTCAGGGCTTGTAAATTCTTATCTAGTGATTTTGTATTTTTTTAGCTCTCGGTATACTATTGAAAAGAAAAGAGCTAAAACTCCAAGTTACTTAGAAAGCATGTAAATCTGATTCTCACACCAATTAATTATTTGTGTTTAGAAAAAGTTAGGACTTGTAAATTTTTACCTGTAATTTTACACTTTTGTAGCTCTTGCTATACTATTGAGAAGAAAAAAGCTAAAACTTCATGTTACTTGTAAAGCATGTAAATCTGAATCCCACACCAATTAATTATTTGTGTTTAGGTTTTCTGTAAAAGACAAAAGAAAACAACCAATTAATTATTTGTGTTAGGTTTTCCGTAAAAAAAAAAAGAAAAACAGCCAATTAATTATTTATATTAGGTTTTCTGTAGAAACACAGAAAAAGTGGGTTATTAGATTTTTTATGACAGGGTTGAAAGAATGACACCACGAAGGGAACAATCTAAACAAAACAGGGAAGCAAGCCATCAAAGTTTAATGAGTCGGAGGTTAAAAAGAACTTGGAGGTTTCCCTGTGACTAACTTTGCGCACTTACAGTGATAGCCCCTTTGCTTGGCATTCCACTTGGGACGAAAAGCATGCATGGGTTCCTTTCCTTTTGATTTAGTATCTATTGACATATTAGATCGGCATTAATTTTTTTACCTAGATCCTTATGTTTGTTTTTATAATCTGATTTTGTTCTGATCGAATCAATTTCATATCTGGATATATGTTAAGTTTATAATTTATTCTTCTAGTGAGATTTTCAAACCACCTTGTAAAATTAGTCACTTGATTTGGATGTAATTAAAACTATAATATATCTAGGTATAAATTTATTATCAAATGATTGATTTCATGAGTTGGTCTAAAAATCTTGTTCAAAATTATAATATATATTTAAGAATAAAATAGGCTCAATTAAAAATATAAGAACATATATATAAAAAAAAAAACCATTATAGAAGGACAAATGGAGTCATTAACTCTAAAAAACACACCTTATTGCTAGATTGGATATATAAAATTTAAATAAATAGTAAATTTATTTAAATATTTCATGGATATGCAAATATAAACCAAATGCAACACTATGAATTTTATTTTCAACAAAAATAAAAAATTATTATTACATCCTAAAAAATCATATTCTTGAGATTAAAATTATTATTACAAATAAAACTTAAAATAATCATTTTCTTCAAGATATTAAACATTCTTTTAATAAATTAAATGAGTTGCATAAAAATTGAATTCTTTTTCTAGAAAACTCACAAATTATTATACAACTACAATCACACTTTCAAACACTCCTGAAAAATCAAGTATAACTCTAAAACTAGTGAGTTTTTCACTATGCAATATTTTATTGTTCACCCCCTTACATATTCTTGTGAATTTGTTATGAAATTTTTTTGTTTTTTAATTTAGTCCTCAAAATATTTTTTTTGGTAATTTAGTCTTAATTGAATACCAATTAATTTTGATTTTTTTATGAAATAGTGAGATTGGAAAAAGAGGAACGGAAATGAAAAAGGCATCAAACATGGGTGACGTGTCTTAAGTTTCATAAAAGATGCATTTTGGTTCTTTAAACTTTAAAAATCATGCAAATTAAACAATTCTAGTACCTCAATATTTTTCCAATTCAATTTTGGTATAAAAGTTGATTTTTGTTATTCTTTAGTCCTTATTTAAGAGAGAGAGAGGTCGTCAGATTCCAGTAGTAGAAAAAAAAAGTGTTGTTGACACCGATTAAGACCACCAAAACAGATGATTTTTGTATCAAATGGTTTCATTTGATAAAGAGAGTTTATATTACGAGTTGTTTTACCTTTAAAGTTCGTAAAAAAACAGATCTAAGCTTAGGTTGATTTTGATTATCGGGGCAGTTTTTTAAGGCTATAAATAGATTTATCATGGTTCTTATGGTTTTTTATAGATGTTTTAGATAAAAAAAAAAAAAGGAGGGGAGGTTAAAAGATTGGATTTTGGGTAAAAACTTTTGGGGCAGATAACATATCGTCCACCCCAATTGCAAACAAAAAAATTAAGGGACCACTTACGTAAGGCCTAAAAAATAAGCTAGGCAGGTTGGCCTGACTTTCCAGATCCAATAGCGTGACCTTTCCTCTTTTTTTTTTTCTAATTTTTTTAAATTAATAATTTTGTATGGTTTTTTCTCTAAATCTTTTTAATTTATATTTAAATTAATACTTTTTCTCTATTTCATTTTGTTTGGAGAACCTCTTTTAAATGAAGATTATTTTTTTAATTATGCATTTATAATTGGAGTTTTTGGATTTATCTATAATTGTTTTAATCTTTTGTATGGATGAAATTTATTGAAAATAAAAAAAGTATTTTCATATAATGCTTTTTATATGTGCAGCCTTGCATATTGTTTTTTTCTCTTTTTATTTATTTAATCAATTTAATTTGTGTTTTTATTTCTATTATTATTTGCTTGAACAAAAAATTATTTTAATAAAAAAATTTAGCAATCACAACTCGAGTAAATATCCTATTTTTTAGATTAAATATCTTCATCTACTTTTATCTTTAGATTTTTTTAATTTTATTTTTAGATATCGTTAATAACTTTTTATTCATTTATATATATAGTTTTTTATTTATTTAATTATATATATGTATAAATGTTTTTATTTAAATTTAAAATTTTTAAACTAGAAAAATATGTTGAAAAAACTAATATTTATAATTTTTTTTATAAAAAATAAAAATGTCTAATCCGCTAGTGTCACTTCACGGGTGTTCACAAACCACGATCAATGTTCTACAAATCAAGAAGAACACATCTCAAATCACCATTGATTAGCGAAGGCTAAAGTCACCATCGAGTGGTCATTAGTTTCATCTGTTCACTTTAATTAAACGGTACAAAACGTTTCTTTTGAATAAATAAAAACAGGCAAACAAAACGCGAAACAGAAGGCGGCTAAAGTCACCCTTCGGGTGTGTTTGGCAGTGTGCTCAATCGTATTTCTGAAGAAAAAAAATTGATTTTTTTAGATTATTTGAATATTTTTAGATTTTTTTAGTATATTAATGTTAAAAAAATTTAAAAAAATAAAAAATATATTATTTTAATATATTTTCTAATAAAAAATATTTTAAAAATAATTTTTTACACCACAAGCTTTGAATTTAGATGTCTCTGTTTTGCATTTAAACGTGGGCCTAATTATTATACAGAATTGTCGGCACCAAGTCTTCATCCAGATTTGGGCCTAAATATTAATCTACTGGATTCTAAGGGGTAATGATCTTCCGTTTGGGAATGTTGGGATTTTGGCATTTATTTATATTTTGAAGCTTCTTTTTTTAAAAAAAAAAATCAATGTAATTTTATATTATGAATTGAATTTTATATGTGCGCTAGCCTTTTACATTCTCTTAAGAAAAATCCCTTGGAGCCTAAAAACAAAAATTGTCATTTATAATTCTATTTGTATGAGCACAAATCCCTTTAAAGCATTTCTTCAAACAATTTCAATTTTTTTTTCTACTGTTCTTTTCTCTGGGGGGTTTCGGTTTATCATCCGAAAAAGTTCCATTTTCACTTCCCCACCAGACCCATCCAAGAAGCAATAAGGTTGTGTACAGAGAAGCCATTGGTGGCCTTAATGAGCTGAGAGAACTTGAGCCATTGTTAATCCAAAAAGGCAGTGGGCGTGGAAATCATGGCGAAATTAAGAATTTGATTCTGACGAGTCCAAGAGGATTTACAAGGATAATATTACTCTATAAAACCATTCTTTTACAGCCAGCCATGTACCACTGTTGTTGATAGTCATGCTTGAGCACTGAACAATGGCTCGAAAGTGGGCATGGCTATAGAACTGGGGCCAAATGGTTTGACCTCGTGGGCGACCGACTCCCTTTAAGAATTGGAGGCATCTGATCTAGAAAAAGGGTTAGAAAATCTGCTGTCAGGTGTTTAAGGACCCACATGTCCTTCTAGTTTTAGATGCTTCTCATGCTGCCGGTAAATCCTAGAGCTGTAGTTTTCAGTGCACGGCCAGGCATGGCGAACCACATCTCTTCAGATAGGTTAGGTCTCTCAAAACCCAAATCGATCAGAACGGACGTGATGGTTTTATCCCAGGTGGAAGAAAATAAGATAGCAAGCCGCGGGGCTCGCCCTCCGCATCTTTCTTGATCTTTCACTATCAGTCTATCACTCTAATTATTTAGGCATGGTTTGGTGCTGCAGTGGAGGGAACGAGAGTGGCAGCATGAAAGATTCCCTGGCATCCCTCGATAGCAGAACGAAGAGAGCTGTAATCCAGTAAATCTGCCTTGAAGAGTTTTAGATTCTCAGATGCCTTGTCAATTTTTTCCAAGTTTTAGATTCTCAGATGCCTTGTCAATTTTTTCCAAGTGAGTGAGTGATCGATCTACCAATGAACTCTGCCCAACGACACAGAATGGTATAAAAAAAGCTTAACATTTGCTCAATCTCTTTGACATTTTTAGTTCCATTAAGTATAGCATCTTTTAAAAGGAGTATAAAGCGGCGGAGCGATAGGGCGGCGAATCTCATAAATAAACGCTCAAGATAAGATCAGTGGTTATGTTGGAAATTAATTAATTATATTATACATGAAGATAATTTTTTTAATTTTTTTTTAAATTTCTATTTTATCTATGATAAAATTTAAAATATCGTACAATGTTTGAGATTGTAGTAACCGTCAAGTACTACTTTAAAATATTTTTTATTTAAAAATATATTAAAATAAATTTTTTTAATAATTATTCTATCTATGATTCTGAACCTACAGTTTGATATATGCAGAATTAACGAGGGAATTGCTTGCCAACGAATCTTATTATTATTATTATTATTATTATTATTATTATTATTTGATAGAGATCTCATTAATTAATTTTGCATGTTCACATCGCTTATGTGACAATTAATGCTTTTTTTCAACGACGATAAATGATATATTTAGATAACTTTAAATATTATTTGGGATTAAAAAAACACTACACGGTTTTAAATACATTTATTCTCATTAATTTAGTAATTTAAGAAAGTATTTTTTTTTTCTATTCAGCAGTAGTTTCAAATTTTGAATTAAAAAAATTATATATAAATTTCAACAAATTTTATAGTACTTAGAGAATAACTAATAATATTCTATTAGTAGACTATTTTAAAGAAAAAAATATAAATAAAAAAGAGAAATTCTCAGTGGAGTTATTTTTATTATTTTTTGTAAGTAATATGTTTTATTTTCTGTCTTTTTATATCTATCTCTTTCTACAAGATTGACACAATGAGTAACTAATAGAATGTCATTAGTTATTTTCTGATTTTTTAAATTAATATGGATTTTATTGAATGGTGGTTTTAAAATTCAAATTCCAAAAAAAAAATCTATTTAATTATTAAATAATTAATGTAAATAGTTTTTTATCATTGAAATTACATATATTGATGGAAAAATTTATGGTACCATAGTTATTCTAAGTAAATATATTTTCATTATTTTCTATAATTAATGAATTTTATTCATTCTCTTTTATTTGTGTCTATTTATTTCTTTAAGTTATTACTTAATTACTTCATAAGCATTATAAAATTTCTTGTTTAAAAATTAATTTAAATTTTATTAAATGATTAATTCATTCTCTTTTACACTGTGATGTGCAACTATAAAGTTTTTGTTTGTAGCCATTTTCTAATTAAAAAAAGCACTTTGACTCAGGAGTTAATTAGTTTTTACATGTTTATCAAATATTAATGATTTCTTAACCTAACACTGTCTTTTTTTAATCTCTTAGAATCTTTGATTTTGCAATCATGTGCGCAGGGATACAAATAAATCCTTGTAACAACCTAAAAAAAAAACCCTACTAGTTCATACTCTTGATACAAAGCAGCTGGCTGCTCAACTAAAATAAAAATTAATATTTTTATGTATTAGCATGTTTCTTTTAATAAAAAGAATAATTAAAAAAAATAACACAGTTTCAAAATAAATTGGTGAAATAACATAATTTGTATATGTCATGATTAAAAAATATAACTTTTAAGCTTGCCCATGTTAGAAATGCGGCTTTTCAAATAATTTATGGAATTACATTGAGATGAGATTAGAGAAAAAAGAGAAAAAAAAATAAAAAAAGAGATCTTGAAGGTATACAGAAATTCCAATTACAACACCACGAGTGTCATTAGAAAGATCTTGATGTGAACCTCTTGATCACGTGGTCAAGTAACCTTTAACGAAGTAGATAACATCTCGAAAAATAAAAAATCAGGTTTGATAGAATCTTAACCCAGAGATAACCATGTATCTAAGAACCAAATGTATTGAAAAAAAACTTGGATCTTGAGATAACATTATATCTAAAAACCCTAAGTATGTGAATGATGTCTCGAAACTAGTTAATCTTTGATAAGTTAGTGTACAATCTTTATCCCTGCAAAGAAAGGTTGTTTTGCCACAAACAAATAAAAAAAATCATGTTTATTCTTCAATTTACTAACTAACCCTAATGGATCCCTTTTGGCTTTCAAGCTAATAAGTCTAAACTAGTAATCAACTAACATATGTCCAATAATGAAATAAACTCATAAACAATGTTTAATGGGCTAGAACAAACCCAACTTAAAAATAATTATTAAATATTAAATAAATAAATAGGATAATAAAAACAAAGTCTCCATGCCAAAATTCCTTCATGTAGCCTAAATCTTCAATTTTAGCACATTCCCGATGATTTTCAGGTCCCGACTTCAAACACGTTGTTCTGTCTCATCTAGATGAATTTTTTGGCCTATCATATATGGTTGGGAAGCTTGACATGTTTAGTTTTAAACCAACTTGAACCACATAAAAAATTCATCTATAGCTTCAGATATGTCTTAAATAGCACACAAATGTCTAGTCTGGTAGATTTTATAAGATTTGTCTAGTAACTTCGACCTTCTGAAATAATATGTTCCCAATGAACTCCATCTAACATGAAAAATTATCAAAATATATTTTCATGTGTCTAGTATCTCCTTGTAAAATTTCAACTCATTCCGATGTACGGTTTGAGAGATATGTCCGATCTCGCAAAACTGATCATCAAATATTTTAATGTCAAATTTGAACCCAACTTGGTTCGTATTAGATCTTGAAGAGACAAATCCAACAATATTAAGAAAGAATATCAATGGTGACCCAAGTGGGTCACACTTGCTAACCAAAGATGACTAATGATTCACTTGTCTTTGATGACATGTGTAACTCACTTCAGGAATTGTTGGTGACTTTAACTAATGTCGTTATGTTGAGATTTTTTTTATAGTACCAATAGTGTCATAATCAAAGTTTTGATATGTTTTTAGGATATTTTATTTTTTATACTTTTTTTTGTTTTCTCTCTCAAAGCTCTCCACAAATTACAATGAAGAGATAAGATAGAAGTGAGAAAAAGACCCAAAAACATACTAAAGGTACAGAGATTATTATAATAGAAGCTTTGTTGTGTCTTTTAGATTTATTTATTTTTTCTTGTTATAATTTGTGTAGCGCATTTCATAAATTATTTAAAATATTATGTTTTTAAATAGCAAAAACCTAAAAAATCATGTTTTTTAATTGTAATATGTATAAACTGTATATTTTATCGATTCTTTTTGAAACCGAGTTCTTTGGGTTATTATTTTAAAAAAAATATTAATTTTAAAAAATCCTAAAAATCACAATAATTAATTATTATATACGGAGGTGAAGTGGAGGTTTTTCAGGGGAATTCCGGAAACCTGGCAAAGATTCCCTTTTCGGCCCCACTTCCTTATCTCTGGCATCTATGTGGGGCCGTGCACGTGATATCACGCGGTATTCCTCATCCTCAGAACGATTCACTGTCGTAGTTGACCTTTCCAGCATCCAGAATTTTTCCCCCATCGTCCTTTTTAAATGAAACCATTATCTGCAAGGCGTTGGGTCACCATTGAAAATCTTGTACTATCAATAACGAAGCTTTTGAAGACATGAAAATAATATAATTGTAAAAGTGGATTCTTATTTGATAGTGGGATAAGAATCCACTTTTATTTTCTAGTTTTTGAAGAAGAAAATAATATAATCTTCTAGTTTTTTATTTTTTATTAATGATATATCTTTATTTATAAAAAGAAAAAGAAAAATAAATTAGCTTTCTTGCTCTGGGAAAAAAAATCCATTTAAATACATTGTTTGATAAATATTCCATTGGCTTTCTCACTTGCTTAATTGGGTCATGGGAGAGTTCATTTCGGGTTCATTATTTTACTGGGGTCTCATATGTGGCCAATTCGAATATAGCCAACTGGTTTATTGCCAAATTCACTTGGCAATTGAATAGAAGTGATTATTTTCTGTATGGCTCGGTTTTTAAGTAAAAAAATAACCAAACATGTTTTCTTTTAAGATTTAAAATCAAATCAAATCAAATCAAATCAAATTAGAAATCGAATTCAAATTGACTTGTTTTGATTCAGCTCGATTCAGTTTATTTTATAAAAAACAAGTAAAAAAATGTGTTCTTACATCAATCTGTAATCAATATAATGTCTCAATATAACCTAAACTAACTGATATTTTTTATATTTAAACTTGGATTAAATACTTGATTAAGAGCAAACTAAAAGACATGGTAATTTTCTCCTTTTGGCAACTACTAGATATTTTATCCAGGTGTTGGCGTGAGCCGAATAATTTTTTTTATATAAAAAAGTGATAGGTAAAAAAAAATATTTAAGTCTCAAATTATTGGTTAAAGTGACAATTTAAATAATATGAAAAAAATAAAAAAAAACTAAAAAAACAGTGAAAAAAAGAGCTACATCCAAGCCTTTTTGATCATCAAATAACTTAATGCTAATCTAATTGAAGAAAAGTTAGTAAAAAAAAGGTCAAACTTAAAAAAAAAAAAGAGAAAACATCAACTTAAAAAAAGAAGAGAAAAAAAAAACAAACTAAGCAAACCTCTTAAACTTAGTCTAATTTAAAAAACTTGCAATTTGTTAAATTATGGATTCGAGTTCAGTCAATAAGTTTAAATGTCATTCAATTTAATTTTGAAGGAAAGAATCGTTTAAAAAACTATGAATAAAAAAACTTACAAAAAAAAAGGAACAAAAAAAAATAAGGCTAAAATCTGACAGGAAAAAACCAAATGATGATGAAATCTAAATAAATTATCTCAAACAAAAAGAGTTGCAATTAAAAGAATTAGATACAAACTTGAAACGTTAACAAAATTATTGGGGATAAAATTGAAAATTATTTGTAATATGATAGATTATTTATAGATTAAAAAATGATAAGGGGTGAAATGTAAAAAAATTATTGAGGGCTAACCCCATAGAATCAAACTGAAAAAAATAAGAAAAAGAAGTAAAAAAAAAGAAGATAATTAAACCAAAAATAATAATAAAACAAGAGTAAAAAAGAGGATAAAAAATAAGAAAACATCAATTTAGAAAAGAAAAAAAAACAGGGTAAACCCGTGAAACCTCTTAAAACTAATCTAATCTCTAAAAATCATATCTCGTGAAATTTTTTACCTAAATTCAATTAAGAAGTATAATTCTCAACCAATTTAATTTTGAAGGATGAGTTCGGTAGAAAAATATTAATAAAAAAAGCTATAAAAGCAACAAAAAGAATGAAAATAAAATTTGATAGAAAAAAAACTCAAGGATGATGCAATTTAATGAAAAAATAAAACAATAATCCCAAATAAAATAAATATTAATTAATGAATTTTATTATAAGCCAATTCGAAAATATATATTTTAAAAACTTGTCGAAACTAAAAAAAAAAAAAACAAAAAAAGCCTCGAGCGAACCTAGTAGCCAAGTTAGGTGAACAAATCAAACACATGATCAAGAACATAAAATTATGATGATCCTATAAATAGAAAAGCGAAAAGAAATATTTGAAAAAAATGATTTAAAAATAGACAGAAGTCGACTTGGGCTAATCCTTTAGATCTATTACTCGGGTCATAAGATTGAGGTGACCCTATTAAAGGTAAACCCAAAAAAACAAAGAAGCAAGATTCTTAATCAAATAAATATTAAGGGATGAAATTGAGAAAAAAAACAATAAAAAAAAATGCAAAATAAAAAAAAAAGCAATTAAAAGAATCAGGATTAAATTAGACATAAAAATTAAATGAAATTAAATGTTTAGTGATAAAATTGTAAAAAAAAACCAAATCCATTAAGAAAATAATTTTTAAAAATAGAAATTAAAAGAATTAAGACCAAATTTGACATAAAAATTAAATAAAAATAAATCCGCGGGGGTGGAAATGAAAAACAAATCAATCAAGTAAATGATTTCAAACAAAACAAACAACAATTAATAAAATAAGGACCAAATTTAAAAAATCAAATGATTAATGATAAAATCGAAAATAAAATCTAACTATAAATAATTAATGTAAATAAAATAATCACCGGATCTAGCTGTACGTGTTGCCAATAGACGGTGGAGCGGTTGACATGTGCGAGGCACACGTTAGTAGTTTTTTTGTTTTTTATTTGTACAAAACCGAAAATGCCTTTAGGACTAAACAATAAGAACAAAACAAACAATTATGAAATTACAACAAAACCTCTGAAATCAAGGCTAAAGAATATAAATAGTAAGGGTAATGCAATAATTCTATTGCCATATCAAATATGAAAAGACATAAACATTGTTGTGCAAAAAACATTGAATTATTTTATTCAATGGTTACATTAGTAATTTTACTGTATATAAAAAACATAATTATAAAAATAACCCCACACAATAATAAAAATATATTTATGTCATGGTAAAAATACCACTTCACTCTCATAACAAAGACAAAAGATAAAATTACCGAGTATGAATATACAAAATAATTATTGCATTATTATAAGGAATAGTAACATATGCTTTATCGCTTGGGGGATTAGCTTCTTTTTTTTATAATAATTTGAAACACAATAATCAAAAAATAAAAATGAAGAGGGATGATCTTCATATCTTTTATATTTCACCTTATTGAATTCATGCCTTGATCTGGTCTCTATATCTCTGCAGTTTCTTGATCTCCTTCTTCAAGTGATCTACCTCAAACTTTTCTTTTTGATTCTCATTGTCCGAATCATAAACCTACAAACAACAACAATCCATTCATAAACAATCAAATTAGAGAGGAAAATCAAATAAATAAAATACTATAAAATAAAATAGAACAAAAAGTGCAAGAAAACTCGATTAAGCAAAGAGTAAGGCTGCGTTTATTTTGTACTTGCTTTTATGTTTGAGGTATAAAAAACACAGCAAGGTGTTTCGTAACTTTAAAAATTGTGTTTTATACTACGGGACTCACTAAAAATTTGAGTTTGAAACGCAGTTTTGTGAAGCAGTTTTTACATGCTCTTTTAACTGAGTTTCATAAAACATTGTTTGTTTTTGCATTTCAAAAGCGTTTTTTGAAAAAATTTGATAATGTTTTAATTTTTTCTTTGCTTCAAATTAATATTTTTTTGGTGTTTTTAGATCATTTTGATATGCTGATATCAAAAATAATTTTTTTAAAATAAAAATATATTATTTTAATGCATTTCTAAGTAAAAAGCACTTTGAAAAATAACCGCAACCACACAACTACCAAACATTTTATACATGTTTTTTGTTGCACATAAACTTTAAGCACAATTTTTACCAAACACGTATATAAATCCAATTAACCTCAGTTAACCATACTTTTTTTAAATTTACTTTTTTCGAATCATAACCATAAAAAACACCTCAAAAACAAACAACCATCAACAAATCCATTTTTAAAACTAGGAAAACAAAATAAAAAAAACAAAAATATGCAGAGAAGCTTACCATTTTCTCTACAACAAACATATGATAAAAATCAAATGAAAATACCAAAAAATAAAATACAAAATTAGGGATTTTCTTATTCTAACTTATTATTAAAACGAAAAAAACTGAAACAAAAATAACTATCACAATCAATGAAATCACAACATTATCAAACTAACCATTAAAAATCCATCCGCATAAAATAACAATTCATTATACATTTTGTCGCACCCGACATCGTAGCGGCCCTCGAATAATGCTCTTGAATTATAGAAAAAGAACAGATATCTGGCATCTGGTTCTTTAAGGGGAAAATGTCTTATTTAAGGAGTCGCCACCTAGTATTATGGTCACTAGGAACCCTAACTGGTCAACAGAGATTCTATGGTACGAGACTGGTTACGTAAAAGGGAAGATATTATCACCCCTTAAACGTTCTGCCTAAAGCAGACTGCATTGCTGGTTTTGTCTTAAATTGCTAAACATTTATTCGCTTATGCTATGATGATTTGTTTATAATATTCTGACTCGGCGCGGTGAATATTCGATCGCGAATAATTCCAACTCTGGCGTTGGTAAGAATTCCACTCGAATAATTCCAACTCTGGCGTTGGTAAAAATTCATAGCCACCAAAAATAAATTCAGATTAATATTTTTTTATTCCTGACTCTAACGCTAGTGAATAAACAAATAAACTAAATTTACGCATTCACATATTTTTTATTTTTTATGTAGTTAAATAAAAAAAACAAAGAGAATAATTAATAAGTATTTTTATTCTTGACTCTGACGTCAGTAAATAAAAATAAATTTATTTTCATACATGTACGTATATTTTTTTTTGCTAAATAAAAAAAAATATACGAATAAAAATAATATAAACTTAAACTAGTATTTTATTCCCGACTCTAGCGTGGGTGAATAAACTAGTAAATTTATATTATTTTTATTCATGCACACACATATTTTTCTATTTTTTTATTTTTTTATTTGGGCTGGGCCTAGCTCACTTACATGGGCTGATTGGGCCCGCCAGCCAACCCGACCAATCGGCGGTGGGTTCGAAGACGACGCGGGGCGCTTAACGCACGCCGTAGTTAGCTCAGACGCAAGTGAATTAAAATTCACTTGCACCGTAAAAGACACTTGAAATGATGAAATAATCGAGAAGAAGGATGTCCTCACCGTCCTGGCCGGAGTCGATGGAGACGATGGCGAAGCTCCGGGTGGCCGACATCGCCTCCTCTCCTCTGCTCCTTCTTCTGCTTTCCTTTGCTTTCTCTCTTGGTTCTGGAAACGCCGAAGGCAGTAGCAACGGTCTCGGTGACTTTCCTCTGCTTGTGTTTTTTTTCTTTGTCTGTGTGTCTCCGGGTTTCCCGGTTCGGTCGCGTTTTCCCGTTTCGTTACCTTCCTCTCGGTTTTGTCTCCGGTTCTCGGCCCCTGTTCCCTCTGGTTTTGGTTCCTGCTCTGCCCCCCTGTTTTTTCTTGTTTCAGTCCCCTGTGTTATCCGCCCTCCTCTCGTTCTCTATTTCCATTGTTCTCCCTTTCTCCTGCCGGTTTCTCCCCTGTATATTTGCCTTTTTTCTGTGTTTTATGCCCTGCTGGTTCTCCCTTTTTTCTGGTTTTTCGTCCCCTTTTCAGTCCGAAAATCCCCCCTGTTCTGCCTCTCAGTTTTCCCCCTCTTCCCTCTCTGTTTTTTCCAATGATTTTCGGTTCAATTCCCCTGCAAAATCCCCCCTCCGTTCCTCCCCTTGCCTCTGCTCTGCTCTGCATTTTATAGAGCCCGAGCATGCAGAAAAAAACCCGTTCCCCTTTTCATCAATCCATGAGCGGGATTATGGGCAAGAAATCATGGTGTCGTGGTCCACGATTTGCTGCAAATTTCCTGTTGAATCGGCTTCATCCGCTCAAACGTGGGAGACGATGAACAATGCTTCCAAAACGGTGCCGTTGTGTCCTTGGGCATGACTTTTTTTTTTATTTAGTCCCTAAACAGTTTAAACTTAACAATTGGGATCCTAATCAGAAACAATTGATTTCTAATTGTGCCCTTGGATTAAATTTAATTGAATCCTTGAGTTATAACGCCATTTACACAACAGTCCTAGATGTTTGGACTATTCAATTTGGTCCTTGGACTTTAATTTTCTAGCAATTTTTCCTTGAATCAGCTCTAAACTTTGATATTCTTTCAATTACACCCCTGATTCCTTTAATTAATTAAATCAAAGTTTAATTAAGTCCTTAAACTCATTAATTCTTCAATTAAACTCTTGATTTCATTAATTAAAATAATCTGAATTTTAATTAAATCAATTCTCCAATTAAACCCTTGATTAAATCTTTAAACTTCCAATCATGTTGTCCTTAACCTAAATTTTAATTCATTCTTTATTTTATTTTTATTTGTTTTTTTATCATTTTTTTAAATAAAAATAATTAAAATAAAAAGGTAAAAAATTGGGTTATGACACATTTTCCACCAAAACTCACTTTCCTTTGAGAGATTTGTTTTCTCGGCAACCAAACACATCCAAAAAGAAAAGAAAACACACTAAAACAATACTTCTCAAATTGATTTTTAGACTCTAAATTCGTGCAACTAAAAACATTGAGAGAGATGGGGTGACTCGCAAGGAATCATGTCAGAGATAAGTAAATAACTTTGGTTCTCATGTAATGTCGTTAATACATAACTCTGTTTATTTTTGTATTTTAAAAGTATTTTTTAAAATATATTTTTTTTATTTTAAATTAATATTTTTTATATTTTTAAATCATTTTGATGTATTGATATCAAAAATAATTTTTGCTTTGATTTAGAGTTAAAAACACGATGATAATAGAAGGAGATGTTTTTGGATTTGATTTAGGGTTAGGAAGAAAATTTAATATTTATATTTACTTTTTTTTAAGTGTTGATTTAATTATTTTAAAAATTTTAAAACTAAAACGCTGAAATTATTTTTTAGTGAATTGTTTTCTTGTTTTTTCGGCTTAATAAGTTTTTGTGGTTTTTCATTGTCCTTACTCGGCAAAGCGACAAGATGGGGGATTTTTCACTCGGGTTGTTTTTGTATTTTAAAAAAAGATTTAAATTTTATTTTTCTTTAAATTAATATATTTTTAGTTTTTTTAGATCATTTTAATATGCTGATATCAAAAATAATTTTTAACAATAAAAAATATTATTTTGATATATTTCTGAGTGAAAAATACTTTAAAAAATAACTACAATCACACTCTTAAACAAACACCAATCTAAAATGGGTCCAACCGGGTGTCAATAAAACCACGAACAGGAAAAGAGACCTTGTGGTGGGGGTGTGGGATGGTCCTACCAGATCATAACTTCCTCTTCTTTGGGCCACCTTAGAGCATATCAAAAAAAAAAAAAAAAAATACATGTCCCTCCCTTAAATTTACTAATTTATTTTATTTTAAATTAATATTTTTTAAAATTTTTAGATCATTTGTCGATATTAAAAATAAAATTTAAAAAGTAAAAATACATTATTTTAATATTTTTTTAAAAAAAACATTTGAAAAAAACTACTATCAAATACTTTTTAATACATGAAAACCATCAAACATATTAATCATAAGTAGAAAGTTCAAGACTTCCTGTAGCAAGTGCTAAAATGATTAATAAGAATTAATGCAACTAATTCCTTTCGTGATCAACTCTTAGCTCTCTCTCTCTCTCTCTCTCTCTCTCTCTCTCTCTCTCTCTCTCTCTCTCTCTCTCTTATATATATATATATATATATATATATATATATATATAATAATAATAATAATAATAATAATAATATTTTCTAATCAATTTATTAGATACTTGATGCTACTCACAATAGAGCTAAAAAGTTTCATTTATTTCTTACATGATGATCATATCATGTTCGAATCTATTAATAGCCAATAAAGAAATACACTTTGACTATAGAATTATTCCATGTATATATTTGCTATATTATTTTTAAATCCTTAAATTCCTTAAAAAATGAAGGACTCGCAAGGAATCATGTCAGAGATAAGTAAATAACTTTGGTTCTCATGTAATGTCGTTAATACATAACTTTGTTTATTTTTTTATTTTAAAAATATTTTTAAAAATATATATATATATATTTTTTATTTTAAATTAATAATTTTTTATATTTTTAAATCATTTTGATGTATTGATATCAAAAATAATTTTTTAAAAATAAAAAAATATTATTTTAATATATTTTTAAATAAAAAATAATTTAAAAAACAACCCTAACCACACTCAGAGATATACGAACTAAAACTTGGATATATAATTCGAGTGTGGAATTGTTGTTTGCAGCTGGCGTTACTGAAAATTAAATTTGAGATATCTAATTCACATAATTCAAGTGAATCCTTGATCGCAAGACAAATCGTATAACGTTGGAAAGTAAGAAAAAAGAAAATCCCAAATAAATATAGCTTGAAACAACATGGTAGTTTGAAGTAGGGGGGCAAATAAGCCAGGCTGCTTATGAAATTGTTCAAATTAGACCAGGGTTTTTCTTTTATTCGGTTCGATTCAATTATTTTTTGTTTTTGTTAAAAAACCAATCCACAAATATATAAGTTAGTTCACACCAATTAATTTTGATTTTGATTTGGTTTGATTCAATTATTTAAAGAAAAAATCTGAAAAAACTGATTTTATTTATTTAGGATTTTTTTAAGATTTTTTGCAACCATAGACTTTTATTATCTTTTTTTAACTGTGGACATCTGAACCAGTTTACATTTACCTTAACTAATCTTCGAGACCTTGAAGTTAACGACTAGGTAAGCCTTCAATGATTCTAAAGTTTTTTATAATCGAATAGATGATTTTTAAAAAATAAATCTAAAACCTAACCAGTTAAATTAGTTAGAATAACCTTCCATTTCTTTACTTGCGGATTATAATTCCAGACATTAAATGCCATGATCTCCTTGTAGAGAAATGCAAACGGAACCCTTTCTTTGTTGACATGGCCTGCCTTGCTATGTATTGGATTTAGGTACAATGTTAACAAGGCAGATCCAATCACAAAGCTGCACATATTGACCCTTTGCTTACACGAAAACACAAAATTTTACAGAGAGCATGCATTAAGTGTAACATGCAAAAATCAAACCCAAAAAGAAAAGGTTTGCCAGAAAGCAGTAGATCTAAAGCAAAATAATAACAGTATTAATGGGCAAAAAAACCCAGAAAAGATAAATCATGGCTTGAAAGTAAAAAACTAACAAAGAAGAAAAATCATGGCAAAAAAAAAAAAAAAAACAAATTTAAACTCTAAAGCAATAACAAAGGGAAATGATAGAGAGAGCGATCGATGGAGGCTATTGAGAAGAGAATGAGAGACAGATGAGAAAGCCTGGGGTGACAGAGATTGAGAGAAAACTTTTTTTTGGGGGGATTTAGGCTTTAAGATTATAAAAAAGTTGGTGTTTATTTGAGGTTTTCAACTAGGTCTAGTGTTGTTTGAAACGGTTCGGTTCGATATAGTTCAATTGATTTTAGATTTTAGAAATCAAAATCGAATCGATTTTTTTTTTCTAATTAGTTAATTTGGTTTTTTTTCTTAGTTTTGTATTTTTGTTTTTTCTTTGTTATCTTAGTTTAATAGATTTTTTTTTATTTTTTTGTTCATCCTGATTAAAACTCAGCTCAAACTCATTTTGTTAAAGTTAATGAACTTCTAAACTTTTTATGAAAATTTGCTTTATACATGAGTTGAAGCATCTGTTAACTCAACTCCAATTGTTTAACTTCTTCAGTTTGATAAATTAGGTTTATAAGAAATAAAATAACCTAGAAATTCACAAATAAATTTACATGTAAGTTTGTAACCATTTTAACTAAATAAACACAACTAGAAAATTAACAAATACATAAAGAAATACTAAGAGAAACTTTTTGTCGGTAGATTACAATAAACTTTATTGACAGACATTGTGTCTATCGGTAAACACCGATAAAAATGTTTTCTCGATATATACCGAGATAATTACAACAGAGAGAAGAAATTAGAAAAAAAAACCAAAAGGTACAATGACGTGTCATTTCTATAGACAAAATTACCGACAAAATAAATTTAAGTTATGAACTGACGAGCGACCCCTCTTTCCCTCTTTCTCATTTCTTCTTCTTTCTCCATTAGCTCTGCAGCACAATAGAAACCCTTATTTTATCACAAAATCAACCTTCCACCACAGATTCAACCATCCCAACACTCACTTTGCTAGTATTCCTGTTTTGATTCAATTTTTTTGAGGATTTTCCACATCAAGTAAGTAAAACTACCCATTTTTTGTTTGAACTATATTTTAAAATGTTAATTTTTATTGCATATTTTTTGTAATATATATATATATATATATATATATATATATATATAGTTTGTTTGTGTGTTTACTTGTTTTATAAGTTTTTCCCATAGAAATTTGTTGTATGAATGTATGATTTGTACATGTTAGAGTTTGTTTGAGATTTTAAAAATTGTATTTGTTTGTAATTTAGTGAAATTGATTTTGATTTTGTGACTTATGTTCCGTAATGAAATAAATGATGACTTATTTAATGGGTCCGTTTTATATTTTGTCAATTTTATTAATGAGTTGAAAATTTTGGTAAATGTATAGGGATTTGAATTTATGTAGATAATTGATAATGATTTAAGAGTACTATTAAAATAGATTGAATAAGTTTGTGTTAAACCAATGTTAGATAATTTATTTATTTTACATAATTAATTAATACATGTTGTCATCAATATTCTATATAGGTTTTATATAAGTAATTGATGATCGTTCATGAATGTATCAAGATTCACTCAAAGAGCTGCGTATGATGGATTATTGTAATGATGTTGAGGATTTTATTAATTATGTACTATATAATCCAAGAAATATTAGTGGAGACGGTATTAGATATTCATGTAAGAGGTGTAAGAATAAAAAGTTTCTCGATCTATATGTTTTAACGATGCATCTTCTACAAAAAAAGGTTCGTAGATAAATACCTATGTTGGTTTGTACACGTAGGACTACATGTTCCTTACGAGACCATGTTAGAAAAGATGGTTGGGTTAACTTCTAGTTCTAGCAATGTGCATGGAGTTGTAGATGACAACAATAATTCTTATAGGAATATGATTATGAGTATAATGAGAATGAATTAGGGTTATACAGGTGAATGTCCAATTGTAGATGAAGAATCAAATGCACACACGATCAAGTTTTTTGATCTTTTATAAAACTTCAATGAAATATTATGAGATGAGTGCACAAATCACAATAAATTATTGGTCATTGCATATGTGTTCACTATTAAGTTAAATCATAGGTTGAGTGAGGTCGGTAATGACAGAATTGTCGAATGAGCGAGAAACATTTTATCTGAAGGGAATAAGTTAAAAATGGAACTTCTATGCTACTAAATCCATGATGAAACCCTTCGACCTAGGATACCAAAAAATTGACAGTTGTCCAAACTTCTGCATGTTGTATTACCTTGAAAATATAGAGTTGATCGAGTGCAGAACATG
This sequence comes from Populus deltoides, assembly GCA_015852605.2. NCBI lineage: Eukaryota > Viridiplantae > Streptophyta > Magnoliopsida > Malpighiales > Salicaceae > Populus > Populus deltoides. The sequence continues at coordinate 13,851,529 of CM027572.2, read as the reverse complement.
TGGGTATGCTCGTTATAAACCCAAAACTTGTAAGGAAATGACTCTTGTTGCACATAAAAAAATTTAGAAGATATATGTGGAATAATTTTTTTGTTTGAGTAGTTTTCTCTCTTACCTTTCTAACATTTTGGTTGCTAGACGTTTGGTTGCTGTCAATCAGTGTAAATGGGATAGATCTCACTAATTAGATCTTTTGAATATATCCAAAGATGAAAGCTTCTTAGTGATCAACATTATCTAAGCTGAAGAGCTCATTGTTAAGAATAACATATCAGAATCTCATCTTAATTGGATAAAAAATCACCGCCAGATTAAGGCACAAAAATGAATAACATTTTTTCTTTACTCTCTCTCACTTTTTGGCCAAAAGCTCTCCTTTTTGTTTTTGTATATGTCAGCTCACACTTTGAAAAGAAGTCAAATTTGACTTTTATATATAGTTGCCTATATAACCTAAAATGCTTTAAGCATTTTTCTCTTTTTTTCTTACTTTATATAGGTTATCGTCCAAAAAAAAGGGACTAAACCTAATAATTCTTCCCTTTCTAACTCATTTCGGAGGCTTTACCAAGCCCATTTGCCTTCTATAAAACTCAAATTTCTCTTTCAGTAAAAGCTTGCCCATCATATCTGATACACTGTTATCGGTGTGGATCTTCTCAACAATAAAGAACTACATTTCCATAGCATCACAAATCTATTGGTATCTAACTTCAATGTGTTTTAATCGAGAATGATAAGTAGGATGCTTACTAAGATGAATTGTACTCTAATTGTCGTAGTGTAACACAAAATTCTTTTACAGTATGCCAAGTTTATGTAAGAACTTCTTCATTCATAACAACTCTTTACCCCCCTCAGTAAGAGTAATGTATTTAACTTTTATACTAGATAATGCAACATATTTTTGCAACCTTGATTTCCATAAAACCACTCCCCTTGTAAGGTCATTATGTGTCCCGTTGTAGACTTTATAAAATCAACATCACCAACCATATTTGCATCTATGTATCCATATCATTATTAAACTAAAATTGATAGTACCTTTAAGATACTTGAGTATCCATTTCACTATTAACCAGGTTTGGTGAGGAACCCACTAACCATACCAATAACATGAGTTATATTCAACCTTGTACAAACCATGACATATACCAAGTTATCAACTACAAATGCATAATAAGAAATTGATTTTAATGAACTCTTGGTTTTATTTTTTATGAAACCAAAAACCCTAAATCCTATATAGGAAAAATATAAGATTGTCATATAGTTTATATAGTCAGAAGTTAAAAGGTCATAAGTGAGCCTAAGCAAAATAGTATTGATTTAACCATATGCACATGCTCACCTTGGCTCTTCTCAGGCTTAGGCCATGAGTCTCGGGCTCTCCTAGGTCTTGAGCTTTGATTTGTGTTTGTTTTTTATTAACCTATTTTGAATTTGGATTTAAGTTTATTATAAAATAATTATTTGACCCATAAAAAAATTAATTTTTTGTCCACTCACGTATGCATGCGCGCGCGCGCGCACACACACACATATATATAGAGTCCAGCAATAAAGAATTTGAATACTCTTCTTTCTCATGAACAATTTATTTTTAAAGATAAAATGTCTAGTTTTTAAGGCAAAAAATAGTTGGAATTTTATTATTTTTTTATGACAGGTAAAAAGGCAAAATGTCAGGAATTAATTTTTGTAATTTTATATCAATTTAGTTCTAAAAATCAATATAAATAAAGATTGAATGAGAGAGGTTATGTATTTTTTCCTACAGTAGCTATTTTTTTTCAGTTTCTTTTGCTTCTTCCTTTTCCATTTTAAAGCTTAAGTCTCAATCTTTCTTAAAGAGATTATGAGTTTCTTTCCTTTGATTTATATACCTTGATAAATAGTGCAATTAATTAAGATAGTGTTGTTAGAATAATGAAATGTTTGTTGACATCATGTCTTTGCACTAGGAGAGATGCAATAAAACTTCAAGGACAAAAGATGGATTCTTAACAACAACATATTACTAAATCACATTAATTATAAGTTTTTTCAATAAATAAATACCATAGTTGTACTTTGATTTTAGATTAATTATATTATTGTTATTATAAATGATAGCATGCATGTTATGATTAGTTTACATATAAATTTTGATTTATATGCCAAAAATGCATGCTAAGTTTATTGTTTTATTTTATTGCAAGATTAACTTGATTAGATTCAATTGTATGATTATCCAAACTAAACGATATACTAGAAAAGTACAAGTACATGTCATATAAACTAAACAATTTTGATCTATAGTATAATTTATAGCTCAAAACACACATTATATACTCTTAACAAATTAAACTAGTTGGACTCTAAATGAACTTGGATTAATTAAAAGATTCAAGTTTGATATTTTATGTTTTTAAGATAGCATTTGGTCATTATCTTGGGACAGAAGAGACAAAGAGAACAAGGATAAATAGACATGTTTCCGTATATTTTTTATTTTAAAAATATAAAAAATCACTTTAAAAATATCTTATACACGTATTTGTGTTCTCATCTCTATTTCTTCAATTAAATGAATTCTTGTTTTTTCTACTCTGGAACTAACTAAATGCAACCTAAACTAATAAAAAGCAGAATCAATATTATCTTATTAGAACAATTGTTTTTACATTACAATCTATTTTTTAAATTATTTTTTATTTAAAAACAAAAAATTATATAAAAAAAACACGCGAAACTACAATATTATACACGCAAGAATACAAGCTGCTTTTAATTTGAAACCTTGTTGGGAGGAAAAGGTTCCGCAGACTCCAATCCCATTTTACACTTTTTGCAAACAATGGATCGTACTTTTTGCAAAGAAGACAGAAAACAAAAGACGTGTTCTAGAACTGCTCCCTTTGGACCACCTCTAGTTGTTGCAAGAACCCAGATGTGATTTACTGATTTCAAGCAGTCTATAGAAGTTAGCAAACAAACAGAGGGCAGCCTTTTCTCGTATGAGAATTTCTTGAGGGCTCCTCATCACCGTCATCACCGTCATCATTCAGACTCCTTTTCACCTTATGATTTGATCAAAGCCTGCCGGGGCTCTTCATGGGGCACCATCTTCCCTTTTATCTCCTCTAAATTAAACTGTGACGGTGTTGTATAATAATACAACAATATAAATAATCTCCAGGGAACTCCCTGTCTCAGGTCCGATTTCTGCTGGCTTTTTTCTTGGTTTGCTCGGACTTTTTACTCGAGTGGCAGGCATTACGAGATCAATTCATTTTTTACATCAATATACCAAAATAATTTCAAAACATAAAAATAATTAATTTAAAATAAAATTAAAATCTTTCATAAAGGGGTTCAAGACGATGCTAAACACGGTATAACTTTAATCTACCGCGCCCGTGGTAGCCTTGAAAGTGAAGATCGGAAGCTAAACAGACAAAGCTGAAAAGTGAAAAGGATGAGTCGCAATCATGAAGATAAGGATAGAATGGAATAATAAGCTAAAGTACTACTAAAATAAAGGAGAGGCATAGAGTGTTTTTTTTTTTTTTTTTTTTTTTATATTTTTACTTTTACTGTTAAGGAGTGTTTGTCAGTACAGTATAATTATTTTTTAAAATAATAAAATTTTTATTTAAAAATATATTAAAATAAATTTTTTATTATTTTTAAAATTACTATATTAAAATTAATACGATTTAAAAAATATAAAAAAATAAATTTTAAATAATTTTTAAAAAATTTTTTATTGTTAGTCTCTCTTTAGGTGTCTCAAACTCAATCAAGCTAAAATAATTGTTTTTATATTTTATAAGTATTTTTTTAAAATTTAATATTTTTAATAATTTTAAATTTTATTATTTAATTTTTAAAATACAGAAACATATTACTTTAAAATACTTTTAAATAAATTTTTTTTTAAAAATTAATAGGTACAGAGCTCTTTACAAGCTGTAAAAAAGAAAAAGAAACGAAACATCCAAAAACCCGAAACGAATATAACACACAAAAACAAAAGCTTCCCCTTGCGTCTCCAACACACTGATTCCCTGACCTCGTCTAAAGCCTCCCGGAATCAAAACAATAGTTTCATTTTTTACCTTTTCAACTCTCAGCTCCTCGGAATACCCACTTGCACGTTCAAGAGAAGAGAATATGCTTTTTGGCCTTTGGCTTTTCTTGTGTGAAGGGGGGAGAGAGGGGGGGTGTTGTTTTTTCTTTCTTTCTCTCTTTGTCTTGGTATTTCTTAGCTGTTACTCATTCTAACTGGCAGTGTAGAGCTGTGAAGAGTAAGTATTTTTAAAGAAAGGAGCCCCTTTTCTCTTTATATTTATTATAATGATTTTTAACGAATAGCTTCAAAGCCACCCTCTCATTCCTCCATTAACGGTCACTTCTCCTCTCTCTTTCCTGACATTTATGTTGCCAATTAAATATACCCATCACGACAAACCGTGGGATCTCAAATAGGCCGAACCCCATCTGCAACTCAATCTCTCCCTTTCCTCCTTGTAAGCATTGATTATGGATGGAATATGTTGCTCATTTTGTTTTCTTGTGCACAAGCGCCTCTGATCTGTGTTATTGGGTTGTAGGTATAGAGAAACCGGGAGAGGATGTTGACTTGTATTGCGTGTTCAAAGCGACTCAACAACCGATGTTCGCCGCCGAGAGACAGAGAAGAGGATGTTGATGTTGCTGCTTTTGAGACGCTTAGGACTAAGCACGCCATGAAGGCACTCACAGCTCAAGTATGCATGCTCTGCTTCATTCACCTTTCTATCTTCTGTTGGGTTGCTGTAGTAGAGTCAAGGATTTAAATTTTATTTTCATTTTTTTTGGAGCTAAAGCCCAGAAAGCACCGAAGCATATAGTAAGGAAAAAGATGAATTACACTTCTTGTTTTAACAAGCTGGATTTGAGGGGTTATGTTTCATTTTCTTTTTCAACTTTTAATTTATAGGTTGAGTGAAAATACAAAAAAAAAAAAAAAAAAACTAATGATTGTTCTTTTGTTTTTTTGTTTTTGTCTAGTTTCTGCAGAACCCAAAATTTTCTTTGCCTTTATTTCTTCTTTCCCTGTCCTTTGGAGGAGGGTAATAATTCTACTAAGCTTAGGTTGACCTTGTTATTCCTTACCTTTTAATCCGCCTGCTTAGGAATTATATAAAAAGAGGAGGACTATCTGTGAGCTTTGAGGAAAGCCTGTAAGTTGTCTTTCGACTTCCCCTGGATCCCCCTTCTGACTTCCCCTGGATCCCCTTCTCTTTCTGGTGAGAGTAACTAAGAAAGGCCAGTCTCTTAGACTGGTCTTCCAGATCAAGTGAAAATCTAATCACACAACCCTTCTTTTATCCGCATGGTCTTGTTCAGCTGTCTTTATTCTTGTCTTGGGTGATTGCTTTGGATAGCCCTACCAGGGGAGTAGGCATTTTCGGTCCTCGCTTTTCCTTCGAACGACTCCAATCTTTTCTTTTCGTTCTACTCGGGCCTGGGTTTTCGACCGGGCCCTTGGAGACTGCTTGAGCTGAAACCAAAACGGTGAAAGAACTGGAATTAGATATGGGTCTAATATTACTGCCGTATGTCACAGCAGTACTTTTCTCAAATTTATTTTTGAAAAAAAAAGTTATAGTGCTTGATTGAATCAAGATTGGAACCATGAGCACAATATGGCTTTTCTTGAATTCATTTTTCTAGATTTTTGGGACAGAAGGTGGATGAATAGAATTGAACCGGAATTGGGTCTGTTTGTCAGGGAGGATGGATTGGGAGAAGGGGAAGGGAAGAGAAAGGATGGATGGTTTACCATTCCTCTAGTTTTTCAGTTAACAAAGAAGGGGAAGAGTAAGAGTCAATCTATCCAAATTGAAAGCATTGAAAATTATAAACAAATGAAAGTATAAGGATCCATCCAATCCTTCCTTAAATCCTTATATTTCTTGTCAAAAGAAAAATACACTCAATCCCTCCTAACAAACACCGTGTTAATGTTTTTTTTGTCTCTGTTTTATTGCAAAGTGATAAAGGGTTGTTGTTGTTGTTGTTGTTATAGATAAAGGATATGGCTGTAAAGGCCTCAGGAGCATATAGAAACTGCAAGCCATGTTCAGGATCCTCGAGCAATAACAATAACAGGAACTATGCTGAGTCTGATGCTGCCTCAGACTCAGCGAGGTTCCACTGCTTGTATCGTAGAGCAGGAAGTTCCAATTCGACCCCGAGAAAGTGGGGGAAAGAGTCGGAGGCAAGAGTAAAAGGGCTATCGAGTGGCGAAGGCACACCTGCTTCAGTTAGTGGGCGGACGGAGTCGGTGGTTTTTATGGAGGAAGATGAGCCTAAGGAGTGGGTTGCGCAAGTTGAGCCTGGTGTGCTCATCACTTTTGTTTCATTGCCTGATGGCGGTAATGATCTGAAGCGAATTCGATTCAGGTACTAATTGTTCTTCTTTTATCAATGCAATCATATGTTTTCTTGCTCTGTGTGTGTGTGTGTGGTGGGGGCTCTTGATGCTGAATTGGGCATTTATCACAGATCCTGAACGGTATCGGAAAGCTGCAGAGGACAAAAACTTTTGAGTCAGCTGTACCATAACAGTAGAAAATGTAGGGAAACTGATGGGTGAATTCAAGTGCAGAATAATGACCAAAGACGTGTCTATGTGCACGTGGGTATGGGTGCCCACTATGTTCTATGTCCTGAACGTAAGATACTAGGAAAATTGCATTGCCTAAAGAAAATAACCATCCACAACACAATTACACGGTAGATGCATTATACTTTGCTTGCCCGCTTCTTCTTATTCTCTTTTGGAATCAAGAACAGCTTATGCTTCACTATCTGCACTTGGAATCATTCATCATCTCCTATCTTGCCAACGAGAAATGAAAACATAGAAAAGAAAAGGGAAAATGAAAACTTTGAAGAGTTATGAGCAATGCTCGTGTTTTAACTTGTAAATTTTCTGGAGAAGATGTTTTGATGGGTTAGTTTAGTGATCACCCTCTATCCAACAATTAAGAGTTGATGAGGAATATTGCTTACAGCTCTAGAAGGCTTGAATAAGCAAAATTTCCCACTAAAGAAAGAAATATTTCATTGCTTTCACTCTTTTTGGTTGGTTCTCTGCTTAAGCTATCATTTCTTTGGCAATTGAAACACAATAAGAACCCTTTCTAATCCTCTTATGATCATTGAATGTCAAATTAGCAGATTGTCATTGTTACATATAGACAAATACAATGTTATTCATGCACGTGCAAATCACAGCTGTATAATATACCTTGGCACTTACAAGTATTTTCATGTTTCATGAACCTGGCTTGTGCAGTTCTTGATCTTGAGAATGCTTTGCTGAGAAATCTGTGGCCAAACTACTTATTTATAAGATAAAGAGCCGCTGCAGTGTGTTTGTGCCAGATATTATCTCACTTAATCTCAATCTGAATTTACACTGGTTTACTTGTAGTTTAAAATGTTGAATGAAATGAGTAATAACCCATCTGTTTCTTGTAACAAAAGCGATGCTACTTTTATGTTGATTTTTTTTTCCTTGGTGTTTCTTAACATATACTGTTTTGTTCACCTACAACAAGATTCATGTTTCACGCCAACCTGATTAGAGTTATGCAATATTTCATGTTTGTGATGTTCTCAATTGTTCATGATTTTTGTTGTTGTTGTTTTCTTTATAAGTAATGATAAATGATGTTACCGCATTTCCCTTCCTCTGTCAAGCCTTTCCTTCAATGGTTGGGTGTCTTGCTATCAAGATAAACTAGCTTCCCTCATATGATAGCAGTGTGAATCTGTTAGACGAGTAACCATCAATAACCAACTGCCTTACAGTTTTAATACCAGAAAAAACTGGATGATTCGTCCTTCTCCAACATTTTGCTTGGGTTTTATAGATGCTGACAGGTCCTTTTTCATCATTTTAACATTTTGATGTTTTGATCAGTCGTGAAATGTTCAATAAATGGCAAGCTCAAAGATGGTGGGCTGAGAACTATGACAAGGTCATGGAATTATACAATGTTCAACAGTTCAATCACCAATCAGTCCCACTTCCACCTCCACCAAGATCTGAAGATGAGGTGAGTGTGAATTAAATTTTGAAGTTTAGCAACATTTGATTAGGGATAGGAAATGCTTGCTCCGATTTGCTTGGAATGAATCATTTTCTTCTCTATTGTAATCAGCATGAATCTTGTTAGACTGTTGAAGAGCACTGTTAAAGTCCTTAATTCTCTTTTAGGTTTTGAATGATTTAATGTAATACAGGATGTCGGTGTTTTTTAGAGCTCAGAGTTACTTCATTGTACTTCACCAAACTGGCATTGATAATAGAGCTAGTTTTATTGTTTAATTTTACCTGTCTCCTTTTGCAGAGCTCAAAGCCTGAATCAGCCAAAGACTGTCCCACGACCCCTCCACTGGGCAAAGAACGCCCAAGCAATTTCCACCATCCAACAGGAATGGGTTATTCGTCATCAGATTCACTTGACCAACACCCAATGCAATCTCACCAATATTATGAGCCAGCTGGTCTTGCTTCAACACCAAAGCTCTCTAGCATTGCTGGGGCTAAAACTGAGACATCATCAATAGATGGTTCTGTGAGGACTAGTATGTCAAGAGAGTCAGATCGCTCAGAAGAACTTTCCATCAGTAATGCAAGTGATATGGAGACTGAATGGGTTGAACAGGATGAACCAGGGGTATACATCACTATCAGAGCACTGCCAGGTGGCACCAGGGAGCTTAGACGTGTCAGGTTCAGGTCAGTGGGTCTGAATAATTTAGAGAAAGATGGAATTGAAACCGCTCATGATTTTAGTTATTTGGACAAATAAACTGATCGAGATGTTTGCTGACGGAGCTGACTTGTCTAGCACCTGCTTTTGCTGGGCTAGAACAACAGCTAAACATGGCAGCAATTCACGGTAGATGGGGCTTATAATTAGATTTTAGAAGATTTTTGGAGCTATAAAATATAGTTTGAGCCTTTCAGTTCCTGTCAAGGAATGAGCCAAATCCTTCTTGCACCATAAGCTCATGCCATCTATCATAGTGGTCTAGATAATCTTAGTTGCCTGCAAAGAATTGCCATGGAGCCATAACTATTTCTCATGGATGATCTAGAAACCAAGGTGAATTTTGGGCTTGAGATTTGTGATGAACTGTTCTGACTGATAACATACTGGTTAAATGGGCAGGGTTGTATATTTCCAATTTTCAATGATCTGGTTCTCTTTTTCCAATTTTCCATTACCCATATACAAAACAACATAGGCATTGATATTTACTTTTTGCTTAAATTAATGATCAAAATCATGTGTAATGGATGTGTTTTTTTTTCTTATATTCTTGATGCAGCCGAGAAACATTTGGAGAAACACGTGCAAGGTTGTGGTGGGAGGAGAACCGAGCCAGGGTTCACGAACAGTACTTGTACAGATGAGATGGTGGCGCTTGGAGAAACGCGTGCAAAGTTGTGGTGGGAGGAGAACCGAGCCAGGATACACAAACAGTACTTGTAGATTAGCAAACAGATGAGATGGTGGCGCATGGAAAATGTGTATACCTTTAACTAACACAGGTTAAGCATTCCATGGATCTTGCGGGCTGAATAGATGAAGCTTGTTCGCCCAGTTCCATGTTTTGCTTAAAAACTTCTTGATTCTTTTCTTTCTGTCTATTCCTTTTCATCTGGTTGGATAATGTTGAACTATATATTAGGTTATGCTACGTATAGTATATTTCTTTTCTTTTCTTTTATTTGGTTCATAATTTAAAATGGTCTAATCATTTTAACATTCTCTCTTGAAGATAGGAGTCGTTGTTCATAATTTAATCCCAGTGGTAATGTTAATTGCTGCTTCATATACAAAATTTTGGCATTTCCCTGTCTGTCATATGCATATGCATATGCATATGCTTCTCATTTTTGGTTTTCAATGAATAATATATTTTGTTTGATTACCAGGAACAACTATAGAAACTTGAATCTTTCCGACTCTCGCTTATAGAAACTTGAATCTTTCCGACTCTCGCTTTCTTTGATTGTTTTTGAAAATGATTTAATTATGATTACCATTTCGCTCTTCCTGCCTTGATAAGGAAAGAAAGGCCTTTCTCCCATTTCCCTAGTCGAAGAATTGCTCTGTCGCCTTGCTCTCAAGAGTCTTTTCTTCTCCTGCATTGGAGTGAGTGTTTATTAGAGGATTAAGTTCCACCCATTCAATAAAAAGCTTCTTTTTTTTACGTAATTATCAGTTTGTTGAAGAAAATAGGATTAAGTTGATTCGAAACATCTGAAGAGGAACCCCAACATGCAAGGGCCGACTAGCTCTTTCTCAGAAACAAGCTGGCAAATGCCATCATCCTGACTGCATGTTGTTAATTCATAGCCAACTTGACTGGGAAAAACAAGAGAGCCTGTTTGACCCATCATCATAGCCAGCACTGCCGAGAAAATAATTCAGGGATATGTTTTTTAAAAAAAATAAAAGAAAAGGGAAAAAGGATACCTGTGGTTATTTCTTGAAAAAAAAAAAGGGATATGCTGGTTTCCCAACTAGAATTGTTATGTACTGTGCACCTCCAACAAAAATTTTCCCGATCGACTCTTCGTTGTATCCGAAGCCCCTCCTCCTCGATGTATCTGATACTGCCATTAATCTTTGCATAAAATAGTTTAAGACCTGAACATTTAGACTGCCTATGTTCAAAGTCAGTCTTCATGATCAAGATGAACACAAATCCCATTTGGACATGACTTTTTTCAACAAACAATGTGATTGATGCAAGTTTTCTTATTGGATTCTTTATCCACTTTGGCATAATACAATATTTAAAATTATGATCTATAAAAACAACCAATCTTGTTTTCTTTTCCACTTTTACATATACTTGTGTACTTTCAGAAGAAGAAAAAAATACGTAAAAATAATTAGAATTGTATACACACACAATGACTACGTGTGGAGAAAGTATATTTTTCATGACAATTGACAAATATACAAATGCATTATGAAACTCATGGACAGCAAGCATGCCCGATGGGGTTTTACCGGCAATAGTAAGATTTATATAGATATCATATGCATTCACGAATCATTAAAACATGCTGTAACAATATAACGTGATGAAAATATAGACATGACAAGAAAGACTTTGCCCCAAGGCCCCATCTATCTTGGACAAAATTGTAAATTCTCTAAAAATTTCTTGGAACTCTCTAAGAGAATTCCTCGGTCTCCAATCGCACTCGAAAAGCTCTAGACTTCTTTTTTCATAGCAAGGAGCTCAACTCTCAGATTATCTTAAGTGATCTTCACCTTATGAATTCCATGTCTCAGGACATTATATTTATTATAAGTCATCCCAAATTATTTTTTAGAGGAGCTCAATTGAAGAACAACACATTAAAAAATATCGCAACGCATGCATGAAAAAAGAGGTCAGTTGGCTTATACGCTTAGTCCTAGTAGACATTTGAGCTATGTACTCTTTTAGCTATCGACTATTAATAAATGCCATGTCGTTTGAATCCAATATGTTAAGAGCATCATTCTTAGAGGCCTAAGACAACCTTTCTTTCCTTTGAGGTTCCTTAATAATAACAAAAGAAAAACTTTTCTGATAGAGAGAACTACTTTCCTCCTTACTAGAGGTGGAAAATAAGGTTCCACCTCTAGTTTTGGGGCTTAGTCTAATGGATCTCTGTGCCCTGCTACTTCCTCTAGTTTTAAGTTGGAACATGAACTCCTCACCTGAGGCTACAACGGTATCCTTATTTATAAGGACAAATTTGACTCCTTTTAAGTCTATTTTGATGTTTAAGAAGAAAAAGAAGAAAAAGGTTTTGGTGAAAAATACCTAGAAAGATATTTTCTTCTCAGGTTAAGGCAAAACTAGTTTAGGGATTTTTCAACAAAACTATTTTACAAAAGTTACAAAGAGTAAAAAATAAAAGCAAGAATGACTAGGGTTATAAAGGAAACAACTTTTCACCTTTATTGTTGGATGAATGACTTTTCATGTTATTGGAGATCTCTAGAAATCTACTCAAATAATACATTGAATGCACGTCATCATTTTGTTTCCTAAAAAACATCTCTTTTACTAAGGATGAGCCACCTGACTATAATGAATCCCAATAATTCTATAGGAGACAAATAAATCTCACAAAGAAGGTAAAAAATCTCTTATTAATGGGACATACAATTCTCATGTAAAAAGATTATCATTAAAGTCGATAACTTTTTTAAATCTTTGGGTACTTAATACATAAGACTTGGGAGACTTACTAAGTATCAACATTTTAGTTCAATATTAATTTTTTTATGATATGGGAAAATACATTAATAACAGCCACATATTTTTTTCGTTAAAAAACCTTGATTGATCAGTGTTATATATATATATATTTTGCTTGAATCCATGTTTAAGAGGGTCAAAGATAGGGTGATAACTCAATACCATCAGGAATAACTACTCGCTGAGCCCAAAATTGTTAGGTCTAGCAGTTCACCACACCCACATGTCTGAATCCAAGTATATATAAATTTAGTGAGTTATCATATCGAACTTTTTAAAGCTCAATGCTAAGAGTACATGGGTCTGGTAAACTGCTAGACCCAACATCTCTAGGCTCGATATCATGCTAAACCCAAATGGATATAGAATTAATGATTTTTCTAGGCTCCATATTTGGCCACAACACTTCATTGTTTATTCTTACAATCCTTAACATAAAATCTTAAGGTCATATCTCAAACACTTTTAGGTGTAAAAAAGTCTTTTAAAGATCTATCACAATTCCATCAATATTAATGACGTGTCAGAGATATTTATCTTTCATTAATGGTATGTATGAGGTATTTATCACTCATTTATATTATCAGAAGAAAATTACTTTTCAATTCCTCCTCTCATCAAAATGAAAAGATTCATGGGTTATAAATGCTCCATGAATCTTTTGAGCGTAAGATTTAGATTTCAATTCATTTTCAATATTTTTAGCATATATTTTTAGATACCATCTCTTTAAAATACCATTGCACTTTCTCTCTTTAAAAAAATATTTATCTAAACATTTGAGAGTCATCAAATTTTTAAAAAGAGGACTTTTTGTAGGTACCTGCCACTAGTCACCGTGACTTATCCAGACACAGGTATAAGCTCTCAGCCACCTTGATTAAAGAGAATAGATCAGATTGCTAGAATCAATAGATTAATCAATTATCCAATCCATAAACCTTACTTCTAAACCACTTGAATATTTTGAAATATCAGCAAATTTAGGCCTCGTTTGTTTGCTGGAAAGTAGTTTCCTTTTGGAAAGTGAATTCCGAGAAAGTGAATTATTTTTCGATGTTTAGTAGTGTAATGAAAAATAAGTTGGAAAACACTTTTCAGTGTTTGGTTTTGTCATGGAAAATGAGCTGGAAAATAACTTATTAATGTTTTATTTTTTTCAAGTTTATTAAAATAATGAGGAACAAATCTTAAGGTTAAAAAGTTGAATGAGAATGAAATTGAAAAAAAAATAATTTCATAAATTATTTCAAATAAAATAAATAATTATCATTTTCCGTCCAAAATAAAAGGAAAACACTTTCATGAAAACCAAACTAAATTTTTCTTTGACTGGAAAGTGTTTTTCTTTGACCGGAAAGTGCTTTTCATTAACCAATTTTTTTAACAACAAATAAACACAGAAAAATTTAAAAGATAGTTTTTCAAAAACTAATTTTTAAAAAACAAACACACCCTTAATCAGTCATGAATCACGTGTGAGTTGGCTGGTTAACAACATTACAAACAAGATAATCTGCACCAACTACGAAACAATTATCCGGTGAGCATCCAAAATCACGTTGTTGAATTCTAAACAACATGGAATTTGGTTAGAAAGGAATAAAAAAACAATGATGCACCGAATTGAGAGGGTCAGTAAAGTTTAGACATCAAAATTGCAAGCACGCATATTATGCCTTTTCATTTGAAGAAAAAGGAAGAAAAACAAAAGTGCAAACGTGGAAATAAAGTAAAAAAAAAGGGGGCAAATCCGGGATGACAAGAAAGAGGCAGCAGAGGGAGATGGATGCAAGAGATTTTCAAAAACCCTCGTTCCAGTTAAAGCAAAAGTCGTAAACATAACCCTCCCACCCCCACCCTTTTCTTCTTCCATAGCCCCTTTCTCTTTCCCTTTCTTTTCCCCTCCCCTTCAATAAATTTTTTAAAAAACCCCCAAAACCCTAACCGTAACCTCTCCCTATATCTCTCTCTGTATTATTACTATTATTATTATACCCAAAACATTTCTGATTACTACTAGTTTAGTTTTCTTATTTGACTATCGAGAGACATGGGAGAAATGGTTGCTACAACTGATGCTACTTCTGCGGTTACTGGTGGTGGTGGTGCTGGACGACAGCAGCAGCATACACTGTCAGCGAGAGTGAGGAAAATTATACAATCGATTAAAGAAATTGTGGGAAATTTCTCTGATGCTGATATTTATATGGTCCTTAAAGAGACCACCATGGATCCTAATGAGACCGTTCAAAAACTGCTCAATCAAGGTCTGCGCTTTTTTTATTTATTCATTTTTTGCTGTGTTGACTGATGGTTGTTGTGCGTGCGTGTTTCCTGTGAGAAGTATTTAGACTTTGCAAGTTGGAAAATAACGGGCATATGCTAAAGAATGGTGTTTTTATTTTCCGGGTTCTAGAGGTTTTAGTTTTAAATACAAGTTAATTCTTTTTGGCTTTGGTTCTGGCGTTTTTGGCTTGTGTAATGGGCCTTTTTTTTTTCTGTGTTGTTTTCCAGTCTGGAAGTTGAAAATTGATGGCCTCTATTGGGTTTTTCACTGTCACGACGTTATGTTTAGTTTTGCTGCGTTTTTGTGTGCTTTGGTGTTTGTGATGTGTTTTGAGTAGTGGGTATTGGGTGCTTTCTGTTGATGTTTTATTATAGAAGTGAGCGTGCAGTTCTCAATGTTCCAGGCTTGAAAAACAAATGACCTCTCGAAAGTTTGTTTTCTTCATGTTATCTTGGTCCATTGGAATTGCGTTGTACTTGTTGGTATGGAATTCTTAACTTGATGGTTGTTGGGTCAAGAGTAAATTTTTAAGGTGTGCTTGAGGTTTTAGAGTGTAAAGGAAGGGAGGGGAACTATAGAAGGGGGTGAAAAGACCATCCGAGGTATATGATTTTTCTTTGTTTGGTGAGAGTAAAAGGGCGAGGTAAGAGGTAATGGTTATTAGGTTACGCATATGTTGTTGAAATAAAATTGTTTTCTTATAATACTGATTTGGAGGTTAATGATAATTGTTATATGTTGTAGAAGTCATCAGCAGATTGTTCTATGATGTGAGAATGCTGTCAGTGTGAGAATGCCAAAATTATAGTTCTATTGATGTGCATTTTTTTGGGACATGATATTAATGTGATTGGCATGTTTAATTCATACTTTTGTCACAGCATTGGATGAAATCTGTCCGTCTTGAGTATCATTGTTTCATGATTATCTGCTATCCATATTTTCAGCTACTTTAATGTAGACTGCTCAAAGGTTCATTATAGTTCATCAGGCTTGGTCTGTGGTGCATCATCACTGAGCCATGTTCATTTGCTTATGGTCCCTGTCATGGAAGTTAGGTAAGTTGGTTGGTCATTAAGCTGATGCTCTTCAATGATGTGTGTGGATTTATCACTTGAGTTTTAGGGAGGTTAGAAAGATGGGTATAGCTACCCATGACTTCTTTTAGAAAATGTCTTAGTTTGTTGGAAATAAAAATCTGTGTTTCTTGAACCTTCTTATTAGTCCTATGAAATGGTATCTTTGTGTGCTGTGATTTTCCCCTTTCTGGCTTGTGTTTGCTACCTTGTTGGTTTGGTCATTTTTGAAAGTGTATTTAATTTTGATGTGTTAGTTGTATAACCCACTTATTCAAATGAATTTTATTTGATTTTCTTATCAGATCCGTTTCATGAGGTGAAGAGAAAAAGAGATAAGAAGAAAGAGGTATGATTTTGTGATCTTTCCTAATTGAATTCTGTCCTGTTGTCTTGATCATTTTTCCCAATTGATATTTATGCTATTGCTAATGTGATCTCATTTGTGAATTATTACTTATTGTAGTGGAGTCACAATATGCTTTATGCTTAACATTTGGAAAGTGCTGATCTGTTAGATTCTTCTCACATGATTTCCATCATCATTGATTGCTAGACATTTGATTCTATAAATTAATTAGAGTTTTGGAATTAATCTGACATTGCATTATTTTCCGTGTTTTCAGATTGAAATTTTCTGCTTTATTATTATGTTCAATTAGTCCAAGATGAACTTATTAGACCATGCCATTTAAGAATTTGCAACTGTTCACATTTAAGGAATTTGTCTCTACTACCTCTTAAATAATTATGCAATACAGGATTCAAGGAAATCTTATATCCAATTCAATTTGCAATTTCAAACATTCAAGGAATTTTTGATATGTCATATTGTGAGTTTTGTTGTTTGGAGAATGTGCTCTCATAATTCTCGTATCTATGCTCTCTTGCATCACAATTAATTAAATTTTCTTCTGTCAAAAATTCTTAAATGCATTCGGGTGAACAGCTGCTAAGATTGAACATAATTTACATGGATTAAGGTCTTTGATTAAAAGGTATACAATCCTGTTTCAAATTGAAGTTTAAGTGTTTTGTTTTACAGTTATTGCATTAATTCCCGTGTCAATGCTTGCACTGATCTAACATTTTACTCATGAGTTTACATGCTTGTGGCCTCAGAGTATGAGTTACAGGGGTTCTGTGGATTCAAGAAAACAACCAGAGAATTTTGATCAAGGGATGAGACCCCGTGCATTTTTGGATCGCCATGCTCGACGAGGAGGCCATGCTCGAACTGATTCGATTGGTAAAAGGGGAGTTAACAGAGAATTCCGTGTCGTGAGAGACAACAGAGTTAATCAAATTGCAAATAGAGAACCAAAGCCTGCTTTGCCACAAGGTTCAACATCAGCAAAGGAGAAAGTCAGTGGAGTTACAGAAAAAGGGTATGCCTTTTCAGGTTCTTTCACAAACTTTTCATGCCATTGTTTTTCTGTTTGTTTTCATTTACTTACGCTGACTGTCGTTCTTGGTGGCCCTATTATGCCCGAGTGCAAAATGCTAGTCTGGTAATTATTTTCACAAACCCTAGCAATCTTTGCTGGTGCAAAAGCGTTTTGTTTATATTTATCACATAAACATTCAAGCTTCTGAACTAAGACAGATTTGATATGATCATGACCTTAGTAAACCACAATCCTCAGCTTGAGAGCTTTCGTTCTACTAGCAATGGTCATGAAGTGACATTGTGAACTTAGTTATAGCTTATAAGTTTCACTTTTACAGTTAAAATAAGTAGCTGCTACATAACTTGGATAAATGTTAAATTTTACTTGTATTTTTTGGAAAAAGAAAGGCAACAAGCTCTAAAAGCATTGGCTGTCATCCAAGCGTGCAGGGTTCTGTTAATGCAGTTAGTGTTACTGTTATATTATGTGTGTTTTGACCAACCTGAAAGCACATATGCAATCATGCCAAATTACTAGCTTTCCCAACCCACAACCTTAGCTGATAAGGAACAGTGCTAAAAAGCCTCAAAGTCAATGTGTTTCTAAGTTCCTAGGGTAGGTGCTTTTACCTAGGCTTACATGAGGTGGCCAATGAGCACCTAAAGTGCAGACCTCATCAGTTGATTAGGTGAGAAAAAGATAAATTCTCTGTTTTTGTTTCTTTGGGAAAATATTCTCTCTATTTTGTTCAGTTCCTTTACTTTCTCTCACCACTAATTTCCCCCCTTTCTGTCCACGTTTTTTTCCTAGACAAAACTGAGGGGTTTTATTTTATTTTATTTTTTTCAAATTTGAGCTGATAGGCTAATTTTATTTTCATGTATAGCGCATACCTGTTCTTGGTGCCTAGATTCCAAGAGCTATTGGTGCTTTAGCACAGCTAGTCTCTTATAAGAACTCTTAGCAGGAGAAGGGAGGCTAATCTTTTGGAGTTTCCGGAATTCAATTGACAATTATTCTGGTTTTAAACAGTGCATTGTAGATAATGAAGAAACCCTTAATTTCCACTGGGGCATTTCTTTTGCAAACTTAATGGAGCTTGGGTAAATAGGACTTTCAATGAGATATTGTGGAAAGGAAAAAAGAAATTGAGAGAATAGAGGATTTTTGGGTATCCTTTTAATGAGATATTCTTTCTCCATTTAGTTTCCACCTTGAAAGTTCTTATTATTTTGAGAAAATCTTTGGTTACTAGGGTTCTAACTTAGAGGGCACAGTAGAAAAAAAGGGAACCTGGTGACTATTATTAAAGAGTTGAATTTCAACTTTTAGTGAAAAAAGAAGCAATGAAGGAATTCCACTGTGGTTTTGCTTTGCATCATACAAGTGATCGTTCCTATGTTCTTTGCTATTGAATCATTATTTACTTTCAGTTGCAAATCCAACAGACTATTTTTAAGGAATTGAACAAGATCCTTATTTTTCTTTTAGCAGTTTAGCAGGAATTTCAAACAACAACTTAAAGCCTTCTAATGCACGAAGTTCATCCCAAACTTCTAATGGGCCTACTGATCCTGAACCTAGATACAACAGAGATGCTAAGTCAAGGGTTGGTGATAGGAAAGTGGTATCAGAGGAAAAGCGATCTACAGCTTCTAATGTTACTACTTCACGGGCACAAGTGGTGAAACCCAATAATTCTCAACAACATGATGCATCTCTAGCTTCAAGCAATTCTGTTGTTGGGGTGTACTCCTCCTCGACAGATCCTGTGCATGTGCCATCTCCCGATTCTAGATCATCTGGTGTTGTTGGGGCGATTAAGCGTGAGGTTGGGGTGGTGGGTGGTCGCCGGCAGTCTGAAAATGCTGTCAAAGATTTGTCATCAAGTAATTCATTCTCAGAATCATTTCATCCTTTAACTGCAATATCTAATACCGCTCAAGTCCGTCAAACTGCTGTGACTGAATCAATGCCCAGCGTTCCTGTTAACAGATCATTCTTACACAACCAGTATAACAGCAGGCCTCATCAACAAACTGTGGGTTATCCAAAAGGTTTTACATCTTCCATAAGCTCTTTTCTTAGATTATTGTCCTTTAAATTGTTCTTGCTGCTGTTTTGATAGCAATAGTCTGTGATGACATTTTTCTGCTTTGAATCATCCATTTCTGGTTTTTTTTTGACATCTGAAAAGCACTCGTTATTTACATTAATCTACCCACTCATCGTTGTTATTATGGCATGATTTCTATATGAACATAAGTACTATTATTACAGCATGTGTTACATCACAACTGGGCTTTAATGATGCTATTTCTTCAAGGGTTTAGATTGTTGAGCATTGAATGTCGTCCAGATTCTGGAGTGTTTTAGAGATACTCCTTTGCTGCAAAGGGGCTTCGTGCATTTGAAAATTGATATAAATGGCCTAATAGGGTTTTGATATTAACTGTTAATTTCCCCTGTGCTTGATCTCATTCTATCATATTTCATTATTAATTTTAATGAATGAAAATTCTCCTGCTTTTTAATTTTAGTTGAGTTATTAGCTTCTGTCCGTAGTTTGTACACTTATAAGTATGAGGAACATTAATGAAAACTTGCAATGACTGGACTGCTCTACTTATTTTCTGAAATTTCTGGGACTTATTTAACCAAAAAGTTTGTGCAGCTTCACAGCATAATAAAGAGTGGAAACCAAAGTCGAGCCAGAAATCAAGTATTACTAGCCCTGGAGTTATTGGAACACCAACAAAATCCAGTTCGCCTCCCACAGATAATTCTAAGAGCATGGAATTGAATGCAGCTAATTTGCAGGACAAGTTTTCACGAGTAAACATTCATGAAAATCAGAATGTAATCATAGCACAACATATTCGAGTCCCTGAGAGTGATAGGTGCAAGTTGACCTTTGGCAGTTTTGGAGTGGAATTCGATCCTTCCAGGAATTCTACACCTGGATTTCAAGCAGTAGGAATTTCAGAAGAATCAAACAGGGAATCTGCCATCAGGTCTGTTTTCTATTTTGCACAATCTTTTTCATCTAGAGGTTTTGCAAATTAAGATATCTGAATTGGGAAAGATTTGGAATGTTGTTGTTTCCATATAACAGTCTTGAGATGAGTTCCATACTGTCTATCAATGTGAATGGTGGTAAGGTCATTTGCTCTGAACTCTTGCTATTGTTATTGTTCCTTTAGTGCTGGTGTCCATAAATTGGTATCTTCCTGTTGCAGTTAAATAAACTTAAGCAAACAAAGTCAGAAATATTGCTGATAAATAATAATTAGGGTTAATTTAGTAATGTAATAGCATCAGTACAATTATCCTATCACTGGAAGAGTAAAGATAGGAGTTTTCAAGTAGAAATTAGAAGGACAAAAAAAGAAAAGAGAAGTGTGTTAAAAAAGCTGTAGAAAATTACATATTAAAAGCAGTTGATTGAACATAGTTAACATGAAAAATGCCATGCCAAGTTCAGTGCTCTAATTTGTGCTAAACATGAAATAGTAAATGTGATGGCAGTTTACCAGCATCTTGTCCGGAGTCTTCCAGTGAAGATGCACCTGGTGGCAAGCAGATTGAGTTGCTAGATGATCAAGCAAGAAATTCTGAGTCTGACTCTCCAGAAGCTGATTTAGCTTCTGAACATCAATTGCCTGAAAAGTCATCAAGTCCTCCAGACTTGGATAATTATGCTGATATTGGTTTGGTTCGAAACAGCAGTCCATCCTACGCTCCTTCAGAGTCACAACAGCAACAAGATCATCCTGAGTTACCAAGCTTTTCGGTGAGTTCACTCCTTGGATTAATGAAATGTTATATGCCAGCTTAAAATTAACGCTTAGCAAGTTGCTTTAGAATGGTGTCAGCTTATTTGAAATAATAAAAAAAGCAGTTTTCATTGCATGATCTTTTCCATACCTTTTTGTGTTAGAGCATTCTGATGTGATTGTGTGCAAGCAGGCATATGATCCCCAGACTGGTTATGATATGTCATATTTCCGACCCCCAATTGATGAAACGGTACAAGGACAGGGTCAACCATCTCCACGTGAGGTAAATTTACCTGCTATAATACTTTTATATGTGCAAGGTAGCATGCTTCTCTATATCTTCATCGCATATTAACTTGCATGCTTGCAAATGTGCACAAACCCAGTTTCCTTATTTATTGATGTGAATGGGTAAATAACAGTTGTCAGTTTGGTTCTGCATAATTACATAGCGTATGTGGTGGTGGAAATTGTCTTTCCCTATAGACTGACACTCGGAAAAGCAATTGTGCTTTGAAGAAAACTTCCCTATTTAGTCATTGCGTTATATATTATATGGGAGTATGGTGTCATTTAATTTTCATTACCTTATGACTTCAGGCCTTAACCGCCCATACAGGCAACCACATTCCTACATCAACAATGCCCACAATGCAACAGCAGCCTCCAGTGGCTCAAATGTACCCACAAGTTCATGTCTCACCTTTCACAAATCTCATGCCATACCGTCAGTTCATCTCTCCTCTTTATGTTCCACCAATGCCCATGCCTGGCTACTCTAGCAACCCTGCATACCCACATCCATCAAATGGAAACAGTTACATGCTGATGCCCGGAGGTGGTTCCCATCTTAATGCAAATGGCCTCAAGTATGGAATCCCGCACTATAAACCGGTTCCTAGCAGCAATCCTGCTGGTTTTGGAAATTTTACAAGTCCAAGTGGGTATGCGATAAATGCTCCTGGTGTGGTTGGAAGTGCAGCAGGTCTTGAAGACCCATCTCGGATGAAGTACAAAGATGGAAACATTTATGTTCCCAACCCACAGGTAAAAGTTCTTTGTCGGTAATGACAATCGGACTTTACATTTGGTTGCTTTTATGGCTAACTGAGTAATTACATGAATTGGTCTGTCCATCACCTTTTTGTTGATTGCCTTTTACATTTGCTGTTGCAGGCTGAGTCATCTGAAATTTGGATTCAGAACCCAAGGGATCTTCCAGGCTTGCAATCGTCACCGTACTATAACATCCCTGGGCAAACACATACTGCGTATTTGCCATCCCACACTGGCCATGCCTCCTTCAATGCGGCTGCAGCACAATCTTCTCACATGCAATTCCCAGGCTTGTATCCACCTCCACAGCCAACTGCAATGGCAAGTCCGCACCATTTGGGTCCTGTTATGGGCAACAATGTTGGAGTTGGGGTTGCCCCATCTGCTCCCGGGGCACAAGTGGGTGCTTATCAGCAACCTCAGTTAGGCCATCTCAACTGGACAACAAACTTCTGAAGGTAAATGTCAATTCAAACCCCATAAGGGATTCAAGTAGTTATAGAAATTTATTTTTCCTTGTGAAATATTTAACCTTTTTATCTTCATTTATTTAATGCAATCAAAGTTCCATTTTCAGGCATCTTTTTTTTTTTTTTTTGCTGTCCTATTTAGGTTGCTTCTGTTTCCCATAATGTAGACAAACCATGCACATTGAATCAAAGATACAGATGTAGGCAAATATGGTACTAAAAAAAAAAGTTTCATAAATTGTATACTGGTGTATAGTGTTAAACCCCATTGTATGTTCTTGCAAGTCAACACGATTGGTCTGTTCGTAAATGAAGTCCATAATTGATTGTCAGTTTTCTTGTAGCAGTGCTGTTCTTCTAACTTCCTAGTGCTCAAAGACCGTCCGAATTGGTTACCAAAGCCTTTCTTTTGTGGTTGATTGTTGTTTGAAAACCCAATTTCGGGTCTCCAAATTTGCTTGAGTTAATTATAAATTAGTCTTCATAGTTTTTAGAAATGAATTGTTTAGCCCCTCTTCAATGAAAAAAAAAAAAAAAACTTAAATAACCCTTGTAGTTTCATATCTTGTTACTAACTTACTCTCACTTTGTTAATAAACCTAGTTAAGTATCATCAATTTAATATTTTGTTTTTCAAAAATGTTTATTTTTTACCAAATCTTCCTACTCGAGATTCTTTTCCCTCACCAGAAAGGAGAAAAATTATTGATTCTTCACCGTAAGACCACAATTAATAACACAACCATAATAAAATAGAACTCATGTTCAAGAGTTTATATATTCCAAATTAAGAAAAAAACTACATCCCATAGGGAAATCACTATAGATCCCTTAACAAATCGCTGTTTATTGGCACAATGCTTTGTGTCTTTTCAGTCTTTGCTGTTTATTGGCACAATGCTTTGTATCTTTTCAGTCCTTTGAACTTTTTTTTTTAATTTCACTCATCAAACTTTTTTGTTTAATTTTATCCATGTACATTGTTATTTTGGATTTGGGTCTACAAAATTATTTTGATTAGCTTGGTATGTGGTTCTCAAGCTCTAAAAAAAATATCATAATATTTGGTTGATGTTTAATTTTAAAAAACAAAATCAATTTTATTACTTGAAAAAAATTCAAAATTGAGGGACCTCATATGCCATGTCTAACACAAAGGTTTTATTGTACTGTTCAAAATATATTTTTGAAATTGTTTGACTTTAGAATTGTTTCATTTTCTATTTTGGTTCTTTGTTTTTTGTCATTCTTGTTGTAGTCTAAAATTTTATTTTATTAGTTTTTAATTTATTGGTTTGAGAGTAGAGATAGAGAGTTGCCAAAAAATAATGGAGAGAAAAAGTTGATGGTTGAACATATTTTGACAACGAAATAAGTTATTTTTGGTGTCAACGAATTTTGTTTGATGAGAGAAATTCTAATGAAGTAGTAAAAAACTTTAGATTAGATCTCGGCTTTCGCGACTACTTCTAGGCTGAGGTGTCTAAGCTTAATTGTTTTATATTTTTTTGCATAAGCAAATCTCATATTAGGATAGAGAACCATCCAATATTTAAATCAATAAATTGTAAGAAGAAAAGAAAATATAACAATGAGAAAAAGAACATATGAGAGTGTATATTGTTGTGTGTGGCATTATATTGTGACCTTATGTGGACTTGTGTCTTGTTACAAATAATTTAAAGTATTTATACATCTCGATCACATGAAATTACCTTGTAAAGCATGGAGTTGCAGACACGATGTTGGGTAATAATGGAATAATATTTATACCATGTAACTAAAGCTGTGTAGACGCTATACTTTAAGGGTTGATGCCACTATTATTGGTGAGAAAGATAAACATCCACTGAAAAAATAGGTTAGTAAGAGATAGCCATTAGTAAAAAATATAGGCGTCATACTGACAATTCATGTGTTTGTAAGAATATAGGATTGCCATGTCAAAAGTCTCTCGAAGTCTCAAACCTCCCAGGTGTAATACACCAGAGATAACAAAACACTTCAAAGCATCACAAGTATATGAAAATAAAATAAAAGTAAAATAAAATAAACCTTTGTTTTTTAATCAAGTTTTTGATCTAATTATATTTTAACAAAACTAGACACATAAAATAAAGTGACTGAATAAAATCAAAAAAAAAAAACATCACGAAGGGTTGTACAAAAAAAAACGCTTATTAATATTAGAAAAATATCTAATAATTTTATTAAAAAAATTAATTAAAAATTGAATTATGCTTTATTAAATAATATCCTAAATATATTTTTAATTAAAAATTTTCAAGGCCCGATTTGAATTTAAAAGATATTTCATTAAGGTGTTGTTTCATGTTATTAATTTTTTTTTATTGAATTTAAATTTAAATCAAAGAGGAGAAAAACTTCAAAGATAAAATATAGGCCTCGACCCAACTGCTAAGCCCATTCCTAGTAAGCCCATTAATCCCTCTCTATCTCTTTCTCTATTTATTTTATTTTACTTTGTTATATTTTCATAGTTGGACTGTTTTACACCTTGGAGGCCGGAGACTTTTGAAGAGTAATAATTAAGATGATTTTCACCATCTCATGATGAGGCTAGAAGGATAAGATATGTGAGTATCTGTGTATTATTCGAGGCTGCTCTCTTTAATGTGAGATCTCCTTCCTTTTGTTCCTCGGGATCGCCACTTTACATGTTTCATGCTCCTCCTTTATTTGTCTACAAGCACCCAGGCATATTTCCTTTATTTGTCTCTCGTGTTTTGCATCTTCAAGGATTACGATAAACTCAATCTGAAATCAAATTCCAACTCGATCGCTGCAATGTTACTTTACAAGTCATATATCTTAACTACTTAGGTTGAGCCTTCACACCAGCATGCATGGCACCGACACCAACTATATATGATGTCACCAGGAAAGAAAGAAGGGACAATATTCATATCAAGAATCGAATCTGTAGATCTAGTATAAATCTGGGTTCGAGCTGTACTGCAAGTTAGGTTAGTTGAATAGATGAACTCTGCGTATACACACACACACACTATATAATGGAGTTATTTATTCTTCATATGAACGTCACTGGGATTTGATCTGCAACTTGTTGAAGAATTAATGTGGGGTAACTTGTTTTACTCAATCAAAGCTAGAGGAAAATAATGCGCCCCCCCCCCCTCCCCCCCTGTCGAGTTCTGGATTGAGAACGAAAGGTAAATTATTCAAGTGGGAAAAGAATTGTGGTGGTGTCCGATCGGGCAGATCTTGAGTCAATCTCGTGCTGCTGCTAGTGGGCGGCCCTCTCTTCTCCTCCCTCATGATTTCATAGCAATTACGCAATATTTCTTCGCAATGGAGAATCTCAAGTGGATAGTTACTGCCACTCGTGCGAAGATCTGATCAATCTGATGGGCTGCCTCTGCCTGCTACGTACAATTTTTGTCTCGGCTTCCCCCTTTTACCATGAAGCAACTCGTCTTCTTTCGGCTATGGGATAAGGATTATATATTGCACGTGCACATGAACACATATAACGACAAGGCAAAATAATTAAATTTTAAGGTTGTTTATATGTGTGATAGAGGCGGGACTCATGAAAAGAGAAGGGAGGCAATCTTAGGACTTTGAATTCGCCCATTTTTTTAGACATTTGCCACCGTATTTTTTGAAGCTTGCCCATTAGCCAACGGAATATTTACTCAATAATACTTTTTTTAGAATAAAATTGTATATGAAATTATCATTTAAACGGTCTATTTGTGTTTTTCAATTTAGTTCTGACATATAATTTTGCTCAAGTATTACATATTAAAGTAATATTATTTGTATAATAATACCTATTGTAACAGTGTTTTTCGTTTTGCCCTATACATATATATGGAATCTTGTAATATTATTAGGCTGAGAAGCAAGTATAAATCCACCAAGAAGACTGAAATAAGCATAAGTATGAGAAGCTGTGTATTGAAACTAAAAAGAAATTTGAATTGATGCTAATTTTAGCTTTTTTTGTGGTTAATGAATAGCGAGGAGGTGCTGTCCTACCAGTCCCAATTTGGTTTATGAAGACAACTTCTTCTATACAAGAAAAATGGTGGGAAAAAAAAAAAACTATTAATTAGGCATGCATTTATGAATTCAATACGCATGGTCATGATCCTTGGTGGGGAAAAAACTTAATTCGTTTAGATTTTTAAGCTTTCCATGATGAAATCACATCTTCTTTAGCAGTGTGGCAAAGGTTCTTGATTGTAGCTAGGGTTGGGTGACCCATTGTTGAAATGAAAATCACAAAAAATGATGAAACATACACGGTCCTTCGTTAGGATGATTTCTAAATTCTAAGCACAGAGGATTGAACGGTGGAGAGAGGTGGATGCTAGGCAGTAGGGCACCCTTTTAAAATCAAATTCATGATGGAAATTTCCACTTGACTAGTTCTGTGATTGAGGATTTGAGGGACCAAATCAAGCAACACGCACCCTCTTAATTACTTCATCTAGAATTTGCATGATCAATCTTGATTAACATGAGGTCCAACAATTTCAGTCTAAATGAAAAATTTCATGGTTCTCGGGAATAATTAGTAACATCTTATTAGTTAATTCTTGAATTTATTTTAAAGAAAAAATAAATTAATCAGTATGTAAGTATTGATATCTTTTTTTTTTATATTTTTTTTCAAGACAAGTATAAGAAGCAATAAATAGGGTAATAATATAGTTATTTTTTGATTACCATGAAATTTTTTCTATATTAATAGCTTAAAACCAGTACGCAAGTATTCAGTTCACTTTTGTGATCTTCTGTTCTATCAAACAATAGGAAGAAATACCACTAATGTGCTAAAAGCTAAAAAAGAAGAAGAGAAGCTCCTTTTGTTTTCTCGGCAGTATTTCTACCTGTGCTCTAGCGATACCTTAAAGGAAATTTACATGCATTCGGACAAATTAACTAATTATGGCTAGCTAAAAAGGCTTGTGAAGCGTCAAATCTGATGTGGGGTGGAGGCTGGACTCCCACAAAGAATGTCTCGAGATTCCTTCTTACATGGGATGATGGTAGCTGGGAAATGTGGAGGGAACTTTTTCTTCGTTAGGTCATGTCAATTGTACGTTAATTTAGTTGCGTCTCGGGTCTCTAAATTGGTCATTCCACATCTGAATGGAATCTCCTCTTCCATCTTACTCTTATCATACCCACGATTATAAAGGAATTTCTCAACCTTCTTTGAAATCAGAACCCTCGCTCACCGGATAATTATTTCTCTTTCATTTACTCTTCTTCTATCACAAAGTAATCACTTCAACTCTGTGTTTACTATAGACCAAAAGCGAAAAGAAAGATTGTTTGTTAATACACCTACACTTTCAACTCGAATAATATATATGATTTTGAGAGTATTTCTTTAAACGAAAAATAAGTGATATTAGAAGTCTTGTATTGTTTGAATTGGAGTAGCTAGTTTGGTTGGAAAAATCATTTGATTTTGTTCCTAGAGATTTGAATTGAATCTTGATAATGTTGTTGTGAAAACTTTATATTAGATTGAGATTTTTACGTCTTAAGCTGAAAGTGTCTAGGCTCAAATGTAGATTTTATTTCTAGGCCTGTGTTGCAAAAACATTTCTAAAATCTCAAACCCATCAATAAATAGAGAAATATAAAATAATAAGTACAGTTAATCACACTAGAGCACATAAATAATTTATATGGTTTGACAACCTATGCTTACTTCACGAGCAGTAAAATCATGATAATTCACTATGAGAAACTAAAACTGACATTTTTTCTTTTCTTTTTAGCCACCAAAATGCAAAGAATGAAGGCATTTATTCATCAGTCTTAACCTTAAAATATAATAACTTTAGGCTTTTATGTATTGACCAAGTATACGGGTATTTATTTTATCACTTGGTATAACACCTCTTATTTTTCCAATACAATTACACCTATTTCTTACTATTTTGTACATAAAAATTCAGGTAAATTATATATATATATATATATATATATATATATATATATATATATATATATAAAAAAAGGAGGAAAGTCCCAACAACATTTCTATTTGCTATTATCTCTTATGTATATTTACCACTTCAATTACTAAACATATAATTTATTATTTCACCCTTAACCTTATAAATCAGTACAAATAGCACAATTTAAAGACATGTCATAGCTCTTTCTAGCCTAAACTGGGCATTTGTTCCATTACTAAATTAATTGATTTTTATAATTATTCATTTACCAGGGTACTAGTTCCATAAATTAGGATAACTAGTTTTTTCGATTGCCCATTAATCAAGACACTAATCCTATAAGATTTCAAGCTTCCATAAGATTCCATAAGATGTTGTGTGTTTTGATCATTAACTCACACTTACAACATGAAGAAATCAAGCTTTCATAAGATTTCTCCAAAATAAAAAGATGAAAGAATGAAAAAGGAGAAGATGAAGAGGCTATAATTTTTCTTCCCTTTTTTTTTTTCCAGTTTTGAACGTCAGCCTTTATAGGGAAGGAGAAGAAGAATTTGGTCAAATGACAAAAATGTCTTTGATGAGTCTATGGGTCATTTTTCAGTATTATCCAAGTGTCAGTTTCTTTGTAAAGCCTTTCTGATCTTCAATTGACCTGAAATCCTAACCTAAGATAGAAACACATGTTAGGAGATGCCATGTAAAATTTCAGCTCGACCTAACAGTCAGATTGATAGTTATGTCTGATAGCGTAAAACTAGACAACATGTAATTTTTACACTAAATCCCCACTTTTACTAAATGTTTTTCTTTTATTAAATCATCAATATTTTCAAAATATTTCATTTGTGACTTTCATCCCAATTTACTATTAAATCATCAATATTTCCTCAAGTTTCATCCCCTTTCGGGTTAAAAATTACGTAATTTTATGCATGGTTTATATTGGCTGTCTAAGCCATTCGCATGTAAAAACATACATTAATTTATTTAAAAATTCCAAATACTTTTCTAAATATTTTCTCCCTAAATTCATACAGATTCTCCATATTTATCTCTACTTTATCAATTTTTAGACCACGGATTTACATTGTATCTTTTATGTTTGTCGGGTCATATTTTCCAAATTCAAACACATTTTTAATATCAAGTTTAAACTGACTATACATTTTTAATTTTATTAAATTATATCATAGAACATTTATTTCCTTTTTTTATCTATTCCTTTTGTTCTTTTATCTACATTTCTCTATTTGTTTTTTTTTATTTTTCCCACTATTTTTCATTTATTTGTTTTACAATTAACATAAGAACAGTTTATTTCAAGTTTTCAAAATCTAAAATCACCTTCTTAATTCAAATACGCAATAAACTTATTTAACATATTATTATTATTATTATTATTATTATCATCCAGGGGTTTACACTTGGGCTCGTAATTTAAGACAAACCAAACAAATCTCCACCATGGCTTAAACTGAGACAACTTACAAAACTTGAACTCTTATCTGATCACCTCCACGAAACATCTTTCAAGTACTAAACAAACCAATCAAGTGTAAGCAATGCTTGAACTTGACTATATAGATAGGCTTTGTCAACATATCTGCAAGGTTCCTAGCTATATCAATGTTCTTCCCTGATATATCACCCGATGACATGTTAGAATGAAGTGATACCTGACATAAACAAGTTTGGTCCTTTCATTTACTCTTCTTCTATCACAAAGTAATCACTTCAACTTTGTGTTTACTATAGAGCAAAAGCGAAAAGAAAGAGTGTTTGTTAATATGCCTACACTTGCAACTTGTTTAATATATATGATTTTGAGAGTATTTCTTTAAACGAAAAATAAGTGATCTTAGAAGTCTTGTATTGTTTGAAATGGAGTAGCTAGTTTGGTTGGAAAAGTCATTTGATTCTGTTCCTAGAGATTTGAATTGAATCTTGATGATGTTGTGAAAACTTTATATTGGATTGAGGCTTTTACATTTTAAGCTGAAAGTGTCTACACTTGAATGTAGATTTTGTTCCTAAACCTGTGTTGCAAAAACATTTCTAGAATCTCAAACCCATTAATAAATAGAGAAATATGAAATAACAAGTATAATTAATCACATAAGAGCACATAAATAATTTATATGGTTTGACAACCTAGGCTTACTTCATAAGCAGTACAATCATGACAATTCACAATGAAAAACTAGTAGATTATAAGGTGTCACATAAAATTACTCTCTTACCCAAGATTCCAAAGAAATCCAAAACACACATTTAATTTTCTCTTCTTTTTAGCCACCAAAATACAAAGAAGGAAGACATTTATTAATCATTCTTAACATTAAAATATGATAACTTTAGGCTTTTATATATTGACTAAGTATATTAATATTTATTTTCTCATTTGGTACAACACCCCGTATTTTTCCAATTCAATTACACCTATTTCATATGATTTTGTACATAAAAATTCAGGTATATATATATATATATATATATATATATATATATATATATATATATATATATGTATATATATACAAGGAGGAAAGTCCCAACAATGTTTCAATAGTTTTATAAATATACACAATTTATTACATCTCTTCTAAAATTTCATCTACATTAACCATTTATAATTTATCAAGTTCTCTACTTCATGACATTCAAAACATATAATTTTTCTAGATTTTAATTTTGATCTAGACATACCTCCACTATTTGAACCCTTATTATTTATTCCACACCTCACGATCAAGCTCTTTATATGATCATCATTATGACTAATTGAAACTTGTTTTTTAAACTCCCTAGAGTTTAAGGAAGCTTTGGCATCTTCTAAACTATGACTATCATTTTTATACATCAAAATATCCATAAAATGATCATAAGATGAAGGTAATAAACACAATAAAATCAAAGCCTGGTCTTCATTTTCAACATTAGCTTTTCATAAATCTAAAATTAATTTATTAAATTCATCAAAATGATCTTTAATGGGCATACCCTCTTTTATCTGGAGATTATACAACTAATACTTCAGATACAATTAGTTCGTTAAGGATTTGGTTATATAAAGAGTTTTCAATTTTATCTACAATTCGGCAACTATAGTATCCTTAACAACCTCTCTTAAAACCTTATCATACAAGTAAAGCTAAAAAACATAATTTAACTGTTCAATAAGATCTTTTTCCTCTTCATCATCCATTCCCTTAAGCAAACTATCTACACATTTAATGCCTTAAATAAACCTTGTTGAACTAATGAGACATGCATTTTAATTAATACGCTACAGATTGAATTTGTTCCTACCATTCAATTCGTTTACATTAAACTTCATCACATATGTTACTTTTATCACCATTATGAAAGCCAAATGATAACTAGGCAAGCTTTGATACCAATTTGTTGCTGAAACAGTTCTAGAATCTCAAACAAATCAGTAAGTAGAGAAATATAAAAGAACGAACACCATCAATCATATAAACGCATAAAAGAAATTTACATGGTCTGACAACTTAGGTATATTCCACAAGCAAGATAATCATAAAAATTCACTATGAGAAAGAAAAAGATTACAAGGTGTCACACAAACTTGCTCTCTTATCCAAAATCCTAAAGTAACCAAAAACTCATATTTTTTCTTCTCTCTAGCCGCCAAAGTGTAAAGAATAAAGACATTTACAAATTAGCTTTAACCCTAAAATATGACAAGTTTAGGCTTTCATATATAGACCAAGTACATGAATATTTATTTTCTCATTTGGGCTTATAATTTAAAACTAACCTAACAACTTGGAATTTCCTACAAGACAAGTCTTCTATTAGAATATAAAACTCTCCGATGCTCAAGTCAATAAATTATATATATGTCAAGACTAAAAGATACATTGAAATGCATGCTTGAAAGGGGTACTAGATCGATGTCTAAAAGTATGGCAAACAACCCGTTTGTGGTTTGGGCATAGACCGAACACCTTGGTGAGGTTGTTTAGTCCTATTAAGGATGAGGCTATTCGGGCATGATACGAACCACTAGGATTTGTTTTCTTTAAGGCACCATCAAATACTAATCCCATATGAAATGAGAAAAGTCCAAAAAGAAGGAGTATAATCCAACACTAAAAAGAAGAAAAAGTTAAAGGTCTATCGTGATCGCCTAACAATCTTCCTTTATCCTTATCGCTCACCTTATCTGAACCTGAGATTTCCTAATAGAAATTCCAAGTCTAGGATGCTCCCTGAAGAATATGAAGTTTCATTTGATTAAAGGAGATTGTTTTCTACATTAGAGCTTCATTTTAGGTCTAGCTATATTAATTACTCAAGTTTCTCTCCCCAACCCAACTATTTAGTGTTTAAATTTTATTTTATGCGCTTGAATTTGTGACTCCTCATGAAAAGGAAATATAATTGGATAACTATCACACATGACCATTGAATTATACCACAAACTAATGGTCTCTTTAACTAAAATTAATTTTATACTGAAATTTGATACCATATAAAAGGTATAATATATTTGGAACAAAAAATAATGAAGAATTTTCTTTCATTTGAAGGATGGTAATTAGGGAAAAGTGAAAGAAAAAGGTAGATAATAGAAGCTCAACATCGCACACTATCATTGTCTTTTTTCAGCCTCTTTTTTCTAGTAGTATACATATAGCTTTATTATACGTTTTCTCTTTTTAGCCCACAAATTCACTTGTTCATAATTGTTTTTTATACTGTCAATCAAATCTCATCAACCAACTAGATAGATAACGTTTCTTTCTGAAATCAATTCCCTTGTGGCCTGATCCTTCGTTATTGTATTAATCAAATAAAATCTTCCTTGTTATTTGTTGTATCTAGCTAGTTTCTCAAAGCTTCTCTTCTCTTATATAAAGTTTAGGAGCTATGAGGGCAATTATTGTGCAAATAAACACCATGCACCCACTAATAACATGCTTTATCTTTTTTCTTTTCAAAACTAACATAGACAATTCAACAAACAAATATCTAAATAATAATAATAATAATAATAATAATAATAATAATAATAATAATAATAATAATATAATTAACAACCCTTACAAGTTGAAGGACATTAATCTGCACTTTCCTCCTTTGATATTATAGGATATGTATATTTTATACTCTCTTTGATATCATACTAAAAACTTTGAAATTATATGTACATAAAATCACATGGTACACTAAATTACAATATAGAATTTGTCTAAAGAAATTAAACTTTAGACATTTGTAATTAGTTTAACTGTGGAAACTAAAATATATAGGCCACTCACCTTCAAATTATAAGAAGGTATTTTGTCCAAAATTAATTATAAAGGAAATCTAACATTATACTTTTTTTTCTCAACAATTATTCTATAATTTAAGAATGTGTGGGTGCGATTTAGAAAATATAGATGATTATTCGTATACTGAATTTAACAATTAATGGTATTATAAATATCAATTGTAAGCCTTCTAAAAAACAATCAATCAATTAGAATATTATTTAATGATTGAGAAAACACTTTAGAAATATTAATATATGCTACATGGATATTATTATTGTTATCAGAAGTCTAAGAGAGAATGTTTTGGAACTTTTAATGTATGGATGATGATGGTGTATTTTTTTTTAAAACAATCAATTTGTTTTGGTCGTAGTCCTCCCCCATATTGTGTGTGGACACCACTCAATGCCATGTGGCCACTAACCACACTATTTGCGGCCACTAACCAC
Organism: Populus deltoides; assembly: GCA_015852605.2. NCBI lineage: Eukaryota > Viridiplantae > Streptophyta > Magnoliopsida > Malpighiales > Salicaceae > Populus > Populus deltoides. Next base: position 13,817,431 of record CM027572.2, on the reverse strand, counting down.
ACTACATTGGTTGGATCAAGGTCTAAACGATCAAATTTTCCTCCTCCTTCCACCCTTTACAACCATGTTGGACATTTTCAAGTTATGAGGAGTCAGAATGCGGCGCTATTCACATAAACTTTTTATTGTTATACTGATAGATTCTTTGCAAGTATACACTTCTATGCAAGGACGACACCTCCTTTCTCGACCAATAGTTATTTCTAGGTAACATGTTACTGATATTCATCGAACACTCCACCTATAATATGCCAGACACTACTCCCAAGGTGAGCTGACATGACCAAGGTCTATTAATATATTGGGTCACTAGGTAAATATCACAGGTTACAAATTTATCAAACTCAACATTTTACTTTCCCTTTTAAATGTTTCTCATTTCTCTCTTATATTTATTGACTTAAGCATTAGAGAGCTCCTCGTTTCATGAAGGACTTACTTCTCAGGAATAATCAAGCCCAAATACTAAGCCCATATTTGTTGCGATGTCGCGGTCGCACAAATTAATTACACTAGCTTCAAGCACAACACACAAGATAGTATAGAGCAAGCAAGGGGTTGATCCCACAAGGAAGATTCAAGTCAGATTTTTATGCTAGATGATATGCAATTTAGGGGGTTTGGACGTTATCTAGGCTAAAGCAAAAAAAAAAAAAAAACAGAAAACTATCAAACGAAATTTAATAAAATCAGAAAATTATCAAAAGAACAAACCTTGGTCACAAGCACACATCCACCTACAGAAATCAGAACCGATCATGGAAACAAAACATCAATTTATATTCTGAATATTTATCTCTTCTTAACATTGGTTAATTAACGGATCCGCCATATAACTAACCCTAACCATCAAACAACCACAGTGTCCGCACTAGTAATTTAATTTAATGGCAACCTTAAGAACTAGATAAGTTGATTAATCAAGAAAACATAACTGTCCGCAGTCTATGTTTGATTTGATTGAATGTTCTCCCTAAGATTAATAACATAGATCCGCCACAATTATTAAACTCAGTTGCTTCACAAGTTCATATACCACAACTCCAGTTTTGATATCAAACTTAGCAATAGATTATCTACAATAATAACTTAGAGTCCGCTCTAGCAATTAAAATAAACAATCATAGGAAAAATAAGCATAGGAGAACAAACATATTCATCATATAAACTGAAAAGAAAAGGTAAAATAAATCTCACAGTTCTTGAAATCCGAAGGTTTTCGTGTCCTTGCAACCAAGAAAAAGTGTTTAGCCTTGCATGTTTGTTAAACAACTAATCAAAAAGAAGGAAGAATGCATAATTTAGGGTTTCTTAGAGGAAGGGGGTGTTTTTCTCTTCTTGGCTGGCTGTCCCCCTTCTCTTCTCTCATTCTTGTTATATCCTAGGAAACCCTAGGTCTCTATTTTACAAAATAGTCCTCCATTAAGTAGACTATTTACATTTAAGTACTTCAATAACTATTTTCCTAAAAAAAAAGAAAGAGCCTTGCATGAAATCTTCAAGCTTTGACTTAGAGGAGCTAAATTTCTGAAATAAAAACTTGGATATCGGTTTAAATGCTTCGGAACATAATTTGGACTCGTTTCTTCACGAAACCTGTTTGTTGGCAGAATTTAGATGTCATCTTTGAAAAATCATATCTCCCTCATATGACATCGGTTTTGGCTGTTTGTTGGTAAAATTGAGTTTGCATCAATTTGACTTCTGTAGCTCCAGATATTCAAGTTGGAATGGCCAAAGGTCAACACTAACAGATTGCGAGATTTGACTTTGAAGGCTGCGATTTCCATGCTCTTCCTTATTTTATTTTCTTGCCTTAGATGTCCAGAAAGGTATGGATGTTAGCTTTTTAATGCCACTGGAATCACTTCATTTCAAGCTCTAGAGCTCATGCTCTACACAAAACATCGACTAAAGGTCAAATCTGCCAATTATCTCCAATTTACTCCTTTTTGCATCTTTCATCCAAAAGTGCCTTCAAAACATAAAACAAAGAATATTAAGGCATTTTATATATAAAAATAGGCAAAACACTAGTTAAATGTGGGTGAAACTATCGAATAATATGGTTTCATCAATATTCAATCCCACATGGCTTGACCTAGGATCATATCTCTTGAAAGTTCAATTTTAGTGTGAAGTTTTTTCATGACTTCATCAGTGGTGTCGTCTATGAAAACCTGAAAAAGAAGTTAGTTCATTTCTATTTCAAACCTTTCACCTTCTACTAAAACTCTTTCCAATGCTGAAAAAAGTCTAGGACAAGTCAGAGTAACTAATCTTTCTACCACCACGATTAACGCCCCTTCGGATCTCCAATAACTCACCCACCAAGTGCAAATGCTCAACAATATTGTTCTAGCCATAAGCATGGCTATTGGTCGGTCATCGGAACCTCTGAAATATAATTGTGATTTTACTATCATAAACAAAATAAATTCATAGTATGATTGTGAAAACTAGGTTGAACCTAAGAGAAATTTTGTTTAATCTTCCTACAATATACTGAACTAAAAAAGAATGGGGGACTTGAATAAAATATTAAAGAAACAAAATTCTAAAAATAAAATAATAAATTGATATGTCGTTAACTCAGTTCAAAGGTCTAGACATCTATTCCCATAAATCTATTGATCATCAAAGTAAAATAAATACCTTTCAATTCAAACAAATAAATTTGATGTCCCTTAGAACTAAGAGGAATCAAGGAGATTATAAGTAAATTAAATAAATAAAGCTTTCTGATCAATTTCTTACCATCAAGTGAATTTACTATTGAAAAGCAATTTTAATTCATTCGATAGTAGCCTTAAGAGCAAAGTTTGTAAAATTTATTCTAAGCCACTATTTAAAAGCTTGAGCAATTTAACTTAGCTTATTCCTCCCTAATAATTTAAAGTAATAGTTTCAGTAATTAAATTAACTCATTTGCTTCTTATTCTAGTCCCTAACAATAATTACGAATTGAAAGAAATTAGAAAGCACATATATACCATCTCAAAATAATCTAATAAGCATGAATAAAAATTAATAGCATAATTCTGAAATAAGAATAAATAAGTACTTGAATATGAAAGAATTACAATGATAAAGTTATTTCTTACAACTTAATAATAGAGATGACGTCTATTCCCCTTGAACTAAAAGCCAAAGTTTAGTTCATAGCTGCTAGAAAATTAATAAAATAGAGAAGAAAAGAATGTTGTAGAGCTCCTGTTTCTGCCGTGTTCTACTCTATTTATTCTCTTTCTTGGCTGCCAAATTCTTCAAAATTCTTAGGCTAATTAAAAATTCTTATGCTACTTAATTCCTTCCTTATTTATTTGATCCTTAAGGTTGGTTAAACTCCTTATAATTTGTGTTGAAAATTGACTTTGCTACTGTCACAACTCTACTGTAATTTAGACTCTGCTGCAACTTAAACTTTGTTTCTGACTTGTTTTCTTGTAATATACAATTGTTCCAACTGTGTTTTTTCATTCATGGAATGTTATAAGATTGATTTAAAAATTTCTTAGATCCTAAGGCCCACCATTTCTATATAAGACTCTCAGCCGTAGTGGAATGCTCAACACCGCTAGTTTCCATATCAGATCAAGAGACCAATCTCATTCTTAAGATTGCATCTGAATTTTCACCTTCAAAAAGTTTTTATCTAACCTAGAATCCTTATAAAAGTTGTAGTCCTAAATATGTATATGATGCTGGGATTTTGAATCATATGATTTTGATGTCCGAGGCTCAAGATATGCTCGTTTGAATCTGTAGTGTGAAAGTAAAAAATCCTGTTACAAGTAGGATTTCGACCCAATCTTGCAAGTCTGATTAGAGGTCCAAACAAAATTAGATTTTTTTTCTATAATACCTTTATGGAAAGCTTGATATGTGTACTTTAACTTTGATTTAGCCTATGTTCACATTCTGAAATTGTAACTTAGTGAAAAACCTGTCACAAGAAGCAAAGTCTGAAACATAAAATGTAGAAATTCTTATCTTTTAACAATTAATTCACAAAGTCTCTTAAGCATGCCAAACTCATAAAAATAACTTTCAATAAGCTCAAATAAGCTTAAAATATATTAAAAATCATGGTGTAAAAGGAATAAAAACATATGTATGTTTTACACTTATCAACTATCTCCATCAATCTTCATCTAACTCCCACTTTCATACTCCTTGAAAAAAATAATCCTAAATGTGAGATGAGATCAGCTCCTAAGAATGAACATTAGTCCCACCAGCTGGGAGACTCCCCACTTTGTCTATGAGTGTTACACACTTATCTTTACAAAGAATGTGTTACTATGAAGGCTAGTTTAGATAACTATGATGATCTTACAGATCCTAGAAGGCTCATACAAAATATTAGAAACATCTTAAAGCTTATGACACAAAAGAGTGATGCAATGTTTTAAATTTTCAGTGTATTTTTTTTTATGAATTCGCTAGGGTGTGGTATCATAGCCTTAACCTGGCCTTTTCCTTCATGATCTATGTGTTAAGGTCACCTCTATTTTCAACAATAACATCCTAGTCAACAAGAGCTCCATAAAGCTTTTTACCATCACCCAATGAGAAGGTGAAAGCACTAGAGCATGTGAAAAATTTGCTCATACCGATTTTCACTAAAGACTTAATAAATGGAGTCTATAACTACTCATTTTGGGAACACTTGTATACATTCCTTAACAGGACTCTGTGTAATGTAAAATAAGTAATGAAAAATTAGATTAGAATGAAAAAAGCAGTGTGACCAAACAGAGTTACTCATGTTTCTACCAAGAAGAGTCTCCCTAACATTATAAATCTCTAAACAAAACAACTAACAGGAGTACCAAAAAACACATTCATGATCACTTTATATTCCTCGAAATCTTGACTACTCCTCTGGCCACCATATGGACTGAGGTGCTAACTTTTATCAAATGGAGAATTTATATAATATCCTTCATCCATGAAAATGGCACAAACACGAGAAACCCCAATATGTTCTGCCTTTTTCACCTTGACCAAGATTATGAAGTTGAGGAATGTCACGCCTTAGAAACAAAGATAGAAATATTCATCACCAAAGGTTACCTTCACCACCTCGTGAAAAAAAAAAGATGAGCATAAAAGAAAGGAAGTCTACATACTTGATGATCTACCTAACATCAAATAATCCTCAAATTAACTTCGGAAATTGTATCTCTTTCTTTTTAATTTTTTATAAAAGCTGTAATATTTTTTTTATATCTCCAATGTCTCTAAAAAAAAATCTCTATTATAATCTCTAAACTTATCTCCATAAAAGTCTTCATAGGCGAGATCTCCATGTCTCTAAATGTGTCTCCATGAAAATCTCCACTGGAGATCTCCACATCACCAAAAGTTTCTTTATTGAATCTCCCATCATGTCTTTAATGTCTCCAAAAGGATTAAGGATTTTCCACTCTATACAACCACTCATTTAAACACTTTTATGCATCCTAAATACATACACAAACCATATTACTTACTTTTACACTCATTCCTTATTACTACACTACTTATTTTAACAAAGTAAGATAATTATTCTCTTTACTCTCTTGCAAAAATATTGATAAAAAATACGAGATACAAAACAAAAGGCCAACATCCAAACACTTAACCATGATAACACTCTCTTTTCTTTTCTCTCTTAGAATGATGGTACATACTTTTTTTTAATTAAAAAAAACAGTGACCAAAGTTTATTTGTTCAACCTCTCAACAATTGACAACTTTCAATGAAAACTTTGTTAATTGCTTAAAGTTATTATATGTTATCCAAATCATTTTTAGCGCTTAATATCGTTAAGAAAACATTTAAGCTATCCTAAACATTTAATTGAACAAAATTCATCATGTGAGTCTTTTTTTTTTTGTAGAGGATTTTACTTCTACAATTACAGGATAAAAAACAATTGTATCATGTTTCTACTCTAATATCAAGGTGTTGAAAAAACAAGTTCATCTACAATATTTGTGTTATTTAACCTTATCTAACTTGTCAAAGTAAGATAATATGGATTTTACACATGATAGTAGGTAAAAACCTTAGGAATGGATATTATGAGTTGGTGGCAGGTCAAAATTTTTAAAACTCGGTGAGCCTGACGTAACCCGTATATTATATAATCCTTTTGTCTTCAAAATTCTTATTAGTGGGCTTCTTCTTAGATTTATTTAACATAATAAAAAAAGATTTATCTCCTTATTGGAGGGGAGGGGAAGGTAACTAGAATTAAATGTCGGTGCAAGGTATGAAAATTAGACCTAATAGTAGGGGCACCATGATACCTACAATCCATTCTGTAGTTCTGCCTCTAAATGCAGATAAATGAAATTAATAATATAAACCTAACCTGTGGATATCTATAAAATTTAACTTAACCTAGTATATTCAACCCGCTTAGATCAAAAAAATTAAATCAGTCAGATTTATAATTTATAAAATATTAAAAGTTAGTTTGGATATAATTATGAATTCAAATCCAATCCAATTATATTTATGAACACCCCTACTCTAATTACAAGTTAGATGAAGAATGGTATGGGCTCTTAACTAGCGTTCCACTCTTAAGGTAGAAAAGTAAATTACATAACGTCAAGATAGAAGATAAGTTTATGGTATACATATTGTGTGTAACTGATTCTTAATTATTTCTACTATTAAAGTTAGTTGCAAACAAATGAAGAGTGATAAACGGTCCTAAAGACACATACCAAAAAAACATGAAAATTAAATTAATTGCTAGAAATCACTTGTCTTTATGTACTATTAATTGCGACCAACTGCTTCGTATTATGCTCGTGTAGCAGGCGATCTTCCCCTTTTCTCAAAGGAGTCACCTCGAAAACAGTCACCCTTCCTTTAGCCAAAGTCCTATGCAAAATGCACACCAAACCAAACCTTGCCAAGCCGGCCTCTAGCCAAAACCTTTTCACTATTGGCAAGAAGATACAATTTCTCAACATTTTTCAAAAGTAGTGATGGTTAAATTTAAAAATAGCTGACATTTTTTCTAGCATTATCCAAATCGTGTTTTTCTTGTTTTCATTTTTGATAGACAAGATCTTACTTTCAATTGATAGAAATTCGAGTATTCCAAAACTTCAAATTTGAAAACAATCCATCATCCTTCCATATTATTTGGCTATTCTATTATACATTGTTTTGAAAATATTTCAATGAGTGCATAACTCTTTCAATGACTCATCCAAGAACATGAATATGTTGCAATCAATATATCATGTTCATCGTTGAACACTGCATGAATCTATTCCGAGATTTGGTGAATGCAAAATCAAATTTCTTGAAGGAAACCTTCATTGTGTTTAAATCTGAAAATCCAATCAATTGACAGTTTTGAAAATGGGTTGTCAAATTGAACCAACCCACATCACATCAATAGTGTACTTACGGGTATGTGTAAGAAATACAAGTCTTTGCCAATATAATAATAATAATAATAATAATAATAATAATAAAAAAAAAAACTTAGAGGCATTAGTAAACTCCTGTAACTTGTGATGTAATAATAAAACACTATGGATTTAATGTTTTGCTTTATTTATTTATTTTTATTTTATTTTTTTTTAATTGGTTCTTTAACATTGTATTGTTTTGGGATTGCTCTTGATAATTTATTTTTTATGCTTGTGTGTAGAGATCTCGTAGTGTTGCGGAGATGTTTTGTCGATTGTTTAATGCTTGGTTGAATAAGATAAAACTCAATCTCATAGATTTAAAAGAATTAGAGTTCCAATAATAGAATTTTAAGTTTAAATAAATAGTCAGTCCTTTTTATTTGTTAACTTCAAGGACAAGTTTGCACGATCATAGAAAGAGATTTTTTGGATCACTCATCTTTATTTTATTTTTTTTAAAGTTGATCATTTCACATTGTGTTTATTTTCAATTTGATTTAGTGTTTTGTTTTGGTTGTCTAGATATGAGGTTCTTAAAATGTCAAGGGAAAATTTTGACACTCAATTTGACAAAATAAATTAAAACAATGATGTAAAATAAATAGATGTCAACAGACCAAAATTAAAACTTAAACAAATATAGTAGGCTAGGGTAACTGGGTAAGGGCAAATTGGTTGGCTCATGCAACCCATGATCTAGTATGGAAGGAAAGTCACTGCGACCAAGAAACACATGCAACTTCCTTTGGTACCCTAACGCCACCTTCCTTGTAGTGATGGATATGGCGTGAAAATGACTTTCTTAGAAGGTCATGTGTGACGATAGTGGAATGGAAGTGAGGCTCCTACAATAATTTCCCCCTACCTCCTTTTTTTTTTCTTCTTATTTTATTGGGATTTGTGTTGATTTATCAAAAAAAAAAAGTGTTTTGTCATTTTATTTTTATTTTAAATTTGATTCTCATTTTTTTTTTATTTTAATTGGTTTTTTAACATTGTATTGATTTATTTTTTATGCTTGCATATAGAGATCTCGTAGTGTCGCGGAGATGTTTTGTCGGTTGTTTAATGCTTGGTTGAACAAGATAAAACTCAATTTCATAGATTTAAAAGAATTAGAGTTTCAATAATAGAATTTGAAATTTAAATAAATAGTCAGTTCTTTTTATTTGCTAACTTCAAGGACAAGTTTGCACGATCATGGGAAAAGACTTTTTGGGTCACTCATCTTTATTTTATTTTTTTAAAAGTTGATCATTTCACATTGTGTTTATTTTGGATTTGATTTAGTGTTTTGTTTTGGTTGCCTAGATATGAGTTTCTTAAAATGTGAAGGGAAAATTTTGACATTTAATTTGACAAAATAAATTAAAACAATGCTGATGTAAAACAAATAGGTATCAACGAACCAAAATTGAAATTTAAACAAATATAGTGGGCTAAGGTGACTGAGTAGGGACAAATTGGTTGGCTCATGCAACCCATGATCTAGTATGGAAGGAAAGTCACTGCGACCAAGAAACATATGCAACTTCCTTTGGTACCCTAACACCACCTTCCTTGTAGTGATGGATATGGCGTGAAAATGACTTTCTTATAAGGTCATGTGTGACGATAGTGGAATGGAAGTGAGGCTCCTACAATAATTTTTTCCTCCCCTCCCTTTTCTTTTCTCTCATTTTATTGGGATTCGCATTGAATAATGTGTTTTGTCATTTTATTTTTATTTTGAATTTGCTTGTCGTTTTTTTTGTCACACCCAGACATCACGGCAACCGATTAAAAATTAATCTTAAATGGAAAAAGAATAGATATCTGACATTTTGTTTTCTTGGGGAACATGTCTAGTTCAAGGAGTCGCCACCTAATATTATGGTCCCTAATTGATCAACATAGATTCTATGGTATAAGACTGGTTACGCGAAAGGGAAGATATTATCACCCCTTAAACATCTTACCTAAGACAAGCTGCATTGCTGATTTTGTCTTAAATTGCTGAGTTTATCCTTGTTCTATTTTTAAGGTCATCCTATAATATTCCTGACTCTGGTGTCGTGTGAATATTCACCTATGAATATTTTCAACTTTGGCGTTGGTAAATATTACGCAATCCATAAAGTACGGTTTTTCTGATTTTGACGTTAATGAATAAAACCGTAAAATTTTGTATTACAAGAAACGAAAACAATTCTTTTTTTTATTATTTTTTTTGTTTATGTAGCCTAAACCAGTGACCCGACAGGCCATTGTTGCATCCATGCGTGAATGGTTCACGTATGCATGTATGCATGTAGTAACCAATTAATTATTTTAGCAAGGAAAGAAAGAAACTTTCCTGGGCATGCGGCTGCTGGAGGCTAAGTCGAGGGAGACGGCTGAGCGCTGCTCGTGGTTGTCATTCCAACCTGCTGCTCATGATGGAGTCGGGGTGCTGTCGCGGAGGAGATCTTCCAAACGTTGCTTCAATGGAGGATTGGAAGAATATATGGTATCGTATTGCTGCTGCTGCTTGCTGCCCTAGGGAAGAAGAGATACGGGGGCGTCAACCAGGATGAAGCTAGTCGCACTGCTGGGCTGCTTCTACGGCTAATACCAGTTCCCGGTCGTTGAGGGGTTGCGAATCAGTGATGGCTGCCGGAGCTAAAGACAACGCTGCTATTGTAGCTGGTATAGGATGACTGTTGAGAAGCGTCAGTGACGCTTGCAGTTGAAGGGAAGGGTGAATGCAAGAGGAAGAGGGCGCCCTGTTATAACAGCAAAGTCCCTGTTCGACTTCACTCCCACCGGTCTCTGACAACAACGAAATGTTCCTTCCCCTGGTGCAAGAGCTCTTTGCTTCTATTTTTTTCTCTATTTTACTCTTCTTTTGCCCGTATCTCTCTACTCTCTCAGTTTAGTTCCTCCTAGTCTCTCTATGTTCTATCTCCCCTGTCTCCTATCTGTGTATTTTTTTTTTCGCTCTGTTTTCTCCCCTTCTGGTTCATGGCCTGGCCTCTGTTCGTGCGTTCGTGCCTCAAGATAATGGGGCACGTTCGCTCCTGTCTTTGAGAAGAGTCAACACTGTTTGCCACGATATCGTGGTCTTCGGAGAGGGCATCGTTGAGGATAATGGACAGCTGTACATTCCCTGCAAAATGGTCCTTGGGATGAGGTAGAAGGCGATAAATAGTTTTATGACACAGCGTCGTTTTCTACTCTGCAGTGGTTAGTCACTAAAGTTCTGAAATTTTATAATCAAGCCACTTGTCAAATTGTAATTGGAACCCTGTATTTTAGCACCATTTACAAAATGATCCTTGAAATTTAATTTCTTGCAATTTTAACCCGAATCAACCCTAAACCTTGATATTTCTTCAATTAAGCCCCTAATTTCATTTCAAGTTCAATTAAATCCTCAAACTTCTAATTTATGTTGTCTTGGCCCAAATTTCAATTTATTCCTCATTCTTTTATTACCATTTTTTGTTTTTTTATAAAATAAAATAAAAGGAGTAAAAAATTGGGTAATGACACTTTTTATCACTATTTTTTTCTCATGGTCCTTCTTTTAAATTTATTTTTTTCAATTTAATCATTTGATATTGGGTTAGTTAAGAATTAGACTTTGTGATTTTTTTTAATGGGATGATCCAGGTCTTATGACCCGATTATGAGTTTGAAAAGCTAATCTGAATTGACATAGGTTATTTCTTTCATCCTCTTTTTACGCTGATTTTCTTTCTCAATTTTATCCTTCAACATAGGGTTTGTAGAAAATTAAGCTTTGTGATTTTATTCACTTTTCTTTTTATGAGGTTATCTTGGTGTCATGACCTAGATCTCGAGTTTGACTGGTTAGCTCAGATTGACTTAAATATTTTTTTGTTGAATTCTTTTTTATTTTATCATTCAATATTGGGTTATCATGTTTGCATGATCTGATTCGCTAGGCTTGACAAACTTTCTAAAGTTTCTGGTGTTTTTTTTTTATCCTTTTCTGTTAATTGATTTTTTTTTATTTTATTCTTCTACATTTGAATTGTTGATAATTAGACATCATAATTTTTATGGTGTTGTTATAGTCTCATGACCTAGGTCCTAAATTAACATCTAACCTATACAATAAATTTTTATAAATAAGAAACTTTTCTCATCGTATTTAATAGTAAGTCCCACGAGCATTTTTTAATACAAAATTAAGTTATTTTCTTTTACAATTTTTATAGTATTTTAGTAACATAATAATCTATCATTTGTTTTCTTAGATATTGTTTTTGTTAAAATTCATAAATGAGCCTGAGTGGAGCTGAGCGATTAGGCATACGTGGCTTAAGCTCGAGATCACTTTGCTTAGGCTCACTTATCAAATATTTTTTAAGTTCAGCCTATTTGCTATCATTTTTTAATATATAATTAAATGAACCTATGTTATTGAATCCACTTGAGTCTATGACCCAAGTTGCGTGTTTTTCTTACTTCTTGAAACACACTAACAATACCTAGACATCATTTTTTTACATTAAAGGTTTTTTATGGTCTAGCTTGTGGTATAGCACGAGCCACCTATCTAGTATTACACTATTTTCAAAGTCCTAGTCTTTCCCAAAGTTTCTCTTTATGGTTTTTCTTATAATGGAAATCTAAATTTTTTTCTTATTTATTGCAAATGTTCTTCTCAAAATTTTTAGGAGTTGTCATTTCTATTTAAAGGATATTTTTTATTTTTTATCTCTATTTTGTCCCATCTTTCTTAATGCATGGCAATTTTATTGGTAAGATAAAAGGTAAGGAGCAATGGTTTGAATGTGTTAAGGAGGAAGATGAAGAGGATCAAGTTGTGTTGGTTTATGAGATTTTTAGTGATGGATCCCAATAATTTATGGTCTCTCGTTGCAATGATCAATGAAAATTGACCTTTTAATGCTCAAACTTCTAGGTTTTTTTATAAGCAACAAAGTTTATGTCAAGAAATGACAAAACACCCTAAAGGGATATCAAAGACAAATACAATAGAAAAACATAAATAAATCAGCAAGAAAATAAAATTTGAAGATTAGCTTGCTGCAAGTTAAGGCACTAAAACTCCAACTCTCAAAATAGAGTTCACAAATACCTAAAGTTGTCATTTCTAGAATATTAACCATAAGTCCAAAACTCCATCTTCTATAATAACTCAAACCACCCACTAGAAGCATTAAACAAACCAAAGTTTCTCTCTATAGTTTTTCTTATGATGGAAATCTAAGTTTTTTTTTTATTTATTGCAAGTCTTCTTCTAAAAAATTTTAAGTGTCGTTATTTCTATTTGAGGGATATTTTTAATGTATTTTCTTTTCATTTTTTAATCTCTATTTTATCTCATCTTTCTTAATACATGGAAATTTTATTGGTAAGGTAAAAGGTAGGAGCAATGGTTTGAATGTGGTAAGGAGAATGGCGATGACGATCAAGTTGTGATGGTTGATGAGATTTCTAGTGATGGATCTCAACAATATATGGTATTTGGTTGTAAAGATCAATGGAAGTTGACCTTTTAATGTTAAAGCTTCTATTTTTTTTTATAAGCAACAAAGTTTAGGTTAAGAAATGAGAAAACACCTTAAAGGGATATCAAAGGCAAATACAATAGAAAAACAAAAAGATGAAAACATAAGACAAATAATAAATAGACAATTAAGGAAAAAAACTCAACCTGAAAAAACAAGCCTATCAGAGATGCCCCATAAAAATAATAAAGCACAAACAAGCAAACCTAAACCCTTTTTGAATTGTCTTTTTTGCCCCCTTTAGACATGACATTTAGAGAGAGAGCAAGAGAGATTATGGATTTGTATTTTGAAGTTACATGATGTTATTTTTTTTTTATAAAAGGAGAATAAAAAAAAATAATGGAAAGTGTTTTCCTTAGGATAAGATAAGTATGGGATTCAAACAACAATTCAACCTCGCCGTTTGTTAAAGTAGTTTTCTTGAAAAGTGAATCGAAAGTGATTATTTTTCAATGTTTGAGTGTTATGAAAAATGAACTAAAAAACACTTTCCAGTGTTTGGTTATGTTATGGAAAATAACGAAAATATTTTTAATAAATTATTTTTTTCAATTTTCTAATATATGAAAAATTTAAATATAAATATTTAATCACTTACAATAAAAGAATAAAATCTAAAAAGTGCAATGATGAAACTTTTTAATTCTATCCCAAATTCAATAATAGCTTATTTTATAAAATATAACTATATATGTCATACAATAATAGAGGTATACCCTTGAAATGTTTCATAAATAAAACCTACACTCCGGTTTCTATGAAAAAACACAGCTGCGTCCCCCAAAAAAAAATGGGTTTGATGTATTTGTGTGTGAATGGTTTGATGTTTTGTTTGTGGAAAAATACAAGCATGTTAGTAAATTAAACAAGATAAACACACAAGACAATATAAATTCACACTAAAGATCCAAGTTTAATCCTTAAAAGATCCAGCGACAATTAGTGCCCACGAGATTTTTTTAAAAGGAAATTTTCCAGGATAGAAAAGGACTTGTATAAAGCATGACTTTCTTTGAAATTCATTTTTTGATATTAGTTTCCTATGTTTACAAACTAGAAATTCCACCCAATTATCTTTAATCAAAAAAATCACAGTGCCATATATCAATAATATTCCACAATAATTTACTAAAAGAAAATAGCTTTGATTGAAGATTAACTTATTACATGTAAGCTAGATATATAAACCATAAAATTATAAAGAAAAGCATGAAGCATACCTTTCTTTGAAATCTTCCATGAACAAGATGTTCCCATTAATGAAATAGAATAGATAAACTTCTAGGGCAATACCAAGATATACCCCAACAATCAATACTCCTAGCTCAAATACGCCAAATATTATGGTAATGAATGAGAACATGGTCCATTAATTCTTCAAAGACCAAACAAAAAGGACAAATAACATCTCTAGCATTCGAGAATCCCTATTCGAACCAAAACTTTGGTATTAATCTTGTCAAAAATTACCATCTAATAAAAAATTTCTATATTTGGAGGAACCAATCCTTTCTATAACCCACTAAAAGAATTACAAACATTAGACTATATTGAAATAGATAACATACAACATATAAATTTGATAGAATAATCCTCATTAGATTGAAGTTTTCAAATTATCTTATCAACAACCTCATAATGTAGAACCACAGAGGACAACTTGTTGAGTAGTTCCTCAAAGGATCCAGCCTCTTTACCTCTAATAGCCCTCCTTCATCTAAGATCCTATATCCATGATAGACCTCTGTGGTTTCTATCCTTCTTGTCTCCTTACAGTTCTTGTATGGATTATAGATCTTTTCAAGATTGGGTTATAGACCTATGACAACATTTGAAGATGGACTATTTCAGCATGATTGTCTGGTCATTGTGTAAATCACGGAAGGATTTCATTTTCAATAATGCAGTAGGTGATCCCCTGTTGATTGTTCATATAACATCTTTGTCAGCCAACAACATTCACAGTGCTGGTCTTCAGGACTACTGATGCTGTTAGGACTTTAGTGTTTAAATTTGAATTAATCTTCTGTTATCAGGTTGTTAGGAAAGCTTTTCCTGTGTTCTTGTTCTTTCTTCATGGCTGTATATATATCCTCAGTGAGTTAATAAGAAATAACTTTTCCAAGGTATTCTAACGTTTATATGGTATCAGAGCGTCTTTAATTTTTTTTTCCATCATCTTTCTCATCATGACTGATCCCAACAACACCAGCCATATTCACACCAGCCTGCCCAACTTGGTGACCATCAATGTCACGGCACAGGCTCCTCTCAAGCTCACTAGCTCCAATTATTTGTCTTGAAAACTGCAATTCCAAACACTTTTTGTAGGTTATGATCTCTAGGTTTCGTTGATGGTACCAAACCTTGTCCACCATAATATCTCATCACTAAAAACTCAAACACTCCTAATCCTGACTATCATGCACGGATGTGTCAAGATCAACTAATATTAAATGCTCTCATTGGAGCTATTCATCACTCCATCATTCTGTTTATTGCTTGTACTACCACATCTTAGAAGGCTTGGACAATTTTAGCATCAACATATGCCACCCCCTCCAGAGGCCGCATCAAGCAAGTCAAGGCCAGTTTCAAAGCCCTCACAAAGAGCTTTTTTTCAATCTCTGATTTCATTCACTCTGTTAAAGCACGGACTGATGAATTAGCAATGTTGGGTGCCTCTATTGATGGTGAGGATATCACAGATAAAATTTTAGAAAAATTGGGAGATGAATACAAAGAACTTGTGCATGCGGTACAAGCCAGAGACACCTCTATTGCTTTTGATGAACTTCATAAAAAAGTACTCATGTTTGAAGCCTCTCTAAATACTTCCCACAAAGCCTCCACACAGTTCTCTCCTACAGCCAATGCAGCAGTTCATCGTTCTGGCTATCGATCTCAGACCTCTTTTGGTCGATCTACTCCTCCTCCCTCACCACAGTGGGGCACTTCATTTCATAGTTCTCCAAGACCACAAGGACATAATCAGGGATTTCATTTTCAACAACCTGGTTCTCATCCTTACCTGGGATAGTGCCAGGTCTGTGGCCTTCAAGGGCACACGGCGAAAAGATGCCCCTCATTCAGGTTTGTCCCTCAAAAGATAGTTATTTCAAAGGGCAACAACAGTCCCAACTCTTGGCAGCCACAAGTTCATCTTGCAACCAGCAATGCATCCATCACTCCTCCCAGCAATGTAACCAGCACTCCTTCATGGCTGCTGGATAGTGGTGCTTCTCACCACATCACCGCTGATCGCCACAATCTGTCTCTCCACACTCCATATACTGGCTCGGATGATGTTATGATAGGAGATGGTACAGGCTTGCGCATTACCCATACAAGCTCCTTAACTCTACATTCAAGCTCCTCTTTTTTTAATCTCTTCCTGACATTAAAAAAAATCTTATCTCTATTTATCAGTTTTGTATAACCAACAATGTCTCCATTGAATTTTTACCTTGGTGTTTTCTTGTGAAGGATCTGCTGACGGGAGCGGTTCGCGCTCAGGGAGAGAGCAAAGGTGGCATTTATGACTGGCCGGGGTTCAATCCAATGTCCTCTTCTCCAACTGCTTTTTCTAGCTCAAAAATTGCACCAATAAATTGGCATTTTCATTTAGGTCATCCATCGTTACCTATTCTCAATGTTATCCTTTCCAAAAATAAGCTAAACACTTGTTTAATGACAAAACAGTTTTCCTGCAATGCATGTCAATGTAACAAAAGTTACAAACTTCCATTCTCAACTTCCACTTTAGAGTCTCATACTCCTCTTGAAATAATTTTCTCTGATGTATGGACTGCTCCTATGTACTCCATTGATGGCTTTAAATATTATATTGTTTTTGTCGATCATTTTACACGTTATACATGGTTCTATCCTTTGAAATGCAAATCTGATGTCAAGCCTACATTCATACGTTTTAAAGCCATTGTTGAAAATTATTTCAAGCATAAAATCATCACCTTCTATTCCGATAATGGAGGTGAATTTACAGCTCTCAAAGATTTTTTTCCAAATACATGGCATATCTCATCGTACTTTCCCACCACACACACCTGAACATAATGGTATCTCTGAACGCAAACACTGACACATAGTGGAAACTGGTCTTCCACTTCTCACTCATGCCTCATTACCTCAAAAATTTTGGTCGTTTGCGTTTTCCACTGCCATTTATTTAATTAATGGGATGCCTTCACCTTCATTAAAATATTTTTCTCCATTTGAACTTATCTTTAAACAATCTCCTAATTATGTTAAACTTCGCATTTTCTGGTGCTTGTGTTATCCATGGCTACGTCCATATTCGGTTCATAAACTAGATGTCCAGTCTAAACCATACATATTTCTTGGATACTCCTTATCTCAAAGTGCTTACATCTGTTTTGATCCTTAATCTTCCAAATTCTTTTCTTCTCGTCATGTTCAGTTTGTTGAGGCTACTTTTCCATATCCTAGTTTACTATCATCACAGTCTGTATCAGACTCTTCCTCTCTACAATCATGGATACCTCCTATTCTTTCTATAGTAGCACCTATGCCTGTGCCTCCCCCGTTCACGCCACCTGCAATTCCACCTTCTGCAGCAGCTCCATTACAACAGCCAACAACAGCCCTCCTACCATGCCACCCACACAACCTTCCTCTGTTTTGCCCACCTCACCGTCCCCTTTGATCATTAATCCTTCCCCTGCTCCACCTGTTGCACCTTCTCATTCCAAGACCACCAGATCAAAAAATAATATCCACAAGCCTATCCGCAAACTCACCTTCCATACACATCTCCCCTCAACTGATATTCAATAGCCCATATCTGTTACCAATGCTTTAAAGGAAGCAAAATGGCATCAAGCCATGCAAGATGAGTTTAATGCTCTCATCCAAAATAAAACCTGGGATTTGGTTTCTCCTCAATATGCCTCTAACTTAGTCGGTTGTAAATGGATTTTCAGGGTGAAGCGCAATTCTGATGGCAGTGTTTCTCGCTATAAAGCACGCTTGGTGGCCAAAGGTTTTCACCAGCGACCGGGGCTTGACTATACCGAAACCTTTAGTCCAGTTGTCAAGCCAACCACAGTTCGTCTTGTTCTGTCCATTGCAATAGGTAATGGGTGGCGGCTGAGACAATTGGATGTCAACAATGCTTTTCTTCAGGGACATCTGCAAGAAGACGTATACATGGTTCAACCGCCTGTATTTGTAGACAAAGAACACCCACATTTCGTCTGCAAACTGTGTAAAGCCATTTATGGGCTAAAGCAAGCACCACGTGCATCGTACCATGAACTTCGCTCCTTTCTGATTGATAACGACTTCACAAATTCAATGAATGATACGTCTTTATTCATTCTTAAACATCATGGACACCTTCTATATTTATTGGTATATGTGGATGACATTATCATCACCGGTGATGATGGACATACAGTCGACCTCCTTGTTCAAAACTTAGCCAAACGGTTCTCACTGAAGGATGTGAGGTCTCTAACTTATTTCCTTGGTGTGGAAACTCAATCTCATCCTCACGAGTTGGTGCTCTCTCAGCACAGATATATTCAGGATCTCTTGCATCGTACCAACATGAGTAACTCACGTCCTGTGGCTACTCCACTGCCACCAGGTCCTCCTCCCACTCTTGCAATGGGTGAGTTGCTTCTTAATCCATCTGAATATCGAGCCAATGTTGGAAGTCTTCAATATCTGTCACTCACCCGACCGGATTTATCTTTTGCTGTGAACAAGTTGTCACAGTTTATGCACAAACCGACTGAAGAACATTGGAAACTTGTCAAACGACTACTGCGTTATCTCTCAAGCACCAGTAACGTAGGACTTCTTCTGCATCATCAATCACCTACTCACTTGCATGCTTTTTCAGATGCACATTGAGGGGGAAACAAGGATGACTTCTCCTCCACCAGTGCCTACATTCTATACCTTGGTCGGAATCCTGTCTCATGGTCATCCAAGAAACAACAAACCATTGCTCGATCATCAACGGAGGTCGAATATCGCTCTGTGGCTGACACAGCCTCAGAAATCAGCTGGGTATGTTCATTATTGAATGAACTTTAATATTCGGTTAATCAAGTTCCTGTGATTTATTGTGATAATATTAGTGCAACACAACTAAGTTCAAATCCAGTTTTTCATTCAAGGATGAAACATGTCTCTATTGATTTCCATTTTATCCGCGAAAGAGTTCAGTCTAGAGCTCTTCGGGTTTGTCATGTCTCCTCTGATGATCAACTCGCTGATGCATTAACAAAATCTCTTTCCCGTTATTGGTTTGGGTTTCTCAAGGACAAGATTGGACTTACTCAAGGCCGTCCATCTTGAGGAGGGATGTCAGCCAGCAACATTTATAGTGCTGGTCTTTAAGACTACTGATGCTGTTAGGACTCTAGTGTTTAAATTTGAATTAATTTTCTGTTATCAGGTTGTTAGGAAAGCTTATCCTGTGTTCTTGTTCATTCTTCATGGTTGTATATATATCCTCGGTGAGTTAATAAGAAATAACTTTTCCAAGGTATTCTAATGTTTATAATCTTTTCTTCTTTCCGATTACCAAGCCCAGTCAAATGCATCGATCATCGAGGAACCAAATGTCCGATGGCATCCTCCTCCCAAAAACTGCTTTAAAATCAATGCCGATGTTGATATTTCTTTGAAAGGGCGGACTTGGTGCGGATATTATTAGAAATAGTTCACGTGAACTAACGTTGACTGCTAGGAATGTTGCTAGTAGAATTACGGTACCGGAGGTGGCTAAAGCAATGCCAGCAAGGTATGGTGGCATCTCTTTAGAAAGAGACATGGGGCACGACAAGGTTGAATTGAAGCTAGATAGAGTTTTCTTGTTACAATGGCCATCAACAAAGCTGGACCCTTCTCCAGGTCAGTTGCTCAAGATATTAGGATTTAGCTTCTTTTTTTTCTTTCGTTTTCTTGCTCTCTTGTAAAGAGAAATGCCGACATGGAAGCGCGCTCTCTAAGCAAACTAGCCTTATCTCTCGCTTATGAAAGGTGTTGATCGAGGAATGCCCACCTGAACTATGCGCTTTTATAATCGTTTATTCTGAGTTTTCTTCTTCATAAAAACTCATTTCCATTCTTTCATTTTCTTGAACTCGTGTAAAGAGAAATGCCAGCACACTCTCTTAGCAAACAAGCCTCATCTATCTCTTGGGAGGTGGTGTTGCTTGAGGAATGCCCACCCGAACAATGTGATTTAATAAAAGTTTGATCCTAACATCATGTTTATTTTTATGTTTCAAAAGCATTTTTGAAAATTTTAAATTTTTTTTATTTTTTTACTTCACATTAATTATTTTGTGTATTTTCAGATCATTTTAATGTGTTGAAGTTAAAAATAACTTTTTAAAAATAAAAAATATTATTTTAATATATTTTCAAATAAAAAACATTTTGAAAAATAACCGCAACCATACTCTCAAACACCCCAATATTCCTCTTAATAAAAACTCATTTTCATTCTCAACACACATTTCTATGGATGATTGGTTTTAGTTATCAAGCACACCAATGATCTTTCAGCTAAATGATATTCTTGCACATACAAAAATCCCATCTTTCTCAATTCAATTTTAATAAAAATTAGAACGCTTCCATATACATTCATATACATGAAAAACTTTCAAAAACTCAATATATTAATTCTAATTAGAAGGTGCTTTGTAAACCACTAATATGAGCTTTACACGAGTGGAAGTACAAATGGAGTATTTAATTATTGCCTCATTATTTTCTTAATATTTCCCTAATGAAAAATGATTTCATTAGATTTTTCTTATAGTAATGTTGTTAACATATTTTCACTGAGAAATATTCTATTTCACTTGAGAAATTATTACGAGCATAAAATTCTTAGTCATCTCTTCAAACTCTTAATTTAATTTACATATCATCACATCAAATTATTTGAATGCTGACCAGCTCGTTGCCTCCTCGCATCCTTATGGAGCTCTGGTCCTAGCCATGGATGCAGCAATATGACAGTTCTTAACGATATTATAAGCATAGAATACTTTATATATTATACAACATCATCATAAGTTGTGCTTGAACATCTTTAATTGCAAATTACTATGTAATATGTTGCTTTCGCATTCATGCCCTAGCTATACATGCACCATGTCAAAGTGCACAATGATGCTGTTTGATTTGCTATCCAAATGGGCAACAAAGCAGGTTTAAAATCTATAAATGACACATCAATCAACTTGATAAATTACTGAATAATCTTTAGTTTAACTAACTAAATAATAAAGTATTCTAAATAACTAAATGGTTTTATTTGATAACAAAACAAAAGTTGAATGAGAAATGGTTAACCTCATAAAAAATAAAAATAAAATCTTAAGCTCAATTACCAGCAAATCAAACGCTCAAAAACATATTGAAAAAAACGAACAAAAAAACCTTACTCAAGTCGACATGCCAAATTTGCGGGCAAATTGTGAGGTCAATATATACCTATACATAAAAAATTGAATAAAACAAACAAGGTCACCTCTCAAGTAAACTAAATAATGAAAGGCGAGACTAAAGAAAATCGATTAAAGAAAAAGTAAAAAAAAACCGAGTCAACCCGAGTTAATTAAACTAACTCATAACCCTGGATATGAGATCAGAATAACCTCATAGAATGTCCAATAACCAAATGTCAAATGATGAAATAAAAAAAAAATAAACAAAGAACCTTAAAGAAAATGATTAAAGTCAAATCATGCTAATATCTGAAACTCGTGACTCGGGTCATAAGACTAGATTACTCCATAGAAGGCAAATAAAAAAAATCACGAAGCAAAATTCTCAATCATCCAAAATTAAAAAACAAAATAAATCAAGAAAATGAAAAAAAAATAGCAATCAAAACAATGAATATCAAATATGTTATATAAAACAATTGAATGGTGTTGAAACTAAAACACAATCCCAATTTTATAAGTCATTTGAAATAAATAAAAATTATAATAAAAAGAACATAGACCAAAGTTGAAGGAAAAACAAATGGAATGGCTACTTTGAAAAATTGGAGGGATAGACATGGAAATCAAAAGAGAGAGAGAGAAATAAAGGAAAATAAAAGAAAAGAATGTCGACACCAAACTAGAGGTCCATTGGCCACATACACCACCCATGGATGGAGATGCCACCAAGATGTTTCAAATGCTGCCCTGAAAACAATCATGTATTCACCAGAAAATGCTTCACACGCCATCTAAATGGAGCGAGTGTCTCCCACACACTAACACATGCAACTTGATTATAACTATATGAAAACACTCATTTATGTCAGCTTAATAATTTCTTTATCTTAAAGGATAATTCTATCATTTTACTATGCTTAAAAAAGGAAAAAGAAGAAGAAGAAGCCATCAAATTCCAGTTCAATATTATTTCCTTTTAGGAATAATTAAGTAATTTTACTATGCTAAAAATTATGAAAAGACCGATTTTTCCAATCAACTTGGTAATGATCAATAGATCATATGGAAAAGATGATATTACCCTCATCAACAAAGCCATTGGTTTTATGTTGAGAAAGGCAAAAATGTAAAAATATTATTCTAATCCATAATGTTTTGTGTTTTGGTACCTTGCATTGAATCACTAACCTCTTTTAATTTCTTTTAAACTATTTTTTTTTTGTTAACTAAGGTATATATATATATGAAGGGAAGAATGTTACATATAATTTACTTAATTTAAGATATATAAAACTTTATTATAATATTGATACTAAAGATGATGATAATTCTTATTATAATACTAAATTAAAATTATTGTTATTTTATTGCTAAATAATAATTATAGTTTTCATAGGGACATCTTAGTGAATTAAATGTAAGAATTAAAATAGAAGTCACGATCTAATTTTATGGTAAATAGAAACTCTAACTAGTCTTTAGATTTCTAGATAAGGGGTTAATTATGTAATAGAAAAGATATTCATCGTCCTATATATCCTACCTAAGATATGTTGCATTATTGCTTATTATTTTATGACAAAGATACTTATTGTGCTTTACTAAGATTTTCCTAAACTAGTGCTAATCTAAGATATTGATTTAGAAACATGCCTTGCAATAAGGTCAAATTCTCACTTTTAGAATAAGAGCGTTGAAACCAATAAGATGGTAGCGATCAATTTGAACTGTTGCCCGTTCTATTTAATTGTACTAAAAAAGGATCCAAAGACCTCTACTCACACTCATAGGATCTTGATGGGACAATATTGATTCAGCCTAGGTTCTCTCATGGGATAATGTTCTAACATATGAAAAATAATGTTCACACATTGATAAAAATAAAAAGAATGACATATTTATAAGTAAATACACACACACCTAAATACATGTTGTAGCCTTGAAGGCGACTCCGTTGGTAAGATAATGATTTGTTGTATGATAGAAAAGTGAATCAAAAGGGATTTTTCAACTCACAAATCATGTTCACATTAAAAAAAAATACATACATATATATAATTTGTTTTTAAAAAAATTGATTTTCTTGATTTTTAAAGGATATCATCCATTTAAGAATCGTATTATCTTTAACTTGAATAAAATCACACCAAGTAAATTAAAAATATTTTTTTTACAAAAAAAAATAATAAAATATCAACATCTAATTGATAGGACTCGTTTGAGGATCTAGTTTGAGGATCTATTAATGGGTCACAAATTCAATAAAAACAACTACTCAAACCTTTATACATATGTGTGAAAATACTCCTATCATTTGTTTAAAATATTGAAAACAAAAAGGTTAAAAAACATTTACACTCAAATCACATTCATACATGTTTAAAATTAAAGGGTTATTTTTTTATAAATTATGGAAAACGTAATAATAATAATATATAAAGATTCTCCTGCAACTTGGTGATTACACCATAAGAAAGGCAAATTATCTCAGAGAACGAGAGAAAGACACAGTAATTATTTTAATTAATGTATACACAGGAGGTATAAAGTACGTAATGTTATAAATATTTCTTTTTCTCCATTCCCATACGATCTTCTTCCCTGTTTCCCATGAAATGTACTGTCACCCTCCATTAGTCAACCCAAATGAACGAACGTACGTTTTATTTCAAAAGAAAATCTAAAAAACTTTACTGGATTTAATACAAAAGGCTGCATTATTTCTGTTCATTTGATTTTTGGATGGCGTTGTAAGTCAAAGCATCCGATGAGCCGCCCGCATTACTTGACTGTGCAAATACGCATCTTGCCTGGCCTCACGTTACGTTATGATTGACGGCAACTCCCGGCAGTGTGTATTCTCCATGCTTTGCAGTTGTTTCTATCTGTTAATTTCGTTTCGATTGGTATTTTATCTTTTTAATTGAAATAAAATATTATAATTTTAAAGTGTTTTAACATGTTGTTTCAAGGTTGTACTATTTATATATATATATAAATTTAACAAACATAATTTAAATTCAAGATAAATTAA
Source organism: Populus deltoides (assembly GCA_015852605.2). Lineage (NCBI taxonomy): Eukaryota > Viridiplantae > Streptophyta > Magnoliopsida > Malpighiales > Salicaceae > Populus > Populus deltoides. The sequence continues at coordinate 13,792,973 of CM027572.2, read as the reverse complement.
TTATAAATTATGCAATACAAATATAATGTCAAACAAATATAATTTTAAAAATTTAAAATATTTCTAAATAGTCAAGATTAAATAGATCTTTAACTTAAAGTAATTCAACTTAAAAAAATATCAAAATATTATGAAAATAAAATGTTTTAACATAAATATTTTAAATATAAAGTTAGATCAATGTTATCAAGGCTAATAGAATCTAAAACATCCCTTATTTTGCTCAAATTCCTACAAAGTATAAACATGAAAAAAACATGAATATAAACCATATATATTAGTGATAAATCTAATTTTAAAAAATTAATATCATTGTTAATGAAAATAGTAATAATAATTTTTAATATTATGATTAATTAATATCATTGTTATTTAAATATTAATGAAAAATAGCTTTTTATACTTGAGTGGTTTAATTAATGAAATTGAACAAGGTTCAATTTGATTCAAATTCAATGGCTTTTCAAGAGCGGAACGGAATATGTGGAATGAAACAGGAACATTCCGGTCGAAATTTAGCCGAAAAATCCGGAACGGACCGAGATTTAAAATGAGATTAAAATTGTTCCGTTTTGTTCTATTTTTTGAATTGGTATGGAATGTTTCGATCATTTCGAACGAAATAAAACAGAATTAACAACCTTGGTTTTTATTTCTCCTGCCCTCATGAACAACTGAAAATCCCTTTTATATATATATATAAATAAAGGAATGGAAAATAATTCCAAGTATTTTCCAAGAAGAATGCTCCCTTTGTTTGTGGTTTCGTTTTCTTATATATAAAAAATATTGAGATCGAAGTTTTTTGAGAAAAAAAGAAAAAATTTTGTATTTAAATACTAATTAAGAATTTGAGAATCGGAAAACAACTATATATCGGGGATTAATATCGGGCACCTATCTTGCATGCAAAATCATGCACCTCAATAGGTTAACCCCCTCTCCTTTGTTTCGAGCAAATACAAGAAAAAAAACGAGGATCTTAATTATTGTAATGTTTGGAATTGAGTAATTATTGTTTTTTATAGCTTTTTTTTAAAATATATTAAGATAATTTTTTTATTTTTTAAAATTTATTTTTAATATCAATATATCAAAACAATTTAAATATATATATAAAATTTAAAACAAAATAAAAAACAAAAACAAAAATTTAACCACACAAACAAACACCGAAACTCTACCTCGGAAGAAACAAAGTATAGACACACAGTAAGCAAAAGTATGGTAGCAATTGCAATTAGCAACTTTTTGTTAAATCGTTAATTAAATAATAATTAAAATGCCACGTCACCACAGCCAACCAAGCACTGGACCCACTTGGAAGAGAGAGTGTGGCCTTATAAGAGCATGTGAAAGAAAAGAGAGCACAGACTCTCTAAAACCAATTCTCCTCCTTCAGAGGCGTGGCTTTTGGCTTTCATTACTCTCTCTCTCTCTCTCTCTCTCTCTCTCTCTCTATAAGCCATCAAGCATACCACAATGAATATGTCTGCTTCTTTGCTTGTCTTTTATATTTCACATAGTGAGAGAGAGAGAGCAGGAGGACCAGAGTTCCAGTCTGTTATGTCTTAGTTTTCTCTTTCACGTAATCATCCTGGCTTCCATTAACCTCTCCTTCGCTTTATTTACCTCTCTCCCAGCTTTTAGTACTATTTGAAGCAGACAACAAAGAGCAAACAATATCATTCAATTTGATACTATTTCTTGCGTAGTACTGCTGTACTTCAAGCAACAATCTCTATAAAGAGAGAATATGGATAGATGGGAGAAACCTCTAAGAGATGATAGGTATAGACACCAAAGGGAGAACCCATCTTTCTCCTCTACTCTTCTTGATGCTATCTACCGTTCCATAGATGAAAATGGAAGTGGTAAAGGAGAGGAGCAGCAGCTGATTTACTACAGAGAAACCATGAGAAAGAAGCATGAGAATAATGGTATTAAAGATGGAGAAATGACAAGTTTGCAAAGAGCATGCATGATAGACAAGTGGATGGAGAAGAAGGTTAGCTATGAGAAGGTTGCTGTAAGGCGAAAATCCATGGCGGATTTTGAGAATAAATCTCGAAAAGATGTAGATTCTGTGCTGTTAAATTCAAGCTCGACTTCCTCAGAATCTAGCTGTGGTGGTGGTTTTTCATCATCAGAATCTGAATCAATTTATGGTGTCAACTCATCAAGATCATCAACAACAAGTTACACCATGCAAAGGCCTAAGCCTATCAGAACCAGCATTTCTGCTAGGCCAGAGAAATACCAAAGACGTGAAGATCATCATCAAATTGATATGTATCATAATCATGAGAGAAATTATGCACCAAACCAGAAGACAAAACATGAAGGCAGTTTTGTCAAGACAAAATCGAAGGCCTTAAAGATTTATGGTGATCTCAAGAAGGTCAAACAGCCTATATCACCCGGCGGCCGGCTTGCAAGCTTTCTCAACTCTCTTTTCACTGCAGGCAATGCAAAGAAGGCCAAGATTTCGACTTCAGGAGGCAGGTATGAGGAGAGGAAGTTAAAATCTGAGCAAGCATCTACATGCTCTTCAGCTTCTTCATTTTCAAGGTCTTGCTTGAGCAAAACACCTTCTTCAAGGGGAGGGAAATTGAGCAGCAACAACGGAGCCAAAAGGTCAGTGAGGTTCTATCCTGTTAGTGTGATTGTTGACGAGGATTGTAGGCCTTGTGGGCATAAAAGTCTATATGGAAGTGATTGTCAAGAATTGAGTAGTACTCTAGTGGCAGCTACAGTTACAACAGACTCAAGAAATAATGTTCCCACAAGTGGTGAAGAGCTGAAGTTCCATGTATCGAATGAAAATCGCCGAATCGAGGAAGTTGCAAGGAATCTTTTAAAGAACTATCAAAGGAAGAAGGAAGAGCAATTCGATCACATGAGCACCGATCTTTGCAATGACAATAATCATGAAGTCATGATGTCTAGTGATGAGGAAGAGGAAGAAGAATCTGATGTAGCAAGCTGTGCAAGTTCAGATTTGTTTGAATTAGATAATCTTTCTGGTATTGGAATCGAAAGGTACAGAGAAGAATTGCCCGTGTATGAAACAACTCATCTTGGTACTAATCGAGCCATTGCTAATGGTTTAATCCTGTAATTCAAAAGAAAATAAGAAACTTTATTAGTGAATGGTGAGGGGTTTACATCAAAGAATAAGATTTCTCTTCTTTATCTTTATTACTTTTGCGTATTTGTTGATATTTTATTTATTTATTTAATGAATAGATCTTCAAAGGAAATTAAGATACATGTGCCTAAAAGACAGCGAATAAATTGCATGTATGAGAGAGAGAAGGGAAGGAGGTAGCTCAAGATTCTACAATCCTGTGCACACTACTCGAGATTGGAAAAATAAAACAAAAGGGTAAAGATGGTGAAGTAAAAAGCTTAGGCAGATTTTCCAACTCGAAAATGAGCTAGATTTTTCGTCCTGAATCACTAGTACGTGGGGTCCTTTTTTCCTTCAAGATAACACTGCCTCGCCCAGTTCTTTTTTATTTTATTTTTATCAAAACCCTAAAAGCGGCTATATATGGGATTTATGAAGAATTGAGGAAGTAGCTATTTGATTTCTTAAACTTTGGATGCGCTTTTAATTATTTTAATGAAAAAATGGAGGTATTTCTATACGAGTTAATGGCCGCTAAGTAATTTGCTGGTGGTGGTGTGGAAGATATTGTTTTATATAATAGAGGTAAAACTAGCAGACAAGGTGAATTGATGGAGTTAGTGGAAAGAAAAAGAGAAAGATCGATCCATGTATGGTCCCTAAAGATGTAGACATAGGATCTAATCTTTGATTCTATAAGCCCTGGATGTCAATTTTGGTTGGCTTCTAAGATAATAAGCATGGCTTTCGAGTTCTTGACGTGTTTCTTCTCCACTAAAAGCCACAGCATGCCCACAAATTTCTTTTTCAAATTAGTGTTTTTGCTGTCAAAAAATTAATAAATACAAATAGAATTAGCGGCGGACAAATTCTGTCAACAGATTACAATAAAACTTATCGATAGACTAATGTTTTACTATATTTATCGGTATATACCAAAGAAATTATATTGAGATTTCAACTTGGTACTCTAAAACATCTCAGAAGCCGAATGAACTCCAATACGGTATATAATTTGGAAAGAGATGATGGCTTTCGCACCTTTAAAGAGGGGGAATAGAATAACTTTTACCTTGAAGAAGAATTATTGGATACTTGGAACCTAGCTATAAGTAATTTATATGTTTATATGAGAAGAAAAAGGTAAAACTTTGAGTATACTTACTAATTTCTCTTTTACTTAACTCCAATTACTAGGCAATTTTTAATTTTATTACTAATGAATTTAAGTTCATAATTCGTGCACAATTCCCATTATTCTTTTTGTAATTTGAGAAAATTAAATAGAAGGGAAGATAGGAATGATCCTTCTTGCCTGCTTTCACTAACATGAATTACCAAAAATGAGAATATCCTGCTTAAATCAAGGTCCATGAGTGCAAGATTTGGAGAAAAAATCCCAAGAATTATCGCAAAGGTATACAAAATCGTCGCATAATCCAACATGAAGATCACACCGAATTTACTTGTGCTTTACTGCCAATGGGTATTACTATTATATCATTATAAATATCAGCTAATCTCATATTGAATGCGAATTAATTGTCTTGTTGGTAGGCCATCTGCATGATCTCAATGAAGCACATGAATTCTTATCAAAAACAGTCTACCGGAGATAATAAATAAGTTATAAACCTCTACTTTCTCTTTGTATATCATTGGGAGGGAGATGTTGGGAGGGACTTACAGGACCACTAAATCATAACAGTGCGATATGCTAATTAAGTTATCATAATACCAAGTTTAAAACTAGCAATCTGGTATGTTTTAATTTAAAACAAGATCTTAAACATTAGCTAGCTTGGATTCTAGGGAAAGGAAAGGCTACATCCTACATAGTCAAAAGTTTTATAGGATTCAAAATGGCTATCGATTGGGAATTTTATTCGGGGGACCAGTGCGACTACGAGGCGTTTGTTCTAAGTCACAAAAATCAAGAAGTGATATAATGGCAAGGCCATTCAAGCTCCAAAAATATTGGCCTGAGAAATCCTACTTTCCAATTCTTCCGCGCCTCTTTTTTTTTTTTTTTTTTTGAGGAAATGATTTGTTTCTACTTGAATGAACACAGATCGGGTGGTGTTAAGCTGAATTGGACGACAATATATACTCCAAACTCTTGTTCTTCAATTCTAGCTAGGTGGTAATAAAATAATTTTTATATTTCCATACGGTTGATGAAGTGGGAGGTTCGACAACAAGGACGAGATTTAATGGTTCAGTGGGTACAAGACCACCACCTACCACCAACGACGTATTGTCATTGCCCCTGATCTTAGGACACTACTGATCGTAACTATATATTTCGTAATATGTTAGTATATAGATTAAAATAAATCGGGAACCCTACTGCTGTTCTTGTTAGTAATTGCATTAGAAATTTCTCTCATAACGTTAATGTTAGTAATTTACATTTGATGGGGCGCTGCTTTTGGGTTTTATCTTATAAAAAAATTGAAGTTTTCAAGGAAACTAGTTATCTTTATATATTTCATCATGACAAGTATATATAATAAGCTAAACATATTATATAAACGGTCTCTATCATTTGTATTGAAATTAATTAAATAACCCTTTTTATGTAAATTTAAAGCTTTTTTATGTTATTTTTAAAATAAACTATTAATTTAACGATTTAAAAATCAAGTCGAGATCAGGACAACGAGTCTAAAATCCCCACCAGAGTGCTCATTTTTAGTCGGGGGAATTGGCATGATATAAAAACATGTTCATGTATATAAGATGGATCATACCTAAATTAAGGAATAATCTAGAATTTGCATTTGAATTTTGTTAGGAATATGCTTTCCTATGGAGAATGGGAACACAATTTTCATCATAATTAAGCATAGAGTTAGGCTTATTTGAAAATAATTTTCTTCCATTAGTTTGTCCAAATTACATCAAATATGAAAAAGTTAAAGAAAAGCATCTTTCTACAAACAAATACTCCAGTCTCCAGGTCGTGCTCTGTAGTCCTCAAAGTCCAAAAACTCCCTAAGCTCGTGTCTATTTGGTTAGAGACCGGGGATGGCAGCAACCTCCCCTAGGATTTTTCCCTTTTTCTTCAATACTGTGTGTATACAAGTCTCTGTGATTTACAAGCATTCAATTCAGCCCTTACATCTCAAAATTTATTTGTGATTAGATCCTTGGTTAATTTATAATTATTCTTTTTTTCAGAACTAAAAGCTCCTCGGTAATTTTGGTTAAAGGAAGCCAAGGGGCATGTCCCCTCCTCCAGCCATCAGGGCTCTGCCATCATCTGCAACAATCTTGGAAGAAGAGAGGACAAGTTCAAGCTTCCAGGTGACGAGAACATCTCCACGGAGAGCAGCACAAGATTTTCGCATTATAGAGATAACTTAGAAAAATCTCAATTGTCAATTATGGTCATTGTCTCTTATAAGTTGATGTCTGATTTCGAAAAAAGCACAACATGCATCACCTAATCTCTCTCTAATAAAAACAAAAAAAAAGTTGTTACCATTAATTTTGTTATAATATATGTGGGCAAGCCTTGAATGGCATATGTTGCTCGCCAACCGTACAAGATTCACTGGTGTAGCTCATATCAGCAAGGCAGGCAACAAATTTAATTATAAGTGGCTATTTCGTTGCAGACCGATTTGGATTAGGGCTTAAGTGTATACCACAAATGAATTGATGATTGAATCAGCCAGCTTTTGTGTGTCTGGGTAGAAAGGAGCAGGGGGGGTCAATGTAAAAGCAATAATTTATAAGTTGCAAACAATATTTTGTTCAATGAGATATTTGAGCCTCAAATTTGATACATCTGCCTGATTGATGTTTGATAATCTGTTATTATTGTTATTATTATTATTATTATTACAAGGTTGATTAGAAGGCTCAAGAGACTTTTACACTAAGAGATGGCGATATTCTCTGGTATCAGATTTAATAGTTTTATCAATGAAAATTTATGTCAGTATTTAAACTAATAGTCTGTCTGTGATTATTTTACCGGCGGGATCACGGACAAAAAAAATCCGTTGAAAAAACACTTGTCAGTAATTTTGGTTTGTCGATGAGTCCGTCATTAATAAATTTAATTATGGCTTTACAGACAGAACATGCGCGCACAAAAAATTACCCGTTTCATTCCATTAGTAATTTTCTCGGTACAAATTAGCATATCACTGACAGAAGAACTGTATGTAATTTCATCGGTAAAATTACATATCATTGACAGAATACCATCGATAATTCCGCCGATGAATTAATAGTTGCAGTGGGATTTGCAGTAATTATTTTCCAACTCTTTGGAATATACCGATAGACTTATTTTGTCAGTGCATTAACAGTAGCAATAACATTTGCTATAATTCTTTTCCAACTCTTTGGAATATATCGACGGATATTTTTTCGTCAGTAACCCCATCCATAATATTTTAAAAAAATATTTTTAAAAAAAATATTGAACAAAAGTAGAAAAATATTTTGAAAAAATAAAATATATAAAAATAAAATTATCTTAATATAAAAATAAAATATTTATTATAAATTTAAATATTTGTATGTTCAAATACAATAAAACTAAAATAGAGACGGCACTGGAGGAGGAGAAGGAGGTTGGTCGTTGCCGGGACCATAGAGTCAATTAGAGAGTGCATATGTACCACTCATCTGTAATCCCATCTCCATTACCACTCGGCGGAGTTCTTCATAATCCACAGTGAGTCATTCATATTTTTCATTAAGATGGGTCATCTGATCTTGTACTCGTTGGTCTAACATTGCCGCAAACTTTGGAGTTTGAATGCTCAAGATCGATTACGAGCATCCAACGATCGAAACACTATGGGTTATCAGCAAGTTCTCGACCACAGTGTTAGAGAGTCTATACACTCAATTTCGATCGGGTCCTCCAGACAATCCTGCTTCCAACCATGAATCGAAATTGATATTTGGGGGAGTCGAACGATCGTCTCCATATCTCTCTTTCAACCGGTTGTTATATGTGTCCTAGAAATAAAAAATAAATTCATCAAATTTAAGTAAATAATAACTTAAGAAAAAAATGGTTGAAAACCAACATACCATAAAAATGTTGAACTCAGCTATCTACGAATTGTTACATCCTTTTTTGGCGATCATCACTTCGCACTTGCGTTTCCACAAAAAGTTCCATTGAATTTGACTCATGTCCAAGAACCGTAGCCTGTAAGATAAAAATATTTTCAGATAAATATATTTATAAAAAACAACAAATTAAAAAAATAGATGTAATTTAAAAAATCTTACCATCCGCTTTGCATGCAAAACATACGGAGCCACCTATGTGCATAGTAACAGAACCATGAACATGTAGAAGTTTGAACATATGTTAATTTTCTAGTATCCTAGACTAAAGGGTTTCATCATGGACTTAGCAGCATAGAAGTTTTCTTTCAGCTTGTTTCCTTCAGGTAAAATGTTTCTCGTCCATTCGAGAATTCTGTCAAAACCGGCCTCACTCAACCCATAATCTGACTTGATGGTGAACACATGTGCAACAATCGATAATTTACTGTGATTTGTGCAACTATCCCATAATGATTCGTCAGAATCTTTCAAAAGATAAAATCATGGTCATGTTTGCGTTAGGTTCTTTATCTATGATTGAACATTGACTAACATGACCCTGATTCATTCTTGTCGTATCCATAACCATATTCCTATAAGAATTACTATTGTCATCTACAACTCTATGCATGTTGCTAACACTAGAAGTTGACCAGCCATCATTTCTACCATGGTATCATGAGGAACATACGGTTGTCTGTGTGCATACCAACACATGTATTTCTCCATGAATCTTTTTTGTAGAAGATGCATCGTTACAAAATCTGGATCGAGGAACTTTTTTATTTTCACACATCTTGCATGAACATCTAATATCACCTCCATTAATATTTCTCGGATTAGATATTGTATAATTAATAAAACCCTAAATCTCATTACAATAATTCATCATCTGCAACTCTTAGGATGAATCTTGATACATCCATGAACAATCATCCATTACTTATATCAAACCTATATAAAATAATGATGACAACATATATTAATTGACTACGTTAACTAAATAAATTTGTAAAAATATTGGTTTAGCTCAAGCTTATTTAATCTATTTTAATAGTTCTCTTAATTCATTATCAATTATCTACATAAATTCAAATTTCTACATATTTACTGGAAATTACAACTTTGTAATAAAATTGACAAAATATAAAACGGATTCGTTAAATTAGCCATTATTTATTTCATCACAAAACACCTAAGTCAAAAATTCAACATAAGTTTCATCAATTTACAAACAAATATAATTTTACAAAATCTAAAACAAACCCTAACATGTACAAATCATAAATCCATACAACAAATTTGTTTGAGAAAAAACTATAAAACAAGTAAACACCCAAACAAAATACATATACTATAAAAATATGAAAAAAATTAACATTTTCAAATTGTTTTCAAATAAAAAAATGGTAGATGTGCTTACTTAAGGTGGAGAATCCTCAATAAAATTTGAATCAAAACACGGATGTTAATAAAATCGAGTGTTGTGGTAGCTGGATTTATTGTGGGAGGTTGAATTGTATTGAGATTGAGGGGGGAAGGGGTGGCTGTTTGTTGCAGAAAAAAATGCACAAGGAAGAAGTAGAAATGAGAGAGGAGGAGAGGAGGGTCGAGCATTAGGTCATAAATTAAATATTATTGATGGATTGACCGATAAAATTATTCTGATGGTAACACCGTCGACAATTCTATCGGTAGAAATGTCACATCATCATATGATTTGCCTTCTTGAATCTCACTGTAATACCCTCCGTAATGTCACTGGTATATACTGACGGGAGTTTTTCATCGGCATATTCACAGATAAATTTTACCATCGGGTTAATTCCATCATCGTACTACTTGCTTATTTTTATTTTATTTTTCCATTGCAATTCCCTCGGTATATACCATGAGAATATTCTTGTCGGTATTTACTAACAATTTAGGGATGAAAAATGCGGTCAATAAATGTCACCACAACATACCAATAGAAAAATTTCATCGATGTTTCCGTTTGTATTTGTCAATTTTTTGATAGTGCCCCATCACATTGCGAAGAAACTACAGTATGGTTCAATTTAAACCTAACTTCACAAGAATGCTATCACGTATATAGCTAATAAATGAAGATTTATAATCCTGATGGGTAGTTCTACTAGTCAGGCCTTGGGTTTGTTTCCTAATGATCACAAGTTCCAGTCATTTCAGAGTCACTGGAGGCTTACATGGTCGTTAATTTTAGGCCCATAGAATTAGTCGAGGTGTACGCAAACTGATCCGAACACCTCCATTAACAAAGAAAATGAAGATTCATTAGTAATTAAATATTGTTGTTAAGTAACATTTTGGCCATAATACAATACAATCGACTCTTGACTTCTCTCTTTAGCATCAACATGTAACTCAGCCAAATCCCTAAATTAATCAAATCTCCCAGATAGCTCATTCGATTTGATGAAAATAAATCCTGAAAACACAAGGACACACTACTAATAATTAAAGGAGAATGAATATAGGCCGAAAAGGAAATGGGGCCGCGCAAGCTCTGGCAACCCAAGCATGCCAGGGACTGCGAGCTTGTAATTTGCTTACAGTCACCACACACACACGGGGGCACGAATTGGAAGGCAAAGAGCAGGATGAGCTTTTAAGCGCACGTGATGGAGTGGCCACCTATGTCTCTTACTTAATTATTCCTGTCGTGCATCCACACGTGTGCTCCTCCATCGCATCCCACACATCCCCATACATCCATTTCTTTTCTTACTCCATTATAAATAAATAAATAAACAAAGAGTTCAGATTAAATAAATTATCATTTCTTTAATGGTACGGTAGCGGTGGAAAATATGTATTTTTAGTTTTTTTTTTTACTTGTTATTTTTATCATCTTATATTTGACTTATTTATCACTATTTTGTTTTTGTTTTTTTAATATTTTTTTAGTTTTTTCATTTTTTTTGAAAACAATTATATTTTTTTATTTTTTACACTTTCAATATTTATAACTCTACACTTGACTTATTTATACCATTTTTTTATTCTTATCTTTATTTTTTTGTAATTTTTTTAAAAAAATTTATCTATATATAATTTTTTGAACAATTATCATACAAAGGCTAAGGAAATAGTATTTTAATGTAACAATTACAACATTATCTTATTTTTCTACTGCGTAAAAAATAAGTTTGAGATCTCACATATTTTTATTAACACACAATCTTCATTATATTTTATTATATGTAAACATCGATTTTTTGATTCATAGTTATAATTTTTACTCGTTGTCAAAAAACACGTTAATAACAACTATATATTAATTTATTTACTTTAAAAAAATTATTGTTCGACCTGTGCAGCTACACGAGTCGAATAGACATATTAATATTTTTTTGTATTTATTGATATAGATGATTCTCGATTTATTTAATTAAATGTATCCATAATTGTTTTATTTATAATTAAAAAAATTGCAAAAAATTCATTTGAAAAAATTATATATTTATTTATTTATTTATTATTAAAAGAAAACTATCCAAGACAAAACGCATCAAGTAACTAGCATACTGCTATTCTGATTTGGGACCTCTTCAAAGTTGGTTTTGCCCCCTTGTTGCCAAGCAAAAATCATCAGGATTCATCACTTTATGCCTGAACTTCCCACCACGTATGGAGAGGTCAACTTTCAGTAGTTAAAATTACTGAAATGCCAGTGTTGGTTGCGACGGAGCTTGCTTCTGGCACGGGCTTTTTGGGAAAGAAAGAACATATAGATGGTGAAAGAGAGAGGGGCACGAGGGCAGCTTTTGTTAAAGGAGCTAAAGAGGGATTGTGTGGACGTGTGGGAGTAAAAATAGAAAGTGAGGTTTTAAGAGAATTTTTGGCGATCCCAAGGAGATTATTGTGGGGAACTATTTTATTAGTGCTGCAGCTTTTCTTTTATCTCTCTACTACCAGGACACGTATTTTCACACTCTTTCTCCTTTTTTTTTACCCAGAGAAAAAATCATTCTGTTAATTAAATAGCCTTTTTTTTTACTTATAATTATATTTCAAATATTAATTTTATAGAAGATAAAATAATTTGCTAAAAGTTAGAAGAAGTGAAGAAGTAGGAAGTGGCATTTTTCATGAGGAGATGGAGGATGCTGAAAAAGTCATGGAACTCTGGCCGCCGAGATGAATTTCTAGTTTGTGAGTTTATCAACATTAAATTTTTATTTTTTTAATTTTTTAAAAATAATAAAAAGAATTTTGAAATTTTGTATGATAAAAAAAAGTTGTGAAAAGATTCTTGTTTTGTTTTTATTTATATTTTTTTATACTGAATTAGAAGAATTACTAGTAATATATTTCTATATTTAGCATGTATATCGACAAGAAAACTATTTGATTTTATTTAATTTTTTTCCAATCTAAATTGGAGTGGTGAGATTGTACAAAGGCAATCACAAAATCGGATAAGTTTATGTTGAATATACTTCTGATTTTATTTTAATTTAAATGAAAATCATTTTTTTTTGTTTTATCATATGATCAATAGATCATGGAATTTACTGAGAACTCATTGCATTTTGTTAGGGTCTTTAAATATAAATAAAGTATGGTATTTTTCTTGACCAAATTATTAGAGTGGTTCGAGTAGTTAAATCAGTGCCGAAAACTTGAAGGGCGTAGGTTTCAATCATTGTTATTAAATTGAATTCCAATAATAATGTATTCAAGCTATTAAGATCATGAGCTTATTGATTTAACTATAAAGTCATTGATTATATCGAGAAATTTTAAGGTTCACAGTATATAATTTCTTTGTTCTTTTTTCTTAATTAGTGATTGACCCATGGGTCTAGTCAATCAAATTTGACAGGTTTGCAAAATATATATTATGTCTTTTATTATTATTTTTTTTTAGTTTAATGGATCAGTTGTGTACACCTTGACTAATCTCACGGGTCCTAAAGTTAACGACCATATAAGCTTCTGGTGGCCATCATATGAGCAACCACAAGGCTCGAACCTGAAACAACAGAGGAAACAAATCTCTTAGTCCCAAACTCTTACCACTGAACCACCACCTAGATGATTGTCTCTTATGTTTAATATTATGATAAGGTGATTAAGTCAACAATGTCTTTTTTAAAAAACATATTAAAATAATATTTTAAAGTGTTTTTTAAAATTTTAATATTCTATATTAAAAATAAAATAAAAAAAAATATTATTTTACATATTTATAATTAAAAAACTTTTTAAAAATACTTCATATCAATGACAACATGGCTGGACAATATTTTTTGTTAAAATTTGATTTTTTTAAAAAATTATTTTTTGTATTTTTTTGATTTGTTGATATTAAAAATATTTTTTAAAAAAAATTATTATTTTAATATATTTTTAAATAAAAATAAATAAATGTTGTTATTCTATTTAAATTGTGATTTAACAACACTAGTTTCAATCATGGAACTGTTTCATGTAAGGAATTTCGGTCCATGAAATGACTAATTGGGCTAAAACCCATCTCAATAGTCAATGCTCTCATAGGTCAACGAACTATTTCTACCAATATTCTTTGCAGATGCGTGAATTCAAGTACATTTACACTGTGTTTAGTACTGCCGTTAAAATATTATCCATTAAAAAATTTAATTTTTTAAATATTTTAATATATTAATATCAAAAATAAATTTTAAAAAATTATTTTAATATATTTTCATATTATAATAAATAACCATAGCTGTAATACACATGACTGCTTATTGGACTTCGTGTTCACGAAGAGATTTTCATTTACACATATCATCTTTATATTTTTTAATCACACTCAAATACCCCATCACCGATTCAAAGTCTGCTCTTCTTTTGAGAAACAAATCTGCCCATTTCTCTTTTAGAGACTCTTTGAAAACAGGATTACTCAGTATTTTTTAAAAATTTAATTTTTTTTATATTTTAATACATTGAATTCAAAAATAATTTTTAAAAAATAAAAAATATTATTTTAATATATTTCAGTATAAAAAGTACTTCAAAAAACAACCATAATTACACTTCTAGACAAACTTTTAATGATTTTCTATTAGCATCTTCGATCAGAATTGGTAATAGCCAAATATGTCTAATCGAAATTATATTTAGTGTTTATTTCTATGGTTAAATTATATTTTTAAAAAAATAATTAATTTTTTAAATTAATTTTATTTTAATGATTTTAGATTTTTTAAGGTATTAATATCAAAAATAAATTTTAAAAAATAAAATATATATATTATTTTAATATATTTCTAAATATAAAACACTTTAAAAATAACTTCCATTACCATGTAAAGAAAAAAACTTGGAAACTTACATGCTCGATCCTTCGTAAGCTTTTTAATAGCGGTGATATTGTTAGCAATTGCAATTATTTACGTTTAATTCTGTTTAACTAATTATCTTAGATAATTATAAACTAATTAATGTAGTGTATATAATATAATCACTAAAAAAATCATGCAAGTAGAATAAAAATTAAATTTTTAATTTGTTTTAAAGAAAGCAACTTGCATGCATTCAAATTTAATCAATATGAATTATATAAATTCATGAAATGGGAGTATTATATATTTAAATTAACAAATTGTTTAGTAACATTTACTTGTTGAAACAGTGCAATTAGCCCATTAGGATTTCAAAAATATTACCTCACCGTTGACGAACCGTGAAAATAAACTCAAAAACTCTTTACAAAAAAAAAAATTAAACCTAGGCTCTATAATTAATTACCAAAGAAAAAAAGGAGCAAAACAATGTTGTAAATAAGGTATAAGAGATAATGCTTATCGTACAAGTATTCAACTCCTTTTTATACTATTTTTTGAAATTAAGACTAAAGCATAATTAATTATGGTAATTACTAGAATTAATTATCATTGTCTTGCTTTAATTGCCGAGCTTTAAAAAGAATAAAAAAATCTAATAATTTCTTGCCTTTTAAAAACCAAATGTTTTTCTTCTATATAAAAATTTTGGTGCCATACTATTTCATTTTTAACTTTTTCAACTTTCTACTATATAAATTACAAGAAAATATTGTATTATTTCAATATGGGATAGAGAATTTTGAATTTCAAAAAAACATGTCAATGAATGAATGTTTAGGATTACCTTATATATAATTCATCTATAATTTGTTTTACTCTTGTTAATATTATATGTTAAATTTTTTGTTAAAAAATAATTTTTAATAAAATATTAACACCAAAAATGAATTTACTATATTTTTAATTTGATCTTAAATATGTCAATTAATCATGTATTTTAAATAAATTTCTATCAATTTTTTTTTCAACACGTTTCTTACGTATATGATTAAGAATCTGTTTGTTTTTTTGTTTTAATGGTATTTTTTTAAAAAATTCTTTTTTTAAATTTGTTTTGGCTTTAAATTAATAATTTTTTGTATTATCCGATTGTTCTATGGGCTGATATCAAAAATAAATTTTAAAAATATAAAAAAATTATTTTTATATATTTTTAAATAAAAAATAATTATTACGACAATAACAATTATGCTTTAAGAAAATTAGTTGGTATACTAGTTACCATCAAATAGGAATGATTGCATGTAGAGATTAATATAATAAAACACTCTAAAAGTCTTACGATTAGGTTCGTTATCAATTCCAAACTCTTTAGAGAGAGGCATCCCAACCATCAATGAACCTAGCTCGTTTCTACATGCACTTTATCTGTATGGTTAAATAAATTAAAAGGGCTTAATAGTATGCTTCGCAGAATGCAAAAGGTTCAATTTTTAGTGGTAAATACAGGTGAAGTTTCACATGGATAACCTGAACGAGAAAAATCCTCATGACTGCTGTTCTGTTCAAAATACCTGTAGCACAATAGTGTTGAGCGAGGCAGTTTTCATGGGATGTTAAATTATGACCTCTGCTACTGATAGAGAGAAACTATGATACCGCCTGCTATCACCCATAAAGAATATATTGCAGAATTGGACCATATGTCCCTTGGTTTTCAGTGAAGACCATCATGAGTATAGATGCTGATGAATTATCGAACCTCTCACGGGCTAGTAATGATAGTGACTGAGCTAGTTGTTGAGCACAACAAAGAAAAGGCCGGACCACCAGCAGCATCCATGGATCCTCTCTCTCTCTCTCTCTCTCTCTCTCTCTCTCTCTATATATATATATATATATATATAGATTGTGGGTGAGAGAGGATCCATATACATCAGTCTTCTCTGGCTGCCACTCAATTTTTGGGTCGTAAAGTTACATTAATGTTGATGTGAGAAACCGTAGCTGGTGAGGGAATTAAAGGCAGATTCTTCTTTTGAAATGAAAGCGTATTCGGTGTCTAAAGAAGTAGGAGCTAGGATAATGACCATTCATGTCAATCTTGACATGTGCATCGTTGATAAATACATCGAGACTAAAGTTGTATTGCTATTATCTTGACACCAGTCTAGCATTGTCTTTCTCGATAATCCGAAATAAGACCATCGGTATCTTTTCGTGCTTAATTTGCATAAAACAGAAAGAAAGATATGTAGCTGTAACTAGCTTTGTAGCCCACGCTTGGGACACCATGATTAGCCGTGGAATGAACTGTTTTTTCTTTTTTTAATAATTTTTAAATGCTAAAATGAGGTAAAAAAAAAAAATAGTGGTAAACCTATAACTACGACAATTAAGATTAAGTCAATCTAAGATATTTTATTAAATCTGTAATTCAGATCATAAGATTAGAATAACTTGATAAAAAAATAAAGTAAATTATAAAACTTTTTTTTTAAGAAAAAAACTCTATGTTAACTTTTCAAACTCGTGATCCAAATCATAAAATTAAAATAACTTGATAAAAAAAATAAAGTGAATTATAAAGTTTTTTTTAAAAAAAAAACTCCATATTAACTTTTCAAACCTGTGATCTGAATCATTAGACATAAAGCACCAATATGAACAAACCATAAAATTCAATTCTCATTCAATCAAATATTGAAGGATGAAATTGAAAAAAAAATTCAATTATACAAAAGAATTAAAAAAATACCAATTAAAAGAACGAGGATCAAAACTAAAATACAAAATAAATTTTATTTTTTATTAGAGGGTGAAATTGAAAATAATAGTCAATTTAGTAAAACGAAAAAAACAAAATCAAAAGCATGATGGTCAAAATGTAAGAATAAAAATAATGTTTTAATTGAAGGAAGAAATTGAAAAGAAATTTAAACTTATGTAAAAGGGCTAAGAAGAAAAATTAAAAATCAAAACAATGAGGATCAAATTAAAAAACATAATACCTTTAATTTAATTTGAAGAATGAAATTAAAAACCAATAAAACTTATATAAACAGGCCAATGTAAAAAATTAGAAATCCAAAGAATGAGGACCAAATTGAAGAACATAATATTTAGTAAATTGAAATTGAAAAATAGTATTGAAAACAAACAAAACTTCTAAAAAAAGACTAAGATCAAAAATTAGAAATCAACAAAATAAGAATTGAAGTTAAAATATTAACAACTAAGAGAACCAAGTTGTAATTTTCAATGGAGGAGAGGGAAAAGATGGAGAGAGAAAAAAAAGATTCATCAACAACAAATTGAAACACCACTGAGACACAAGTCACATCAATAAAAAGAAAACATGGTGACACTTCCAATGACATGATAAAAAGGCATTTTTGGATGCTAGGAAGCATCGCACGCGCCTCTAGGTGACATGCACTCGTCTTTTTTTCTATTTAGCCAAATACCAAAGTTCCCCTGAGATGACTTTATAATTACAAAAAAGTCATTGTGAAAAGACCAAGAAGCCCATTGACTCCAGGTTTAAAACTTTTGCTTTTAAGTGTATCTTCATCATTTCACCATGCATTTTAATTATTTATTATTTTTTTATATTGGGTAAAATATTGAATTGCCCCTCAGTTGACATCATAATAAAAAAAAATCATTATAAAAATACTAAAATACCTTTGATGCCAAGTTTATTTTTGTTTTGTTTTGAAAGGTATTTTGGTCGTTTTACTCTGTAATTGAGATATGAAAAGACTCATTTATCCCTGGTAAGTTTTGTAATGACAAAAGGGTCATGTGAAAAGATTTTAATGCCCTTGATAGCTGGTGTTAAGTTTTTTAGGTTAAGGGGTAAAAACATCATTACAATGTTCCAGTGAACAATATCAATGAGTATATAGCTACAATACTTTCTTGAGGCTAATTAGCTATTTTTAATAAGTCATTAATAATTTTTTATTATTTTGGAATCACTTAAAAAAATATTTGTGGAAGTGTTATATTACAATTGTCGCAGGGTACATCTTGGTGAACTATAATTATTTTAGGATTGATATGGTAAGATTAAAAACTTGAGTCACCACCTAGTTTTATTGTAATTAGAAACCCTAACTGGTCTTTAGAGTTTTAAGTAAAGAACTAATTATAAATAGAAAAAATAACTATCACCTTATATCTTCCTACCCAAGATAAGTTACAACCATATACATCCTACCTAAGGTAAGTTGTCATCTTATACATCATACATAAGGTAAGCTTGCATTGTTACTTATCTTTGATGGTAAAAGTACCTATTATGTCATTGCTAAAGTTTACCTAAAATAATATATGTATTATCATGAAAGGGTAAGGACCACTAAAATGATATGGGATCTAGGCCTTGTAATAAAACTTAATCCTCACTTTTATGATATGGATGTTAGACCCAAAATGATGGTAAATGATAAATTGAGCTTCATGCCTTCTTTGCTTGATTATATCCAAAATAGGTCTGAAGGACACCTTACACCTAATGAGTCTTTGTGGGGTCACGTTGACCCAACTTAAGTTTACTCACAATGGTAGGGAGGAACATGTCGCAATACCCAAATATTCACACACAAAATGACAAAACAACATTCACAATAAAGTATTTATATAATTTGTATATATTGTTTTTTTAATTAACAAAGTTTCAAATTCACGAGAAAAAAACTTTTTTAAGGATCTTACCATACTCGGGTTGATTCTTCGGTAAAAAATTAGAACTTTATATTTCTAGAAAAAAAAACCATAAAGTTTCAACTTCTTGTGAACAAAACCCTTTTTTTCATATAATAATTTCAACTCAAAAGCTTAAACTGTTAGGTGAAGGTACAAGGTATGACTTATATTATACTTTAACACATCATCTCAAATGAAAATTTTTTGAATTTGAAACTTGCACAGGCTCATTACTACCACGTGCTTAATTTTATTAAATAAAGTGAGAATTATGAGATTTGAACTCATGATCACTTTTCCAACAGTGCGTTAATACCATGTCAAATAATAAATTCAAACTAAAAGATTAAGTTGTTAAATGAGACCCTAAGATATGATATATATATATATATATATATATATATATATATATATATTATTATTCTACAACACACATTCTCAAGTGAAAGCTTTTTAGACTTGAAACTTACACAATCTCATAATACCTTGTGTTATTCATTAATTTTAATTAAAAAAGAGAATAGGGGGTGGTGCCTAAGATATGATTTATATTATTCTTCAACACACCTTCTCAAGTGAAAGCTTTTTAGGCTTGAAACTTACACAATCTCATAATACCTTATGTTATTCATTAATTTTAATTAAAAAAGAAAATAGGGGGTGGTGAGATTTAAACTCGTGACCTTTTAGTCAGTATAGCTCTAATACCATGTCAAAAAATCATCCCCACCTTAAAACTTAAGATGTTAGATGAAGGTCTAAGATATGATTTATATGATGCTCTAAACTAGTTGATTCTTCAACTAAAGAAAACTATTTATTTAAATTTTAAAAAATATCAAATTCTCAACTTTTTTAGTATAGAACCCATTTAAAGATTTTACCTTCGATAAAAAAAAAATGATCAATGAACATCTCATAAGAAGAAAATGAAAACCTATATAATCACATCATTATAAAAAAAATCCCATGATGATCAACAAACACATACACACATGAAAATTAATAACATATTACAAGTTCAAAAGAGATTAATCGATATATTAAGGTTCAAAATCAACCTAAAAAGTTCTTCCTTGAAAACTATTGGAATGGCTAGACAGTGGTGTCTCTTGTCTTCCATACACTAGCAAGTTGACTATTGTGGGGTTGTGATATGTGTGAAACATGCGAAGATATTGCTCTAAAAAACATACTAGAACTTAGATTCTTTTGGGTGTGTTAATAGTATAATTTCTGTGTTATTAGGTAGGATTTCTTGTGGATTTTCAAAGCACATTTAATTTTGATTAATGACTGGTATAGAGACAATGAGAGGGTAGATCATGTCACTAGTTTTTGGTTGTGGAGCGACGAAGAGAGGGGGCAATGGGGTTGTCTGTGGTTTATATGGCTAGATCAAGTATGAGTTTTATTTGGTCTGTCTCACAAGCATACTAAAAAAAAATAGCAAGTATGATATTTGGTTAGGACATGGACGACAAATACCTAAAATTCTTGTAGTTGAAATGTTGATTATATTCTTGCCAATTGAAAGCATTTGCCATGCTCCTTCCACCTCTCTACTTGATGGAGACTAGAACTAGTATTGATTGGACACCGTTCAACACCTACATAGGACTTATACTTTGACAAAATTTGGTAATGACAAAATAATTGTTATAAAACAATGTGCTTTAAATAGTAAATATTACGGCAACACTCATCTAATATCAATTCCATTATCTTGAAAGAGATTAGTTACAAGTTTTAATTTGTCGCATGGATTGCTTGAATTATGTAGATGGAGGAGATGAAGCTGGTACGTAGTTATTGAATACTCTAGCGACCTTCCTTCTGTTGCTGTAAACATGACATTTCAATCTAAATTCGAGAATCTGAACAGGAGGCAGCTGGCTAATGATGTTCTAATTTAAAAAATTTTGAAATGGGGTGTGATGGAATTACTAATTTATGCGAGCACGAGCAACTTTCTGAACCTTTTCTTTTTCTTTTTCTTTTTGAGAAAGTAATTCTTCAAATCATTCTTTATATATATCAATTAACATTTAACCCTGAAGAGATTAACTCAATTGGTCAGGTTAAAGTTTGTTCCCTAGAGGTCACCAGTTTGAGTCTTACAAACCTGAAGGTCACTAAAAGCTTATATGGTATTTAACTTTAGGGCCCATGGGATTAGTCGAGGTGCACGCAAGCTGATTCGGATATCCACGTTAATCTAAAAAAAACCGAACATTTGTTATTAAGGTTAATTTAGAGCAACTTATAATTTACATATATTTAGGTCTTAATTTGTCCACAATATTTGCATCTCATATAATTAGAGACTGAAAATTGGCAACATTAATCATTCAATCTTTAAAAATCACGTAATCTTTATATCCTTTCCAATTAAGATATGAATTGATTGAGACCAGAACTAGTGTTGATCGGACACCGTCAATATCTACCGGATTTGTATTTGGACCAAGTCCATATATGATAAATATAAAGATTATGAATTTCAATTCTCACATCAAAAGTGCATGGCATTGAATCAAACTAAATTAAATTAAGATAGATGAAATTAGGTGCGAGTCTTTGTTACTCGGGTGGAACATGATCTTTATTCTTCCAGACTTTGCTGCTTGATGAAGTTAGAAATTAACAATACAATAACTAATAAAAACAAAATGGTTGAACCATTTCTTTTGTTGAAATACTGAAATGTGAGCCTCGAACTTACCATAATCCAAAGTTTTTTATTTTCTTGATAACATAATCCAAGCATATTGAATGGAAAAATTTTATGGTGTATATAAGGAATGATTTAAAAACCTGAATAGACCGAAATGTGTCGGTGCCAAGTCTAAACTCTAACTTTGTCTGGGCCTTGTTCATCTGTTGTTTGTCAAGTCTTCAAAAGCATTCTAATAGGACTTGATCAGCCGATCAGTTATTTTCAGAGATGTCTAGCCTGCTTAAATCTATTGAAATGAGGAATGCTAGCGATAGTCTCTTCGATAGCCGCGAGCAACAATCTCTTTGACGACCGATAACAACACTATATCCAAATAAGGCTTCCGCTGTCTCTTTTTTTTTAGTGTTTTTATCTCAATCATATATTTGAAAATATTTAGTAAATCAATACACATCATAATTTTATATGGATTTTAATGAAAATTCTCTCTTAAAATCTTAGTTAATAAAAAACTACAATTTATAATTTTTCTTAAACATATTTTTTTAAAACCGGAACTACAAAAACTACCAGAATGCTAAGATGAAAACGTGTTGCCAATAAAATATAAAAGTATGACTAAAAACAAATTAAGTTGTTTTTTCTTTATCTCTCTTTTTATTATACATGACTAGCCTCTTAGTGACCTAGTGTACTACACAGGTAGTGTTTAGTTACTATCCCGAGACATAAGAGATAGAAATAGTAGAGACATAAAACATGTATATGATTGAAGAGAAAGAGACAAATATATAAAAATAAATTTGTTCCTCGTACAATTTTGGAGTGAATTTTAGCACCTGCAAAGCAAAAGGTATATGAAAGATACGTTTTCAGAGACTATTTATTATTTTTATCCCTAACATATCTTTGTAAAAAACTCTTAATTTTAAAATCGTCCAACTAGACATGTAAGGATAAAAGTGACTAATATCATAGTTTTAAAATCCAATCCAAGACAAGGCCCAAGTCATAGGTCAAAATAATCAAATTGGATGGATTCAGGTTAGCTCGAGTTAACCCTTATTTAAAAAAAAAAGGATCAAAATAACATCATTTTAATCAAATATTTTTTTAAAAAAAGTCAATGGTTTTCTTACTTAGATTTTGATTAGGTTCTATCACGAGTCAACCAAGTCATAAGTGGACCTGGGTTTTTTATCGAGCCAAACCTTTATTTTTTTTTTCTTAAACTTGAATCAGTCCAAGCGCCAAGTAGACTAGGTCCCAGATCAACTCGCCGGGTTGAGCCGAGTTTATGGCCAGAGTTATTATACTATTATTAATGTCATAACCTATTTTTTTACTTTTTTTATTATTTTTCTAAAAAAAACTAACATAGATAAAAACAAAAAAAAATCCAAAAAATATATATTTTACTCATTTTACTCATTTTCAACATCTTTTCAAAAGAATCCAAAATTCAAAAATTTACTTTCGACGCATTCAACTATTAATACGCTTAATTCAAAATCAGTGATTAGTTTTTCTCATCAAATCCACGTTGATGTTACCTTTTTCATAAAAATCAAAATAAAAAAATAAATATATATATATATATATGGACAAGGGGATCAAAAGCATAAAGAAAAAAAAAGAGACTAGAGTGAATTCAAGTTGCCCAGTCACCAAGTTATTTGGGGACCAAGCAATTAGGAGGAAGAGACAAAATTACTTTGTCTATAAATAGTGAAAAATCTCACAAAAAAAGGGAAGAGAATTAGTTGGGGTACTGGCCATAAAATAATGGAAGAAGGAGAATTAGTTAGAAAATTAGTCTAAAATATCCAAAACACTCTCTCTCCTGGAAAAAACCAAAACAAAAAAAAAACACAAAAAAATCTCAAAACTTGTGACCCACTCTTCTAAATAAGAGGCGCATATACCATCTCTTTCATTTTTCTTCACTTATCCAGCACACACTATTATTTTTCATAAAGAAAGGAATAACAAAACCCTCATTTTCTCCCAAAGAAAATGGTTCGTCCCTCTCTTTTAAAACATAAAAAAAAGCCACCATATTATCATCCGTTGTCCACGGTAGATCAACTATTTCACTAGCAAAGTTAAGTTCGAAGAAAGGAGTGCATTATGTGCTTTAGAGAAGAGTTTCAAAATGTAAAAGCATCAATTAAATTGAAGCAAGTGTGCCAACCAGCTAAGGCATTTACACAGAGTTTTGTAGCATATAGTTTTTACTCACAAGGAGTGTGTAGGAAATTCTTGAGGAGAATTGGTCCCTGAAGAGTTGGAGAGCCTGCGAACTCCCAAAGGAAGTTCATATGTGAACTGTTAGCAACTGGATGTTCCAGTTAAGATGACAACAGTTTGAAGATCGTCAGATGCATTGGCAAGCTACTGCAGTAAGAGACATAACATGGTTTATTGTCTCATCAAGTAAGGTAGTATAGACACAAAGAGTTGTTCAGAGATACTCCTTTTGTAATCGTTCAAACTAGTGAAAAAATTATATATCATGTGTTTGGTTGCCATAGGGGGTTTTTCTGATCTTTTGAAGAGTTCTTCAAAAGGTTTTTCCTTTGTAGCCAAATACCTTGTGCATTTAAGTTTTCTGTATTCTTTATTTATTTAGTTATTGATCAATATTTGCAAAATGTTATCAGATCATTTGCTAACAAATGGTAAACAGGAAAAGGGACTTTCAAAGTCCATAAACACTGTTGGGGCTTTTGTTAACCCAAACAGCATTACTAGAAACTTATAATATCTATAACAAGTTATAAATGTGGTCTTTGCCATATCCAGCTCCTTTATCATTAATTGATAGTATCTTATTCTTAGGTTTATCTTTGAAAACACAATGGCTCCTCTAAGTTAATCAAACAAATCATATATCCATGAAAGTGAATATTTATTTTTTATCGTCACTTTATTCAATTGTTTGTTATATAAAATCTAGGGGTTCCATCCTTCTTCTTTACAAATAGTACTGGAGCCCTCTAGGGTGAGTTACTAGGATGTATGAAACCTTTATCCAGTAACTCTTATAGTTGAATCTTGAACTCTATCAATTCAGCTAGTGTCATTCTATATGATGACTGGGCTACTAGTGATGTACCAGGTAACACATCAATACTTCTCTCTCTAGTGGCACTCCCGATAACCCATCTAGAAATACTTCTAAAAACTCCCTCAATATGAGAATATTTGACAATTGAATATCATCCTTCTTTCCTTTTATCACATGGGCAAGGTAGCCTCCACATCTTTTTAATATCATCTTTCTAGTGGTTATAATTGAGATGATATAGTTTGGTATGATATTCCTCTCTCTCTCTCTCTCTTAAATGCCACCCTCCTACCTTCTAGTCCTTGGACAATTAATGTTTTCGCAAAATAGTTCGTTTGAGCCCCATACATACCTAACTAATCTATACCTAGAATGACTTCAAAGTCATATAATTCCAATGATAATAAATCTACCCTCATCTCACACCCATTAATATCAACTTTAATCCCCCTATAAACATTATCAATATTTACATTTTTACCTAATAAGATACTTATAACAAACCCTCTTTTTATCATACATGGATTTTTTCTCAGTTTCCCCACAAGTCTATCTGTAACAAATGAATGTATAACCCCGAGATTAAACAATGCATGTACTAACATAAACTTTAATTATAAGGTATTTGCCACAACATCAGGGGTTGCTCTGGTCTCTTCCTAAGTCATGTAGAACACTCTATCCTAGGTCCGATCATTCTAAACACAAGATTGGCCTTTACTACTACTTGCCCCTAACTGTGCGTATATGGTTGGTCTGTCAATAGTGGCAAATTGTTGCTGGATTTGAGCTTATTGTTGCTAGTTCTAAACAAACTTAGCTCTTCAAGGGCAATTTATTCGGAAATGGCCCTAACCTCCACAATAATATCATTTTCGACTTATGTGTGGGCAGTCCTGCCATTTATGTTCCCCCTGCAGATGTAACATTGTCCTGAAAATGCAGAACAACCTCCTAGATGTCTCTGTCTATACTGGGAACACTGAGGATAAGTGATCGTCTTTTGTTCTGAAACTCCTCTATTAAATCTACCCTTTAAATTTGACTGTCCTCCAGTCAACCCACCTCAATACTATGAGTCAATCCTACTCTCATTCCTCCTCCCTTTCTGAACTGATTGAACTAGTATTTCTTTCTTTTCAAGAGAGGTGGTCTGCTTGTAGGATAATACATATCCCTCTATTTGCCTAAACCAGACTAGCCCTATTTGCCCTTTTTCATACATGTCTCTAAAGCTCTAGCTGCCTCTATAAGCTCTCTACTTGTTTCAAACTTAAAAGCAATCAGACATTGCCTCAACTCTTTCTGCAACCTATCTCATAGTCTCTCAATTTTATGCTACTCACTAGGAACATAATAGGAAGCAAACATGGAGAGGTCATAGAATCTCGTCTCATAATTCAGCACCGACATGTCCCCCTACATTAAAGCCTGTAATTCCTACTCCTTCACCTTACGATGGTACGATGAATAGAATTGATGTTCAAACTGGTCCCTAAAGTCGATCCATGACTATGACCCTGTTGATCTCCTCGATCTCATCGTATCCTACCAAGACCGTGCTCTATTGGAAAATAGATTGGTGGCGCAATTACATCTAGTTCATCCAAAAAAGGTTCACATCTTAGCTCTCATATACTCTTCACAATACACACCAACGTGACTACATTATTTGCTAGTACTCTTATCACTAGTGTTGTCTACACTATCAAAGCCACTAAGGTTGTCGGGGTCGATGTATTGGGCATCACTTCAATCATTACTCTCATAATTTAAGCTATAAATGTTGGGTCAGCATTCAAAGCAGGGGGCTACTGCAAGTTCTGCCATTGTGGTTGGAGGTACAACACTTTGTCTTGGCTTATTCGACTTCCCAGGATGTGATACTACTTCCTGCCTCAAATCAGCATCCCCTTGAGGTCCAATCGACTCCCCTAATCTCAACTGCGGTGGCATTAGTGGCATGTGAGAGACAATATCCTCTAAGTGGTTTTTTCCTTGCCTTTCCTCAAATCCCTCCTGTCAGATCTGTCTCCTTGTTGACGAATTATTTTTTATAATTTTTTAAATCATTTGAATTATATCAATAAAAAAAATTATGTAATCTTTTTTATGTCATTTCTTAGGTGCTTTCTCCGCATCTACTTACTTTTGTGTCTTATTTTGTCTCCATTTATGAAAGGTCAAGCCGACATTATAGGCATTGCAATGCAAGGAGCCTTGCTTTGAGACATTATTGTAAGAGGAATCAAAATGATATGTGATTGCTCTTTGAAAAATAAAAGGCAGAAATATTCCATCAACTTTACATTTAAAAATTAGGTCAAATTAAAAAAAAAAAATTCAATTGTTACAACACACACAAAAGGAGTATATTTCGATGCTTCAAATCCAACATCATTTATAGTGCTAAGAGTTTCTTGCATGATTCCTTCTCTCTTTACATTTGATTAACTCTTTGTTTGGCATTATGATAAGTTTTACTTTTAAAATACTTTCACATTGCTTCATCTATAAAAAAAATATTAAATTATTTTTTTATGTATTTTTTTCGATAACTTTAACATATTAAAATAAAAAATAAATTAAAAGACTACCATTTTAATATTTTCAATTTTAATATTTTCAATTTAAAAACAATTTACATCACAATATCACAATACCATGATCAAACTCTTGTATTTTACTAAAAGTTAAAAGGATTTTTACTCCAATTACATCATAACATGTTCCTTCGTAATCCTAAATAAAATACAACTCAATACACATTTTCTTTTTAGGTTTTTTACTTCGGAAGAATTACGCTTCATTTAGGATAAGGTTTACTTGTTTTATGTTTAAGGTAAAAGACTATACAGTAACCAGTCACAAATGCGAGCAGTACATCCAAGACTCTAGTTCTTCCATGCCCTAAAAAATAATAACGTTGAAACAACGATAAGCAATCAAAAAGACAAAACAAAAGGAAAGGAAAGGGATAATATGTTTAGCTAATGTTTCACAGTTAGTATTGACACATTGTGCTATTGAGTTAATAATATTGCTGAATTCACAACTCAAAAGATTTGTAGTACCATAATGCCAAGCAGCTGATGTTCTTATGTCTTCAATGGAGCTTTCTTCTCTCTGTCAGATATGCGGGCAGGAGCTGTTGAATGTGATTTGAACCGACCCCTTCCTCCTCCATCTTCCCTTTCCTGGATAAACAAAATAGACAGCTTTAAATTTTCCAAACATATAACTTCAGCTCTTTGTGGTAAAAGGAAGTGTAAAGAAAAAAATTCAGATGAAAAAGCATTAAGCATTAATAGATCATCTGAAGTCTAAAAAATATTTGCCCGCTTGCAAACTTTTAAGATCTTTTGACTTTAAGAATGTCTAAAATGGAATCATACAGCAAGGGGCATAAGGTTTAGGGTGAATTCTTGGATGTGAAAGTTCCTAGTCATGAAGGTTATTGACATAGTTCTATACAGCATGCATTGAGAATCATGCAGTGATTTTTTTCATGATCAAGATATACTGATGCCTCACCTTTTTCTTAACAATCTGAACTACATCCTCATCTTGGAGAACATGACCAAGGCCACAGTGCTGCGGGTAGTGCCTTGCGCTTGTACCCCACACAAGCACATATTTCACATCCTTAATTAAATTTCTGTGTATGTGATTGCAGAAGTCTTCAACCGTGCACCCACCTCTATCCTGTCATCCACGATAAGAACTAATTAAGCAACATGGAGCTAGGGACTACAAACATAAAGCATAAATTACACGTGAGATGCATAGATTAACTGAAGAAAAGGACCAATTTGTCACATACAGCTGAAAGAACTACAGGATCACTAAAATCAGGTTGCTGGCCTTGTGGTTTTGTGTAGACTCTCACAAGCCCCATTGCTTCCCACATTTTTGCTAGTAGTCTGTCAAAATTGAGCTGTTGAGGAAACAAGAAATAGAACACATGAATATGACGTTTATCAAGCCAATCACAGATTGGAAACTTACACGTAACATTTTGTTCAAATCATCTTAGCTTTAAAATTGATTTTGGATAAGCATAGATGCTATGAAATTGTGCTTTGCAAAATGGAGCGCAGGAAAAACATGCATCAAGTGCATGAAGATGCACTTGACAACAAAACTCAAGACATACAGCATCTTGTTGCAAGTTCGAATTAAGATGGTTGTTGGGTCACATTCTTCTGTTTGCCACAAGTTGTATACAAAAACCAAGTGCATCTTACACCCAAAGGAAAGAGAGAGGGAGAGCCATATTTCTCAAAAAATTAATTAATAGAGAACCTGCCTTTAAATTGCAGCTAATGACAACAGAGTTTGGCTGGCGAGCTAACTTGTCCACGTCATCAATACCTATAACATCTATCTTGTTATAGACATATATGCACTTCATGTATTTACGATTACCCTCGATCACATCTATTAGATCATCCACTGTTGCATCCTCGCGGAATAGCACCTACAACCAAATTCATCAGTAACAAGCATCCAGGTTTTTGGTGGCTAGTGAAAGAGCAGATATAGTGTAATTGCAATAATAAAAACCGAGGTGCAAAACCGAGTTGAGAGACTACTGGAAAACATCAAAGTTGAAGATTAAACATAAGAGGCAGGAAAAAAAATAGTAAGCTCAAGAGGAAATCATCTTCGATGTCTTCATCATCATCCATAGCATTTAATAAACAATCATTTTGTATTGTAGGCAAAAGTGATTAATCTCTTTATTATCAAAAAGAGAAGAGAAAAGAGAGTTTGTCACACCAAAGGAAAGCACTAATTTGAGGCTAACATAAGCAGGAAAAAGAAAAGTTATGGGCAACTAAGCATAATAGCAACTCCCAGTGGCCTTTTTAGATCTCTTTAGTTCCACTATTCCTATCAGTAAAAGTTGTTGCATACCAAACAATTGCTTAGTCTGATCGACTTTCAAACTGAAAAACAAGTGTCCAATAACTTTGCTAACCGTGGGGAGAGAAAAACCATAAATGTCATCTGCAAAATGTAGAAAATACCTCTGCATTGTGAATTTTGTATTCATGTAGAATCTGATAACAAAGCTTCTCATCTACATGAGTTAGAGGCAAAGTGCTGTTGAAAGAGATGCCCCCTGTTTTTTTCTTCTTGAAATAAATCTGACAGAGAAAGAGAAACGCAAAGCCAAAATTAAGCAAGTCAAGATCCATAAATCCTAAGAGCTACTAAAAGAAAATAAACACATGTTTGACCTCTGCCACACAAGATCAGACCTGACTTGAAATAAAGTTTAACATCTTGCAAAGTATGAACAAAAGGTTTCCTAGTTACACAATGCTAAAAGAACTTCTTTGATAAGAAGAAAGTTGCAAGGAGATGAAAGTTTATCCAATAAAAAATAACTGAGACCTTAATTCAGGTCAATGTCCCCGACATGCCATAAAGTCAAATAGACCAAAGGCACAACCCAACAATAAGTCATTTCTTAAGTATGCATCTGCACTATGAGTTTCAAGTCATTTTAGACTTTAACAACCAAAGTAACCATTTAGATTGTTATCAACAATTTACATCACATTCTCAAAAATAAACTCACTTGAGGTGGTCTCTTGTTTAAGCGCAAACCTACAGCTTCTAGTTCCCTGGTTAATATTTGTCGATGACCCTCACTCTGCACCATTTAGCATAATAATTAAATTGATGCTAGAAGATCAGGGAAAGCATTGACCAAAAGCAGTTACAACAACAAGGAATAATATAAATGTCATGCAGTTGAAATGCATGCCCACCAAGAAAAATCGAAAGAAAAAAAAAGGAGGATGTCAATGTGGCAATATTTCCAATAAGTTTCCAGCAAAGAATCTGAGATCAAACATTTTTATTAAGGAAACAAGAAGAGGGGGGATGTTACAAGCAATTAGACCAAAGCAACTACTAGAGACGGAAGAACATTAAATGTCAACAATTGAAGCAACCCATGAAATATCCTGACCACAGCTGGTCATACTTGAGAAAGAACACAGGAAATGCTATCATGCAAAACATTATGCCAAAATGATAATATTAAATTTTCCTGTCAGTACTTGTATTTTGAGATGCACAAAAGAAAGTGGGATTGAATATGAAAAGCTCAAAGGTGTTTTTCCAGTTAAAAGAAGTGAACAATATGGTCTGTCCCGTAATCTAATGAGTAGATATCAGTTTATCACAAGAAGATTTACATCCACTCATCACAAGGATTAGCAGTCAAAACACTGTGCAGGTAGACACTTACTTTTGAGGCATCAAGAACCATCAACACAATGTCTGAAGACTTGGAAACAGCAATAACCTGAGAAAAAAGGAAGATTTTATCAAAATTGTTCTTATTCCAATGTACTCAAGACAAGAAAAGATATAGAGAACCATTCAACCCAATAACCACCACAGCCCTCCATGAAGACATTCTATCAATCCTTTTAACTTACATGGCATCTCACACTCATCAATAGTCATTTAAACAGGTGGTCAAATCCCATGAAAAGAGACAAACAAGCAGACAAGCAAGTCTTCTTTTACCTGTCTTCCACGTCCCTTGCCTTCAGAAGCGCCTTCAATAATTCCAGGGAGGTCAAGCAGTTGAATTTTGGTATCGTTATAATGTATAATCCCAGGAATACAGGTAAGTGTTGTGAACTCATATGATGCAGCTTCTGAATGTGTGCCCGTTAACATTGTTAAAAGTGTTGACTTCCCCACACTGCAACCACATAGGAAAATTTCTCTCTGGCATTGCCATTTGTACATGTAAACAAGCTACATTATTCTTATGTGACTAGCCAAACATTGATGAACCGATCACATTACCCATTCAGAGATAGTATCAGTCATGCAAATGTGCAAACCTACATACATGAAGCAGATTTAAAGATACAAAGAACCCTTTCTTTTTCTAAATAAGGCACTTCAAATTCAGGCTATTAAATTGGAAGTCCTGATATAGAAGAAAAACATTTGGACAAACCAACTAAACCACTAAACACTTATTGAGGCAGACGATTGGTCTACTTTATTGCATTTTGCAGGAAGAGGTCCTATTATAAAGTTAGTAAAGCCTATGTGAATGTGTGCATTTACCCTCGTGTGTGCACAAGCATAATTTTTTGATATGTCAATGCATGTTCACATGTTTGAAAATAATCAAGACACCAGACCTTGGAAATCCAATTAGCGCGACACGTCCATGGCCAAATTTTGTAACTTCAAAACCATCTCCAGCTCCACTAGAACCCTGATTCAGAAGCCATTAGAATGAAGCCTCGAACAGATGTAAAACAGTGGCCAACAAAGATAAGATGAAAAGGACACAGAAAATCCAAAAACCAAAAGCAACCCGCAGTCTACAATACGCTAGAGATACCAAGAAAACCGTAACTTCAAATAACTAGCTCAACTTTTCACCCTTTTGGGCCAACCCAGACAATACAGTACAAGTTTCAAGGACAGAGCAATATTTATGAAGATTCAATCCACTGAAATAGCAAGCAATTTGCTACGAAGAAAAAAAGATTTAAGTGAAGCTGTGATCAACAAACACCCACTGAGTAAATGGTAAGGAAAGTTGCATTACTTTAGGAGGCTCCAATAGTTGTGTCCTTAGCTTTGCTATCTTTGCCTTGAGCTGACCAAGATGATACTCTGTAATATTACGGTCATCATTCAGACCAACAAGAAAAAACCAATAAATTTAAAAAAAAAATGATAATAGAAACAAAACCTGTGGCTTTATTTTTCTGGGTACGGGCCATCTCGGCCTCGATTTCTTTGATCTTCTCAATGATCCCCATTTTTGCTTCTTTGTTCTAGTTGCCACTAATTTTTATAGATTGGAAAAGGTTCAAACTGTTTACTATCATAAAAATCAATGCAGAAAAGAAATTAGTAGTTTATACGAAGATATAACAACGTGAGCAGCAGAGAGATAAAGATGACTCGATTGATGGGTGACTCACCGGAACTGAGTGGAGGAGGCGGTGTGAGTGGCGAGATGGAAGTGGTGGGGGTATTTTCTCCTTTGAGCAGTTGGCCGAGAGAGAAGAACGAAAAAATAGGTCTTTTTAGAATTAGAATCAGAAAGGAATAGATTTTTGTTGTTTGGGGGCCCATTTTAAAAGATCCAACACTGTTCACTAACTCTCCATTCCTTTTTTATTTTATTTTATTTTATTTTATTTTTCGGTATTATGTTATAAGAAAAAACATATTACTGTTTTTTTTTTTTCAGGAAGGATCCGAAGAGTCTATTTGGCTTTTTTTTCTAGTTCTTATTGAAAAAACAATGACAGTATTTGGTTAGATTTTAAAAAACAATCATTTAAGTTTTTAGAGCATTTTTATAAAAAAAAGAAGTTGAATATAAATTATTTTTTATTCCAAAAGGCATGAGGATTTCTTGTTTTATTTAAAAAATAAAATATAATCTTAAATTTTTTAAAATTAACTAACTTCAATCTTTTTTATTTTAGATGTGGTAATTAAATAATATTTAATTACACAATTAATAACCTTAAATATTTTCAATTATTTCATTTTAAACATAACACGTCTCAGCTTTAATTGATTTTAATTAAATTATTTTGTAGTTTTATTTATTGAAAATATATGTATCGTTTTTACTATTGCTTTTTTTTTTTACTTGTGTTTTTTTAATGATATTTGTGTGTTTTTCAGAGAATAATATTATTTCTTAAACCATTCATTTGTTTCTTAAAAAAATATTTAAATTTTTAAATAATTTATTTAATTTACATTATGTTCTTAATGATAATTTTTAATATAAATGATTTTACAAACACCACAACACATCAATTCATTATTAAATAATTTGATGTATTTAATTTCCTGAGGTTTTATTATGGATTCGCATGCTGAAAACTCTTTTTTGTCATAGGGTTTTTTTCATTTTAGTTTCTTAATAGTTTTTTTTTTCATTTGATCCTTTAATATTTTTTTGATCTGATATTGTTATGTGAGTGAATTTTTTGTCTGCATATAAAGATCTTATAGTATCGAGAGAATATTATGCTACTCGGTTGATGCCTGATTTGACAAGATCAAATTTAATTTCATTGATTTAAAAGAATTAGAGATTTAGGGATCGAAATTAAAAATTAAACAAATATTCAGTCCTTTTTATTTGCTAACATCAGGGAGTTGATTTGCATGGTCAAGGGAATTTTTTATTTTTTTTGTATCCAATATTTTTTTTTAATTTAATCCTTTCACAATGACTTTTTTCTTATCTGAATTGGTAGAGTTTGTTTTAGTACCCGAGATTTTTTTTATTTTGATCTCTTATTTTTTTTTTCTTTTTAATTGGTCCTTTAATATTGTATTGATCTAGGATTGGTCTTTTTGATTTATTTTCATGTTTTTGTATGGGAACCTCATGGTATTAGAAAAATATTATATCTTTCGGTTGATACTCGATTTGACAAAATTAAATTTAGTTAAATACATACACTAAATTTGATGTAAAGGTTAGTGTTAAAGCTTTTTGATATTTCTTAACCGTACAGGCATAAAGCTTTTTGATATTTATTGATAAATATAATTTTAAATTTATTTTGTTAAATACACTATTCACAATTAAAAAAAAATAATGATGTAAAATTTATTGCCAGTGCCTATGTTCCAGCGTTGATTTAAAAAATTGAAGCCGATTCCTCAGGGACAGCTGGCAAGTGACTGGTGCTATGTATCTGCGGAGCGCCGGGAAATGACTTGTAGCCCAACGTAGAAGAGTGATTATGTGAAGGATCCATCACAAATCATCGCGAGCTTCCTTACGTAGTATGATTGAAAGGGCTCTTGGAGTTAAAAATAAAAAATACGATTTGATACCATTGCACATTATTATTTAACAAGTGCCGATCTACATAATAAGGACTTGGGTCATTTGGGATTGTATTTTAAAAGGTTTTTTTAAAAAAAATTAATTTTTTTTAAAAAAATTACATATATTTATATTATTTTAATATACTAATATTAAAAATAAATTTTAAAAAAATATTTGTTAATATATTCTCAAACACTACCTGAATCTTTAAGAACAGAGGTCAATCAAGAACTTGTAAATGAAGAAGCCACCGAATACTTCAGGATTCATAAAAAAATATTAAATTGCTTCATTAAAACCTTGCAAAGTAAAATCTAATGAGAAAAACCTAAGCAAAGAAAAAAGAGTACAATTTGCATTGATTTCACCTCAAAAGTACATGTTTTATTATAAATCTTTAAGATGACGCATTCCAATATTATGGAATGTGTTTCTTTAAAGTTGAGGTTGGTAAAAACTTTGTAAATAAGTCTGCTAAATTATCACTTTATCTAATTTGCTTGATATCAATTTTTTCTTTTTGTTGAAGCCCGTTAATATAAAAAAAAAACTTTGGTGAGATATGATTTGTTTTGTCTCATTTAATGTAGCCTCCTCTAAGTTGAGTAATGTAGATAACATTATCTTCAACAATATTGTAGGACTATCTTTAATAGTTGACAATCTGTATTTTTCCTTTATATGATGGATAATTGACCTTAGTCATATACATCCTTGACTTGCTTCATGGATTACAATAATTTATGAATGATTTGATGAAAGAGACTAATATTTGTTTGATAGATCTCCAAGAAATTGCAGTATTTTCGTAGGTAAATAGATAACTTATTTATGATCTCTTTTTATGGGGATTAGAGAGATAACATACATTTGCATATCCAATCAATTGTGAATTTGATTCATTATCAAATAACCCTATTTTAATTATCCCATGAAGATAGCAAAGTATATGTTTGAACTTATTCTAGTGTTTTTTATGGGAGTGGAATTATATCTTGCATATAAATTGACTACAAAAACTATATATGGTCTTGTACAATTTTTAAAATACATGAGTGCTCTAGTAGCACTAAGATATGTTACTTCAGGACCAAGAATTTCTTCATCCTTTTCTAGTGGCTGAAAAGGGTCTTTCTTCGCATTAAGTGATCGAACAACCATAGGTGTACTCAAAGGATGAGCATTGTTCATGTGCTTCGAGACTTTTTCTATATACGTCGATTGATAGACAAATATTCTATTTGAAATATGTTCAATCTGTAAACCAAGACAAAATCTTATCTTTCTAAAATCTTTCATCTCAAATTCATCTTTCAAATAGGTTATAGTTCTTATGAGCTCTTCAAGAATACCAATAAGATTTAAATCATCAACATATATTGCAACAATAACAAATCCAAATGTGGTTTTCTTAATAAAAATACATATGCAAATCTCATTATTCTCATACCCTTTTTCTAAGAGGTTTTCACTAAGATGATTATATAACATTTGACCAGATTGCTTCAACCCATAAAAAAAAATTTAGTTTAATATAACTAACACTTATGGGTTTATCATAAAATGTTTCAAGCATTTTGAATCCTTCAAGGATTTTCATATGGATATTTTTATCTAATGATCCATATAAATATGTTGCAACTACATCCATTAAACGCATATCTAGAGTTTCTAAGACTACTAAACCAATCAAAATATCTAAAAGTAATTGCATTCATAACTAGAGAATAAGTTTCCTTATAATCAATGTCATGTCTCTATGAGAAACCTTGTACAACAAAGCATGCCTTCTATCGCACAATTTCATTGTTCTTATTTTGTTTTCTAATAAAAACCCACTTATATCCAACATACATAACACATTTTAGGTATATGAACTACAAGTCTAAATACTTCATGTTTTACAAGTAAATTTAATTCTGTTTGGATTGCTTCTTTTCACATTGGCTAATTACTTTTATGTCGATATTTTTCAATAGTTTTTAGTTTGATTTCATCATCACTTCTGGTGATGCCAAAAGCAACCTTAAATGCAAATACATCACTTATGATAATTTTATTTCGATCCAAAATCTCTCTTGTAAGAACATAGTTTAGAGAGATATCATTGTTTCCAAGTATCTTGATATCTTTAAGAGATACTTCTTCAAGAGGTTTCTCTTCAGGAGGATCAATATTAAGAGATGATTTGGACATAATACCTATTGTATGGTTGAGGACTCTTCAAGAGTATCATCATCTATTTGTTGTGATTTTTGTTTTCTAGGATTTTTGTCTTTATCGACAATAGGTCTTCTGCGCTTCAGGCATAATATAGATTCATTTACTGCTAAGTTGGTTTTTTTGTCTTTAAGGATTTCAATTTTAGATAGAACATTTGCAGTTGGAATATGGAATTTAATCACCTTTTCATTATTGGTGAAAACATTTAGTTATTGATTTGCAATATTTTATAAATGAATTATCTTTTGAACTTCAAGTTTACATTGATTTGTTCTTAGATCATAATGAGGTAACTTCAGGTTATTCCAAGTATTTTTTTTTTTTTGTCATGCTTCAAACACTAACTTTTATTTCCTTAATGATGGGAAAATATTCTCATCAAAATGAGTCTTAAAAACATCATCAGTCAAAGATTTAAGTAATCTAATAATAGATAAAGAATCAAAACCAACATAAACTCTTATTTTATGTTGTGGACCCATTTTAGTTTTTTATGGGGGTGTTACAGGCACATGTATCGTACAATCAAAAGTTCATAAATGAAATATATTTGGTGGTATACCAAAAACAAATTATAAAGGAATATATTTATGGTAAGCATGTGATCTAATTCTAAACAATGATACAACACGTAATATAGCATGTTCCCAAACAAATGTAGACAATTTTGATTGCATAAGTAATGGTCTAGCAATTAATTGAAGTCACTTTATAAATGATTCTACTAGACCATTTTGAGTATGTACATGAGCAAGAGGATGTTCAACATCAATTCCAATAGAAGTGAAAAAATTATTAAACGTTTGAGAAGTAAACTCACCAACATTGTCCCGTGGAGATAGGAAATTGCGCCCTTAATCTGATAATCTATGTTATTAATCTAGCAAATGCAATATTTCGACAAGAAAGTAAATAAACATGTGACCATTTACTTGATGCATCAATCAATACCATAAAATAGCTAAAAGGTCTGCATGGTGGATAAATAAGCCCACATATATCTCCTTGAATTCTTTCGAGAAAAGATAGTGATTCTATAACAACCACTGATGGATATGGTTTGGTAATTAATTTACTTTGAGAACATGTAACGCATGGATTTTTATTTGGTAAAAAAATCTTCAGGCTCTTTAAAGGATGCCCATGTGAATTATTAATAATCTATCACATCATTATTGATCCCGTATGTCCAAATTGATAATATCAAAGCATAAATATTTTTGGGTTGGAACACTTTTAATGTACCACAACATTTGTTTCAATAGATTTCATGATCGTATAATAAATTTCAAAAGAGAGAGCATGTAATTTTTTAAGTATAAGTTCCTGGCCTGAACTACATGAAATAATATAAAGATATTCTTTTTTATCTTCATCTATTGTTTCAATATGATAACCATTAGTACTTGTATCATTAAAATTAAGTAAATTTTTTCTGGACCCAAGTGAATATAATGCATCTCTGATGCCTAGTTTTGTGTTATTTGGTAACAAAATATTAGCTCTTCCAGAACCTTTAATCATGTTTGTTAGACCTAATATTGTAGTGACATTAGCTTCGATTAATGTCAAATATTCAAAGTAATTCTTTTCCTTGAGAATTGTGTGCATTGTTGAATTGTCTGTCAGATATAAATCTCTATCATGAAAAGTCATGCTTCTATTTCAAATATAATTAAATTTTATTGTTTAACTAAAATAAAATTGATATTGTTTATTGAAAATATAAAAAAAATATCATAATACAAATAAAAAAATATTAATAATCCCCAAGGATTCCACCATATTCTTTCTTGTCTTTTAGACATAGGTTCCATTTATTTTAGGGAATGGTTTAGAACTTGTGGAATGGGATTGATGATTTTCCATCAAAAGCTCATGATTTTGTTCAGCCACAAAAGACATGAAATTAGTTTTGAATATCTCTTGAAATTACATTGTCTGTATTGTTGTTGCAAGACAATATTTGAGACATGGAAAGTAAAGAATATTTTCTTTAATATTTGATCTTCTGTGATATTTTTACCATACAATTTCAAATTCCAACTGTGAAATAATTTTAAAATATATGATAAACTTTTGGTGATCATATTTTTTTTTTAGATTTTACCACAGAACAAGAGGATCTTTTACTGTGAAATATTCAACTTTTAATCCTTCATGGAGTTGATGACAAATAAAGGAGAAGGAAATAAGAACATTAAATGACACTAGAAAACTAGGTGTCATGAAAAACCAAGAAACCAAACCTAAGAGTCATGGAGTCGAAGAAATTCCAATGGGCATTCAGTATTTATAATTATATATTTTATAATAATTTAGATTATTTTATGTATTTTTTTCTATAAATGAATATTTATTACATGCTAAACCTCCATGGATATTAATGATTTTTGTTTTCAACGGCACATTTATAGTAATTTAGTTGATTATTTTTTTTTTCCTTACAACGCATTAACTAAACAACTAGAAGAATTGAGATTTTTTTTGTTTCTATGAACAATGAAGCTATTCTCAATATATTTTTTTATTTTTTTAATTTTATCCTTATTTTTATTTAATTTTATCATTTTATAACCTAATTCCATGAAATAAAACGTAAAACACAGAAAATTCATGGTTAATTTAAAAGTTTTAAAAGTTTTTTTTATCAAAATTTCCTCTTTTTTTTTTTTCTAGTTTTTAGATTTGAAAAAGAAAAGAAAAACTCCTTGAAAAACAACAAAGAAGAGAGAGAGAGAGTAGGTTTGCCATATTTTAACAGATTCCTCTTCACAAGAAAAAGAAAAGGTGATTTTCCTTTCAAAACATGGTGGAAAAAACAACTGCAACAGGCAACTGGGTAAAATCTCCTTCTGCTTTATCGTGAGCAATTCCTGATTTAAATTTGCAACATAACACCGCAGCCTAATGCTAATGAATTGGATTACTAGATAGAGATCTCCTTTTCTTTGACAAATAAAAATCCGAGCATTAAACCTCCGCTGTAAAAGTGACATTCAATAATATGGCTTTGGCAAATACAGGCAACTTGCATTCCACCATTAAAATTTCTATCCGATACGGGTCCTACTTGAGAGTTGTTAGAGTAACTAAGTGCCTGGTTTCAATATTTTATCGGCCCCCTTTCCATTTGCTGCTTAGTATACATTTTACAAATACAAAAGAATTTCAAGCATGGAAGGCAACAACACAACAGAAGTCCGAGCAACGAGTGCTGCTGCCATGCACAAATATAAAGCTTTGGGGGAATTTGCATTGCCCGAGGAGATCATGTGCATTTTGTGAAAGGAACATCCTGAATAAAACCTTCAGTGTCTATTATTTCTGCTCACAAGATAACACTTCTCTATAGTTACATGAAAGCTTATGGCGAACTATTTTTAACTAAAAGGGGTCTAAAATCGAGGGTGTTTCTAAACTGTGACTGTAATAGTTAGTAGCTACACAAACCCCACGGTAGAAGAAGTCCACTGGAGTCCAAACTGGCATCATAGGTTATCAGCAATTTGTACAACTGAAATCTAGTAGATACAAAGCTACAAGAACCCCGTTTGTTTTTCATGTACATTTTTTCTAGTGCTCCCAGCAATCTTGGTCGAGCTAAGACTTGGCAGAACCTGTGCTTGCATCTCCGCGAGCTCTCTCACTTTTAACAAAATTGGAGCAGGAATGGGCATTGCACCAGTACTTTTCCGGGAATTCATCTATATTGTTAACCACAGAAAACCAAAAGCATTAAAGTCCATGCAAACACAATAATAACACCATTTTATTTTTTTCAAAGATGAAATCAATAATCACGATACTCAAGAGGACGTGGAGCGCAAATCAACATTAAGCAACAAGTCCTGCATTGAGGGGGGTTAGGAGCGATTTCTTACTCCGTTATCTTGAGGCGCCAAGCTGGCTTTCAGCAGATTCCTCCACTTGTCCTGGACATTAAATCCTTTCAGTAAAAAAATATACAGAACTGCATCTAAAGAAAACACTTGTGAAATTGAAAGGGTACCAAGAACTCTTGGTGGAGATGTATTTGTATGGAAATACAAAAACATGGACCAAAGAACCAGGAGATACCTTGAGATCAACAGAGGTGCGGTATGAATAGGATGCAAATGCAAGTCGTTTGATCTCAGACCACCTTCCAGCTCCATACCTAGAGACACCCTCAACCAGCTTCATCACCTCAGAGAGAGTCCAAGCTCGATGATGTTTCCTTCTAATTCCACCTTTAGGTGTAGGAACAGTAACTACATTGTCATCTGAATCCCTAGATGAATTAATGCATTTCAGCTCTGTGTTATGTCCCAAGCCAATCGCACTCATCACTGAGAACTGCTTATCTTTCTCTGGCACACCTATAAACTGGGTAATAAAACAGGTACCAATCAGCAATATAACTACCATGGAATTGGTCCACAAACATAAAAGTTATGGCATTATCTTTCTCTTATGATATAGCAAACCAACATGCATTTCAGTTGTCTAGTATGAATGCAAAACACTAGAACCAAAGCATAGTGACAAACAAGCAATCCAGCAGCATGTCACTCATTTGACTGACAGCGTTCATCTATCCAAAATATTGACATAGCACATGAAAATTGCATTCCAAGCTAATTCTGTTCCAATCCAGTTTGTAGAACTAGAAATTTATTACCGCAACAAGATCCACGCCTTTTTCATACTCGCTCACCTCTTTAAGTCTAGAAGGCAGTGGCAGGCATCTCCCTATTGACACAACCAATAGGTCTTAAAGAGTATTATAAAGCTCCTTCATCCCTCTCTCATTATATATCACCAATGGATACCACTCATACCTCATGTTTCCTTAATTATTACAATATTATTTAAATTTGCATGACAAATTTTAATTGTTCTTACCTGATGATGAACATGTTCAGGGGTAGAGCTGGCTTTCAAGACCCTGCTTTCCTTCCCATCATCTGGTGGAAAACTATGATCACCAAGGGCTTTCTTTACCAACGTAGCTTCCATGCCCATGCCACTTGGATTGAATTTCTACAGAATGCCATTCACGTTAAACCATGGTTGCATTCATGTTGAAATACAAACAAACAAATAAAATTAGTTGAAATAAAGATGATAGCAGATTGACAAGCAACAATGATATTAACCCAAAAACATGCAAGCACTTGTGTACGTGCACAGAGATTCACATTGCTTAAGAGATGGTGAAGGCAAGAAAAAAATAACGGTTATAGTTCTGACACCATGCTAGAAACCAATCCCTCTCTCATTATATAACTCACCAATGGATACCACTCATACCTCATGTTTCCTTAATTATTACAATATTACTTGAATTTGCATGACAGGTTTTAATTTTCCTTACCTGATGATGAACATGTTCAGGGGTAGAGCTGGCTTTCAAGACTCTGCTCTCCTTCCCATCATCTGGTGGAAAACTATGATCACCAAGGGCTTTCTTTACCGTAGCTTCCATGCCCATGCCACTTGGATTGAATTTCTACAGAAAGCCATTCACATTAAACCACGGTTGCATTCATGATGAAAAAAAAATAATAAATAAAATTAGTTGAAATAAAGGTGATAGCAGATTGACAAGCAAGATGATATTAACCCAAAAACATGCAAGCTCTTGTGTATGTGCACAGAGATTCACATTGCTTCACAGATGGTAAAGGCAAGAAAAAAATAACAGTTATAGTTCTGACAGCATGCTAGAAACCATTCCCATTCCCAGGCACTTGCTCAACTTAGATGCTGTCACCATCAGTCAAATTGAAAATACTTAGCTAAATCAAAATTTGATTTTGACACCCCAATCGAACATATGAAAGAAAAGGAAGGGGAAGCAATTGCAACTCCAACTCCACAAATATAAGCTTTAAGTTCAGAGAAACTTCAAATAAAAAGCAGCAAGTAGTTCTAGCAGGAACCAAAGAAAATCAAGAACCATCATCTCATGAAGACAGTATACACAACAATAAACAAGTTAAAAAACATTATCTAATCACATGCATATTATACATACCAAAAGAGCCATGAAATTTTTCCTTGGACGGCTTCTTCGAACCCGAGAAACACATGGAACCTGAATCCCGTATCCTCCAAGAGAATCCAGCCTTGTAACAAAAGTTCTCCCAACTAAAGGGACATTTCTAACCAGCCTAACATGAGATTTTAGGGGTATCAGTCCATGTCCAGAATTTTTAGCCAAATTCATTAATCTTCCATTAGACTCTTTGGACTCCACTTCTGAAAGTTCTTCGATATATCGCTTTGTGGGCCTCCGAGCTCTTTTAGCAGCTCTCTGTTCTGTTTGATGATCATCACTTCCAGAATTGTCATCTAAGTTGGGATTTTCCAGTCTTTTTTCAGGTACAACTTGATGATAATCCAATTGGCTAACAAGGCTAGTTGGTAAGTCTTTCTGATTGCCAATTGGTAGGTCCTCAGCATAGGAACCATCCATACAATTAGAGATTTCTCCATTCCCTTTCTTAACCAATTTGTTATCTTTAATTATAAAAGAAGTCACTGAAACATCACAAGAATTGGTCAATCCCATGGAAATCCTTCTCTTAAGCCATTGTTTATCCTTGACAGTAGTTTCTCGCCCAAATGTTGCTTTAAAAGTTTCATGGAGTTCTTTTATTGATAGATTGTCCAGGCATATTTCCCCCTTCAACTTGGAAAAATCAGGTTTTGTAGTAACAACAGACAAAGTTGACCCACCAGCAACCAGTTTATCTGAAGAATGAGAGCACTCCCC
The DNA here is from genome assembly GCA_015852605.2 of Populus deltoides. Lineage (NCBI taxonomy): Eukaryota > Viridiplantae > Streptophyta > Magnoliopsida > Malpighiales > Salicaceae > Populus > Populus deltoides. Next base: position 13,749,151 of record CM027572.2, on the reverse strand, counting down.
AAAACTCCCAGATTGATTAAAATGGCTTTCACTCAAACTTGGTGCCAGAGAAGGGACGGTTTCCTGCAAGGGAATTTCACATTGGAGCTTCGCATCAATATGGAGCAATTTATCATGCTGATCACAACACTGGCTGTCTACAATCAAATAAGCAGAAGAACAATAAGGAGATCCGCATGCTAAGCGGAGCCTCTGTTCCTCTTTCACCTTTTGCAACATCTCCTTGATGTACTAGAAGAGATTTTGAAGGCTGAGACGGTCCAAGACATCAATGGTTCAAATTAATGTCAAGAAAATTGTACAAGCAGAAAACAGCCAGAAAAGGAAAAGAAGAAATAAAAAAATAAAGAACAGGATGGAAGCCAACTGCTGGAAGAGTTTACACAAATGGATACCTGACAATATCACTGGCTTGCCTAAAAGTATGTAGTGTATTCTAAACTCCCAGGCCCACTGCAGACTTTCTCACCCAGGCTATATATCAGAGAGTGCATTTTACTATTTAAGTAGATCCTTGTGGTTTACACCTTTGATCACAGACCTATAAATCTAACACAAATACAAGGGTTGTCACAGGTTGATTTTGAGTTAACCTAGAACCATTTGACAAGAATTGAACAGTAAAGACAACACTGAAGTCTTACAGCCTACATAACTAGAATGGTGACCTCAACTTAAAAACCATGTGCCCCCTATGACATGTAAACAGACGAAAAGATGATTGGGAAAAACCTTAGGAAAAGAAAGCCTTAAATTTTTGCACAAATGATCTCCGGAGAACTAAAAGTTTCCTCCTCCTACATTAGCAATAATGATATTTCTTCAAAAGTGGAATACAAGAATGATGACTTGACTAATTTCAACAATTGAGACTCTACATTACAAAATATTACAGCATGGTGCCACCAATTATCAGGTACCTGAGAGAAATAGATTCAGTACCGAAGCGGTAGCATTTGGTGAAGTGGAAGTGCTAACATCTAAAATAAAAAGAAGCGGACATACCTCAAGCCTTGCATTCAACTTATCTGGATCAGCTTCTTTGTTCCTAGATTGCAACAAACCTGGCATATATTGTTCATTCAGATATGCAGAGGAGGAGGAGGAGGAGGAGAAACAGGCAGAAAGTAAAATAAAACAGAACCTAAATTTAAGGTAGAAAAAATTATTTGATCAGCCAAGATGACGACACAGAACAAACTGAAAGGCACACCAGATCTTGAATCTTGAATGAATTTGAAGAGGCCATACAACAATGTACTCTATTAGAGAACAAAATTAAGCTCGAATAGTTCTTTTCCTGTAGATAATAAAACTAATAGTTGATTTTGAAGATTTGATGATTCTAGAAGGAAGGTTTATGGTTAAAGAGAGTTAGGATGGTTAGCTCAGATTATTTGGACAGATAAAGATGACACAACCCAGAAGAGAAAACCAAAGAAGGAAAAAGGATTTTGACAAATGAAGGATTTGAAAACAGAGACACCCAAAAACATTCGCCCATGTATGACATAGTATGCATGAACTCTGGTGAATCTATATACAAAACTCTGTTTGACCTTAAATCTGGAACTGGAAATATAATATCAACTATAAAGTAGCACCAGTAACAAAAACAAAACCTTCCAGGCTTTCTAATTGGGCTATCCCAGAGGAAGATCCTTCATTGGAAATGCACCCTACAGTCTGCCCAGGGTCTGCAACGATATGCATTTCACATTTGTCATCTATAAGCAGACTCTCTACCTCCATTAATTCATCATCTGTTGCAGGTACTATTCTCCCATCTCCTTCCAACTGCAAATTTGATAGGGACATCAACCATCAAAAGTTCATAATAATAACGTCAATGAAGAAAGCAACTTGAGATACAAATAATGAAAAAAGAAATTTGAGGCCAACACATATTTGGTCAGACAGAGGTCTGACTTCCAGGAATAAAAGTTAATGCATATCGCTTCTAGTTAAATTCATTACTGATTACTAAAGGAAGAAATCACAATATCCTCCTAAATGATTTAGCAGATGAGTTACCATGATCGGAGATCAATAAAACTCATTAACTCCTTGATACAATAACCACAGTTTCAAATTAACATCAACATAATGAAAAGACAGAACAAGGTTGACAATAAGCTGGGAAGGTAACATCAATTTAGCAAACCATTCAGAACATAACAAGAGTTTAAATCTGCAACATAAAATATGAGCAGTAGGGTTGACAGTTCAAAAGAAAAGGCTAAGAGAACTTGAAAGATATGAGCATGCCCTTGTTATGTTTCTTGTCTTCACACTAGCAATGTGGAAAATTCAGAAAGTATTAGCTCATCTTTCTAGAGTAAACAACTTTCACAAATATAGAGTTCAACCATAGTCTGATAGACAGCATGGATGTGGGATATGGAGAGGGATCCTAACACCGTGATGCATTACAAGTGTATGAGCAGACAGGTAGAGAGTGAGTGGGGAACAGATTCGTATAAGGTTCAGATTTTAAAAAATTTAACCACATGCAACTTGGACATTTCCCAACATAATAAACCTAAAACCTACTAGCAGAAACAATGAAATCACACATACAAAGATAAAGCACCAGTGTGGTAATCAATTTTGTTATCTTTTTCCAATAAAATAACCAAAGTTCCTAAAAAGAAACAACCTACCAGATAAATTGTCAGTTATGTTTCAGCAGTTACAAATTTACATAATAAGATATTCCAGATGATGGCCCCATGTTTTTTACTTGAATTTCAAGAATTTCAAATAATTGTAAACTGAAGACCACCCTGGTCACATCGCTCGCACTGTTTACTGATATTCCCAGTGACAATAATAACATTTATCTCAGATGAGGAGGAAAGTCAAATAAAGCAAGTGGACACTGACCATCCACAGAGATGTAAGGGAGGAAAGATAGAGAAGAAAAGAAAAGTGAACATCTGAACAAACTACAAAGGAGAAGATACAGAAATTTCAAATTCCATGTCTTTCCTTCAGTTCTGAGAATGCAAAGACTAAATGCCAGATTGAGAGACACCAAGCAAAACAACATAAATAAATAGATATGTGATGTAAATGAAATTGACTAAAGAAAGATCCATTGATAATTATTAGCAACTGGACACCAAATCGCTTAAAGAATTTCTGGTTTACTTCTTCAAAAGCATGCTACACTTTCCAACCAACAGTCTAGGAACTTGAGCCAATGCCCAATGCAGTTCGATTCTACCAGTGTGATCTTGACTGTTCAGGTAAACATGTGGGAGAGGCAGCTGGATAGGGACCCCCAGAAGTAGCTTAGATAAGGTAGCCGGCCATAACTACTAAACTAGCCAACAAGCCAAAGAATGATTAATCATCAACTTGGAACTTCTACATGCTTAAGGAAATTGGAATTTACACAAGCAGGGTACAACCTTGGTGGTAGGCATCTTGCACAGACAAAGTCATCAAGAAGGTCATCACTATAATATGTTCAAGAGTTACATTTACTTGCCAATATTGTGTGGTCAGAATTCTTACGAAGGACATTCAAGAATATACTGGGATGGTTATAAATTTCAGCTAACTAATGACCAAGTGATCCAAATAACACCAGGGTTTCAAATTCCTGAGTTTACATGGAACAAATTCTTTGACTCCTAAAGATCAATAACACTATAGATTTTGATATTTGCGTCATCTAATAGAAAATGAACTCACCCCACATAACATAGATGAAAAGGTAGTTCTATCAATTTGAACTAACCCAACACAGCACAGATGAAAAGGTAGATCTATCAATTTTTCACTGTTCGCTACTAGTTTGAATCAGAATTACTAACATAAGCAACCTCATTCCATGTTTATGCCCAAAACAAGTCCAATTTCCATATTTGCCCGCTTAAATTTTACCATAACATTGAAGCCTTGTCAATAGTCTTCACTTGACAGCTATAAAAAGAAAACCTAATAGCTAAAAAGTATCGAATACATAACCATAAGTCTATTATACAACTGAAACAAGAACCCTGTATAGATATATTCAAGAAATTTACCCGAACAAGCTTGTATACAACTGGGTCGGAAATCTGCTTGGGCGAAGACAAGGAAGAAGTACTGTTACGAATCCCACACTCTTTGAGCTTAGCTTCATCATTCCCCTCAACTTCAACCACTGTTTCCATGGAAAATCCAGCACATGCAACTCAAATACACAAACTGAAAACTCCAGACAATAAACAAAAAACACACAACAAATAGTTAACTCTTTACCTCTAAAAAATCTAAACTTTATCCATCACAAAGAACTGAAACATAAAAACTACACTAAATCAGGTTTCTAAAGAAGATTGCATCAAAATCCAAATAATCCCTAATTTCCACACATGTTTAATCAAAACCAATTTACTTCACGGCTTAGCAACTGTAATTTTCCTAGTTCAGAATTTTACATGAAAAACTTCGCACTTTGCAGCTTAATCAAGTGTAGACAAAGATAATTTCAGAAAAAAGAAACTGATTTTTTTTAGTTAGTGCAAGAAAATTCAATTGCAATGTGCAAATTTAGGATTTCTAAGCTCTATTGAAAATCATTGAAAATGATGGTTAAAATCAAGCGTAATTTGTGAAACAAATTTGCATCTTTTGAGGCTCAGGTAACATCATATAAAATTAACAAAAAAAAAAATATGAAAAGGAAAAGGAGAGAGCGAGTTGGAAACTCACCATAGGAAGGAAAAAGAAGCTAGAGGCCGAGTTGACTCAGTTACGTGCCACTGAGTTGATGTGAAAACCAGTTTTGAGTGAAATTTGAGTGGAGAGAGTCTGAGATGGTTTGGGCTTTCTGTTATGGCTCGCTTTTCCAGTACGCTGTGTTCACTGATACGTTTCTGGATCCCAAACTTCCTGTCTATTGGAATTTATACAGGCTTGGAATCCGAAAGATTGTTCATATAAAATACTTATGGGGTTTGTTTGCTTTTTTTCTCTTTCTTTTTTTTTTCCTTCATTTTTATGGGGTTTGTTTTGAGTAAAATAATTAGAAGAAATTTTCTATTTTTTTCCAGAAATACTGTTTATATAAAATATTTTATAATTAATTTATAATTTGATTTATTTAATGAAAAATATCTCAATTTAATAAATTTTTATTTCAATTGGCATCACTCCACTACTTTATTATCACTATTATTACCTGTACCATGTCATCTTATAATTATTATTTCATCTTCATCACTTTTAATATTATTATCATTATTTCTTACTCTACCAACAATATTTTTACAGCACTATTATGATATCCCATATTAAAAATGAGTATTTTATTAATAATGCTAGTTGCTAATATTTTTAAACGCGTTTTAGAATTATATATGGTTGTCAAAAATAAATTCATGAGAACAATAAAACTCAAAACAGACAATATCTGACATGTTGACCGGGCTATTACAACTCTTAATTTATCTTTAAATCTTTTATTATCATTATTGTTATTATTATTATTATTACCACCACCTTATCATTATTATTATCTCATAATATTATTCTATAATTATTTTATATTTCACACCATTAATTATATGCACGATTTTTTTTCCATTAATTATAAGATTGTTATTCATTAATTATATAATAGGAGGATCTCCAACCCCGTCAATTATCTTATGAATATATTTTCCAAATAATTTCAATTAAGAGCATCATTAATTATGCCTTTTTGTATAATAGAAATGCTTCCACAAACACCTTCATAATAGGGCACAATAAAACTTTACATGATAAAATATAAATAGCTTCATGAGAGAATTATATATGATATGACACAATAACATATTTTATTCCCCCATTAACAAGGTAATGTCATCATTTGATATTTTATTATTTTCAAAAAATATTTCTTGTGTGCTCACGAATAATACAGCATATTTCTCATAACTTTATCAAGAATTTATTAATTGTTGAATCCATTGAAATGTCATTAAATAGGATATATTATTTTATTTATTAGAAACAAATATCAAGTAAAAAAGATGTTGTATTGGTATTTTTTTAAAAAAAAATTTTATTAACCAAAGTTGACTCTCTTAACCCAATCTCTAATCTCATGCTTAATAAATATAGAAAATACAATAAAAAAATGCATGCAAGCTAGGTGTGTTGGCCAATCCATGCGCGTAACCTAAAAAATAGCTCAGCCGAGTCAATCTGTCAATTCCATGACAATAAACATAAAATTTGGATAATCTTATAGAATGAAAAAAAAAAAAGAAAACAAGCATGAAGATCAATTCCACAAAAAATAAATGTAAAAGGATGAAATAAAAAAAATAATTTTATAAAAAACTTAAAAAAGATCAAAATCAGCTCATGTTAACCTCTTCAACTCATAGCTCAATAAAAAAAAATATTGAGGGATAAATTTTTTTTTAATAAACATAAGTAAAAAGAATGGGGGGAAATTCAAAAAAATTAAAATTAAATGATGAGGGATGGAATTGAAATAAAATTTAATTAATGGAAGAACTTAAGAATATCAAAAGAATAATAACAAAATTTGATATAAAAAATAAATAAAATCTAGTGATTAGGGATGAAATTAAAGAAAAAATCGATAAAATAAGATAAAAAATAAAACAAATAGCAATAAAAAAATAAAAAGTATTAAATATAAATAGTAGGACATTCCTAATATTTATTTATAAAAAAATATAATTATCCTTAAATTAACTTGATTAAAAATAAATAAAAGAAAAGACAACTTGATTAATTTAACCGTGCTCAGAAAATATAAAGGTCTAAAAGGCTCCCCAGTGAAGTTAATATTTGTTTGCTAATTAAATCATTTAACTATTTATAATAAAAATTCAAATTCAAATTTGTCTGTAATCAATTTACTAATAATTAAGTAATTAATGTGTCTACCCGCCATGTTAGTGAATGTTTTATGAAGAGTCAAAGTGATGAAAGTACTACTCTTCATGGTATAGTTATCAAATCACTAATATAACTATAATATAACAAGTTGAAGATAATTACGCCAAGGCATGCATCATGATGTCCTTTTCTTTTCTTTTTTAAATGATACGTGTTGTTTATGAATTTAATCCGGCGCCGCACATCAAAATTATTTGAATTATAATTTTAAAATTCATGTCAATTTAGAACTTGATCGGCTTTAAATTAGAATCGAGTCAAATTTATAAAAAAGAATCAGTTATAACCCGTTGATATTTATTTCTTTTACTAAAACAATATTATTTTAATTAAAAAAATTGACTCGGAACCTGAACTTTAAACTAGACTGAGTTGAAAAACTATAATTTTATGCAAAATCTTAGTGGTATAATAAGTTAACCATAAAATAAAATATCATTGATAGTATATTTTAAACTTTAAAGTATGGTAGTATATATTTTAAACCACGCTAACCAAATAATCAAAGATTGATTTTTATATTTTAAACATAAAAAATGTATCGATAACTTTTTATAAATAAATTAAGAATTTATTTGAAAATGTTGTAGATGTTTTTTTGTTAAATATATTTTTATTTGAAAATATTTAAAATAATATTTTTTTTTATTTTTTAAAATTTATTTTTGACTTCATCACAATTTAAAAATATAAAAAAATTAATTCAAAGCTAAAAAAACATTTAAATTTTTTTTAAAATACAATTAAACTATAATACCAAACGACCTAAATAACCATTTATAAAAACCGTCAATCATTGTTACCATTGGTCATCATGATTATTATATCATGTCATGCAATGCTACGCAAGAGTATGAAGTCTCGTTATGTTAGTTGACTGAGAAAGACAGATATCTAAGAAACTAAAATTGATTGCGTCCTAAAGTTGAAAGGAAATTGAATCCTGGGGGCATATTTGACGAATTCCTTGATTTGGGAAGCAAAGTGTACGGCCCTTCGAACTTTAGGAGGGTTTTGTGATGTAGCCATGCTGTAGTGTTATCTACTACTTTCAAGCGGGAATGGAAACGGTTGGACAAGAAAACATCACAAGCTCTATAGTGTATCAAAAATGGCCACAGCTCTTCCTTCAACTGCTTTTTGCCAAACTTCTTTCACTTTCCCTTCTCAGAATCCATGCAAAGTTAAGAGTCCATCTCTCATATTCCGTACCAAAAGTCATGGTCATATTCGTTGTTCAGCCAAGAAGAAAATAAGCTTCGTGGACCAAATTCTTGATTACATTGAAGGTACAGCATGATGTATGTCTGAGCAAGAAGCATTCCTTGGTGGTCAGATTCATAATTGAGAAATGACCGTGCCTCCTTGTTTAATTTCAGGGGGGCCCAAGTTAAGGAAATGGTACGGGGCACCTGATCTTCTGCCAAAAGATGAATCTGATGCGGAAGATGAAGATGAATTTCCAGGTAATGCTTTGGTTATAGCAATATGTGGGTGCTTATATTTATGATTCTTTTCATGATTTTTTCATTTCAATTGCTTTTCATTTGTTTTAAGAAATCTGGTCTCTTTTTCAAACACAGAAAAGAATGAAGTCAGAGACGCAGTTCTGGTCACAGATGGAGATAGCGAGATTGGTCAGGTGTGCTTCAGTCATAAATACTGATGTGGTTAAACAAGTGTTGATTACATTAATCTAAGCCTTGTGATATCTAGCTTATGTAGATGATAATATTGTCATTGATTGTAAAAAAAGCTCGAGTTAAAGCATTGGTGAAGGATAAGCGGACAGCCATGGAAGCTTTTGGAACTTATGTTGAGGTAGATGCATGCTAAACAGTGAGAATCTCATGTTCATTTATCTTTCTTAACTGGCTGATGATTTCATTTATCGACTTATCATGGTTCTTGTGTATCTGTCTGCGAGAAAGTCAATGGCAGGAGATGCAAGTAGCAAGCCATTCCTTAAGAAAGCTCTGAGAGGTGTTCGTGCAATTATCTGCCCAAATGTACGTTTTTATGGGAATTCTATGTTTTCTCCATTTAGTTCACTCATTTTTCTGTTCAGTGACAATATAATTTCGCCAATAGAAATCTGACTTCTTCTCTTTAAGTGTTTCTGTGCCGACTGTGATAGTATTGATTTGCAATTTACCATCGTAGCTGTTACCTTAGTGTTGAGCATATCCTCAATCTAATTAGAGCTCTTACTTATCTCTGCACTTTGCTCATTAAATAAATTTATCAGGAATCCGACATTAGTCACGCACTTCATAGCGTAAGGTGCGCTTCATCAATCCAACTGGGCTCGCTATGCAGATTATGATGTCGGCATCAATCTAGATGAGTGCGTTTTGAATTTCATGAGAATGTATGAATATCCTGTAATAGTTTCAAAAGAAGCTATTGATCAAGATGGTTGCGCTCCAGAGCACACCCTGTCAAATCTTTTTGAGTTAATTTGGCTTTGAAATCCTACTTCTAGGCTTATGGTTTTGGATAGTTTTTCCTACTTTATTGAGGCCATATACAGTATTGAAATGGTTCAAATATTGGTGCAAACCAGCAGCCAAGTCACTGGACTGCCAGTCCACATCTCAGTGGGATGTCAATTGTCACCCACTCGCAGCGGATGAGCACATGGGAATGAGACAGAAAGTTGGTGTTCAATCCTTGTACAGAACTGATATGTTTGTACGCAGGCACGCTCATATCTGAGCGTTCTTGTTGTTTACTTTTAACCATTTGTCTTTTCAATACAGGCAGCCAAGCCGATAAAACTCTTCAGAAAATTAAGTTAATAGTGAAATCATTACAAGCTGGTATATACTTCTGTGTAAAATTATTAACATTTTATTAGATAAATAAAGGCAATCACTTGTAAATGACTCTCTATACTTCAAAGTATGCGTAGTAATGGGCTTCCCTGACTCCATGTAAATGGCTTTCCATACCAGGAAGGCTTCCTGTCTAATGGTGGGGACTTGCAAGGTGTAAAACATGTAATCCTCTTGTCCCAGGTATCTCTCTTTCTGTCTCTCTTTCTCCCCGGGTCTAATTAGGAGAACACCATAATTTCCAATAATGTTGAGGTTTAATAAGGGTACAGTTATCTGTATATAGAGGTAGCGGTGGCATACAAGCTCTCATGAAAAACAATGCAAGAAAATTGGCTGAGAAAGATGAATCAACGCTCGTAGCCTCGGGAATTCCTTACACCATCATCAGAGTTGGCATGTTGCAAGATACACCTGGCGGCACACAAGGTTTCAGCTTTGAAAAGGTATTTTAGTTTCAATGAGGTAGCCTGAAGTTTTTTTGATGGATGAAGCACTGGCATGAATTTAATTAGCCCATCAAAACCCTTACTGGATTTGGGCAAAAACGCTTACAAGTTGTGTAAAATTGATGATGACAGGGTAGTGCAGAGAAGGGGAGTCTTAGCAAAGAGGATGCTGCCTTCATCTGTGTGGAAGCTCTTGACGTCGTCCCTCAAGTAGGGTTTACATTCGAGGTCGGTGAAATATGAAACTAGTCTATCCATTCATGAATCTTCCGTACAAGTCAAGGCTTGTTTACTGCATCCTTGTTTATTTATTCCGACCATGCCATTATCTTCCGATCTTCTCTTATTTATTTTAGCAACTGATTGTCTGCTTCATTCTATAAACAGGCGGTCAACGGAGAAGAGAAGGTTTCAGATTGGAAAGAGCGTTTAACCAGATTGATGGAGAAATCAGAGCAGTAGCATCCTTGATGTTTCTCAATTCAAGGCATGTAAACGTGTTCCTATTTCTTCATCTGCTCCCTCAGCTTAGAAACCCTGTATTTTACAAAGAACTGGCCATGGGTGACCTCTGTTGCCATGAACAATTTGAGCAGCTTAAAACTATCCATCAATCCTCAGTCCTTTTACACCATCATGTTCGTACTTTGCTTTCGAATATGACTTTTTTTCCTTTTAATGAAGCTCAAAAATCGCACGTACTTGGTGTTGGGATCCTACTAGCCCACACCCACAAAGTACATTTTCAAGTTGAGCACTAGATGTCAGTGGGTTTTAGCCGTACTCAGAGCGCCTGTGAAATGATGACCGTTGTTTTTTGAAGTTTTTTTTTTAGAAATATATTTTTTAAAAATCAGTATAGGAAAACCATTTAAAAATAAAAAAATAATGTAAAAAAATATATATTTTTTTAAGTGGGATTGAAATGCTGTCCCAGGCCAGGTCAGCATTCAGATGTTGTCCCTAGAATACTACTGCTCCACCGTAGAGGCAGGAGGTACGGAAAGCACTCACTCTCTTCCACTTCTTCTAAACAGTGATCCAGCCCTGCACATCATCATACCGACATGCAGCGTACTGAAACATGGAAACTGTGTTCGACGGGGATATAATTTTTTTAATTAAACATATATTAAGATAATATTTTTTAATTTTAGCGTTTAAAGATATTTAAAAATAAATAAAAAATACTTTAAAATCTAAAAATACCGAAAAAACCATTATAATGCAGACACAAAAATCTGTCTTTTGGTACTGATTCCCTTTAGGCTTTAGGCTTCAACTCTACTTTCCGCGGAGAACATGTCAGAGTTTTTTTTTTCCTTTAATTTTTTAAACTAAAATCTTCTCGTCCGTCCTTTTCCATGACACCTTGGAGATTCTCCATGTCCTTACACTACTCCTCTGCTTGTTCATTCTCAAGATTTAGAAACTATTTATTTTTATATTTTAAAATATTTTTAAAAATATTTAAAAAAAATTAATTTTTTTCTTTATTTTAAATTAATATTTTTTTAATATTCTTCATATTATTTTGATTTTCTGATATCAAAAATAATTTTTTAAAAATAAAAAAAATATTATTTTGATGTATTTTTAAATGAAAAACACTTTTAAAAGCAATTACAGCCACACTCCTCCCAAACAGGCCATAATTAATAGAATATACAAGGGTAAATTATCACTAGTTCTGTTATTTTCTTTTATTATGGTATTTAAAAGTTTATTGCATTCTTATTAATTTTGGTCGAGCCGGATCAATTAATTAAAAAATAAAACCCTCTTAACAATAATATATTCTATTTATAAATCTTGAATTCAAACCTTGTTTAAAAAAACCAAACACCAAACTACTTGAACCAACCACTTAATTTCTATTTGAAAACAAATTAATTAGTTCTTATAGTAAAAAAGATAAAATAGTCATTTGACTGACCATGTTATATGATGGTATTTTACTCAAAATATATTACTTTCTTCTCTACCTATCTATCCTTTTCTTTTCCTTTGCTATTTCTCAAAAAAAAAAATTAAAAAAAAATATGAAAAGGATTAAATTATAAAAGGATTTAAATGAAGATTAAATATATAATTTCAGAAAGCATGGAAACTAATTAATTTATGAGTCCTACAAGAACTGAGTTATAGTTAACTCAGTACAATAAGTCTGCTAAATAAGCAAGCAGAGGAGACCTTTCGATTTTACTTTGAACCTGGGTTGAAGACATGTCATCGTGCAAGCTAGAGAAGGCTATGAAATAGCTACAAGACGCTCAGTCTGTGTTTGGAAAATGATGATTTTTTTAAAAAAAATTTTAATTAAAAATATATTAAAATATTTTTTATATTTTTCATATCAACTTTAAAAATCACTTAAAAAAATATTTTCTAAAAAAAAAGAAATTTTAAAAGCAGAACATACCATGCACAATGTCAAATGAGCAATTAATATATGTGATAAAGAAAATAATATAAAATTATTTTTGAAACATATATATATATATATATATATATATATATAATTGTGGATCTATATATAAGTAAGTAATTACAACTGCAAACTAAAAGAATATCATTTTTTAAGTTATTGGACAGTGCCATATTTTATTTTTATTTTTATTTTTATAATTTTATCCTCACATATTATGCTAACAATGTTTTATTTATTGAGATAAATTTCAACCACTAATTAAAGATAAATTTTACAAAAATAAATTTAAGATCATGGTTAAAAAAATAATAAATTAAAAGAGTAAGGAGCAAGATAAACAAAAAATAAAGAAAGCTCTTTGTTCAAAAGGTAAAAGAAACTTCATTTTTTCCCATGAAGTTTTAATTTATTCATTATTTGGTCTTTGAAGTTCTAGGATTTTACTTTTTGATTTTAAAGTTTATTTTTTCACGTTTCAATCCATGAATTTTAAAATAAAAAAGAAAAAATCACTTGAAAAATAAAAAGATAGAGGAAGGGGTTGGTCGGACACATTCTAATCATAAAAAAGGCTAATCTTAAAACTAGCTTGGCAGTATGGTTGTGATTGCTTTTTAAATAGCTTTTCGTGCCGAAATATATGCCAATGATTTTTTTTATTTTTTAAAAATTATTTTTGATATCAGCACATCAAAACGATCCAAAACATATTAAATTTAAAAAATTTTTATTTTGAATTTTTTAAAAACACGTTCCCAAACAAAGCATTAATGTCAATGAGTTTTGTTTTACAAAAAAAAAATTCTATGAAGATAGTTTAAATTTTACATCTTGCTAAAAATATATATCGGTATTTGGGAAGGTTTTTTTATTTGGTTTCATTTTGGATTTTTAAACCGATGAGAAGGTTTGTTTTGGTAAAAATAGACTTAATAAGGTTTATATGATGTTTTTAAAGTATTTACATGTGAACAAAATTGAAAAATAATTTTTTTAATCCAAAACCTCATTTTCCAACTTTTCAACTATCAAATATTAATAATTATGAACCAATAAACAATATATCATCTACATAAATAAATAAATAAATAAAATGTCATCTATCTTATTAAAAAAAAAGTTAAACCATGCTATCCACTCTTTTTTTTGAATAAAAAAATAGAAAAATCCATGCACGCCTACTTGTTTTTTTGAGGCCAAGCATGGTGATTGGTGGCTTATCCTCCTAGGTTTAAGTGACAGAACTTTTTTTATACTGGCCTACAATTTTTTTTAAATTCATTTTTATTACTTTTAAATAAAATTCATTATAAATAAAATAATTAAAATGATAGTTATTATATATAAATCTAATATGCAATTTTTTTTATAAAAAATATGCTCTTAAATATTCAATAAAAATAAAATATCTATTTTGTTATTATAATTTTTTCTTAGATTAAGTATTTTTCCCCTTTTATAAAATGCGAATGATCAAATCATGATTTTTTATTTTTTTAATCAAAATTTACCTTTTATAATAAGTTTTTATTTATAAAAAACAAAAATGATTTTTATAAAAATATTGCTGTAAGAAAAAATACAGAGTTTTAGTTAAAGAGATGCATTTTTTTTCTCCATAATTCAAATAATTAAAATTTTATCAAATATTTATCTTAAATGGCTTTAGTTTTTATTTAAAAACATCTTACCGGAAGAAAAAATACATGAATAAAAAAAGAAAAAATACATATTTTTTCTCGGTCTTCTTTTGTAAATATTTATTTTAATCACATCATAACTGATAAAAATAGATTTTCAAAACTTTCTCGTGACAGAGAAAAACTATTCCTGAAAGAAGCCGAGCCTAGGTGTGGTGTATAATTGAGCGAGCTGTATCAAATAATTGGGGGAAATGACTAGATCCAAAGTGCCAAAATCAAGACCAAAAAACTACCCTTTTGCAGCAATCATAATTCATCCTCGTGTCCGTCCCAATCAAGAAAGCTAATAAATGATTCCACGAATCACATACAGAAACGCAAAGGTTAATGGGGTCCTCAAGAAAAGCACTTGTAATATCAAATTGATTGTCTGTTTCTGTCGCTGTTTGTGGTACAGTCATTAAGAAGATAGGAAGAACTGTGTAATGTAATGTAATGACATCACCAGCATGGGGTGTGAAAGTCTATTAACAAAATCAAAGCTTCAGAAGAGATTTTGATGAAAAGGGAATATATCTGTAAGGAAGAAGATAAGGACCTTTAGTAGTAAAAGATAAGCAAAGTTCTCCCAGCTCCACTGCTGAGAGAATCACTGGGCCCTTCAGCACCTGCTTGATTGATTACCTTTCTTCCTCTTGAAGTACTCATGTCTTCTCTTAAGCAACCCAAGGTAGCATCTTTCTTTTGATCTTAATTAATCTTTACGAAAACTGAAACTATCAAGGGATTGCTGTTAATGGGGACAAGGTAGTGGTCAAAAGAATAGTCATTACTCACCCAAAACATCAGATTCTATGCTTGATGTGCCTGATGCAAAATCGGATAGATATAAATAAATAAAGTTGCTTTCTGCAATTGTCCCAAAGGAACTATAATCCAAAAGGACAATAATGCTCAGGGTCACAACACAATTGCCTGCTTCCACTTCCCCCACAACGTCAAAAAGGCTGGGAATAGTTTTCAGGTAGGAGCTTCAGGAGATGGGGTTTACGAAGTTCCAAGCAGCCTACCCCGCCACTACTCTCCACCCCAACAGGGAGTTGTAGACATCATGAGGAATCCTTTGACAAACATAGGAAAGAATAAAGGGGGTTTGGTGAAAGTTCCCATCAAAAGATCAGTGGATATGATCAGCAAATTGTGATGATCATCATCAGTAAACAAACAAATCAGGTTTGGGCAGCTCTAACAACCTAAAAGATGAGTGGCCCTTTATCTTTTTAATTAACAGTTAATGATCAGATTATGGTCAATTAAACAATATAGTATCAAAACCAAAGTACAAATGAGGAATCCCACCACAGCACATCAATAAAGAACGAATAGAATATTAAATTAAATAGAAAAGAAATGTAACACATCAATCATTGTTAATTTAGACTTTCTATCACAGGTTTTTTTTTCTTAATAATAAAAACCTACAGAATTAGAAAGGCCTCAGAAATACAAATGTAATCAAGATGCATATTTGAAATTAATTCAGCAAGATGATAACTTTATGTGAATTAGTTAAATTGTTATTACAATGGATATGCAAGAAATTAAACTGAAGCTTAAAGCCTCAAAATCAAGTTCTTATCAAAATGTTCTTATTCTGCTATGAAAGCAAGTGGAGAATCTCCATGACAGCTCAGTTGAATCGATTACCCGGATCTAATTCTCTTCGAATTGGCTTTTCCATTGGACTTCAATATCCCGCTTGATTCACCCTCTGATGAAGGTTCCATTGACCTGGTGAAATTGCTCGAAAGATCAGCATAAAGATCCACCACCCTTCTAATGTTATTGTTTAGCTCCTTGATCAAACCAACATTTCGAGTCAGGTTGTCTGGGATCTTCGACTCGTGGTTTTGGTTTATTTCATTGATTAGCAACCTGTTTTGATCCAGAATGTCCTGGACTTGCACAAAACTCTTCTGGAATGTTTGCAAAACCTTGCCATCTACTTGGTTTCCATTGCTTAAACCTGGAAATAAATCACCTTCCATCTCTATCTCTCCTCAATCGATCAAGACCAGTTTTTTTCCTACATAAAAAAAAATCAGATAAATACCGGATAAAGGGAAAAAAATAGAATACAGAATCAAAAGGTTAGCTTTACCAAATTTGATATCCTCTACCTTGCAATTATTTTATCTTATCTCTCTGAACTTTTACAAAGAAAAATCACATAGACTACACGCAATTTAAACCTATCAGGTAACAAAGCCTAATGCAATAATTGTGCTTGGTCTGAAGTGATCAGTATACATATTATTTTTTTTTGCCTTTTCCTTCATTTTCTCAACAACCAAGCACAGATGGACAAGACAAGGTATAAAGCAGAGATAAAAAAAGAGGAACAACAACCATACATGTATTACTACCACTCACTTTATAACATTCAAAAGAGAGAAAAGAAAGCAAACTGCTCTTTCTTTTTTCCACAAAAAGGAACCTTTTCTCTAAAAACCCAATCCAAAGTTGAAGACCTTGTGTGGAGAATTACCGTAAACTATGAAAAACCCCAACAAAATCAGTCAATGCCAGATAAATTCCCATAAGCAAAAAGAAACAGTACTCTCACAAAAAAAAAACAAGAAAAACATGAAAATGGATTAAGAAAAACAACAATACCAGATCAAATTAAATGAGAGAGTAAGAAAGAAAGATCTATATTTCCTGAAGTGGAAGAACAAAAGCAAAAGCCAAAGCCTCTAGGATACAACCAAGCAAAGATTATAATTACAATACTAAAAGAACAAAAAAACCCCAATGACTGATAACATTAAAGAGAAAATCTTCACGTTTTACACTTCAGTTCATATCTCATATTTTATGAGATAGACTGAAAAATGAAACCCGGAAGGCATAAAATTATTTTTTAGAAAACCTCTTAATTTTGAAACAGAAACACTGATAAGAAAGAAGAAGAAAAATAGATAAAAAAAATCTCATATTGACCGTCGTATATCGTTGACTCCACTTACCTTGAACAGAAGCAGGAACATTTTAGCGGGTTGGAGGTAGAGAGAGGAAAAATGAGTTTTCTCACGAAAACACTGGATTTTGTGGAGAAAGATTGAACGAAAGGGGAATGGAACTTTTGTGGGATTTTGAAGAAAGGCACAGAAATTATGAAAAACGAAAAAAAAAAAACAGAAAGAAAGATTTGATTGACAGAGAAATAAGAAAGAAATATTCAGAGAGAAGCACAGATATAACGATTTTGTTTTGTTGTTAGATTCTTTCTCTCTTCCTTCCTCTTACCTCGTTTATTTCACCAACAGTACTATCGTTTTTTTATTTTATTTTATTCTAGGCTGTAGGTTTTTATAGCCTGCGACACAACCAAACTTTAGTTTACTGCAAGGTTTAAATCTTAGCCGTCATTTAAACCGACGCCGTTAAGAGTATCCGAGTTAAAGCTCCGAAGAATGACGTCGCATTGGACCTCCACTTACTAGGGTTTTTTTTTTTTTGTTTTTTTAATTTTTTTCAGGCGCCCTGCCAGTGGTAATTTTCCGAGGAAAACACAAAAAAACCCTCAAGATTTTCTCAGAAACCAAACACACCTACTCAATCACCACATGCCTCCATGGACAATCTCATCTCTTCAGCTCTCGAAGAGATTTGTTACCATGGTCCCAGCGGAGTCTCCCTATCCTCCCTCTGGTCGACATTAACGCCAAAACCTTCTCCTTCAGTCAAAGCCTCTCTATGGACAAACCTGCTTTCAATACCTTCTCTTCAATTCACTGTTCCTGGATACGATCTTCCGTTTAGTGCTGACGACTGTAAAATCAAGCGTTGTGAACACGCCGAGAAGCTCGGTTTGAAAATTGTAGCCAAAGAGCACCTTAGGGATTCCTTTGTTGGTCTTTACGACACTCCGTCTACTGGAATTTCTTCTAATCAACGCAATGCTCTTAAACGACTTGCCGTTGCTAGGTTTGTTCATCTTCGTCTTCCTGATTTTACAAAATTTCCCTGCTGATAACGTGTAGCTTGATAATCATGATCAACGAATCATCTGGATTCTTGGAGTTTTATCCTGCCATATTTTCTTGATATCTAGCATTACTCTATGGCAATAATACGATACTGCTTTCCAACTTAGTTGCAAGGCTTCCAAACCTTAACTACTTAAGTACCAAAGGCTGCTTTCGCTAGAGTAATTGTTTTACTCCATTATTTATTGAAAATTGAATCATATTTTGTTGCATTTACTTAACTACTTAATTAGTCGATTAATTAGGCTTGCGTGAGAGTTAGAGTGATGTTTAGTGGTTATTAACATGTGCAGAGGGAATGGGATTACACAAAACGCACTGGCAAAGGACTTGAAGGTAGAAAATAATAACTTTTTTTATGTGGTGAGGAGTCTAGAATGCAGAGGGTTGATTGTGAGACAACCTGCGGTTGTGAAGATGAAAGATGCGAGTGTCACTACCAATATGTTGTATTTATATCGTCATGCGAAGCATTTAGGTGTTCAACAGAGGTTTGAGATCAATGAGGAATGTGTGGAGGAAACTGATATACGGGGGGATGGTTTTGATGGAGAGTCTTCTTCTAAAGTGCTTGTGAGGGATTATTTACCGGCAATAAAAGCCATCTGTGACAAACTTGAAAAAGCCAATGACAAGGTAAACTCTTTTTTTGTTTTGCTTTTTAAAGTGTTTTTGATCTTGCCAGTTATGATTATGAAGTATGATGATTTTTGTGTTATTGAAGGTCCTTGTCATTTCAGATATCAAACAGGATCTTGGTTACAGTGGAACTAAAGGACACAAAGCTTGGAGAAATGTAAGTTTTAGAAGTTATTCATCTGTACTGCATATTTGAACTTCGTTCTGTTTCCTGGTTATTTCTGATTGTTTTTGTTCTAATATACTTTCCTCGATGTTCTCTTAGATATTGCGTAGGTTGAAAGATGCCTGTGTTGTTGAGGAGTTTGAAGCTAAAGTTGACAGGAAGGTTTGCTTAAAAAAACCCTCTTTGAGGACTGCTCTACATGGTTATGTACAAAAAGTCCTTGAGTTTCATTCATCACTTCTCTAGTTTCTGTTTTTGGCAGGTTGAGTGTTGCCTACGATTGTTACAGGAGTTTTCCCCTAATAATTTTGAGCCCAAAACTCGTGGGTGTGGCGAAGATTGTGACAACAAAGTGCTGGTGAAATTTGGAAAGATGATTCAACAAACTGATCAACTTGTAGAACTTTCCCTTGACCAGCAAATTTATGATTTGATTGATGCTGCAGGATCCAAGGGGGCTACTTTTAGAGAGGTGGGCATTGGTTCTTGTACTTGTCTCATTGATTCTGTTGCAACTCTGTAGGTTAAAAATGCACTTTTCTTCTTCAATATTTCATTTATGGTTTTCTATTGACCAATCAATAAAAAAAAAAAAGAGAAGCGTTTTCTACATTTTTCTATATCCATGACCCTTCCTCTCCCTACTGCCTCCCCAAAAGTATATTGTTGACCTTTCACTCCAATTATGTGCTACACTTTATGTGCATTTATTAGCCAAGAAATGACCAAATTTTCCTATAATGGCAAATTGCTTTGCTTTCACCATTATCTTTAGCACTTGATATTTTGTTGTCTTTTTTAGTGTAATGCTGCTATAATTTGATGGTATCTTTGCAAATATCTTGTGCTTCCTCTTTTCTCACTGATTTTTTTTCTGACTTCAATTATTTTTGCCAAATCAATATATCTATGAGCAGGTGGGTAGGAGGCTGGGACTTGATAAGAAAAGAAACTATCCTCGGTTTGAAAATATGTTGTCTATGTTTGGGATGCACAGGCAGGCAGAAATCAACAAAAGAACTCCAGAATATCGAGTTTGGACTGCTGGAAATTCAAATTCTGACACACCAATTGCAGTTCTTTGTAAATCCAAAGCTGTCCTTGGTGACAATAATATTTCTGATTTGAATACTAGCAATGTTGATGTACCTGTCAGATCTGATGTAGGTTTATTAGAGCATGGTAATTCAACCTTGGGAATTTATTCTGCCTCGTCTGGAAAACTGAATGAGGAAATTGATACTGACGTTTATAGTGGCTCACCTGAGAATGGCAAAACTAACCATATGCAGCTCTGTCCTGGCAATGTGTCAGACTCACTCAACAGGCCAAGAAGAACTGCTTCCAATGCCGAAATTTATATCGAGAGCATGCAAATGGAACCAGATGGTGCTTCATCAGTTAAAACAGCACCAACTTTGTTGACGCCACATCATTCTGGATCCTCTCAGACATATCCGCACATGCCTTTAACGGCTGATAGTGCCTTCAGGGAGAAGAAAATTCTTGAATGGTTACAGGTATTTCATCATTCACTTCATGAGGCTTATGCCTAGAGATTAACTAATTCTTGTATCTTCTTTGATGTTTCTTGTAATTGTCTTTCTAGCAACTCATTTTCAATATGCTTGTTTTGTGTAGGACAAGATATTCATTTTGAAACCTGAGATACACAAGTGGCTTAAGAGTCTTGAGGACAAGGGTACAACAATTGACAGGAAGACTGTTGATCGAATTCTATATAAGCTTGAGCGGCAAGGACACTGCAAATTGCAGCACATTAATGTCCCTGCTGTCACAAATTGTGCCCGAGATCGTACCATCCTAGTGGTTCTTCACCCATCTGTTCAAGGTTTTCCTCCTGAACTAATGGGTGAAATTCATGATAGAGTGAGGGTTTTTGAAAAGCAAAGTCGTGGAGAGGGGTCATCCAGGCTGAAGATTAAGGAATCAGTTCCAGTGTTAAATAGTGTAACAAGAACTCAAATGCATGTAGGTTCAGAAGAAAAGACTGCTAAATGGGAAGCCATGCGAGCCAATGGGTTTGTGTTAGCAAAAATGGGCCGTGCTCGGCTGCTTCATACTTTTTTGTGGAATCATCTAAGTAGTTTGCCTGAATGGAATGGTGATTTATCATCTGGGGCATATTCATATGCTTACAAGTTGTTTGAATTAGAGTCTGTTATTGATGCCATTCCAATTGAGCTGTTCTTACAAGTGGCAGGATCTGCTCAAAAGTATGATGATATGATTGAAAAGTGCAAGAGGGGTTTGTGTCTCTCTGATCTTCCTATTGAAGAATACAGAAACTTGTTGGATAGTAGGGCCACAAACAGATTATCATTGATCATTGACATTTTACGTCGATTGAAGGTATTGTTTGTTGGTCAAAAATGACTTTGCACACATTCTTAACTTCTTGTTTCATGATGTTTGTGGTACTTTATTGATTTGGCTTGTTTCATAATAACTTCTTGTTATTATGTTGTGCTTTGAAAGTTTTTGATTCAATAAAATCTGTACCTTTACCCATGTCTAGCTTCAAGTAGCAATATTTAAGATCGTTTCAAATTCATACAATCATTTACCTATCTACATGTGAAAGGGTTCTTCAATTGGATAAAAGCAAAGAATAGTGTATGTGGTTATCACAATGCTAAGGCAGCTGGGGTTTGGTTTCTTTCCATCATATGCAACAGTCTTCCCCTTTGAACAAGAAAATTGTATTTACATCACAGTTGTTTTTTCATCAATGTGCATCAGTCATCCTACTCACTTTACAATTGTCTCTGATGAATGAACATCTTTCATCTTCAATTATATCATACCTCTCATCTGGTTCTGTGATGCAGCTGATTCGTTTAGTACGTGATGGGTATTCAGAGGATGGTGTAAAGGCTCCACATGCCAGATCCAGACATGCAATGGAGCTTAAACCTTATGTTGAAGAACCACTGTCAATAGTAGCAGTATCTAATTTAAGATGTCTTGACCTTCGTCCAAGAATAAGACATGATTTTTTTCTGTTAAACAGAGAAGCTGTTGATGAGTATTGGAAAACTCTGGAGTACTGCTATGCTGCTGCTCATCAAATAGCTGCTAAACATGCATTTCCTGGATCTGTTGTACCTGAGGTATGTGCATGGTGTTTTGTTTGCCAAGTTTTTCTCGCGTAGGCAAAATCAAAAGTTTCATCATGTGCAAATTATATTGAATATTGTGTTGTATCACTTATAAGCAAGAAATTATACTTATTGGTGAGCATTGTATTCCTTTGAGTCATTATTGATGCATCGGTTGAATCCTATGGTGACCCTTATACGTGGACACTTTCAATCATGTACTTCATGAAACACAGAAACACTTACATGTGTGTGTCTCATTTGAGATGGACTGTTTCAGGTTTTCCATCACCGATCATGGGCCTCGGTTCGAATTATGTCTTCTGATCAGCGTGCTGAGCTCCTAAAACGGATAGTGATGGATGATCAGAGCAAAACTCTGTCGTATAAAGATTGTGAGAAGATTGCAAAGGATCTTAATTTGACTTTACAGCAGGTTTGATTCTTTACACTCAGTTTTTTGTCCTGTTGTTGGTAGTTTGTGTTGCAATTTGCTTGACCTGGTCTGAATTCTTTCTCTGCTCTGTCTTACTAGAAGGATGATAACTATTTTGTTTGGAAAATGCTCTCTGATTTTTTTCTCATCTGAATATTTCATGCAGGTACTTCGTGTCTATTATGATAAGCACCATCGTCGTCTTAATAGATTTCAAGGTGTTAAAAATGCAAGTGAGGAGTGTCAGCTGCCACAAAAGATACAACCTTCATCCTCAAAGAAAAGAAAGAAAACCTTGGGATCTAGCTCAACAAAGCGTGGCAGAGGTGATAACATAAATGCACAGTTGGACAGGCAGAGGCTTAGCAAATTACCTGATGCTGTTGACCAATTCACAGTAGAAAAGGATCTTTCTTCTTCTGAACATGAGCATTTGCCAGAACTCCAGGATGATGATCACCTTGATATTCTGGAAGGACCAGGACTATCTGAAGATGAGGAATGTCCTTCTGTAATCAACCATTGTGCTTTTTCAAAGATGAAGCCAACACGCCGATCCAGGTTTCCATGGACAGATGAAGCTGATAGGTAAGTGGAAACTACTCTCTCTTTGTAGCTCAAGGAACACCTGTCTGAAGCATGTAATGGATTAATTAATGAAGCATGGTATCTTATGATTGTCTGCTGTTAGTTCCATGTAGGATGCCTTAAAGCAAGGAAGTTAACTTTGTTGCTTGTCTATTTGATTAATTTGGGAAATATAAATACATGAAATGAATAACGTTTTTGATTAAACCACCTGCTTGGTATTTTCTGGATATTTTCTTCAAGTTCAACCACATTAGTCTACATTTGTGACCCTCTTATTTGTCTACCTGGTCAATCTGAGTTGAGTTTAGATTGGTTTTTTTTTGTTCCTGATGACTTGTTCGCTATTTTGGTACGAGTATGCTCTTTAATTTTCTGTATTTTTATGTTTTTTCCTTCTTACAGGCAATTGGTGATCCAATATGCAAGGCATCGTGCAGTTCTTGGGCCAAAGTTTCACCGTGTCGATTGGAATGCACTTCCTGACTTACCAGCAGAACCTGGAATTTGCTCGAGAAGGATGTCATCCCTGTTTAGGCAAAACACAAAATTTAGACCAGCTGTAATGAAGCTCTGTACCATGCTTGGTGAGCGCTATGCAAAGCACCTGGAGAGAACCCAGAACAGGTTTCTTAACAAAAATGACTGCAGAGGTCTCTTGCGATGCTCTGCCAGTGAAGGCCTTCATGGGAAGTTCTCCAATGCTGTTGAATGTGATGAAGAAGCAGGTTGTGAGGAAGCGTGTTGGGATGATTTCAAGGAAAAAAGTATTAGAAAGGCCTTAGAGGATGTTTTCCACTACAAGCAAGTGAGTAAATTGGATATCTCTAAGATAGTTGGATCTGGCTCTGAAGAATGGTGTGATTTAAACACAAATGTTGAAAGACATGTACATCTCTGACACCTCTACAATCACATTTTCTTTCTTTTCATCTTTCCAGCATCTATAGTAATGCAATTGAAATATCATTTTAGTTAGAAATAACTAGACAATTAAGGTTGGCCTTCCTCTGTATGTGGTTTTGGTGAATACCAGGGCTGAGTAGAGTATTCTTATTTATCTGTTGTTCTCATTGACCATGTGCATGGCTTTCCATATGAACACATTTCATTTATTGCAACTAACAACAGTTTCATACTAGCTACTCTTTTTTTGAGAATGGTTGCTACTCTTGAGTGCTTTCTCAAAGTGTATGGCTCAAATACATTTTCTTTCTTGCAGAATCGAATGGAATCTGAAACGGTTCTTTCAAATACGCCCAAGAAGGACATGCAGAAACTTGGCATTGGAAAACGTAAAGATTCTGCTCAAAGATCAAGACAATATCATCTTCATCAGAAGTTTACTAAGCTTTTAGACGAAGGGACTAGTGTTCGTAGACAAGTGCACAAGTCATTGGCTATTTCTAACGCTGTAGAACTATTAAAGCTTGTCTTCTTGAGCACCTCAACAGCACCAGAGCTGCAAAATCTTTTGGCAGAAACTTTACGGCGTTATTCTGAACACGATCTGTTTGCAGCTTTTAGCTACCTCAGAGTGAAAAAAATCTTGGTAAAGCATAATTTTCTATTCTCAAGTTTATTGCAGTTGTTATGTCTGGCTATGTATGTGAATTGTGGCCAAAACATATTGAATGCTTCCTTCACCGTATCATGAGATGAGGACGCATATAACTATTTTCTGCTTAGACTCATTTGGTTTTCTAGTCTTGTAGAAAGTACTAAAATATTATCATCACCCTCTTTAAAGTTCCTTGCTTTTGCTTGCAGGTGAAGTATTGGTCTTTTGTTCATGTTTCTAACATCTTAGACTAATTGATACCACTGCTCTATCTCATATATGCATTTATCTTTTTTCTCACCCTATCATTCTTATACAAGTACCTACTAATTTCGGAGTCCCTGTAGCTGAATATTCTGTAGCATGTCAGAAAGTCCACACTTTGCTATTTGCTCTTTAAAGTGGTTGTCTTCCAGAAAATCAATTCTTAATGTACTTGTTGCTGATGCCTGAGAGGGTTTGTGCAACTGTGAACTCTGATATAACATCGCAAGCATATGAAAGGTTATTTGAGTATAACTCTACGGCTTCTTGTGTTTGAAAGAGACATGTACCTTGTTAATATTTTTACTTGGTTGAAAGGTGATCATTTGTGTAAATTTGATAGTAACTTGTCTTTCAATTCCCCTGGTCTCTTGAAGCTCATGTTTCTTGCAGATTTAATTCATTATAAATAACCTTTTTTGACTGTCTCCATTTCCATTCTAACTTTTCTCTCTTATAATTTTTATTAATTTAAGTTAACCTTTTCACCCCTTTCATTCCTTCACTTCTTCACCATTTGACAGATTGGGGGCAGTGGTGGTCAACCATATGTGCTATCTCAACAGTTCCTGACCAGTGTTTCTAAGTCTCCATTTCCATCTAATGCTGGAAAGAGGGCTGCTAAACTTTCCAGCTGGCTTCATGAAAGAGAAAAGGACCTTGTGGAAGGAGGGGTTGATCTTACTGCGGATTTGCAGTGTGGTGACATTTTTCAGTTGTTTGCTCAAGTTTCTTCGGGTGAGTTGTCCATTTCTCCATGCATGCCAGTTGAAGGAGTGGGAGAGGCCGAAGACCTAAGAAGCTTGAAACACAAAAATAAGGAAGATGAATTTTGTGATTGTGATAGGGGCAAAAAATTGAAATCACTGGCAGATAGTGAACTATTTTCTCGCAGAGAAAAGGGCTTTCCTGGTATTGTGGTGTCTCTGCATCGTGCAGCAATGCAAACCATTAATTCTCTAGACTTGCTCAAAGATGGGGAGACTTGTAGCGGTGAACTTCGTTGGAATGATATGCTCAATTCTGGTTTGGGTCAGGAAATCAGCTGGAGTACATCTTGTCACAACAATGGGCAGGAAATTCTGAATTTTGGCAGCACTATCCCTACAGCAGCATGGCCCAGCATGGCACCTTGGGAGGCTATGACATGCTATTTGGAATATCTGGTGCCAAAACCTTATGATCGAAATCAAATGAATCCTGATGTCTTTAGGACCATTTATGCTGCTATTCAGAAGGCTGGTGACCAGGGTTTGAGCATGGAAGAAATTTCCCAAGTTACAGGTATGCCAGCTGCTTCAGGCCTTTTCTTTTCTCGCTATCTTGTGGCTTTTTACTTCAACTCTGAAACACAACATTTTTCCATAAGCTCTGCTGAATATTTCAAGTCTTTCAGGAGAAAATATGCATATACAGATAATTGATGTGCTCCAGACATTTGGACGAGTTTTGAAGGTCAGTTTTACTTTTGACCATGGAGAAATTCTTTTATTCTAATTAAAGAAATTCTAAGATGGTGTACCTGCAACAGTGCACTTAGCTGGGGGTGTTGCAATTTTCAATACATCTTCTTGGGGTACCTTCCACTTTCCTCATGTCTGCCTTCTATTTTGTTATTTTATTGATGAATATAATTAATTTAATAGAATTTTCTCAAACAAGAATAGCCAGTGTTTAGATGGAAAATGTGAGAGTTAAATATCTTGGTTTGGGTGGCTGTGGGGTGATTTTTGCTCTGAGTTTATGCCAAATCCAGTGTCATCACCAAGTAGTTTTCCCATAGTCCTTGTAAAAGACTGGGGAAACAGGTTGAGGTTGCTGACAACATGCTTGCGCACAAACACATTTATATCCTGGACTTTATGTCATAAACTCCCTTAAATTTCATTTATCAACTCAGGCCAGGTTTGTTGGCATAAACTTTAACTCAAGAAAAATTATAATGTGCTGCATTTTGTGCAGGTCAATGCTTATGAATCTGTTCGTGTGGTTGATGCATTATATCGTTCCAAGTACTTCCTGACCTCAGTGGCTGGTTCTCGTCAAGATCTGACTGCACATTCAGTGACAAAGTCCTTGAAGAGCATTGATGATGGCCATCTAACTTTGCAGCCTGAAAATTATGTAGTTGGTACTAGTTCACAAAGGGAAGTGGTCATGGATAATCATGATGTGCACAAAGTTACCATTCTTAATCTTCCTGGAGAGTTTGCATCTTTGAATGAAACCCAAAATAGCATTGCACATGAAAGTCATTTACAAGAAAATGTAATTTCACCAGAACAGGTTATTGACGGTGAAGCCTCATCTGGTGAGATATGTATGCCAATATTGCCATGGATAAATGGAGATGGGACTATGAATAAGGTTGTCTACAATGGACTTGTACGTCGTGTTCTTGGTACTGTGATGCAAAATCCTGGTATAACAGAGGTATGCTGCCTTTTCAAATGTACAACATTTCATTCATTATCAGACGTTCTCTTTCCAGCATAGAATGTTATTCTAAAAAACAAATATAAACAATAAGCAGCGAATGCTGCTGATGCTTTGGTAATATCATAATGTCATCAAAATTTTAAGGTACAAGTATGATCCAATACCTCTTGTGATGTAAATTTAGCCGTGTGCTATGTTAGCAAAAATACCTAGAAAATTTAATATATATGGAGTTTGCTTCTCGAAGTAACTTTTGATTTTGTCAACTTGCATGTATTTGTACTTTATGCAAATTTGTTTAATTTCAATATAACTCATAAAATGTTGGATATCTGTTTTATGTCTTACATTTCAGTTCAAACTCAAGTATTGGTTTTCAATTGTTGGACAACCAAGTTTCATTTTTATGAGATGTTAGTGAAATTTTTTAGACTATTATTTGTTTTTGGTCTGTTTGCTGCAAGCTTGAACAAGTTGCTCCTTTCAGAGATTGTTTATCAAGGTTTTATTTTCTAACATGTGCCTTAGGGACACATGTTAAACCCAACAAATGGTGGCTCAAGAAACATCTGAATCAATAATGCATTATTGCAGATTATTGGAATTTAAACCTTTCATTTACTTTCACTTTTTCTAACTTTTTGTCGTAATTATTGTGGCAGGAGAATATCATACTCCATGTTGATGTATTAAATCCCCAGGTATGCTATTGTATTTGTTATCCCTAAAGTTTTTTTTTTTGTTCTCTGATTTCTAAAATGTCCCATGTCAGGTTAAGAATTGTCCAACCATCTGTAATTGATGAAATGGACTCTTTGATTTAAAAAATACTCTCTACAGATTTATCTTCTGCTAGGATCAGTATTTATGCACTCACAGCTTTGCTGCACAACCACCACCACCCCCATTCCTCTTATGTAAGGTTTGTAACTAGGTTCATTGGAAGGTCTTGAAAATCATACGATTTTACAAACTCTAACAGTAAATAGTAACAACAACGTCAACAACAATAATATATTCATGTAATTATGCTAGGAATTAATCATTTTTTAGCAACTATTGTAACCAATTAATTTTATTGTTAGCCGAAGATATATAATTTAATCATGCTTGTGTTTATGAACTGATATTGTGCTCATGCAAAAGAAAGTTTGGCTACACTTAATAAAAAAAAATTGTTCCATGCAGACGAACATTCTTGGGTATATCAGGTAAATCTACGGTATAAGGTTTAATCAAAGTAGAATTAGATTAGGACTTTCACAACACCAAGGTTATATCAAATCATGCAACTCATGCCTCTGAACCATGTTTGGATTATAGGAAAAGGATAGAAAGAGGAAGCAGTTTTTTTTTTGGGACTGGCAGCATAGAAGTCTAAAATAGTCCAAATGTCCTACTAATTACTGATTCAATAACCTATTTTACCTAGATCTCAACCATGATTTTTAGTGTTTTGAATTGTTAATACTGTTTTGAATTGTAAAATCTTATGATTTTACTATTTAATGAACTTTTTTTTAATAACTATGCTTCTAAGAGCATGAAAGTGTGTCTCAATTGTAACATATACTAAAACGCATCAGTGTTTTACTGTGGACTGCATGTGCAGTTCACAGAAAAACACTCTTTAGTTTTTTTTGAGTTGTTTTTTTTTTTGTTTTTTTATTTTTTAGCTGTTTTATTTTTTGCTTTTTATGCATTTCAGGTTTTGTTTTTTTTAGCTTCTTTCTTTGTTTTTTTTTAATAATTTTTTTTTGTTTAATTTACTTTAATGTTAATTTTTTTTTATTTAGTTATCAAACTTTCATGATACGAATTCCGGGTTTAACAGGTTAACCTGATTTGACGAGTTAACCCGGAATTTTTTCTTCTTTTTAATTCATTTTTTTCGTTTACTTTAGTTTGTTAATGTTAAATTTCTTTCTATTTAGTTATCAGACTTTCATGACACATATCTCAGGTTTGACGGGTTAACTCAGTTAATTCTGGGTTAACCTGTCAATTTTTTTTCTTTTAATAATTTTTTTATTTAATTTAGTTTGTTAATGTTAATTTTTTTATTTAGTTATCAGACTGTCATGACACGGATCCCGGTTTAACGGGTTAGCTAGGTTTGACAAGTTAACCCATAATTTTTTTATTTTTAATTATTATTTTTTCGTTTAGTTTAATTTGTTAATGTTAAATTTTTTTCTATTTAGTTATCAAACTTTCATGACACGGATTCCGGGTTTGACGAGTTAACCTGGTTTGAAGGGTTAACCCAGTTAATTCATATTTTTTTTCTTTTTCTTCATGTTGGTTTTTTTCTTTGTTTTTTTTCTTTTTAATTAATCCATTTAATTATCACACTTTTATGACATGACCTTGCAGCCAAACCTACATCCAAAGCTTTTATGTCTGGTATTGCAGTCAGACCCACTTAAACCTGGGTCATGCAAGTTTAATGTTATTAATAATATTATAAATATTATTTTTGGGTTAGGTGTTGTAGTCAAATCTAAGATTTTTGGATATAGCTATGTAGAAAGATCTAATACTCTTAGATCTTAGTTTTTTTGATATTTTTTATACAAAAAAAATTAACCCCCGGCATCGCGCGGGTTAATGTCAAAAAGTACCATCTAATACTGCTCAGGAACGTGTTTTCCTTATTTAGCATCAGTATGTAAAGATGACATACTTTTAGCTTCCATAATCTTTTTTGGGGGGAGAACGCAGTACGCATATACTAGCATGTTCAGGCCTTGTATTGTTTTAGCCTTAGCCTAATGAAATTGCTAGCAAAGAAAGAATGAAATAAATTTTGTACTAATGTCCTCCGTAACTTTTCCATGTGTAAATCATAGCTGAAGCGAACATTTAATTATTGTTCTGTAATATATATGTTTGCTCATATTTGATGGGGTCAGTCGTGTAATGATTGTTGAAGTTGGATTTGTCAAAGGTTAATGGCCTTGTTTTCCCCCCTTCATATGTTGCCGTTATAAGTGGGTTGGACCTGACAGATAATTCTGAAATGTAACTTGTCATCATGAACGCATCATTTCTATTATTTTGACCCAATTCCATTATGAACGTGAATATATAGAACTATTTGGTGAAATATTTTTGTGCGATATATGCATCACTGATGTTGTGTATTTCAAATTGTTTTTGTAGAGTTGTAGAAATCTACTGGAGTTAATGATTTTGGATAAACACCTCATTGTGAGGAAGATGCACCAGTCTACATCAAGTGCCCCCCCTGCCTTACTGAGAACTCTCCTTGGGAATAAATTCAGAGAACCAAAGTTGGTATACCGCGAGCATTTCTTTGCCAATTCTATGAGTGCAGCCCTGCTGTAGAGCAGCTTCATGTATTGTTTTTCAGTATTTTAGGGAGCAGCCTCCAGTTTTCTTTCGAGAGGCACCAAACTAGATGTGTGGAGGTAATGGTATATAAAGTTTCACTACACAGGATCTGTAATTTAAGGATTATATCTTGTGGTGAAATTGCAAATATCTGTACAGTATGCTGTTTTTAGGTGTTTTATACGGCTCTGGATTCCAGCAATCATTCCTTTATGCGGAAACGACATGAAGTAAAGAACCAAAGATTATTAGCCAAGGTCTTCGCCTTCGCATGGCTGAATGCCTGATTGCTTGCCGTGGGGTGCACAATTATCAAGTGTGGTCCATCCAGCTTCCTTTCGTTATTGACAGCCACCCAAATCTCTTGCAGATATCTACGTGTGGCAATCACAACGCAGTAAGTTAGTAAAGTGAATAGTTTGTCTTTGCTGTTTTAGATTGTAGAGATTTGCAGTGGTGGCAGGGAAGCTGAAGCTGACACGATGAAACCTATGCTCAAAGTGGTTAACCTGCATGAACTCGTAATGATTGCAATTATTGTTTCCTGAACTGCAGTTTCGGGAATTGAATTTTGATGGGACATCAAACCCGAGACATGATTTATATATCTATATGATCTATAATGATAGAAAATATCTCAATCCTTATATTATTAATTTTTTTTTTGGATTTATTTGTTAAGATTGATTTAATTATTACTAGGTATTTTATTTAGTAGGTTATAAACTTAATCATTTGTTTTAGTTAAAGGTTTTAATATTTGTATGTTAATTTATTTTCCTCTCATCTTCAGCTGTTTTCTTTCTCTTCTTCCGCCCATTTCTTTTAATTCGGCTTTTTAATTCGCTAATTCTGCTTATTCTTTTTTTTATCTCGGATTAGCTATGGTACTATAGCATATAGCATAGGTTTTTAATTGTTTTTACAATTAAATAATCTATGAACTTGTTTGTATTCTCAAAAATTCAAAATATATCTAAAACCCTAGATTTGTGAGAGTTCTCATCAAATGTGTCTTCTGCCTTTCTTTTTTTAGGGGGAAAAAAAAAACCCAGCTTCAGAACCAAATTTTTAGAAAGATCAAAACTTTTGAAGGCCTACGAAAGAAACCACCGAATGGTTTTGTCTCATAACATCAGGCTTGTTGCTGGGCTTGCTCGCCGTTCTCTCTCCTCCTCGAAGATTCTGCCAAATCTGTACACGTCTTATTTCCTACCATTTCATTTGCCAGCATGGGAGTTCTAGCCAAATATTTTGAGGGAGAGACGTGAGAAATATATTTGGGAGTTGATCAGGGAAAGTCTTTTTGCCAGTTATACTTTATTTCTAGTTGTCTTTCATATTGATAAAAAAGAAAAGAAAAGAAATTATGAAAAGAAGAAAAGAAAAGTGATTGAAGTCATCGTCAACAACTTCAATGATCCGAAAAGATTCATCCGCGATTAAATTCAACAATTTAAATTTTGGTCGGGAAATTACTTTACTTTTTAATTTTTTGAATTTTATCTATTTATATTGCATTTATTATTCAACTTGTTATTGTAATTTTTCATTATATTTTTGTTTATCAACCAAATTTCATCATTGATATATAGCATCTACTCCTCTTAGTCAATTGTGATTCTCTGTTAAACTTGTGGGAAGTTGTAATTTTTATTTGATTTAATTATTTACACTCAAGGATTTAACAATACATGCTTAAAAATTTCCTAATGTATTATGTTCTTAATTAATCTCCACATTAAAAATAAATAGAATTAACTTTATCTTTGTATTGTGATTTCATTTGCCAGACTTAATTCCATTTCTAAATTAGTGTTGCAAGCATTTGTGTATTGATCATCTAATGTCTAACTCCATGTCTATAAATACCAAACTCGAGCCTTAGTGATGCCTTTAAGGACATTCAAGGAGAAATATAGCTTATGCAAACTCAAATGACCAATTTGTCTAAAAATGTGAAACCCTTAGAGATTTTTCAAATGAGACACTCTAATAGCATAAAAAATTACTTCAATAACCATTAAAAGCAAGTTGGCCGAGACACCACCGATATGAATATCATTTAGGTTACTCTAACTAGCATAACCCTAATGAGTGAGTTGAGACCTAATAAAATTGAGGCCCTTACTTTTGATGGTCATCACGACCCTTGAATTTTTAATTAGTAGATTAGTGATATAGATAGCTTTTTTTTATTTATTGATATAACTTATCTAATAATAGGAGAATAAGTTTTGCCAAGATGAAGCTCATTGGTGAAGCCTAGTTTTATTGGGAAAGTGTTGAGAATTTTTTAGAAAGGAGAAGTAAACTTTCTATTACTAATTGACCTAAAACGAAACACAAATTATAAAAGAAGCACCTACCTCAATCTTATAGAAAAACAATAGTAAGAGAGTCTGATGTGTTTGCTTTAGTTGTAAAAGAAGCTTTAGGAGATTCTCTAATAGATCTGCCTGAGGAGGTGAGTGTAGTGTTAAAAGAGTTTCTAGATAATTTTCCTCTGAAGATCCATAATTCTTTGTCTCCTATGCTTAACATCCAACATGTAATATATTTTGAGTGACATGTTGAGCTCCCTGATTCTTTACCCCCTACACGTGATGAAGAAAATGAAGATAATTTTAATTTACTAGGTTGTGTCCAAATTATATCTAGTAAGGCTTGGAATAGTCTCTGTTCCATTTCAAAATCTCGGTCATATAATGTTCATTGTTACAAATTTAGAAAGTCTGTAGATTTACTTCCCATGTTTGCTCATATTAAGATGTCTTATCCAATTGAGTCTTTTGTATGTAGAGTTTATAATTTGCATATTGAGATCATAAAACAAATTCAAGAAAGTAATGAATAATATAACTTTCAAGTTGATTTACATAAGTATCACGATATACTTAATGTTAGAGATTATTTTATTATACAGATTAGACCTGAATGATATCCTTTGAAAACAAATCATAAATTTCAAGTGAATAATGCTAGACCATTCAAAGTGTCACAAATGATTGAATAAATAGTTATGTCATTAAATTGCTATCAAGCTTTGATATTAGCTTTACTTTTAATATGAAGGACCTTGTTGTATATGAAACACAACCTATCCCTGATGTTTTTTTTGATACCCCTTTCTTATTATCCGTATCATTGACATAAAAGAAACATATTAATGCTATTTTAAATGTACAAGTTATTTTTACCAGGATGTTGAAATTTAATGGATCCCATTTCGTGGACTAGATGATCAGTTTAACTTATCGGTGATCTAAATTGTCTTTGGATCCGTGAAATCAATCGATTCACGTCGGGTAAGCTCACACATAGTTAAATTAGAAACTCAAGCTAGGTAAAGAGTTGAATCGAGAGATTTCAAGATTGATTCGCTTGACCATGTTTAATGACAATCTCAAAAAATTATCCATGCTTTTGACATTATTTCAAGATCGATTTACTTAGAGCGTATGGCAATGACATAGTAATTAGAAACAAGGGAGAGGATGAGATTATACACATGAGAGGACATCAACTCGGGATTCTCATTCGAGAATTGCAAGTTTTTTGGGCACCGTTCCTTATTGTTAATATCACCAAAGAGTTGGTTTGCCCTGCATTGTAATTTAGTTGTAAGGATTAGTCTCCTATGCCAAGAGTCTGATTTTACTCAAATCAATTGTTTTGGATGCTGAGAGAAGCATTTCTGCTGCTTTTGGATGATGAGTTTATAATTGTTTTTTATGAAATTGAAAAGCTGTCATTCCTACCTTTTTGCACAAACACAAAAATCTCTACGATTCTTTATGTATCAATGGATTTTTAATTAGATCTGTAATTAACATAATTATATTATAAAAAATTAACATAACTATAAATTAATCATGTAAAAACTTGTGAATTTCTACAAAACCATCAAATTCATTAACTTCCCCTCCTTTTACTTCACATGAAACAAATATTATAAGCTTTTGTGTGTGTGTGTGTAATTGAAACCTAATCAAGATGAAAAATAGACAGTGACTTTAATCATGATTACTCTTATAAGTTGAGACTTTTTTAGATTTTCCCTAGATATTTATTGCAAATCTAAGTGTTTTTATGGTTAATGGGCTAAGGGAATTCTCCTCTATCTAAATTAACTTTAACTCTTTAAGAATTAGTTGTTTTAACTTTCAAGTCTTTATAGTTATCTTAAATCTTAACTAAGTTTGCATTCAAGATTTGATTTAGACTATTAATTTTTATTCACTTCACTTGAGTTCCTAGATTTCACTAGATTTGTGGCACATGAACCACCAAAGGCCAATAAATTTTTTTTGACGTAAAAAAATGATAAGAAAAAAAATCTGAAACCCGAGTCATTGATTCAATTGGTAATTTAAATAAAATGAATAAAAAAAAGTGCAACTACAATAAATAAACTAACAAAAAAGTGATAATGAAAAAAGGTAAAAAGAACTAGACCAGAGCCCATTTAGAGTATAAAAAAACTCAATGTTAAAAGATAAAATTAATTTTTTTTTAAAAAAAGCAACAAAAAAATTCATTAAACCGGGTTAACTCGCAAAATCTATGATCATAGATATAAGATTGAGATAATTTTATATAAAAAAAAGTAGGAAAAAAAGTTCAAAAGTCAATTCCTAATAATTCAAATGGGAACATAATAATTCTATAGAAAGAAAAATGAAAAAGAAAAAGTTGAAGCTCAATCTCTAGCAAATAAAATGTTATGGGATGAAAATCAAGAATATACATATAATTAAAAAATAGACTTGAAAAAACTTGATTTGAGCCAATCCGGGTCAAGATGCAAAATCCTTGATCCAATATGATACCAAGATAACCTCATTTGAAATCAAATTGACTAAAATCATGAAGTTCAATTATGACAACCCAATGTTGAAGGATACGAATAAAAGATCAATTTCCAACAAATAAAATGTGGAATGATGAAATTAAGATAAATAAATTTAAAAAAAAACAAAAAAATAAGAATATATTCATGCGATGTAGTATTTTTAAAGAAATAAGAAAAATTTAAGATTCAGGTGATTAAAAGAGACTGTTTGTACTATCAGACTGGCAACACATAATGCAAACAAAAAAAATATCATAAAGCGAGTATCACATGCTTATATCTAATCAATTGATTTAATTTAATAAAAAAACAAAAATACTTAAAAAAAACCATATTCGAGCCTATTAATAAACAACATAATGCTAACCTAATAAAAGGAAAAACACAAAAGAAAAAAAGTAAAGCTTAAAAAGAAAAAGAAGAAAATATCAGTTTTAAAAAAGAGAGGGGGGGAATCAAGAAAACTCAAGCCAATCTTTTAAACCTAATCTAATCTTTAGAACTTGTAACCTATTGAATCATGAACCAGAGTTCAATCAAGAAGTTTAATTATTAACCGATTTAATTTTGAAGGATGCAATTGTTGAAAAAGTATTAATAAAAAAATTTGCAAAAGAAAAAAAAAACACCTTTTATTATGTTAAAGTGGTGTTCTTGAATTTTTAAAGGTCTGGCTCAAAAATCTAGGTGGAGAGATAGTGGAGGTGAAAAATTTTTATAGATAAAAATGATTTTTGTCATAGTTTTAAAACTCGACTCGGGGTCGACCTAGATCAAGACGTGGGTCACAAGTCGGGAGGGTCAACTTTGGTTGATCAATTTTTTTTTTAAATCAAAGTAACCTTGTTTTGACCAAAAAGAGTCAACAAGTTTTTGACCCATGTTTTATCCTTGGTCAACCCGGGTTTTGACTGGGTCAAGTCTACTCAATCCTTCCATTATCTTTTTTTAGACTCGGTCCGGTTTAAGCTTCGAATTGGTCAAGTCCCGTGTCAACCCACTGAGTCAATCTATGCTTTATAACTAGGATTATTATAATATTATTAATTTTAATACTCAATATAAACTAAAGTATAAAAAATAATATCTAATTTTTTTTAATATGTAAGTTTGACAGTAATATATATTAAGGGTAACATAGATTTTTATTAATATTTTATTATGTCATGTCTATCATAACTAAATAGAATACAAAGACAATCACTTTATCTTGTATACCACTACCAAACATAATTCTAATTCTGTTTATAATTTTTTTTGTCTATACTATCTGTCTCTTATGTTCCGAGACAGTAACCAAAAGTTACCTTATATTATTTTACTCTCAAATGAGAGTAAGTCCTTAAAGACTTGGACTTGAATACAATACTTGAACATATATTTATACTAGTTTATGATAATTCAAGAAACTTAAAAAGATAAACACATCTTTAATAGTTATACATATACCTAGAAGACATTTAAGAGAACTAAATGAAATCTTCAATATTAATTTCAACACTCCCCTTTAAATTTAAAAGTCTCATCACTCTTAAAACATGAAATCATCTTGTCATAACTTGCTAATAACATCTTATTATCATCTCTTCAACCTTCCTTCCTTAAAAAATAACATTTGCTTAAACATGGCTTACCTAAGCCCATTTTTCTCCTTTTATGGTGGTTGCCATTTTTGTCTAGCCAAAAATCTTTCTTCTAATATTTGGCTTTTCAAATGGCTGTTTTATTTTGGCTCACTTTTCATTAGCCTGCTGCTTTTTTCTTGTTATAGCTCCTTAACTATTTTCTATCTTTTTTAGAAAAAACTCTCTCTCTTTTTCATGTGTTATCTTCTTTTTATAACACTATCTCTTGTGCCAGGATTTGTTAGCTTGCATTAAGCCTCTTTCTTAGGCTTGTTCTACCTCTATTGATGTAAGATATCAATTCTCTTATTAGACATTATTATCTTGCACCTCTGATTTTTCTTATTTAGATATAACTTGTCTATCCACTCTCTTTTAAGAATTTTCCCTTTCATCTACACACATGCTTTAATTTTTTAATTGCTAATTAGATCAAATTAACTCTAATACCATGTTAGAAATAACAAGGGGGAAATGGTAGGAAATGAAGTCTTATATATCTTAAAACTTGGATTGTGTGGGTGATGCTTGTTCCAAGTCTTGGCTACCTCCTTTGCACTTTAAAATATTATCTTGCTATTATTTCCCTTAGCTTTCACACATTTCATCAGCTACTATCTTTGTTTCATGCTTTACAAATTATTGTTGCTTCCTTTTTTTTCTTTTCATCTTTAAAGTGTTCTATTTATACCGTTATAATATTTTTCATTTTTCTCTCCATTGTTATAATTAGACAACTACATTCTTGCCAATATTTCTTGAATCTTGAATCTTTATCTTTAGAAGATCTTTCTTGCATTTGTCTTGGTCACTCCTCTCATCATGGCTAAGTAATTGCATCTTATATAATTCTCTTATTTATGATAACTTTTAATATCTTCTTTCATTTTTTTAATTGTTACATTGTTGCTATAATTTTCTTCAATATGCTTTTCTTTAATTATTGTCTTTGTCTAAACCTGACTACTCTCAGCTAGATCTTATCTATTTATTCCCTAATTATTTCTAACATGGTAGTGGAGCTAGTTCAATATAGTGGGGGCGTTTGGGAAATTAAAGTAAATGTGTAGATGAGAGAGTGAATGAACAAGTAACATCCAAAAAGAAAAATGAAGGTGCAAGATGATAAAGCTTAACAAGAGAATTGAGATCTTGCATAAAGAGAGATGGAAGAAGAAGCCTAAGAAAGAGGCTAAGTGCAAGTTGATAACTTTTTGCATAAGAGATGAGATGTGATACAAGAGAGATAATACATGGAGAAGAGAAAGAGAGCTCTTTCTAAAAGAGGTGGAAAATGGCCAAGAAGAAAAAGAAAACAACCTAATAAATAGTGAGCCAAATATATAGGTCACTTGGAGAGCCAAATTTTGAAAGATAGATGTTTGGCTATAAAAATATGATATGACAACAACCATAAGTGAAGAAAAATAGCTTAGATGAGCCATGTTTAAGCAAATACAATTGCTAAAGAAATGGAGATTAAAGAGATGATAATGAGAGGTCATTACCTAGTTGAAAGGAGTGACTAAGATAAAGATGTACGAGAGATCTTTTCAATATGAAGATTAAAGATCCAGAAAAATGGTGATAACAAGCTGATCCAACTATAATGAGATAATGGCTATAACAAAATAATAAGTACATGCCAAGGGAAATGTTAACAAGAATAAAAGTTTGTAAGCCCTTATAACACATTTCAAATTTCAAGAGTTTCGAGACTTTCAAAATTAAAAGAGTGTTGGAATCAAAATATCAATGTGGCCCCTACTTTGTCATAAGCTAGATATTTTTTTTTTCAATATAGAAAATGAACATGTAAGTTTTTTTAATGGTTTTTTTTACATCAATAAAAAATTCTAATAATAAATTGAAAAATTGATGCATGTATTTAATTATGTAAATCAAGAATTATTTGTATCAATAAATACAAATTTTTTTTTAATAATAATCAAATACTAAAAAAAAACCAAGAGATAAATATAGATTAGAATGTTTCATCTTTCAACATGGGCTATGAATCAAATTTTGTTTAATAATTTTGTTTCTTATAATTAATTTTATATTTAATCAAACAATAATAAAAATAAATATAATTAGAAAGTTGAGAGATAAATGTGGATTTAGATATCTGGTTTCAAAACATGAGCAATTGACTCGGTTGTATTTAATAATTTTATTTCTTGGAATCAACTTTTTTATTTAATAAAACGATAATATAAAAAAGAGACCCACAAGAAAGCGATTGGATAAAATGAAAGAATTTTTTTTTTTAAATGATGCAATCTTGTCCATAAACTAAGTAACAAATAAACGATATTCTATTAAAAACATCATAAAAGTTTGTTTAATTAATTTATTTTAAATAATCTTGTTTAAAATTGAATACCCACTAGGTTGGGCATCCCATACATACACTTAATCAATTTATTTTGACTAATTTATAATTAAATAAAAATAAAAAAATCAAAGTTAAAAAGAAGACAGACACCTGAACCTTGATGACTTAGTGTACCTAACTCATTTATAGAAAATGGCACATGCACGGGCCTATAAGCCAAGCCCCGCACGCTTGGTCTTTTTTTATTTATAAAAGGATGGACAATATGTCACCCGCCCTTATATTTTTGAAAGAAATAAAAGCAGACGATGTATTGTCTGCCTACCTAGAATCCGATCGCATACTAGTGGCTAGAAAAATCAAGCAGTTATTTTTTGGTCTAAAAATCCATTTTCAACCAATCTTTACCTAAAAAACAACTAATAAACATCTTTATAATATCAAAAACCAATATATAAAAAACCCCAAAAACAGTTTGAAAACACAAAATTAAATTGGTAAGATTTTTTCTCTTTCAACCTCAACTATCTTTTCAAGCAAGATAAATATTCAAAAACACCTCTATAAGATTCTATTGTCGAATGAAGCTCTTTGATACCAAGATTATTTTTTTTATCGTGGAGAAGTGGCAAATCGACAATTTCTTTTTATTTTATCATAATTCAATGACTTTCTTTTTCCACACTCGTATATAAGGACATAAAAATAAACAAAATAAACTATTAGAATAAAATTAAAATTTCAAAAACTATAGGGATTGGAAAAGAAAAAAAGAAAAATAGGTGAACTTAAAAGTACCTTTTCACTTAAATTTAAGATTAGCCATGATATTTCTTCTTGTTTTACATTTGAAATTTGTTTTTTCTTTAAACATTTTGAAAATTTAATTATTAATTTATTCATAGATGGCTGCAATTAAAAAAAAAAAATTGTTTGAGGATAAAATTTATAAAAAAACTATAGTACTATAAATTGCTATAAAAATTATTTTAGTATATTTTATAATTGTAATTATAATGCAACGAAGAACAGTTGCATGGCTAATGATTCTCAAGGTCAAGGTCAAGGTCAAGGTCAAGGCCAAGGCCATGCATATAGTGTAATTAAAAGTCCTATTATAATCGGAAGTGAAACTGTTATAAGAGCTGAAAGATACGGACACCAAAGCGATGCACAAAGAAGAACAAGAACCAATATGGGAGAAGACTGGTGTTTGGCACGGTTCAGGTTCAACCAGAGTTTTTTAAAATTTTAAATTATTTTTATTTTTAAATCATTTTAATATATTAATATTAAAAATAAAATAAAAATAATATTTTTTTTTTTTTAAAACACTTTAAAAATTAACCTGAGAGAGTTGTTGCTTTACAAATTGAACTCCATTGACCCAGAAAAAATCAACCATTTGTAATCTTTATTTATTTATTTATTTTTTGTTGAAGTATATTAGGGGGAGAACTTATAAGTGAGTACGCCCTTTGATTATTTGCTTCTTATTTTATGATTGACTTTTCATTAGTTAAAGTCACTCTTCAATCTAATCAAGCCACATGCTTTGACCACCAAAGTCTATTGACCCATCTCCACACGTGTACGGCCTACAGTCCATATCCCTCCAGCCTCAAATTTGACAGCTACGTGTATGGCCGAGATCACCCACATGCATCATTCCTTCTGCTTATCAGGCTACACTGAGTCATCCTCCTCTTGTCTTCCCCTCTCCCTCTTTAACTCTGCAAGAACCCAGGCTACAGTCACTCAATTCATCGAAAGAATGAATTTTTAAGTAAAATTAAGAAAACCCATAAATCTTCGGTTTCAACACAATCCAATCCATGGCAGAAAATGCAGCTGCTGCTGCTGCTGCAGCCTCTTCGCCTAAACCTCTCCCTTCTCCGAATACAATTATAGACCCATCGTCACAACCACAACCACAACCACAACAAGCAGCAACCTTGACGAACACTAACACGACAAACTTAACACAGACACAGACACAAAACCTATCCAATTTACCTCAAAACACACATATCTCTTCCTCTCCTTCACTGGACCACTCCCAAATCTCCTCTTCGCCTTCTCTCCAACCTCCACAACAGCAACAGCAACAGGTTTTGCAGCAACAACCGCAGCAGCAGAATGTCACCGCAATGTCAGGCTATCAAATCCAACAAACCCTTCAAAGATCTCCTTCCATGTCACGCTTGAGCCAAATTAACCAACAACAACAGAACCAATACGGTGGCGTTTTGAGGCAGCAGCATCAGGGCTTATACGGGCAAATGAATTTTGGTGGGTCTGCTTCAATTCAACAGAATTCGCAGCAGAATCAACAATTGGGTGGTGCCAATTTGTCTCGCTCAGCACTTCTCGGCCAGACTGGCCACCTTCCTATGTTCACCGGCCCAGCTGCTGCTGCCGCCGCCGCTCAGTTGAACTTGCCCTCACAATTGTTGGCTTCAGTATGTGTTTGATTGGTTTAATGTTACCACTTATATAGAGTTTTGCTTACGAAGTCGCTGTTTTTGGTTAATGCGTTTGTTGAACATAATTGTTAGTGTAATTTGTGCTCTCGATACAGTTGTTAGCGTTGGTAAGAATTCTGGATGTTTGTTGTTGTTGTTGTTGATGATGATGTTTTATGTATTGGTGTGAGTTTGTCAGAAACTTTCAATGGTTTATGTTAGCGATCTGCTTTGGTTTTCAAAGGCAGCAATTGATATTGTTTTGTTTTAGGAGTTTTTTTTAGGCAGTTCATGAGTCAATTAGTTTTGATGAGGGTGTTTCAGAGTTACTAATTATAGGGTACTCAACAATATGCAGTAACGATAGTGATCTATTCATTGAATTTGTGGCGCAGTTGTTTGGCTAGGTAAAGGCTAGGTTTTTTTTTTTTTCAAGTTAAAAAATTATATTAGTATCGATCAAATTATTGTTTATTGCTATTTGGGATATGAAATCTACTTATTGTAGTGCTTAGTACTTACAGGTGACAAATTACTTGAAAATTTTTGCTGGATGTCAGTGGTATATGAAAATCATTTCTACGTGATGATCAATTGATAGTATATTACTGTTTAAATACTTAAATTTTAAAAGGATATCCAATTGCATAATATTTCTGAGCTCAACGAATTGAATTCAGCAGATGATAAGCTTAGAAAACAGTGTGCTTCTTTTTTAATCATTGTATGATCAAGTAGTTGATTTAATCAATAGAATCTGTTGCTTCTGTCTCAAGCTGATTATTTAATACATTTGTGATTGAGCCAGCAAAATAATATAAATGATCAGAATAACGATTTTTTCTAAAACAATTGCACTTTTGGATGTAGCCGAGGCAGAAAGCTGGGTTAGCCCAAGGGTCCCAATTCCATTCTGGTGATTCTCCGGGGCAGTCCTTGCAGGGGATACAAGCAATGGGAGTGATGGGATCGCTAAATTTGTCACAACTAAGACCTAATGGGGCACTTGCATATGCTCAACAGCGAATGAGTCCAGGGTCAATGAGGCAGCAACTGGTGCAACAAAATTCGCTCACCTCTCAGGTTTGAGTTTTCTCTGATCACATCACCTTCTTCTCTTTCCAGTAACTGGATTTGATGACTCCAGTTTCTG
This sequence comes from Populus deltoides, assembly GCA_015852605.2. Classification (NCBI taxonomy): domain Eukaryota; kingdom Viridiplantae; phylum Streptophyta; class Magnoliopsida; order Malpighiales; family Salicaceae; genus Populus; species Populus deltoides. The sequence goes on along the minus strand of CM027572.2, from coordinate 13,705,816 downwards.
TAAAGCTCGGTTCAAATTTTTGTAATTTCAAAATGATGTTCTTAATCATTTTTTACTTGTATAATTTTTGCTAGCAAGTCCTATTTCTCTGAAGAGTCATACTATATAAGGCAGTTTTCTTGTAAAGGGTGGTTTTCCAACCTTGGCTCTCTTATGCTTCTGCAATTTGTTTTAGTGTTTTTCATGATGCGTGGTTCTGTAATTATACTTAATAAGCATAAATGGATTTGAATGTGAGAAGTAATGTGTATTCTCATGTTATTTGGTTCTTGCACTTACATGTTGTATGGGATATACATGTACTTATTTTGATGAATTGGTTAATTATTTTTTCTTCAATTAAAGCACCAAGTGAATACAACAGCATATTACTACTCACTTTAGCCATTGGGCTTTCCAAGAATCAAGTAATCCTCTTTTCTATGATCGAGTATTTGATCCTTCCTTCTATAAGAACAGAAAAATGTTTACTGATCATTCTCCTTCTAGTTTTGTTGTTGTAATGTGTAACTTTTGCAATCATGTGCTTTACTTTTGATTTGTGTGCATGATCATCTCTCTGAAACTGCAGGTTCAAAGCCTACAAAGAACACCATCACTGGCATATATGAACCATCAGTTGTCAGGGCTGGCTCAGAATGCACAGCCAACTATGATGCAGAGCTCTCTGTCACAGCAACAGTGGTTGAAGCAAATGCCAACTATGTCTGGTCCTGCCTCACCTTCACTCCGTCTTCAACAGAGGCAGTCACAGGTTCTCTTGCAGCAGCAATTGGCTTCATCTGGTCAACTGCACCAGAATTCAATGGCACTGAACTCACAACAGTTATCCCAGCTGGTACAGCAGCAGCCCCAAATCGGACACCAACAACTACAGCAGCAGCAGCAGCAACTGCTACAGCAACAGCAACAGCAACAGCAACAGCAACAGCAACAGCAACAGCAACAATCACAGCAACAGTTGCAACAAGTGTCTTTGCATCAGCAGCAGCAACATCAACAACAATCTCCAAGGATGCCAGGACCCCCAGGCCAGAAAACTCTTAGTTTGACAGGATCACAGCCAGATGCAACAGCATCTGGAACAACTACACCAGGGGGGAGTTCAAGCCAAGGAACAGAAGCAACTAATCAACTTCTCGGGAAGAGAAAGATACAGGACTTGGTTTCACAGGTCTTTTCAGCTTTTCACTTTCTCTTCTCTATTCCTTTTCTGTTAACTTTATGCCATGTTTTTTCTTGTCTTCCAATTCTTCATGATAAATGTGCCATGTTTTTCATCTTTGGGGTACTCAGGTGGATTCACATGGAAAGCTAGATCCTGAAGTTGAAGAACTTTTTCTGGAAATTGCCGATGACTTTATTGATTCAGTGAGGCTTGCTAACATTCACAACTTTTCTCCATGTGTGTGTGTGTGTGTGTGTGTGTGTGTGGCTGTATGTGAATTCCTTCAGATATAAAGATTTAGTCTCTCTCTCTCTCTCTCTCTCACACACACACACACATGACATAGCATGTTTGCGTAGTTTTCTGTGCTATTTTTTCAAAGTTTTACTGCATTTAGATTTTAAGTTTAGACACACTTCACAATATTTTTACTCTGCATTTATATGAATATTACTGATGAGTTCATGATTGAGTGTGGGGTTTTTACTGTTCATTAAGGCTTCAATGCAAGTGGGAATCGTAGCACAATGTGAGTGAAAAACAGGAAGTTTTCCTCCAGATATTTTGCCTGATTTTTAATTGTTGCAAATCACTGAATCTTGCTTTATAAAAGTATTGCTTGTTACTTAGAAATATATTACTGTTATAGACTGTTGAAGTTTAACCATTTTAGATTTCAGAAGACCTTTCCTTTTGGTTTTCTTTTCCTTAACTTCATCCCAATCAACAAGGAATTTTCAAAGAATTTACTTATAGTTAGATATTAAGGGCCATTGACTTGTGCAATGGTAAAATTTTATGCCTTGCAACAAAGAGGTTGCATGTTAAAAGTTGAGAGGAGCTACTTATTACAAAAAAGCTGAAGGGTATATTATCTCCAAATTAACCTTAGTGAGATAATATATGATCAGAGAAGAAACCTTCTCCTAGTGTTTCAAAGGCCCCTTAAGAAGCTTTATTTGATGTAAAACTTGATAGTTTGAATAGCAGTATCAAACATAAAAGCTTGTTCTTGATGTCATCAAATGTCACCTTCTATGAGAACCTTCATTAATGTATGAGCAATTTCCTTAATTTTCTTGCATGAAAAACTTCTGAAGTAATTGTTGTTCTGTTTAACCTTCTTTATTGCATTGCTAAACTGTTCTTGTGGATAGCCTCCTCATTTAGGATGAATTTTGATATGGTCAACTACTCAGGTTTTGTGGCGAAGCATGAAAACAGTGGTCAATGGTACATGCATTCATTTCAATATGTAGACTACTCAAATCCTACTTTGTAGTTTTCTGAAATGCAATATGCTGGATTGTTTTTACTCCTTTTGGTTCTAATGGTCCTACACACTCCCTGTGGAAGAAGTCTTCTTTTGTTCATGGATTAGCAATAGAACTGGTTCATTCAGGTAAAAAAAAAAAAATAAACATAGATAAATTATAAATCATGTAGGATAAGCAATTAAATATTGCTTGGAGTTTTTGGTTGGATCTGCTCTATCCTGAGAAATGTTAGCCTATATAATTCATGGTATTTTTGTGAGTAGTTATTGCATACATGATCATGTTATTACTGTTTAACTTGTCTACCAAATATTAAGCAATAACATTCGTGGAGGATGAATTAAATCCTTTACTTTCAAATGTTTGTTAGAGAAATTTATTTCTGCTATCAAAATGCAGGTGACCGCATTTGCTTGCAGTTTGGCTAAGCATCGGAAATCTTCAACTTTAGAGTCCAAAGATATATTGCTGCACTTAGGTTTGTGCTTCAACATTTAGGATTTGCATCAGCAATGTTATGTCATATGTTGGAACATTGATATGTGGTGCACAGATGTAGTCTTTGGTTTTATAGAATGCTCTTATTGATTAGAAAGAGAATGAGGGTAGAGTATCTGATTAAAAAAAGTAGGAGCTGCGCAAGTGGTTGTGGAACATGCATGGTGAGCAATGAGTGAACTCCAGTTGCTGTAAGGCTTACCGATGGTTTCATGTAATCCATTTGACTTCATTGTCATCATGTATACTTTCTTTTGGTTTCTTATCTACACCCGTGATGTCATGATTAGTTAATATGAAAATAGAGGAAGGAATAATTTTTGCTTAGATGTGTAGTGAATAACTTTTATTCAGCTGGCTGAACTTTAGGTTTCTGTCAAGAATGTTATAGTTAAAACTGTCTTTTAAAAATTCTTTGCCGTGAAAAAATCTGATTAATTTTGGTTTGTATCCTGTATGGATCATATAAATAAAGGGTAATGAGTCCATTGATGAGATATTTATTTATTTTCTCAAACCAAGTTTGAACAACATTACTCGAATTTGAAAACTAGAAGTAGTCAAAATCACCGTGGCCCTTTGGGTGATTTATTATACAGGGTAGGAATTTGAATTCATATTTCCTTTTTTTACTGCATAAGGAGTTTTTTTATGAGTTTGATACTTGAAAACTGTGCAGAGAAAAACTGGCATTTGACAATTCCTGGATTTTCATCGGAAGAGAGGAGGCACCAAAGTAAACCTGTAAGCATTAGGAATATCTGTTGATTATAGTATTTTTTTTCTCATTATCAATGTCAAATAACTTTATTAAGATGAAGTACAATGTACGTTGGATGATTCTGATGGAAGTCCATAGTTTAGTATCTACAGTTCTTTTTATGAACTTTTGATATTTTTTAAGGTAAATTATCATAATAATATTTTTTTTATCATGCAAATTATGAAGCTTATCAATTATTATTCTAGAACTTCATTTGATTTGATTATAAACCATTATAATCCTGTAACCAGTCATGTCATTTCCTACACACATACATCTACAGGTGATCATGTTGGTCATTCTTGAACCACTGCAAAAATTCATTAATATTTCATGCAAAATACATGTTGACATTGGGTTTAAAATATGCAGTTGTCTAGTGATCTCCACAAGAAGCGTCTTGATATGGTAACTACACTCTCCATATATGTTTTTTTCTTACATCCCCCCCCCCCTCTTGTGGGGTTCTAAAGCTTTTTTCCTTCACTTGTAATGTTGAGTCAGATTCGTGCATTGATGGAGTCCTCTCAGTCTGAAGAAAACAATATCAATCCTAAAGAGATGATAAGACAAGGGCATGGCAACCCAGCTGTTACTAATCACCTGATAAGACCTTCACCAAGTTCAGAGCAGTTGGTTTCACAGTCAGCTGGTTCTCCAATGGTGCAGCAGATTACACGGTTTTAATTGATTTAGGTTTTTGTTTCTGATATGGACTCAATGCAGTTTGATTTAACAGCCTAGGCTTTGCTGGTGAGAATTTAATTTCATCTTTCAATTGTGTGTGTGTGTGTGAAATTTACAGTCTGCACAAATTAGAGATTACTCTGCATGTCCTTTCAATGCCGGTAAAACTGCTTGCCAAGAATGTAGTTCCTGGTCTCTTTGCATTGATGACAAGCAACTAACACGGGTCTAGAAAGAAAAGTAGTGCATAAATTCATCACTCATCATTTAATGCATGGAAGGATATGCCTTATTTGATTTTCTGATTTAGTACAATGCCTAAAATCATGTTGGATTTGCATGTAAGAATAGCTGCATGTTTTCACTGATAGAATTTTGCATGAGAGAGATGAGTTTCATTCATTGCAAGGTGCATTACTATTGCTGCACTTATTCAATATGTTTAACTTCTCATGGTTTAAGGGTGATTAAATGGTATTTGCTATCACTGCAAGCATTTTAGTATCTCTGTTCCTACATTGCTAAAACTTTTAAGCACTTTCTTCTACAGTTTGGATTGGTAGCAGCAAAGCTGTAGTTGGATTGGAGTCCAGCAGATCTGTAATTATATGGAGTAATCCCCTAAATGGCCGTGGAGATTGCATCAGCGGACCATCTAATTTATTATAGTTATCATTGTTGTGTATGATCATTTGATTTGGTGGTGAATAGCTCGCCCTAGTTCAAGTTCATCTAGCGGCTTAAAGAGTGCAAATGGAGGTTCCAGTTGCCTGTCGTGTTTATTTTGCTTGTTCAATGCTGTAAGTTGACATTAAAGAAAGTACAAGAATGGATTTCGCAAAAACTCTACACCATTGGATTTTGGGCTCCACGTGCGTCTCACGGTTTTGGGTTTTTCTTTTCATTTCTTTGGGGGTTGGGGCACTAATGAGACGGTGTAGGATTTTTGTGAAATTCGTTCCTCTGCCTGCTTTCATGTAAAAGGATTTTCCTACGTTCAGGATTTGGTGATCTCGTATCTTAGTATATTATTAGATTAATGCTTGCTGGTGGATGACTCTGAAAACTACTACTCAATACTCTCTAGATTGCATCTTGTTTGCACGCATGCAAATAGGGTTAGGTGGATCTGTTCCGACTCCAAGTAGATTAAATGGCTTATTGTTTTTCACCTGAGAGAACATTGAACATTTTCTGAAGTAAAAGATGTAATGCAATGACAAGTCATTTTCTTGGAAGCAAAGTTCTGTTCATACCGTGAGCCCTAATTTCAAGCACAGGCATTCTCTCTTAGTATATCTGAAGGTCGGTTTCTTCTTTACAATCAATTTTTATACTGAAATAACCCAAAACTGGAAGCAGCAGGAAGGGGCTGATTTATTTTTATTTTTTGTTTTTTACTCCATTAATATTGACAGCATTAATCATCACTTATTGGAGGTCTGCAACTTGTAATGGTTCATTTTTGAAAGAGAAAGCAAGTCGATTTTTCCGTCACTATACCGCACGTGGAATCGAGAGAGATTATATATAGGCTCATGGTAATTTCTTCTCGTAATTATTGCTGCTGATTTTGGTTAGATGAAAAGAAAAATCATGATACATTTGCTTGAATCTAATTATCATATTTTCATAGACCATGTGTTTCATTACAGGGAAAAGAAGAGCAGCTGGTTAGAGGAAAATAAGATATGGAAGGTGGAATCTCCAACAAGAGTTCTTTCCTTTGCCTGGCAAGAGTACGAATGAACCTGGAGCCCATTGCCTGTAGAATCAGCACACAAATGCATAATCTTGACAGTATAGTTTGTAGTTAGCAGTTGAAATTACATAATACAGAATGTTTCACAGCTTGCAAATGAATAAAAAATAATTCGAAAAAGATCATCTAATCTTTTTAAAAGAAATCATCTCAACATTTCAACTTGTTAATTACTGGACTAATTTGTTGAAAAAGTATTGAACGCAGTCAATTAAGAAGAATTTCCTGATATTGTTGGCTTAAACCTAGGTGTGCCATAAGAAGTCGGACATGAGTGAGTAGCTCTCCACCACTTTTAAGTTGCTGGGCATGGTCTCTCCATTCGCAATGACCTGCAGCGTAAGTGAGCATTTCAACCCAAACCTCACTTATGACCTTCCACTTCTCTGCTTCCAACTTCTGCAATTGTTGAGCTAGCTTACACCCATGGACGAGCAGGTACTTGCTACTTCCATATGCTCCAGGAATTGTTGGCGTCGTATCAATAGGAATTGCTATGGCATCTTCCAACTCCTCCTGCTTCGCTTGGAACAATGTGATGCGAGCTTCCCTTGCAGTACCATATGGCTCCTTCTTTCTTACTTGGAAAAATCTCTCCACCTCGTCACTCGCATCTCGATATCTAGACCCTGAATCACTAATTCCCTTGGGAAGCATATTTGGTTTCACGATCAGAAGATAGAACATGTAATCAGAGAGTAATTTAGACATCCTTTGTTTCGAATGGAACTTCTGATCAACATAGTAGCAAAGATCAGTAGCAATGTGCCAAATAAAGAGGCTTTGGTTAAATTCCACAGACGTTGTGCACCAGCGGAATTCTTCTAGCCTTTTCATCTTCTCAAGCACACCATCCCCCCTTTGAGCTAGTAGTCTAGTACGTCGGTTCTCCTTATCTTGGAGATGCTCTATAATCTCATTCCCCTTCTCAAGAAGATTTTCGAAGATCAGATCTTTCAAATTGTCATTTATATGCTCCCAACTTACGTGCAAGTGCTTCAATGTTTCTTGATCGATTCCGATAGACTTGCTCAAACTCTTGATTGTTTTGATTGCAAAGCTAGAACTTATCAGGTTGCACTGTGCCATGGACCCTGACCACCTCTTTTCATTGGCGAAATATGCACGAAGGGAGTAAATGGCATTACCAACGGAATTACTTGGTGTGCTTGTAAACCTAGTTAACCAAATCATTGTCCAATCAGAGAAAACGACTTGTAACGTTGCATAAACCTCCAAACCAAGAGCTCCAGCTAGTAACAGATAAGTTGTATCAACATTGATGGGTGAGCAGCGATGCTTGTCAACGAAGAATGAGAAGGAAACTAGTGTAATGAAAGAGGAGGAGAAGGTAAGGGAGCGAAGAAAAACTCCTTTCCGGGAATAAACTATGGGAGCCTTAGTATAAAGTCTATCAAAGATAAATCCGAGCTCCAAGTCTACCAACTTGAAAGCATCCTTTGATGATTGGCAAGAAATGATAGAGTGGCTGTCCTTCAGTTCAGTAAGGCTGAGGATAAGATTTTCAAAGAGATACAAGGACATCTTGAATAGATAATAAGCTTGATGAAGATAGTTGGTCTGATCAGGAATATGGTGTCCTCGCGGAACAACCATTATACTCTTTGTATCTAATCGCAGGCGAGGCGGGGTTGAGAGCAAAGAGTTTCTGATGTTCTCGGTACTTGAAGATCTGAGCGCCCAAGTCCTCTCCCCATACTTGGCAATTCCGGAAAATAACATAAAAATCGTTATAAATGAGAGGACACTGAAATCCCAAGACTTGAAGACAACATAAAAAGCCACAGAACCTTGAACTAGAAGGTTAAGCAAATGCCTCAACCACAGCTCATTGTCTTCGATGGAGAAAGCTGTGATTGTGTCTGGGCCACCAAGGTGCACGAGAAGGAAAGGTGCCCAAAACGCACGAAGTGAATTGTTTTCTTTTGCAAACTGAATGTCACCCATTTCTCCAAGCTGGCTCCTGGAAAGAACACCCAAAGCAACAGTGGCTACCATGTCTGCCAGCAAGTAAGAAGACCAAACAAGAATTCTGATCCAGATTCTTGTAATGCGCTTCCTCCGAGAACCAAACATGATGAGAAGGATTTGCAGAAAAAGACTAAATGAAACCATCCCTACAAGCTCCCATTTGCTCCAAAGTTTCTTGAGTTGTCCAGGAAAGTGTGGCATTTTTATAGCCATCGATCTCCACATGAAACAATCAGGTCAGCAACTGAAAATTTGTATCATGCAGTTTCATGATTAATTATATTGCTCCTAAAACGTAAGATAATAATCACGACTCATTTACATAAATACAATTAAAATCATTTATTAGGCTACGTACGTGACACACACACACACACACACACATGCAGTGGGGTACTCTGAAACTTTACTCACCTTGAAACAATTAATTAGCAGTATATCGATCCGTGGAAGTACTTCCTAGATAGCACTCATTCAACAACAAAGCATCTGTTCTTCTCTCTGCCAGATGAATTAATGAAGATTGATTTCATATTATACCTAAAGACAAGCTAATTAGCAAGCGCTGCATGGAGCTCACTAAAAAGACAGAAAACCATGCATTCTGTGTAAGAAATTGAAGTGCAAGTAAAGCGATTCTTATTCAATTATTCATCACAAAGTATGGACGTAGATATTTCATGATATATATATAATAGTTTAATATACCAAAGCCAAATGCTAGCTAGCGCCTGTGACTGAGCTAGGCTTAGGCACGCAAAGTATAAAGCTACGTTCATTAGGAAAGTACTATATCATTCCCCATCAGATAGCAAGCAAATACTTTTTTTTTATAATTAAATCTATTTTTTAATTAATTTAATATTAAATGATAAAATTAAAAATAAAATTTAATTATAAAAATAAATCGAATCAACTTTGATTAATCTATCAAACTTAGATCATGAAACCGAGATAAACTTATAAAAAACAAGTCGAATTCAACAAATTATAAAGCTCAATTCTCGATTAACCTAATATTGAAAGATGAAATTAAAAAAAAAACACAAAAAATCACCGAAGTTAATCAACTAAACTCGTGAATCGAGTCATATGAATAAGATAACTTTATCGAATGCAAATCAAAAAAAATATTGAAGAATGAAATATAAAAAAAAAATCAACTATAAAAATAACAAAAAAATTAAGTTAATTAACCTAACTTGTAACCCAGGTTATAAGATCATGATAATCTCATAAAAAAACAAATAAAAAAATTATAAAATTTAATTTTTATTTAACTTAATATTAAAATATTAAATTTTTTAAAAAATACCCAACACTGAAACCATTGAAACCATAAAAGGAAGAAGGTTCATAAACATGAGCATCTCCCCATGTAAACCACATAAGACTGTATACAGACACGTGTCAGCTTAAGAACAACAAAATAGGACATATTGCCTTTTGTACAGCTAGAAATGGACTCTGCAAGGCAGCAAAAAGAGTGAGAAACAGAAACAAGTGGTGAGAAGCTGTAGCATAGTTTTAAAATCTGTTTCGGTCTGACAGGTCGATCCAGGACCCGGCTAACTTGGAGCTAGAACCAGGCCGGGTTTAAGAAAAAATCAACCAGAAATTTAGCTCGGAAAAACCCGGTTGACCCGGAGGGTTTACCCGGGACCCATAAGACCCGGGTAAACCCATATGAGACCCAACTTTTATATATATAAGTAAAACATCACCATTCAGACAGAAAACCCAAACTCTTCAATCGGCAAAGCCATCAATTGCAAAAAAAAGCAGATAGTTGCAATGGGGAGAGAGATGCATATCGGGTGGTGGTGGCAGACCCTATGGGATGGTGGATGGATGTGTTTGTGTTGCAGGGAGAGTTTGTTGAGCAGTTGTTTGGAGGGGGGGTCAGATCTTGTGGTGATGATGGTGATCCGGTTTTGATTGGTGCGGACATGGGTGTGGGTGTGGATTAAGGGCTTTTGTGGTGAAAATCAACGCACGTTTACAAAGAAAGGATTTTGAGGATGAAGAGTGGGGAAGATTAGAGAGAGAAACACAACAAACCCACTAGTGTTTTTGTGGTCTGGAACAAAAACGAAAAACTGTAAAAGAAAGAAAGAAATTACAATACACACAAAAAAAGGCTGAAATAAGTGGGGGGGAAGAATCTCGTTTTTTCTTTGTGGCTTGCTTCATCAAAGCTTTCACCTCAGCAACATAACCGCCGTGTGCGATCTGGAGTCCTGTTGGCATGGTAGTTGAAGAAGAAGAAGACGTAGAGAGCCGTGGAAGCAAAAAAATGGAGTTGTACTCTACAAAAGCAAATCCATCATTGAAAATTCAAAATAGAGAAGGGAATGCTAGATTTTTCTTCCTTTATCTCTCTAGCTTTTTGTGGTTAAGCCTAAGAATTTATTTCTCTATTTACATGTTGTGTAAATCATAAATAAAACAAGGATCTTAAATTCTAATATTCATCTGTTAGACATTTCTTGTTTTCTTTTTGTGTATTTTTTTAGGTTGATCCGGGTCCACCCATCTGACTCGTGATCCGATCATTATAGCAGGTTGACCACTGAATCGGGTTTAAAAACTATGAGCTATAGTGCCCATATTTTTTATACTTGCTCAGTAACACTAACCATTTATATAGGATTAGCATTCTCATAAACAAAAACAAAAAAAATCTATTCACAACAAGTGTTTTTGCAGAACATAAAAGATTTTTCAAAAGAATTGAATTTGAACACGAATACTTGTCGATGTTTATTTATTTTTGTATTTTAAAAATATTTTTAAAAGTATTTTAATTATTTTCTTTACTTTAAATTAGTAATTTTTTGGTATTTTCAGATTATTTTGATGTGTTGATGTCAAAAATAATTTTTTAAAGATAAAAAAAATATTATTTTAATATATTTTTAAACGAAAAACACTTTAAAAAACAATCATTGCTACACTTCCAAACACCCCAAAAAATCTTTGATTTTCTTTTTTTCATAGGTATAATTCTCACCATCTTTGTATGATGGTGATAAGTGTATATTGTATTATTTAACACCATCCTCTACAAAGAATGATGCATGTTAATATTGATTAGCATATTCCTAGCTTTTTTGAAGGTTTAAATTAATCTATTACATTTTTATTTATTTTAGTCAATAAATTTTATATAAATAGAATTAATGTTCATACATGTTGTATCCAAATATTATATACCTTTTACAACTACACATATTTAAAGAGACCTACCACACCCACGTTGGAGTTGAAAATCAAGTATTAAAATACATTTAGTAGTTAAACTAATCGAATGTAGATATAATATATGAGTTAAGAGTATGTGTAGAAACACAAATTTTCTACAAATCAAATTTTACCATGTGTTATTTTATTCTTTAAAAGAAAGGATAAAATAAAATTAAAATAAATGACATGGAAAATAAATGAGCCTTCATATATTTCTTGACCAATGAAAAGTTGACACTTGGGATGAGATATTCAAGATATCTTGTCATAAATGCAAGATCCCATCAGATATCTTGTCATAAATGCAAGATCTCGTCAATAAATATCAATCAATAAAATTATACCATGTGGCATTGGAAAAGGACCTGAGAGCCCCTACAGATCTCTATAAAGAGAGGGGGATTCTTGGAGATATAAATTTTCTTCAAGACAAGTTCTTCAAGCAAGGAAGCTCTCTTAAAAGTTCTCAAGCCTCCTTTATCAACGCTTGAAGTCTACAAAGAACGAAGCTCTGTTGGATCAAGCCTAAACGCCCCATTAGAGTTCTTTAACAACACTTTAAAGACAAATCAAAGGTACTCTTCAAAGCATCAAATCACCAGGGGGATTCCTGGAGATACAAATTTTCTTCAAGACAAGTTCTTCAAGCAAGGAAGCTCTCTCAAAAGTTCTCAAGCCTCCTTCATCAACGCTTGAAGTCTACAAAGAACGAAGCTCTGTTGGATCAAGCCTAAACGCCCCATTAGAGTTCTTTAACAACACTTTGAAGACAAATCAAAGGTACTCTTCAAAGCATCAAATCACCAAGGAGATTCCGAGAGATACAAATTTCCTTCAAGATAAGCTCTGCAAGCAAGGAAGCTCTCTCTCTCTCTCTCTCTCTCTCTCTCTCTCTCTCTCTCTCTCTCTCTCTCTTCAAGCAAGGAAGCTCTCTCAAAGAGTTCTCAAGCCTCCTTCATCTACGCTTGAAGTCTACAAAGAACGAAGCTCTGTTGGATCAAGCCAAAACGCCCCATTAGAGTTCTTCAACAACACTTTGAAGACAAATCAAAGGTACTCTTCAAAGCATCAAATCACCAAATCTCGCTAAGCTCTGTTAGATCAAACCTAAATGCTCCATAAGAGTTCTTCAGCAACACTTTGAAAACGAATCAAAGGTACTCTTCAAAGTATCAAATCACCACATCTCGCTTCGCAATACACACCCAAATTCGCGTTCTTGCAAAGCACAAATCTCAGCTTGATTACTCAAATAAATCAAGTCACCATATATCAAATCCAAGGGAAGAATCAGAGGATTGTCTTGTTTTTTTAAAAGAATATATTACGTAGAGATTGTACCCATTCATATATTTAATAAAATCATATATTTGTACACGCGTGCTTGTTTAATTTCAGGTGCTCAAAATTGTGTCTACAAATTTCTGGCGACTCCACTGGGGAAATCTCTACCTCTCATCTCTTCCCTTCAAGAAAGAATTTTCAACAAACTCTCAATGGCAACTAGGAGGAAAATGATCACCATTGTCGCTTCGGAAAGCAACAAGGCTACTTATTCAAGTCGCCGACATACCATTAAAGATTCTTTAACTCCGCCATTGAAAACAAAATCCATCGTCGAGTTGTATGCACAAACTAAGCCGACTCTCAAGATGACATCGACCTTGAATGCAAGAGGGGCACAAGATCTCGCCTCAAAGATGAAGCCACAAGCAACGCCACTACAAGAGTCAAGTGGGGCTCGTGAAATTCTCTTCGGCACTTAAGGCGACTTCGACAATTCACCTATGGAAACTTCTCCGTGTCAATCACCAAGTAAGGCTTCGGGTTTTGGCACCATGTCAGTGATGATGACCGAGACAACATCTTTGGAGGATCAAGTGGCTAACTTGACAAAACTCGTTGAGGGGTTTTCGACTTCACTCAAGGCAAAAGACCACGAGATAGCACGGGAAAGCTCAATTCACAGACCAGGTGGAAAGCTCAATTCAACCCTCGTATTCGTATGCGAAGTCGTACACCCAAAAAATCGACCTGTTAAAGATGCCTCTAAGTTACCAACCACCAAAGTTTCAACAATTCGATGGCAAGGGAAATCCTCGGCAACACGTAGCTCACTTTGTGGAGACTTGCAACAATGCCGGGACTAATGGCGATCTCATGGTAAAACAGTTTGTTCGTTTCTTGAAAGGTAATGCCTTTGACTGGTACACTGACTTGGAGTCTGGCTCGATTGATACTTGGGAGTAGTTGGAGTGCGAGTTTCTTAACCGCTTTTACAGCACTCATCGTGTGGTTAGCATGATTGAACTCACTAATACACGTCAATGGAAGGAAGAGCTTGTCATTGACTACATTCATCGGTGGAGAAACCTTAGCCTCAACTGTAGAGATCGGCTCACCGAAACTTCAGCGCTGGACATGTGTATTCAAGGGATGCATTGGGGACTACGCTATATTTTACAAGGTATCAAACCAAAGTCTTTTGAAGAATTGGCTACTCGAGCACACGACATGGAACTTAGCATTGCGGCGGCTGAAAGCTCATCATTACCTATACAAGAGCCAATGAGAAATAAGCTTGAAGGTCATAGATTTGAAAAAAGCACTGCAAAGTTAACTCGACTACCACAAGGGTACCAACTGGAAGTAAGAGGAATGATCGAGCGACACCGGTTACTTTTCGAAAGGGTGAAAGAAAGAAACTATCCCTGAAAGAGCGACAAGAAAAGGTGTATCCATTCCCCGACTCAGACATATCTAGGATGCTGGATAATTTGCTTGAGGCAAATATCATTGAGTTACTGGAGGTGAAACGCCCCAATGAAGCAAACCAAATGGACAATCCAAAATATTGCAAAAACCATCGCTTGATCAGTCATCCCGTAGAGAAGTGCTTTGTGCTGAAAGATAAGATCATGAGGCTACACGAGAATGGGGATATCATTTTTGATGATGAAGTAGCAACCTCTAATAACACAACCATGGTCAATTTAGGACCACGCCAGTCACTCCCTACAATAAGTTTTGGCTCATTTGAACCTATAGAGCTTGGAATCATTTTGCCTATGAGCTTCATTGCATCCTCAAGTCAAACTCCATATATAACCCTCGCACCTCATGTTGACAACTCGAAACCTGATTCATCTGAAAATTATGATGACGAAGGATGGATATTAGTTATGCATAGAAGAGGAAGGAAGAGGCGTATGCAGATGACAAAGCCAGCTAGAATGAGGATCTCGACGGTGAGGAAGCTAATTGAGCCAATACGCCGAAAGATTCAACGAAAATCCATACCAGTTAAAAATAAGGGTTTTCCAGCTCAAAGTCTAAGGAAGCTTGTTACACTGGATAAGTACATGCCAATAGAGACGAGAAGGATTGAAAATGCACTTGCTGCTTGCTATCATATTGATGAAGAGAAAACTCTTATTGAACCTGCCATGAAGGAAAGTCATGCTCACTCTTCAAACTTGGCTCATGGTGTTTGCATAACAGAGATATCCTTCAACGACGAAGACTTGTTGCTTGGATCAAAACTCCATAATCAGTTGCCGTTCATTAAAGGATATGTTGATGAAAAGATGGTGAATCGTATCTTGGTGGATGATGGCTCGACGGTCAATATACTACCTCTTAAGACTATGAAAGAGTTGGGGATTCCTATGGATGAACTCTTCCTAAGTCATGTAATGATTCAAAGTTTTAATAAGAAGGGCAAAATGCCATAGGAAAGATAAGGCTTGCGATACACATGGAAGATATGAAGTTCAATGCACTTTTCCATGCCATAGATGTCAAAACTACTTATAATATGCTACTTGGACGACCATGGATACATGAAAATAGTATCATCTCCTCAATGCTCCACCAATGTTTTAAGTATTGCCAAGATGGGGGCAACAAATTCCTCTCCAAATGGGATGGCCCTTATATGGTTCAAGAAGTCTATACCAACGAAGCTTACAAAATTGTTGATGAGAATGGATTGAGGATTGGGCCTATCAACGTCAAATTCTTGAAAAGATACCATGCTTGAAATCTAATATAGCTTCTAGCCCGCACGAGCTAAAACTGCGACAGGCAAAAAAAAAAAAAAAAAATTGAACTACGTTATAACTTGATCTTTTATCCACAAAGGTACGTAAGTAACTTGGAATTCGTTCCGAGTACAGTCATGCAAAAAAAAATAAAAAAACAAAAACTCTTTGACAAAAAAAATGCTTTGAACTACGTTGTGACTTGATCCTTTATCCACAAAGGTACGTAGGCAACTTAGAATTTATTCTAAGTACAGTCACATCATCCTTTAAAGCTATTCGAGCCGATATGATTGTTCACATGAAGAAAAAAAAAAACCTCAAAACACAATTATAACATGGAAGTTCAGGTAACAAGATATAAGTGAATAGAATTTATTAATAGAAGAATTCTATTACATAGCGTATGTAGTCTCAGCAGAAAATCTTAAACTAGTGTTACCAAACAAAAAATATCCACAGCACGAGAAACCATCAGCGTTCTACGGTTTCAGGGAGTCTGTTAAATCCGGCCACGAGAACATAATTGATTGCCCAATAGTTAATGGGTGTTGCTTGGGTTGGAGCGATGAAGTGATAGCCATGCCTTGTTGCCTCTGGAGAGCTTTGGAGAAGAGCATGATTCTGTACCAGCAATGAAACATCAAGACCTGGGGAAGCTGTGTTTCCGTTGATGGAAGCAAATGAAATTGCAAAAGGAGCAGACGTCTGAGGACTTAAAAGCTAGTGTTTGTGGCCGCTGCGGTTTCTTTTCACTGGTATTTCCACTTGCCCTATAGGCACCACCCGCTGGTGTGGGATTCATCAAAGCAAAGTTCGCAAGATGTATTGGCATTAGATTCTGGCCATAAATACTTATGTTTGAGCCGGAATCTTGACTGTCAACAGTTGATGGACTGTACGGGCTTGGGGAGTAACATTCTGAATTTGCATCAGCTACCGCTGCTAGTTTGGTACAGATTGATTCTGCAAATGGTTGGATCTGAATGACTGTTGCTGATTCCACCTAATTCACTCTCATGTGGTTTATGCTGCTGATTCTGCAAATGCTTCTGGGATGACGAGGAGCCACTAGAAATACTTGGATTTTGATGACCTTGTTGGCCTTGTTGTGTCTGTATGAATGGTTGTTGCTGTCGCTAAAACTGGAGGATGAAGCATTCAAGAAGAATAAAATTGATCCATTGAAAAAAAGGCATAGCTTGAGGATGGGTTCCTTTGTAAGCTGTTGTGGCCCCAACATGTGCAGGGATTTGAATCTGGTACGCACCATTCTGCAAAATTGCCAGGTATTGAGTTTCATTGCCAGGAAAGTTTGGGTAGTTGAAGGTCATTGTCGTAGCGCCTGTTATTGCTGATGCCGTGGCATTTCTTGAAGCAGAACTTGAGCTACTTGAGGAAGCTACACTGCCAACAGAAGAAGAAGGCCTCACACTGACTGGTCGGATAGAAGCTGCTGCTGCAGCAACTTGTTATTGATTCATTGGGAAGATAAAAGTGGGCCCTTGCATGCAAAATATTACCATGAGCCCTAGGAGCAGGGTTTGCTGAAGCAAAAATATTCGTTGTTGCTATCTGAACTAGAGATCTGGTTTCCAATCCACACTTAAAGAATAAGCACCTGGGATCAGGAGAGTAAGCTAACTCACTTCACAAAACAAAAGGACATTATGCATGAGTTGAACAAGAAATTGAATACCTGTTAGAATTGATGCAGGCAACATGAGGAAAATATGGGGAGTCCCTGGGAAGGTCATTCACCGGATAAAAGGCTGTTTGGCGATGCTGCGCTATAGTAAAGAAAAAAAAAAAAGAGCCCTCGATCACAATGTCACAAGACAAGCTGAGAATTAGCAGACTCCCTATGTGATTGCTAGTAGCAAACAACAGTCGAATGAGGCTAACGGTAACTCACAGCCCTGCAATAATAATAGATGCTAATTAATTGAATTGAAACATGCACGAACTCACCAGCAACTCAATCGGGCTTAGTCAAGTCTGTTTTAATAACAAGTTCGCGCCATCCATCATGCAGTTGCAGGAGCAGACAAGGTTGCCTTTGGTTAACACAAACATGCCAACAATATGTTTTCCAAGTCTTGTTCTTTGAATAAGAAGCAAAATCAGAAAGCAACAAACGCAACAAGAAAACTGCTACAACTCCTTCAAATATATGTTTGGCGTCTATTTTTTTTTCTCTTGCAGTGCAAGCTCTCTCTTTGGATGTGCTATCGAGAACTCTGCAGTCTCCAAGGCTTTGAAAGGAATTTTCATCTAGATAACAACAGTCCAGAAACAACTCTTCCAGAACCTGCTAAGGTTAAGTAAAAAAAAAATTTGTTGCTGCTGCTGCAACATCCAGAGCTCACCTTCATTGTCAACACAAAAAAATGGTTGCCTTCTAGTCGCGGAGCAGTTTCTGTAGGAGGATTGGTGGGGCAAAGGCAATCAGAGGATGATGTATTGAGAAGTGCTTGCAATCAGAGGATGATGTACTGGGAAGTGCTTTCATTGCTTCACCATGTAACTCAACCATGGCAGATTTTTGTCGAAGTTTGAATAACATCTGCTAGCTCGGTAATAAATAGATGACAACGAATTGGAGCAATGGCTACTAGCTTCTTCATTAACCCCAACCAAAGCCAAATCAAACTCAGCCGATATAAATCCACTCTTCAAAACAAAGAAACCTCTCTATAGGATCCTTCCCTGCTCCCTTGGGTGACCGTTTCCCTATCTTCTCTTCCACTACTGGTCTTTATTATAAAAGAGAGAAGTTTAAGTTACTATCATCATGAGCTTTTGTTAAAAGTTTAAAGATTATTTCACCTGCACAACTCAGAATTGTGCTCTGCATACAAAAAAAAATTGCAAAACAAATACTGAAGACCCATGCATACCTGCTAGGACTGGTGGAGGCTGTGCTGACGAAAAAGGGGGAAGAATTGCGAGGCTGCACTGCGCTATTTGGTACACATAAGAGAAACATAATTCTCTTTTATAGCCGCCTCAGTAATTCTTTCCTAATCTAAAACAACAGATCTTTCTTATTCTGTGAGAGCGAACGCGGCTTCCAGTACAGGAAATTCTTTTGTTCTCTTGCTTAATAATTCATTCACGTTGGACAATTCATTCAGGAAAAAAAAAGAAAGGTCGATTAAGCTAAGTCAAGCTACCAGCATTAGAGGATCTTTTGCTTTGTCCAAGCAGTTGATTGACTCTGATCAATTAATTCAGGAAAGAAAGTCAATTAAGCAAAGCAATTTACGTGAAAAGTTCTTTTGCTGTCTGGACATTCTTTCAGGAAAAGGTTGAAATTAATAAAGGATGGAGGGCACGGTTCCCATGGCAATGAGAAAAGGGAGTTGCAACTTTTATAATTCATAACTTGCTAACCGTTGATCGGAATCACGAATGGATTGCGTCGATGGATTCAGCACAATGAGATCTCTAAAACAAGAAGTTACAGTGACCACTTCCAGTGAAAAAAAAAGTTCCTGCAGCCCGGTTAAAGTGTTGGTTGCTTTTCGGGTATAAAGATAAATTTTGTTTGGTAGTTTCAAATGAGATATTGAACTTGGATATTTTATTTTTTGATTTGATAAATTTCAATCAAGATTGGTCATAGATTTCTAATTTTGACTATTATATTTTATTTTCACAATGAAATTTATCTATTTATTGTGAAAATCTAATATAATCAAATCAAATTTTAGTCGAAAATATAAAACCCTCTCAACCATATTTTTCGAGATATGCCCACTTGTTTCGAAAGTAAGTGAACTTGTCTCGAGAGGGCATCTGTAGAAACACAAATTTTCTACAAATCAAATTTTACCATGTGTTATTTTATTCTTTAAAAGAAATGATAAAATAAAATTGAAATAAATGACATGAAAAATAAATGAGCCTTCATATATTTCTTGACCAATGAAAAGTTGACACTTGGGATGAGATATTCAAGATATCTTGTCATAAATGCAAGATCCCGTCAATAAATATCAATCAATAAAATTATGTCATGTGGCATTGGAAAAGGACCCGAGAGCCCCTACATATCTCTATAAATAGAGGGCCTCAACCTAAAGAGAGGGGGATTCCTGGAGATACAAATTTTCTTCAAGATAAGTTCTTCAAGTAAGGAAGCTCTCTTAAAAGTTCTCAAGCCTCCTTCATCAACGCTTGAAGTCTACAAAGAACGAAGCTCTGTTGGATCAAGCCTAAACGCTCCATTAGAGTTCTTTAACAACACTTTGAAGACAAATTAAAGGTACTCTTCAAAGCATCAAATCACCACGGGGATTCCTAGAGATACAAATTTTCTTCAAGACAAGTTCTTCAAGCAAGGAAGCTCTCTCAAAAGTTCTCAAGCCTCCTTCATCAACGCTTGAAGTCTACAAAGAACGAAGCTCTGTTGCATCAAGCCTAAACGCTCCATTAGAGTTATTTAACAACACTTTGAAGACAAATCAAAGGTACTCTTCAAAGCATCAAATCGCCAGGGGGATTCTGAGAGATACAAATGTCCTTCAAGACAAGCTCTGCAAGCAAGGAAGCTCTCGCTCTCTCTCTCTTTTCAAGCAAGGAAGCTCTCTCAAAGAGTTCTCAAGCCTCCTTCATCTACGCTTGAAGTCTACAAAGAACGAAGCTCTGTTGGATGAAGTCAAAACGCCCCATAAGAGTTCTTCAACAACACTTTAAAGACAAATCAAAGGTACTCTTCAAAGCATCAAATCACCAAATCTCGCTAAGCTCTGTTGGATCAAGCCTAAACGCTCCATAAGAGTTCTTCAGCAACACTTTGAAGACGAATCAAAGGTACTCTTCAAAGTATCAAATCACCACATCTCGCTTCGCAATACACGCCCAAATTCGCGTTCTTGCAAAGCACAAATCTCGGCTTGATTACTCAAATAAATCAAGTCACCATACATCAAATCCAAGGGAAGAATCAGAGGATTGTCTTGTTCTTTTGAAAGAATATATTACGTAGAGATTGTACCCATTCATATATTTAATAAAATCATATATTTGTACATGCGTGCTTGTTTAATTTCAGGTGCTCAAAATTGTGTCTACAATATGTTTCTCGATATTATACCTATTACTAGCTATTTAACTCGTGTTATATTGTTGGTTATAATGTTTTTTTTAAAAAAAAACATATTGGGTGTACATGATACTTCAATGTATTTTTTTAAATAAAAAATTCAAAGTATAAATTAAAAAGCCTATGTAAATATCTAATTAAATAAATCGATAACTATTTATGTAAATAAAAAAAATTATTAACAATAACCAAGAAAAAAACTGAAAAAAATTGAGAGATGAATGTAAATCAAGATATTTAATCACATAAAATAAAACATTCACCCAGTTGTGTTTACTGAACTTATTTATTTAATTAATAAAAGATAAATTCACACCCTAAAAAACTCATTACTTAAAAGATAAATACAAATGAAACTAACTGAATAAACCCACATCATAAAAAATATTATGTAATGTCGAATACAACAGCAATATTATTTAAAAATAAATATTTTTTATTTTAAAAAACCAGCTTCATTTGTGTAAAAAATATCAATGAATTATAAAAATCAAACAGAAACAGTACAAAAAAAACACTTATATTAAAAAAAGACATGCAAAACTCGTGACCTAAGTCATAAGACCGAGATAAACCCATAGAAAAAGCTTGAAGAAAATCACAAAACTAATATTAAAAAAAACTAATATAGAATGATAAGATCGTACGAAGCTGAATTCCTAACAAATGAAATGTCGAAAGATGAAATCAGGATAAAATATCAATTACACAAAAAGATCTAAAACAATAAAAGTGAAAAAAGTATTAATTAGAGGAATATAAATTTTCAATTGGAGCGTTAATTAAATAGAAAAATAGATTTAATAAAAGAAAAAGCAATTCAAAAGAATGAGGATCATATTGAAAAAAAAACAACAAAAAATTTGATTGAAGAATGAAATTGAAAGCCAAAAAGACTTTAACAAAAGTGCCAAGGAAATTTTTTTTAAGAAAAATGAGGAACAAAATGAAAAACAAAAAATATGAGAAATTGCAATTGAAGAACTAAATTGAAGAATAAAACTTCTATAAAATAAATTAGAACAAAATAAGAAATTAAAAGAATGAGGAATGATATTAATAAAAAATGACAAATTATAATTGAATAACTAAATTAAAAAGAAAAAAACTTATATAAATGAAAAAAAAAACAAAATAATAAATTTAGAGAATAAGGTTTGAAATTGAAAAGTAAGAAACAAAGAGGACAATGTTGTATATTACCTGTCAAGAGAGAGAAAAGAAGAGAAAAAAATCAAATAATCACTGGTGAAAATCCGACCATCGTAAGCTTCCTTGCGCTGTTCCACATGGAAGAGGACACGATGATGCATCTAGGGAGACAATGGAAGGCCAGTTTTGGCCACCGAGTGACATCACACATGCCATTTGAATGACGCGAATGTCATTCACTCATTGATGTATGTTGACCATATGCCAACAACTTTCTCATTAAAAAAATTCAAAAATAATTTGAAAGTAAAAATATACTCCCAAATAAAAAGCTTATTTTTTAAAAAATCTTTTCTAAAGTTAAAGATGTACTTTCATTGTATATGAATATTTAAAAACCCCAAAAAAACCTTATCCAATATCTCAATAAGTTTTTGACCTAGGGGCAAATAAGTATTTTTACTGTTAAGAAGTTTATAAAATGTCAAGAAAGCCCTTGGCCAATAATTTTAAATTTTGTTGACTTTAGGGGTAAAAAAGTATTTTTACTGTGCTGAAAAATTCAAAGACATAAACACCTTTGTAGAATCTGTTAATGACCAATGAACCAATGAAAAGTCAATATTGAAACCTCTTTGTTACTACCCAACATGAATTTGAGACCTCTGAAATTAAAAGGAAATTATAGAAAATAGAGTCATCAACTAGTTCTTTAAAAAGACTACAAATTCTAAAATATAAATTGGTTCTAAAGTTTTGAGTAAAGGTTGGTCATGTCTAAGGGAAGATAAAAATCACCCTTACTATATCATTTCAAACAAAAAATTACTTTATCTTTATGTTTTCTTCTAAATTCATTTTTTTTACACATGCTATTAATTGTGTAAATTGTTTTTTGAGCTTATTTGCAAATTATTTATTATAGGTTGATTTTCATATAGTTAATGTTGGACTCTATGTCTTGTAACTTAATGATTTTTTTCTTATTTTAATTTAAAAGGATCATGTTAGGCCTATGTTGATCCCTTTAACTAGAAGACTCGTTGACCTAAACATTAAAATCGAAGTCGTGTCCAATTGATAAAAAATTTGTCGTTGCATTTTGAAACCAAATTTATGGTTAAAAATGTTGTGTTAGGCCTATATGAATCCCTAAAACTAGAAGACTTGTCAATCTATTGGTTAAAAAAGGAGCTTAAATCAAAATGTTGTCAATTAAACAAAAACTCGTCTAGTTATCATCAAACTTATTTTAGGGTTGGAAGCATTGTGCTAGTTTTACATCCGTCCTTAAAATCAGTAGCAAGTCAACATAACAGTTAAAACCAAGTTTAATCAAAACGTCACCAATTTGACAAAAACTTACCAAAAATTTGTCAACTCAATTTTTATTTTTTTTTTCAAAAATAAATATTTACAATGAAATTATATATTAAACCACTTCATATGGTTTTTTAAAATTAACCTTCTAAAGCTATTGGGATAACATTGGAGTTATTGGAAAAATAGGTAGACAGTGTCGATGCGTGATCAATATGTGTTGGCCTATTGAGGAGGTTGTGACTATTTGGATCATGTGTGCCTCCTTAGTGTCTTCCTTTTGACTCTAATGGCGAGCCTTGCTGCCATCTATAAAGGAAGATAGGGTCACTTGAAGTTTTAGCTTCTTTCATCTCTCTTGGTTTCTCTTTGTTTCATGTGGGTTTGACTGTTTTTTTAGTGCTAGAAAGGAGTTAACAATGTTAGTGGTGGCTATGGTATGACTGAAGTGTTGGTGGAAGGTTTGATTTTAGTCAAAAAAATAAAGGACATTGAGGGTCCAATCGGTTAGAAAATGGTGAAATAGAGGTTCTCAACATGGAGAGAGAAGCAACGACTTGAATCTAGAGGAGCAAAAAGCAAATATAATGTTATGGTGGTTGTGTTGTTGTCAGTGGTGATGGACAATGTGGATTGTTGCAGTTTTGTTCCTTTGCCTTTTTTTTTTCTTGATTTCCTTTTCTTCCTTCTCTCTCGCACACTTTTTTTCCTAAAAATTTCTCGCTACACAAAAATTCTCTTTTCTTGCACTTTTTTTTTTCTCTCTAAAATTTTTCTCCTCTCCTTCTCTTTCCTTTTGATTTCTTTGTCCCCACCTTTTTTTCTCTACCATTCACACATCTTTTATAGTTTATACTACACTATCTAAGAATATTTGTATCTTTATTTCTTTTTTTCCCCTTATCCTCTCATTCTCTAATTCCTCAGCGAAGGAGTTAAAACATGTATTCATTTTAGTCCTTCTTTCCATGCTTGATTATCGTTAAACTTACTAGTCTTTATTTTGTTATTTCTTCATTTTCTTTCATTTTAAGATTTTATTTTTCAATTTTTTTATTTTTTTTAAATTCATCGATACTAAAATGATAGGCAAAAGGTAAATAATTGTGAAATAACTGTAATTGGTTAAATTGCATAAAAAACACATTTATTAAAAAAAATCCTAGTTTTTAAATTTTTAAAAATGTTATCAAAAAAGGGGGGCCAAAATCGAGTTATGACACTCATTATTTAAATTCTTGCCTAGCTCAGATTTCAAATTAAATCATGAATGAGTTGATCTGATGTGATTCAACCAACTTAACAGGTTAAAAAGCAATGAGAAAGACTAGTAAAAAACTGGTTTCATTACTAAAACGTAAGATTGATTTTAATTTTATTACTTGACTAATCTCTTGCATTCAACAAAAAGAGCTTATGTTTATCCATCCATAATTCTACTTGAGAATCTAGAATCTTTTGACTATTAACAAAAACTCTAAAACTTGTGGGAGTTTCATTGTAGCTCAACACATAGTTTACTATGAATTGCTATAATGAAATTACCATATTACCCATGAGTGGAAAAAGATGAAGCCTTAAGGGTAAGAGTGTTTTGGTTTTTTTCGCTGACCCCTTGGCCATGAAAAGATTCCAACAGGGGTGTTTATTTTTTAAAAAAATTTTTAGTATAATAAAAATACTCTTTTACTCCTAAAATCAACAAAATTTAGAACTATTGACCAAAGAATTTCTTGACTCTTTGTAAACTTCTTAACAATAAAAATACTTATTTGCCCCCAGGGTCAAAAAATTGTTAGGCTGTTCGATAAAGATATTTTGATGTTTTTAAACATCCATATACAATGAAAATACATCTTTAAACTTGGAAAAGACAAAAAAAAAAAACTTTCATTATTTTTTGGGTTTTCAATAAAACAAGGCTAATTGCTTTTCTAAAATCAAAAACATATTGGAGATTCTGAATATTTTTTATTGAACAAAAAATTGACTTTTTTAAAGGTTTTTATAGTTCGGGATTACATTTCAATAGTAACATATTTAGGATTTTTTTGTTGCATCAAGTAAAACATAACCTATATATTCTAATGAATAAACAATGTTTAGCAACAACAAAATGCACTAGCAGTGATTTTTGAGATCTCATTTAAAAAAAAAAACAATTGAAAGGTTTGATGTTGAGTTCAAGACGGTAAACATGAGAGATTCCAACAATGCCACATGAGAAAAGATAACTCATTACTGAAAGAGAAGAAATCATACAAGAAATCAATTATAGAAATTGGTGTTTGAAAAAGAGACAAATCATCACTTGAAGAGAGAGAGAAAGAGATCATTTGTCATTTGGTCACTTTATATTATAATATATGTCGCACCCTCGCGGCGGGGCGCGGCAATCCCTCGATTGGTTTCGAGGTCGTTTTCTGTTTTTGTGAATAAAGGAGTCGCTACCTAGTATTATGGTCACTAGGAAACCTAACTAGTCTTTCAGAGATTCTAAGGCAAGGGATTGGTTGCGCAAAGGGAAGGTATTAGCACCCCTAGTACGCCCTATCTAAGGTAAGCTGCCTGGTGTTTGGTTTGCCTTATAATTGCTATGGTGTTGTTGGTTTTTTTTTTTTATCTTATCTATTTTCCTAGGTTTGATTCAAACTAAATTGATTAAGATAGAAATCCAAGGAGATTTCATATGCTTCAAAAGCTCATTTCTCCCTTAGTATTTTAAGAGTTTGCAACTCGTAAATCGTAAGGAGGAGGGACAGAAATTTAGAAATCTAGGGCGCTTTAAAAACCTATTTTTGCCTTAGTGTTTTATACTCTCACGGCTCGTAAATCGTGGAGTAAAAAAATTGAAATGTCCTCGATTATAATCAAGGCTTCTTTCAAGGATATGTGCGGATTTATTTTTCCTAGAAAATTATTTTGGATATTTACCACTCCGGGTTTCTTTATCCAAATATTAATAGTGAATAATAACAAATTATTCCCAATAATATTTTGGATATTCATCCTTTAAGGATTTCTTTATCCAAACATTAGTAGTGAATAATAGATGAATTTCCCCAAAGTAAGATTTTTATATTTTTTAAAATATTGGTCAATACCCTTTGGAGTTTTACAAACATGTTGTAAAATCCAGAAGTGCAAGAAAACAATTTTTTTTATGTTTAAGAAATCTATGCAAAAGCATACTGTTTTTTTAGTGCTAGAAAGGAGTTAACAATGTTAGTGGTGGCTATGGTATGACTGAAGTGCTGGTGGAAGGTTTGATTTTAGTCAAAAAAAAATAAAGGACATTGAGGGTTTGATTGGTTAGAAAATGGTGAAATAGAGGTTCTCAACATGGAGAGAGAAGCAACGACTTGAATCTAGAGGAGCGAGAAGCAAATATAATGTTATGGTGGTTGCGAATTGAAAACCGGGTATTCTAAATACGAGATTAGTATATATATTTTTTTACAACATAAAAAAATTCAGACTTTAAAATAAATATTCCAGAAAATAAATCTCTTTCTCTTTCTTTATTTTTTCAAAAAAAAAAGAGTAAGGAAGTCCGGCTGGGTCACTTGCCCAAGGAAGTGACCCGGCTGGACACAAAAAAAGAGGGGGCGCAGGTAAAGTTCAAAGAAAGCTGGCGAGCACTGTTCAAGTGAATTAATTCACTTGAACAGTGCAAACACAAAACAGAAAACATGCATGCTGCGAGGTGAAGAGAAAAAAACAGACCTGGGAACAGAAGTGAAGAAGCTGCAGTGATGTTGAAAACGTGATGGTTGATCCGGTGTTCGTCTGTTTCAAATATTTTCCTCCTGCTCTGTATTTACGTTTGCTTCTCTGCGTCCAAGCATTCAGAACTGCAGGTCTCACTGATTTTTTCTTCTATTTACTGCGTTTTCTTTTTACTCTGCCTCTCTTGCGTTTTTTCTTATCTTTCTCTTTGCTGTTTTTTTCTGCTCCTTTCTCTCCGGTTTTCTCCTCTTTTTTATGCTCTTTCTTTCTGCGTTTTTCCACCTCCTCTCCTAGGTCATTAGAGGGGCTTATATATAGTCTAACATATCTTTATTTAGGAAAGATTTAATGCATTAATTCCAGGATGCAAATCCCTACTGATTTGCAGTAAAAAAAAATGCAAAAAGGAAACTGCCATATTCTGATTTTGATGTCTGATTTTTTCCAATTTTTTTAGAGGATGATGTGGCTTCTTTCTATCCTTCCATAGGGCCAGTTGCTCCCTTTGAAATGAGGCAATAGAAACATGGTTGCAGCTCCAAAAATCAGGCGTGATGATAAAGGAAAAACAACAGGAATTTGCAGAGAAAAAAGGAAAGAAATCAGTGGAGGGTGCAGCTGCAAAGTCGTATTTTTCTTATTCGGTGTGGTAAAAATCCCATCATTTATGATGATCCAACCCTCCTCTCCAGCTTTCAATGTGTTTTTTTCAATTCAATCCCTCAATTTAGCACTTTTCGATTCAATCCTTGGTCCAAAAAAATCCTTTGAATCAGTCCCGCGAACTTGGGCAAAAACCCTTCTCGCAGCAAGGAATCCCTACTTTCAACACTAGATATTTAAACGGGAATATCTTGAGCTTTTGATATTGAAATCAAGCGATTCAAAAGTCCAAATTCATCTACGTGTCCCGGACTACAACTTTGATGAAGGATTAAAAGTGAGATAAATTCGTTTTGAATAACAGAATTGCAACCAAACTCGGCTAGAAACCTTCTCGCGGCAGGATTCTATGTTTTCACACTAGATTTCAAACAAGAATATCTTGAGCTTTTGATATCAAAATCAAGCAATTCAAAAGCTCAAATTCATCTACATGTCCCAGACTACAACTTTGATGAAGGATTCGAAGTGAGATAAAATCATTTTGGATAACAGAATCTGGTTGGTCAAAAAGGATCTCTAGGTCTAATTTAGAAACTGACAATGCCGAGAATCCTGATATGGCTGAGAGTATGATCTAAGAACAAATCAAAAAAATTTGTGATGGAAATACAGTTTTTAGTGCAAAACTCGAGTCAGGATCCTTCCTACGGTAGAATTATCTGCCTTCACGTTAGATATTCAAACGGAAATATCTTGAGCTTATGATATCGAAATCAAGCGATTCAAAAGCCCAAATTTATCTATGCATCTAGGACTACAATTTTGTTGGTGGAGTCGAAGTGAGATAAAATCATTTTAGAGAACAGAATCTGGCAGTAATCTAGTTGGTCAAAAAGGTTTTTGATCTGGCAATGCTAAGCATCCAAATATTACTGCGAATCTGCCCTAAGAATAATGATCCCTAGGGCCTTATAAAGGTGCAGGTCAATTTTTCAACATGTCATGAGTGACAAAATATAGCTAGAATGGTCAGATATCGTACGAAACCAAGTTAGAATCAGAGCCTAAATTAGAACAAAAAATTACAATAGCAGCAAAACTTTTTTTTAGTGCAAATTCTGAGAGATTTATCCAACCTTAAAAACAAGATAATGAAGGAACGAATTTAGGATTATGAAGACCCCTAGTCAATCTAAGAAACCTGATGATTTTGGCAGCAAAAGGGAAGGATAAAGAGAGTAGAAAACAACTCAAACAGGGTTTTGAAAAAATATTTCTTTTTCTGCTTTTATCGATCTTCCAGCAAACATGAGTTAAACTCCTATACTCAGTTCAAAAGAGGTATACAACGTCTCCATCATGTGGGGTCCAAAAATGAGTAACAATAATATAAATGAAAGAAGTTAGGTCATTTCATCTGATTTGAAAATTTATGATGACCTATAATGTAAACTGTAATTTCTGAAAGAATGAATGTAAAACAAAAAAAATTGGTTAAACTATAGGATACTCAAGGTAATTTTTTCTAAAACTAAAAACACTTCTCCCACTATAATTACTATTATATTACACAATTTGTGAACCACTTTCGCCTAAAAGAATTTTTTGTTCAAATAAAATCTATATATGACACATAAACACAAGTACATGATGTTAATTTTAACATGATTACATAATTATAATTTCTATAAATATGTTTATGTTAAAGAGTTCCTTTTTAATAAATGTGAAAAAAACATGAGATACTATATAGGTAAGGATAATTTAAGAAACTTATTTTATATTATTTATAGTTTTATATGATGTATAAATATTCATTTTTTTAATTTCTAAAAAACTTAATTTTTTTGGAAACTTTTATATATATATATATATATATATATATATATATATATACATATATAATTTCAAAATCTTTATTGTATTGGAAAAGAAAAGGATATGTCAAAGTTTGCCATGATTAGTTCTATAAATATCCATATTTAAAAAAAAATGATTAATAAATTTTTTAAAAAGTACATTAATTTTTTAGTCTTTTTCCTAGTTAGACATAGACTAGATTTGTGGCCTTGATCAGGAAAAAAAAACTTTCAACTTAAAAAGGAATGCTATGGAAAAAAATTTGAGACCTGGTTTATTGGTTCAATTGGTAATTTAAATAATATAATTAAAAAAATATAATAAAAAAAAAATTGACAAT
Source organism: Populus deltoides (assembly GCA_015852605.2). Taxonomy (NCBI): domain Eukaryota; kingdom Viridiplantae; phylum Streptophyta; class Magnoliopsida; order Malpighiales; family Salicaceae; genus Populus; species Populus deltoides. Next base: position 13,676,263 of record CM027572.2, on the reverse strand, counting down.
GAGAAAAAGGTAAAAGAAACATGACCTAAACCTACCTTAATTACCAAACAACTCAATGTTAAAAAGTTAGATTAAAAACAAAAAACAAGTTAAACCGGGTTAAATTGCAAACTGCACAACTATGGATATAAGATTTGAATAATCCCATACAAATGTAGCAAAATAAGTTCGAAAACTAATTTTTAATAAATCAAATGAGAACATGATATCTCTATAGAAAAAAAATGAAAAGAAAAGGCTTGAAGTTCAATCTCTAGCAAATAAAATATTGAAGGATAAAAATTAAGAAAAAAAATATAATTAAAAATCATGAAAGAAAATTAAAAAAAGTTGATAAAACTCGATTCGAGCACACTCGAGTCAAGATATAAAATATTTGATCGAGTTGTGATACTAAGGTGATCGCGTTTGTAAGCAAATTGAATAAAATCATGAAATTCAATTATTGAACAACTTAATGTTGAAGGACAAAAATAAATTTTTTTTAAAGCAAGGAATAAAATATGGTTAACATATAAATCCTATGACCACATGCACTAGATCAAAATAACTCAATAGAAAGGAAATGAAAAAAAAAATAAAGATCAATTTCTAATAAATCAAATGTTGAAGGATGAAATTGAAATAAATAAATTTAAAAAAAAAAGACCCAAAAAAAGTCAATCCATGTTAACTTTTGAAACTAGTGACTCCGGTTATGAACTCCGGACTAACTCCATAACAACAAAATAAAACATGAGTCAACTTAGGTTAACCCGCAAACCCCATGATCATGGATACAAGATCGAGATAACCTAATAAAAAGAAAATAGAGAAAAAAAGAAGACAAATCTCAAATAAATTAAATGGTGAATGATGAAATCGAGATAAATCATTTAAAAAAAGGACCCAAAAATCAAAAGTCAACCCACGTTAACTTTTAAAACTAGTGACTCTGATTATAAACCCGATACTAATTCTATAGAAGGCAAGCCATAAGATATAATAAAGCAAAACTCTAAAAAAAAGGTTTTAAAAAATAACATTAGCTTTAATAAAGAGAGGGAAAAAAAAACTAAGCTAATCTGGGCAAATCTTCTAAACCTGGTCTAATATCTAAAACTTGTAACCCTGAAATTTTGATTTAGATTCAATCAAGAAGCTTAATTCCCAATGAATTTAATTTTGAAGGATGAAATCATATAAAAAATATCAATTTTAAAAACTTGCCAAATGAAAATAGATAGCAAAAAAAAAAAGAATTGAGATAAAATTTGATAGGAAAAAAACCATGGAGGATAAGATTGTAAAAAAAAAAAAACCTAAAAAATAATTTTAGAAAAAATAAATAGCAATAAAAAAAATGGATCAAATTTAAAATATTAAAAAATGAAAGGGGAGAAATTGAAATTTGATTTTTTTTTTGTAATTTTATAGTTTATTAAAAAAATAGTAATAAAAAGAATGGTGACCAAATTGTAAAGATTAAAAACTGAAAGGGGATGAAATTGAAAAACATCTATAATTTTATAGCTTATTCAAAATAAAAAAATATTAATAAAAAGAATATGGATCAAATGTGAAGGAAAAAAAATTTGAAGAGGCTGACATTGAATTTAAAAAGGTGAGAGAGAAGAAGAAGAAGAAGAAGAAGAAGAAGAAATGGTCGCCAGTAATAAACTAGAGGCATGTTTATCCACGCGCCTTGCCATCATGTAAAGGGGTTGAGACCTTCCAAACACCGTCTTAAAAAATAGCTCTACACGCACGACCCAAATGACGCAAGGGTCATCCACAGGCCGAAAGAGTTTTTTAAAATAATATTTAATATATGTCAATTAAAAAAATTCCATTGTGTAACCTTTAAATTTGCAACAAAACCAATGTAGAATGACTAAAAAGCTCTCGTGAAAGAGTTATGTTGATTTTATCTTTAAGGATATCAATGTAGTTATATTATTTTGAAAAAATTAAAAAGACTAAAAAGCTCATAAGTAATAGGCATTATATATTTTTTTTCATTCTAGAGTTAAATTAGTAATTTTAGGCTCCGTTTGTTTGTTGGAAAGTAGTTTCCTTTTGAAAAGTGAATTTCAGGAAAGTGAATTTCAAGAAAGTGAATTATTTTCTGATGTTTGACAGTGTAATGAAAAATATGTTGGAAAAAACTTTCCAACATTTGGTTATGTCATGTAAAATGAGCTGGAAAATAACTTATTAATGTTTTATTTTTCTCAAGTTTATTAAAATAATGAGGAACAAATCTTACAAATTAAAAAGTTGAATGAGAATGAAATTGAAAAAAAATATAATTTCATAAATTATCTCAAATAAAATAAATAATAATCAAAATAATAGAGATCAAATCTAAAAAATAATAAAAAAAGAAAGAAAAAGAAATTAAAATAATAAGTAACAATCAAAAGAATGATGACCAAATTTGATACATAAAAAATTTCAATAAAAAAATGATAAGGGAAAAGCAAATAACAATTATAAAAATAAGGACCAAAGTTAATATAAAAATTAAATTTTAAGAGATGAAATTGAAAAATAAATATTCAAAACAAAATATATATAGCAATCAAAAGTTTGAGGACTAAATTTGATATAATCAGCAAATAATATGACATTTCTAAATTTTTCACAACTTTCAGAAAGTGTTTTCCGCCCAAATTTTTCAGAAAAATACTTTTCTAGAAACCAATCCAAATTTTCCTTTGACTAGAAAGTGTTTTCCGTTGACCAACTTTTCAAAAAGCAAACAAATACAGGAAAATTTGGAAAGTATTTCCTAAAAAGTGAATTTCAAAAAACAAACAGTCTTGTTATGAAAAAAAATAAAATGACTAATGTAACCTTATCCAACTTATAAAAGACAATTGCATGATAGTGAAAAGATAACCCTTTCTCAATGCCTAATTCAAAGTTTTTTTTTTTGTAGTAAAGGTAATACTGTCGTTTTACTATTTTAATGAATAATAAAATATATTTTGGGTTATAGTAACTTCTCCTTTAACTTTTTTTTTTTAATTTTAAATTAATTTGAATTTTAATAAATTTTTATAATGTACCTGATTTATAGTTAACCGAGTCCGAAAATTTTGAATTATTTTAAGTTCGGACATGATCATGTCGGGTTTTAAATTGAAAATGCTAATTTTTCGAGCAGAATTGGGTCGGGTAGATAGGTCGGGTTGATATTTGCAACCTGAATCAAAGTAGCTAATTTATCTCTCCTTTCTTCTTGGATTTTGTTCTGTAACTTGCGGACGCCGGGCGCGCATCCTAATTTCTTCCCCTCTTTCTTCTTCCTCCCTCTTCATCGAAATCACAATTGTAAAATATAACTGGAATTGCCAGCTCGAGAACATCACTTACACTGCTAAGGTACCCCTCTTTTATCTAATTTTTTTTATTTGCGTTTGTGAAACCCTAGGTTTGTAGAGTGAAATTATGAGTTCGAAGCTTTTTAGGTTATTGTTTTGTGAAACTCTAGAATCTAATATATAATTGGCTGGTAAAACTCTGAAATATTTTTTACGAATTGTGATGTTTTGCTGCGGGGAAGAGGAAGGAAGCTGTGACCTTATAACCCTAAATTAAGAAGCTTTCTCTTTGCAGACCTTTTTTGTAAATGCTTTTAATTGGTAATGTTATGGGATTCTTTTGTAATCGCGCATTGTTACCTTATGATCTGCGTGAATTTTGAATATATTTGCTTTTAATTGACGAAATGGTTATGATATGATGTGAAATAATGTTATTGTTGTTGTCATGGAATGTGAAATAATGAGTTCGGGAAATCAAAAGGCTATTCAGTTCAAGGTGATAAAGTTTTAAATTGACGAAATGCTTATGATACTAATTGCTTTGCCAAGCCGAGGTACTAAGGAAAATTCTTAAGTTTTTCTTCTTCTTCTTCTTTTTGCATAGCCGAGATAACACTGCTAATGAAGCTTTTGCTTTTTTTTTTTTAATCTATTCGTCATTCATGAGCTAGCTAATTATAATTACTAATTAATTTACTAATTATTTGTTTGTTCTCAATTTATATATTATATGCACAAATATACAGTGGAGTTAGTAGAAACTTGGGAGTATTTATGACATGAAATTTGAACTTAGTGGCAGTTTATGTTCATCTTTGATCTTTGGTAATATATATTTTCATGATTTTAGGTGATATGGGTTTTGGATAGTAAATAATTGGCTGGAAGTTATATGGAATTCCGATTTTCAATAGGAAAAGTAGTGAACTAGAAAACGTGATATCATCATGGACTATGGAAAGAAGGGTCAGCGTGATTATTGCATTTAGCATACAGTGGAGTCCCAAGGAATCATTTCAGGAGATTATTCTGTTAGTTGTGTACTTTGTGCTTGAATTTTAAAAATTTGGATGTTTGGGATATTGATCTTAAATCTTTTGTGGACGTGTCAAAATCCCTGACTTCCAAGTTTCAACTTCTAAGGCTCATCTAGCTCTCAAATTCTAAGCTGAAAGCAACAATGGCAACTGAGTCACTGAGTTCTGCTCGAAGAGGTGAGCCAAAACTTGCTCAAGTTAAAACCCATCTATAAATACTCTTCAATCATGCTTTTTTTTTTTTAACTAACTAATTAATTAAAATTTGGGTTTGTGATTTGATGCAGTGATTGTTCAGTTAAAAGCCACTGCTGATGCGCCTATTCTCAAGCAAAACAAGTTCAAGGTGTAGTTTTCTTTCACTCATATTTACATAGATTTATATATGTATTTTTTATGTAATAAATTCTAGGTGGTTTTGTATTTCTGTGTCTATTCTTGTGGGTTTGGCAAATAAGGATAAAATCTAGATGCCAACGTATTCATTTTCTTATGAAATGTTGGCTAGTATAAAGAACTATAAACTCATAGAGATAGAATGAATCAAGGGATGATCTTGCTGCTTTGTTATCTTGATATAAGCTGGGATTTCATTGGAGAAATTTTTTAGATAAATAATTGTATCCAGTAGAACTGAAGTAAAAATGCACTATGGAAGAATAGGGTTTTGTCTAGGAGTTTTTATTTTTTGTTAGGAAGCTATGTTTTGGTTCAATACATGGGCATTTTTTGCATGTGAATGTGATCATGTACGCTGCCATTGAATTCTATCCAATTAGAGTATATCTGCATAGTGAGTTTGATGATTGCTATATGATTTCTGGGTTGTGTGTCACTATTGAGCTTGATTTGTGTTTGTGAGACTAGCCTTGACATCAGGGGCACATTCATGCTTAATAGAATTGATCATAGCCTCATAGGTATCTTCTTTTTCAAACTTATAAATAGAGTGCATGCAGGGGCGGAGCCAGGGGGAGCAAAAAAAAAAAATCCCTTCTTGGCTCCCCCTTGAACAATTTAAAATTTTAGGGCCAAAACTAGTAAAATTTAAGTCCCCCTAAAAAAACAATTTAAAATTTCAGGGCCAAAACTAGTAAAATTTAAGCCCCCCTAAAAGAATTTCCTATTCTGCCCCTGAATGCATGTGTGCCTTGTAACCATTGAGCATTGGGCAGCAAATCTAAAGCTTGGAAACGAGTTTGCATGACAAACTGCATGCTGAAACAAACCCTTGATTCATAGCATTCTTTTGCTCTTCTAGAGAATAATTTGACTGCTATAGCTTTGGACTCCCAGAAAGAGCTTAATCAATGGGGCAGGGCTTTTTAGGTGTTTCAACCAAAAAACATTTCATGAAATTGCATAGTACTTATTAAAATCAGAATAACTGCAAGTTGATGTGTTTCAGGTTTTGCATACAACATGTGGTTTAATGCTTCCAGAGATTGATTTTTTTATTTATTAAAACTTTCTTGCATTTCATTATTAATTGTTATGATGATGGTATTTATATACTTTGAGTACTTGGATGTGGCAGATACTTGGAACTGATAAGTTTGCTAAGGTGATTGATTTTTTGTCCCGGCAACTTCACAGGGAGAGCATGGTAGCTTATCAATGATATTGATTTCTCTCCAATTTAGCAAAAGAATTAATAAGTGGGTTTCTGGAATAGTAATGTTGTCTGTTTCTCCCTTGTTCTTTAGTTTGTATACATCAGCAGTGCATTCTCACCAAATCCAGATGAATTGGTGATTGATCTGTTTAATGTAAGTTTTTGTAGCAGTTAATTTTTGTTTTATTAATTTAATGTCATCTCTTTGGTTGTGGCTGTTATAGATAATTCTGATTTGAAAAATGCAATTTGGTTTTTTATCGGTTCATATACATTCATGTTAAATTTCAAGTTACAACATGTACTAGATGATTAGGTTTTTTTTTTTTTTGTGACAAAATTATGAAAGACCAAGTAATTGCAACACAGTTATGTGTTATACTGATGATTTTAACCAAGACATCTCATCTAATTTATTATTTGTTTGTTCATTGTGCTTAATTTTGGAACAACAAGCATTTATTTATCAACACTACCGGATTTAAGAATGAAGCATTTGGTTAATGCGACACTCGGGCAGAAAACAAATGGGCTACAGGCAAATGATTCATATGAAATAAGTTGTTACTTCTCCAAATATTGTGCCCAACTATCCATGTTCTGAGCTGTCATTGAGCACAAATGTTACATGCAAATGACGTAAATGTAGATTCTGTCATGTGGTATCTGTCCTTGCCCTTTAGCGAAATTTGGTAGTCTGTAGTCAACTATTGATGAACATAAGGTGTGATGTATCATTTTGTATTTCATTAACATATATACACACATGACAATGTCATTTTCAAGATTGATATGTGGCAATGGAAAAAGATGGTTTAGTTGAGGAGAAAAGCTTCCATGAAGTTCTCGTGAATTTTGCAAGGCTTTTCTTTTTACCTCATGAGCATAACATGACTAGGACCCCCGTTGAAGGTTTGTTTGGAATTTGGAATGTGTCAGTTTTCTCTCACTGAGTTGCTCCTAACCTTAGTTAATTTAGGTTTGTAAGCCTGTCATTTTTTATGAGATTCATATTTGCTCAACCTGTCCTTGACTCTACCTATTGTAAGTTCAAACTAATTCCACTTTATCAATTCAGAACTGCTGGTCAACCATGCTTGTTCAGTGGCGAGGGGCTAACTTTCGGCAATGCCCCTGCTGATTTACGCTGTTCATACTTGAGATCTTTTGTTACATGTTATGAATATTTGTGGTGTTTTCTTGGACCCAACGATTAATAAGGAAACTTCATTGATGCAAACCCTGCAATATCCTTTGCTCCGTGTACCTACTTCTACAATACCGTTCTGTAGATCTCATGCAAGCAAGCGCCGTACATAACTAGTTGATATACTAGAAGTGTGATTGAAGAGATGGAGATTTCAATCATAGAATTCACATACATGTGTAAGATTTCTTTTTCCTTTTTGTTTATGGTTAATTTCCCACTTCATCCATTTATACCCCTGCTTCAGTGATGAGTCTGAATATACAAGACCTGTACTGGTTTAAGATGCTTCTATCTAAGGCTGGAGATTTGTTTTTTTTATCATTTGGTCTTCAACTTTTCGATGCGAGAGTGATGTGATAATGACATGTACCTGTAGCACACACTATGCCTTTGATACCTTTCGGAATCTTTACAGCACGAAAGATGTCCATTAGGATTTTGTTCTCATTGTACCAGTCTGTAAAATGACGAAACCATTCAGAAATTGTTACAAACTGCATTCGAGATTCTATATATTTTCACACGTGATCAAGAACTTGTGACCTGAATAAATTCCAGCTTAATGTCTGTAAAGGTCAATTATTACCAGAGTTTTTGGGTTCTTCTGCATGTTCTCACTCCTATGGACTGTAACTTGAAGCCTGGATTCACTAAAGATTGCGGGGTTGCTGGAGATGCCCGTGCAACTATATATTGGTTAAAACCTTTTGGCTTGATATGATTTAATCGTGATGATGTCTGGCAGTATACTGTATCTTAGAATTGCCAAGGATGTTTGGTGAGCGAGTTAAAAGAAGATGCAGGTCTCTCTCTATTGATACAATATTTTCACCGACACAGCTTTAACTCTGGAAATACGGGTCAACTTATATTTTTAAAAAAACTAATTTTTTTAATATGAAAATTATTTAAACCCGAACCACAATCCGTTAGAATTGAATTTCAACTTTCAATTTTAAGATGCACAGGAAAGTAGTTGCCCTACTTTTTGTAGCCAATCGATTCTTGGAACTAATTGCATGTTAAATAGCTCATGTTTGTAACCTGTCAGGCAGGACCACTCTGGTCCACGAGCCAAACTCCCGGAGCTCATAATCGGTTCTTGTTTATCGAGTTGACGCCCTGTGGTTCATCATCCATCACTTGGACGGTATCTGCAAAGGTTTTAGAGACAAGTATTATCGAGAAAAAGTGCCTGAAGGGAATCCTCAGAAACTGGTTTAGGTCAGCTGAAAGCTTGATCAAGCCGGCGGCTGTAGAGGCTGTTTGTTTGCGTGGTTGCTTCTGTATTTGAAGCAACCACAGTAAATATTATATTTGGTAATATCAAAAATGCTATTTAATGACCGGTGAGGTCCATGTCAATTCACGTTTTGAACGTAAAATTGGTGAAGCAGCTCCTGACTGCTTTTTCAAATTTGTGTTCGTGTGCATAGTGCAATTCACTTGCACTGTTCGAGTGAGGTTTTTTTTTTGAGTATGTATAGTTTTTGTATATTTTTTAAAAAAAAACTAGTTTTGCATTTTCATGTAAACAATATTTTTTTTCCTGAAAAACTTATAGAGCGAATTAAATTCACTCGCACTATAATATCAAATTAATTTTATTCTTGGTAATATTTTATCTAATTTTATTACAAGCTCAAAAAATTATAAAAACTGTAGTTCTTGTCGAATGAATTTTGTACATAATGGAATTGTAGATGGTTTAATGGCATAATAAAAAATATTTTATATAAAGTTTTATTTATTTCATAAAGTAATAGCAATAGTTAAATCTACAACATTTAAATTAAAAATCATCAATTTTAATATATATTTTTTAAAATTATTTTATAACTTTAATTTCAAAAGCATTATTAACCAAACACATTAAACTACTTTTTATTCAACCTCAATTTCAACCACAATTTTAACAAAACATCTATTTTTTCAAATCAACCTCAATTAAAAATATTTTTTATAAAATAATTTTTTTAAAATTACAACCACAACAGTTATATCAATACCCAACCTACTCAGCAATGTTTTCCTGTGATTCTTCCGTTTCAACTTCTCCAAAAGTTGACCTTGCCTGTATGTCCTGGTATGGCAGATGCTGGACTCACCAACCAGTTTGAAACTGAGACTGATGAAATGATTTGACAGGATTGGCTTAAAAAGTGATTTTTCTTTCACGTGCTAATATTTTAGTAGTATGAAAAATTTGGTGATCTTTTTCTCTAAAGGGAAGCGATGCTGCCACGTTGTACACTGATGGATCGCCATCGTAAATAGCCATCCTCTGTATGATGAACAGGTTTTTGAGTTTCCTAGTCAATATTCGCAGAAATGCTTGGTGCAAAAGCAGTTCACAGTCGTGGATTTGCCCTATAAAACGGTCTAATCAAGCTCGAATGAGACAAGAGTCTGAAATCTGATTCTAGTTGTTTACTGCTAGTCGCTAGCTTAATTACGTAGACATCCTGCAAAGCATGGTGGATCTCAGCTTTGCTGCCCTTGCTGTGAGTTTGATTATCAAAAAGGAAAAAAAAAGGGTTTGCCACCCTTGAAAATAATAAAAAAATAATAAAAATAGAGTGGCCCTAGAGCTAGCAAAAGGGACTATTATTGTGAGTTTTGCGACTCACAGGGACCTTTTGTCGGTCGGAGTAGCATGATTGGGTTCCGTTCATAATTCTGCAGACAGGTCCTTTCCCGCTTTAGCATAATTATTTTTTTTGTCTGTTAGACCACCACCCTTCCACAGTCCAATGACAGAGAATCTGTATTATTCCCTGTTTATTTTTTAATTTTCAAAAAATTAAATTTTTTTTTATTTTTTTAATTAATATTTTTTTAGTGTTTTTAAATCATTTTTGATGTATTAATATCAAAAATAATTTTTAATATATATATATTATTTTAATACATTTCCAATAATAAGCACTTTACAAAAGTAATCACAATTACACTTATTGTATTTTTAGATTCTTTTTTTTATTTTCACATTGTTAAGGAATTGTTTTCTTTTTATTTTTCACAATTATGATAAAGATAATATTAAATAATTTCTGATTAAGTAATATTAATTCTTGTCCATATTAATTTAATATTTATTTATCAGTATTAAAACTTTATTTCACATAATTAAAAAATCATCAAATTTAACTAGTATTAAATAAATAAAAAAATATATCATAGAGAGACTCCATAATAATAAAAAAAAAAATCCGCAAGTACAACTTAATAATAATAAAATATATTTTAATTAAAATAAGGATTAATTTGCATATATTGTCATTACAGAAAAAAACAAGACGTTGAAGGACTATAAAATATTCTTGATTCCATTCAAGCTTAATCCCTGTCAGTTTAGATACAGTTTTTATTCTTACTATAAAAGATTTATTGTCACAACTCGAGATTATAACTAATATTTATTAATTTTTAAGATATTTTCTTTTATATATATATAAAAAATCTTTTCTATACTGCAGTGATAAAGATAATGTCATTTATTTTTTAAATTTAAATAAATTTCTTGAAAATTTAATATAGTTACATTAACTCTTAAGTTGTAAATATCGTAACGACTGGCTAAACAGTGTTATTTCTCTCGTTAAATTTTGAACTGTGTTATTTTATTTTTTATTTGTTTTTTTGTTTTTTTCTAGTATGCTACTATACACACACACACACACACACACACACACACACACACACACACCGTTGGCATCTAAAGGTATGTGGAAGGGTAAAAATCAAAGAAAATCAGTGCAGAATATGATTGCCAGCCAATACGGAAGAAGAGGCCAGAACACACAGACCACATAAACTCTAGCAGATTCATGAATCATCATCATGCAGCAGGAATGTCAAATATATAGCCCATGACTAATCAGTAGTTACACTAATAATTCAAGAGAGAGGACAAGATTTACAGACTGTTGTGACATACCAGCATCTAAGCCTTATCTATTTCAAGGAATCGGCTCATCCATTCCAGGTTCAAGGGATCTTCATTGGAGAAATCAAAGAAATCATCCACGTTAAAATTCAGTTTTGACTCTTCTTCACCCCTTTGGCTGGATTTATTGTCTTCTTTCAAATCCAAATTGTTTTTTATTACATTTTTCTCAATTCTGTGATCTTCTTTAGTTGAAACTCCAGTTTGCTTCCCTTTCTGGCTTATCTTCTTGCTCAAATGAGAATTCCAATAGTTCTTAATCTCATTATCTGTTCGACCCGGCAGTCTTCCAGCGATCAGTGACCACCTGGACCAAAAACAAAAAGAGTCAAACCTAGCAAGTGTTTTTCTTGAACTAAAACTAACCAAGGAGCATCTAAAATATGCTCAAGAACGCTGAATATATTAGACATTACCTCTCCAGGAAAGGGTACTACTGTGCAAGATACAAACAGCAAGAGTAATTAAGGAAATTGGGAGAGTATAACTATTAGGAGTTGGTTTTTCTCAATGCTAGATAACATTAATTACCTGTTTCCTAGTAGTTTATGAAGCCTAAGTATGAGGTCCTCTTCTTGGTCAGAAATGTTGCCTCTCTTGATGTTTGGTCTTAAATAATTCAACCATCTTAGCCTGCAACTCTTACCACACCTATTGAGAGCTGCAAGAACACAAGGACACGTCAAGCTTAAATCAGATCGCAATACATAGTGCATGATTCAACTCAAGTAAGCTGTCTCTTTCCTTGGTAAAGATTATATATGAACAACAAAGTATGTGTGTGCACTTACCTGCTTTGGCTGCAATTGCCTTCCATTTTCTTGCGCCATGGATTGCAATAACCTCAGCCAATTTCCTATCTTCCTCAGCTGTCCATGCCCCCTTGTTGGGCATGTTTGTCATGTTTTCCATGGGCTTAACCCCCTCTTTCTTCATGGTAGCAACGAGCTTGTCTTTTTCTGCGAGTGAGTGTGTCTGTGAGAGAGAGAGAGAGAGAGAGAGAGAGAGAGAGGAAGCCGTTGTTTCTCTAGGGAGCTGTTTCGGCTAACATTTCAAGTGGGGGAGAAGGATATCAACTTGCATTTATTTATATTAATTTGTTCGTGTCAGGCAATGAAGGGTCGGTCGTCACTGATTAAAATAAAGGAACTATATTAGACCCGGAAAGATATTGATCATGGCTTTCATGATTGCTGTAAAGTTTTTGTCAAGTTACATGCTATACTACAAAAGGCTGCTGGAGAGAAAATATTTATTATTCCTTAGTGCGTATATACCTACCTTGTTCATCTCAAGTCGTCTGCAAGGAAACGAGCATCGAGGGGTAAAACTGATCTGATCTGACGATTGTAATAAAAGTCATCAGCTGCGTATGTACGGAGAGGTTGATCTTGTGGCTGTGGATGGAAAATCTTGACGGAACCCAGTTTTCTTCTTGTTTTTTTTAAAGTACGATAACAAAGGCATGCTATCTGCTTACGAAATGGTTAATTTAATGACAGGACACTTGCGTATGTATTCGATAATTAAACATCTTACCGTTATCATTACCAAATAAACTAAAATCTAAATAAAAAAAAAAAAAAAAAAAAAAAAACGAAGAGCTTCCCCAGCTTTGGGCTCCTTCTTCTTTTTTCTTTTTTTTTTTCCCAGTGAAGGAACCCACAGACGGGCAAGTTTCTGTCCATCAACTTTGATGAACAATGTTTTCCCAATTTTGGGCTCCTTCAATTTGTTTTCATTTTCACTTTGCAACCAGATAAAACAAAACCTAAAAACTTGAAAAAAAAAACGAAAAGAGTTGGAAATTAATATTTTTCCACGGTTGATGAACAACAAACTTTCCACTGAACTTAACACATACTGTTTACATTGAAGAGAGTACTTCTGCATTGCATAGACAAAGCAATATTTGCAAGTGCAAATAACACTAATAATATATTCCCAAATAAGAAAATAGCTAGCAAAAGGGGACGATATAGGTTTACGCACGGTAATTAATCTGTTCTGTTTAAGGGTTAGGTGGGAAGAAAGGAGGTGCCATTTGTTGAACTCAAGTGTAACATTGACAGATTTTACGGTTTACATCGCTTACGAAGCTTGGAATCATGAACATGGTGAAATTGATCTCCTCTTCGATCGGAAGGTGATAATTGAGATGATGAACACATGACTGACGCATGCGGGTGACAGTAAAAAGGAACTGTATATAATGTTATTAAAGCAGAAGTAGACAAAATCTTGTGACAGATTAGTCTGCTAAAGGTCAAGTGCAGAAACTTTTGATTATATTATAAGTAATTATGTAATTAAACAGTGGCGACTGCATTGGTATCATTCAAAGATTTCTGCTTTACCCTACCGATTGAGACGTAATTGTTAAAGATTATATCCATCACGTAATAAGAGATTGATTCGTGTCCATTATTGATCATTCTATCTCTTAAGGAAAAAAAAATAGAGAGAAGGGGTCGAGTTATATATGTTCTTCTGATCAACTTTATAATCTGATAGAAATTAACAGAGAGTTTGGTCGAAACCGACACAAAAATTCATCCAAAGAATCTTATTCATGCCCTCGGATTAATTTATGAACCCAGAATCCTAAAATTGATTACTGAAAATATATATATTATATACAATGAGTTTAATGGACGGGCAACAAGATCCAGCGTATTGTTGAACAGAACATGGATTTTTGAACAGTGCTTGGCATTGTTCATCAAGGTACATTTGACTATTCACTCATAGACAATTTCTTTTTGTTTGCAATGTGATTATTAAACTTTATCTCTTTGTTTTATCAACCTTGTAAATTTTGTTTGCATGGTTTTATGTGCTAGGATTTATTATTCTTTACATGCTTTGACATATTCGATGTGTCAAAAATTATTCCAGTGTTATAGTAAATATTGCTATTAAAAAATAAAATCTTGAATTATAATAAAAGTAAAAAAGAAAAAAAAAACAATGATCAAAACTAACATAAAAAAAAAGAGTATTTTTTTTCATTTTCACTCTTCAATGGCTCAGAAAACTTATTTTGGTACCTTAAGTTTTTAATTTTTATTATTTTAAGTTCTTATATTTCAACCCTAAAATAGCATATAAGAGATAAATTCATCATAAAAGAAGAGGAGAGAGAGAGGGCTCGGACGGTCACATTCCGGTCATAAAAAGGCTGATTTTAGAATAAATAAGTTCGTCTTAATTTCTCTATCATTTTTTAATATTCAAACAATGAAATATCAAGAAATGAAGTTTTTGGACTGAAACGTAAATTCTTAAAACTCTAGAAACTAAATATGAAAAAAAATGAAAATATGCAGGGATGAAACTGTGTGTGTGTGTGTGTGTGAAGAGTATTGTGAAGGCACTACAGTTGATTTGTGGGTTGTGACGGTGAAGGGAGAGAGTATACCGATGGTGCATGTTATGGCTATTTAATGGTAGTTGATTAGTGGTTGCTGTAGGGAGACGGCAGTCGGGAGGAGAGATGCTGTGTTTTCATGGGGGTTTGTGTGAGGCTGGTGGTTTGAAAGATAGAGATGATGTTGGTCATGGAGGGAGAAGAGTAAAGGGTTTTACGAGTCTATTTTTCTACTTCTTTGTTTAATTTGTAAATAATTTCTCCGAGAGCTCGAGTCTTTTCTTCCATACCAAGTACGTAATTGCTCAATCAAAGACTTGTTTCTTGCTTAATTTTAGAAACATTGTACTAGCTAGGTAATGAGAGGACACCAAGGCTTATAATTATGAAGGAAATCTAATTGTTTAATATAATACTTAGAAGCAGCAGAAGATTATTCAACTGGGACAGATCATTAATCATGCACAATAATTCCTGGTTACATAGAAAATTAATCGCTTCTTGTCAACTGACGTATCTCGTAGGTATAGTATAGGAGAATAAAAAGATTCCGTAGGATTATCATGTTTATGGGGAAAATATTAAAGAATTATTTATAATAACTACATAGTTTCGTGTGGCTAAGCTAGCCACTTTTAAAATAAACTAGAATATTTAATTTAAACCCTAGAAGGAAGGAACTTATTGGTGATGGTGATCATGTAGCTCCTACTTTCAAAGACTCCGACGAATGAAAAGTTGTACCTGTAGCTTGGAATCAATTCCTGTGAGAAAGCTAGCTACTCCTGCAATATAAGGGAAAAAAAATTGAAAAAAGAGCAATCAACCATATTGATTAAGTCACGTCAAATAATTAAAATAAAAATAAAAATAAAAAGGAATCAAAGAGATGTGCTAATTTTACTGTGCAATCCACCATACACTTTTTTTTCTTTGAATTCATCCTTTCAAATTGTGTTTGATTAGAATTTAGCTATACTGTTTATTTTAATTTATTTTCTATAAAATTAGTATAATGTTAAAAAATCTTTTCGATGGATCTTGATTTTGCAAAAACCAATTGTTTTATTGCTTACCAAAGAAAAGGGATTAATTTAACAAAAGGAAAGAGTACAAGGTCTCTTTTTTTGTTATTGTTTAAACAGAGAACTGATTTTTTTAAAAAAAATCATTCTTTGACATCTTTGACATTGCATTTAATCGAGATTGGACCTGATAATTTATTTCAAGTTGCTTTTTATATAGTTATTAAGGTGTTAAAATAACATTTTATTATTGGATTGATGCTTGATTTTACAAAAAATAAATTCATTTCTATGTTCGCAAAACAAATTTAATTGACCATCAAGCAAGAATGCAAAAGTTTTTTTTAAAATGTTCAAAACGCACCTATCTACTTAAATATTTTGAACAAAATCATTTTTAGTCCCTTTAATTTGACAAGTTAATATTTT
The DNA here is from genome assembly GCA_015852605.2 of Populus deltoides. Taxonomy (NCBI): domain Eukaryota; kingdom Viridiplantae; phylum Streptophyta; class Magnoliopsida; order Malpighiales; family Salicaceae; genus Populus; species Populus deltoides. The sequence continues at coordinate 13,660,317 of CM027572.2, read as the reverse complement.
GGTTTCAAACTTCATTTTCATTACTTTTTAGTCCTTAAGTTTGAGAGAAGAGAGGAAAAAATACAGAATTACATGATAAAAGAGATAAATTGTTAGTTTGCTGGATTATGGTTACTAAAAAAAGTTAATATTGGTGTAAATGAGTTTCTTTGTATAAGAAAAGTTTCCATTGAAAAGTATTTTAGCCAAGGTTGTTAAAAACGTATTTTTGACACGGCACAGAAAATACAAAATAAACTCGGATCGTAAAAACGGATCGTAAAATTTTAAAATCGTAAGGAATTTTAAAATATATTAAAAAAAAATTCATGCTTCAAATAATCAATCACAACAAAAAATCAACAAAAATAGCCTACTAACCATTCTTGATGATTAATTTCAGTAAATGCAAGCTTAATTGGTTGTCTAAACAAGGCTCCCCTGCTAGAGTAGAAAACGCTCCCAAAAAAACTAAAGCAAAAGAAATTGGCAAGTTCTCAAAGTTCTTTCTACTTATATCGCTGCAGCAGGTTAGTGAATGTTCTGCTTAGCACATCAAGATAAAACACGATCCATCTAAGCAAGTTCAGTGCAGTTGAAAAGGCTAAACAGAAAGAAACATGATTATATACTTACCGAGTTGGAAGATTTACAGGACCATGAAAATGCTTGCCAGCATTAGAGTATCTCTGTTTCTCATCTTGAGCTACACCCCTCCCTACACCAAAGCCAAATCCATAACCAATCCCACATCCAGCACCCAATCCAATGCCAAACTGTAAACCAGGAATACCAGGACCAAACCCAACACTTGAAGAATTGACCATTTAAAACCTCAGTAAAACACAATATGATGATAATGATCATCATCATCACATATAAGATAAAAAGCAACACAAGTTGCAGCCATCAAGTATAAATATTAAATGCAGTCAAATAGCACAACTAAGACTCAAAAAAGAAAAGAAAAAAAAGGTCGATTGAGGGTATCGAAGTTTACTAAACTAATTCTTTGTACAATCGATTTCCAACTTTAAAATCAAACAAATACAAGCCGTTTTGAAATCCTTCCAAAAACATCAAAAGAAGAGAACAAAAGCATCACTTTGCAACAAGAAAAATGACTGACAAGTTTTGTCTATTTCAAACATAACCAGCAAAAACCAAGACATCAAAGTCAGCTAGCAATGAAAGAAGGCTAAACACTTTCCTTATTCTAAAACGAGCAAAGAGAAAAACATAATAATCGTACCTTAGAGGAAATAAAGGACTACAAGGCAAATCATAGATTGCCTTAAGATATAAGAATGTATGTGGCAAGTTGCTGGGGATTGCATGGAAGCTGATTTCTTAATCTGACTGGTGATTTGGGGAAAGGGACTGGCGATTTGGGGAAGGGAAAAAGGGAAAGGAAAAGGGTGGAGTGTCGGGCGGGGGAATGGGGACTCATGGGGAAAGGGGAGTGCGGTTGTTTTAATTTTAATGCAAAATCATGAAATCAGTCCGGTTTAAGCAATTTTAACGAGTCAGACCGATTTTACGCGAGTTTGACCGGGTTTGACCGATTTTACTGGTTTTCGAGTTTTTAACCCAATTTAACATGTTTTTGTATTTTGACTCCTAAAATCATATGATTTTACGAGTCAAAACTTGTTTTTTGATTTTAGCCTTTATCTTGCCCAAAAAAATAGATTTGGTCTTATAAAGTTTTTTCCAATTCAGGCTGAATTTTTATTTTTAGACCATTTGTTTGTCTATTCTAAGGCCAAAATTAGGGTATTACGGTCGTTTGGATGTTTCTTAATTGTTTTCATGTAAAAAAAATTTTTGAAAATGATTTTTTTATTCAAGAACTAGGAGACCTGACTTTTTATTCAAGAACTAGGAGACCTGACTTTTCAACCAACTAAACTGACTAGCGTTTAAACTAGAGACGAAGTGTTGCTACATTTTAATTTTCGGAGAAAAGATTTGGGCGAACGACGCATGATGCGATTCGACATCTTAATATTAATTCTATTACTTTATAATTAAATAATTTTTTTGAAGAGCTTCTTGTATAATGCGATTCGATATTTTAATATTAATCTTTGTTTTAATTTAGTGGCTCAATTTTTTATTAGCTTCAGAAACTTTTTTTATATTTTTTTATATATAATTTATAATTTATTTTATTAAATGCAAGTATTATCATTTTAATTTGCAATTAGATTTTTTCTTGGTGATGTAAAGTGTGTTGCCAATGCTGGCATTTGTTTTTTTTTTTTTTTGCATTAACAAGAAAAGTTTTGAGTACAACTCAAAGTAAAGCGTGGTAACGTGACTAATTATATATTAACAGAATATTTAAAAAAATATTTTATCGTACTTCTTTCATAATATTATTAATTATGAATAATGTTTTTTAAATATTTTTTAATTTCAATTTTATTTCTCAACAATTGATTTATTAGGAGTTATAATTTCATTATTTTTTTATCAATTTGCTTTTTCTTCGGTTATCTCAGTCTTTAATCCGAACCACGGGTTATCTAAATTAACTCAAGTTTTTTTTTTCTGATTTTTTTTAATTTTATCATTTAATATTGGGTTGATTGAAAATTAGGTTTCATAATTTATTTTGGTTTGCTTTTTATGAGGTTATGGGTTTCGCAGGTAACAAGAGTTTATTTGAGTCATTATTTTTGTTCTTTTTTAATTATTTTGTATATCAATTTTATCTTTCAACATTAGGGTGATTCGTTATTGAACTTTATAATTTGTTTTAATTTATTTTTTTTAGTTATCTTGGTCTGATGACTCAGATCACGGGTTTAGCAGATTAACCTAGGTTGACTTGGGTAATTTTTTTATTTTTTAATTGAAATTTTTTTAATTCTATCTTTCAACAATAAATTTATTAAAAATTTAACTTTATAAAGTTTTTTTATTTACTTTCCCTAAAGTTATTATTATCCCATGACTCAGTATAAAATTGATAAATAAATACAGATTAATCCGAATTAATCAAATATATAATTATCTCAATATTTATAAAAATAATCTCATTTTAAATATTAATTTAATTTTAAGTAAAATTATATTCCAAATGGTCATCCAGTTACCTTTAAAACTGATAAGAAGTCGTACTATATATATAGAAGCTAAATATATAGCTTGAGAATAATCTAGTTACTCGTACGTAGGAGACGATATAGTTGACCAAAAATAATTACGTAAACCAATACATTATTATTTTGCTTTGCTTTGAAATGACCTTGGTCCCACACCTATGGCCTTTTCAGATTTCCATTGGTGGCATGAATTATTATTATTATTATTATTATTCAGGGGGAGCTTTTGCCATTACAGGTAAACCACACCCCCTCCCCCACCCCCCATCAGATGATGACAAGGTAGGAACAGGACTAGGCAGGGAATATTATTGCGCTGTGCATCCACGTTCATCCTTACCATGTGGACTAGGCAGGGCACCCTACGATCCACGAATGCTTTTAACCTATGGGCTATGGTCATGTTTACTGTTTAGTACGACTTTTCAAAAGAAGACTTGCTTTGGTGCTAGCTAGCAAGCATGAAGTGGGGAGAAGTTCTGTTTTGTCGGAACATCTTGTGTCTTGTTTTAGCCACCATTTTCCAGCTGGCCTACTCTTTCTTTGCAGGTGTGTAGGCAGGCCAGTTTTCAAGAGAGTTGGGCTGAAATTACCAAACCCACATGAAATTTGCAGGCTGATCCAACACCGCAATGCCCTCTTGGTATTCAAGTTACTGAAGTATATGAATTGTTCGGACATCTTACCTCTGCAGATTAACTACTGTTGTACTCTCAAGCCGGTAAAGAGCTAACTTCTAGAATTCGTACCCAGGAGAAGGTGCAGGCTCAGAATATCAGGCAGAATACACTGAAGAATTTGGTGCCTTTTTTGAAGGAAACATGTCTGATTTATTTCACACCACGAGGAATTCTGATCATATTGAGTTGTTAAGACTATGAAGTTATGCATTATTTGAAGAAGCTCACTGATGGATCGTATGGTCTGATGGTACAAATTTAGGGATTTTACAAGAGAAATTCTATTTTAGCTTGACTTTATGTGTTCAGATTTTTTTAATGCTCTCACGTACGCTTAGTATCAAAGAATATTCTGATATTAAATTAAATATCAATATTACAAATTAAAATGTTAGGTTATAATTAAAAAAATAAATTGAAAGAACAACGATTAATTTAATATATTAAAAAGAATCCCTTTTCGTTTTTACTATTCAAAAAGCGTAGAAAAAATCATTTGTACCCATTGAGCTTCAAATTATATTTATTTGATCTTTGTTGTCTTAATTAAAAACTTTATTTTTATTCTCCTTTCAGTCATGGATATTAAGAAAACCATCGGAAAATTCGATAAAAGTGATTTTTTCATACAAAAATGTCAAAAAAAAAAAAAATCAAAACACATGAATCTTGTTCTAACTTGATTTAATTTATGATTTTTAATCAAATTAAATGGTGTTTCAAGTTTGAAAATGGCTATATAGATATTTTTAGGTTAAAACAAGTTAAAATTTAGGCTTATAGGGTTCATAAACTCATATCTCAACTTTTGAGCTACTAGAGATGCTCAAAACTTGAATTAGAAAACGACACATTGTTTATTCAAACGAACAACATGTCATTTATTATATTAAAAAAAAAAAAACTATGTTGGATAATGTATTATTTACTTATTAAGAATAAAATGAAACCGAGTGCCAGAGCATAACTTCCCGAATCAAAACATACTTTGGTATTTTGGGGCCAAGTGTGTGGGCATATTCTTCCAAGCTCAAGAGCGTCGAGCTTTCTTTCAAATAGCTCTTAACTTTTTTTTATTTTTAAAATTTTAGAATAATTTTTTTTAAATAATTTTAATAAAATAACATTTAAATAATTATTTGGTTTTGAATAAGATTAGAACTTTAATGGTAATTTTAACAAATACTATATGAATAATTATATATTACCTTATCATGCAATAATTTTTGAAAAACTTTCTAACTAATATTCAGAATATAATATCTATTTTGTTATCTTTATTGTATATGATTTATATAATTTTTCCAGACTTATTATTCATAAATGAAAATGATCCATTCATGATTTGTTTTAAATTTTCTTTCATTAACATAATAAGTTTATATTTAAAAATAATGATCATAATAAAAAAAATGTATTTTCATACAAAAAATATATGAATAAGGAAATGGAGTTTTTTTTCTTAAGATAATACATTTTTTCTCTTTAATTTAAGTCATTAGAATTTTTATGAATATCTTTTAAATTACAATTAGGTTTTATTCAATAAACCATGTTTTTAATAAAAAGAAATGTTATTGTAAAAAAAAAAAAACATGAATGAAAAAAGACAATTTTGAAATTTTAACAATATCTTTCTTATAAATATTTATTTTAATTTTTATATAATTAAATAAAAATAGATTTTAAAATGTGTCAAACGATAGTGCATTGACACTATGCTAGTTTTCTCTATTGCTCCTTGCATGTATGTCTATATCTTTATCTGCTCCAAACATATATCTCGATCAATATTTCAAAACTAGGAGTGTTTGTTTTACATAAAATATTTTATTTGAAAATATTTTCCTATTATATGTATTTGTTTTCCATAAAATATTTTATAAAAAAATTATTAATATAAAATATTTTATAATTAAATTTTAAATTTGATTTATTTATTGATAAACATTTTCAACTAATGAAAATCTATAAAATATTTTACACACAATTCACTCACAATCTCATTCAACAAATTCGCTCCCCACCGTACTATCTCTTTGCCTGTTTTTAGAAATATTATATATATATATATATATATATATATATATATATATATATTTCTATTTTTTATTGTGATTTGTTTTTCTAGTTTTTTTTTTCCTATTTGAAGGGAATGTTCTTCCTAGTTTATTTCTTTTCTATTCAATATTGTTAATATTTTCTAGTTTTTTTTTTCTATACAAAAGATTATAATAGCTTTTTGGTAAGTTGAGATATAAATGAATAAAATTAATTATTTTCAGAGTCTTCCTATATTTATGGTGTTTTTGGTCTTTGAAGGTTTTGACATGTAACATATTCCTATATCATTTGCTTTCGTCCATATCAATTTGTATTAAAGACCAAGGAACATTGGTGATTATTTTTATTTGTTGTATGCTGCAAAACAACCATGGCTAGAAAAGAGCCAAAGATCCTTTATGATTATTTTGCTTTGTTGTGTGCTACAGAACAACCATGGCTGGAACTAAGTCCAATGATTTTTAGTGGTTATTTTTCTTTGTTGTATACTGTTAAACAACCAATGCTTGCAAAATTTATAAATAGGGCATTCTTGTATGGGAGAGGATGAAGAGGTTCCTTTAATTTATAATCTCCACCAACACTAATTTATAATCATAAGACATCATCATCATTGTACTATCCTATTGTTTATATTATTACTTGTCAAACATTGTAGAACATTTTGTATCTATAAATTATTTTTTATAAAAAAATACCCCCCCTTCAAATATTATGCATAAAAGTAAAAGATAACAAGATTTCCAAAAAATCAAAGGCTAAGACATGTGCTCTACTTTTCCTAGCAATCAACTGTTTTTGTTTTCTTTTTGCTCACATTACACCATTGGTCGGATCATTTTTTTTTCAACCTTAAAAAAATGTAATGGCGTTGGTAAGTCAAAATATTGATGCATAATGGTTGAAATACTTTTAAAATACTTAAATTATGACATATTGGATGACATATGTTTTTTTTTTAATATTAAAACGACGTCATATTACATCGACTCGTGCCAACAATTGTTAACCTATGAAACTCATGATCTAGGGTAGACCTTGACATAACCATGGAACCTATATCAATATAAATTAAAATGCCCGACTATAATGTACCAAATATCAAAGGCTAAAAAGAAAAAAATATTTAAATTTTAGAAAAATTGACCCAAGTAAATCTATATCAGTGGTTGATGCGATGTTAGGGGCCAAGCTAAATTTCTCCACACATAAAAAAGAATAAAGTTATGGTTATGCTACTATTTCTAAAGAAGGAAAAGAAATTCATGACTTGGGTAATTGAATCGACTAGATTTAATAAGTTTGGTTAATCTAATAACATGAAAAACAAAACAAACTCGAGTGAATTTTTTAAACTTATGTTAATCTTTCAAAATTATAGCTCGTAAAATCTCAGACATGAGCTCAATCAAGAAGACCAATTCACAATCAATTTTATGTGAAAGAGGATTAAACCCGATAGAAAAAAAAAATGAAGGAGGATGAAATTGCAAAAAAAAAAATCAATGTTATAAATTATCTTAAATAAAAAAAACAACAATCAAAGAATAGAGATCAAAATTGAGATATGAAAAAAAATTGAAGGATGATGAAATTGAAAATAATTTCCAATTTAAACAATTTTATAAAAAAAATTGCAATAAAAAGAACATAGACTAAATATGAAGGGAAAAGAAATTAAAAGGCCGGTATGATTTTTTTTTAAAGGGTAGCGCGTAAATTGAGCTGGAGGAGAAAGAAATGAAAAGGAAAATAAGAAGATTTAATCGCATCAAACCAAATAGAGTCACCATGAATGCGCCGCCTAAGAAGGAAAAGGAATCCGAGATTAATTGAATGACATGGCAAAATAATAGTTTCTACCACCGTAGTTAGTTACATGTATTGTCTGAAGGTAGTGAAGAGGCTGACATGTGCAATATATGAGTCACCAATTGTTTGGTTTTTATTTTATTTTATTTATCAAATTATACATTACCCCTAGTCCTAAATAATAATTATGAAAAATGATTTTTGAAATTATAGAAAAGCCCATTTAGTTAAGTGTTTGTTTGCTTTTAAGGGTATTCAAGTAATTTGACTATGCAAAAAATGAGAAAATACCTAGTTACCCTTAAAAAAATTCTAGAATGATAAAAGGATGCTATAAATACCATATTGCCACTTAAGGCTAGTTCTTCCATTTTTTTTTTATCAAGGGAAAAAGCATAAATTCATTGTTCCAATCCATAGTGAATCAATCATTTTCAACAACACTTTCGCCACATGAAATAGGTTCTCTTAATACATGAAACGAGTACATGTATAAGTTATAATGTTTTTGTCATTGTATCTTTGATATGATGTAAGATAATGAAAAAAATGATGTAATGTAATGAGATGATGTATTATATTTTTGTTAGTGCCCGACTTTTATGTGTTTGATATTGTAGTGCAGGATGCTTTTTACTTGAAAATACATTAAACTAATTTTTTTAAATTTTTTTATTGTTGACATCAACATATAAAAACAATAAAAAAAAACCTCAATTTTATACTTTTTAAAGTGAAACACACCCAAAAACAAAAGTTACCAGACTCCCAAATAACAATCTGCTGCTTGCTTTTTTGTTTTCTAACATACTCAAAGGCATAATTAGAATTTTAAAGGATGGCAATTTTGTTTTTCCTAATATATGAAGTAAAGTTAGCAGTTGGTACTAGATGTTTTTTCACTCTCTCACCTAAAGAAAATCACGCGTTAAAGAAAGAAAGGAAGTGCAAAAATTTTTTTAATGCATTAGGATTTTCCTATTTTAACTTGAAACTAAAACCTCCAAAGTCTTGATAAATACTTATGCAAACAAGCTGCAAGTGAAGAAAGAAAAACAAGTGTGGCTTCTTGAAAAGCTTTTAATATGTAAACAGGGAACACTTTGTAATGAATAGAAGTGTCCTTGCTTTAAATCATTATGATTTTTTAAAAAAAGAAAAGGAATTAACAAATGGAGGCATTCAAGACAAGGTATGAGAAAAAAAATCAAAATCTTTCTTTGGTCATGACTTATCAACTACTAGTTGAAATTGTTAACGGATCGGGCTATTGAATTCAAAACAATGAGACTATCAAAACATTATCTCACAGTAACTATTTTTCATAAAAAAAATCCCACAGGCCAATCAAAGTTGTTGGTTAATAAAGAGAAAATTCTAGAATTTCCACCCTAAAAGCTGCAATTGCTTCAAATTGGGCATCAAACTTTGATAATATTATTTGATTCTAGTGTAATTGTGTCTACTATCTAGTTTTACAACAACAATTATAATTCTCAATGGGAAATTGATTGCTGAAGTGGCCTCCCTTTTAGTGTTTTTGTTTGTATTGGATAATTAATTGTAGCTTTAAAGAATCCTCTCAAATCACCCTTTTTGCCTTCCTTTAACCTTTGTTGTAGGATTAAGAAACTCCCAAAATAAGTTGCCATGTCCTTGTAGGAAAAGAATCCTTGTTAAATAGAAAGTCCACAAGTCAAAAGGAAGTAAACAATAAAATTCACATAGCTTGTTCTAACCTATATCGTAAGACCTTTCTAAACTCTGATTGACATGAAATTGTACCCCAATATAGAATAATATTCCAGGAAAATCTAGGTAAATATTTAGTTTGATCTAACAATTGGATTGAAAATTATAATTATTATAGTAAAACTGGACAATAGATATAATTACGCTAAAATCTAAATTTTCTTGTTCGGCCATTTCTTGGATCATATCATAACTCTTTTGTGCCACCACTAAGGTATCTAAGATCTCATCCTACCGAGTAATTATTGTTAATCTCTTTGAAGATACTAAAACTATAACATCTTTTAGAGATATTAGTTAGCATTGTGTTTTTGTTTCTCATGTAAAACCCAAATCATTTCTTGAAGCCGAAAAGGATGCAAATTGGATTTTAGCCATGTAAGATGAGCTACGTCAATTTGAAAGGAATGATATGTGGGAACTAGTCCTTAGACCTAACAATCAATCCATTATAGGAACAAAATGGGGTTTTCAGGAACAAAGTTGATGAGTATGGGATCATAGTTAGAAATAAAGCCAAACTAGTTGCCAAAGGTTATAATCAAGAAGAAGATATTGATTATGAAGAAACCCTTGCATCCGTGGTTAGACTAGAATCAATAAGAATGCTTTTATCTTTTGCATGTTATGATAATCTTACACTTTTTCAAATTGATGTTAAAAGTGCATTTTAAATGGTTTTATCATGGTAGAGATGTATGTTGAGCAAGCTAAAGGTTTTGAAAAGTTTCATTTTCCCTGTTGTAACCCATTTTTAGATCCCTACACAAAGAAAGAGAAAATACAAAATAAAATAATATATATATATATTCGGAAGAAATAAAAAATGATAGCACTGAGAAAAGGATGTTGGAGCGCCCAGAAAATAGTAAGAAATTGGTTAATGAGGTTAAAAAAATATAAAGATTAAAATTTGATAGTATATTTTTGATTGATGAGAGCCCCGTTGACAAAGAAAATTCAATTTGAGGAAGAAAAGTCTAAAATCAAATATTTATGGACTCAATTAAATTTTATTAAAGGTTTTATTGAGTTTATGGAGGGTTTGTTTGCAAGAAAAAATTATTTTAAAGTCAATTTAGGTTTTAATTGGAAGAAATTAAAGTTTTGGGGTCAAGTTATAATTTTTTAGAGTTAATTTGATCAAATCAGGGGCTTAATTGCATAAATATTGAAGTGTGATGGTCAATTAGGGACTTGATTGAAGAAATCCGAAATCAATGACCAAAATAGAAAAAGCGCGCAAATTGGACTGATTTGTAAAATTAATATTTTGGTGCCCTTTTCTTTAAAATGAAACAGTGCGTTTTGGTCAAAATAACGTTGTTTCATGTGCTATTCATAAAAAAAAAGAAGACAAAAGCCAATACAATGCCGTTTCGAACAGACTGTGGGTTTTCTTCTTCCCCTAGATACCCAAGGCAGGGAAGAAGAATTTTCTCTCCCTTGCAACGCCACTCTCACTCTCTTACTTGCAATAAGACTGATACAACCAACGCCCCTCACATGCAACCATTATGAAGATTGGATAAGGGAGCCATGCTCTGTGACAGGACAGGACAGGACAGGATGAGTCTCTCTCCCTTTGCCTATAAATACTAAGAGGTAGAGAAGAAAAGAGGGGGAGAAAATAGAGAGAAATAAAAGGGGAAAAAGGGTCGAATAAAGGGAGAAAAGGAAGAATAAAAATGAGTAGGGAGGATGAGAGATTGAAGGAAGAATTGATTGAGATACAGAGGAGAGAAAGAGAAAAAAAAAGAACGAAGGAGATTGAACCCAAAAAAAAAAGAAACAGCCAAAACAAAGAAACAGAAAAGAAAAGAAAAAATAAGGAAATGAGGGAGAACAAAAGGGATAGAAGAGAGAAACCGAAGAAAAAAAGAAAGAGCAGCAAAGGAAAACAAGGGAGAATAGAGGAGAGAGATGAGAGAAACAGAAGCAAAACAAATCAGAAAGAGAAGACACAGGGACATGGGGGATGAAACAAAGACAGTGACATGGGGAAGAGCAATCAAAATAGAAAGAGATAAGGAAAAACAGAGGCTTGAGCCTCTATATAGGGAAGAAGAAGAACAGTCACCGCCACAGCAGCCACCATCGATTTTTTGCCACCTCAACTCACCGCCAACGACAGCAAACACCCTCTTTCACTCCAGGTAATCTTCTCTCCATCTCTTATCAATCTTCCTAGTTTGTTTCATTTGCATGTAGAACGTGAGAAATTCATGTTTTGTAACAAATGAAATATAATTAGTCGATTACTGTGCTGCGCACAATAACCAACTAATTATAATTAACTGGTTACTTGCTCAGCACAATAACCAACTATCTTCTCAGGCTGGACTTTAGTAGTCCAATCCATATGGCTAGGCTAAGTCTAGCCTTGGAGAAAGAAGGTTTTCTTTTTGGGCCTGTTCTGGCCCAATTTTATTTTGGGCTGATTGTGGCCCAATTTCTTTTGGGTCAGGTTCGGCCCATTGCAAAAAACAAATCAAAAAAATATTTTCAAAAAAATTTGTGATTTTCTCACGTATTTTTCTGTCCATTTTGATTAATATCGGTTTATATTTTTATACTGTAAAGATACGAATCCGGTTTTCATCAAAACATTGCAAAAATGATAAAATAAAAAAAATATCTTGTTTTCATGCATATGGCCAAGTCTTAAAAAATCATATTGTATTTTCATATGACAAAAATTCAAAAATATGTGTTAACATGTATTTTGGCTTTAATAACCAGTTTATTAAAACCACGAAAACTTGGCCAATATTTCAAAAACTTCTAAAAAATCATTTTTTTCTTTGAGTAACTAGGATTATGAATTTATACATAAAACGTATTCCCAATATTAAAAAGGTAGTTCTTTTTATTGACGTTAGAATGATTAGATTTTACCAGATAAGTTAAGAATCTTCTTACCGAGGAGGACTTTTCTTAAACCATAGACGGACCAGCAATTAGAAATACAAACAACAAATTAGCATATATCAGACAATTAAAACAATGTAGCGTACCTTAGGTATGACATATTTGGGGTGTTAATACCTTCCATGTACGCAATCAGTCCCCGTGCTCAATCTCTGAGAAAAGTTAGGGTTCCTAGTGACCAAAATACTAGGTGAGGACTTTCATTCCTGCTTTCCACTAATAAAAAAGAAGAATTCCTTGTCTCTCCATATTTTCCGGATAGATTACATATGAGAGCGGACGATATCGCCGCGACGTTGGACACGTGCGACATTCCCGATCATGTTTTCAAACTAAAAAAAGCTTTATATGGTTTAAAACAAGCACCAAGAGCTTGGTATATATATTAAAGTCTTTTCTTATTGAAAATGATTTCAACTTTAATAAAATTGACACCACTCTTTTCACAAAAAGAAAAGATAATGGTATGAGATTGTGCAAATATATGTTGATGATATTATATTCATAATAACGAATCTCTTTGTGAGGAATTTGCAAAATGCATGTAAGATAAGTTCAAAATGAGCATGATTGCAAATCAAGCAAACAAGAGATGACATCTTCATCAATCAAAACAAATACAACAAGGATCTATTAAAGAGATTTGAGATGGAACATGTCAAAAAAACCGAATTAACCCCACTCTCAAATCACTTAAATTCCACTAAATCAAGCTTAATTGAAGTTAATTTCTTAGAGATTCAAGTTAGATGACACCTAAGAAACATCTTAGAGATGTAGAATCAATGAGAAAACGGGTAAATGATCCTAATTTTCATCAAAGTGATAATGTAGAGAAGTTTATGAATTTATTTTCAAATCGATCTATTGTAGTTGAAAGAGGTTTAACAAGTATGTTAAGAATTTGAAGATAGATATAATATTTGATTACATGGATTGGCATAATTTTTTCAAGATGACTTTTTCAAGCCCCAATTTATTTTTTATACTAAGATGAAAAATCCAAACCACCTCCACAGAACTCCTTTCTTTCATACAAGTCCATGAAAATAAAGATTGATCATTTTTTGTTCGATTTGGTTTTTATAAAAAAAAGTAACCGAACCATTTTTTTAAAAAAACCAAAACCGGTTCAAATCTATCGGTTTCGGTTCGGTTCGGTTTTTTAAAATAAAAACCGATTCAAACCGGTTTGGCTTAATTTTTCAGTTTGGCTCGGTTTTTTTTGGATTTGGCTCGGTTTTTTCGGTTTGGCTCTGTTCGGTTTGGTTTTTTCAGTTTCAGGCTTGTAAAACCAAACCAAACCGGTCGGTTTTTTCAAAATGCTAATCAGTTTAATTGGTTTTTTTTTACGGTTTGATTTTTTCAGTTATTTTTTTTTGGTTTTCTCAGTTTAATCAGTTTTTTGATTTTTTTACTCACCACTATGAGCTAGCGAGTGTTCAAATGATATCAACGGGTATGATGGGGCTACTTAGCCACTACTTTTTTGTTTAGACTTGAATTTTAACTCATTTAATATTAAAGACATTTGTGTTAACTTTAACTTTTTCATCCAAAAATTAAGGATTTTTACATAAAAAAATTCCATTACTTCACATGATTTCAATTAGACCATCGATTTTGTACACTTGACTTAAACCCTAGGTTTTACTTAATTTTGATATATAAAAAAAATATAAAAAAAATGTAAAAGAATGATAGAGAAATAAGAATACACATGCAATGTTCGAACTTTTACATCAACCATTCTTCAAATAAGTGTAAAATCTAAGAAAAAGAGCTAAATTGTACTAAATAATATTGATTTATATTTAATTATAACTTAATCCTTTTAGTTTAGTAAAAATAATTTATTAGTCCTTGTAGTTTTAAAAACTATATATTTAATTCCTATATTCTTAAATTCATGTGTAACTTAATTTTTTTCCCATGTCATATTCTTTTTTAATTCATCTTGAATTCCTATTATAAAAATGATAAAAAAGTAGATAATATGAAAAAATAAGGAGAATTTTTTTTAAAAAAAACAAAATACTAGCAATAAAGCATAATCAATGCTGATAAAAAAATTATTTAATTATTTTTATAATATAAAGATTAATTAGTTTTTTTAATAAACTATAAAAACTAAATTACAATTAACTTTGTAAATGAGCATTAAATATGTCCACACTTGCATCCTATAAATAAATATTGCGTCATGGGAGTTATGTACACCTCTGCAAAAGGACTGAGAGGAAATGAAAGAGAGGGCACGATACCCGAAAACCGCAGATACAGAGGTGTAAAGGCTGCGAATATAAGACGAGAGAGTGAGATAGAGAGAGCACTGTTCACCAAAATTTTTTGAAGTTTGAGCTTTAAAACCAAAACCTGAAGTCACAGTGAATCAAAGAAACAAATGTAAAGGAGGGAGACGCATTAAAAAACACAGTTCGTGAGATTGTTTGAGTGAGTGAGAGAGAAAATCGCTTGTAGATATTTGTGTGTGAAGATAACATGAGTAAATGGTTGGGGTTTTCTCTGACTCCACACTTGAGAATTGATGAAGGGTTTGGTAGAGAAGACCAAGCTCCTGGTTTCTCTGTCATGCCTTTGCGTTCTGATGGATCTCTTTGTGTTTTTGATCCCTTTAGACGTCCATCTAATGGTGCCCCAGGTACTGCATGCTCCCCTTTTCTTTCTTTCTTTCTTTCTTTCTCAGTGCATGTGTTATTTTTTAAAATGAAAACTTGAACATGATTTGTGATGATTTTGCTGTAATATTTCGTCCTATTTGATGGTAATTGGTAGATTGGAGATATGAAAACACTATGGATGGAGGTAGTACAAGTGAGAATGGTCCAAAGCTTGAGGATTTCTTGGGGTGTTACTCAAACTCACCTTCTAATGAGACCAAAGTTTATTGTCAGCAAGAAGATCACCAGAGTCATCAAAACCATGCTAATAGAATCAATGTTGATCTAGCACCAAGCTTCAACACCAACGGAAATGCAAAAACTGGGGAGAATAGTCTCACAAGCCGTTCTTCTTTAATCCAAAGTTACCATTTCAATGACAATCCACAAACCTCAATCCCTAGTCACTGTCTTCAGCACTGTGATTTAAACCATAGCCATAGCAACCATAACCATGAAAATGGCATGAACCATGTGCCTTTTGAGAGTGCTAGTTCAGTTTCTGGGTTCAAGTCTTGGCTTAGGCAGACGGCGCCATTTTCTTCTAGTGGGAAGTCTCCAATTGAAGCAAACAATAGCAATTTTCAATCATTATTGCTCACAATGAGTCCTAGTTCTCAGAATGGATTGGCTACTATATCTCCATTGCAAGTGGTTGATAACCGTAAAAGGCCAGTTGTAAAATCACTTGCTAAAGAACCAGTTTCTCATAAATCTATTGACACATTTGGACAAAGAACTTCACAATATAGAGGTGTAACAAGGTACTATCTTCCTTTTCTTCTCTTCTTCAAGTTGTGGCAATACCTTCCTTTCAACTTCGCTTCAACATATACATGTGTGTGTGTCTGTTATATATGTTCTATGATTGTTAGGCATAGATGGACTGGGAGATATGAGGCCCATTTATGGGACAATAGTTGCAGGAAAGAAGGACAAACGAGGAAAGGAAGGCAAGGTATGAGAGAAAATAAGCTTTTGATATTTTCTGTATCTCTCCAGTATACATACATATGCCGTCTTCCTTCTTTTTCTTCAAAAGAATATACTAACGGTTGCTTTCTTTTTCATATACTTTTGGGTATATTCACCTTTCATTGTCACTCAAATCTTATGCAGTTTACCTTGGTAGGTGTCATTCTTTATTATGTCAAATATTATTTGTATGCTATATTCTTTAATTATACCCAAGAATAAGATTTATTAATTGCTGATTAACATATTTTTGTTGGTCTTAAATACGTTGGATATTGTTCTTGTTCTTCTCCTTCATTCCTTTTGTTTTAAAATCGTGTATCAGGTGGGTATGATAAGGAAGAAAAAGCAGCAAGGGCTTATGATTTAGCTGCCTTGAAGTATTGGGGTCCAACAACGCATATTAATTTCCCTGTAAGTCTGTTGTTAGTCATCCTAAGTTGGTGTGTACAAAAAAGATCAACCATTTGTTCTGTAGTGTCTGTATCTGTAATATCTTAACTTTTTTTTTCAAACAAACAAAAAAAAATGTTAGTTGAACACTTATGAGAAAGAGCTTGAAGAGATGAAGCACATGACCAGGCAAGAATTTGTAGCCAGTTTGAGAAGGTAATTGCCATTCTACAGTCCTTAATTAAAGAAAAAGAGAAGGAGAAGAGAGGGGAGAAAAAATGATTGCTTTGTTCAAATTTTGACAGGAAAAGTAGTGGGTTTTCAAGAGGAGCTTCTGTGTACAGGGGAGTGACAAGGTAATGGCAGAAAGCGACTTCAATGATAAAGTTTTTTTCTTTTTTCCCTCCATTATTTACTGCAATTGCAGGCTTTTTTTCAGTCACCGGAGGCCATAATAGGCAAACATTGTTAACCATTTGCCTCTAATATCAAGTGTCCATTTTTAGTATATAATACTAAATATGATTCTTCCACCGTATCTTTGCCTCCTTTTCGCTAAGTTGCTTTCCTTTATCCTGGCAGGCATCATCAACATGGAAGATGGCAAGCTAGAATAGGAAGGGTTGCTGGAAACAAGGATTTGTACCTTGGAACATTTAGTAAGCCTTCGTCACTTTCTTTCTCTCTCTCGTCCTTTTTCCCTTTATTTTCCTTCTATTAAAGTGTGCGATGTGTTATCCATTCTTATGGCATTACATCCTACTCTTTGCACATAACTAAGTGTGAAGGATTTTCACTTGAGCTCATGGCGTTTTAACGTAAATGTATGACTTGGCCACAAAATACAAGTCAGCCTTGATCAACTTTCAACCATTTCATGCACAAAAACTATTTTATAGCTTGAGAAACTTAACTCAAGTAGTCCAATCGCTCGTTACGATATAGGTACACAAGAAGAAGCTGCCGAGGCCTATGACATTGCTGCAATTAAATTTAGGGGTACCAGTGCTGTTACAAATTTTGGTATAAGAAGGTATGATGTGAAGAGAATTTGCTCAAGCTCCAAACTCATTGCTAGTGACCTAGCTAAGCGTTCATCAAAAGATTCGGCTCTGGTGGCCCTCGAGGATTACAATTCTTGTGCTTCATCAACATCTTCTCAGCCCCACCTTGCCATAGCAAGCAGTGAAGCCTCCAATGAATTGACTGACATGATGTGGAGTGAAAATACAGGGGAAAACATCAACAGCAACAAAGTGCTAACAACAATAACAATGGTGTAACTTTGGTGGCTTCAAGGTAGCAGGAATCCCTCCAATGCTGCTAGTCCAAAATGTTCGGTTGGCTTAGCTAGTGATTTTGGCCTTGGCAGCGAAAGCTATTCTCAGGGCTACTTTCCATTGCAGGGTGGAAAGCATCAAGCCCCTATGTTTGCATTGTGGAATGATTGAAAAATAGTAAGT
Organism: Populus deltoides; assembly: GCA_015852605.2. NCBI lineage: Eukaryota > Viridiplantae > Streptophyta > Magnoliopsida > Malpighiales > Salicaceae > Populus > Populus deltoides. The sequence goes on along the minus strand of CM027572.2, from coordinate 13,642,474 downwards.
GAAGATGAGCAAGATTTGAGAACTCTATATCAAATAGATAGTAATTATCATTATAAAAAGATTAAGAACTCAAGAGGGCTCGATCATTTCCTTCAATTCTGACAAGAGACAGGAAAAACAAATCTGGTGAAAGGCACTTCAGTTTCTAATGATAAAGCAAGAGAGATGAACCCGAACAAATTGAAGTACAGAAAAGACAAAAGAACAACTTTAAAAGCACTTTGTTACTCTTTCAACTATCCAATCCAAAGTTTCAAACCACACAGTAAACTTGGTTTCTGGCCCCTTCCTGTAAAACTGAAGGCCGCACCAATTGCTTTGCATGTATTTACTTGCACCGCCTGAGACATGGCACAAGAAGTAGGCCCTGTATGCAATGTCTCTAGCTACCTAGGCCATTAGGGACCACAAAATCTCCGTTGGGATGCCTGCCACAAACACAAAGATCAAAACGACCACCTTGTTTGGTCTTATTGCAACAGACCAATACATAAGACATGTATTATTAATATTATTATTTTATGATGTGGAATTTTTGGCTATGGTTAAAATACTGACTAATTTTGCTACAGAGCGCTAGCTCTTGCTGTACGTATGCATTATGGGCACCACAAGGCAAAAAGTCAAAGAACTTTGGGGATGCAGAGAAGCAGTAATCTTCCTCCACTGGCAGGTTTGTTTGGACAGTCATTTAGATCATAGCAATCTCAAATCTGACCTAGCGAGAGCGAGGCTATGTGAGTCCATTTTGTGGAGGTCAAGTTAGTAAAAACAACTATTTCTTTTTACCTAATTAATGTTATTTTAAGTTTATTTGAAATGAAAATGTTAGACTCGGGGAAACTCTCAATTCAAGAACCGGATCATAAACATCTGTTTGACACTTTGAGACAAAATAAAAACACGAGGGTGTAGCTCAGTGCTCAATCGTGTGACTTGTTTCGCTCCTGTCCCGAGTTCGATTCTTTATGTGTACGCCTGTCATTCTCGTGGTGTTTTACCTGCTTACTGGACTTGCAGGATGCTCAGTGAACCATGGGAAATAGTCATGGTGCGTGCAAGCTGACCCGGACACCCCATAACAATAAAAAAAAAAATAAAAAGAACTTGAAGGGAGGGAGAGATACAGGGAATCTAAGCCTACCCGTTGAAAAGGTCCCTTAAATTGCGTGCCCTTAGCCTTATTGCTGTTATTCTTGGATCTTCTTATGCAGTGCCAAGACCACTCCTCTTCATGGCGCGTGGCATCCCAATTAATATTTTCCTATACGATTTTTTTTATGTAAATACTTTACACATAAAGTATTTTATATAAAAGATGAGACAAATTTTGACAATTTTCTTATTAATAATATTGTAAAAAACATAATCGCTGCTGGTTATTAGAGACGGCGATATGGTTGCGACATGCTTTTTTTTTTTTAATTAATAATCAAGTTATATAATAAAAAAAGATTAAAACTTAAAAATATTCCCACATTATATTGGGTTTTTTTAATTAGAAAATTATTTTAAAAAAATTGGAAAATTAATATTGAAAAACCATTTTAAAAAAACCATAATTTGATAAAACCCACACTTTTCACTTGTAAACTTCTTAAAATATAGCAGTTAAGAAGTGACTTAAACTCTTACGAGAAAGAAAAAAAGGTAAGAAAAAATAAAAAAATAACAACAATAATATCCTAGAAACACACCAAAATCACAACAACATCTATTATATTGACTAGTTATTTAATTTGGGTTCTGTTGCGAATTGTAATTTGTTTTTTCAAAAAATACCAAGTATGTAGGCTATCTTGATGTGTTTTATTACATAAAAAATCAAAATGTAAATTGAAAAGCTTACGCAAACATTTAATTAAATAAATTGATAACTATCAAAGTAAATAAATGAAAAAAAAGTCATTAATAATAACCAAAAGAGAATCTGGAAAAATTGAGAGATGAATGTAGATCAGTATATTCAATCACACAAACTGAAATATTATTTTTACTGAACTTGTTTATTTAAATCAATAACAGATAAAAGAAATAGAAACACAAATAAAATTAATTGAATATTTTGCAAACCTGAATATATAAGAAATATTATTATAAAATGAGTATTTTTTTATTTTGAAAAATAAAGTTCATTTGTATAAAACAAAAAACAATTATAAGAGAATTAGAAATATCTTAAAAAATCAAACATAAATAAAACAATTTTAAAAAAAACTTTTATCCAAAAAAAACATGCAAAATCCGAGATTTAAGTCATGAGACTAGGATAAACCTATAGAAAAGAAATCAAAGATAATCACAAAACCAATATTAAAAAAAAACTAATACAAAATGATAAGATCATAAAAGAAAATGAGCAAAAAAAGATGTTGAACGACATTATCTTTTCAAACTCGTGACCTGGATCATTTGATCAGAAGTGCTACAAATGGAAAACAAAAAAGCCAAATTCCCAACGAATCAAATATTGAAAGATAAAATTAGACAAAAAAAACAATTGCATAGAAGGATCTAAGAAAAAAATTAATTAAAAGAATGAGGTTGAAAATAAAATAAAAATTAATTAAAGGGAAAACAAAGGTTTTTAATTGGAAGGTTAAATTGAATTAAAAATAACTTTAATAAAAAGAAAAACAAATCAAACAAATGAGGGTCAAATTGGAGAAATAAAACAACATAAATTTTGATTTAATGATGAAATTTAAAGCCAATAAAACTTTAACGAAAGGGCCAAGAAAATAAATTAAAAATAAAAAGAATAAGGACTGAAATGAAAAAAAAACATATGAAAATTTTTAATTGAAGAATTGAATTCAAATCAAACAAAACTTTTATAAAAGGAATAAGAACGAAATAAGAAATCAAAAGGATAAGGATTGAAATTGAAAAAGTAAAAACAAAGAACTTTGATTGAATGATGAAATTGAAAGCCAATAAAACTTTAACAAAAAAGTCAGAGAAATAAATTAAAAATAAAAAGAATAAGGACCAAAATAAAAAAAAACATATGAGAAATTATAATTGAAGGACTAAATTGAAAAAAAATAAGAAAAACTTTTACAAAAGGAATAAAATCAAAATAAGAAATCAAAAAATGAGGAATAAAATTGTAAAGAAAAAACAGAGAACTTTGATTGAAGGATGAAATTGAAAACTAATAAAACTTTAACAAATGAGCTAAAGAAATAAATTAAAAATCAAATGAATAAGGACCGAAAAGAGAAAAAAAACATATGAGAAATTGTAATTGAAGTACTAAATTGAAAAAAAAAACTTTTATAGAAGGAATAAGAACGAAATAAGAAATCAAAAGAATGAGGGCTAAAATTGAAAAATAAAAAATAAAAAAGACAATCATGCACTTTATCTAGGAGGGGAGAGAGAGAGAGAGAGAGAGAGAAATGACCACTGACAACAATCCAACAACTATATGTCGTCATGTGTCATACCATAAGAAAGAAGACACAGTGATGCTTTCAAAGACATGACAAAAGATCATGTTTAGACATTGGTTGGCATTGAATACACCTCCTAAATGGCACAGACGTCACCCAAATGGTAATTATTAATTCACCAAAAATATATAAGGAGTAAGTGTCTCACTATAGTAATAGACATAGTTTATTGTGGACTGCTACAATAAAATTATCCTTTTGCCATTATGTGGGGAAAAAAAAACCTTGAGGGTTACGGGTGCTTTGGTCTTTTTTACTAGCTTATTGGTCATTATAAGATTTTTGAGGGGGTATATTAGTCTTTTTCAGACTTTTTGTACAGTAAAGATACAATTTAACCCTCAAGGTCAATAAATTTTAGAGCTTTGGTCTTTCTTTAATGTTTATTTATATGTTAATTGGTCGCTCTATTTCATTTTGATTATTATATTATATGCCCCTTTCTCACTTTTTTTCTTGCACTCAAATAATGAAATTTTATCCAAATTAAATTAATTATTTGCCTTCGTTAACGCGCAGACATCCAAACTAAGTAAATCTAAAAGGTGTGATTAATCCATTATGCAAAATGTATTATGGATCCTCTCACATGGCACTGTGAATGAATTGTTCATGGTACTTTTTTAATTTGGCTTTTATTGGACCAATTGTAGGTCAATTATTAGGGAAGGGTGAGATTGAAAAATGCGGGACCAAAGTGAAAAACACAGAGGGAATAAGTAGCTTTAACAAATTTTGAATAAAATATTTATTGTAATACCCGGCCTTTCCAAAGTATAAATATCGGGTTTCTTTAATTTCCAAATTTTAAAGGAAAAATGAATTTTGATCCTAAACTTTATTTTTCTTGTTTTTGGTCTATGATTTGAAAGAAGTGAGGGAAAGTCACTGGAATCCAACATTAGAGAGAAAAAAAAAGTTTTTTTAGCACCAATTCCGACCATAAAAATAGTTGATATTGGTCTCATGTTATTCCATTTGATTAGAAGGTTCACATTAGATTTTTTTTTTTTACCTTTAAATTGTCTAGAAAAACATATCTGAACTCAGTAAATTTTTTTGTGCTGGGTTGATTGCAGGTTTTTTACACCATAAATGTGTTTATTAAGTTGTTTGTGATGTTTTTTAGGTGCTTTGAGTAAAAAATGGGTTCCTAGATCTAAAAATGTTCTGACTTGATTTTCTGGCCACTATATTAACAAGAAATTGAACAATATCAGATGACGCATCATCTGACTTATTTTTTTAAAAAAAACTAGGGTGCACCGCATGAAAAAAAAAATTAAAGGCTCAAGTGTGCGGACCTATCTTTGCAGGCTCTCGTGCGAGCCTTTACTAAATGAGTCGGGCCTAGGAGCGCTTGTTTTTTTATTTTTTTAAAAATTTTTTTTAATTAATATCTTTTTTATATGTATTTTTTCAAAATAATTTTTTTAATTTTTATTTAAATTAATACCTCTTTTTCAAAAAATTAGGGTGGATGACATGCTAAAATCCAATTGATTTTGTTTGTTTAGCCTCTTTTAAATAGTGTTTATTTTTTAGTTATTTTGTATGCTTTTATTTTTAAAGATATTTTTAGAATTCATCTATAATTTTTTTATGTTTTATATAAATGAAATTTATTTTTAAAAATAAAAAATTATTTTTCAATAATATTTTTAATATGTGTAACGTTGAGTAATTTTTTTCCTTTTATTTTATTCAATCAATTTCATGTATTCTATTTTTATTATCATTTAATTAAATAAAAACTTGATTTTTATGAACATGAACATCAACTACAACTGCGTGAAAGGCTTGAGTTGGAGATTAAATATGTTGATTTATATTTACTTTTTACTTTTTAATTTTTTATCTTTATTTATTATTAATAATTATTTATTTATTTATTAACACATATATTTCTCAATATATATATAAATTTATTTTTATTTTAAAAATTTTATATAAAAAACATATAAAAAAATCCATATATTTATTTTTTAAAAGAAAAAAAAAAAAAACTGTCCGTGGCGAAGAACAGGTAAAATAGCTAGTGAATAAAAAGTAAGGCCTGCGGTGTGCAGTGTTGCTCGTCTGTTTGATAGAAAACCTCCCTGAATCACAGCAAATTCTACCTCAAAAAATAAATAGAAAAAAAAAAGAGAGGAAAGAAGTAGACGGTTAAATTCCAAAATTTTGGTTAGGATAATTTTCAACAACCGATCGAACAGACAGATAAAGCTAAGAAAGTGAGAATCAAAGACGGAAATGGAATGAAAGAACGCCATCTTTGCTGAGATTGTGTTTGACTCAAAAGCTGTTTCAAGTATTCCATGCCCATTTCGTTCCCACATTATCCTAGTACTGCCAGTGTGATTATCTCTCGATCTTGACATTTTTTCTCCATTTGCGTTTTTCTTTTCTCGAGAAAACTAGGGTTTTGAGGGATCGACGGAGAAAGAGGTGAAACTAGGGTTTTGCCTCAGGCACGATGAAGAGAGAATGAAGGCAAAGAGGATACTGCTCACAAAGTTTCCTTCCCTTGGAACGAACATGACTGATAGATACTGGTCTTAGTGACTTTAGTAAACTTGAAATAGAATTAAAGATACTAAAACGAAATATTTATTAATTAATTTATCAAAATTCCAATATCTATCAAAATACAAACAAATAGTACTGGGACTAAACTAAAAAGAAGAAGAGATCCTAATAAATAATTATAAAATCAACACAAGAATTCTTAAATTAAATAGAAAAAATAAAATTATTGAGCATAATATTTAATTTTTAAAATTAAATAAAAGATTAAAACTAATAAAAAAAATATTTAATTTAATTTCTAACTAATGCTACTCGTCAACCATTGTCATCATTATTAATTTCCAAAGACCTTCTAACTACAAGAAGCTCACCTTCGTTGAGCTCCTTGTTTGATATTCCCGTTTGCCATGTTTCACTTCAAAAAAGAGGTGATCGTAGGTAGGTGATGATGATATTAACGAAATGTGCCTGTGGAAAATTAATGATGATGGTTGGTGGATGATAAAATTAATTAATTAGTGATAATGATTTCAAATAAGAATTGGAGCTTAAATTATTTTAAAAAAAAACATTAATATTAATTAAGCTATAATTTATTGACTAATATCTCAAAAACTTTTCTACACGCATTAATTTTTTTTTCTTGTTATATCTTTAATTAGAACTCAAAACCTTGAGATGAAAGACTCATTTTGGACCATTAGAGAGATCTTACACCCTTTCCCTTTATTAATTTCATAGTATTTATGTTAATTTTTTATTTTGATTGTTTTAGGGTTAGGGTTAGGGTTTTTAGTTTAATTTAGGATTTTGGTGAATTAGGTTTAAATCATGTTAATTGGCTATAAAATACATCAATTAAATTGATGATTTTGTTATTTATGGAGAAGATTGATGAATTTGGAATGTTGTCGATTGTGTTATGGTTAGGATTAGGGTTTTTAAGGTTAATTTAGGATTTTTTTGAATTAGGTATAAATTATGTTAATTAGCTATAAAATACTTTAATTAAGTTGATAATATATATATTTCATTATTTGCGGAGAAAATTGATGAATTTGAGTTGTTGATTATGTTATGGTTTAGGGTTTCATTAGATAAACTTTTGTTGAAATTATATACCTTGATTAATTTGTGATATTGATAAATAAAACTTGGGTGTTTATATATATATAATATATAATATATTTATATATATATATATATATATTGTTTGGCATAATATCTCGTAGTATAGGAATACTATGTTTTTATGATAGTATTATTATCGATACCGATAATGGTATCAATTAGAGTGGAGAAAGTAACGCATTTCTGACAATTATATCACTTAACAAGCTATCAGATTGATATATGATCGAATTGGATGGGATTTTAAAAAAAGTTGATATTACTTTTATTATGCAAATTATGGTGTGTCTAACTTGTTATATTAGTGTACTTATCTCTAGTTACGACAATATGAATTCAATGTTTGAATTGACAATTGAAAATGAATTGTAAATTTTAGAGCTCTACTTGAATAGTAGACCTAATGAGAAAACTCTTCTAGTATGGAGTTCACTTAGGTGCCAAGTTACACTCTAAGGACCACACAAACATAATAAGCAACTAGTCTTTCTAGTTTAGGTGGTGATACAATGAACATAATATCACCATAAGAAATTATAGATGTGGAAGCTCAGTTGGGTGTGACATTTTCTCCATGTTATTATAGAGAATCCAAACCAAGTGATGACAAAGATGATTATCATGTTGATAAAGTTGAGAAAGAGGAGGAGGAAGAGTTAGTTGAGCTAGTAAACCAATTAATAAGACCTTTCGTTCCTAAATTTGAGGATACGGATGGGTAAGCCGAAGCCGCATACAATGACTAGGCTTTGAGTATTAGGAATTTAAGCTTATTGGGTGATGAACTGGATGTTGGATAAAAATTCAAAAACAAGTTCAAATATATTATTGTAGTTAAGTAGTGGCATATCAAGAATTCATTGTAGTACAAGAGACAAAATTCAACCAAAACTTATATGCAATATAGTCATAAACCAATATGTAAATGATATTTGTATGGAGGTATCACAAGAGATCTGATTCATTTGAGATCTTAAAGTTGAAAAGGCCACACACATATCAAAACCTATTGGTTTTGTACACCCACTGTCATATTGACTTCGAATCTCAATGCTGAGGTGATATTAATAATTGTGAAAGTTAATATAAGTATGAGTGTTACAAATATTCAAGTTACCATATATAGGGATTATGAGCATCACGTCTCACATTATAAGGCATAGATAGCTAGACAGAAAATACTAGGGCAGTTGTTTGGTATACATGAGGAGTCCTTTCAAATTCTATTAGCTTTCAAATAATAAAATCTAGGTGTAGTTATATATTGGGATCATAAAATAGTTTATGGTAATATAGCAATCTTTGAAAGAGTATTTAAGGTATTTAGAGCTTTAGTTGATGGGTTTTACTATTATCGTTCTCTTATTAGTATTAATGGCACTCACCTATATAAAAAGAACAAGGAGAAGTTATTGATTGTAGTTGCTTGTAGCATGAATAATGGTTTATCCATTATGTTTTCCTATGATAAAAAAAATGTGACAAACATTGATTGCATTTGGTTTTTAAATTTGCTTCACCAGTATGTCACTAGCTGTCAAACAGATTATATGCTACATCAAATAAACATATTGTGATTAAGAGTTTCATGGCATGAATATTTATTAATCTAATTATGCATCATCATTATTATTTGTAACACTTTGTTGGTAACTTCAACACTATGTTAAAAAATATTTTCTTAGAAAGTATGCTTTATAAAATGTGTCGAGAACCTTTAAAATAAAAGTTTGACACTTTGTATGATGATATGATTAAGATTAATGATGATATCAAATAATGGCTATAAGTTAAACCTAAGAAAGATAGGCCCTCTCATGTGATGGTTGTCGTTGTTATGGTAATATGACTATAAATTTGTCAGAGATTTTTAATAATATATTAAAAGGTGTATGTGGCTTACCTATAACAACTATAGTGTAAATGACCTCTTATAGGTCAAATAAATATTCTTAAGATGTTAGGTATTGTGACCTCTAATTATACTTCTTTAATTACTTAGTGATATGATAAGATCAACAACACATGTGGCAATTGTATTTAATCTTGTAAAGGGTTTATTTTAGGTTGTGAACTCACTAATAACTTGTATTCAAGTAGAGGTACACAAAATGGTTGATATTTAAAAAGGAAGTTGTAGTTGTGATAAATGAAAATTATACCATCAACCATGTTCATACCTCATTGCACTTTGTGAAATGTTGACCATGTCCAATTTGATAACCCTTTCTTTCCCAATAAAATGTATAAAAATACATATGCTCCCTTTTTTATCCTTACAAAACACATTATTATGGCCTAAATATATTAGTTCAATGATATATAGATGTCCAACTAGATAGAGTACAAAAAAAGGACAAAGGAGATCCATTCATCTGCATAGGTCAGTGTTAAAGTGGTGTTTATATTAGTAAAAATGTCACTGATGGATTTACCAAATAAACTATGTCATTTACTAGTGTCCTGTGGTGATTTCATATCAGCCAGTAATTTTATCATTGATTTAAACACCGATGAATAGGCTAACAAAACATATGTTTCGTAGTTCCATTAAAAACTAAGAATGCATTCTATTAAACTGCTTCAAAGCTTTATTATCGAAATGGTGCACCATGAATCCATCCTCTATATCATGTAAATGATGTTATGTCATGTGCTCGGATGTCTACGGAGACATAAATAACATTTACAACTTAAGAGTGATTGTGAAGTATCTTAATTTTTTTTATACAACAAGTGTCCTTCCTCGACCTGTATTGAGTTTATATCGAGCATGCCCTTAGGTTTGCACTCGGTTACATCTTCACAATAGTACAACATGCAAAAATTTAGGCACATATCAATTTTTTGGTATCCCGGATCAAAGGGTTTTATCATGGATTTTGCAGCATAGAAGTTCCTTTTCAACTTATTTTCTATAAGAAAAATGTTTTTTTCTCATTCAATTATGCCATTATAATCAGCTTCGCTCATACAATAATCATACTTGATGGTAAACACTCATGCGATGACCAATAATTTCATCAAAATCTTTAAGAAGTTTAAAAAATCTTGTTGCATCTACATTTGATTCTTTACAACATATGAATCTTCACTTGAATATATTCTTATTGCATTCATCATCATACTTTTATAACAATTACTATTATCACCACAACTTCATGTATGTTGCTAGAACTAGATGTTGAGCCAACAATCATTTTTAACATGGTCTTGTAAGAAGCTTAAGTTTCTCAATGTGCAAACCAACACAAATATTTCTCAGCGAACCCTTTTTTTAAAAGATACATTATCACAATATCTAATTGGTATAACTTTTTTACTTTACCAAGTGAACATTTAATTTTGCCTCCACTAATATTCTTTGAATTTAAAAGTGCAAAATTAATAAAACCCCCAACCCCTTTACAACAATCTTCCCTAGACAACCTTTGTGGTAAATATCAATACATCCAAAAATGATCATCCATTACTTAGGAAACCTATATAGAATAATGATAACATTTCTTAATAATGTAACAACCAATTCAAAATTTAACTTTGGTAATTAAAAATGAATTCGCAATCTAATAACCAATTATTATTGTTGTACAAAATATAATGATGTGTGAAAATATTAACTAAATAAATCCAATTAGCAAAACTTAATCGATACCAAACTAATTATTTATCATTTGTTCAATTCAAACTTATTCAATCTAAATTAATATCATTTAATTGTTATCAATTCCATGAAAAATCAATTTCTCCAAAATCTCCAACATAACAATAAAATTGACAAAATATGGTTGTTACATATTAAATAACCTATTGTTTCTTTCAGTATAACACATCGAAGTTACAAAATCAAAATTAATTTTATTAAATTACAAATAAATTCAAATTTTTCCAAATTACAAAGAAACCCTATCATACAAATCAAGCTTTAATTCTATATGAAAAAGTTGTAAAACAACTTAAATATACAAGCAGACTACACTACAGATACTAAAAAAAAAATATCAATACATTATCTTAAAACATAAATGAATAAATCTACTTACTTGATGTGGGAAATATTTAGAAAAAATATCAAGACAATAATGTTAACACTATATAGTGTTGTGTGGTTGAATTTGTGATGATGAGGCTTGGATTTGTGTCAATATGGGTTGGAGGGGTTGTTGTTTTGATTTGCAGTTCAAGAAAAAAAGGAGGAAGAAGAAAAAGAGGAGAATGAGGCTTATATTAGTTATAACACTTTTAAATTTGTTGACAGAATTTGCAATGAAAAATATCGTCAGTCAATGATGACGTTTCATCTTAACGACGATATATTTTGTTATTTTTAATTATTTTTATTATGTCAATGATTTCATGATTTCATCGGTAATTACATTGTAAATTTTTGACTAAAATATTCCGTCACTACTATAATCAAACATTAACGACATAAAATATTTCATCGGTAATTTTGTTGTTACTTAACAATTTTTTGGTACTGTATTATTATTATTATTATTATGTGAACAGTTAAAATAGCTCAAACCCAAAAACAAAAGAGTTTAAATCTAGGCAAATACCTTAAATTTATCCTTGTATTTGTCTTAATTATTCATTTCTACATATTTGAATTTAATTTGATCAATTATCTTAAAAGAAATTAATCATTGAGATTCGATTCTCCCCCTGCTATTAGATTATTATTACCTTAAAAGAAATTAGCTATTAGATTAATTGGGAAAATTTAGAGAATAATATTTAATTAAATAAATTTAAAAGATATAAAGGTTATGTCTTCCTGGACTGTGCCTAATTTCATTACATAATGACGTGAACAATTTGCTTTTAATTAATAATTGAGATTCGATTCTCCCCTGCTAGAAACCAGAGCAGTGCCAGATTCGACGCAGAAGAGGAATCCACATAAAATCTAGCAGAAAAGAAGAACGGAAGAAGGAAAGAGAGAGCGAGAGAGAGAGGGGCTGGCCTGGCCAGACCCTCTCAGATCTAGCTTCACGCATCGTCACATAGACGCACAGAAATATCTTCAAGACAAGACACTTCAAGCAGGCATTTCTGCATTTAAAAAAAAAAAAAAAACTCAATGTTTCATGTAGATAATAGAGTGATAGAGCTGAACCAAAAAGAAAATTAGTAATCCATCTAATCCAGTATCCACTACATGCTAAGAAAAAAAGAGCATTGCTGTAAAATAAACATCACTCGGAATGGCAAACCAGGTACCTGAAGCTTACTTGAAGTGGCAGAAAGTGACTGAAATATCCAAATAACGATGAGAGCATCCAAGAATACCAGTTGGCCTAATTCCAGTCTCATTGAATTCAGCATAGTCAGAATACCAGAAAGCCATCTCGAACATGCCTAGTGTTATCACCAATGTTATGCAGTTTTGCCATGGAAGAACTTCTTTCCAGAATCTTGCATACTGAGAGAACCACAGTAATCCAAGCATAACAAAAGCAGGGGACATGAACCCGTAAAATTTCATAAGTGGTGCCATTCTACTGGTATTTTTCCATATAGAATTGATCCCCTCTACAACTACCTCTTTAAGATTAGGATCACAATGCATGAAATACAAATTATACATCCCAGTTCTGGAAATCTGTATTGATTTTGATGGCAATGTTGCAACTAGCTCGTCTGCATAGAATGCAACACCAAAGACCTGAGGCCAGCCAGGATTTTTAGTTGACGGCCGATGAATGATTTCTCCTCCTGAACACACACCCAGCTTTGCAAGATCAGCTGTGCAGCAGACAGCTCTTTGACCACCATAGGCAGAACCCCCAATTGACTCTCTATCTTCTACCTCAAAAACAATGTGCCAACCCCGAACTAAAGTTGGAAAATTCCTGGGTTCTCCGGAATGTAATCTTTTCAAAACAATATCTTGTTTAGATAACCAGAGAGGACACCCTGTTCCAATGATAATCAAAACAAAAGGTTTGGCACCGAATGACTTTGGAACTCCCATCTTCATTTTGAGATTATTTCCAACGCATATATGCAAATGCATTGTTTGTGAATTTTTTGTTTTTATATTTAAATTTTTTTAAAAAAATTAATTTTTTTTATGTTTTCATTTCTTTTTTGTGTTAATGTAAAAATAATTTTAAAAAATAAAAATAAATATTATTTTTATATATTTTAAAAAAATTAAAATTACCGATAGAACACTCTAAAATCCTATTTTAATAAAATTTCCCTTTCCATAAAAGAAAAAAAAAACACTAGATCTATAATTTTTAGAAAAATCCTATCTTATATTTTTGAAATCAACGCATCAAAACGATCTAATATCTTGTCATTCAATATATAGTGGTATCGACATCACACAAATATTTTTAGAAATATTTTTTATTTAAAAATATATTAAAATAATATAATTTTTATATCAACATATTAATTTAAAATTTTATTTAAAAAATAATTTTTTCAAAACTATATTTGAAAGATAAAAAAAAGAAGGACTAAAGCTATTTTAGAAATTAAGTTTTCAATTTGTTATTTTGGATTTCTTTTTTTTACCGACGATGCTAGTTTGGGACAAAAACAGTTTTCAACTTTGTTACTTTGGATGCTTTTTTTACACACGTTTGGGAGAAAACTTGTCAGTTTCTATAAATTTGATGTTTTTTTTTGTGGTAATTTGTGATCATGTGAGGTTAAAGCTAGGGGTAAGGTTTTTTTTTTTTTTTTTAGTTTAGGGATTTGTTGATTTTGGTTAAATTAATTATAAATTGGTTAAATGACATTATTTGGGGATAAATTTGTAGGAAATATGATTTTATTGATTATGTTTTAGTTTAGGTTTTCATTGATTAAAGTTTTGTTCATTTAAGAGAGTTTTGTAGTGTTATTTTACATAATATGTTTTATTTTATAATAAAATAGTATGCATTATATGTTTTACTCAATTCAATCTACGATGTTGTGCAACACTTTCTCCACCTGATTCTCATCGTCTTGTTTTAGATTCAGAGCATGTTTGATAATAAGATAATAATTACAGTTTAAAGTGTTTTTTTTATTTAGAAATACATTAAAAAATATTTTTAATATCAATGCATCAAAATAATCTAAAATATATAAATAATAATTTTAATTAAATTTTTTTAAATTTTAAAAAATACAATTTCTACTGCGTTCCTAAACATTATTCTAACAAGATGAGGCTATTCATCTGTCATTGCAGCAGAGAAGAACAAGGTTGTTTTTCTTGCATGACATGTTCATGGTTCTTATAATACGTGATTGTTCATGAGATACTTTATTTTATTAAATTAATTTTTTTATTAACATTGGTGTTCAGATCAGTTTGTACGTATCTTAACTAATTCCACAGACCTTAAAGTTAACGACTATGTAAGCTTCTAGTAACCATCATATTAGCAACCACATGACTCGAACTTGAGACTACAAAAAAAACAAACCCTTTACTCTTAGGTTTTTAATATTAGATTACCTATTAGATGATTTATTATATTAAATTAATTGATTGATACAAGAATTGATATAATAAATTAATTAAGTTTTTTTCTCTTAATTATAAATTGAATCGTGCTAGGTTATGGATTGATTTGAGATGACATTGTTATGTCATTTGTTTTAAATTTACTCTAAATTATGTTGAATATGATTTTTTAAGTTTATTATTTTTTTTAGAAAGTTAAAAGGTTTTTTTTTTTTAAAAAAAAAATATTCATGTTACTACAATTTTGGGATCACGGAAGTCATACCTGCGCATCTGTGAGGGTCGCACATGTGACTTGCCACCGCATCAGACAATGCTATTTTAGAAATTAAATTTTGAACTTTGCTATTTTATGGGTTTTTTTTTTTTTTTTTTTTACCCTCCGTGGAAAAAAAAACTCGTTGGTTTCTCTTTGACCTTACAGGTCATGCACTTGCCCACCCACAGAATGGGAAACTCCTCCCTCTCCCTTCCTCCCCTGTCTTGGTTTTTTTAACGTAACAGCTAAAGCCTCTATTTTAGGATTCTTTTTTCTAAGCAATCAATCACCCAAATTATCTCTTCTTTTACATTTTACCCATGATTCCCTCCAATGCATTTACCCTAGAAGGAATCAAGGACAGCCCTTTTCTTTGATTTTATCGTCAAAGCATTTACTTTTAAACAAATCCCTTCAGATTCAAAATGATCGAAACCTAAACCTCTGATTCCAAATTTTGAACCAGCCCAAATTCTGGAGTTTTAACAAGATTCGAGAATTTGGGTCCAAACCCAGATGCTGAAACCCCTTTCAATCGTCTA
Organism: Populus deltoides; assembly: GCA_015852605.2. Taxonomy (NCBI): domain Eukaryota; kingdom Viridiplantae; phylum Streptophyta; class Magnoliopsida; order Malpighiales; family Salicaceae; genus Populus; species Populus deltoides. The sequence continues at coordinate 13,627,075 of CM027572.2, read as the reverse complement.
TTCCTACCCTCCATTAATTTCTTTTTGAGTTTCTTGATTCATGGACACGAAATCATCAACCACCTCCATCTCTCTGATTTTGGGGCTTATATTCACCTTTTGTGCGCTTCTTGTTGAATCACAATCACAGAACGGTCCTTCACCACCCTCGCCGCCGTTGTCTCCGCCGCCGCCTCCATCACCGCCGCCTCCATCACCACCGCCTCCATCACCACCTCCTCCATCACCACCACCACCACCTCCTCCTCCATCTCGACCTCCACCTCCACCTCCACCTCCATCAAAATCACCTCCACCTCCGCCGAGAAAGAAACTGCAGCCGCCACCCCCGCCACCAAGGGATAGGTCTACTGGAAACGTAATGAAAAGGAGAAGTCATCCACCACCACCATCGAAGAATCACCAGATGAATAGTGGGAAAAAGATTGGGTTACTGTTTGTGGGCATTGCCGCAATCTTGCAGATTGGTGTTGTTGGGTTCTTGGCTTACAAAAGAAGGCAGCTTTTGAAGATTAATGATCGATATGAAGCTTGCTCTTCTTAATTTCTTTCTAACAGTTTCAAGTTTACGCAATGGATTTTTTGGAAGGGGGTTTATTGGATTGATTCTTTGTTGTATGCAAAAGATTGGTTGATGGATAACAGCATTCAAGGTTGATTAGAGGAATGTTTTCTCAATTTGGGTCGGGTCCTAGAGGTTTCTCTGTAAATGGATGGGTAAATTCATGATTCGGCATTTTCTTCACTTTCTTTTTTTCCTCATGTGGTAACTTTATCTACACGGTTTATAATTCAAATTAGAGTGAATCCTTTCGCCACGGGTTTTCAGCTAACATGCATGACTGTAAACAATGCTAGGAAGTACGGAAACTGGGAGGACTGCGGTGACAATATCTATCTATTGCACATTCTTTTATATCTGTGAATGATATGTCTAATTGGGTTTTTTGGTTCATGTTATGGTTTGGTTTTAGTTCTTGTTGCATTTACTAATTCTCAGCCCTGTGAAATTATTATTCACTTGTTTCTGTGAATTTTACCTGTTCCTTTCATCCTTTGTCATTGCAAGAGGTTCTTTGATCACTGTTCAAGGAGACCATTTTAATTGTTAAACAGAAGCTTCAAGGGGAGAGTTGACGTGCTATTGTAGTTGGTCCCTTTTGCTGAAAACATTTCTGTCTCCTTTGTCAGTGGAAAATGAGGTGTTTGTGTACCTTTTCAATTGCTTTGTTTTGTCTGCTCTCTGGTTTTATTTCCTTCTTTAACAAGTGAAGGGTTACTGAAGTACGAGTTTATCACCATCTTCTTGGTTGCATAAGATCCTTTTAATCATATTTTAGAATGTTTGGAGATTCAAATTAAGTCCTCCAATGTAATGCCCCGTCATAATTAATGACATGGGATGTTTTTACGCTCACTCTGTTCATCAACTGCTTAATTATATCGTTTTAAGCATGAGGGTTTTTTCTACCTTTGTCAGCTCACATGTGTGTTCCATAGGTCGACTGTACTCCGATGTTCCCTTGCATTCAATCTGGTGCCTTTTTCTTTGGCTCCTTTGATTTGTGTACTAGGCTACTAGGAACCGAAAAAATAAACTCTTGGTATTCCATATGTTTTGACGATGGACCTTTAGTGATTAGAATATTTTGGTAGTTCCAGTGGGTAAGCTCTATAATTGTTGCAACCATTTTAAAGAAGATTAGCTATTTAGAGGCAGATTTGATCTATGTGCATTGATAATAATGGATTATATGTTTGAAACTCCCCCCTTCTTTTGTTCGAATTTTATGTCTTTGATCCTCATTTTTAAATGGATTAATGTGGCTTAGCAAAAATTTAAGTTTTCTACAATGGTGTTGAAGCAATTGACTGCAATCTCCTTAAATTATTGCGGTAGTTATTGGGTTTATATATGGTGATAACCATTGAATATTCAAGGCACTTAGCTGTAAGTGGAAGGTAATGAGGAAAATTTTGATGATTGATTGGTAAGGAAATACTAATGTCGCACCAACGCTACTTACTCTAGTTTTTGAGTTGATTTAACACTACTTACTCTAGTTTTTGAGTTGATTTATGGATTTTGTTTGACTCAATTTAGAATAAAGCTAACTTAATGAAGAAAAGAAGAAGCAGCATGCATCATCAGTATCTTTTGTTAATGATAGCTGGCTAATTATGCTTATTTGTGGCCTTCTGACTATGATTTAGACTGGCATCTGATCTTATAAGTTGGTAAAGAGGGGCATTATGTTGCCTACTTGTCATTACCTAGACTAGAGGAGATCGTATTTGGAAGGTACGACTATTTTTAGACGTGACAGGAGGGTTGCAAGTTAGAGCAATATGATTGTCTTATTTGTGTATTTCAAACTTAATTTTGACCTGCTTTTTTTACTTTATTGACATAATTTTGGCCTGCTATTAAATGATGGTTATCAAGTTTGAATTGAAGATCTACTGGAACAAAATTGTTTCATGGACCATCGATCTTCCAAGCATTTTCTTAACAAAAATTGCTTGCAAATGTTTGTATTATAATGTGGTCTCGAAAATAAATGTGGTCCAAAAACTGAAGTAGAGTGAACTATTTTCAGCATCTGGATCAATCTAGTATTTAAGTGCTTATATGCACTTTTATGATGAGCCAGCTTCTTCGTAAAGAACTAGGTTAAACTAACCTTGAATGTCAAGTCAGACAATTGCATCTCATGTTTTTGTGTTTTTTTTTAAAAGAAAAAAACTAGCACAGGACAGCGGCCAAGGCAAAACACAAGAATACCAAACATTTTCTTCTATGTTAGGAGACATGAGCTGGTTGGTTACTTGGAAGAAACAGATGTGTAAACTTGCTGATATCAAGATGCTATCTGCCATGATGCTCGGTGTAACAAGCTTTGTTTAGTGGATACGATTCCATGGAAAACAGGATGCATGGACAATATTCACCTTCGAAGTCTTGTCTTGTACCTTTTGGAACCGAAACAAGGACCGATAGGTGTATTTTTGTTAATGGCTGGGAATGGAAATATTCGAGCTATTTTGCCTGGAATTGGACAAAACCCTGAAAGCTAACCATTGGTGAAATGTAACACAAAACATTTGGTTTTCGCTATATCTAAAGATGTTGCAGAGCGTTCACTTCATGTTTGTCTCCCCTGAATTAGCTCTGGAAAGGTCTCCTGCAACACTATTCTAGCAAAGCCAAAAACCACGAGGATTTTTCTCTTTGCTTCTCTTTCATCAGGTAATAGAGGTCTACGAACTGGAGGGCTAGGATCTCCCCATTCAGGGAACTGTCACTGACTAGACCGTTCACTGGTCCTTCGGTTGGAATGACGTGGACCCTATAGTCGGATTTTTATAAATATATAAATTTTGAAAGGTATTTTCTTTGGAAGTAAATTTCAGTGTATATTTTTCTTTTGATATTCTATTACTATAGAAATTTTGAAAACTACACATCATAGATTGATAGATTTTCAAACACTAAAATTTTATTATTATGATGAAGGTTCAATTTATTTTTATTTTTCTCATTATTTTATGCACTTTGACACTCTAATAATAATAATAATAATAAAAAGAAATAACTACTTATATGTATATATATGCGGTATTATTCTAATGTTTAATAATAATATATCTAGAGTTGTATAAAAATATTATCATAATTTTAATGATGTGTATTACTTGGAATATAACAAAAACAATACCATAAATTCGTATAAGAAAAATAAATGTAGGGATTAATTAGAGAATCCCAAAGCAATGTAAATTGTTAAGAAAAAAATTAAAAAGAAAAGATTAATGTAAATAAATTAAAAAAAGAAAAGAAAAAAACCTTTGAAAATAAAATTTAAATATCAAAATGAAAAAAATACCAAAAAATCAACGGTCAAGATTTGAGGCTTTAAATAAATATTTGACTAATCAGTTCATCAATAAAAAAAAATATTAAATTAATACTTTTCATGAAGCTTCAGCCATGTAATCAAATCAAGTCTAGAATTATTTGAGACATAATTCCATCCTAATTTATGCACAAATCTATCCACAAGAAAATCATATAATATTTTAGTATTACAAATTACAATCACAAAAATAAACTAAAACCGTTATCCTCACTCAAGTGGCTGCTCACAGCGACCCGGGACCCGGCCGATCTAGAGCTGGAATCAGGGCAGGTTGATGAAAAAATAGCATAAGCCATGACCTGGTGTGACCTGGCTGATCAGGCGGGTTGACACGGTGATCGGCAAAACCCGGTCAAAAACTCGGTTGCAACCCGTTGACTTTTATTTTTGTTTTTTTATACTAAAACGACGCCGTTTTGAATTTTTTAAAAAAATAGTAATTGACCCGGCCAAAACCCGAAACCCGGGCTTTGGACCGGGCCAGCCACCGGGCCGGATTTAAAAACTTTGGCTGCTCATGAAACTGTTAAAAAGGGTTTTTTATGCTTTGGTCCCTCGAGTTGTTGCCGATGTTGTCTTCAGTCTTTTTTTTTTGCTCTTATTATTTCATCCTTAGAGGCTTGGTTATCAAAGTTTTGTCTGGTCAGCAATCTTTGAGTGTGTTTGGTATTGCGGTAACTGTTGTGATTGTGGTTTGAAAAAAGTTGTTTTATAAAAAGTACTTTTAGTTGATGTTGGTTTGAAAAAATAGATGTTTGGTTAAAACTGTGGTTGAAATTGAGGTTGAAAAAAAAGTAGTTTAATGTGTTTGGTTAAGGATGCTTTTGAAATTGAGATTATAAAATAGTTTAAAAAATATATATTAATATTGATGGTTTTAAATTTAAATATTATAGAATTAATTACCCCTATTACGTCATAAAATAAATAATACTTTATATAAAATATTTTTTATTATCCCATCAAATTATTTGCAATTCCATCTCATACAAAATTCATATATAAACAAAATTCATACATAAACACGCTATTATGATCCTTGATTAGCTAAGCGAGATATAATATAAAATAAAAAATTATCTAAAATAAAATTAAAATTGCAATCATACTCGGAAAAAAAAAACTTATCATCTTGCTTCCCCGAAACGTAAAGCACAATTCTCTCAAGAAATCAAGATCACCAACAGATAAAACTACACACAAGAAGATAGTTTACCGAAATCTTGAAATCCGCCAACACTACCAAGAAAACTGATCCACAAGGTGTAAGGAAAACACAAGAAGTTTGAATGGCGGATTAACAACAAAAAGAGCCCCACAGGAGATAAATAAAAAACAAAATTGATCTATAAATTGGATACAAAATCTCCAAATCAGTACTCAAAACCCAAAATGGCAACTACATAATTTCTTCAACAGACAATTTCCATTAAAAAATCAAGATTTCAAAAACAAGATCCCAGCACTGTTGTGCTTCCTACAAACCGAAACTTCCTGCAAACCGAAACAATGGAGACTTCCTGCAAACCGAAACAATGGAGACTGCTCGGCACAAATGATTTCAGTGAAGGTGATCTGATTTTCGCTTCACAACAAAAGGGACAGCAGGGAACAATGACGAACACTGTCTCTGGCGTCAATCTTCGTCCAAATCAAAGGAACATAGGGGAAGGGAACAGAGGAGACGAGCTCGGGTTGGGAAAATGTTGTGTTAAAATCTTTCGTTTGACAGGAGAAGGGACAGAGGGGAACAAGATGGAACACTATCTCTGGCATCAATCTTCGTCAATCTTCATTAATCTCGTCCAGATCAGTAACAGAGGGGAAGGGAACAGAGCTTAAGCTCAGGCAAGGAAAGTTTTTTTACAAGAAAAAAAGTGTCCGTGAAAAGTGTTGGCATGGAGTGAAAAGCAGGTGTTACTTGCTTTCCCAAAAACTGAGGCCCAGCCTCAGTTTTTGGTGGGGCCATGTTAAATAAAAAGTGTAGTTGAAAATAACCAAACATCTCGGGCTTGCTTTTTTATTAACCGCAACCGCAATGTAAAACAACATCTTTACCTACTGCCCCTCTCGCCTGTGCGATGTCTTTACCTACTGACACTTGCTGTTCTCTTATTCCCGCTATCATATGCAGTGTTGATAAAGTAATAGTTATTAAACTCAGTATATGATTGACTCGGTTACTGGATCGGCTTAGACATGTAAAAATAAAAAAATATATATTTAAAGTTTTAATAAACTACACATAGAAGTTTTGAAACAATACATGTAAATATAGATTATAAAAAAAAATGTGAAGTGTAATATAGATATTTCACGTTCAAAAGTTAAAATAAAATCCATATAAATGTAAAATATATATATAAAAAAGAGAATACTTATTCTATATCGAAAATTTAAGAAATAATCCATGTAGATATAAACTAAAAAAAATAAATTTAGCATAGTTATCTCGTATAAAAAAAATGAATACAGACTATAAAACAAGAAAAAGTGTAGGATAGTTATCCCATATTAAAAAAGTTAATAAACAATCCATGTAGATGGAAACTATATATAATTATCTCACGTAAAAAAGTTAGCAAATAATTTATGTTGGTATAAGTTATTAAAAAAAGATACATGAGGCTAAGTTTTCTTAAATTAGAATTATATTTTTTAATTTTATTAAAAAATAAAAAAAAATATATAAAAAAAAATTAAGTCTCATCCAAATTATAATAAATCACTCGGTTTCGAATTAATCCAATAAATAGCCCAAGTTTAACCAAATTAATTACAAACCCAAGTTTTTTTATTTAAAACCCGGCTAGAATCCTAAATCACCAAGTTAAAAATAAAAATAATATTATTTTAATATATTTTTAAATAAAAAATATTTTAAAAAATAATCCTAACCACAACTATGCTTCTAGACCCCAGTTGTTTCATTTCACCTGGTTTTTTTTTCCATGGCTGTTGACTTTTCCTGGGTTGTTGCCACCCCAACTCTGCAGCTGCTGCTGGAATTTACCTCAGGTTCTTAATTATTCCCTGCTTTCTACTCAGGTTTTCCCCTTTCCCTGCTTTTGTCTTTAGCTTCTTTTTGTTTTTTTTCATTTAAATTTCTTGCTATGTACATACTTCATAATTGATCCACAAATTTTAATCATTTTCCAACTATCATTCTATTTTAATTATTTTTCAATTTATCATTCTCATGAATATTCATTCAAGAAGATATTCACATCTAAATTGAGGAAAATAGCCTTATGCATAGCTGATCTAATTATTAAAAAATTAAAATTTGAAACAAAATAATTATATGGTTTTAAAATTCAATGTTTTTTTTTGTCCTACTTAAAAAATTCCTTTCTTTTCCCATTTAGAAAAAATCCCTTTCTTTTTTTTCCTACTTAATTTTTGACAACTTTTTTAAATTAACGTAAATATTATTCTTTTATTATTATTATAAAGGAGAAGTTATGATTCAAGGCTCTTAAAAGAGGAGAGAGGGGACACTACCACCTTTGTAAATTATAAAAAACTTGGTAATTCAATGTGTATTTATACAGTGTAATTATTATTTCTCCTTTATATATATATATATATAATTTTTGTCTTGTTAGCATGATAGAATGATATTCTTTTTGCAAATTGATCAGGAATAATTTAATATTTTATACTTTATATATATATAATTGAATTATATAAATATCCTTAAAAAGAAAAAAATGAAAGAGTAAGAGGGTTTTTGCTTAATTTTCTTTTACAAATAGTATAATTACTTCAGTATTCTTAAAGTCCAAAAAATTAAAAGAGGAGTCAAATGAATATTTTAGTATTTTTCTCATGTTATAGTCTATTTGTATTTGTATTAGGAGAAAATTAGTACTTTCATAAATAAAAAATAAAAATAAAAAGAAAAAGTTATTGTAGTGTGACCATCTCAACCGTTGTGTTGTCTAAAGCATCCAATAAAGGTGAAGCTATTGGAGCAATACATGTTATTTAGAAAATCAAGATATTTAGAAAACATCTGAGTTTTTTCTACTCCCTCTAATTTCTCTCCCCTCTTCTTAAAATTAGTATTAGGTTACTCAAAAATAAAGGTTGTTCTCTTGTTTATTTTATCTTTCAATTATACTCTTTTTTCTTCTAATTGATCTTTATTTATTTTAGATTATTTTTTAGTTTTTTCTTTCAATTGCATTCATTTCCATTTGATTTTGTTTAGTTTTTATATCAAATAAGGTACTCAATCTTTTTATTATATTTTAATCCTTTTCTTGATTTATTTTTTCCTTTCAATTTTGTCCATCAATATTTAATTTCATTTATTTCTTCTTCTTTTTTCCGGTTTTGATCATGCTTTTTTTTCTTCCTTTTCTTAATTTGTTTTTTCTTTCAATTTGTCCTCAACATTTTATTTTATTTGTTTTTTTATTTAATTTTGATCCTCATTCTTTTAATTTTTTTATCCTTTTCATAATTTGTTTTCTTTCAATTTTGTCCCTCAACATTTTATTTTATTTTTCACTCAATTTTGATCCTCATTCTTTCAATTTCTTTTTTTATCCTTTTCTTACTTTATTTTATTTTTTGATTAAGCCCGTCATTATTTTCTTTCATTAGTTTTTATATCAGATTTGATCATCATGTTTTAATTACTATTTGCTTTCTTTTTTATTTTTTGATGGTTAAAAATTTTGTTGAAGATTGTTTTCTATTTTTTTAGGGGTGATCTCGGTCTCCTGATCAAGGTTGGTGGTTTCAAAGATTAACCTGATTTAACTGTGGTTTTTTTTTTTTAATTTTATCTTTTGATATTAGGCTATTGGGTCTTGAACTTTCTATTTTTTCTCATTTCCTTCCTTTAAGGTTATCTTGAGTCGCGAGTTAGACAAGTTAAATCAAATTGTTTCGGATTTTTCTTCATTTTTTTTAATTTCATCCTTGGGTCTTGAGATTTCTTATTTTTTTATGCTTTTTATTTCTATAGAATTATCCCAAGTTACCGGTTTATTAGGTTAATCCAAAGTGACTCAAGTGTTTTTTTTAAGTTTTTTATTTATTTATTTAACTTTGATCCTTTTTTGTAGGCCATTTTGTTTTAAAAAATATTTTTCTTATTTCAATCTCATTTTGTGAGTGATGGGTCAGTAAAGTAAATCCAAGTTGATACGGATTTTTTTTCTTCCACGTGTTTTTTTTAAATTAATTTTTTAATTTTATCATTTAAAATTATCTTGAAATTTCTAATTTTCTTTACATGGAGAAGACGTTGGTTAGCACTCACGAAATGAGTATTTGTTAGTAACAAGTATTTGTTATTGAAAACCGTCAACTCATCCCAGGCGTTTCGTGTTAAATTTCTTGATATTGTTTCGGCTAGCCCCTTGGTATTCTTTAAAGCACCCAAATTGCAAAAAAAAAAAAAGGTTTTAACGGAAAATTAAGTTGCATTCTTCATGAAAAGAAAAGAAAAGAATAATCTTCAGCAGGTGGAGCTAATTTCTGTTTGAAAGCATAGGAAGTGAAAGCTGTCTTACTGGAGGAATGGCTTTCAATCTTTAGCTGATAGAAAGCTTGGTCCCCTTGTTCAATTCAGAGAATAAAAGAGACAATATATAATTATCCTGTGGATGATGCATATAATTACATACATTATTTTAAGGATGTTTCTTTATATAATGGATGCAATAATTAATCAAGTTCAAGTCTTTTGTCCTCACTGATGATCACAGATTAAAAGGGGTTTTTATCTTCATAGATTTCCAGCTTAAACAAGGGAGTGTTGGTGTAGTAGGAAATGGACAACTCATTTTTCTTGAACATATTGGAGGAGGCCAGAATGAGCATTCAAATGCCGAAAGAGAGAAAAATTATTGCTAGCTTCTAACTCTACTGTCGTGGAGCCTAAAGCACACACACTTGCTTCCAGTCAAACAAGCAAGTGTACAAATTCCAAACATGTTTCTTGGAAGGGGAAGAGAAAAATAATGATCAAAGAGGCAAAAGACAGGAATTCTCTAGTGGCCCTACATTATTTCATCTTCAGTGCCAAAAGAACTCCCCCTGGCCATAATTTCGGCATCTGATGCAAGAAAGTCATTGAGCATGAGCAAGTACTGTTTTGGCTAGATTACAAAGATCCATTATTGAGACTTCAATCATCTGCGAAACATGAGTAACCTGTTACATGAAGACAGAAAAGGGTACAAGAAGCAAGGATAACAGATATTTGTTTACAATATTATTGAGATGATTATTTTTTTATAATTACCAGTGTCATGATCAGGTCTTGAACTGGATGCAAGATCAAGCCCAGAGTCTGCATCCTTCGGTTCCCACTCACCAAAGAAATGGTGCAATGGCTTCTGGGTTTCAGGTTCTTTCTCCAACTTGATTAGCCTTGTAGCTGATGACTTGATAATATCAGTGCCCAAAACAAAGCAATGGTGCCCTGGTTGTTGCTGCTCTTCTTTAGAAGTATTAGCAAAGCTTTGAAACTGTGACTGCGAGTAACCTTCGTAGGAACTCATTGTCAATTGATTGTATGAGTCTTGTACGCCTCTTGCACTCCCTAAAGCATCTGGGAAGAAAGCTCTCTCGTCCATACACTCCCTTATTCCATGAGAATACCTTTGTAATTAATGTAACGAAAATTAAATTTAAACCATGAAACCAAAGGAACGGAAATATATAAGCAACGGATTTGTTTTCCGAACTTACACACACCTATACTCTTTATCAGCATGAGGAGAAGATCCACAGTCCAAAAACAGGTTATGAGTGGTGCTGTTTTGAGGTGAAAAACCAGAACCAGCTGGAGGACCAGAAGATGAAGAATGAGGATAAAGGAAGGTGCTGCGGCTAGAATCTTGATGGGCATAAATTTCAGATTCCATAGATGAAGAAAGGTTAGAGAAAGAATAAGAGGAACTAGAGGGCGAAACAGTGTTGTTATAGAGGTTTCTGTTGATTGATGTTAAAGGAATTGCTGCTGCCGCTGCTGTTGTAGTAGTTGATGCAAGTTCCACAGGCTTTCTTGAACGATTCTTGCCTCTGTGCATGTGCCGCTCACAGTACTTGGAGTCTGGGTATGCTTCTTTTGAGCACCTCCATTTCTTTCCATCCGTTCTTCTGCACCTTCCTGGCTCTGGGTCTGCTTTTCTGCCAACACCCGCCTGAAAACAACCCCACCCAGCTGCAAAAACACACATTCTCAACTTTCTTCTGAACACCTTTTTTTATTATTAAAAAGAAAACAACATTCAAAGAAATAACCACAGATCAGCTTACTAGGTTGATGAGGAAAGAGTCTTGATGCCAAAGAAGATTCCAAGCTTCTTTTGACAGAATAGAGGAGTTCCGGCGGGACAGGGACACCAGAGACCATGTATTTGTAAATGAGAGCTTGGTGTTCAAGCTCATGCCATTGAGTTGCAGTAAAAAGAAGGCTATTTCTGGCACTTGTTGTATTAAACATATTTGAGTAGAAAAGGAAGCCGAAAAGAACCAATTAAAAGGATTAGCAAGTTGTCAATTATAGAGAGATTTCAGAGACAAAAGAAGGGTTTTTTTTTTTTTTTTTGTTGCTGTAGTAGTTGTTCTAGTTGGGGCTGATAGTTTTGAAATGTATCATCTCAAAGTCCATTGCTAGCAGAATCTTCTTCTGTGCATGAATAAAAACTAATGGCTCTGATATATAATACTGCTGCAACCTCCTCCCTCCCTCTAGTACTTAATGAGTCTTCTCCTATTATGACTGCACCTCTGCTGCTGCTACTGTTAACCTTGTCTCTGACATCACTGCATAAATCCATAAACAAATGTACAAACAAAGTATAAAAATCTGAAAACAATTAAATATTGAACAATAGGGTTAGCCTTGCAAGCACCTTGGGTTTTGCTGTCTCCACATCATGGACATGGAAATGAGTGCCTTGTCTTTATATTATGTGAATATGCAAATAATATAGTCTTAAAGTGTATGTAGCAATCTTTTCCATGTTGTTGTAAGACAACTAGACTCAATGCTTGTGTCATATACACATCTGTTGATTTGAATGTAAGAAACTAAGGCCTGACTTTAGTCACCATTTCTATTTAGTTTTCAGTTTTCACACACAGACCTTGAAGATAGTGGATTAAGGGTCGAGTTCTTATATGATTGTAAAAATTAGTTGCAAGACATAGACTATATATATATAATAACCAATTCACTTGAAAAATTATTTCTCGTATATATGAGCACGTGATCGATTCTCCCATTTCAAGTTTTTGTTGATAAATTACATGTTTATGCACAAACCATTCATACTGTAGTATCAGTCAGAACTATTCAGTCTCTTCAGAGCATTTCTCCCAATAAACGTTGAGCAATTCTGCAACTCAGTTGACAGGTAAAGCCAAGAAATGGTTCATATCATCAGCCATAAAATGAAATTATTTATTTGCGTTGCAACATGGAAGAGGCAACGGGCGGGGAAGATGCAATTCGATAAGCACAATAGTGAAGATGCCATAATAGTGCAATGGAGAAACTATTGGTTAGAGGGAGGTATAATCTTGTTTGGTTGCAGGTTAAAGAAACTTTTTCTTCCTCAGCTGGAAAATGGCAGCAAGTGGCAGGGAAGTGCACCTGCCTATGAGGAAAGGAGGGGGAGGAGAGGTGGGGACAGTTTACACTTCTGCACAGTGCTTTTGCTCTGCCCCAAAACACATGCCTGTCCTCCATTACTGTGCCTCAACTAACTCAGCTTTTCTCATTCATTAACCCAAAGTTTCCAGAATTAGATTTTCTTGAATACATCTCTTTCCATATTAGCTACTCACCCTTCCTTCACAGTGAACAGTGAAGAACCATTATTTGTGGGGTTGCCAGCAAGTAATTTGCAGTTTCACATATATAGGTCTCGTGCTCACCTGGGATTTTTTTTGACCTGGAGCCAGGCCTTGACGATTCTATCACATCCCTGAAAACAACAGTATTGTTTCTTGAAACTCCTTTCCCACCTCTATGATTACTGTACTGTCATTTGAAAAGTCACCATTATAATTTGGCTCCTCTTTGACCATCTTATCATATATCATTGTTTCTTTCTTTTTTTATGCTGTTTTTTTCTGGGTGGCCCTTCAGGCAAATAGTTTAATTTATTGATTATTTGGTGAGATATTATTAGCCCATTTCCTTACCACCAACAAAACAAGATCATACAAAATCCCTATTCACATCAAAACCAGGACCAAATGCACTACACACCAAACTTCAAAATCCATTTCTGCTAACTGTACCTGACCAAAAAAACCTCTTCCCTCACATTTCATTTCCAGCAAAAATGGCAATCTTAATTTGTCCTCTGAGAAAATCCTAATCAATCCTCCCAAAACCCTAACCCCCAAACAAAATCCCATCTCTCATCTGCTTTATAACAACAAAACAGAAGAAACAAGCCCATTTTTTTTTATCTGTTAAACCCAAAACTCAACAAGAAGAACTACGTACATGTTAGAAATGCTGAAATCTGCTTTCAAAGATAACATTTATCAAGCTCATTCGTAAAGAAATCCAGTATATCTCGACCATTCCCCTCCTAAATAAGTACTTCCTTTTCTTATCTGCGCCTATTTCTTTTTAAAATTTCTTCAACATATCTGTCTGTGTTTTTATGCGTATATTTCTTTATCTCCTGAACTTAATAGCCTATTTTATTTTACGTTGCAAAAACATTTTTTTAAAAATTAATTTTTGTTTTTATTTTTTTATTGTTATTAATTTTTAATTTTTTATTGCTTCAAATTAATTTATTTTTATGTTTTTAAATTATTTTGATATGTTAATATCAAAAATTATTTTTAAAAATAAAAAATATTATTTTGAAATATTTACAACTAAAACACACTTTAAAAAACAATTACTACCACACTTTTAAATATTCCTAAATAAAATTGAAAATTTGCTTTTTTTCTTTTTCTTTTTAAATTAGCTATTAAAAAAATGTGCAATTTAAGGTTTTAAAAAAGTCGAAAACCATTTTCTTTTAAAAAAATCAATGACTCGATGACTAAGTTTTCACTGTGTTAGACTAGTTGATCGAGTCAATTCAAGATTTTTAATCTAGTCAACTAGATTTTTTTTTCAAAAATTAGATTTAATAGAATATCACACAACAATTACGTTGAACCAAGATACTAAAACTATTGGAATATGAACCCTCACCTAATAATTAACAAATTATGAATGAGAAATATAAGGAAGAACATCACAAATTTAGTTATATTTTGAAAAGTTTGATTATTCTTTATTTAAACAAAGAAAAAAACATGTTGCTCTAACAAAACACTAATTTTAATCCAATGTAAAACAATATGTTAACAAATTCCTAATCAAATTTCAATCGAACTAAGAGTTATTTTCGATAGCGTAGTATTGAACAATATGCACAATTATGCTAGAATTCAAATTTTTTTATTCAATCTTTTCTTGGATCATATGATTTACCTCTCTCTTCAAGATGATTTGTCCTTGAATCACTACTAGGTATAATAGATATGTTCATAGGCCTCATGTTTAAGCCTTCAAAATTCTTTTTGTTGCCAATACTTGCTTTTAATAACTTTGTATGAAAGTAACAATTCTTCTCTTTCATCTTTTATCCTGTCAGCATTGTTGCTCCTCTCTCTCTAAAGCTTGCCATTTATAAATTAGTTCTTTCAACTTATCAAATTCTTACCTTAAAGCCCTAAACATACAGGATAAGTCTTTGCGTTCTTGAATGAGAACCTTTCTTCGTTTACTCTCTTTTGGTGAATACACATCACAAACAAGAAAACAAGATAGAAGACTAGCAAGATATGATATAAAAACACAATGGAATAGGAATCCTATCCCAAAATTTCAAATCTAAAACTATAGATACCCAATTGATTTTAATAAAACTAAACCCAAAAATTTCAATTTACCTTATTACCCGAATGACTCAACCTCTATAAACATGAGTTGCGATCTGATTGTTTTTTCATTTTTTAATCTAAAAGATATACCGGACATAAATAAATGAATTAGCTCCTTTTTTTTTAACAAAAGACCCAATAACATAAACTGGATAGTAGAAAAAGAAAAACCCAGACCATAAGCGCATGATACCAAGAAACTTGAGTTAAAGCAAAGAAGAAGAGAAACTAAAAGAAATGACATGAAGAAAACAAACACAAAAAAATAAATGATATAACCTGATTTTCAGAGCATAGCTCTAATACCGATTAATGTGAACCTCATTGATATAAAGATCTAAAAACCCATATGTAAGAATGACACAATCCTAAAAGCTAAAAATCAAATTTGATATAACAGTGTGACACAACAATTGCCTTGAACCGAGGCACAAATACTATTGGAATATAAACCCCCACCTAATGATTAATGCATCGCGAACGAGAGGTATAAGGAAGAATGACACAAAGTTAGTTATACTTCGATAAATTCGATTGTTCTTTGTTTAAATAAAGAAAAAAAAATTGTTGCTCCAAGCAAAACATCAATTTTATTCAATAATTCATGACTATAAAATAAATCTAAGTGCAAGCTAAATAACATATTTATATTAGGTAAAAATATCCTAAAAAATTCTAGAAAAGTAGTAAAAGAGTACTATTTTAAATAGCAAAAAGAATCTTAAATCAATTATGAAAATAATGCAATCTCTACATAGTAGATTTTGAGCCTTATCGCAAGACATTATCAATATCCTCTTGATCTAAAATTTTAACCCAAAATAAAATAAGACATTTAGAAATTTCTGGTAAAATTTTAGTCTGATCCAACGGTCGAATCAAATATTATGCTTGTTAGTGTAAAATTATGCAATAAAAAAAATCAACAAAAAAATGACTTTAATTCTCCTAAACAAGTATGAAAATCTTTGTAACAGTTGCTACTTTTAGTTTCCTTGTAGAAAATGGAAGCTCCTATAACATTCTACCATTAATAACATTAACCTTCCGTTCCTTGTATAACTAGAATAAATAAAAAATCTTTGTAAGAAAAGAATTTTGGAACATTAAAGAAATCCTTATCACACTTGAAAATTATGTTACTACCCATTAAAGATCCTTGTGAAACTAGAAAACTTCCAAAAATAACTTGTTGGATATCATTGTATCATAAAAAAAAATCATTTTCAAATAAGAAGTTTGCAAGTCAAAAGAACTATCTATCCTATATCATGATGCCTTTCTAAACTCTGATTAACTTGAATTTTTAATCCAATATAGAGGAATATATCTAAAAACTCATGGTAAAACTTCATTTCAATCCAATGATAGAGTTGAGAGTTATAATTGATAACATAAAATTAAATAAAATATATAATTACACTAAAATTAAGTTTTTTTGTTTAATTTTTTTTTTGAATTGTATTAGGCTCCAGATCAGTTGGATCCAGGTCTTAAAAAAAAAAAAAAAACAGGTTTGCAGTTAATATATTAGAACCCTAGGAAGGGGAAGGCTCCAAACTTAGATGAACTAAAACAATCACCAAGGGCTCATATATATTGGTTTCGTTGGCACTTGAATGGCACTTGGATGGTAAATTTTGTACTCTAATTCTACTTTACAATTTGTATATCCAGATCCAAAGATCGCTATATATGTATTATATGCTCTATTTTGATGAATTAATTGTTCAGACATAATTATGCCAGCTAATTAATAAATAGATTGTCACTCAAAAAAGAAAAGAAAAAAAAAAAAAAAATATATATATATATATATATATATATATATATATATATATATATATATATATCATTCAAGTACTCGAGGAGAGGAGCAATCATGAATAGGGATTATCTACAGTGGATTTTTTGGATATTCATGTATTGTTAATTATTTATTTAGAAAATAATTTATATATTTATATTTTATTCATTGGGTTTCCGATATTCATATAAATATTTATTATTTAATAAAAAAATAAAATAATATTAAATATATTTGAAGTATTTATATATATTTAAAATTATAAATTATATATATATATATATATGATATGTATTTGAATTGGATTTGAAAAAATATTTGTATTTTATTTATTATTTAAAATTAATAAATTACCTAAAAAAATAATTCCAATACCCTCTCAACCTAAATGTTTGAAGTAAATCCAATAAAACTGAATATGTCAAATATTTAGTTAGAGGTGTCTTAGAATATGATAATTATTGTTTTTAAAGTGTTTTTTTATTAAAATATATTAAAATAATATTTTTTATTTTTAAAAAAATATTTTCAAAATCAATATATCAAAATTAAAAATATAAAAAACATATTAAAAAATATTTTTTTTTCAAAATCTCTAAAACGCAAAAACAAGTACTTAGCATGCAGGTTCTCGGAAGTTCCGGTGCCGATCTATGGACGTGCGCCACCGGCATGCGAGTCAGCAAACGACGACATGTGGTTTGTCCGGGCCTCCAAGACCTTGATTTTGGTTATCTCTGAGTTGACGTGCTCTTTGGGCTAGGTATTGTAGTATGTATCTATTCTTTGTATTGGACCTCTACAGCCCCTTTTTCTCAAAGAAAAAAAAAAAAAAGACTGAAGAGAATTGGCCGGAAACTAATCACAATGCATTTCTTTTACTCTCTCTCTCTCTCTTCTCTCTCTTTTTTTTTTTTTTGTTTTTTTGTTTTTTTTTTTTTTTTGCAAAACACTGCTATGTAGAAAATTTGTTTGTTTTTATATTTTAAAATTATTTTAAAAATAAAAAAGATGTTTTTTTTGTTTTGAATTATTATTTTTTTGATGTTTTAAAATTATTTTAATGTACTAATATCAAAAATAATTTTTTTAAAATATAAAAAATATTACTTTAATATATTTTAAAGTAAAATATACTTTAAAAAATAATTATCTCCGCCCTTTGAAATACAGTCTAAATTATTAATAGATATTGTGCAGACTAGCAACGGTGAATGACGACCAACCAATTACCCTGCGCGTCATCTACAGACAGTAATTCTTAAAATTAAGAATAATTTTCTATCTCATATTAACTATACGTAATTGTACTCTATATCCTAGCAATGTCAATTCACCATGAAGATTGTAGATCAGAAGCTCATTCTACCTATACTGAGTTCTGCCTTCCACTTTCCTAGGTGGATAGAAGACTTAGCAGGAGGGGATTTCTTCTAGCCACTCAGTATTTCCTTGGCTACCATTTAACTGATATCATACGGGATTATAGCTGTCAAATTGTCTTGTTAGAATCCTCTCTTTTCCTTCCCATGTGATGCTGTTGGACCACAAAATTGGATGATTTCCTAATCATATCTTCCTTTCTACCGATGCACTTCTGTCAGAAGCTGGATTTTGTTTGACAAACCAGCAAGGAGGATTCTCAACTCCAAACTATACTCTACCCAACGAATGGCTGTATCATAACGTTATACATATATAATTGAAGTGTAATAATAATGGCTGTATCATAGCATAAATTTAGCTTGACAAATGCTATTGATTTTTAGCAATTCATGTAATGCATGCCTTTTTGCTGAGAGTATGATCTTTATCAAGTTCTGCCAAATGCTTAATTAATTACTCATGCCTGACCTTGTTTGAATAGCCAATTAAAAACAAAAAGATTGCTCCTTTTAAATTTATTTGATGACAGTTATTAACGAAAAGAGGCTCCTTGTTGTTTTGCGTAATCACGAGAGGGAGACTCGTAGGACAAGAGTTGTGGTTTACAGCTAGCTCATCCAATTGCCAGTCGTGTACAAGTTCTATATAAACCAAACAAAACTTATCAAGAAGACACGCTCAAAACCCAGCAACCAATAGTATCCCGATGAAAATGCTTCACTTTGCCGTTCTCTTTGCTCTCCTGTTTTCTTCCTCCTCTCATGCAGCTGATTTCTGTGTTGCAAAACTAAAGGGTGCAGGAAGCCCTGCGGGGTACGCCTGCAGAATGCCCTCAATTGTCACAGTCGATGATTTTGTGTTTACTGGCCTTGGCGTTGCTGGTAACACTACCAATATCATCAGTGCTGCTGTCACCCCAGCTTTTGTACAGCAATTTCCTGGTGTAAATGGGCTCGGTCTATCCATGGCTCGACTAGACCTAGCACCAGCTGGTGTTATCCCGATGCACACTCATCCGGGTGCATCTGAAATCTTATTCGTGGTGCAAGGTAAGATCACTGCTGGATTCATTTCCAGCTCGGCCAACACTGTTTACGTGAAGACTCTTAAGAAGGGTGATGTTATGGTGTTTCCACGAGGGTTGCTTCACTTTCAAATCAATGCTGCTGGGATACAATCAATCGCTGTTGTTAGCTTTAGTGACCCTGATCCTGGCCTCCAAATCACTGATTTTGCGTTCTTTGCCAACGACCTGTCCTCAGAACTGTTGGAGAAAACAACTTTTCTTGATGATGCTCAAGTTAAAAAGCTCAAGAAAGTTCTTGGTGGAACTGGCTAGGATTGCTGAAGTTGTTTCTTGCTAAGAATCCATTTCTTCATGTGTTTCGATTAGACTTATGGGTTGTGCATGTTCCCATCAACTGTTTTCCCATTAGTTTTATGGATTTTTGTTATGATCTCGAGTGTAAAAGCTCCAATGCAATGTTTCTGGTCGTCAAATTTAGAGCACAAGAATCTAGTTTCTACTTCACATAAATAGTACAATCAACACCTGCTCCTTTCAAAGAATAAAAAGAAAATAATGCTGCAGGTTTCTACAGGTTTTTAGGTTCTTCAGGAAATGAAAAAAAATCCCAAAAGGAAGCATGCATGGTGGAAGAAGGTAAGAAAATTAAGACAACTCATATTTATACTACAATATTATTCTCACGTACGGGAGAGGAAGTCCATGAGACCTGCAATTAGATTATAATACTCTCTACACATATAATTCAAGACTCATAGAATAACCACATCATTAACATATACAGACTTCAAAACTAATTCCAATACTTTCCCTTAATTTTGAAATTCTTTGTTTTTAGAACAGTCACATTGCTGCCACTGTTTTCCAGTTCTTCCATCTTTGTTTTGAGAAACTCTATCTTATATCTTAGTCTTGGCCACTCTTTTCCGGCCATCATGACTAGCTAATGACATCTTATTACAATCTCTTCGATATGTTTTTCTTCAATATATAACTGTATATGTTTTAACATGGCGCTCCTTATCGTCATTTTTTTTCTTTTATGACTATTATCACATTTCTCCGGCCAGATTTTCCAACATCTTGTTTTTCAAGTGGTCATTTTGTTTTGACCCATTCTTTATTAGTTCGTCGCTGTCTTTTTTCTTATCATGAATACTTGGTCATTTTCTATCCTTTTTTTCAAATTTATTCTATAGGAAGAGCTCCCTTTTCTTTTTTTATGTGTGATTTATTTTATACCACACCTTCTCTTGTCAAAGGATTTGTTTGCTTGCATTTGGCATCTCTTGGCTTCTTCTATCATTTTTTTAATACAAGGCCTCAATTGTCTTGTAAAGCTCTGTCATCTTGTATCTCTACTTCTTTTTTTTATTCTTTAGATGATACTTGATCATCCATTAATTTAATCTTAGAATTTCTCTTTCACTAAACACATATATATGCTCTAACCCCTCAAAATCCCTCCTAGATCAAAGTAGCTTTAATATCATATTAGAAGGAAAAAAAAAACTAGAGAAAAGAGAAATTATAAAAGAAAACATGGTGGAAAACCCTCTTTCGTATCATATTACTCTTACAAGAGAGAACTTGAACTTATATATATATATATATCATTAATAATACATTGCATACATAAATTCCTTTGATATGGACTTTAAAATTAATTCTATCAACTAACAAGGCTCTTCAGGAAATGAAAATCTGCAAAAGACAACTGGGATTCACGTATTTTTATGGGAGATAATTAAGGCCACCAGGGAGAGGCCACTAGTCCCTGGACAGTGATAAGCTTATCCATTCTATTTATGGCACGAAAACTATATATATGCACGTGAACAAGAAGCATCCAATAAGATGTGTAGATTCTTGAGCTGGAGGAGTGATTGTGATTTGGGCCGGGGGGACAATGGGCTAGCTTTTATAAAGCACTGAATATGTTAATTCAATGAATCTCATGAACAAAATACTCGTAAGGCTTCTATTATATATAAAAAAAAAATTGGAGAAGGTTACTTAACATTGTGGATATATTTACAAATTATATAAATAAGAAATTTATTTTAAAGAAGCTAAGACAGTCAAACATATAATTGTATATAAAACCATAACTTTAAATTTCACTATTAGATTAAACTTAAATTTTATTAAATGATTTATAACCCCATTACTATAAAAGGGGTCAATTCTTTATAAATAGTCAAGCCATTAAATTAGATCTAAAAGATTATTATTATTTTGCGATTTTAATTATTTTTCTAGTGAACTTTATATTTTAATTACTTTTAGTACTTTCTTTTTTTTTATTTTTTTGTCATTTTAGTTTTAACCCCTATATAAATATAAATAGTTAATATGTTATTTTTTTAGTCTCATTATTGAATTTCAGAAATTTTAGAAAAAGTTTGAGTTTTCTCTACCTATTTCTCTCTAATTTAGTGTTGTGACCTTAAGATTTGAAAACTTATTTTTATTTTTGCTATAATTTACTTAAAGTAAATAACAAACAACTAAAACGAAAGGAAAAAACATAGACTCGGTTCACTACTCATTGATATAGTATAATGATATTTTTTCTTTCTAGATAAAATCAACGAACTTTTATTTGGGGGTAATATGGTCTTTTGTACATGGTCCATTAATCATTATGAAATTGATTGGCGACAACTAAATCTTTTCACTTTTTTTAGCATAGTATAATTATTGAATTACTCTTAAAAAGAAAAAAATATTAAGATGTCATCCAAGGTTATTTTTGTCTTTTATTTTTATTTGTACAGTAAAATCATGATTATACCTTGAAAAACAAAAAAAGGATAAACTGTCACCCATGGACTATTTTTTCCTTTCATTTTTTTTTTCGTTATATCTATGTTTTCTAAGGGACAATCTTATATTTTAATAAATAAAAAAATATAAAAAAGTTGTTGATGCACGCATAACACACGTCAGGGACTCTGCCACCTTCGGGTGGTGTGTCTGGAGGCTTCCAACGATCAATGACAAGCTTTATTAGTATGGTTAGGTTCGTCTTGGTGGTCCTTTCTTTTTACAGCAGCGTGTGTAGTGTTTTGAGCTTTGGTTTGACGTCAATGGACCTCTTTTTTTATTCTCTCTCCACTTCACTTTCCTCACGTGGCACTTTAAAATTTTAAACTAATCCTTCAATTTGTTTTTCTTTCAAATTTGATATTTGTTCTTTTAATTACTTTTTTTTATTCAAAATGATTTATAGAATTGTAATTTTTTTTACAATTTCATAATCTTTTAATTTTTTTTATCTATAAAAATTTGATTCTCATTCTTTAAATTGTTGTTAATTTATTTTAGATAATTTTTTAAATTAAAGTTTTTTTTTACGATTTCATCCTCCTTTAATTAAATCTCTTATATGATTTAATCCTCATTCTTTTCTTGCAATTCTATTTGCTTTGGAATATTTTTTTAATTTAATTTTTTTGATGACTTTATATTTTAATATTAAATTGGTTGGAAATTGAACTTTTTAATTAAACTGAGATCTAGGATTTTATGGTTAAGAGTTTGGGGGATTAACCCAAGTTTAGGAGATTTACACGAGTTTGCTTCTTTTTTCTTTTTTTTTTCAAGCTAATTTTTTTCAGTTTCATCATTTAATATTTATTTATTCTTCAATTTCATCCTCCAATTTTTATCAGTCATATTTTGTTCTCATTATTTTAATTGCTATAAGTTTTGTTTTAGATGATTTCTATAATTGAAGTTTTTTTTACAACGTCATCCTTCAAATGTTTTTCCATGTGCTTTGGTCCTCTCTTTTTTTATTGCAATTCATTTTTGCTTTGATAATTTTTATTTAATTTAAAAAAAATTTATAATTTCATCCTCTAATATTAAATTGTTTGAAAATTGAGTAGAATTTTACAGGTTACGAATTTAGATAATTAATCTTGGTCTAGGAGATTCACCCGTGTTTTCTTGTTTTTTTTAAATAATATTTTTTTTCAGTTTTATCTTTCAATATTTATTTATTTCTTTTTTAAATTTTATCTCCACTCTTTAATCAAACCTGAGGTTAGTTAAGACCTGATCAAGGCACAGCTGAGAGAAGAATAAGATCACCATTTAAATAGGGCAACCAGTTTGCCCTTAGCCTTTTAGATCAAACAAGCCACATCAACTTTTATTTATTTATTTATTAACACGTATGATTTGATTAATTTTATCTGATGCATTGAGTAAGTTTTTAATCATCATTTAAAATATTTTATCACATGTAAAAAAAAATAGTGACGCTCATATTTTTGGTTTACTTTGGACCCGATTTTCTTCTTTTTCAGACCCTGAAATCTACCTCTATTTATAGGTCATTGAAGAGGGTAATCTTGTCTATACTGAGGAAAAATTATAGCCCTTGATTCAGTTGGGAAGGATCCCAACCGTTGGTTCAAAGTAGGCATCCTGAGTAGTCAAATTTGCAGGAAAAAACTGACTGGTTTGGCATCTTTAGGGCGGCGCCGATGGGTTGTCATTCAGCCTGAGCAAGTCATATGGGGCTGTAGAAAAATTGCAGAGGATCATTTGCGTACAAGATTTGTCAACTTTGATTGGTGTTAGATACATTAAATGCACCTACAAAGTAGCTTCCCTGAGTTGTCATTTCAAAGAAAATTAAAGAAGAAGACAAGGAAGGGGATTCGCTAGGAAAGAATTTCAGGAAGTCATCACGACCTGAACAGCACCAGAGTTATGTTTTTTTACCAAAATTCAATTCAATCCTCCCTCTTTATATTTGATTTAATTGCACCCCTAAGTGACCCTATACTTCTGATTTAGTGCAATTTAGCCCCTGTCGAACTTAAATTAGAACCCCAAATTTATGCGCCTTTTACACTGTTGTCCTTGGTCTTGGTTTTATACAATTTAACCCCTAATTGACCCAAAAACTTTAATTTTCTTGCAATTTGACCCCTGATTTCAATTAATTAACTTTGTAAAAATTAAATTTGGTCTCTTAAAATTCCAATCTTCTCAATTAAACTCAAATTAGGCTCCCAAACTTAATTTTTCACCAATTAAGCCTCAAATAAAATTAATTTGACCCATTTAAAGTATAATTAAGTCATTGCACTTAATTATATCCTTCAATTGTACCCAAATTAATTCTTAAACATATTTAAAATTTAATTTTGCCCATGATTAAATCAAATTGGCATATTAAAAATTTAATTATATCCTTGGACTTGATTTTTATGCAAATTCGTTCAATAATCATTTAATTTGACCTTCAATTTGTATTTTTTTCTCTATTTTTTGGCATAATAGGGTACAATTAAGCCTTAAAATTTCCTCCTAAATTGTTGTTCAATTCCCCGATTTCTTTCTCCAAGTGTCAGCCTTTATTTTATTTTTTTAATTTTTAATTTTTTAAAAAATGAATTTAAAAAAATAACCCTGAGTTGGGGTATTTCAGAGCATCAATGGGTTATCCATATTTGGAAGCATAAAACTAGAAATTTGGTTGTAGTAGATGGGTCTTTTTCAATCCAGCGACAAAACCAAGCCTCAAATGGTGCAGAACAGAACCAAACATGAAGTTGAGATTTTAAATTAGCAAAGAAAGACAGAGTCCGCCGTCTCTTAAGAACCCAAATAGTCAACACCAATCACAATTCCCCAAGCTCCTTCTCCAAACCTCATTGGTGCATAGATCTCAACAACCATGACAGAACAAGAGACTACGTTAATAATAAAAACAAAACAAGAGTTTACGTTCTCCGATCTCTGTCTCCTGTAGGCTGTAGCCTTGAATAAAACATCATATACTCCAAATGAACAGCGCACCAAACCGTCATAGTTTATGCTCCCTACCGTCTCCTTCCAAAAAATAGTGCTATCGCATCGCATTATTTTAAGCACATTGTTGAAGAAATCAAGTCTACGAGATCTGTCCTCTCCTCCATACACCTTTTCCGTTCTTTGTCGAGCAGAAAATGACCATTGAAGGATCAGAGCCAAACCAGGCATCAGATCACATATTGGATTGGCTAGAGGATTCAGTGTCATTCCTACCATCTTTCTTTGATGATCCGTACAACGCAGCCG
This sequence comes from Populus deltoides, assembly GCA_015852605.2. NCBI lineage: Eukaryota > Viridiplantae > Streptophyta > Magnoliopsida > Malpighiales > Salicaceae > Populus > Populus deltoides. The sequence continues at coordinate 13,601,913 of CM027572.2, read as the reverse complement.
ATATCAATCCCTATCAATGGTGGGAGCAAGCAGAAGAGATTTGCCAGGATCTAGCCAACACCAACACCAGTCTCAGCAGCAGCACAACCACAAGCACCACCACAAATATCAATACAACTAGCCTAATATCACTGAATAATCCCACCATATCTAATCATCCACCAACGTCCACTTCAAACAAGAAACGGAAAGATCCTGAAGACCCAGTTCCAAAAACATCCCAGAATCATAATCAGAGAAGGAATCTGAGTCATCAGATAAACAAGGAAGAGCAAGATGGTGAAGCAGTAGTTGGAGGAGTGGTGGCAGTGAAAAAATCAAATGGAAACAAGAAGAGCACCAACAAGAGCACAGGTAATAACTCAAATAACGGTAACAAGAAGGAAGGAAGATGGGCAGAACAGTTACTTAACCCCTGTGCAGCCGCTATTACTATTGGAAACTTGTCACGCGTGCAACACCTTCTCTATGTACTCCATGAGCTAGCCTCCCCAACTGGCGATGCTAACCACCGGCTAGCAGCTCATGGTCTTCGAGCGCTCACAGATCACCTATCATCCTCGTCAACTGTGTCCTCGGCATCCATAGGAACCGTTACTTTCTCTTCTACTGAGCCAAAGTTCTTTCAAAAAGCTTTACTCAAATTCTACGAGGTTAGTCCTTGGTTTGCCTTCCCTAATAACATTGCAAATGCCTCTATCCTTCAAGTTCTTGGACAAGAACAAGATCCCACGCGAAATCTTCATATTCTTGATATTGGGGTCTCCCATGGTGTGCAGTGGCCTACACTTCTTGAGGCCTTGACTCGCCGGCCTGGAGGACCACCTCCTCTAGTACGCATCACAGTCATCACTGCCACCACTGAAAATGATCAAAGCACTGAGCCCCCCTTTTCAATAGGTCCGCCAGGAGACAATTTTCCCTCAAGACTACTTAGTTTTGCTAAGTACATGAACATCAATTTGGAAATCAAGAGAATTGATGGCTACCCATTACAAAAACTTAGTGGAAGATTAATAGACGCCAAACCTGAAGAAGCCTTAATAGTTTGTGCGCAATTCAGACTCCATCATTTAAACCACAACACACCAGATGAAAGAACTGAGTTCTTTAGAGTTTTGAGAAGGTTGGAGCCAAAAGGCGTGATACTCAGCGAAAACAATATGGATTGTAGCTGCAACAGTTGTGGGGATTTTGCAACAGGATTCTCACGGAGAGTAGAGTATTTATGGAGGTTTTTGGACTCAACAAGCTCAGCTTTCAAAGGGCGGGAGAGTGAAGAAAGACGGATGATGGAAGGAGAGGGGTCAAAGGCCTTAACAAATCGTGGAGAAATGAATGAAGGGATAGATAAATGGTGCGAGAGGATGAAAGGGGTGGGATTTGTAGGCGAGATGTTTGGAGAAGATGCCATTGACGGAGCTCGTGCACTGTTGAAGAAGTATGATGGTAACTGGGAGATGCGAACGGAAGGGAAAGATGGGTGCGTGGGGCTATGGTGGAAAGGGCAACCTGTTTCTTTTTGTTCATTATGGAAATTGGATATGAAAGGAAGTGACAGTTAAAAACATTACGAGTACTTTTGCTCACCTTCTTCATGTAAATGTTCCGGTTTTTTTTTTTTAATTTTTCATTATGTAAATTTAACGAATATAATAAAACTATATGTCGGAGGCTGGTGGTGCAGTCCTGTGTTTTTGTATTACATAAGGGAAGCTAAAATCATTTGCTTATTTTGGGCAAAACCAACGCCAACTTAACCAGTACGCACATGAAATGTCCATGGAAGTTAAAAATCAGAGATTATGGAACCTATTTGAAATTATAATTCCATGCTTCTTAGACTTCTCATCTTCCTTTCTTGTTTTTCTTGTCCCGCGACCATGTAAAAAACACTGACAAATTCCCCTCCAATCCAATCTCGACCTTCCTCCCATAATAGATGGAGAATGAGGTACGGACCAGTCAATAGGTTCTCGACTGTTTTTTCCTGATCGAGATGGCTGATTTTGATCTTCCAAGGGGGGCGCGTTTGGCCAAAGCAAACAATAACAGGTCACAAATCACAACAGAACAGTTCTACAGCAGAAAATATGTTGTTTCTAAAGATTGTTCCCATTTCTGCAGCTAGACAAAGAGTAACAGCAAAGCCCCCCACCCAAAAAAAAAAGATTGGAGTTGATGAAACATTTGGCTAGACAAAAAGAAGAATGTCTTGCTGATGACAAATTGAGAACGATGAGAATTCGATGAGAAGACAGCAAAGACCCCCCCAAACCCAACAAACAACAGTATAGAAAACAAAAAAGCATTGCATCTTGTACGATAATCAGCTAGACAAACATATTTAAATCACCTCGCAGTACACAGAGAAGACTTGTTCCAAGCACATTAAGACCACGCACCATTGTCATTAGAACTCATCAGCATAAAATGGTAGGTCTTCAGGGTTTTTTGTTTTTTTACAAGTCATTTTGGGTTTTTCCCCGTGTAATATTATCAGCCTTGTTGGGGTGTTTAAAAGCAAGCAGTATTAGACAGCGCACCATTCCGTGAAATGCTAATTAATTGAGCTAACCTTATCTACCATTGATATACCCCTAATACAGCATTTTGTTAAGTAATTCTCTGTCCCTCAACATTCAAAAATCCTGATAGAATTTCGAACTGCCTGCCTACAGAGAGGGCATTTGGGTGATACCTCACTTTCAACTGATATGGCACAGGTATGACAACATGCAAGATGCCCACAGGGAATGAAGGCAGCCCGTCTTCTCCTCATCAAGCAGATCACACACAACTGCCCCTCAGGCACATCTCCAGCATCCTCGTTGTCATCAATTTGAGAGACATCTTCATCACTGGTAGTGTGGATTGGCTGCTGAGTGCGTCTTTGCCTCCATGATTTCCATTTATTCCAGTTCCTAAAGACATTGTTCTTAATGATTATGAAGAACTACATGTGATAGCTAGAAACTTGTTTTGTACGGAGCCATGGGTCCATTTGTTTTTTAGGAAAAAAATGAATATGCAGGTTTTTCAATGCATTTTTTATTTAAAAAAGTTTTTTAATCATAAATCAAAATGCATACATACTTATCTAACTAACTAAATCGATATTTGATCAAAAAATAACTAAAATTAAGATATTTGATCTCGTAACACAAACCATGTACTAAGTTGTGTTCAATAACTAAGTTTCTTATTATATTTTTTTTATTTAATCAACCGATTATCTATGAGAATGAAAGGTAAGAAAAAGTCTCAAACAAAAGCGAACTAAATCAAACCATAAAGCTCAACTATAAAACAACTCAATATTACATGATGAAACTAAAAAAAACCATGGGCACATGATTGAGATAACACCATAGAAAGAAAAGAAAAAAAAAGCATGAAAAACAACTCTAGAAAAAAATATTGAAGGATGAATCTGAAAAAAAATTAAAAAAGATGAAAAAATCAAAGCCAACTAGTGTTACCCTTCAAAACTCGTGAGCGTGGTCACGAGTCAGGGACTGACAGCGGTCAAAGCAAACCCAAAAAAACAACAAAGCAAAATTCTCAATGAAAAAATATCAAGGCATGAAACTGAAAAAATAAATTAATTAAAAAGTAACAAAAAAACTTTGAGTCAACTCAAGTTAATGCACCAACTCCACGACCATAGGCATAGGATTTGGATAATCCTATAGAAAGAAAAGTGTGGGGGGGGCATGAAGAGCAATTCCACAAAAAACAAATATTGAATGAAGAAAAGAAAATTATAAAAGGAACAAAAAAATATCAAAGTCAGTTTGTGTTAACTTTCAAAACCCGTTGCTCAATAAGAAAAACGTTGAGGGATGAAATTGAAAAAAAAATGCAATAAAAAAATTTCCAAAACTAAATAAACATTAGTAAAAAGAATGAGAGTCCAATTCGATATGAAAAGAAAAAAAAATCAAATGATGAAGAATGAAATTGAAACGAAATTTAATTAGTGAAAGGATTAAATAATATCAAAAAAATAAGGACTAAATTTGTTATAAAAATCAAATGAAACCTAACGATTAGGGATGAAATTGAAGAAAAAAATCAATAAAATAAAAAATAAAAATATATATATAGCAATAAAAAAAAATAAGGACTAAATTGGATATGAAATATAAATGGTAGGACACTCTCATACTTTGGCCAACCACTTTTCCTTTTTTATTAATATTTTATATTTATGAAAGACCAAATTCTCTATAAATCAACTTGATAACAGCAAAAAAACCAAAATGCAAAAAAAAAAAAAAAAAAACCAACTTTGCAAGGAAGCTTTATTTTTGTTTCTTCCTATGGTAGTTTAGTAATTTAATTGTGCTAAGAAAAAAGAAAATGCCTACGAGACCCCTGGATGCAAGTTAATGTTTTTTTTGTTGTAAAGCTAATTAAGTCATTGTATTGTTCATAAAAGAAGTCAGTTTTACCCCTAATCAATGTCCCAATAACTAATGTGTCCCTATAAAAGACCAAATACCCCTCACCTCAATTTATAGGTTAGTGGCTTTTCTACAGGGACAAAGTGGGGAAAAGAACTATTCATTGCTACGGTACTCCCCCCATTCTGTTAATTAATTGATTGTTTCTTTGGTTTCATAATTCAGCTCTAATGGATAAGCATGAGATTTTTTCCCTATTGTCAAGTGGCTAATAGAAATCCAAGTGAAAATATATGAACAGGGACGAACTCTTTGGAAGAAAATACTATACCTCATGACAGCAAAGCCAAGGACTCCAATAGAAAGTGAACCAAGAACAATACCACCCCATAGCAGTATTTTCGCCTTGAAGGCAAGATCTGCCACCATTTCATCTTTGGTCATGTCAGCCCTGCAACAACCCAGAAATAAAGTTGTTTCATTGACAATGCCCATATGCAAGGGGAAGATGTAGATCGCGATTGTTAAGGTTTAGCATGTCTAACTACAAAACCCAACAGGCTGTGTTCCAAACTGAGTCACTTACAGAAAATAGGGAAGTTCTTTGCAAGATTTTATCTCTGGAATTCCATCTTTAGAATTGCATATGCCAACAGCACTGATACACTTCCCTAATGGAAGGATTTTCTCCTCATGAAGCACCCCAACCTTCACAACAAAACAGATTATGCTATTAGACCTAGCAAGGACATCAAAAAACCAAAGAAATGCAATTACATAAATAAGGCAAAACCAAAAGCAATGTGGGTAAAAGATGCATTAAAGTCTTTGATGGAAAGATAAAGCAGCACACCTAGAATTAACAATTTTAGAACTCACAGGGTATTCATGACCAAAAAGTGCCTGAATGAATGTATAACGAGAAGCAACAATGGGTTGCAACTGATGATAAACCATCGTAAGAGGTAGGGGGTGACTTGATCCATCCATGTTCACGATAACATAATCAGATTGTGGCCATTGACCACCTTCAACAAGCGTAAAAGGAACCTATAAAAAAAAAAAATAAAAAAAAAAAAAAAAAAAGCAATACATAAGGTGTTTCCTTCCCATCAAATCCACCAAATAACCCACTTGACAGACACTCAGCCCACTGAACAATCAAAGAGAAGCAAAAATCTCCATAAAATGACCAAGTAAAGAGAATTGACAAGTTCAAACAATTCACCGTTCTTAAAAAGGTTGTTTCTTGTTCTTTCAAAGATCTTCCAAAGATAGATCGTAAGTCGGAAGTCCATCCAAAAAAGCCCTTCCATTCGTTGTATATACACTAGACAAACATAAACCAAAAACAAATACATTAGCCTTTCTTTCAACTTGGAAAATAATCAAGAAACAATCAACAAGACTCCCATCCAAGTCTTTCGCTTCCAGTTCCAGCAAATCAGTTTCTGTTAATCTAAACAATTACAAAAAAAGAAGAAGGCCCTAAAACAAATGCAAAATGTTTAGTCCATCATGACCAAATAATCTACTAATGACTCAATAACAATCTAGACCTCCCTGATATACACAGAATCTTACAAACGTTAAATTTACGCCTCAAAATTTCTTTCTTTTATTTTTATTTTTTCCCTCTAAAGAAAAAAATCAAACCCACGGCAGACTACAAATTCTGGGTTGCAAAAAATAACCAAAAAACATTAAATAAATAAAAGAATACGTACAGTTTGAGTTCTTTGTAGAATAACAGCCTTGTCACCAGACTCATGAGAAAGCAAAACATTAGAGTCCCTCGAACTCTTCTTCCCGGACCCATCAACGGCTGATTTAGCCTCGACTTGTCCTCTGACAATCACGAGCTTCTGCTCCTGGTCCTGATGGTCTTGATCATGATTTTGAAGGAGAGAGCGGAGGTCAGAGACGGAGAGAGTGGGTGCCTTGCGGATTTTGGCAAGGGATTTAGAGTTTGCTGTAAAATTGAGAAATGAACGTACAGCGGCGTAGGCAAGAGCCGCGCCAAGAATTGCTCCGTCGAAGGAGAGAGCAAGATGGGATAGCATGGCGGCCAGTGCTTGCTCATGGGCACGTGATGCCATTTTTTTCTTCTCTTTTTTGGGGTTTAGTACCTAGTTGTTCGTGCTTCTCCACTTCGTCGTTCTGGTGGTGGCAGAGGGGCACACAGAGATTGGGAAGCAGGTGGAAATGTTGTTATTGTTATTGTTATTGTTATTATTTAAAAAAAAAAAGCACTTTCCCAGCAAAGTTTTGCGAAAGCAGCCTGGCAATAATAAATAAATAAATAAAATAAACCACTCCAATTACAAAATGTTCTCTGTAGCGCATTTAGTATTTTAGTATAATTTAATATTTTAAATAATATTTATCCTTTACCGATCAAAATAATATTTATTTTCTGAGTTGTTACTACCCATTAACACATGTTAATTTTTCAAAACTTTCATTTTTTGAGTAATTTTATTTTCAAAAACTCCCTTATTTTTCTTGTTAGACGTGGTTCTTTCTTATTTTTTTATTTTGTTTTCTTATTGAATTATTTTTTTATAAAAAATAAATTGTTGAATTAGTTGATATTTCTTTCCCTTCCATAAATATTTCTTTAAAACTAAGGGCATTAACATCAATGCTCTTTGTATTTTAGCTAGATTCAAGCTGAAAAACTATTTTACATTCATGTTTTATAAAATATAGAGTATTTTATTATTATCTTTTGATATTCAAATTATGTAAAAGATGAAAATTCATGTGCATGTTTCTCCTTCGCTTGTTAATGCCTTGCCAGATAAATCCCTATTTTCACTTCACAGTCTGCTTCAAGAAAAACGATGCTCTCTTCTTCTTCTTCCTCGTCTTCTTCTTCTCTGTTGAAGAATATTTGATCTCTTTATAAAGTATATAATGGCTAGAAATAGCAACAGCACAGTTGCACCTCTTAAGAAGATTCAACAGTGATGTTCTGGTTGATGGGTCTGGGATTCAATACCAACAACCAAGCCAGATCATTGAGGATGGTGGAGGCACAAACATGGGCAGCAACCCAAGAATAATGGATGGCACCACCGTGTCGACCACCACCAATGGCCACGTTCTTGAAATACTTCATTAAGGTACTTGCCTGTGTCTTTTAATCAAGCTATTGGGGGCAACCACACCATTTTTTACTGCTATTTTTGCTTTCTTGAACTTGCAACAAAGAATCTGCTGAGGTTTATTGTGCACTTTTGCCCGTGGATTTTGGGATTGTTTTGGCTAGTAATAGTGCGCATTTGTTTCATTTATTTGGGTTCTTGGTCTGTGTTGGTTCAACTGCTGGACGTGATTTAAAATCTGTGGTTCAAGGGATTTTGTTAGCATCAGAAGCTGAGAAGTTACATTCTAGGCGAGAGTTGCCAAAACCCGCCAATCACTTCTTCATTCCCTCTCTGCAGCTCCACAACTAGAGAGTGCTACAGGGAGCGAGTACTGTAGACAAAGCCAAAGTAAAGAGCCCTTTGGAGACCATCAATGCTGCGGGTAAAACATGTATTTGCTAGCTATTATAGCTAAGGAACTCAGTCAGAGAACAACAATGAGGATGCTCTAATAGCAAGGAAGACCTATTTTTTATTGGAGTCTACATCAAGGAAAAATCAAAGTGTCTAGTCTACACGAGCAAAAAGAATAATACAATTTAATTTGTTGCTGTAACTGATACATTTTTTTAGTGCATTACCGACACTTTTTTCTCACCAGGATAAAGCTTACTCTAGATGATGCTGTCATTTCCAGGGCAAACAACAACATTAAACTATTTGTTATTATCATCATCATATAACAATTCTTATGTTTTTGATTTTCTGTTCAGAATGTTCAGTCATTTTTTATTTTATTTTTCATAAATCATGCCATCTAAATCTGTGGGTCCTTTTTATGATCATAATGATTTCAACAGACATCAAGCAGGCAAAAATGAAAATCAAGGCAAGTTTTCTTTTTCCTTTTATCCTTCTGACAGATATTTAATCAAAGTTTAAACATACATCATCTAACCTAAAATCAACATCAACTGGAGGATCGTTACCATCCGGAAGAAAAAGCAACAAGATCAATATAGTCATATGTTTTTTTGAAGGATCATATGTGAAGTGATGATGGAATCCATGGGGAACCCTGTTGGGTTTTTTTTTTTTCTGTCTAAAGGAACACTACAGTGACTAATTAACAGGAAAGAAAGGTCAGCAACTTGTTTATCATTGCATACCTAACTGGTTGATGGTGAAAAAATATGTTTATGAAACTATAGCTATGTGTTTTTCTAAGAGTGGTAATGTGTGCGGTCATATTCATCATAGCAATCATCATTTCAAAATAGGAATGACTAAATGTCAGTAGACTATATGTGCATGAGCAGTCATCAAAACAACAGTGGAATGAATCAATGGCAACAAAAAAGAGTATGCGCGTGGGCAGCCAAGACAAAAACAATGTTATTTGATGAAAAATTAGATAAAAATAGGATAAAGTGTATAGAAAAACCTTTATGGAGCTGCTGCAGAATGTTTTTGTTTCTTGGTGACCAGCCTTGATTCATCAGGGGATTCAGGAGAAGAGGTAGGTTGTTCAGTCTCTACTGGAGTTTGAATAGCATCCTTGATTTCAGCATGAGGAAGTTTGTTGTTGGGCAAAACAATGTGTTAGGTAGAGAAATCAAAGTTCAAAGATTACTGGACAAAAAGGTGTTGTCTGCAAATAAGCGAAACCATGTACGACTTGTATCAAATGGGTCAATAGTGAAGTCTAGCATTCTCTTTGAATCTAAAGAGCTAGCTTATTTTAGCATGGTAGGGTGCAAAGAAGAAGATGAACTGCCAGCATGTGCTGTGATGGTAAACCATTAGCTAACATATAAAGGAAGACCTTTTCAACAACCTACGTATGTATTTCAATCCACCAAGTAACCATGTATAAAAACAAAACTTGGACGGAAAAAGGGAAAAAAAGAGTATAAATCTAGTCAAATACACTTGTATTTGTTGAAAAACATTGTGCAAGTTGACAAGCTAGTAAGAAAATCAGTAATAAAAACAACAATAAACTGACTAATTAATCTGTTATTTTCTAAAAAAACAGCAACCGACAAAGCTTTTGTAAGTGAAAAAAATCATTTAACATAGTTATGAAACCCAGAGGAATAATGAGAATCGAATGCGACAAAGCTATTGTAAGCTATCTTAAGTATAGAATTGGAAGTAAAATAAAAACTAGAGAATAAACAATTATAAAATGATGAAGCTGTTTATACTTTTAATTGTATATGAATAAACGTCCAAGGGGGAAATCACCAAAAAAAGAGTGCAAGAAGCTTGGCAATGAAGATAACAAAATCAAGTAAAGAAAAAAACTATAATGATGAATATTTTCCATGAGAGACCAATAGACAAACTGAATGATTTCATCATGTAATATGAGGATCTTAGCAAATCCACAATCAAAGTTCAAATCCATACCCAGCATGATCTTTACATAAGCAAATTGGCCCAACAATAGAACTATATGGCCTTTACAAAAACTTTTCCTGCCAGAGCCAGTCTCTTTGCTAGCTTTATAATTTTTTTTGGCAGATAGCAGCAGGTCTTTGTTTAACAATGTCATGTGCTTGTTACAAAGTAGCTCTCGTGTCCAAATATGATTGTTATACCCAAATAAGAGAAAGAGATGATTTTGCACCTTTTTGAACAAGGGAGGAAAAAAATCGACCAAAACCTCCACTGCCCAAGCAAAGAGCACAGCCCTGCACTCGAAACCTGTCTCAAAAAATAGCCTGGGCAGGTTCCAAAATCAAAGACGCTACATCAGACCTACAAAGCAAGTCAAAAAAGCTCCATGGATCAGGTAGAGGTAAAACCCCAAGATACTAACACAAATGAATCATGTATACAAAAGAAGAACCATCGAAGAACGTCTTTGAGAGTCTGCCTTTTACCTTTCTTTTCAACTCATTTAGATTTAGATCTAATTGAGCCATTCACCTTTATGATACTGAACCAGAAAAGGCAATGAAAACATAAATAGATTCACCGAGAAAAGGAGAGAGAGGGATTCGAACCCTCGATAGTTTGGAAAGAACTATACCAGTTTTCAAGACCGGAGCTATCAACCACTCGGCCATCTCTCCAAAAGATAATTTACGGTAGAGATTGAAGCTCCCCACCATCAAACACTAAATCATGCCATCACAGAATCTCGAAACCCCACAAAGCATTTCCTTCCTAAAAAAATGACACAAACACTACTGGCTAGCCTAACAAACGAGCAGGCTTCACCACAATATTGAATAACCAAACAACAGACCACAAAGAATAGCATGGGAATACCCAATGACTAGGATAAAGTAACATCGAATAAAGAGAGAGAAAATTAAAAATCAAAGGTGTTCAGGAAAAAAAACAATGGCCAGAGCATGGGGGAAAAACCCACCAAGAATCTTGAACAAGCAGGAAAAACAAAAATTAACCCCTTGCAAAGCAACAAAGAAGAAGAGAATAAGCAAAACAGCAGAAACAATCCAGAAGCAGGGCAGGAAAAAACAAACACCCAAATAACATAGAAAGCCAATAGAAAAAAACACTGGAAGGCGAAGCATACAAAGATAATCATTCGAACCTGGTAGACAACACAGATGAGCAGAGGTTAAAAGAGGATCCAAAACCCTCAATAGACCCTGGAAAAAAAGTCAAAACTGCTTAAAGCAACAACAAAAAATTGAGTTAGAATGCAACATGAATCTGAGCATAGTTTACCTTTTTATCAGTTCTCCTCGGCCTATTCTTGGATAGGCCTCCATCCCCTTCTAATTCATAACCATTCTCCTTCCTTTCCTTACTCTTCACCTCTTCATTTCTCAATTCAGTTTCCTTCTTTCCAGCAAACCTTTCACTTTCCTTGTCTCCTTCACCTTTTTTCTTCATTTTTAACAAACTTCACCTTATCCTTTCCCCGAACACCCATTTCTCCAATCTCTTTCCCTTCCTCATTATCCATCCCTTGATTCCTGAACTGACCTCCCATCTTTCCCCTCTTCCCATCAAATTCTCATTCCTTTCTAATTTGATATATTTATTTAATAAAATAAATTAAAAATTATATGTAATAATAATCTTTAAAAAGAAATTTTAATACTAATTAAAAATTAAATTGTTAAGATAAAAAAAAATAGACACAAATTAAAATATTTGATTTTATAATATAATACAAATTAAAATTAAATATTTTTAAGAATATTAATCATTTAAATTTCATTAAAATAAATTAATTTACTAGTATAAATCTTTCTTTTCTTATTAAAATTAAATATTTTTAAGAAGATTAATCATTTAAATTCCATTAAAATCAATTAATTTACTAGTATAAATCTTTCTTTTTCTTATTAAAATCTTTAATTTTAACAAAAAAGAATCTTACTTTTTGTTCTAAATCATTTATTTATTAAAAATCAAAAGCAATTATAAAACATACTAAAAAAATTAAAAATATATACACACACGCACTAAACCCTTTTTGCCCCATTAATGTGCTCTATGCTTTTGTAATTTTTTTACCAAAAAAGTTTTTTTTTTTATTATATTTCATCATTCTAAAATCAAGTTTTAATTATTAACAAAAATAACATTGTAATAATTTTTATCTGAGTATATTAAAGAAATAAAAAAAAGTACAATATTCAAGTGCTGACGAATAAAGTTTTGGATGATGTTATTAAACTCGGCTCAACAGATTGGCGTTAAAGTCTTCTAAACCAACTTCTTACCTAGCTTAGATATCAAATTAAACCATATAAGAGTTAAACTGATATGACTCAATTGATTAGATAGGTTTAAAGGCAACTCAGAATACTGATAAGAACCTGGTATGAGTATAAAAAAATATAAAGATGACATATATTTTTTTAATATCAAGAAGACAACATCTTGATAAAAAAAAAAAAAAAAGCTAAAAATACGTTAGTGTACGAGCTTAGATGGCCTTGTATGTCGGTCCAGGCTTGTGTACAAGACCCTTTTTATTTTTAAAAAAATTAGACAAATAACACGTCAGGCTTATGTGTGTGGCCCTGCAAGCCAGGCTAGGCTTGTGTTTAGTGTGCTTTTGATTGGATTCAGAATTTTGCCTTATTTTTTGTTTGATAGACACTAGACGGGACTCGGCCAACATGAGGTCTGGACCGGTTTGGGATTGATCTAACCTGACACTGTCAATTACTCAAGTCATTAGACGACCCGATCAACCCAAGATAAAACATAGATAAAAAAATCCATTGACTTTTTATATATATTTTTGTTCAAAACGTTGTTGCTTTGATTTTTTAAAATTTAAGTTAATTCAAGTTGACTCTCCCAACCCGTGACTCGGGCCTTATCTCGGGTCAATTTTAGAGTCGGGTTTTAAAACTATAATAATAATCACTTTTATCATTTATTATGTTGACCCGGGTTAATGATCAACTCGACCCATGAACCGAGATTGGTTGATCAAGCCTAGCCCCGAATCGATCCCCAAGTCGGGTTTTAAAACTATGATAATAACAATTTTTATTCTAGGATTAACCCTAGTCAATGGTCAACCCGACCAATGACCCGAGTCTGGCCCTGGATCACCCCCGAGTCAAGTTTTAAAACTATAATTATAATTATTTTTATCCTTACGTTGACCCGAGTCATGGTTGACCCGAGTCATGGTCAACCTACCTCGTGACTTAGATTTGGCTCTGAGTCGATCCTCGAGTCGGTTTTTAAAACTATAATAATTATTATTTTTATCTTTATGTTCACGCAGATCAACTGGATTAACTCTTGTGTATAACATTGGATAAACTTGTCATATCCTTTGTAGTGGGATACAAGTTTATCCTTTAGAATAATATAAAAATTGATTTTTATACTATCTAAAAATACACAAAATAATTATTTTGTCCTATCTATCATTGTCCAAGAGATCAACTCGTCTGGTTTAGGCAAACCCATGCACGACCTCACCCAACATTTCCCTTAAAGGTGTGAACTTTAGATCTCGTGGTGGGATTAATTTTCAGCCTTGAATATACCCGCGAATATATTGTTGTTTCAGCAAAACGTTTCAATATGTATTGAGCGCATCCATTCTCATTTCAGGAACCGTCACGCAAGGTTGTTTTTTTTTTTTTTTTGGATTCGAGGAAACCCTACCCTCTGAAAAACACACTTTGTGGGTCCAGGTGAGCGAGTAAAACCCCGGCTGTCCCAGACTCTTACAAGAGGTGCACGCCCTGACTCGAACTCGAGACTTGCTGTGCAGATCTCAAGTCCTTTACCATTACGCTACGCCCATTGGATCACACAAGGTATATATCATCCAGAATCAACTAATCCTTGCTTTGCAATTTTAGACAAGGTGTCTATCTAGCTAGCAATAAACGAGAGATAAGCCATCAGTTTTGTGCTTGTTGGATCAGGAAGATGTAAATTCTCAAGCACCAAGCAACTGCTTCCCCAAGAAAATAGTTGCTTATACCTCTTTATTGCTTTTTCCCTTCATGTTACATATGAACACATAATTGAATATTTTATTTTTTATTCACGTGGATATCCAGATCAATTTGTGTGCATCTCGACTAATCTTATGAATTCTAAAATTAACGACCATATAAGTCTCCAATGATTCTGGAATTTATAAAATTTGAATTAGTGATTTATAAAAAACAAACCTAGAATATTACCGGTTAAACTATAACCCTAGATACTTGAACATTTGAGAGATACCTTGCTTCATGTTACGTAGCTCTTTTTCACTTTTTGGACGGCTGTCTATCTTTTCTATTACTTTGTCATCAAATTACAAGCTTTCCACATTGATTCCTTGTGTTTTCCATCTTCTCCTTCCTATAAATCCGACGGTTCAACTGGAGTTAGCCCATCAAGTTGGTTCTTCTACAAGAGATAAACCAACCTTGACAGGAAATCAATAGTTACTTGAGTCTCACCAGCATGGCTACAGATGCCTGCAGTAGTACAGCTAGCCAAAACTCGTCACAAAGAGCATTAGCCATGGTGTTTGCTCTAGCATCAGCAGTGCTCCTATCACCATTGTATGTTAAGAGAAAAAATGATCATACGCGTTATTTTAATTATGAGACAAAATGGAGCTCTGGCTTTGTTCTTCCAATGGTGCTTGCTGGACTCATAATTGCCATCAGGACCACTTCCTCTTCCATGTCAGCCCGAAGAGGTTCTAGGGCTTCCTTTATTCCATCTCCAGATCCCTCTTGGGTGCTTAGAATTGGGAGCTCATCTTGGGGACTCGCTGGAGTCTTGGTGATGCTTATGCTTGTGCTATCATGGCAAGACTCTGTTCAAGAATTTTTCTGGAGATAAAGGAAATGAAACTATCTTTTTCTTTTATGTTGTGTTTGTTTTTCAGAAAATGATTTCTAGAAAATCGGTTTTCAAACTTTTCTGTGTTTATTTGTTATTAGAAAAGTTGGTTAACGAAAAACACTTTACAGTCAAAGAAAAATTTGGTTTAGTTTTCAGGAAAGTGTTTTCCTTTTATTTTGGATGGAAAACACCTTCCGGAAGTTGTAAAAAATTTAGAAATATCATATTATTTATTGATTATATCAAATTTGGTTCTCAAACTTATGATTACTATATATTTTTTGTTTTGAATATTTGTTTTTTTATTTCATCCTTTAGAATTTAATTTTTATATTAATTTTGATCCTTATTTTTACAATTATTATTTGCTTTTCCCTTATTATTTTTAATTGAAATTTTTTATCTATCAAATTTAGTCCTTATTCTTTTAATTGTTACTTATTTTATTTGAAATAATTTATGAAATGTTAATTATTATTATTTTAATTTCTTCATCTTTCAATTTTTTTATTTTTTAGATTCGATCTCTATTATTTTAATTATTATTTATTTTATTTGAGATAATTTATGAAATTATATTTTTTTTCAATTTCATTCTCATTCAACTTTTTAATTTATAAGATTTGTTCCTCGTTATTTTAATAAACTTGAAAAAAATAAAATATTAATAAGCTATTTTCCATAACATAACCAAACACTGGAAAGTGTTTTCCAATTTATTTTTCATTACACTACCAAATATTGAAAAACAATTCACTTTTCTGGAATTTACTTTCTCGAAATTTACTTTTCAAAAAAAAATTACTTTCCAGCAAACAAACGAAACTTAATATAAACTATATATATTTGCCATTTTCATTGATTGATATAAAAAAAAGAAAAGTAATTGTTTGCCCCACATGTTACCGAGCATGAGGACGGCCATTAAAGTACCTGGCTGGAAGAATTAAAGGTATCATTTTAAATTTTTATATATCATAAAAAAGAAATGCATCATCGTCCCCCTGACCCCTCACTCATTCAAAGCATGAATGGCATCGCATGCATCTCCAGATCTCCTTCGAGTTAGGATCCTCAAAATCGGGCAGCTCGGCCCTATTCAACTATCTGTTGAACTATTTGATCAAATAGTAGAACAGTTGTGAGGATACTTGGGGTGGGCTTTTGAATTACTTAAATTACTCAAGTGAAATTGGGTAAAGAAGTTTTTAAAAAATAAAATAAAAAATGAATTCAGATAGTTATAAGATAAGCTCATGGTACTGTGTTTGAATCTTTTTTTCCATTTCTTGCTAATATTTTTTGTATGTTTATTCATCATCAAAGCTTAATTACATAATTAAATTAGGTAAATTTTCTGTTTTTGTGGTTGAAAAACATTAACTTTTTTTATTTAAAATTATTTTTTATAATTTTACATCGTTTTAACGTATTATATCAAAATGATATTTTAAAAAATAAAAAATACTATTTTAATATAATTATAAATAAAAAAATACCAGATAAGCTAAAAATCTCTCTCCAATTCAAAATCAGTCGCTCTCTTCACTCTCTGCTTTTCTATGCTCATCCTATCAACTTTTTCTTTCTTCCTTTTTCTTCTTCTTTTTTCAATTTATTACTGCAAATTGATTCGGATAATTATTGCCCGGGTTCCCGGCCTCACCCACCCTTGTGGCCATGACTCGCGCCATCACTCACACTCCTGCCAGCCGCCGGGTAATTCTTGTCAATTCTTTTTTTATTGTTCTTTTCCTAATTAATAAAGTGAATTGTTCGGGCATCCATTAGCGAAAAAAAAAATATGAAATTGAATAAAACGGATATAGATTTGACCAAGTTGTCAAGTTAATGAGTTGAAATTAAGTCAAACGTAAACGCAAAGTGTAATGAAAAAGAAAATGACAATAATTACATCATGGGGATACAAAAGTAGTGGAGAATCATGTGATAAAGCATAAATAATGGAAATCATATATATATATATAAAGTAACGAAATATGCAATGCATGCACAACAAAATTATTTGTTTAGAGGAATATTGAGATATATCATAGCGGACTTGGAAAGTGATGAAGTAGAAGAGTATTAAAACATGGATAAGTAAAAGGAATTAATTAAGTGGAAATATACTGTGAGGTAAATTCAATGAGTGCTGAGTATTAATGATAATATAAACGGAATAGGTTTACGAGGTGAAAAGAATTATAGCGGGGTGTTGCATAATTGGCTATCTATAGGATGATAAACCTCCTCATCTTCCTTGTTCTTCTACTCGAATGCTATGAGATGAAAATTTCAGTCAATCAGTGTTCTGGAGTTTTCTTGACCATTGAGCTTCAAATGATAGAACTTGCATGGACTCCCATCCTTTTGCTTTCTCTCCCACCATGTGTTTCTCTCCCATTGCCGAAGTCAATAGCGGGGCCTGATATCTCTCTCCAGCCTGGGCAGGACACATTGATCAGTCCCAATCTATCAACTTGCTATCCCACAGAAGCAACCTTCCCAGGCAGTAGAAGAAACAGAGGATGAAGAAAGTGCTGGTCCCAACCCATCTCAAGAACAGAAGACGGACCCCCCACAGCTTACTGGTCCCCAGAGAGTATCTTTTCCTCTCATCAAACGTCCCAAGTGAGAATCATACCTTCTGCCAATATAGGATTTCAGGATATTTTGTTGACCTGAGAAGAATGGGCTTCTGTGGAAAGGAATTAAGATAGAAGAAGCATCGATCCAGAAGAAAGGAGGTGAAAATCATAGAAAATTTGGGTTTTTTTATTGTTGTACTTGAATGCTGTGTATTGGAGCATTGTAATCTTTATGAAAATTCACCCGCCAGGCAGTGTCTTTTCCTAGTTCAGTTTCTTAGTAACTACAGGTTCTAATTTCTACATCATGCCTTCGGTCTTTCATGGTTTGTCCTTGATAATAATACGTTCATGTTATGAATATTGCTAGAAAAACTGATTTGGACCAGTGACATGCCTTGGGCTCTCTAAATCATTGCTAGAATGGTAGCTAGAGAGGCTGGGCAAATATTTCTCATGAGATAGCGCCATAAAAATATGTTAACTTCTCTTCACACGCATGACAGATTCAGCAATTAATTAGCTATTTAACAGATTCAGATTCAGATTCCGAGTGCATGAAAAATGTAATACTAACCCAATTCTACAAGTGATGAAGTAACAAAAGGGAATGACTGCAACAACGCCTCAGACGTCCCTCCATTTCAGTTACTTCTACTGTTTTACATGAGTCATTGAACTTCCTAAATGACAATACGAAACCAGATTAGTGAAAAATAAGATTTGCGGTGATTTTCAGAATTCATAGTGGTAACTTGAAAAATCAATCTTTTGTTGAACTTTTGAATCCAGTTAGTCATAGTTTCTACATACCAGAACCATAAAACTGTTCCGTACAAGCATGTGTATGTACAAGAATAACTAATTTCACTAAATGGTAAGCAACTTATCGGACTATCATCAAGGGGTCAACTTCTCCGTCCAACCGTGCCACTAACAGCAGGAGCTGTGCTTGAGACAGTAGCTGAGCCATGCTCATACATGCGCTGAATCTCTTCCCTGTAATCAGACAAAGATTTGTCAGGTATAGCAGGAGTTAGCTCCACAACATCCCCCATCTTTAGCTTGCAAGTTGCATCATGCACTGGCCGATGGTTCAGCCTTGGCCTCAATTCTTCCTTCACAGGGAACCCGTATGCGGACCATCTTGAGCTTGCACGGCCAGCCCTTTCCAGCAGATCCATCACTGTTGAGTCTGCAGGAAACTCTTGCACTGACATCTGCAATAGTCATAAACCATGCAAATTCAATAACGGACCAAGTCTCCTATCAAAAGATAAATATAAATAAATAAAGGATTAGCTCAACAGTTGTGTTCACTCACTTTGACATGAGATATTGTAGCCATTAAAAAATATCACTAGAACCAAAAAAATCCCAAAATACCATTTGTTCAGTGAATGAAACCGAACCTGGTTGAAAATACCTGATAAAAAAAAACTAATACAGAACATCTTTTTCTTCCCTCATGCTGATATGGCATGAACTGGACATGATAGTCCAATTCCAAACATCGAAGAAATTATTTGTAAGAGAAAATTAAGGACTTTTATATCTATGCTTATTGTAATAACAGCCGCAAGGCCAGTGTGATCTAGCCAGTAACAAAACTTCTAATACCTATCCCACACCAAGCTTGTTCTCATTAAAATAATCATACACGGAAGGAACCTAACCTTATCATTCTCAATCATAATGACGAAAATAGGTCCATCTTGGCCACAGTGAGGCTTGTAAGAATACGGGCAACCATCAGAATGAGAAGGGAATGTGCAGGGAGGTTTTATGGAATCATCACAGCCAATGGAAGGGCTGTCTTTGCTCATTGTCTCGCACTGCCAGGTTATGACCCATCTTGCCCACTCAACCACCTGCAGCACAAATGAGGAGTGCTTGCAATCACCTTCCTTGTATCTCCAATGGGCTGCAAATCCAAACTCTGCTTGCAAATGCATCTCCTTTGTTCGAATCTGAACTTCAAGTGGCACTGTGCCTTCACCCATGACTACTGTATGAAGAGAGCGATACCTGAAAATTAAAATCGAAGTTAGAAAAGATAAATGTATCCAAGAGCAACCACTAATAAAAAGCCAAAAACATACCCATTGAACTTGGGATTAGTTATGTAGTCCTTGAACTGTCCAGGTACTTCTGACCATAAACACTGAACAACTCTCAATGCTCTATAACAATCTTCCTTATTTTCAACAATCAGGCGTAGCCCATGAATATCATGGATCTGATCCATGTTCAGCTTTTTCCTGCACAAATTTAAACTCTTTTGTTGTAAAACGAACAGAATGATAATTGCACGATAAGTTGATATCATGGTTTGTTGTCACGTGAGAGCATGCACGTGAAAAAGAATTTTCAGCTATGAATTTAAGGGGCACAACCACATATCAGGGAAAAATTATTGCTTCAATCTAACCATACTATCAGTTCATGCTTCAGAGAACCTGGAGTTGGTGCAAGAGCTGCAGCAATAATAATCAAAGTGACAATCAACTTAATGAACACTGCTTGGCCGTGTGTGGGTGTGACTGAGAGAGGGAGGGAGGGGGAGAGAGAGCGTACTTTGACATTTTGCAATGAATGCTATACAAGCTTTTATGTCTTCCATGTAGATTATAAGAAATGGCTTCATCTGTAAGAGCTTTATCTAATTTCTCTTTAGCAGAAGCAATCATCGCTTCATCAAAAGACTCCACAAGTCTAGCAGACAAATGTCTGTGCTGATCTGGGTTGAGATGCTTAAAACAAAGAGTTTCTAGCTGCTCTTTCCAAGTGGAGATTCCTAAACGGTTGGCCAAGGGAGCAAATATTTGCAAGGTCTCCTTAGCAAATCTCTGTTGCTTGACCAAAGGCAATGCATCTAGCGTTATCATATTATGCAGTCGATCTGCTAATTTAATCAGGACAGCCCTGGCATCTGCCATGGCAAGGAACATGGTGTGCAAGCGATCTGCCTCAACAGTTTTGCTTGCTGTATTGTTCTCACGAGCAAGCTTGCTCAGTTGGCTAAGCTTAGAGACCTGAGTGAATGCAACAGAGAAATAGATTGTAAGTTCGTAAATACTTGTCAACAGAAATGTTTGAACAACATCAACCACGGAAAACTTCTTAAAACTTATTTCCAAGTTTCATATTTCGTGTGATGGACCTTAAAAATGCAAGTTAAAAATAAAATTCAAATTTTGATCAATCTGAGCTGCTGTAAGATGCTCCTGACTTTTAAATATAACCACTGTTTCAAAACAGCTACAGAAACAGCTACAGAAGATCAAGTTCCAGTTTCTAAGCTTGACCTAGGACCATATTCACCATAAACAATAAGCAGCAACTATACTAAACGAAATAATGGAGTTCCAGACAAAGTACCTAGTATGCTCAACAAACACTTCTTTTATTAGCCTAATGCAGCTTCCATTTTGGATAGAAACATGCATGAAAATCAACATAAACCTATTTGCTCGACTATATATATATATATATACACACACACACACAATATATGGAAAGGCTCATTAAAAAACACGAAAAACTTTTGCCTCTTACCCCTTCCACCAAATCAGCCACCCCTGCTCCAAATGTTTTAAATATATAGTCATAGCTTAGGAAAGAATCATCCAAAGAGTCATGTAAAAGCCCTGCAGCAACCACTGAGGAGTTGGCACCAATTATCGCAAGCAGAACTGCAGTCTCTACACAATGCTCCAAATAAGGATCTCCACTAGCTCGCTTCTATAAGAAAACAACATAAAAGAACAAAGAAAAAAAAATTCAAGCGCACGAAACAAAAATCTCAAACAACAAAATCCATTAAAAAAACCATACTTTACCTGTCCCCTGTGTGCTTTCTCAGCCTCATAAAAGGCCTTGATCACAAAATCGTCACAAAAAATTTTGTGCCTTGATTGTGCACCCAATAACAACTTCTTAGCATAAGGCTCATAATTAGCCTGCACAAAACTATCCTCCATAGCAAAAGTCAATTCATCCACAGCAACAGAAGACGAACCATAATCAACACCATCACGGCGGACCTCAAAACTGGGAGAATCATAATCAACACAAGACCCTAATGCATTCCTCACAAACCTATTAAAGAGCCCATTAGCCCCACCGCGATATGGACCATGAATTGAACTCTGAAAACCCACATCACAACCACTCCTTTCTCTAGTAGTCTTCATAGGAGGACTGCTAGAACAAGAGACTTGACCATGCAAAACCGAAACCGGACTTTGATCCCTCTTTATTGAAGACCCAGCAAGGTATTTGCTTGGTGTATAACAAAATGAACTACCCAATTCCTTCAATTCGTCTCCTCTATCATGCCATAGGGACCCCAACTCCTCTCTATCACCCGAAAAGGATGCATGTTTCACTGCAGGAGATGAAAACAAGCGAGACAAGCCACCAACAATTGGTTTCTGAGAGGAAGATGCACTAGACGAAGTTGTTGATGAAGATCTTGAATTCAATTCAAAATCATAAGTTGCGTGCGCGTTGATTTGACATGGATATGGTGATGAACACACACTACTAGGTGGGCTCGCGTATAAAGCTATTGTTGGGACTGCCATGGCTGTATAAAGACCAGATTTTTCTCAAGAAAAAAGATGAAAAAAACAAGCCGGAATCCAGATCAAGCAAAAAATAAATTGCTTTCTAAAATTTTAACAAAGACCCACTATTTTTCTCTGAAAACCCACAAATTTTATCAAGGAATTTATGAAGATTCAGTGGATTTTCTGAGAGACTCAATTAGATCAAGATGGGTTAAAACCCTCCAAAAGGAGCTAGACAAAGATCGGTTCTAAAACCAAGTGGATTTTCTTTTGCTGTTTTGGAGGTGTAAAGGAGGAGTGGGAGTGGGAGGAGAAATAAAGCTAGAAATATTATTGTATACAGATTTGAAGTGGATTGATTTTTTTTTTTAAGGGAAGAACACAAAAGGATATGAAATTAAGAGAGGGAGTCTACAGAAATTTTTAATTTTGCCAAGAGAAGAGAGAGAGAGAGAGAGAGTCAAAAGTAAGTCAGGATTTTGCCAAGAGAAGAGAGAGAGAGAGAGAGAGTTTACAGAAAAGGAGAGGTTTTCCCTTTTTTTTTTTTTTCTTGTTCTTCTTTGATTTTGTGTGGAAAATATGGCTCTCTCTCTTCCTCTCACCTCTAGTCTTAATTTGTTTAGCAGCTGAGGGAAGGAACATTGAAAGTGGGAAAATTTCCTTGGCAGCTAACTGAATTAACGGTATTGGTTTTTTGGTTTTTCTTATTGTTTACACACAAAAAAATGTCCTTGGTAAATAAATTAAATCAAGAAATTATTATTAGGTACTCCACACACTTGTAAAAACAAGATTTGAGATTATTATTATTATTATTATTATCCAAGAAATGTTGATAATTTTTTATTGGATATTAGAGTTAATTTTCTTATCTCAATTGATATGTTTATTGAAAGGAATTACTAAGTTTTTTTCTATTTGGATAAATTTCTTCCTTTCAGAATGTGTTTGGACATTAATATAAAAAATAACAAAATACCACTATTTAAAATATATTTAAAAAAATAACATATTTTTATGAGTCACAAATATCAATTGTGACTTTTTTAAAAAAAATTATCATGGCATTTTTTTTATACTCACAGCTCTCTATCACAAAAAATCAACCCAACAATAATCACAATTCATAATTAAACACAATGAAAATTCACATAATATTTTATTAAATTTAAATTAAATTTATAATTCTTAAAACATAAAGCATATAAGTTAACTACATCTAAAAATCACCCAAACTTGTGGACAAATCTGCACCGCCAACCTTAACTCATTCAACTTAAAGACCGGTCCGTAACATTCATATAAAGGTCATCTCAGCTTATAGACTAGTCTAAAGTGCTCGTGGACAGGCTTGCAACACCACCCTAACTCATCCAACTCGAGGACGGTCTTATAGCACTTGTATAGGAGTTAGCATCAAAACAAAATGGAGTTGTCATATAGAATCCTAATTCATAATTTTATTACTAAATATTCCTCTTCAAGTTGTCTATCTCTCTAAAAGATTTACAACTTTTTAAATACACCCAAAAACCAACCTAAACAAACTAGAAAACCTGAAAATAAAGAAAAAGTAATAAAAGCCCTAAACAAAGTAGGGAAAAAATTATTAAACACAGTATTTAATTTCCTAAACTAAATAGGAAGAAATAAAATAACTTGAAAAACAAATAATTTTTCCTAAAATTCTCTTGTGTTAGTCTTTCTAGATCGAAAAAATCTTGCTCTTGAGTTCAAATTACTCGTCTCAATCTCATGGAAATTTGATCAAGACTTTTCAACCTTTTTTTTCTTTCCTCACTTCATATGTATAACAATTTTAGATATCATCTCTAATTCCTTTATGTTAGATTTTATATAAGAAACATCATTTAACAAATGATGTCTCTTTTACTAGCTTCTAGAATGATGAATTGTAAATCTCAAACTTTATTCATGAACATGTGTTGTATCCATAGAACCCTTGAACAAATCTAGCTTTGGTTGGCAAAAAACAAACAGAAACTTGCAACTGCTGCTAAGAGTACACAAGACCCGTTGCATGCTCCTATTCCATTTCACACAAACTAAGGCGATTCTCTGGTTTTAGAACTAAAGTCGGCTCTTGGAACTCTCCCTGGTGTTATTTCCCATATGCCAGTCACATATCTACCCCTCCCCATGCTGTCATCTCATCCAGTGGCACAGGTACAAGCACGATTAGAAAGGCAGATGGGTCTCCGGTGGATAATAGCTCTCCACCTCTTGATGTGTTTATTGTTGAAGATTGTTCTGATGATGAAGACCTGGAAGAAGAGCAGTTAGATTTCACTTTCTTTAAGGAAGAATATGAAAGGTCTCCACCATCTTCTCTTGCTCCGGTCACTCTAGAAATACCAGCTAGTCCTAAAAGTGCCAGCTTTAACCCGTCCAATAATGTTAAAGCAGGTAAATCTCCCTCTTCTCCTTCTGTTAGTGGTAGATGGAGAGATATGTTCTCTTCCAACCGAAGCATCTTCTCTTGCCCGAAACTTATGCATTTTTCAACCTTAAATGATATTCAGTCCTACCCTCTTTTAACTGAAGATTTAGATCACTCTTGTGATGACTAGAAACTGTGTGTCATTGGTTAGTTTAGAGCCTTGAATAGCATCATTAGGAACATCTGGAAATGTGAAGCCACCCTTACCATATATGAATCGGGTTGGTTAGTTTATAAATTCCAAAATGAAAAAGACAAATTCTCTGTATTGTGTGAAGGGCCTTATCTAGTATATGGTAGGCCTCTCATCTTGTGCCCCATGTCTGAATATTTTGATTTCTCATGCTCTAAAATGACTCACATCCCTGTTTGGATTAAGTTCCCAAACCTGCCATTGAAATGCTGGACACCGAGGTGCTTATCAAAGCTTGCAAGTGTTCTTGGTAAGCTAATACAGTGTGACAAGTTAACTTTCACCAAGGAAAGATTATCATATGCCCGGGGTGCTTGTTGAAGTTGATCTCCTTGCTGATCTTAGATCCTTCATCAATGTTATCCTGCCCAATAGAAACCCCCTCATCCATAGGGTTATCTATGAGACACTGCATAAAT
Source organism: Populus deltoides (assembly GCA_015852605.2). Lineage (NCBI taxonomy): Eukaryota > Viridiplantae > Streptophyta > Magnoliopsida > Malpighiales > Salicaceae > Populus > Populus deltoides. The sequence goes on along the minus strand of CM027572.2, from coordinate 13,576,857 downwards.
TTTGCAAACTTTGCAAAGTGCTTGGCCATTCCTCTGGAGCGTGTTCTAAAAGCAAGGAAGAGGCCAAATCAGTAAAGAATGCGGGTTCAACTAGTGTTGCTACCAAGAAAAATATCAAAGGCAGTGTCTTTACTCGACTCAACCCCTCTATTGATGATTTCCTTGTTGATACCTCGCCTGCTGCTGCTCCCCCGATTGAAGCCCCCCTGTTGATGCTCCTAAGCTTGATGCTCCCATTGTCCCTACTGAGGCTTGTGTAGCTTAGGATGAGCAGCAATGTTCTCAACCCAAAACTGTTTGTTCAGAAGAGTGGCAAACTGTTTGGAAAAGGAGAAATAACGATGGTAACAAGCAAAACTCATCAAAATCTTTGCCTGCTAAAAGTAACCAGCCTCCTCAACAGTATGTCTCTGCCAAGGGGAAAGCTCCTGCAATCTTAGTAGACATAACTGGCAGTAAGGCTCCTCATCGTCCAGTATCAGGTATGCTCACCAGGAGCTCGGTCCAAAGGAATTCCAATAGATTTTCTGGTAGTGGTAGAGTATCTCCCACCCTTCCTCATCTATAATTGTCTATTGCTGGAACATGAGAGGGCTTAATATCCCTCTCAAGCAACATGAGGTTGTTGGCCTCATGAGGGGGAAAAAAGATTGATGTGTGTGGTCTCCTAGAGACTAAGTTGTCATCGGTAAAATTTGCATGCATGTATAAGTTATGTTTGAAGTCTTAGCAGTTTGTAAGCAATGTTGAAGCTACAATATATGCTCGAATAGTTGTCTTTTAGAACCCTAACACAGTGAAGGTTGAGATTCTTCACTTCTCTACACAAGGGGTACATGTTCAGATTACTAGCTTGGTTCACCAATAAAGCTTTACAGCCACCTTCATATACGGTTTTAACACTATTACTGCCAGGAGAGCTTTATAGGAGGATTTAAGAAGATGGGGCACGGAATCACCATGGCTTCTTCTTAGTGATTTCAACTATATCCTCTCTCAAGATGATAAGCATAACGGGGAGCCAGTCTCTAACTATGAAATTTTAGATTTCAGGGAGTGTTGTTCTGATCTTGGGATTGCTGACTTGAACTCTACGGGTTGTTATTTTACATGGACAAATGGCACAGTGTGGATAAAAATTGATAAGGTTATGGTAAACACTCTATTGGTCCACTTTGCAGCAAATGCACCATGTCCACTTTGGTACCCCAAGAGCCTTTTCAGACCATTCACCAACTACCGTCCAGCTGGGATTTCAGGAATTTCATGGCAAACATAATTTTAAATTCTTCAACATATGGGTTACTTATCCTCAGTTCTTGGAAACCATCTCTTAGCATTGGTCTTTGGATATCTATGGGTCGCATATGTATATTCTCTGTAAAAAGCTCAAGCAGTTAAAAGGAGCCCTGAAGACTTTGAACAATCTTCATTTTAGTCATATTTCAGAGAGGGTAGCTAGAGCAGGAAAAGACCTGGATGATACTCAGCTTCTTCTGCAGAATGATAGGGATAATGGTCATCTCCTAGCACTTGAGAAGCAGTAGAGGTTGAACCTTGCTAATCTTAAATCAGCCGAGAAAATGTTCTTTGGCCAAAAGTTGAAATGTGCTTTCTTTAAAGACTGTGACAAAGGAACCAGATTCTTTCACTCTTTGATGTGCCATCGTCATATGAGACACCATATTCCTGTTATTATTCGTAATGATGGTATGCTCACTTCTTCGACTGAAGAGGTTGGTAGAGAGTTTGTCTCATACTATAAAGAGCTCCTGAGGACTTCCAAGCCTACTATCCCGCCAAGAGCTAAGGTGGTTCATTGTGGCGCCTGCATTAACGCCGATTCTCATGACTTGCTTCTTACTCCAGTAACTGCTGATGATATCAAGCAAGTTCTCTTCATTATGAATGATGACAAAGCCTTAGAGCCGGATGGATATACCTCTACCTTCTTCAAAAAAGCTTGGAACATTGTTGGTGATGACTTTTGTTCAGCCGTTCAAGATTTCTTTGCCTCATGAGAGATTCTCAAGCAGCTTAATCATTCTATCATAGCCCTTGTTCCAAAATCAACAAATGCAAATTTTGTTGCAGATTACAGACCTATTTCTTGATGTAACGTCACTTATAAAGTTATTTCTAAGATTCTAGCAGGGAGGCTGGCTCATGTGCTTAATGATATTATCAGCCCTTCTTAGAATGCTTTTCTTAAAGGGAGATTCATGGCAGATAATATTAACCTCATGCAAGAGCTCCTGAGGCGATATGGACATAAGCATGTATCCCATCACTGCACCATCAAGATTGATTTCAAGAAAGCATTTGATTCGGTCTAATGGTTTTTTTTTCATGATCTCCTTCAGCTCTTGGGGTTACCTGCAAGGTTTGTTTATTTTGTCATGAAATATGTTGAGACTACCTCGTTTTCTGTCTGCATCAATGGTAATCTCTTCGGTTTCTCCCAAGGTAAGTGTGGGGTTCGGCAAGGAGATCTATTATCTCCCTATCTCTTCATTATTTGCACGGAGTACTCCTCTAGATTACTAAAAATTAATACTCAACATTTTGGCTTTCACTTTCATCCCAATACCAAGCTTTGAGAGTCAGCCATCTTGGATTCACTAATGATATTCTCCCACTCTGCCGTTGTGACATGGTCTCTGTTAGTATTATTCTTCATCGGCTTAATGTCTTTGGGGGACATCTGGCCTGGTAATTAATGCAGCCAAATCTTCTATATTTTTTGCTAGTGTTTCAAGAGATATGAAGCAAGCCATTCTCAGCCTCTCTCAGTTCATAGAAGGAAGTTTTCTCTTCAAGTATCTAGGTGTCCCCCTCAGCCCTCACAGGCTTCTCGCCAGCCAATTCTCCCCTCTCATTCACAAGTTAGAATTGGGTATTCAGAGTTGGATGGGAAAGCATCTCTCTTATGCTGGTCGGCTGGATTTAATTAAATCAATCATGTAGGGTATGATGCAGTTTTGGATTAGTATCTTTCCTATTCCAGCCATAACTATCAACAAGAGTACCAGTCTGTGTAGAAATTTCCTATGGACTGGGGAAGTGCATAGAAGTAAATATGCTCTTATTGCTTGGAAGCAAGTTTGTTTACCAAAAGATGAAGCTCTATGTGTAGGGTTGCTCTAGTGCAACAATTACTCTCAAACTGGCACTCTGGAATGGGGTTTTTTTACAGCCAGTGCATATGATTTCTTCATATATAAAGCCGAGCCTATCAAGTGGGCAAGTGTAGTTTGGGAGTAGTGGTCTCTCCCAAGACACGGCTTCTCCATATGGCTGGCAATGTTGGGCAAGCTGCGAACAAGAGACCGACTCCAGTTTCTCTCCTCTGATTCTATATGCCCTCTTTGTCAAAATGCTGATGAATCTTATGCTCATCTCTTCTTTAATTGTGATTGGTTGTCTTCTCTCTAGAGTAAGGCTAGATTTTGGCTCAAGCTTCATAGTAATATGCCTTCCAAAAACAGAGCCATTCGAGTCTTACACAACAACAAAAAAGGATTGCAGGCGAGAATGAGAAGAGTATCTCTTGCTATTCTTGTGTATTTGATTTGGCAAGAAAGAAACAGGCGTATTTTGAATAACATTGCAAAATCAGTTGAGACTATCTTCAGGAAATTCCAGATATTATTCTACACCATCTTGTATTTCCATAAAAAAAAATCACCTAGCCTACAGTGTTGCTAGCTAAATGGATCCATCTTGCCTTTTGGTGTAACTTGGACGTGCATGGTTCTGCATGGTTTTCTCGTCCCTGCATTGATGAGCCTCTATTTCCTGTTTCTGGCTGGTAGGGTTTTTATTTATTTTGGGATGTTCCATTGGCAGTGTCTCTTTCTTCTCTGCATAACTCATTGTTGACTCTCACATCCCTACATGGTTGAGCTCTGGAGTTGTAGGTGGCTGCATGGAGGCTTGGCCCTTATGTTGATTTTTGCTCCCTTGATTCTTTGGTGTGGGTTGGACGTGCATGGTCCCTTGTTTCTGCATGGGTGAGCTGTTGTCCACTGTTCTTGGCTGTTTATGATATAATTTATTTTGGTTGTTATTTGGATGGTCCTCCTCTCTGCACGGATGACTTGCGGTGTTGTGTCTTTACATGGATAGTTAGTGTTTTTCTCTGCATGGATGAGCTATGTTTGCATGGTTCCTCCATTTCTACATGGTAGAGCTGTTGACATTCAGTTGTTTCCTTTGTCGCGACTTGGCTGGCTGGTAGCTGGGTTGTCTTTGTCTCTACATGGATAATTTTTGTCTCTGTATAGAAGAGTCGACGCTTGCTACTGCTCCTTCGCTGGTGGTGGGTTTCTTATCTGGCCGTTCCTCGGCTTTTGTATATCATTTTATTGGGTGATGGATTGTAATGCTTTCCAGTTGTCTTCCTATATGTTTCCTAAGGATCTTGTCCCTTTTTTTGATCTTTTGTAATTAGTTTTTTCTTGTTTTGCTGTTTTCAGCTTTGTAACTTTTGATCTATAATATATTCTTACAATTGATCAAAAAAAAATCTAGCTTTGGTTTAATAGTAAACTTGTAATAAAAAAGATCTGCATAACTTAAATTAACAAAAAAATTTTTGTTAAATCTCTTTATACTCAACTTATAACTTATTAATAAAGACATCATTGATGACAATATCACTGTCATTATTATCCTATCATTATCAACATAATCATAATCAAAATAAATATCATAAATTGATGATTGATTCTGATCCACAAAATAAATAGAACAATCAAATATTTCAATTTCAATATCATATTCATGTCGATCAAGAGGTTGCCTCTTCTACTTATGCCTATAAAATGGACTCTCAAAACTGGTCATGGATCTGTGATCACTCTTCTTACAATCCTCCAGTTTTCTATTCTTCATCTCCATTAATTGATGAGATAATTCTTCAACTTATCTCTGCATGTTTATTATCTCCATTCGATGTGTTAATTTCTTAATTTGTCTTTGCATGTCTTTTATCACAAGTTTCTAAATGTTTGTTTCTCGAAAGAAAACCTCTTCATCGTTGTCACACTGTAATAAGTACAAGACTCTCTAAAATTAAAAGGAAAAATAAAAGTAATGAAGTTGTCATCTAATAATTTTTAAAAAAAATGAGGAATCCTAAACTTGACACTAGTCTCTAAGATATAAAGTACAGGGTTAATTATGTCTAAGAGAAGATCAATGTTATCCAAACTGCATCCTTTCAAATGAAAGGTTACCTTTGCTGCATGTTTTACTAAATACATTATATGCCTAGTATTAACTATATAAGTCTATTTCTAAGCTTATAGTGTTTACGCTACTCATTTTGAAAAAGAAGGTTGAAAATTCATCAAACAAATTGATGTCAAATCCTATATATAAAAAAAAGATTTCGTTAAATTTTGTCTAGAATGAAAAATTTTAATGTTAATCCCTAAAAAAGGGAGATTTTGCTAATTTGGGAATTGTAATGAAAATTTTGACTTTAAACCCTAAAAATAGAATATTTCATCAATTTAAGAATTTTAATGAAAATTTTAAAGTTAATCCCTAAGAATAAGAGATTTTGATGACTTTGGAATTTTAACAAAAAAGTTGATGTTAATCCCCAAAAATATGAGATTTATTCAATTTAAGAGTTTTAATGGAATTTTAAAAAAGAATTTTGATGTTAATCTCTAAAATTAGAAGATTTTATCAATTGGGAATTTTAACAAAACATGTGACATTAATTTTTAAAAACAAATGATTTTCTTAATTTGAGGTTTTTAACATAATTCTGACATTAATCTCTAAAAACGGGAGAATTCATCAATTTGGCAGTTTTTATGAAAATTTTTATATTAATCACTAAAAATAGGAGATTTTATAGATTAAGAAATTTTAACGAATTTTTTTGTGTTAGTCCCTGAAAATTGAAGATTTTATTTATATAGAAAAACTTGGATGAAGATTTAACAACTAAGATTAATCTAAAGCACATAAACCAAATTAAGCTAATTTTCTAATTAAAAAACCTTAGATAAACATAAAATATTTCACGCCTCATATTATTCATTTATGCATTATTTAAGAAATCAAGAACATGTATATAGCATATAATTTTCTCATTTATTACAATCAAGGACATATAATATAAATTCCAATAAACTAAACAATATTGAAATTAAAACACAATCAAAATCAAAAGAATTGAACTTTAAATTTTCAAACATTTATTTGCATGTTAACATAACATCCCATTAATGAAATCCTCATATAAACATAATAATGTTATATCTCATTAACAAAACATGACTTCATGAATTGAAAACCCTAAAGACTATCATTATTAGGGTTCAAATGACATTTCACACCCGTTCAAATGACATTTCACACCCGACATTATCAGGGTATACCTAACCATTGTTCAAAAAGAAATAAAAATCTTCCTAACATGCTTTTCATAGAAAACACTAATAACTCACACTTGAAATGTGTCTACCAAAAACAACCAAGTTATTTCTTATCTTGTTAGTATTTGGTAGTAAAAAGAAAAAGAAAACCCTCAAAATTGACTCCAAATAACCCAACATAGTTCTAGATGGAGTATGAAAATCATAATTATCTTTTATGGCTTTTATAATAAGGATAACTTAAGATATCTTTATTTTTCATGATTATTAGCTCCCATTTCTAGGAATCAAGATTTTCTTCTTCATACAAGTATACAAACATGAACTAATAACTACATGCTTACAACTATGCTTCAAACTTCATCATACTTAAACAAAGTTCAACTTATTAGGTTTTTCCCTAGTATAAACCCATGATCATGGACTCCATCCTTTCATAACTTGTTAACCAGGACCATTTTAATGCATAACAATCAGAAAAAAAAAAAAACAAGAAACAAGATATTTAACACAAATAAAGGTTAGAAATGCACATTATACTACTATGTGAGGTGGTGGTGTTGCCTCGAGTGTGCTTAGAAAGCAAATTGTTATTATTGTTTAGAGTAGTTGACTTTCAAGGAAGTCATAACCACTTTGGAATATAAAAGACACGCCCAAAGGTTGTTGGACCGAGAGTTGGTGCTATAAAATGATGTAGTTATTTCTACCAAATTATGGTTATCACTAGTATTGGAAGTTATTAATACTCCTTTGTGATGTTGTTGATGTTACCTAGGAATGTGGTGGTACTTCTTGGCTATCTCAAACTCAAAAAATAAGCAAAGAGCATTCATACTGCTAAGTCAAACTGAGGTTTCCATTACTATCGAAGGACCATCCTTGGTTAGAAAAAGATTTCTTTCAATGTTTCAAGTATTTTTCTCTTCTTTTTTTCTTTCTCTAATCTACTCCCTTTCACTCTATTATTTCTTTTATTCTCATTTTCTTTTTATTTCTTTTCTCCCTTTTCTCTTCTTTTTTCTTCTCTCTTAATTTCTTTCTTTTTCTTTGTGTTTATTCTTTTCCCTTGTTTATTCTTTTCCTTCTCTTTAGGTGGTCTACCTCTCTAAGAGGTTTACAATTTCTCAAATAAACCTAAAACTCAATCTAAACAAACTAGAAAACTTGGAAATAAAGAAAAAGTAATAAAAGTCCTAAATAAAATAGAAAAAAATAAAATTATTAAGCATAATATTTATTTTTCTAAACTAAATAAGAAAAAATAAAAAAACAAATATTTTTTCCTAAAAAATCTTTTTGCATTAATAACATAATAAGAAATAATGAAATTGAAAAATAAATAAATTTTAATAACAGTATATTGTATAATTCTTTCGAGAACTAAAACTAAAAAAAAAAGATCACTACAGATTATACTGCAACAATCCATAATGCATTTATAAAACAATGAATAATAACTGCAAAAATAAAAAAAATTTATTTATTTATAATTGTAACTATAATTATAATGATACAATGTTATAAAATCCACATCATTATCTAATGGGATAAATAATTGTATTAACTAGCCTACTATTATATTGATATACATGTCGACATGATACATTGACGCTTGGTCACGTGTATATACGACCCGTTTAAGATTGTAGTAGTGGTTGCGGTTCAAAGTACTTTTCGCTTAGAAATACATCAAGATGATATTTTTTTTCATTTTTTAAAAATTATTTTTGATATCAATGCATCAAAACGATCCAAAAACACTAAAAAATATTAATTTTAAATACAAAAATTAAAATTTTTAGAAACACGGGTTGGACCACGTTTCCAAACAGGCCTGTTGTATTATATGGCTATGATTTTCATACCCAATCTACATTTTCATATTTGATTATGATAAGTTTAGAAAACTTGGTTGTTTTACGTAATCCTAACTTGAATTAAGGAATGAGTGATTTATACATAGCACCTTCTTGAGTGTGAAGGAAGAAAATAATGAGTAAGAAAAATAATGGAAGAAAGAGTTGAAGCTTCTTAACCATTGTCATGGCCAAGTCTTTCTAGAAAAAAAAAAAACGATTATTATCATGTCCAAGTAAATTAGGATCTAAGGTAAGGGGGACAATAATTATTTAAGATAATATCAAGTAATTGGACTTGTTTTTTGTATTTTATGGATGATTTCAGAGAAACAATAATTATTTATGCGAGATGTTCGTCGATGGATAATTTAATCTATGGATTGTTAAGTCAGTTGCTTGTCATATTTATGTTATTTTATTAATTAATGATATATTAAGACTTTCGTTATTCTAATCTGAAGTTGAAGTGCTAGGGAATTACTAATTTTGGACACGGCACGGTTTTACGTGTGAAAGAAGAAAGTATTTAATGGCAGAAGAATTAAATTATTTCATTGCGATTTAATTGTATTTTTTAAAAATTAATTTTTAATTTAATTTTTTAAATATTTTTAAATTATTTTAATATGTTAAAATTAAAAATAAATAATAAAATATTCTTTTAATGTATTTCTAAATAAATAATATTTTAAAAATAATATTTATTATATTCTCAAATAAAAGCATCTAGAAGCATCGATGATAATTATCACGGGTTAAAATAATAATATTAAATAATTAGATGAATTTTTTATTATTATTTTATGGCTAATTTCAACATATCAATCATTCCATTTATCTTATGTCTGCCTTATCCTCAATGTTTTTTTTTTCTATTAAAAAAAGAGAGTTAATTACTAATGTTTAATCCGTTGTTGGAAGGGCAATGGCATGGGAACTATTCTTGTTTTCCCACTAGGAAGATTGTCTCCTTTATGTGCTCATAAATATGATGGAACGACACGTCAAGTGGGGCCGCAAGTGTTGATTATGTTCCTTGACATGGCGTGCGAGAATCACTCTGAGGATGATGAATCCACTGAATCTGTATTATAAAAATCTAGGATTTTTTTTAATGTGTGGTGTTTGGACGCCCACCAGGAAAAAAAATATATATATATTACTAAATATTCGATTATTTGATTTTGGCTTATATATATATATATAAAAAAATCCTTTTATGATCAAGTCGCCGGCGGGAATTCCGCCGTACCAGATCCATAATCAAAGTGCTGCAGCATCCCCCCTTCTGTTTTACAGACGAGTCAGGTGTTAAGAGTTTGATTTTATTCTGTGTGAAGAAAGAAAAGCGTGATTTTATGCTCCTTTTATTTCGATGCTAGGAACAATACAATGGAAAAGGCTTCTTTTCTTTTCTTTTGCTTTTTTTTTTTTTTTTAAATGTTAGCAGTGACTTAAAGCCAGGGCGGCGATGGAGGTTTTTCCTTTTCTTTTTCAAAGCAGCACATAGAAAAAAATAACAACTCCAAATTTATTTAGAAGTTTAGCCATTCAAAACCTGTTTTCAACATGTTTCTTTATAAAAGACATCAAAAGACATGGTATTTTCACTTTAGCCCTACCTTGCTGAAACACCAGATGAAAAGCATTGTGAATTTTTATAATGCTTCTTTTTTTTCAATTTTTTTTTTTTTGATTTCCTTCTTATAAGACCAAGTTGATGGACACTATAGGTAAATTTGTTGAGAGAGGAAAAGATTAAAAAATAAAGAAATAAAGTGAAAAGGATAAAGAAAATGGATGGCATGTTTAAAATCTGATCGAAAAAGTTTTTTTTGGTACCCGCACATTTCAAATAATAAATTTTTGATCCTTTTAGTACTCATAAATTCTAATCCAAAACTTTATTTTTCTTGTTTTGCAATATTTTCTTTGAGAGATGAGATAGAAAGTTGCTAGATTTTGTTGATAGAAAAAAAAAGTTTTGATTAACACTGATCCCAGGCATAAAATAGGTTAGTGTCAATAAGTTCTATTCGATATTGAAAGTTCCACGAGGTCTTTTTTGCCCTTCTTATCGCTTGAGAATATAGATCTAATCTCAAGAAGTTTAAGGATTCGAGTTGATTTTGAGTTATTAGATTTATTTTTTTGTTGTTGTTGTTGTTATTTGGGACCATAAATGGGTTTATCAAGCTATATAAAATATTTTCCATGTGTTTCAGATAAATAAATAAAAATTGGTTGAAAATTTAATTTTTTAGCATAAAATATCTTTGTCTTAATTTTTCAGCAATTTTGAGATCATCAGAAACTAGAAATATAAATGACGTGTCATTTGAAAAAAATAGTTAGTTAGGCATCCAAGTAAAAAATAAAAATAAAAATAGACACGCACGTGGGGTTTCCTTGCTTTCGAGTCCAAAAACTGGTCCATTAGAACTAGATTCTTGGGTTTATTTTCAAAGGATTTTTTTTTTAATTTTTTAAATTCATTTAAATAAAATCAAAGAATTAATTTTTTTTATATTACAGTGGAATAATCTTTTCTATTGCTTATCTTCAAAAAAAAAAAATTTCGAGTTTGTTTTTCATAGGGTTATCTCAATCTCTCATAACTTATGTCACAGACTTGATAAAATAATCGGGTTGACTCGGATTGCTTTTTTTATTTTTTTTTAAATTATTTTTTTTAAATTTTTGTACTTCAATAATGAGTATGTTAAGAACTAGCTTCTGTATTTGTTCTTATTTGTTTTCTTTTGAGTAATCTTGTTCACATGACTCAGATCGTGAGTTTTTATTATTTATCTAGGTTTACTCGAGTGTCTTTTTAGCTCTTTTTATAAATTGAATATATTTTTTTATCTTTTAATATTTGATTAATTAGAATTAAAATTTTTAATTTATTTTGATTTGTTTTTTTTGAAATTATCATAACTTTATGACTCAGATCAATCTAATATATTAACGTATCGATATTAAAAAAATGAACATGTCATTTGATATATTACTATTTTAGTATTTAAAAATTATTTCATTCATAATATATTAAATTTTAGGTTTCCTAACATCTTTATATTTTTTAATGATCAATTTTTTTTATTAGATATCCGATTTAGAGCAAGCCTAGTATATCATAAAATTTTAATATCATTGAAAAAAGAAAAGGTTTTATTAAATTCACACATTAAACTTTTATTTGAATCCTTTCACGTGTATATGTATTTATTAAGGGGAACTATTAAGAATTGCCATGGATTTTGCTGACGGTCTCTCTGGAATTTGAGAGGGTCCCACTAGAAGGACCACCACTCGCGATCCCTTGATTCTTCCACTGTCCTTTTATGTGAAGTTCTGTTTCCGTGAAAGGCTGTGACCAGCACGTGGCGTGTCACCGCCCGCCACCTTAGCCACGTGGTCAAGTCTTCACGCGCACAAGTGTCCTAACTGACGGCTATTGGTGCGGGTTTTGTTTCAGCACGGCCACAAACCGCACGCTCGGAGCACGCGTTAATCGCATGCCGGAGATAGCTCCGCCGTTGGAGAACTGATTGATGAGAACAGCATGAATCTGGTCCGTTGGTATCACGAGATCTTACGTAATGTCCAACGCCATACGAAATCAGTGGATTGAATGTTTTCTGATCTGTATACTGGACTGTTAAGTGACAGTGACGTGGAAGTTTAAGGGTCAAAAGCGAATGGTCAAACTGGGAGTATTTCTGTACACCACTTCACTTGACAGTGTTTTTCTTCTTTATCAAAAACTCAAATCTAGCGTGCGTGAAAAAAATTGGCATTGAATTTCCATAAGAAAAAAATAAAAAATAAAAATCTATTTGACCGGTTTGGTCCTCAGTGCGAATAAAAGTTTTGACGAGTTAACAAATAATATTCTAACTTTTTTTTTGGTTGTTTAATGTATTTTTTTTATTGTTTTTTGAAAAAAAAACAATTTAACCCTTTATTGTTATTAATTTTTTAAATTTAACTTAAAATAAAAAAAATCAATTTCATTTTTTTTCATTTAACTTAAAATGTCTAATTAACATCATATTCGTTACCTAGATTATAAATTTTATTTGTTAATTCAAATTGACCGGAGTCGATACAATATAATATACTTTTAAAATTTTATTTTTAATTCTTTTACAACTCTTCAATTTACTTTCAAATTTAATCCAATCTGTGATCAATTAAAATCCAATCAAAGCCCAACTAAAAAGAGAATAATAGAAAGAAAAAAAAAGAGATAAATTATTGATTTAGGTTAACTCATTATAATCGAAATTTTTATTCGAGTTATAAATTTTATATATTAACTCAGTTTAATACAATGTGCTATTTTTTATTTTGCTCTATGAATTTTTTTCTCTCAATTAATTTACTTGGCATTTCGTTGTTTTACTTTTTTGCTAAGGTTAAGTAAAATTAAAATGATGATTGTGTGAATTATTTTTTTTTTAAATAGATCGTCATTTAAAAAGATTGATCAATTTGCTCTTAGCCTGCTAGATCAAAAAAGCCACACCAATTATTTATTTATTGATTAATATATATGATAATTGATTAATTTTATCTATACACTAATAGAGTTTTTAATCCTCATTTCAAATAGATTATCATATACAAGGAAAAATAACAATATTTATATTTTTATGTAATTATAAGCTTTTTAGCCCACCAGCAAAACAAAGGCCCAAGGGCTAGTAATTAAACTATTAGCCATTTATATTTATTTTCTAATTGTTTTAGAGATTATTGATTATAAAAGTCTTAATCCATAATTTTTAATTAAAACCATATTAATGGTGTTTAATATTTTCATGAATACATGTCACTAACTGTTTCATTAAAACCATATTCGTATTTTACCAATAAACCAATTATTTAAACGTCTACAAGTAAAAGAAAAATCATGGGATGGTAAAAATAAGATTTAATCAAACTTTCACTTTCTTCTTCTTCTTTTTTAATTTTCACAAATATTCTTCTAAATAATGTTTTCTTTGTTTTTGTATTATTACTGGACTTTACACCTCAAAATCATGATTTATGTAGAAAAAAGTCCCCGGAGAAAGAATAACAACCAAATTAATGAAAACACAAATTCTCAAAAATTGCAATTCAATTTATTTATTTATTCTCGTAAAAAAAATTCTATTTGTTTTTGCGTTTCAAAAGTATTTTTAAAAAAATTTAAATTTTTTTTATTTTTTTATTTTAAATTAATATTTTTAGTGTTTTTAAATCATTTTGATGCGCTGATGTTAAAAATAATTTTTAAAAAATAAAAGAACATATTATTTTAATATATTTTTAAATAAAAAAAACTTTATAAAACAAACATTTTTAAACAGCAAGATCATCGGCTAAAAAAAAAAAAAGAAGCTAATCATACTTAAACTTGTTTTGCACTTCGATTTCTGGTCTGCCAGCCTTCTATTTCAAAGGACAATTCATAAATTCTTCTGACCTGTGATGTGAGGCACCGAAGTATCATGAAATTTAGTATTTTTGGATTGTTTTAATATATTAATAAAAAAATAATTTATTTTTTAAAAAGTATTTGAATATATTTATAAATAAAAGAATTTTGAAAAAAAAAAAACCTAAACTGTACTCTAAATCAATACCTAAGAAAAGTGATGCAACAGCACCAGGAATTCTGGAAAAAAAAAATAAATTCCGAGAGGGATCATCACCGGGTGATGTTTGGTTCTCAATGCTTCGAATGAGCCTGAACTCATGTTCTGAACCCCATGTAATTACATTTTGGACCTTAGCCCACTAAACAAGCCCATAAAGTTTGGGCACGATAAAATGGTCCATTTTGGAAAACCATAAAAAAAAAAAAATCACGTGGAAGAGTATCTTTGCATGTTTTTAAACCAATTAAAGTTTTAAAATCTTTTAAAAACTTTAATAGTAAATTAACCATTTCATATTAAATCCAGCTCTAATTGGACGGTTGATTTGGATCTAGTCTTTTAGAAACCTTACTAAGGTAAGTTTTCTTTTTTAAAATCGAGTGGATGCGATAAACACTCAATTTAATTTTTTTTAATGATATTCTTTAATATTAATATTATTTAAACTAGATTAATTTATCCAATCTTATCCAGTCACGTTTGAGTAAATTTTTGAATTTAAATGATAAAAATTTAATTATATACCAATCTCTTCCCAACTCTATTCGTTATAAAATAAATTTTTTTTTAAAAATTATTTAGATATTCCCTAATTAGAATATATATAAATAGATTTAATTTTTATTTTTTTTCTAGTTTTGGATCCAATTGATCCATTTAAAAGCTAAAATCCATTTACATCGATTTTATATGATTTAGAGTTTGTTTGATGTGTTATGATTGTTTTTTAAAATATTTTTTATTTAAAAAGATATAAAAAATATTTTTTATTTTTAAAAATTATTTTTAATATTAACATATCAAAATAATAATAAAAAAATCTTTTAAAGATTACGAGCACAACGTGTTGGGTTATACTTAGCTTGTACTCACTGACTAATTTATTAAGTTTCTGCCTTTAGTTTTAGTTCTTAGCTAAACTATTAATTAATCCCAACCCTAACACCAGCGTCGAAAGATTTTTTCGGTTTTTGCCTGTGTAAGCAGAAGGACATTGTAGTAATTTGAAACATCACAAATCCCACTCTTCTTCTTGCTCTTAACACCTATTTATACCCTATGTTTTTTGTTTTCCTTCCATTACCTTTCCTTTCCTTTGTGAGAGGCTTCCTAGACTATAAATCAATATCAATCCAAACACGGCCCTAGGGTTTTCTCCACCTCAGCCTCTCGAAAACCCTAGCTCTAACCCGCACCACTGGCACACGTAATCATAAAAGATCTCTTAAATCACCATCAGGTAAGCTACTTCTGATAACCCTTTAAAGAAAAAGGCTCAGACTTTGGTATTGGGCTCTCTTTAGAACTCCCAGAACCCTAAGAAAGCAATCAAATTCTGCTGGGTTTTGATTCTTGAACCGTTTTTAATCATGGATGATGTTGAGAAAGCGATACTTATAAGTTTTGAAGAATCGGGCGCTATAGATTCAGCTCTAAAATCACAAGCACTCTCTTTCTGTCAGCAAATTAAGGAAACCCCAACTGTATGCCGTATTTGCATTGAGAAGTTATGTTTTTGCAACCTTGTTCAGGTTCAATTTTGGTGTTTGCAGACTTTACATGAGGTTATTAGGGTTAAATATGCTATGTTGAGCTTAGAAGAGAAGGATTTCATTAGGAAATCTGTGTTTTCTATGTGTTGTTTTGAGGTTATTGATGATAAGAATAACAATGCTGTTAGGATTTTAGAGGGTGCCCCTGCATTTATAAAGAATAAGCTTGCGCAGGTTTTTGTCACTTTGGTTTATTTTGATTACCCTTTAATTTGGTCTTCGGTGTTTGTTGATTTTTTGCCTCATTTGAGGAAAGGGGCGGTGGTTATTGATATGTTCTGTAGGATTTTGAATGCTTTGGATGATGAATTGATTAGTTTAGATTACCCACGGACACCCGAGGAGATGGGGGTTGCGGGGCGGGTTAAGGATGCTATAAGGCAGCAATGCATAACGCAGATAGTGAATGTTTGGTATGAAATTGTTTCTATGTATCGGAATTCTGATCTGGACCTTTGCTCTAGTGTGTTAGAATCAATGAGGAGGTATATTTCATGGATTGATATTGGGTTGATTGTGAATGATGCATTCATTCCATTATTATTTCAGCTGATTTTAGTTAGTGGGAGATCTGAGCAACTTCAGGGTGCTGCCGCGGGGTGTGTTTTGGCAGTGGTTTCCAAGCGGATGGATCATCAATCAAAGTTAGCAATATTGCAGAATCTTCAGATAAATAGGGTTTTTGGGTTGGTAACCGGAGATATTGACTCAGAGTTGGTGTCAAAAGTAGCTGCATTGATTACAGGGTATGCCGTTGAGGTTTTGGAGTGTTATAAACGGGTGAATACGGAAGATGCTAAGGGTGTTTCTCTGGAGCTTTTGAATGAAGTTTTGCCATCTGTTTTTTATGTAATGCAGAACTGTGAGGTGGACAACACATTTAGTATTGTGCAGTTTCTCTCTTGTTATGTTGCCACTATGAAGAGCCTTTCTCCATTGAGAGAGAAACAACTGCATCATGTGGGGAAGATGTTGGAAGTTATTTGTGCACAAATTCGTTACGATCCTATCTACCGTGAAAATCTTGATATGCTGGATAAGATTGGGAGAGAGGAGGAAGAAAAGATGGTGGAATTTAGAAAGGACCTATTTGTGTTGTTACGTAGTGTGGCTCGCGTGGCACCGGATGTTACTCAAATGTTTATCAGAAACTCTTTAGTCAGTTGTATCTCATCTGTGTCAGAAAGAAATGTTGAAGAGGTAGAAGCTTCTCTTTCTCTTTTGTATGCACTTGGAGAGTCATTAAGTGATGAAGCCATAAAAACTGGAAGTGGACTGTTGAGCGAATTGGTGCCAACCCTCATTTCGACTAGGTTTCAGTGCCATTTTAATAGGTTAGTTGCACTTGTGTATTTGGAGACTATAACTAGATATATCAAGTTTGTCCAGGAGCATACTGATTATGTCCCCATGGTTTTGACTGCATTTCTGGATGAGAGAGGAATTCACCACCCAAACTTCCATGTGAGGCGTAGAGCTAGTTATCTGTTCATGAGGGTTGTGAAATTGCTAAAAGCAAAGCTTGTTCCTTTCATAGAGTCAATTTTGCAGGTAGTAAGCAAACCATCTTCTTGTTTTATGGCAATCAATTGTCTATAAAACTTGTTCTTATAGATATTATTCAATTTTGATATCTTGATATTCTTTGAATCGACAGAGCCTCCAAGATACAGTAACTCGGTTTACATCTCTGAATCATACATCAAATGATTTTTTAGGATCTGAAGATGGTAGCCACATCTTTGAGGTACTCCAACCATGCTTTGTGTTCTCATCTTAAATTCTCTCAACTTTTGGTTTTGAATACACATACATGTTCAGACATGCATTGCATATCGACATACAGGTAAATATATTTTTTTAGTATGTATGAAATTTCCAGTGTGATGGTTCCTTGGTTTCTTCTGATATATGTGGATACAATTTACAGGCAATTGGTCTCTTAATTGGGATGGAAGATGTACCATCTGAAAAGCAATCTGATTATCTATCTTCACTGCTCACTCCTCTTTGCCATCAGGTTATGGTTAAATTTGAAGTTTCCTAAAACATTTATTTACCTTTCCTTTCCCCTGCTCATTTTTTGAAGTGGGTTTACTTATACTTATCTAAAACTGTTGTTAGAATGTCTTCTGAAGAGCTTCCTCGAACATGCATCCTATGCCTAATGGCATTTTTACTGATTTTCTTATACATGCTTCTGAAGTATTCTTGTTTGATCCAGGTGGAAACATTACTCATAAATGCCAATGCACTGAGTCCGGAAGAATCTCCAGCGAAAATTGCTAATATTCAGCAAGTAATCATGGCAATTAATGCACTCAGCAAGGTTCTTTTTTCCCTTTGGCTTTCTAAATTCTATTTCATGCTCAGTTTTCCCTTCATTAAGAAAATGTTTTTATTTCATGTTACTTTGTTGTTGGCGATGGGGTGGATATTCTTTAATCACTTGTAATTAATTGACAACACTTAATCACATGAAATTTTTGCACATTAGGCTTCCTCATTTTGGTGATTATATTTTTTGTCATTGCACTAGGATACAAACTTAGCATGTTTCTCTTGACAGAATTTTGTGATTCTTTGTTGGAATCTTAATTTCAAAGAGATGCAATGTCTCAAGAAAATTTCCTTTTCTGACACAGGGTTTTAGTGAGCGTCTGGTAACCGCGAGTCGCCCTGCAATAGGTGTCATGTTTAAGAAGGTGGGTATTTCAGATCTTTTGTTTTTGTTTCTTGAGCCGCATGCTATCTCTGGGTTGGTAACCTTTTGCAAAATCCAGTGAGTTCATGAACCCCTCTGTACGATTTAACATGATTGTCTTCATCATTTTTATGATTAAGTACTTTTAAGTCAGGCATGATATCTTGCTTATGGCTGTGTTGATATATTTTTCCTCCATGCCTCAGCATGGTGGACTGCTTGCATAATTATTCATTTACCTCCTATACTGGTGGGATGACAGTTTTGCTGTGCTACAATCCATCATCTGTTTCATTCCTTTGTTCTTTGAATTCCTAATTTAGGTCTTCTACATTTTTAATTATTGCAATATTGATGGTGATAAATTGAGAATGAAATGTTGCTTTGCATATTGATAGATGCTAGGATATGCTAGACACAACTGTAGAAAAAGCTAGAACAGAAATTCTGTCGTTGCTTCTCTTTTCTTTGTGATGAGGTTTTATTTTCTCTTTGTGATCCAGACATTGGATGTTCTCCTCCAAATACTTGTTGTTTTTCCAAAGATAGAGCCTTTACGGAACAAGGTAAGAATGGGATTTGAGGCCATGGAAGTACTTTAATTTGATATTTTGTTGGCTTTGCATATTGCCTAAAGCTAGCATTCATTGTATTCAGGTTACGTCCTTCATTCATCGTATGGTAGATACTTTAGGTGCATCTGTATTTCCATTCCTTCCCAAGGCATTGGGACAATTGCTTGCAGAAAGTGAGGTAAAATAAACAATTCCCATTTTACCAGTCTACAATCTCCACTCTTACATCTAATATTGATGGTTTTTTTTTTCCTGTTTTGTTGATTACCATTATTTTTATTTTTATGTAATCCTGAGTGCTCTTTGGATGGAATGAGATTTGATTATTTTCCTGGCTTATTTGTTCTATGGTTGATGTCCTGGGGCAGGAGCAATACCTGATTGTGAGCCCACATCAAGTTTAGGAGGGGGATGAGTTTTATTGGGGTTTTTTACATGCAGATCTGTTATGGTCATTCCCTAGGACTGTGTGGAATGTTATTCAAGAATAGAAAATTTCCATATATTTTTTATTCTTGTCACTTTAAGTTTTACCAATTGACAACTGGAATTGCAACATGTCAAGATATTTGACCCATTAAGAAGGAATTTGGCCTTGCTTTACTGAACTAGTAGGACCATAATGATTTTGATAATATCAGGTACAAGTTGGTGCAGGACTGGTTTGAGTTTTTATTGTACAAGTGTTTTATGTTGGGTTTGGGCTTGGACATTCTGGGAATGAAATGTCTAGATTAAAGAAGATAGGGATTGGGGTTTGGAAATTGAGTTGGAATGAGTGAAAAACTAATGGTGTCATTGCTAAAAATATGGCAATTGTACTTGTTGAAATACTACATAGCTATACAGAGAGAGGTGGGCTAGTGTTCCACAGCGAGAGATTAATAGATATTCCCAGTGTGATGCTCTATCACTCATGCAAAAGTGAGATCCATAGTTATCATGGTGCATCCTACTTTTATACGAGTAGAAAGCACTATATCAGGAGTGCCTAATAATTTCCTAGTGCAATAAAGACTTTGGTTCCTAAATAAGTGAACACTACTGTTCAATCTAGGAAAAGAGAACCTAAACAAGAAGCTATAAATATTTTTAAAGATAACTAAAATAAAAATCTTGACCTATGAATATTCTAGGAAATCTAAAATTATCAAAATACCCCTGCAAATCTGAAATTACAAGATATTCCTGAGTTATGGAATCAAACAAAACCACATAAAGGTAATTTGTTCATTTCCCACAACACAAGCTGCTGCATTTTGGGGAAATTTATGTTTTGTAGCAGTAGTTAGGATGTTAATTTACTCTCTACTTTCAGCCTGCATGAGTATGGTAGAGTGACAAAAGGAAATGATCCCATCATATAACTTTGATTGAAAGCATTAAATGGTTAAAGTTTAGTTTGTTGGGCTCCCCTGGATGTGAGACAGCAGTTATTTTTGTTACAAGGGTTCTAGCTTGCTTTGGCCTTTCAGCAATTCCTTAAAGGTTTAGCCATGGCTGCGTATTCTTTGATGGTGTGTTCGGATAAAAGTTACACAATTAAACCTTTCTTGCCATCCCCAAGGATGCTAATATGTTCGAGCACTTGTAATCTTGTGCTGGAATGAAATGTTAGCTTTCTCCTTGTGCAACGGCAGAGCCTGAACAATTTTTGTGGTCGTTGTGCGTTTTATCATTTTTAAACAAAACATGCATTTTTTTCATATTAGGTTATAGCACATTTTTTTCTTTATCATATGTACTAGTACATTCTTAAAACCAAAAAAAGAAAAAGAAGAGAGAATAAATATATAAAAGAATAATGAATTTCTTGTTTGATTTAGAGCAACATTTGGAAGTGGAACCTCATATAAGTAAGTGATTGAAAATAACACATTAGATGGTGGTTGAAAGAAAAAAAGAAAAGAAAAAAGAAACGAGTAATAGAACTTTTGGGGAAAAAGTAGTTTTTATTTCAAGTAAGTTTTACCGAGAAAGTTGAAAAGGAAAGTTTAAGCATAATCAACTAGATTTTTTCTTAACACCATAAACAGAAATAATTTCTCAAAAAGAAAAGAACGTAAGAGATATAAGAATATTATTTTCAATATTGAAAGAGAAACCTTGTGGTGAGAGAGAAAATATGAAAGGTGTGGACGGATAATATTGCATTTTCACTATTTTTGCACCAGTTTTAATAATGGCTCATTGCTGTATGCTATGAAAAAAATCTCCTCTTATAATCTAAAAAAAAAGAAGGTGCTTTCATAATGGTTTAACAGTTCTAAACACGTGTAAGCAGACCCCTTATTTCTTGCTGCAAGTTTTTTTTTCTTAGGCGCTTGTTGTTATTCTGGTTTCTAGTCACAGTTTTTCTTGTACATGAACTGTAAAAAACCACCATTTGGCTTTTTAGTGCTTGCCTTCGGAATTTACTCAGATTCAACTTCTTTATGATAACATTAGACAAAAGTGATGGTTTTTTCCCAGATTTGATGTGGGAAAGCTTTAAGGAACTCTACATGGACATCTTTTGGAACCATGTAAACCACATGAAAATGTTCATTGCATTAAATTGGTTTGCATTTTCTCTTGTGACATGAATGCCTGATTCTAGATTTTGTTTTATTGTAGCCAAAGGAAATGGTTGGTTTTCTTGTTCTACTCAATCAGCTTATATGCAAATTCAGCACCTCGGTGCATGACATAGTGGAGGAAGTTTTTCCTGCTATTGCTGGTAGAATATTTAGTCTTATCCCAACTGAACCATTTCCTTTAGGACATGGAACCAATTCTGAGGTATGGAAATTCTATCTATAGATATTTATCAATCCATTGGGTGTAGTTAACATTCTCCTTCCAAGGGTCTCTCTTTAAAGCAAATGATGAATTTATTTTTAGCTTCATTATATTAATTTTCCAGACATTGTTCAAGTTTTGGTTCTTAGAGTTTAAAAGTTATCTTATGTGTGCCTGGATGGTAACTTTCCTGTCTGTTGCAAGAGTATAAATTTGTGTGAAATTATGCTGCTATCCAATATTACTTCTACTTCTGTTTGCATCACATTGTTTCATGTACTATTTCATCACGGTGAAAGCATGCTTGATGGTGAAGTCATCATAATAGTTGGCAATTCAATTTTTTTCATCACAGTGAAAGCATGCTCAATGCACATTGCAAATCTTGATTGACATACTATTTCAAATAAACTGAAAGTTGTTTTTCATTTAAAGTATCCTAGGCAAAATTCTTTATCTAAAGGTGATGCTCTGAACTATCTTGAATAAGGACCTGTTGACTTGGTTTGCAGGAAATTCGTGAATTACAAGAACTCCAAAAAACATTGTACACATTTCTTCATGTGATAACTACACATGATCTATCTTCAGTCTTCCTTTCACCTAAGAGTAGAGACTACTTGGATAAGATGATGCAGTTGCTACTTCAGTCAGCTTGCCATCACGAGGATATTCTTGTGAGGAAGGTGCGTCTGATACATCATTTTGTCCATTGAAGGTTTGGATTGTTGATGTATTTGCACTGTCGTGAACTCAAGGTATCATTTTATCCCTCTGTAATTCAGGCATGTGTGCAGATATTCATTAGATTAATTAAAGACTGGTGTACAAGACCTGATGTTGAAGCAAAGGTTTGTCATCCTCCCTCAAAGATCCTGTTCTCAGTGGCTTTTATGTAGAGGATTTTTTTTCTTTGCTCTAATGGAATTGAATATTCAGGTACCTGGTTTCCGAAGCTTTATAATCGATGGCTTTGCTAAGAACTGTTGTTTTTACAGCGCACTTGACAAATCCTTTGAGTTTCATGATGCAAACACTGTAAGAACTGTACAATAGATTTTGATACCAGTGCTGTTTTTGCCCCCCCCCCTCCCCCCCCTAAAAACAAAGTTATAAAGATGCACTTTATCAGTCCTCCTATTTTTCCCACTGCATCTCATACTGTTTTCTGTGCCAAGTTGTTGACCATCATCCCCATCTCATTCTTATTAGTTTAATTATTGGATGTTAAATATTGCCTGTTGAAAATTTTCCGGCCTAGTTCTTGATACATGTTTTTGAAGTTGCTGTTCTGATTCTGTCTGACAGCTCATTCTGTTTGGAGAAATTGTACTTGCTCAGAAGGTTATGTACGAGAAGTTTGGTGATGGTTTTCTTATTCATTTTGTAACAAATTGCTTTACTACTGCACATTGCCCTCAAGATGTAGCCGCACAATATTGCCAGAAGTTGCAGGTAACAAAATAGTGCTACATATCTTACTAAGTTGTTGGATGTGTGTGTAAGTGCATTTTGTCCAACCAAATATAAATCATGGGATCTGTCCAGCTATTATGGTTGCTTGAGTTTTGGTTTTCCTGTGTTTTTCAAATCATATTTTATTCTGGCAGTTGTGTAGGGAAAGATTATATCCATTTTTTGCTTATACTTTATAAATTTGACCAAACTTTGGTCCGATTGGGAATTGTTCTCCAAACTTTATAGCGACATGATAAGTTTAGTCATATGAAATCTTCCAACTTGATATAAATATGTGACATCATTATGCACCCACAGGTGAGCCCTTCCCTAGTGCTAAATCCCTGTGCAGAATTCCCTTCCTGAATTTCTTAGTGCAGATGTTTGGGTTTCGATGCATTGTGGACAGAGATAGAGCCACTTTAAGCCCATGATCTTGGAATTAATAATTTCATCAAGTGCAATTTACTGTATTTTTTGATGTAGGAATGGCAATAGAAAGGTTATAGTTTTATAGGGAGAGAAGGGAATGATAACTGATGGTAAGGTATTTATTTTCTAATTCCTTGGATGCATGGAAGTTTGAAACATCATCTAACTTTCCTTGTTTGGTTGAAAATGGAAGGGGGTGTATACTTATTTATTTGTATCTTTCATCCGTGGAGATTGGATTGGATTGAAGTGTAATGATAGAAACACAAGTCGAAGATTATAAACTCAATTCCCTTTAACACTTGAACTTTGGCTGTTGGGTTTTAAGCATTTGAGTGGATTGGGGGCTGTGGCTAAACCCTCCTATCCTTTCTTTCTCCTTTAAAATAAAGCCCCCTCTAGGCAAAGCTCGAAGGGTTCGATCTCCCCTTTTCCTTTCCCTAATTCTCAAAACCTTTTAATCCAAACCTAGTATCAAGCGTGTAAAATTGAGAGAGGATTGAGGTTTTGGTTATTTAAGCTCTTAAATAGATTTTGTTATTGAAATTTCATGTTTCTTTTGTCAGGGAAATTTTTCTGTTATGTACTGAAAGTTTTAGGTTCCTGGAGATGCTTGTTTGACACATAGTTTGTTTGAAGGAAGCATTTGGGGTTTTAAATATCTTTGCTTTATATTTCAATGAATTAGGCTTCCATGTTGAATGCAGCTACATGTATCACCAAAAACTGACATGTCTAAATGGGTGTAGAAATAATCAAATATGGTTTAATTTCTCCAATTCTGCTTTGTGCTTTTGATGTTTGTATGTGCAGGGTAATGATATGAAGGCACTGAGATCATTCTACCAGTCAGTCATTGAGAATTTACGACTGAGACAGCAACAGAACGGAAACCTTGTTTTCAGATAGCAAGAATTAGGACGATTTTTATGGAAACCAAAAGTCGTTGTTTTGCCCAATTGTTCTGTGATATATATTTTTTTTGCAACAATCCAATTCCGTTTCACTGAAGGTGTGTAAAACTTGGCTGGCTATCTGCTGATTGTTATTTTGCTTGGAGCATATTCTTTGGTATGTGTAACTCTTACACAATTTAATGTGCAGGTTCTTCATGTAAATAGAACGTAGAGTTTATTGCATGGACAACGAGGTATTTTATGAACTGAACTCCCTTTTATGGCGGTCTGGTGTAGATTGATTATTGCTTTTTGGAATTGATTTTTGTGGAGTAACTGATTTGATCTCACTTCGTTGCAGTTGTATATTTCCGGCAACAGTTTCTTTATGTTGAATAAGCTGGTTTGGAAGAGCAGCTTATGTTTTTTGGGTGGATGTATGTAGTCAAAAGTTAGCTGTCTAGGTATTTAAAAGAAATGGCAAGAGTTTTTGAAGGGCCATATTTAGCATGGGGGAAAAATGAAAAGAAATTTTGTTTGGGATTATGCCGTGTTTTGTTATTTATTTCATTCTCATTTATTCCAATCGAGTGCCTGTGATGCTCTTTCCGCATTGGGGAGAAGAGTAGCAGAATTTTCGTTTGTTTAGAATTTTGGGAATCAGAAAATAAAACGTTTGCTTATAAATTACTGGCTGTCTTGTTTTTTCTAGAAGCAGTTTTTTCTGTTGTTTTCTCGCAATCAAGGGCGCATTACTTTTACTGATTACTCTTATCTTGTTTTCCATTTTGTCCTTGTCGAGAATCGCTAGTATTAGCAATCGAATTTCTAACCACAGAATCCTGCCCCATATGAAACTTCAGTAGACTTGATTTATCAGTCACAAGTTGGTGTATTGTTGAAAGGTATATGGCTTTGGTCCTCTGCGTGACGAGGGTGGTTGGAACAAGTTTTAAAACTTTTCAATGAAATCTAGCAGCATGATCACTGTTGTTGATGATTTTGCCTTTTGACTGACGACAAGAATATAATTAGCATGCTTTTGTAGAATGCATGTCGGCAGGGATTTTCTTGCCTTTCATCCTAAAATGGTGCCAGGTGGTTTTTTCACTGCTTGGAAGAATGAGACTTTCATGATCTCATCATTCGAGGCTTTTGTTTTGCTGGTGGGAATGTGTCATATACACCTTGGTGGGGGTAGTTAGCGACCTCATGATCATTAAAATAAACTCTTCACAAAAACGTTGCTTGTGGTAACTTGCGACCTGTCATTTCATAATAGTTTGTCTTGCTTGCTCTCTCACGTCTGTTGCGTATTTATATGTTATTTCAGAATGAAGAAAGTTCCCGCAACGTTTATAAGAATTACTGTTGAATTAAGGTGGCTATGTCCTTGTTTGTTGTTTTTTGGTACCCTTTTCTAGATCAAGTAATGCCATTTATGATTCTACTGGATAGGGTTACTAGGTAACCCGCGATGCGCTATGAACTTATTTTTTTTTTATAGAAAAAAATATTGAAATAATATATTTTTTTAAAGATAGTATATTTTTTTTATAGGATTATTAGGATAACTCGAGATATACATGTATTGGGATAACTCTTGTTTGCAAGGTCATTTAATAAAGAGCAGTTTTTTAAAAATCAAGAGGGATAAGTCGATATGTTGGGTAACCTTCTTTGTCATAAGCAAATATAAAGAAAAAAAAAAAGACAAAAAATCCATTAACAAAAAACTTTTTTTTTAGATTTCAAGGGCAAAAAAGTATTTTTACTGTTCAATTTCAAAGTTAAACAACAAAATTGTTCATAATCAATCTACAAATGACATCTGAATTCCTTTGAAAAGATGATTTTACCCTTAATTAGGGGTGTTCACGGTCCGGTTTTAACTTAAAAATTCAACCGAATCAAAAAATAGCATTCCTTGTAAATATAACCCGGACCGAATCAAGAATCAGTTTTGTTCGGTTTGGATTGGTTTTCTAACATTAAAAATAAGAAAAATCAAAATGTTTTTGCGGCTACCATTGTTGCAAGGCGACCATGAAATAAACTAGAGAGCAGGAATGATTATAGGAGAAGTGACTATAAAATAAACCAAAGTGATGAAATAAAGTAAGATTTAATGTTAACATACGAGAGAGAAGGGTCCAAAGGAAAGGAGAGGGAGGGAGGGACGGGTGGGACACTTGAAATGGGGGAAATGAGAAGGGGAAAGGAAAGAGGGAAAAGGAAAAGCCAATTGAGAGTTGTTTGAATAAAGTATGAGAATTGGAATGGTGAAAGAGTGGGATCTGAAAGACAAGAAAGGAACCTGTAGCTCATTAGCAAGATGTGAGAGTACACGAAAAGGGGGAAAGGGAGGGGAGGTGGCTGGAAAGAGAGAAGGGTAAAGGGAGGGGGCGACTGAAAAGGTAGGGTTAAAGTATTTAGATTCAGAATGTTTCTTTTTATGTATTTTTTTTAGATTTAATTAAACCGGTTTGGTTTGGTTCGGTTAAATTAGTTTAAGTTTTTTTAAGCTGGAATCGAATTGGACCGGGTAATTTTTTTTATTTTTAAATCGGTTTATTCGGTTTTTTCTATCGGTTATTGTTTTCTTGATTTTTTCAGTTTAATCGGTTGGTTGGTTTTTTTGAACACCCCTACTCTCAATATCAAGATAATTATTAAGAGTAATAAAAAACAAAATAAACATTATACTGCTTGAATTCACAGTGAATCTCTCTTGTATGCTACAGGAAAAAGGCCATTCCCTTTTAGTTTTAATTTTAATTTAATTTAATTTTCTATAACTGCGGCCCCCCCTCAGGTTTCAACCCATTCATGTATAGTAGGCGTCATGATATGGTCATTGACCCTATTAACACCAAGAAATTTACGAGGATGTGGGTAGGTTTCTAGCAGCATAGAGACTTTGTTGTCTGGCTCCTCGCCATGGCCATTGTAGGCAGCTTTGATCCTTCCCCTTTCTCCTAATTGGAAGGACTTTCTTGGCACCATGCCTTGCGATTCTCTTCA
The DNA here is from genome assembly GCA_015852605.2 of Populus deltoides. Taxonomy (NCBI): domain Eukaryota; kingdom Viridiplantae; phylum Streptophyta; class Magnoliopsida; order Malpighiales; family Salicaceae; genus Populus; species Populus deltoides. Next base: position 13,549,520 of record CM027572.2, on the reverse strand, counting down.
TGATTGTGCGTTGCTCCTTTTCCCTGACAATAAGAGAGGAAATATTTCCCCTCTTGTTTAGTGGAAGGTCCCTTTCTTATCAGTTAATCACACGTTTTTCAACCAATGGGAAGGAGTTACATGTGTTTTCCATCATGTTCATCTTCCAACCTTTCTTCTCTCAGCACAGCAAGTCTTCTCTGCACGTATTGAATATGTAATTCCATTTAATGTGTTTATGGCATTTAAATTTATGATATTAATTATAAGCTCCTTTTTTTAAATACATCAAAAGTGAACGTCTTGATCATCTGTTTTCTTTCTTTCTAATCTTCTGTCTTGACTCGTAAGATTGAAAAAAAATAAAAATATTGATTCCAAGTTGAAAAGAGAGAAAAAAATGAGGAGTTTCCTAGCTAGATACTTTGAATCATAATTAATTTCTTGATATGGGTTTCCTGTATATACTTTTTTCAAAGATGCATGTTGAATATTTTTTTTATAAAATATAAAAGTCGAAAAAATAAAGAAACACGTATATGTTATGTTAATCCATATAAACATGGATTTTTTTTAATTAACACGAGTGTTCAGGTCAGTTTGCCTGCATCTTAACTAATTCTTTGTATGCATCTCAACTAATCCTAAGAGCCCTGAAATTAACGACCATTTAAGCCTCCAGTGACCATCATATTAGCAACCACAAGGTTCGAACCTGAGATCACAAGGAAGCAAACCTCTTAATCCCAAGCTCTTATCATTAAGTCACCTACTTTATTTTTTTATTATGTCCTAATTAAGTTTTTTTTTTAAATAAAATCACAAAATCAAATAATATAATAATACTTCTTTAAGAATTAAAAAACATGATTAAGGTAGGTATCTAGAAGATAAAATACATTATATAGTTTTGTTTTTTAAATGATTGTCTTTTGATATTTGTTCCATGATAAAGACTTTATAACTCCATCTTGATTAATAAAATAAATAAATATTGATTTGAAGTTGGAAAAAATTAAAAACTTAGGTTAAATACTTTTATTTAAATACATACAATTATAACAATCGTGATAATTAACACGCAAATGAAATTAACTAGAATAATATAGTTAAATTACTAAATAATAGAATGATTAAAATGGATTCATCGATCCAAGGCATGCGAAATGTATTTAACATGAAACTAATCAAACAAATGCGTTGATTTTGCGGCGTTCAAGAACGGAGCCTGAAGTTTTCAAAGGAGACACAGACAATAAAATCTTTATGAACTTATTATTATTATTATAATTTATTTTCATAGATTACCTCCTCTGTCAAAGAAAAGCCATCATCAATGTTGCTTTTTCTTGTTTAATAGCTTGGACGGTTGGGAGACTCGGTGAGCGGGAGAAGAATGAGTAAAAATAAGATCAAAGAAATACGGATTATTTTGAGCAAAACCTCTTCCTGCAAATTATATATATATATATATATATATATATATATATATATATATATATATATATATATGCACAGAAAAAACACAGAAGAAGACAACCAGTGCACATATGACCTTAGAATATAAATGGAGATTTCCTTTCTTTTATGACATAAAACGCAGCCTCAGAGATGATGTCATAAATCCAGCAAGAACATGCGCAGAAAAAGCACAGAAGAAGAAAAGCAGAGCACAGAAGAAGAAAAGCAGAGCACAGATGACCTTAGAATATAAATGGAGATTTCCTTTCTTTTATGACGTAAAACGCAGCCTCAGAGATGATGTCATAAATCCAGCAAGAACAAGCGCAGAAAAAGCACAGAAGAAGAAAAGCAGAGCACAGATGACCTTAGAATATAAATGGAGATTTCCTTTCTTTTATGACGTAAAACTCAGCCTCAGAGATGATGTCATAAATCCAGCAAGAACATGGACAGAAAAAACACAGAAGAAGAAAAGCAGTGCACAGATGACATGAGAATGATACCAGGGAAGTAAGAATATCACGAACGGCAGACTTTAATTAGAAAAAAAGCTTAAAGAATTACATCCTTCACTTTCATTGATCATGTCAAGCAGTAACATTTGAAGTTCATGGCAATTAAGATGGGGACACTTAATCTTCAAAAAAAAAATACTTCACCAACAAAAACAAACATTGCCTTATAATTTTTAAGAGTTGGAGTAGATCGTAAACAGATTCACATCTTCATAAACTGAAGTCTTTTAAATCTTACTCATAAATTTTAATTTTGAATCGATTGAAATATTTGATTTTTGTTTTGTTTTATAGAGGATCAGACAGGTTATCAATTATGATGCATCAAGATTAGATAAATTTCTTCCGATTTTGTATATTCCGTGGCATACAAGCCATTGATGATGTGGTGAACTAGCTCATCAGGGCTTTGGTCTCCATAACTCGGTTAAGATTTGAATTCTGTTAGCTAAACAATTGACAATTCTTCAATTTCTCGAGAAGCTTCACCTGCTAGTTATTATAATCTTAAAGAAAAGAAAAAAAAAGAAGAGGAAAAGGGAGTAGATAGGCTGATTATGATGAATGTTATAAGCCTATCATCTTATTTGGTTTGTTTAATTTTGGGACAATGATACCTTAACGTCCGTATGTTAAAGGTTTATTTTATTTTATTTTTTTTTATTTTTGTTTCCAGTACATATATTTTTGGCTCATTTTGTTTGTAAGATATTTCATTTTAGCCCTTCAATATTAGATTAATTAGTAATTGAATTTTATAATTTTTATTATGTAATGATATTAGTATCATGTCTTGAATTACAAGTATAAAATGTTAACTTGAATTGTTATTGTTTTTTTTTAATATTTTATTATATTAATGTTTTTTAATTTCATCATTCCATATTAAGTTTATTGAATATTAAGTTTTTTTTTTCTTTTTATAAGGATAGTCCGATATCATAACCAGGATAGTAAATTTGCCATGCAAATTTGAATTGACTTAGAGCTTTTATTTTATCATTTTATTTTATTTTATTTTTATATCAAATCCGGTTCTTATTTTTTTCGTTGATTTTTTCTACTTTGGATGTTTTTAAATTGATTTTTTTTTAAATTTCATCCATCAACATTGAATTCTTGAGGATTGAGTTTCATAATTATTTTTCAATATGGTGATCTTGGTCTCATGATTTGGACCACATTTATGAAATGTTATCTTGGATTGACATTGTTTTTTTTTTTTTTTTAATTTGTTGCACATCAATTTTCTTATTTGATTTCAGCCATCAATATTGAATTTATTAAAAATTAAATTTTTTTATTTTGTTATGATTTGTTTTCTATAAAAATGATCCATTCTCACAACTCGGATAGTGAATTTACTATACTAACTCAGATTAGCTCGGTTTTATTTTTTGTTATTTTAATTTATATTTTTCTTTTAACCTTGTATTATCTTAAAATTCAAGTTTATATTTTTTTAGCAAGCGTTTTTTCTACATGTCATGGTTATTATTTTCTCTATTTAGATTTAGATTTGATACATTTATTATCATTGAAATTTTTTTTATCATATAAAAAAATAATTAAACATTTTATTGGATCAAGTAGGGTTTGAGGTCTGGAAACGAGGCTAAGTTGAAAAGGACAAATTAAAGGGGCGCATTAGCTTAATTTAATTTTAACCTATGCTCTACAATATTGTAACTGCTGTTTGTAATTCAATATTTAAAATGGGGGTGATGCTACTGATGTTGATCTATGGTGGAAAAGACTCATGCAGGTTTCCTCGAAGAAATCGAGTGGCAAATGATGTAGAGATTTGTGTAGAAAGATCTCTGAGTTAGTTGCTAATTTAGAAAATTATAAACTATGAAAGGATTAGCCTTCTAGTAGTAACAGCTGTTCTCACTATCCAATTCCGAGGCTGCCCTAATCTAGGCTGTCACCTCAAGTAGTTGAAACTAGGAAGCGAATCACATTTCAATTTGCTCTTTTTAATTATAATTACTATACATTCCACCACACGATTTGGGCCGCCGGCCGGCGGGATTAGTTAGCACGAATTGATGTATCTAAAGTATTATTATTTGGTTTTGATGTAGTGATAATAATTGTTTTTTAAAATATTTTTATTTAAAAATATATAAAAATAATATTAGTTTGTACTTATTTTTATATCAGCATATCAAAATAATTTAAAAATAAATTAAATTCAAGAAGAAAATTTCAGAATTTTCTAAAATGTTGTTTCAACTGTAAAAACAAACGAACAGGTACTCCACTAACCATATTACCAATAGCTTTAGCCTTATACAAATGATATTTAAAAGGTGGCCACATGTGTTTATATGTTATAGTTCTTGATCATGATTAGAATTAAAAAGTACAAGTACAAATTGGATCTTGGCCATTGATTTAAGTGGCTAGCAACCGCGTATGAACGATGAACTTGCTTTTCCCAGAAGACCAGCGGATGAAGAAATCGCACAGAAATTTCAGTGTCAAGGAAGACCAAGATTTTAAAATAAGAGCACGTCTGTTTTTCAAAGTCATGAATAGAAAACTATGCTGTTTTCTACTCTCTATCTGCTACAGAGACTTGGGAAGTACGGGAAATGCTTTTTTGAATAAGGTAATCATTCTTCTAGAGCAGGGAGATTCCATGTACCGAGCATTTGCCCAGAAGGAAAACAATGTGATTGGTTATCATCATTCGAACGCAGACTTCCTTTCCAAGTCTTACAATCTGGTACACATTCCACCAACACCTTTAATCCCATCCTTACCTTCACTACCTTTCTCATTAAATACTCTAAGCCAGCATTGACCAACCCCATAAAGGCTGCATTTTTGTACATATATATATATACACACACACATCACAAGCTTTTGCCAGAAGCCTAAGTAAGCCTTTAATAGATATCAGAGAATGGTTCACAAAAAGTTCACTTGGAAATCAATACTCCTAGGATGTCTCAGAGGTGAGAGACCACGCCCAGAGCCAAAACAAGCATGTTCCCAGAGGCTATCCCTTTCAGACTTGAGCAATCCTGTCTCACCAATTTCATTCAGCGACCTGTCCATTTCTATTTTTAACCTTCATGTTTTCACACTGAAAGAGCTACAGACAGTAACGAATGAGTTCTCAAAGAGCAATTATCTTGGGGAAGGTGGATTTGGGGCTGTGTACAAAGGATTCATTGACGACAAGCTTAGGCCAGGATTAAAGGCTCAGCCTGTGGCTGTCAAGGTGTTGGATTTGGATGGCTCTCAAGGACATCGAGAGTGGCTGGTAAGCAAATAGAGTCAATTCAATACAGTTCATGGAGTAGGCTGGATTTTTTTAAAATTTTTCTGATGAGCATGATAGATGTTTTCAATTTTATAGGCCGAGATCATCTTTCTTGGGCAATTAAAGCACCGCCATCTTGTGAACCTGATCGGTTACTGCGGCGAGGAAGAGCATCGGCTTCTGGTGTATGAATACATAGAGCGAGGCAGCCTAGAGAACAAACTATTCAACAGTATGTATTCTCTCATTGTAACACCGCTGAAAGAAAATCTTGAATGATCCTATTTGGTTGACATATTTGTGCTCCTGGCATGTTTTAATTGATGCAGGATATTCTGCAGCCTTGCCTTGGTTAACAAGACTAAAAATTGCAGTTGGAACGGCGAAAGGCCTTGCCTTCCTCCACGAAGAAGAAAAGCCAGTCATATATCGTGATTTTAAGGCTTCAAATGTCTTATTAGAATCGGTAATCATTTCTCTTCCAGCATTAATTTAATGCATTGCAAACATAATGCTGGTGTTACAAACAGGGTTAAGTTCTAATATGGAAAATGTGTTCTTATTTCAGGATTATAATGCAAAGCTTTCAGATTTTGGCCTGGCAATGGATGGTCCAGAAGGAGATGATACCCACGTTACAACGCCTGTTATGGGCACTGAAGGCTATGCCGCTCCGGAATACATAATGACAGGTAATTCTAGCTGACGTTTTCAGTATCAATAGCTGGGAAATCAATCTGCGTAATTTATTGACAGTAACAGTATTTTTCAGGCCATTTGACAACCATGAGCGATGTGTTCAGCTTCGGAGTGGTACTTTTAGAGCTTATAACTGGTCGACGATCTGTGGACAAGAACCGTCCAAACAGAGAGCAGAACCTAGTGAAGTGGGCAAGACCTCAATTGAAGGATCCCCGTAAGCTAGATCAAATAATGGACCCGAGACTTGAAGGCCAGTATTCGACCGAGGGTGCGAGAAAGGCAGCAGCATTGGCTTACCAGTGTTTGAGTCACCATCCCAAGTCTAGACCAACTATGAGAACTGTTGTCAAGACCTTGGAGCCTCTACTTGCCTTAACTGACATTCCCATTGGACCCTTTGTGTATATTGTTCCAAATGAAGGCAAAATCCTAAGTGATCTAGAAAAGAAGGGAAAAGAAAGCACAGATGAATGTGATGAGATTAGAAACGGTAATGCAGGCGAAGGAAAGCAGGTGGAGATTAAAGAGAAGGGCTGCGATCGCCACCGCAAAGGCCATCGGCACAGACGGAGGACTAAGTCACTGAGGTCTAGAGCTGTCTATTCTGATACAGCTTTGTATAAAACCATAGGAACTGGTTTGTACTCTCCCAGAAGCTAGAGGGAATTTGCAAATAGGCATAGATCAGCTTTACTGATAAGCATACTGTACATTTGGATTACCTTGCTGTTTTTTTCCTTTATTATTTTTATTTATTTTTAAAATTTTGGAAGTTTCTATGAGGGAATAGTTTGATTTGTGGCCTCTGGAAATGTTGTACTCTGCTATAATTACAAGATACACACTATAAATGGTCAAGCCAGAATTTTGCCTACTTTGAATTTAGGCAAGCAGTCTGTTCATACACTATGTATCGCATTAAGAACAATCCAATATCATTTTTAAGTACCCTTCTTTCTTTCTTTCAAAAAGCATCCTCTTTCCCTGAAGCAGGACTCAAACCCAAATCCCTGCCCCCTGCATTTTTCAAGAAGCATAACTGGGCTAACTAACCTCTATATATATATATATATCTTGTGATAAAAACTGTGTTTTGTATCGGTTTTTCGCTTGAATGGATATCAAAATGATTTTTTTTAAAATTTTAATATTAGTATACTAAAAAAACATTAATTTAATATATTTTCAAATAAAATATATTTTTAAAAACATCTAAAAACCCAAGTTACCACACTCTCACGAACTCTATTGGAAGGTATCAAGTCCAAACCTTGCAAGAGATGGATGGGAATTTCAAGTTCCAGGACCTCGCAAGAGTACCAGCCTCTGAAGCGATTTTCCGAAGAGAAATCGAGTGCAATGAATCAAATGTTGACAGTGATTTTTGACCGAAGATTGTAGGTATATATAATTTGCTCTACCGAACACATGAAATAGACCATTCTTAAGTTCAAAAGATAAGAACGAATTCATCTACCTGTTCGAAATCTACGCCACAAATTCCACGAGGAGACCATACTTGGCTCGAACCAGAATCAAATCTCATCACTTCCACCAACCCACCAAAAGTTGAGTCAGATGAAAGGTGAACGCCGGCTGTTGCCATCAAATGTTGAAACTCAAGGATCCTTTTATTTGAAGCTGGGTGATACTTTCAAAAGCAGTCACCGCTCGAAATCTCCTTCTGCTATCATTACTGATAGAACTAAGATCACAGAACGAAGATTTCTATTGGGTGAGCGAGGTTTATATGAACGTTGTCTGACTAAATGCAGAGACGGCCGGCAGGTAGTTCGCCACTAAGAGAGAATTTCATGTGCTTGACTTTGAGGGGAGATTATTGGTGTTTGAAGACTTCAAACACTGGAAGAATCATCTCCATACATTGGTTCCAATAGGAGACCCATACCATCTGTAAAATAGAATTCAACGTTGTCCGACACTAGCTAACAAAGAACCAAGCATTCATCTGAAAATAGAATTCAACGTTGTCCGACACTAGCTAACAAAGAACCAAGCAATTATTTAGAACCTAGTTTTCTTCTTTTTTTTTGTAAAAAAAACTAAAGTTAATTTATCAAAGCAGTTATTCAGAATCAATCTTGACAAAATCCATCTCCATTGTGCTTGCATTACACACATGCATGGAGATGTGAAATTCACCATGAAAACATTCGTGCACTGCACACATGTTCAGGACGACTTCAATTTAAAAAACATCAAAGAGTTTGTCTGCCAGCACAAGTCATAATCCATGCATCTTCAACATACATGAATTGAAAACCACGATACATACATAATCAAGACGCCTTAGTTGTGACTTAACTATCAAAACCTCAGTCGCCTAACTTACATATACATCAATTACTCCGCATGCAATATCACCATAGATGGAGACGATTTTTTTTAATTATACAGTAACTTGGTTGATTTTCTTAAAAGAACAGGAGCCAGTGAATATAGTCACCAAAATCTGCACTTGAATCAACCTTGATTTCTGAGTCGCACGCTAGGCATTGGTGATCGATCGAGTCAGTAGAGAGAGATGAATAAGAGAAACTCCATGAAGAAAGGTAACAACGACATAGAGACGCTGTTCAATTCAACGGTTGCTTGATGAACGATGATGATGATGATGGTTTTGGTAGTGTTATTAAATTCAGTTTAATTAGGGAGGTCAACATGGTATCTAAACCAGTCAAGTTTCATAAAAAAAACAGCTCGAGTGACTTGATTAAAAAATCCAAATTAGACACAAAATTAAATTATTATTATTTTTAAATAAAACATTATTATTTTAATTTTTTTAAAATAAAATTTGAGGTTAACTTAAATTAACTCACTTCATTTATAAAACCTTACACTAAGTTGAGTTTATCCTGATTGAGTTTAATAACCATGGGCTGTGATAGTGAAGGGAGGGAGGAGGTTGAAGAGACGGGAAATAATATACAGATGTGGAATCCAGTGATCAATATGGACATGATGGGCCAACTATGGGCCCAATGACAATCAAACTTTTTGAAAGAGCAGATTCCGTTGAGAAAGGCTAAAGGCCCACTTGTCAAGAGTTTCAATTTTAGCCCAATCTTGAATTTTCTCCCATTGACTGTACAAACTTAATTGGAATGAAAGAATCAATATTCATTTCAAACTAATTAAGCCTATCAGGAGTCACCTACGCTCAAAACACATATATTATTTAATTAAAATATAACATTATTTTATAAACTAAAAAAAATTTAAAATGATTTTTAAAAAAATACGAACTAAAAAAAATATAGTATATAGTTTAGGATTTTTAAATGTGTTTTGATGAAAAGATAGTACTGTATTTGTATTTGATATAATAGAATTTGTATGAGAAACTAATATTTAGATTGAGATAGCACAATAAGCAAAAATAAACTAATTCTTTTATAAAATAAAAAAAGAAAAATTACTTTCATCATCCCGTAGTTAGTTTTATTTTATTTTATTTTGCAACTAAGTTTTTTAAAAATACATTTTATATCCTGATCTTTGAAGGTAAATATCACTTTACATTATCAGGAGTCACTTTACATTATCGGGAGTTGGTGTAAAAATAGTCAACAAAAATATCTATTTATTAGGTGTGATATTTTTTTTATTAACATGGATGTCCAGGGCGGTTTTCAACGCCTGATCGATCCGACGAGCTCTAAAGTTAACGATCAGGTAAGTCTCTAGTGATCCTGATGTTAGTGAGACTCGAATCGGTGATGATTTCTTAAAAATAATTTCAGAGTCTGTTCAGTTGAGTTATACCCTTTAAAATCGTGATATTGTTTCTCTTTCATTTCACACATGGTAGTCCTAAAATTGTGAGAAATTTGTGGTAGCTGGCAAGAGAAAGAGCTCATCATGTCTAAAATTTGGATGAAACTCTTTTCTCACTGGACTGCGCATGCGTTCTGAGGTAATTTGGATCAAACATTGTGATTTCAAGTAATTATCTGAATCATCTAGCAAAAAAGCTTACCTTCTTCAATTCCTCTACCAGAAAAATATATTAGTTAAGTCACTTTCTCAAATGCTTTTGAGGTAATCAATAGGGTTCGACCTTAAAATATGATTTTCAATATAAATAGAAAAAATTCTTTGAAATTTTGTATATGCATGCGATAATTAAAACATACTCTTAGTGTTGAGTTTTAGATGAGAAATCAATGTTAACAAGAAGACACGAGAAGGGAAGGTGACAAGAAAGCAAATTTGTGTTTGATTTTGTCTTCAAGCATGGATTTGTGTTTGAGAGAGAGGATGAAAGAAGAGAAAAGGTAGGCATGAAAGAGAAAATGAGTGACGTGGTAATGGTTATTTTTAATATTTTAATATATATGAATTATTTCATTGATTTTTAAAATTTGCTTTGATTTAGGATGAAAAATGTAATATTTTAAAAAATTATTGCAAAGTAAAAAAAGAAAAATCAAATTATAGGATGCTTATATTATTTTCCCAATTAAAAATCTTAATGGTTTTGAAATTGAAATAAATACAACTAGAATTTTGTGGTTTTAAAAAAAATAAAAAAACAACAGCCGCCCACAAAAACAAACACAATCTCCGATGTACCAAGTTGCTTGATTTTCATTCTACGAACATGATTCTGATGTCCTGTGATCTTGGTCTTCGGTCTTAACGAATAGTCATGTCATTGTGCAAATTCGTTGAATAAATTTGCAAAATACCATTTAGTAGGAAAATCTATAGCCTTCAACTTTAAATCCACACATCTTCCAGCCTTCCAGCTAGCTACCGGTCTTGGATTCCACCTGATTCATGCAGCTCTGGTCAATACATACCTATGTGTAAACAATCAAACCACTTTTAGTGGTAGGAAGAGTTCTCTCTCTTACATGGTTTTGAGGGGGTATAGTTTAATTCATCAAGCACTAGATTTGTTTTTTAAAGATTACTAGTTCGAGTCTCTTAAACTTTAAAGTTACTAGACACTTACATGGTCATTAACTTCAAGGCCCATGAGATTAGTTGAGCGCGCAAATGATCCTGTACATCTATGTTAATAATAATTTTTTTAAATGTAAAAAAAAATATTAAGAGTTTAGAGAATATTTTAAGTGTATTGGGTCTGATAGCCATGTCAGATCCAAGTCTCTTGGGTCTGGTCGCCCAATAACTCTATATCTGGCCGCAAAGTCAAACCTAAGAGCACAATAGCCTTGAGTCTACAGTGCAAACATTCTATATCTACAGTGTGGTCAATAGTACAAACACTTATGGATTTGACGGTCATGCCAGACCCAAGAGACTTGGGTCAAACGGTCATGCCTTGACCCAATACATGAGCTTTTGGAATAAAAAATAGTAAAGACAACGCTCTTATAGTCCTCTGAATATTTACAGTGTGATTTGTAGTGTAAATATTCTTTATACACAAGATTAACATAGTAATTTTCTCACAAGATTTTAAAATATTATATAATTTTTGTCATTTCAGTCCAAATAAATTTATCCATAGCTCAATGATCACTAAGAATAAGTTGTATTCCCAATAATATATTTCTAGTAATTATGTTATACAGTAGTCTCTTATATTCTGAATCGCTGTTCTATATCACATGCAATTCAATATCAATAGAATCATCACTTATAGGGTTCGGATTTTTTATGCGTATATAAACCAATTTCCAAATACCATCCATTTCTTCACCTAACAATTCCTTGTCTTATGGTGGATAAACGAGGCCCAGGACAGCACTGGCTAAATATGTCATGCATGGCTGGCTAACTTTTAAGGAAACGATCGAGGACCCACCATGCGGTAATCAAAAAAGATATATATATATATATATATATATATATATATATATATATATATATATATATATATATATATATATATATATATATATATAAAACATAAAAGGAGAGAGGAAGACGATGAATTGATCTCATCACCAAACCAGTTCTCGTCTTATTTGCAGTACACCAAGCCCATGGTAACTTGTTCTTAAAAAAAAAAACTTAAAGAAGAGAGGACGAAGGCAATGTTTATGCAACCCTTTTTAAACTTTTTTTTTTTCTAATTTTTTTGCAAAATTTATTTTTGGTCCTTCTAGTTTGAAACTTGTTCATTTTAATACAAAATTTTATTTTGTTAATTTTTTAGTCCTTGAGTTTAAGTGAGGAGAGAGAAACCCGTCAAAAACCAGTTAAGAAGAGAGAAAATTGATGGTTGACTAAATTCCAGCAATGAAACAAGTTTTTTTTTATGTTAATGAATTTCATTTGACAAAAAAATTTCATTTAAATGTTTTTTTTTTATAATTTATCTTGCTGGAAAAAGTATATTGAGGCTAGCAAATAATTTTTTTTAAACTTGATTTTTTGTTTTTGGACCAATTAAGACATTTTGAGTTGAGATTTTTTTTAGGTCATAAGGATGTTTGTTAGATGATTTTAGATTAAAATAGATTGAAAATTGGTTTGGGTCCAAAAAACCCCAAATTCCATTTTTTGACTACCTTTCTCGTGGTTAAAAACTAAGTAAGTAGACGACGCTTTGTGTGCTTTTAGTTTTTATTTTTGAAAAACAACCCTACTGCATTTAATAGTTTTACTAACATAATTTTCTTTTGGTATTTACTCTAACATTCCGTCGGAAATAATTTTACCGACTGATTCATGAATGGAAACCCTCCGTCAGTAATTTCATTTATGTCGGCATTTTTATCAGTAATAAACGGTGGACTTGATCTTCAAATATAAATTAATAAATTATTAAATTGATAATAAATTAAATTGTTTGGTTTATTTAATTCTATTTATTTAGAAATATAATTTATAATTGGACCAACATATTAAGAACCTAATAGGTTACACACATTAAGAATCATTACTCAATAATTACATTGAAAAAGTGTTCAGTTATTGTACTGGCCAGATCTGATTTGGCTCGAATTTGGATTTATACCCAGATTCCAGTGACTAAAAAAAGGGTTTTGGTCGTTGCGCCTCTATCAGTGACAGTGCCAGCTGTTAGCGTGCTTGGCCTAGCAGATAGGACAACTCGACGCTGGTTGGTGAGGCATTTAGGCTGTTGCCTTGCCAGACGCAACACCTCCCCAGCAGCAACCACGGGTTGGTGTTGGTGTCGCTGGTCTTCCAGCATGAGGCAAAAACCTCACGCTAGAGGCTACGCAACGTGAGGGGTTGTCCCTCGCATTGCTAGCTGGCAGAGGCAACGTTGGCTACCATCGCACCAGCTGCTGACAGTGGGCAGAGAGCCCTACCGGCAGTAGAGAAGAAGACCAATTTTTTTGGTCTTTAGGTTTTGGGAAAATTACACCCTTACCCTTGTCCTTTTTAATTTGAAGTATTAGGCTTTTAAGTTTGCATATTATCAATATGGCCCTAAAACTTTATGTCTAATTACAATTTAGGATCTCAAGGTAAATTATAAATTTATTATCTATAAATAAAATTTAGGTTTTATACCCTAAATTAAATTAATTGTAGAATTAATTTTCCTAATAGGTTTAGGACTGAATTACATTGTTTAATTTATTTTTTAGTTTTATAATATCCTAATGGGATTAAGATTTATTTAATTAAATGGTATAATTAAATTTTTAAAAATTAGTTTTTCTTATTTAATAAGAGTTTTTTGAAGCCAAAATTTTTTGTTTGGGAAATTATCAAATTAGATTTGATTGAATATTTCTAAGCATTAACACTATTATTTTAAATTGCACATAAAACCAATAATTAGAATAGCATGCAATATATATTTTTAATTATGCATGATGGGTGATTATGGACATGAAAGACCAATGCAATTATGCTTTTATTTGATGGTTGAATGATTGTAATTTTTATTAAATAAGACCTGCGTGACCTACCTTATCTCTATTTTTTCTTCTAGGTTGTAATTCTTTTCTCATCTAATTGCCCTCAAATGTAACTTGGGATTTCTTAATTAATTATGTATATGTTATGTAATTTAAAAATGTAGGAATTGAGATAAGAAATTATTATGTAATTTAAGTTGAAGAAAGAAATGATGATAAAGGCTATAACTGAAGTGCTAGTAGCAATGAACTTATGAAGACTTGCTATAGCTACTCAGGATTTGACCATTTAATTCCCTTTAATGGCTCATGAGAATTAACTTAAATATGTTCATAATCATCTAATTAGAATGACATATTAGGAATGTATGTTTATATATAAATTGTTATGCATGAAATGTATATCTATTATATCATGTTATGTTCGAGACCTAGTTAATTTATAATAAATCCCTCATTAATAAATTAAGTACATGTTAAGAACATGAATAGTTGCCTTCCAATTTTATATGCATAAACCAGAGTTTTATTCATGGATAATTTGTTAAGTCACTCAAGGTTACCATTAATTGAATATGTTTAATATTATAAAATTGAGTCAAACTTAACTAATTTATATGATTTGGATGAGTTATTCATGATCATATGAAGTTAGAGGCATGAGTTAGGTGAAAAATATATGATATGTTTAGACAAAGAGTTGTCACCTAACTAATCTAAGAGTTACATAGAGATGTCATTGATAAGCTATGTTATTTATCTAATTTAATTTATTTTGATTTGCTGAGTAACTCAAGATCAAGTAAATTAAATGAGATTTTATCCCACTAAAAAAATCCAAGTGAGAAACTAATACTCACTCTCTTTACATTAATAAGTTGATAGATAAAATGAGTAGTATCATATCCCTATGAAGCATACATGATGCTAATAAATTAATTGGACCAAACTTCTTGGATTGATACTGAAATTTGAGAATTCTTTTCAAACAAGAAAGAAGATTATATGTGCTTAAAAGTCATATTCCTCATGTCCTTGATGATGACGCTTTTATTGAAGTTAAGATAAAATATCATTGTTATATTGATGATGATGATGAATATACTACATGTGTCTATAATATGATTAAGCATATTAAAAAGTTGTTTGATGCTAAGGGGTATAAGACTTCTAAAGAATTGTTTCCAAGCATGATAATAGAATGTTCTAATGTAAACACTCATATGATGTTTATGATTGAAAACTATCTTGCTACTTCACATAGTAGTTCCTAGGTATTAGATACCGAATATGGTTTTTACATTGGTAATAATGAGCAAGAACTAAAGAAAGATAGAAGATTACTTAAAGGTGAAGTGGACTTACATGTGGGCAATGGAGCAAGAGTTGCTGCATTAGCTGTAAGGACTTATAATTTAACTTTACCTAGTAGGATGTTACTAGAACTTGATAATTTTTATTTTGTTTCAGTACTTGAAGGGATAAAACCCAATGGATCTAAATGAGTCTTTAAGAGAAAGACTAACATGAAAGACAATGTATAAATATACAATGCAAGTTTTAAGAAGTAGGAATATCCAATTTTAATGGTATAATCAACAGATTTGATTTCATAGAAAATATGGATAAACCTTGTGTTTAAAAAATGTTAGTGGGAGTGGTGTTATTTTTCTAATATTATATGCAGATGACATATTATTGTTAAGAAACGACATATCTTTACTTTAATTAGTAAAGTTTTGGCTGTCCGAGAATTTTTCCATAAATTAATTGGGAGGAACAACTTATATATTGGATATAGAGATCTATATAGATATATCTAATATGTTACTTAGATTATCTCAATTCATGGATATAGACTAAATGCTAAAATAACTTAGCATGGAAGAATCTAATATTGAATTCTTATCTATTTTGTATGAAACACCTCCCTCTAAAGACATGTGCCCTAAGATATAGATTGAGATTGATATGAAGGAAATGATATCCTATACTTGGCTATAAGATACATTAATAGAGAAGATAAACTAGAAGTTCAGAATTGTTTGAATTAAGATTTTTTCAATGAAATGTTGGAAAAATAGTAAATACCAGTGAACATATGTTTTATTTTAAATAGCAGTACTCTGAGTTGAAAAGGTTCCAAATAAAAAAGCACAATTGATTCTATAACTGAAAAAGAGTATACCTTCACATTTAAAGAAATAAAGAGATTATTTGAATTAAGAAGTTCAGCAATAAACTTTATCTTTAATTTAAATTCATAAATCAAATATTAGATTCATTAATTTAATATTATATGAATATTAATAAATAAAATTTTATTAATAACAAAAATATATTTATATAAATATTATAATTAGAGTCAAATGAAGGATGCCAAGATAGATAGATAAAATCCGACTAAGTCAGGTTTGAGTATCTAAAATCTGATAGTTTTAGATTAAGAAATAGTACTATTTATCCATTCTCATCCCACTTAAAACTCATCCCTTTACCTTTGGGCCTGCTTTATCTTCTCACTGGATGTATAAATGCGTTTCCAGCCTTCGAAATTTCCTTTGATTAAAAAAAAAAGCCTCGAAAATCTCCCAACAAATTAAGGTAAAAAACAGGAACAGAATCGTATATTAATATTATAAGAAAGGGAAACACATTGCATTATTGATAGGGATTAAAGATCCAAATACAATACACCTTTTACCATAAAAGTGCGGACAAAGTTCTGCAAGAACAATACAATGATCATAACATAGAAGATGTTGAAACCCCAACATCAAATTTTTGAAGAATATCCTTCCTTGAAGCAAGCTATAATCACTTGGGGTAAACATGAGCTGGAAGACGAGGTTCGGCAACAGCAACAAGAGGGTATTTTTTTGGTGTAGAAAGCCCAAAAATTTCGTCCATGTTCAGGTCATCCTTCTTCTGGCCATCAGGCAATCTCCATTTAAATCCATGAAGAAGATTTGACAAAGTTGCTTGAATTACCTTTAGTCCTAAAGGATATCCAGGACACATCCTTCTTCCAGCTCCAAATGGCAATAGCTCATAATCATGACCTCTAACATCAATAGAATTACCAATGAATCTCTCTGGGAAAAATTCATCAGGTTTGTCCCATACTTTGGGATCTCTCCCTATGGTCCACACATTAACAAGTACTCGGGAGCCTTTTTTAATGTCGTAACCATTGATGTTGATATCTTCACGTGCTGCTCTAGGCACAAGCATTGGTGCCACAGGGTGCAAGCGCATAACCTCCTTAGCAATGGCATAGATGTATGGCAAATTAACCATGTCTTTCTCTTCCACCCATCTTTCTCTTCCAATTACCCTGTCCAGCTCTTCTGTTGCTTTCTCAAAAACTTCTGGCTTTCTCAAGATCTCTGAAATTGCCCATTCCACGGTCACCGCGGAGCTTTCAGTTCCACCGGCAATCAAGTCCTGAGAATCGAGAAAAACGAACTTTACTTGCAAGTACAAGAGAAAGATGCTAGGACCACTTTTGAGTGTTGGACAGTATATAATTAATTGATTAGACAATTCCAAATATTAAAAATTCACAAAGCAACGCTAGAATCACTTTTGAGTTTTGAGTGTTGGACATCCACGAATTGGATGAACACATGTGCATCTCACCCCTGCAAGTGTTCCCTTTATCAAGAATTTTCAATTTGTAATAAGAAGGGTAGTGGGCATTATCCCATCTGATTTTTTATCGATGGGATAACTTAAAAAGGAAATTCAGATATATTGATGTGAACCAAAAGTTAGTCGTTGATAAAATTTTCTGCGTTACCAAGAAAATGGGCGAAGATAATTAGAGCGATTGAGGTAACTGTATACCCGAGAGTCAACTGGTGTGATTACAGACCAACTTATAATAAATTTATTAGTTAAAAATAGTACCTGTGACCAACTTATAATAAATTTATTAGTTAAAACATAGTACCTGTGAAAATGCCTTCACTCCATGTCTTTCAAGCTTGATCTCAAGATTAGGATCAGAAGCAAGCTGCAAAAGGACATCAACCATATCCTTGGGCTCCCAGTTCTTGTCTTCCTTTCTCCTAGCTTCGTGTTCATCCAACACATGCTCCATAAACTTGTCAAACTTCTTGGATAAAGTCTTCATTCTCTTAATGTAACCTTGCAAATCTAAGAAAGCAATCCAAGGGATCGAGTCACCAATATCCAACACCCCATTAAGCAAGAACAACTCATCAAGCATTTCTTTGAATTCCTCTGGTGTTACTATCTCCTTCTCATTCTCGGAACTCTTAACTGTGTATTTCTTGCCTAACACCATACGACTAATTACGTTAAGACTCACATCTGCAAGGTGATCTTTCAGATTAATAGGCCCGCCACTTGATTTGTTAAGAGTTTTAAGGAGTGCTCTCAACTCCTCTACACGAATGTACTCGTATGACTCAAGGCGCTTAGCACTAAAAAGTTCCATTAAGCACATTTTACGTGCTTGACGCCAATAAGGTCCATATGGAGACCATGTAATATCTGAGTAATTATAGGTGGTGTATTTGCCTGCAGCTGTTTTGGGGCGGCCAGAGAAGATAACATCGTGGGTTTTGAGGATGGTTTTTGCCATTTCAACAGAAGAGCCAACAACAACTGGGAATGATCCAAATTTGACTTGCATGAGGGGGCCATATTTTTGGGAGAGGGCATGGAGGGAACGGTGGGGGAGTTCGCCTATGAGATTGAGGTTTCCAATTATCGGCCAGGATTTTGGGCCTGGTGGTGGGTTGAGCTTGCGGCGGCGGAGACGGCTGGCTAGCAGGATAAGGGATACAGTGGCAAGCCATGCAAAGGCATAGGACATCCAAGTAGGAGTCTCCATTTTGCTTGTTGGTGGGTTGTGTTGGAGGTAAAGAAAGATTTGCGGTGATAAAAATAGCATGAGGTGATGCAGGTATTTATCGTAGAGAAAAGCAAAGCATTTGTCTCAGGAAATTGTGGATTTCTTCATGACTAGTTGGCACTGTTGCTGTCCCTAGGAGCCCAGTAGGACAAGCTAAGAGTTGGTAAGCGAAAGGTCGAGAAGCTTGGACGCCCATTCTCAACAACCATGGCCCCCACGAGCTTTGTTAAAGAGGCATTTCGACAAATAATATTTGTGGTCTTTCATGCTCAGTTCAGTCGGTAATTAGGGAAAAATTGTGCAATTAGTATTTTAAAAAAGATATACTGAATTAACATAAAAATAATTTTTTTAATATAAAATAGCACATTAAATTAATATCTTTGTTTTATGACATTTAATTAATATTACAATAAATTAATATCTTTGTTTTATGACATTTAATTAATATTACAATAGAACTATGACATTTAATTATGTTATATTTCTGAATAATATTAATTAAATATTATGGTTCTAAATTGCCCCACCAATTTAATTAATTTTAAAAAATATTTAAATTTCATAACATATTGCATTTCAAAAACACGACATATTAAGTTATTGTGTTTTTTAAATGCACCATGTTTAAATGGTGCTTAGCTGAAACGCTACAATTATTTTATCGTGTTTAAAAATAATAGTATTTATTAAACATCATGTTTATAATGCGCAATAAAATAAATGGTGTGCTATTTTATCAATTTTATTTTAAATAATATTATTTTATCAAAATTTTTAAATAAAAATATATATTTAGGGAACGAAAAAAACTAAATTCCCGGTTGTATTTAATTAATTCACCAAAATTTTCACGTGTTTCTAAAATTTTTTTTAAGAACTAGATTATGTATTCACTAATTAAAAATGAAAATCATTTTCCTAAAGATGTACATTTTTTTTTTCATATTTCTCTATTCTCTAAAAAATGGAACTCGTCAAAAATTTATTCTCAAAATTCTTCACTATAAAAGAATAATGACTGATTTTTATGTTCACTTCTTTTTTTTATTTTCAATGTAATTCAAATAAGATTTTTATTTTCTATTTTTAAAAAAATGTATTTAATAAAAAAACGAGAAAGTTCAGTGTAGTCAGCATCTACTTGTAAAACTGGTAACGTTGACTGTTAGTTGAATTAACAATCCATAGATATGACAATTTAATATGAATTTTATGGATACGCCAAGTAGTCATGGCCATTCACATACGACATTTCATGGAAATTACAAGGAGCATGGGGGCATTGTAGCCTTAATAATCATTTTCACGATCTATTCAAGGTTATGGTTGCAGTTTAAAATTTTTTTTATTTAAAAATATATTAAAATAATATTTTTTTAATTTAAAAAAATTATTTTTGATATCAGTATATCAAAATAATCCGAAAATATAAAAAAAAAATTAATTTTACTTTAAAAAAATTAATTTTTTTTAAAACACGGGTTGCACTGCGTTTTCAAACGATTTTTCAATGTGATCTTTATAAATAATAGTTTAGTTTTTTTTTTTTTTAAGTTTTACATGCTTTGTGTGAGTTTTTTGTTTTTTATGGTTAGCCTTTTAAAAATCGAAAATAAGATTTTGATATAAATCAACAAGAATTAATGCTAGTAAAATATGTTTATAAATTAGATTAATATGTTTAAACTCAGGAAGAAACTCATACTAAGACGAATAAATCTTATGACGAAAATAAACATAACATTTAATCCATCCAACTATTAGATTAAGTTTACATTCTGCAAGATTTCATAACATTCTTGTTAGCTGCAATACTTAATTATCAGGAAATTTACGTGTTGTTATGGGGAAATCATCGAGGGATAGCATCTTCGTCATATTTTCTGGGCATCTGGGTTTCAGTCAATGATAGCTCGAGAGAATAACGAAGAAAACCAAGTCATTGTTTCCGGTGAAGAGGGAAAATCGAAAAGTAGAGGGGACGTTTTCCGAGAAGCGAGCCGAGCACAGGGCATTTTAATGATCAAACAAAAGAAAACGATATGGGGTTCTTGATGTATTTTATTTTGAGAATTTTGCATATGATGTTCTTGGTTAGTTCAAGGAAAGAGGTGAGCAGACTTCACCATTGACTCTTCACGTTTGAATAATAAAAAGTATAATTATTAAACTCCATCTGGTTGTTGATCAAGATTTATTCATTGAAAATTAAAAAAAATATATTTAAAATTTTAAACAGTTATTATACATGGAAAAATTAAAAAATATTCCATATAAATATAGTTTATATATAGAGCTATCCCACGTAGAAAAATTTAAAAACATTCTATAAAAAAATAAGCTATAAAAAAATATCCAACATCAAATATTCATAAATTAATTTTATATTTTTTAAATTTATTAAAAGAAATAAATCTGATCCCACTTAAATTATATTCACCACCTAAGTTTCAGGTTAATTAATTTAACGAAGCACTCAGATTTAACAGATTAATTACAAACCTGAATTTTAATTATTTAAAATTTATCCAGGACTCTAGATCGCTGGATCCCAGGTAACCCACAGATTTTATATCTATCAGAAGAAAAGGTTGTTAAATTAACTTCAGTCAACCTAGTCAATGGTTGAATAATCAGCAGTGGAGAGGAGAGCATCTTTTTCTGAAAGTGAGGATGCCAATGTGATCCATGACAGCGAGTATTTTAATAATATATGGTTGTTGGAGCAAGTTTAAGTCATTTTTATTTTTTAATTTTCTTTCCGAACAAAGTAATCATTTTTAATTACTACCCCAAGTATATATTATATTATATTATAGTATAAAATAAAAGAGAACTAGGTTTTAACTTTTAATATAATGTTTTCATAGTTCATTACTATTCATTTTCTCATCTATTATTATGGATTTCAAAAGTATATATTTTTTAAAATTTTTAAATTTGATTCCCAAAATTTTTATTTTGTATAATTGAGTCATTTTTAACCAAATTAAAATTCAATTGAATATTTTTTTAGAAAGTAGAATTTAATTGAAAGACAGAGGATTGAAGTGAAACAAAATAAAAATAAAAATAGGTGATGTCTTTTAAATGGTTTGAAAAGTTTGTTTTAGTCCTTTATATTTTTTATTTATTAGGTAATTGGTCCCTCTAATTTTTAAAAATTTAATTTTGATACCAAACTTTATTTTCTTCTTTTTTCTGTTCTTTTTTAGTGGATGAGAGATGGGTTATGCCAAATTCTAGTGTAGAGAAAGAAAGTTGTTGAAGATGATTTCAACCACCAAAACGATTTATTTTTGTGTCAAATAGTTTCGTATAACGAGGAAAGTTAAGATTATGTGCTTTTTTTACCTTGAAAACACGTACAAAAACATATCTAAACTCAGGAACATTTTTTGTTTCGGGTTGGTTTTGGATTTTGGAGCTATTTTTGTGTCTTTAGGGGCCATAGATTGATTTACCAAGGTTCCAGGGTGTTTTATGTCAAAAATAATTTGAAAATGAGTTTTTGGGTAAAAAAAAATAGCAACCCTGTTTTTCCAACCAACTAATTGCCAGATTTTAGGGAGCTCCAAACGATGCATCATCTATTTTTTTTTTTTAACAATTAGGGGGTGACATGTAACTTAAGAAAAAAATAAAAGCCCCCATGCACTGACCTGACCATGTAAGCCCTTATGCGGCCCTTTCTTGCAGGGCTACGTGTTTGACCTAGCTTAACAGGGGCGCAACATATGACCTCATTTAAAAAAAAAATGATTTTTTTTCTAATTAATACCTTTTATTATGTCTTTTTTAAAATAATTTTTAATTAATACCTCTTTTCTTTGATTTATTTTGGCTTATTTATCCTTTTTTAAATAACAATTAATTTTTTATTATATTGGGTGTGTTTAATTTTTTAAGAGGTTAATATGATTCATCATTAATTTTTTTTATATTTTATATAGATTAAATATTTATTTTTTATAATATTTTTAATATGTGCAGCCTTGCATAATATGTTTTTTATTCAATTAATTTTGGGTGTATCAATTTCTATTACAAATTGATTTTAATAAATAAATTCATTAAACACATCAAGTTAAATGATCCATATTGTGATATTAAATATCTTGATCTATATTTATCTCTCAATATTTTCAATTATGTTTTTATTTATCGTTAATGACATTTTAATTCATTTATTTACACAATGGTTCTTGATTTATTTATTTCGATGCATGCATAAGCTTTTTGATTTTCATTTACAATTTCTTTTATGTAAAAAATCAAGTTGAAAAATTCTACATGTTCAATGTTTTATCATGTATTGATGTTTTCAATTTGATCTTTATTCTTATGATTTATTTTTTTCCTTAATCCTCTTGTAAAAGCTTTATTGTTTTTAATTTCATCATTTAATTCAAGTTGATAGTGTGTTGTTGTTGTTGTTGTTGTTTTTCATTTTAGTCCTTATTTTTTGACTTTTTCTTCTTCTTCTTCTGTTAATGTTTTTGTTCTTTTCAATTTAACTCTCAAAGTGAAAATTTGTTGTTGCCATTTAATTTATTCTTTATTTTGATTTTAACATTCTTTCAATTGATACTTTTTATATATTTTTTTTATTTTATCCTTCAATGTTTTATTTTTTAGGGATTAAGTTTCATGATTTTTTCATGTATAGTGCTTTCGATATGATAACGTGATTCATGATTTGAAAAGTTAATAAAGGTTGACATTTTTTTTTTGTCTTATTTTATTTTCTGATATCGTTGTTTGACATTGTTTATATACATGGATTTATGCTTTTTAACATTTATGGTTGCAAGTTTATTTTTGTAGTAGGGTTTAATTCTCCTATAATGGCTCTTATTGCCACAATGATGACAATTTTTCTTGTCATTCTTGATGCTCCAAGTAGGCTTCTATACTTGAATTGTAAAATCAAGTAAAAATTAACTTATTATCCATGACAAAGCCCAATTGGTCTAATTTCTTAAAATAACCAATTATCTTCAACACATGGGTAACCCTCTGCCATCTTACAATGCAACAATTCCTTAGAGGTCTCATGCCTCTCAATCCTACTCCTTGCATCAAATAACTCTTTGAGATGCATAATTATTATATAGGCGTCCATATTCCTATGCTATGTTTGAAGTTCAAGTGATATGGTGGCTAACATCACGCATATAGCCTGCTCATTGTCATCAATATGATGCTTATAATCAATCCTAACTTTGTTATTATCATCCTCATCAAAGACATGAGGAATTTAATTTTCAAGAACATAGAACATTCTTTCTTGTTTGAGAACAATTCTCACATTTCAGTACCAGTCCAAAAAACTTGGTTGGTTAATTTATTATCATCAATTATGCTATGTAACGATATATTTATTTTTACTAATGGTAATTTGTTACATATTTATGTAAAGATGGAGATTATTAGTTTCATGTATAAATATTTATAACCAAATTTAGATAAGGTCTTTAGTCATAATTTGATCTCCCACTATTTTCCTGCAAATTAATAGTTAGTATTAATTTGAGAAATCTCACTTAGATCTTCTAGTGGGCTAGAATCCTATTTAATTTATATAACCTTAAGTAACTCAACAAATCAAAATAAATTAAATTAGGTAGATAACATAACTTATCAATCACATTTTTATATGATTCCTAGATTAGTTAGGTAACAACTCTTTGTCTAAATATATCATATATGTTTCGTCTAACAACTACCTCTAATCATATATGATCAAAAGTTACTCATCCATATCATATAAGTTAGTTGAATAGGATCCAATTTTATAGCATTAAACATATTGGATTAATGATGACCTTGAGTATCAATTAATATAAATCTGGTTTTATGCATATAAAGTTGGAAGGAAAAAAAATAATGTTCTCAACATTTACTTAATATATTAATAAGGGATTTATTATTTTAATTAAGTCTCGTTCCATGACACTAGTGATATATCATACATGACAATTATATATAAACACGAACCCCTAGCATGTAATTCTAATTGTATGATCATGGACATATCTAAACTAATTTCCTCGAGCCATCAAAGTAAAATTAGATGATCAAAACCTAGATAGTTGTTACAAGTCTTCATATGTCTTTTATGGGCACCATGGTTATAGCCTTTTTCATCATTCTTTCTTCGTCTTGGATTATAAAATAGATTTTCCTATCTAAATTCCTACATTTTTAAATTACATAATATTTACATAAATGTATAAGAAACCTCGAGTTATATTCGAAGTGAATTAAATGAGAAAAGAACTTTACAATCCAAAAGAAAACTAGAGAAAATACAGGACACACATTATTACAACCATTCAACCATAAATAATACAATCATATTGGTTTTTAATGTCCACAACCATTCATCATGCATAATAACATATTAATATGCATAATAAAATTTTTGCATGCTTTAATTCTAATTATTGACTTTATGTGCAATTTTTAAAATAATATTTTTAACATTTAGAAATGTTAAATCAAATCCAATTTGATGATTTCCCAAACATAATAAATTTTATTTAATATAAATTTTCTTTGAAAAATAATTTTCAAAATTTAATAAGAAAATTAATCATATTAAAATTCTTATTAACATCCTAAACCATTTTAGGAACAATTAAATAAAATTTTATGGCTTATAAGACTCTTTATTTTAGAAAAACTATTTTTCTAAACATTATTTAATTAAATCCTAATCCAATTAGGACATAACAAAACACAAAAAATCTTGATTTTTTTTTAAAATCATAAGAGAAAAATTACTTTTTACACATAAAATTAATTCAAAATTAACACCAATAATAATTGAAACTTGCAAACAATAACATTAATTGTCTAATGATGGATCCACTACCACTATTGGGTTTCTCGAAATATTACAGGGAGCAAAAATGATAAATTAAAATTTTTTTAGGAGTCCCAAGTATCTTATTAGACAAATTGAGGTTGTTTAGGGTTTATACGAAAATTACTTAAATATCATATGTTCTTTTCGGATTTAAACATTTGCTTCGAGGTTGAGTTGTCGTAAACTACAAGTCATCCAAATGTTTAGCTTCTAATAGTAATCCACATGAACCACTAATGAGAAGTATCCTAAACCCTTTCAGGATAAAGGGATTGTTATACTTTTGAGTGCTAGGTCTTTTCTTTTATGTTTTAAGTTTTTTTTTTTTTAATGTACTCTACTCACATCATACCTTCTCATGCATAATAACATTCTATTTATAGAAAAAATTAAAAACCCTAAAAATGATAAAATATCAATTTGCCCCTTAAATAATATCACATATATTAATTAGACTAATTTTAGAAATCTATTCAATCAAGTCCTTTGATTGTTTATAGGTCTAGAATTGTAATCCCTTGTATAATTTATATCTTAGTCCTCAATTTCTAAAATTTACTTACAATCAAGTTACACTTGATTAATCATCTTATTTTAATCTCTGACCAATAGTTCTTATGTGTGTAACAGATTAGGTTTTTTAATAAGTTGACCCAAATATAAATCACAATCCTAAATAAAATAGGATTAAATAAATTAATTTTATTATCAATTCAATAATTGATTGATTTATATTTGAAGATCAAGTACAATGTTTAGCAATATGTCATGATTCCTCAAATATTAGAAAATTTATAAGTGATTTGAATTAACTTTTCAATGACAAGTTTTCCAATATAATCATTATTCATTCATCAACAATGTTTCAATTTAAACATCATAGCATGCAGTGTGTCTATTATGTCATATCATGTTTGTTCTTAATATTATAGTCATTGATTATTTGAATAAGATTTGAAACTCTTTACAAATATCACTCCATTTGGTGTAAAGATTTACAATAAAAACTATTTGAGAATAGATGAAATATTTCTCTTATTCTTCTAGAGTGATAAATCATCTCTTGATTACTTAAATACCTTTATATAGTTCATGTTATACCCAATATCAACTCATTTATTACCCTTGATTAGGACAATGTATAGTATTATCAAAACATAACACTCCCTATATAAGATAATTTAGTAATATTAAATTTAAAAAATTTTCATGTTTTACACAATTATCACGTGAATTTTTTCATAAACACACATAATTTCTCCATATAAAATTATCATGCAATTAGTCACATTGTGACCCCGTTCCAAACAGTTACTAGTATTATCATTTTCGTGGTTCATCATTACGTTCTCGCAGGGAACGGAAAGTCCATTTATGTATCCACAAACAAACAAGTATGTGGTTGTTAAGAGGAAAATAGTCAAACTGATTTAAGTTCTAAGATGAGAAATTAAGTTGCTTCAATTATATTCAAGTGGCCCATGGAACAAACCGGTGTGAGTTTCTTGACTCCAGTTCTTGCATTTCGACCTCAAGACTAGGATCTTCTAAAAGCTGTCGATAGGACCTTAGCCACATGCTGCTCCAACGCAACGCATGCTCTGTAAACCTATCAACCTTCTTGGCCACAGCCTTCAAGGGATCTAGCCCCCTGTTTCCACCACCCTTTTCATATTCCGATTCAAGAGTGTAGCTTCTCCCTGACATCAACCGACTGATCATGCTAAGACTTGAATCTGGAAACTTCTCTCTCGTTTTAAGAATCCGTGAACCCTTAAATCTCTTCTGCTACAACGTCATTATGATTTGAAATTAACCAGGACCCGAGGTTTAATGGAAGAACCCGGATCACATCATTTTATAACATTACTATTTTCTCTACCCAGCATATATAGCAAGGTGCATGTGAGGTAAGAGCCGGCACCTATTCTTATGATCCCCATGACTAGCCCTGCTCCATTGTTTATGGAAATGATCTTTTCCATGGACCACACAAACCCTACAAGTTTAGTGCACGCTTGCTGTTTTAGTAACTATTGTTTTTAAAAGTATTTTTTTAAAATTAAATTAAAATATTATTTTTTATTTTATTTTTTATATTATTCTAAAAATCTTTTTTAAAAAATTTAATTGCAAAAGTAAACGGGATTTTAATCATGACCAAGACCTAGAGCATATTTATTTACGGTAAATAAAGACATGATAATTAGTTATTTAATTTTAAATTGTGTTGATTAATGTTTCAAAATAGAAGTGATATGCACATAAAGAATATAAAAGTATTTTGTTATAAACATAGAAAAAATATATAGGAAAAATATTTTAAAATGAAATTTATTTTTAAATAGAAAGACAAAAAGATATATTCCATGTATTCTATCTCAATATCTCGAAACATTAACTAAATGGACATTAAATGTGTGTTTGGTATTGCAGTAGCTTTTGTGGTTGTGGTTTGAAAATAGTTGTTTTATAAAAAGTACTTTTAGTTAAAGTTGGTTTGAAAAAATAGATGTTTGGTTAAAACTGTGGTTGAAATTGAGGTTGAAGAAAAAGTAGTTTAATGTGTTTGGTTAAAAAAATGCTTTTCAAATTGAGGTTATAAAATAATTAAAATATACATATTAAAATTGATGATTTTTAATTTAAACATTGTAGATTTAACTATTACTATTATTTCATGAAATAAATAATATTTTATATAAAATATTTTTTATTATGCCTTTAAACCATCTACAATTCCATTACGTACAAAATTCATTCGACAAGAACTACAGTTTCTATAATTTTTTGAGCGTGCAATAAAATTAGATAAAATATTATCATGAATAAAATTAATTTGATATTACAGTACGAGTGAATTTAATTCGTTCTATACTAGTTTTTCAGGAAAAAAAATATTGTTTACATGACAATGTAAAACTAGTTTTTTTTAAAAAAATATATACAAAAACTATATACACTATATTAAAAAAAAAAAAACCTAACAAAGGTGCAATTCACTTGCATCGCTTCATGACAAAGGCAAGTGAATTTGACCTTTTTTGCGTCACATACAAATGAATTGCACTGTGCACGCGAATACAAAATTTAAAAAAGCAGCCAGGAGCTGCTTCGCGAATGTCGCGTTTAGAATGTGAATTGGTATGGCTCCCACCAGTCAATTTTAGCGTTTTTGATATTACTAAACACTTAATTCCTACATTTTAATTAAAATACAATCTCTACCGCGTAAACAAACCGAGCCTAAATACCCTGCACGGAGACCGGCTTAAATCCTGGCTAAGATTAGCAATGAAGTCGCTGCAAACAGACCATCCTATCAAAATACTAGCTATTGTCCACCTGCTATATGATGCCACCACTTTCAACGAAAGTTAATAAAAAAATATTAAAATAGTATTTTTATATTGCGTGTAATTGAATGTTAAAAAATTATAAATATGAAAAAATCATATTTTAAATTTATTTTAATATTTTAATAATAAACAACTAGTTTTAATCATATTTTTTTAAATAATTTATTATTATTTTTTAATTAAATACATAGTAATTAAAAAAACTATTCAAATTCAAATAAAAATTTATAATTTTATTTAAGAATCATGTCAAAATTAAAGAGTAAGTAAATCTGATAATTTTTTTTGGAGTGTAAAAAACAAAAACAAGGTAAAAAAAAAGTCAGCAAAGGACTAGGCCAGCACTTGAACCATGCACTCGAGTCTAAGGCTAGCACCTGGCCCATACATGTGGGCCTGAGGTAAGGCTCCCGCCTCTAAATCTGAATTTTTTTTATTTATTAAGGAGGCAAATAACAATTTGTTCTCTTTTTATTTTTTTGAAAAAAAAAGTGATCACCTATCACTTTTTAGAAAAAGCGATCACCTATCACTTTTTAGAAAAAGCATATGTATATAAAAAAAATGTATTTTTTCTGAGTTGAGCAAGGATAAATACATTGCATTAGATTAAAAGATTTTTTTTTGTTAAACAGGAAGTATGATAATTGCTTTTGCGTGATTGATGTGCTGAAAAATCAAGTATTGTTGCTGCGAGCGGAATAAATCAGGATAAATAATTGGTATTCATGTGGCTCATGAATTAAATTATTTCTTGTTGGTTGGATAAAAAAAAAATAATATTAAAAATTTAAGAATTTTTTTGATATTTTTATTAAACTTGGTATAAGAATTTAAATTTGAAAATTCTAGACCCGACTCTTTATTCAGCACGAGTTTCAAGTTAAATCATGTAAGAGTTATCTTGACATAATTTTATTTGCTAGGTTGATCCAAAGAAAAAATATCAAAGAAAAAAAAGCAGTCGACTTTAACCTCACCAATTCGTCAAATTAAAGACCCGAGTTAGAGACTAAATTGGGTTGAATTAATTTTTTTATTTTATTATATGATAAAAATATGAAAATAGATTTACCATCAACCCAATATTTAAATATAAAATTTAATAAAATCTCATATAAAAGATGGAATTGGAACATAAAAAAAAACAAGATAAACAAAAGGGGTAAAAAATCCCAAGGAAATAAAAACCCCCTTATTAAATGATAGAATTGGAAAGCAAAGAAAAAAGATAAAAGACATTAACCTAATACTAGAGGATAATATTATATAAAAAAGCTCATATTAAAGGATGTAATTGAAGAAAAAATATAAAAGATAAAACAAAAAGGGGCTAAAAAAATAAAAAAATAAATTCATATTAAAAAATAAAATTAAAAAAAGGAGTTAAAGGATAAGAAAAATAGAAAAAAACTCAAATGACTAATAAAAAAACCCAAAGAACCTATGACAACAAAACTGAAAAAAACAAAGGAGAAAAAACTAAAATGGCTAGTAAAAAACCCCAAAGAACCTCTCATAACAAAGCTTACACACGTGAACCTAAGAGAGACTCATGGGCTAGTTTTCTTTTTCTTTTATAAAGGGTGAGTTTTTGTTTGAAAATATAAACGAAGATATACAACTTGATACCATCAAGATTATATCAAAATATTCGTTGTAAGTTCATATTGGATCAATTATAAGATAAAAGGTAAAAAAATTCAAGTATACATTTAATGGATTTATTTATAATATTTTAGCAAAGATAGATTTTAAGGAAGCAACATCAACAAGAAAAGATCAGATCTTAATCAATTTAATCCACACATAAGAGGGGTTTGGTCCATCTACTCTATGCGCTAATTAATTTCAATAATCAGAGGTTTATTTTTTTCATATATAATTTTGCTTTAACAAATATAATTATTTATTTAATCATTGAATTAGTATAAGATTTTTACTAGATAAGATCTAGAGAATATTGTGCAGGATCATCAGCACCAAAAAAAAAAAACAATTTACTTGAGCTTACAATATTTTTTATTAATTTATTTTCGGATCATTGTTTTACACTGTAAAGTTTGTAATTCCGTAGCCTAACATATGAATAATGATCCAAAACACATGTCAATTAATCAGTCAACTAGCAACTAAAATTTGAGTCTTACAGGCTAAAACACTTGGAGCCTTGCTCTGCCTACCAAGTGACTGTTTCGAATGGAGTTGAAATTGTGTTTTAAAGTTTGTTTATATATATATATATATATATAAAATTTATTATTGATACAGTTCATAAAAAGATTTTAAAAAAATAAAAAAAATTAATTTAAAAAATAATAATAATCAACTCTCTCTCTCTCGCTCTCGATAGTCTTCATGAGGACATTATTTGGGTTGTTGAAAATTCAAGTTAGCAATAATGTCATTAAAAGTTCCATAACTTTCTTTGGTCCCGCAAACGTGGAATATTCTTGTAATATGACTCGACTGCTAAAGGCATTTGAAATTGGTGATGATTTTTAGATGGAGGGACTCAATTGATAAAATATCAACCAAAATGAGGATCTAATTAAAAAGGCATTAATTGTTTGCAATTTTGTTAAATATCTCTCTCCATTATTAATTGGCATCACTTGAGCTTATATTATAAAGAGTGAAGTAACAATCACAAAGGTATGAGGTAGACTATCAATAGTTTTGCACCAGTAGTCAAGATCAATACTATTCGTATTCTTATATCTATAGTAGCAAATCGAGACTGGCCTCTGCAACAATTTGATGTTAAGAATGCATTTCTCAATGGCGATCTCGAAGAAGAAGTCTACAGGGAACTACCACCTGGAGTTAACAGCAACTTAGGTAAAGGTGAAGTCTGCAGATGTCATTGTATGGACTGAAACAGTCAACTAGAACATGGTTTGGGAGATTCTCTACTACAATGAAGGAGTTTGACTATAAACAATGTAACTCCGATCATACTTTGTTTATAAAACATAACGAAGGAAGAGTAACCGCTTTAATTATGTATGTAGATGATATGGTCATGACAGGAGATGATCCACGCGAAATGAAAGTATTACAGAGGTATCTAGCTACTAAATTTGAAATGAAGGGTCTCAGACACCTTAAATATTTTTTTGGGAATTGAGGTGGCAAGGTCAAAGCAGGGAATATCTCTTTCATAGCAAAAATATGTGATAGACCTACTAACTGAAACTGGAATGCTTAATTGCAAACCAGTAGAAACGCTCGTAGAGATGAATCATAAGCTGGGAATTTTTCCAGATCAGGATCCAACAGACAAGGATCGTTACCAGCGATTAGTTGGAAGGCCAATCTACTTATCCCATACCATACCTGATATAGCATCTGCAGTAAGCGTGGCAAGTCAGTTCATGCATGCACCAAGTAAAGAACATATGGAAGTAGTATATCGAATCTTACGGTACTTAAAAGGTTCTACAGGAGGATGATTGTTGTTCACAAAAAACAGTATTTCTAACATTGAAGGATATACAGACTCTGATTGGGCAGGAGATCATACGACCAGAAAATCTACTTCTGGTTATTTTACGTTTGTAAAGGTAACCTTGTCACTTGGAAAAGCAAGAAACAAAAAGTAGTAGCAAGATCAACTGCTGAAGCTGAATTTCGAGGGGTAGCTCATGGTGTATGTGAATTCATATGGATAAGGAATATAGTAGGGGATTTAGGGATTGAATATACTGAACCTATGAATCTCTTATGTGATAATAAGGCAGCTATAGCAATCGCACAAAATCATGTTCAACATGATCGCACCAAACATGTTGAGGTTGATTGTCATTTCATCAAGGAGAATCTCGATGGAAAAATCATACAATTTCCATTTATACAATCTAAGAGTCAACTGGCTAATGTACTCACAAAGACAGTTTCAGGAAAAGCATTTCATGATATAATTGACAAGTTGAGCATGATAAACATCTATGCACCAACTTGAGAGGGAGTGTGCGCATGAGCTGTATTAAATCTTAGATTGATTCTGATTTGTATATATATATATATATATATAAATATATATATATATATATATAGGAACAAATAACTTTCCTGTTTATCGTCTCTGTATTTTTTCTATTTTGTCTCTGAATTGTAACTATATATTACCTCCTGTGGAGAAGAATAAAATAGGGAAGTAATATTACAGAAACCCTATTGTTTACATATAAGAAAATCAATAATCTGGTTTACTGATTTTCATTGCTGGGAGATGATCCCAATCAGAGTAATAACTGGCAGTTTGCTTCTCCATACTATCAATAAAGTTATTGTATATGGCATCAGAATGGACTATCAATATGTAGTGAAAATAATGACTTATGTAACAAATATGGTTTTTGAAACATCTCAGTCGAAGCACATATATATTCATAAGAGTTTGTCTTGAAAATATTACTAACCCTGTTTTGTGCATATGCATTCTTCTCCAAAAGATTAATTTTGCTGGGTGTTAAGAAAAAATCACTAAGATGTGGCATTCTTTGTTTTGGAACCATCATTTGCGATTTAGTGTCCACTTCTTCTGTTCTATTAGGAGCTTGTTTCCTGTTCATTGTAATGAAGCTGTACGTGCTAGCAAGTAGATTAGTTTCGAATGTCTTCTTGCTTCCTTTCTTTTGTATTTGCTCTCTGAACTAATGATTATCAAGTTTCCTTGATAATTATTCTGTTTCTATCTTGTGAAGTTATTCCCGCAATACCGTATACTATTATATATGAATTTTTATTTGAATCATGTATTTTAAGGTGTTTGGATATTTTTACTGATTATTTCACTTTATTTTAATTGTGTTATATTATTATTTACTATTTAACTGGAATTGTCAATATATGATTAGTTAAAATATTTTATTTATGATTTTACAATTCAAGTTTACGATCCGAGTTTATATTATATATTTCGTGTCGTGTTAAAAAAGTATTTTTGACAACCTTGAATATGACTTTATATTGCATTGAGTGTTAATTGCTTGGTTTTTCTGGAACTTGCATAGGACAATTCCGCCTCAATTGGGATGAGGTGAAAGATGTTATTGGATTTGTTATCTGATTGAGACTTCTTTTTCCTTGTCTTAATTTGTATCATCTGTAAGATTTCTCACCTTGGAGAATAGATGTTGTGGAATCCTCCCATGCAAGTTTCGAAGAACCCAATCAATTGTGAAGTTTTTACCCAAAACACTTAGAGAGATATGTTCTTGTTAAAAAAATTATCCAAGACACCATTCAAAGCCGGCTTAAGGTAAAATGAGGTTTTGAAAAAATTTATAAATGAAATCTTTTAAAATATTTTAAAAGTGTATATATATATATATCTGATAAGTAAGACTTGAGCAATTTTCATTTTGTATTTGAAGTTTTTTTGTTAAGTGGTGTTAATTTTTATTTTATAAAGTATAATTAATAAATATATCTTACTTATTCTAATTTTGTTTTTGGTTAAATGAAAACTTTATGTTATTGATGAAGTTGCACATGTGGTCTGAATTTACATATTAAACAAAATTGAAGGTATAATATTTCTCTTTCTTCTCCCAAATACATGATGTTTTAGTTCAATTGTACCCAGATTTCATATTATCATTCAAAATTAATTTTTCTCCATTTCAAACATCCCATGACATAACGAAAGACCATGCATGCCTAATCTTTATTCAATTATTATAAAGAGTAACATACTTTTATCTGAACTATATATAAGAACACCACCTTTTACCAAAAGTAAAATTTCCAACGAAGTTGTGGACGCAGTCACTTCGTCACAATCCAAGCATATTACTTTTAGTGTGGTTTTAACAATGCATTTGTGGGCCGTAGGATATCATCATCACATGGAGTACATGTGAGCTGGAAGTCGGGGTTCAAGTTCTGCAACAAGAGGGATTTGCTTTGGAGTGGAAAGGCCAAAAATCTCCTGCATGTTCAACTCCTCCGTTTTCATATCACCAGGCAACTTCCATTTAAACCCGTGCAGAAGATTTGCCACACTTGCTTGAATCACCTTGAGTCCTAGACTGTACCCAACACACATCCTCCTCCCAGCTCCAAATGGCAACAGCTCGAAATTGTGACCCTTGACATCAATCGACTTGCCAATGAACCTCTCTGGGCAAAATTCGTGTGGCTTCTCCCATATGCTTGCATCCCTTCCTATGGTCCATACATTTACCATGACTCGGGTGCCTTTGGGAATGTCATAGCCACCAAGTTGGATGTCTTCCCGAGCAAGTCTCGGCACTAGGAAGGGTGACACGGGATGCAAGCGCATGGTCTCCTTGCAAATTGCATTAATAAATGGTAAGTTAACAATGTCTTTCTCTTCAATCCACCTATCTCTTCCAATCACTCGATCTAGCTCTTCGTTTGCCCTCTTGAAATACTCTGGCTTTTTCAAGAGCTCGGCCATGGCCCATTCTGTTGTCACCGCAGAACTCTCAGTCCCCCCTGCGATCAAATCCTGCCGAAAAGGAAGTGGAAAAAAATATTCACGAATTCGTAGCATTTAAACTAATTTGAGCGTGTGTAATCAATTCGGAACAGTTCACATGTTGATTGAAATGAATAGAACATACCATTGTAAATGCCTTGACTGCAGTCCTGTCGAGCTGGACTTCAAGATTAGGATCATCAGAAAGCTGCAACAGGATATCCATCATGTCCTGAGGCACATAGTCCTTGACTCCTTTTCTCCTCTGCTGATGCTCATTCAAGGTATACTCAAGAAACCCATCAAACAACTGGCCAACGGCCTTCATTCTCTTAATATAGCCTTGCAAATCCAAGAAGGCGAGCCACGGAATTGAGTCTCCGATATCTAACACCCCATTAAGCAAGAAAAGCTCATCAATCATTTCCTTGAACTCCTTTGGCGACATGTACTGCTTTTGGTTCCCAGTTTTAACTGTGTAGTTCTTTCCCAACACCAGGCGACTAATCACACTGAGACTCAAATCAGAAAATTCATCTCTTGCATTGATGGGCTTGCCAGCTGACACGAATAGCTTTCTTAGGAGACCATGCAACTCCTGTACGCGGACAGTCTCAAATTGGTCTAGACGTTTGGGACTAAAAATTTCCATGAGGCAAATCTTACGTGCTTGTCGCCAATACGGTCCGTATTGTGACCACGTAATGTTTGAGTAGTTATACGTGGTGTATTTTCCTGCAGCAATTTTGGGACGATCAGCCAGTTTGACATCATTGGTTTTGAGAACTGCTTCGGCCATTTCTACAGAAGAGCCCACAACAACTGGAAATGAACCAAACTTGAGCTGCATAATTGGCCCGTACTTCTGGACAAGGGCGTGCATGTTTCTGTGTGGGAGGGGCCCTGTAAGGAGGTTCAAGTTTCCAATAATAGGCCACGGTTTGGGGCCTGGTGGCAGGTTGAGTTTGGGACGGGTAAGGTGGCGGAAGAGGGTTATCACGGCTACGGTAGCAAGCAAAAGGGCAGCAAAAGTAGAAAGCTCCATTTTGACAGTGGTAAGGGTGATTTGTGTGGAAGCTGTGATCCAAGCAGAAGAGGTGATGAGTCTTTTTATAGGACACACCTTCTGTATTATTGGCATATGCGCGCTGGGGAATTAATGATTAATTTGAATTATTGGTAAGAAATACAAATGTTAACACAACTAGCAGTCAATTGTCTCTCTTGCTCTCATTCACCCGTCAGCTAAATTCAACTAACTTTTTTTCTTTTATTTTTTAAAGTTATAGGCTGATTACTGTGGTGGGGAAGAAAATATGGTTCTGTTGGTGGGTCTGTGTGATCAATCTTTTTCTTTGTAGGTTACTGAAGGTTAGTTCCCTGATGCCCTGTATTCTGTAGGTTACTGAAGCTCGAGGGACATTATACGCATCGTCTCACGCAATCTTTTTTCTTTTGTTAATTCCAATTCGATCCTTATGTTACCATGTTTTATACATTCACTCATTTGGTTCCTACTTTTTTATTCTTACATTTTGATCCTTATATTTTCATTATCCATTTCAATCCATAATTCATTATTTTACAGGTCATGTCTGGGTTTTCATGGCGGATTTTGTGGTACAATTTATCTCTTACCTTAGTTTGTGGTCTACCCATTAGTAGGACCAAATGGTTTACATTAGTATAATTTGTTTCTTTAATCATTTTATTTCCTAGTTTTTATCTCTTATAATTTGATTTTAGGTTTTTTAATATTTTATATATGATTAAAAAGTATTTTTCATTCCAACATTATAGATCAACTCACTTAGTGAAGAAAATAGATTGGATTAGAGTCAAATTTCTTTTTTTTTTTTAATAAAAATGCTCTTTTGGCGTAATTCAGGAGAACATGGGTACTTTCCAAAACCTAATGTCGTTTTGATTTCATTCTTGTTTTGTTAAGTCAAAAAATTTAGAAAAAAACTTTAACACTTTTAATTTGACCTTCTATGAATTAAAAAAAAAGTACTGGTTAATCAAAGATGCAACTGATCACCACGTCTATATTGTAAATAAAAGTAGAAAACAGATTGGATTAGAGCCAAATATTTTTTTTTTTAATAAAAAAGCTTTCTTGGTGTAATTCAGGAGAACATGGGTACTCTCCAAAACTAATGTCGTTGTGATTTCATTCTAGTTTTGTTAAGTCAACAACTTTAGAAAAAACATTGAAAATAACCTTAACTTGACCTTTTATGAATTAAAAAAAAATTATTAGTTAATCAAAGATGCAACTGATCAGCACGTCTATATTGTAAATAAAAGTAAAAATAAAAAAAACTTGAATTATTTCAATATATTTAAAAATAAATAAAATGAGGTAATATCTATCCTTAAATATTAATCTATATCACCCCTAAATCTCAATAAGCAAGAATTGAAAATTGACATGGTAAGGAACTAGTTTAATTCCCTTTAAATGATGAATTCCAAGCTACTAGAAATTCAAGGGATTTACTTGTCTATGTCTTCTTCCATTCAATCTTTTAGATCCCGACTCACTTCGACTCAACCTTGACGGTTATGCTATGATGCTATTAAAGCCTATATGTGATATGTATATATAGACTCTCACAACCATGACATATTTACTTACTTGACTATATACATAATTTTCATTCTAAAATAAAAAAAAAGAAAAGGAAGTGATTAATTCCATAAAAGAAAAAAAAAGAAGGAAGTTGTTTTTATAAGGTAAATGTAAAACCCTAGCCAATATCATTGATAATAATAAAAGTCAATATTATAAAAAAAAAATAGGAGAAAGTGATAAATTAACTTATAAGAATGATGATAAAATTCAAGAATCTAAAATAAAATGTTTTGGACGGGGTTATAGTAAAAATAAAAAAATAATAGTAATAGAATATATATATATATATATATATATATAAACACGGAAATGCGAATAGAATTTTAATAAAAGTGAATTGCACGAAAATTGAAAGTACTAGTGTCTAACTTAGTGAAATTCAAAATAACTCGAGTAAGATTTGTTTATGATTTGGTATAAACAGGCATCAGGATTCGAGAAATTTTACTTGAAAATCATAAAAGTTACTATTAAAGGATATAGAAGGATTTTTTTGAAAAGTTGAGTAAATATATGTGTGCAAGTGTGTGTGCACGGGAAGAAAGAATTGAGGGACATAGAAGGATTTTTAAAAAAAGTTAAGTATATATAAGTGAGCAAGTTAGTGTGTGTGGGAAGAAAGGAAAAAAAAGAAGAGAACAAACTTGATTTTTCAAAAGAGAAGAGAGCATTCAACCAAGAGCAGGGAAAAAATCCAAGCAAGGGAAAATTTCTCAATTTAAAAGCATTAAAGCTTTAGCTATTGTTTGTTAAGGTGCCCTCACACTTTTAAATAAGACTCTTAAAGAATTTATGCTTTAAATTGATTGAACTTTGTGAAATGAAGAATTAGGTTTTATGATAAATTTTAGAAAAAAATTACAATTGATTGTGAAATTGTGTTAAGCTTATTGAAGTGAGTAGAGAAAGTAAGAAATTATGGTAGTTAAAGAAAAATTTTAGGTGTTCTTCAAGAAGAGATTTTTGGCAAAATAATAATAAAAAAATAAAATTCAATAATTTTGATAAGATGAGGAGATTGTATAGGAAAAAGATGAAATTAATGTTAAAGAGTGAATAGATCATGAAATTTTTTTGATGTTTTTTTTTTAGTTTAATTTTGGTCAAAAATTAAAGAATATATATAATGAAACGAATTGTGTTACAATGTGGAAATTCGAAGAATAAGAAGGAAATTTACAAAAGAAAGAAAGGAATTTTCAAGTTTCTTTCTAAATTTGATTTTGGCAAATGAAAGGATAATTGGAAGGATTTTATTTATTGATTGTGTCAATATGAAAAGTAGAATAATGATGTTATATGCTTGTCAATTCAGGAGAGACTATCAGGCTGACACCACAGTAGGGAATTTCGACCCGAGCTCAATCGTAAGGTAATTATGCAATGCCCGAATTCATTATGGGTCAATATGTATTGTTATTTGATTAATTATGGGTAATGAATTAGTAATTGCTATGTTGTTTACTTCGGGAAATAGATATGTGGTGCAATGAACTCTTTCCTGATTTAATGGAATTAATGCCCTGACGAATGGACATGATGAAGAATTAATTTCCTGACTAATAGGATTAATGCCTTGGTGAATGGGCAAATCCTTGAACTAATTCCTGGTTTAATAGAATTAGTGCCCTGGTGAATGGGCGTGATGAAAAATTAATTTCTTAGTTAATGGGATTAATGCCCTAGTGAATGGGAAATTTTTTGAACTAATTCCTGGTTTAATGGAATTAGTGCCTTGACGAATGGACGTGATGAGGAATTAATTCCCTGATTAATGAGATTAGTACCCTGAGGAATGAGTGAATCGTTGAACTAATTTTCTGGGTTGATGAAATTAGTGCCTATTGAATGGACGAACAAGAATTAATCACCTATTAGTGGAATTAATGTCGGGGTTAATGGGCGATAGGAGAAATTATATTTTTGGTTGATGTTCAAGAATTAAGGATTATTCAGAAATTTAATTGAAATGTAATACTAGATGAATGAATTAATTTAATGATCTTGTGAGTAATTTTTTTATTAAAAAAAAGAAGGAAAAAAGAAAGAAAGAATTTTATTGATATTTTATTTCATCTGTCTAATTGAAATATTGTATTAAATCAATTTTCAGGTACATCCCCATATCGGACTGAATAGTAGATTATTTTTCTTTATATTTTGTTGGGTACCATTTTGTAATGAATGAAGTTATTATTTTTTTATATAATATAAATTTTAAAATTTAATGTGTCAATATTTATTGAAAGTTTTTCTTCGTAGTATAATTTTTAATTATGAGTTTCTTTTTTAACTATTTACTCATTTCAGTTATAATTTCTTTAATGGTTCTTATTAGTAAATTTTTGAATTGTGTAATGTATTTTAGTTCTAATTTGTAGAATAATTCATTGAATTGCATTTAGGTAAATGTGTTATATTGAATTGTTTAACCATATGTGATTTTGTTTATTGAGAAATGGTGATGTGATGAGAGGAGAAAGTCCTGGATGATAAGACAAATAGGAAATTTGATAATTGTGAATTGTGGAGGAAAAGTCGACAACTTGATACCTATAAATACGAAGGAAACCTTGCTGGATTTTTTATTGATTGAAGAAAAAATTACCCTAATCTTAATTGAATTATTACGTCGTTGCTCTTTGTTTTAAACATAAATTTTGGGGTTGTTATAATAAAATTAGAAATTTCTATTTCTTTTTTATTGGATCAGCTATAGACCAATTCCAGTTTTATTAGGAGGTATTTAATATAGCCATAATTCTAAGCTTCATGTTACTCCTTTAAAGAGACATGTCAGACCCAAAGCATCCTATTTTGAGTAAATGAGATGGCAGTTTCTCATTCCAAAACTGTAAAATCAAAATTTGGATTAAATCACACATTGCAATATACTAAGCTTTCTAATTATTTATGAGGCTTATCTAAAAGATAAGCATTATAACTACAAAAACATTTCAAATACCACACATGAGTTACTAGACCTGGCAGCTTGATGTAGCTCATTTGATGTGAACCTTCGGCCCATAATTGGTGAACCAAGTTATATAAGGAAATATGCAATTTAAAATGATAAAATAGGAAAAGAAATTATTAAAACTAGGATGAAAATTCCCTAGTTAAATTATTTAGATCCCGAATGGAGTGGAGAAATAAATCGGTATGCAAAATGGTAGCTCAATAATAAATCGTGTAAATTTTCCAATGAGGTAATATAATTATTT
The DNA here is from genome assembly GCA_015852605.2 of Populus deltoides. NCBI lineage: Eukaryota > Viridiplantae > Streptophyta > Magnoliopsida > Malpighiales > Salicaceae > Populus > Populus deltoides. Next base: position 13,508,311 of record CM027572.2, on the reverse strand, counting down.
AAAGAAAAATATTTGTGAATTGGGTGAAAATGTTTAGGATAATGATGATGATAGAGTGGAATTCTTAATAAACTAATGTATGATTTTATGTGCAAATAACATTGACCACTAGTATAAGTTTTGTGTACAATCGCACAGTTTTTTTAACTAGAATGGAAGGAAATCTAAGGAAAAATCGTATCATAAATATGGATGAAAGTCTCTAATAAATTATTTAATTTTTTTGATGATTTTAGTAAATAAAACAGTATGCAAAAGTACCAATAGTTAAGTAAAATACTAAAATAACAAGTGGACAATTAGTAAAGGCAAAATTGTAAATAACATAAAAAATCCAGCTCCCCCTATGTATTGAGGTTGTTAGCCATAAGAGAAGGAATTTAAGCTCTCTTCCTCTCATTTCTTGCATTTTCACTCAAATCTTCTCTAAAATAAGGGTTTTTTAGGTGTTATAACGGTGATTAGTGGAGGAAACACTTTAACACAAGTTTTGGAAGGGTTTAAGGAGATAGAAAATTAGTAGTTATTGAGAAAAATAAGAAATTTTAGAAAAGGAAGAGAATTATAGGAGAACTTTGCAAAGAAAAGGGCAAATTGGTTTTAGATTTTATTAGTAAAGTACCCTATACTATTTAATTCTAATTATTTGAGTTTAAGTGTGTGGGGAAGAGAAATCCCTAATCTCTCACCTAGAGTTTATGAGAGAAGTTTGGGGAAATGAAAAATTACTTATAAATTGGTTAGGTTGTGTGAAATAACGGATAAATATAGTAAGATAAAGATATAAATTAAAAGAACAGCCATGAGAATTTCCTAACCCTGTGGCCAACCATGATAAAGAATGGGGGAAATGAAAGAATTGAATGGAATTGTGTACTTATGTGTTAATTAGATGTATATTGTATGATAATTAGGTTATGGGGTAAATGGTTTGTTAAGTATATGTGTATGTATCTATAAATTTGTTTGGAAACATGACTTTTATAATATGGAAGTGAGGTAAAAGTGTTGAGATTGTATGAATAATTGTAAATTTATTAATATATTGTCTTGAATACTTATGTTTTAGGAAAAGAGTTTTGTGTTACTATACATGTGTTGTATGTATGAATGCGAGTTTGGCAAGGATATGAATTCTAAGTTGAATACTTTTGTGATGTTATATGTAGTTAAGTAAATGGAAAAGTTTTAAAATTTATAGATGGAGAAATCTTATTATTGAATACATGTTGGTATGATATAGAATATAATGAAAGGGATATGTGTCAATGTTAGAGAATTATGTGTGGGTATATATTGTTATTTTGTTATGATATTATGTTGAAGTATGTATTAAGGAAGCTTGAAATTTGTTAGTGTTGTTTCATATTAATCAAACAGTTCATACGTAAGTTGATAAAATTTAGAAAGGGGTCAAAATGCTAAATGACTTAAATGGTTTTAATATCTTATATGAAAGTAAATTTTTTTAAATGAAATATAATTTAAAATAATAAGAAATTATGTTTGAGCAAATTATAAGTAACTAAACGTTTAAATGAGATTATATAAAATACTTGAATTAACAAGGAATGAATTAATTAGAAATTTGGTGATGCTTTGTTAACATGGAAAACTTTGAAATTGTTATGGTTACAAAATATAAAATGAAAAAGTGTGGGCTAAATAATAAAGGACAATCATGGAAATTTTTATATGTTCAAGTTAAAGATAATAATTATAATGATGCAAAGTAAAGTGTAGTCAAAATTATATTAACATGTGATGTAACCATATTATTCGATAGTTTCACCCATATTTAACTAGTGTTTTGCCTATTGTTTTATGTATAAAATGCCTTGATATTCTTTGTTTTATGTTTTGAAGGCACCTTTAGATGAAAGATGCAAAAAGGAGTAAATTGGAGGCAATTGGCAGATTTGACCCTCAGTCGATGTTTTGTGCAGAGCGTGAGTTCGAAAAGTCGAAACGAAGTGATTCCAGTGGCATTAGAAAGCTAACATCCATACCTTTCTGGAAATATAAGTCAAGAAAAATAAAAATATAAAGAGCATGGAAATCACATCCTTCAAATTCAAAGCTCGCATTCTGCCAGTGTTGACCTTTGTCCATTCAAAATTCAATATCTGGATCTGTAGATATGCAATTTATGCAAACTCAATTGTTTTGGATTCCTGACTCAAAGGTCTACAAACGCTCCAAATTTCAGCCAAAAACGATGTCATATGAGGGAGATATGAGTTTTCAAAGATGACAACTGAATTCTGCCAGCAATCATGTTTCGTGAAGAAACGAATCCAAATTGCATCCCGAAGCATCAAAACCGTCATCCAAGTTTTAATTTCAGCAATTTAGCTCCTCAAGTAAATCAATCCAGAAGGTCAAGGAAGGCAGCCACCAACCTCAAACCACCAACCACAAACCAGCTGCCAACCACCAGCCACCAGCCACCACCGCCTTCACACTACCACCATCTCTTGATGTTCACACTTGAACTTTGATTTTTCTTACTTACAATTTGTGTATAAATAGGCAGCTAAGTTCATGATATTAAAAGAGCCAAGAGAGAGGGAGAGGGAGTGCAGTAGAATCAAAGAAAGAAGGGTGGCAGCCATAAGAGAAGAAACACAAACTCTCCCTTCTACAAATCAGAAATCATGTATTCTTTCATCTTTAGGAGTAGTTGTTCAATAGATATGCAAGGCTAAGCTCGTTTTCTTGGTTGCAAGGATGTAAACACCTTCAGATTTCAAGAACTGTGAGATTTATTCTTCCATTTATTTTTGGTTTGTATTATGAATGAGTATGTTTGTTTTCCTATGCATATTTCGTATGATTGTTTATCTTAATTGCTAGAGCGGACTCTAAGTTATTATTGTGAACAATCTATTGCTAAGTTTGATATCAAAACCGGAGTTGTGATATATAAACTTGTGAAGCAACTAAGCTTGGTAATTGTAGCGGAACTACGTTATTAAACTTAGAGAGAACATTCGATCAAAGCAACACAAGCTGACAACTTGGTTGTTAAGATTAATGAATTTATCTAGATCTTAAGGTCGCCATTGGATTAAATCATTAGTGCGGACACTGTGATTATTTGTTGGTTAGGGTTAGTTATACGGCGGATCCGTTAATTAACCAATGTTAAGAAAAGATAAAAATTCAAAATATAAGCTGAAGTTTCGTTTCAAGGATCGGTTCTGATTTCTGTAGGTGGATGTGTGCTTGCAACCAAGGTTTGTTTTCTTGATATATTTCAGTTTCAATTGATTTTGTTTGCTAGTTTAATTTCTTCCATAGTTTAGATCATCACAAATCAAAATTCCCCAATTGCATAACATATAGCATAAAAATCTGAACTAAACCTTCCTCGTGGGATCGACCCCTTGCTTGCTCTATACTATCTTGTGTGTTTTAAGCTAGGGTAATTAATTTGTGCGACCGCGACATCGCAACAAATTTTGGCGCCGTTGCCGGGGAAGTAATTTTAGTTAATTCTTGTGCTGTTATTTTTATTTGCTGTGATTGTTATTTATTTTTCTAAAAAAAAAAGAGATAGAATTTTTGCTTGCGGCGGTACTGTTCACTTACGGCAGCGGTACTGTTCAAAACAGATTTTTTGGTGGAATTAGGTATCGGCCTTTTGTTTCCTAAAGGGAAACGACGTTCTGAACAAGACTAGTGGTAAACCACTAGCCTCACCTTATCGAGGCCAAATTCCACTGTTTTCTAGAGTTTTTAGGCAGTTTTAGTTTTCTACCGTAGGATTTTCGTACAATTTGCATTGTTTTCAATCTCTTGTGTGATTGGTTTATTTTGAGTTTTCTTGAAGATTTATGCCTGTAACCCGTTCTACTAATCAAATTCAAGTGCAGTTGGATCTTGAAATAGAAAACACTTTACGCAGGTTACGAAAGGAAGCTCGCCTCAACACCATGGCTGTTGCACGACAACAAACACTCAAGGAGCTTGCTGCTCCTAACGTGGAAAACCAACCATTGTGCATAAACATCGACAATAATGTAAACTTTGAGCTCAAATCTGGTTTTATACATTTGCTACCAACATTCAATGGTCTTGCAGGAGAAGATCCTCATACTCATCTCAAGGAGTTCCATATGGTTTGCATTGGCATGAAACCGAATGGAGTTGACGAAGAACAAAGTTAAGTTGAAAGCTTTCCCTTTCTCTTTAAAAGGGGCAAGAAGACATGGCTTTTCTCTATTCTCCCGGGGATCTATTGGAACTTGGAATGCCATGAAGAAGATTTTCCTTGAGAAGTATTTCCCAAAGATCTCGAGTTGCCAACATAAGGAAAGAAATATGTGGGATTCGGCAATCTCATGGAGAGACACTCTCCGAATATTGGGAAAGATTTGAGCAACTCTGCATTCAATGTCCTCATCATCAGATACCTGATCAGCTGCTCATTTAATATTTGTATGAAGGACTGATACCTGCTGACCGTAATATCATTGATGCAGCAAGTGAAGGGGTATTGGTAAATAAAATACTCGAGGTTGCACGCCAATTGATCTCAAATATGGCAGCCAACTCAAAGCGGTTTGGCACTCGTGGGGATTTCTCAAACAAACGAGTAAATGAGGTAAGTGTTTCTAACCTTGAAAATAAAGTTAATGATCTTACTTCTCTTGTGCGTTCTTTGGCTTGTGGAAATGTACAAGGTAAAAGTTTGTAGCATATGTTCCTTACAAGGACATGCCTCGATATGTGCCCAACAATGCAAGAAGATTACATTGAACGGGCTAATACGATTGATGGAGCATTTAATGGACAACCCCGACGAGAATATGATCCCTTTTCCAACACGCATAACTCGGATGGAGAGATCATCCCAACTTACGCTATGGGAACCCACCTCAACAAATCAATCAAGGACGACAGTTCCATCCCCATGGATTTCAATCCCAACAGAATTATCAAGCAAGACAACCCCCTCCTCCATTCACAAACTCCAATGTTATGGGGTCGTCATCCAATGATGATCTTCGTGAGATGATGAAAACTTTGGCTTCTAACACTGTGACCTTACAACAAAATGTCATGTCTTTTCAACAGGAAACAAGGTCAAGTATTCACAACTTGGAAAAGCAAATGGGGCAAGTAGCTTCAAGTGTAGGGAAATTGGAAGCACAAATGAATGGAAAGTTACCCTCCCAAGCATTGAATCCAAAAGAGAATGTTAGTGCGATCATGCTGCGAAGTGGGAAAGAACTTGAAGAGCAAAGGTCGAAACAAATTGAGAGTGAGAAAGAAGAAGAGATAGAAACCGAATTGAGTAGAAAGAAGAAACATCCTCCTCTTTCCTAAACTGAAACAATGACCATTACTCCGAAGGTAAGTCCTAACTCAATGAATTCCAGTTTTCAACTAATTCCACCCTTTCCTGTGAATTCTTCTAGGTCAAAGAAAGAGGACAAAGAAAAAGAGATTTTAGAGGTTTTCAAGAAAGTGGAACTCAACATTCCTTTGCTTGATGCTATCAAGCAAATTCCGAAGTATGCCAAATTCTTGAAGGAGTTGTGTACTACCAAGAGAGCTTTCAAACTAAAAGGTCACGAAACGGTAAGTATGGGTGAAGTTGTATCTGTTGTTGTTCTAAAGAATATGCCTTTGAAGCAAAAGGACCCAGGTGCGTTTACTATCCCATGTGTTATTGGTAATGCTAGTTTCAAAAGGGCCTTGTGCGATTTAGGTGCATCCATTAGTGTTATGCCTAAACATGTTTATGATTCTCTTAGTCTTGAACCTTTGAATAAAACTAGCATTGTAATACAACTTGCGGATCGTAGTTTTGTTTACCCACTTGGTATGATAGAAGATGTCCTAGTCAAGATTGATAGTTTGGTTATTCCATGCGACTTTTATATTCTTGATATGGAACATGATTCTTGTGATTCATCAAACAACACTCCTATATTATTTGGGAGACCATTTTTGAAAACTGCCAATACAAAGATTGATTGTGGTAAGGATACTTTGTCTATGGAGGTAGGAGATGAAAAGATTGAATTTAATTTTCATGATGCAATGAAATATCCTTATAGTAATGTTTATTCTATCACATGTTATGACCAGTTGATAAGTGTGTGCAACAAGTTTTTGATTTTGATCGTGAGGATGGATTAAGCGTAGCTTTGAGCTATGGCTATGATTTTACCAAGATAGACGAGATGGAAAGGCACATATGTGTTCCCCAAAACGTGCACGAATCAGCATTAGTTTTGCAAACTTTGCAAACCATTCCTCATGGTAATGTCTTTGTTGATTTAGTACTTTCACATAAAAAGCTTTTGTCGTCTATTTTACAGGCCCCCGAGTTAGAATTGAAACCTTTGCCCGATAATTTGAAGTATGTATTCATTGGCGACAACAATACACTTCCCGTTATCATAGCAAAAGGTTTGACAAGTACGCAAAAGGAAAAACTTGTAAAGTTGTTGTGTGATCACAAGACAGCTATTGGATGGACTTTAGCCGACATCAAGGGCATTAGTCCCTCAATGTGTATGCATCACATACTATTGGAGGAAAATACTGAAACCAACAAGGGAAACGCAAAGGAGTTTGAACCCACCTATGATGGAGGTAGTGAAAGCTGAAATTTTGAAACTGTTAGATGCAGGTGTCATTTACCCCATCACGGACAGTAAATGGGTGGCGCCAATCCATATGGTGCCCAAGAAGACCGGAATCACGTTGGTGAAAAACAAAAATGATGAACTCATTCCTACTGCATCTCGAGTGGATGGAGAATGTGTGTTGATTACAGAAAGCTAAATCTTGCTACACGCAAAGATCATTTCCCATTACCATTCATGGATCAAATGCTTGAACGCTAGCAGGTAAGTCTTTTTATTGCTTTCTTGATGGATATAGTGGATACAATCAGATTGTTATTAATCATGAGGATCAAGAAAAGACTACATTTACATGTCCATTTGGTACATATGCATATCGGAGAATGCCCTTTGGTCTCTGAATGCACCCGCAACTTTTCAAAGATGCATGATGAGTATTTTTTCTGACTATGTTGAAAGAATAATTGAGGTTTTCATGGATGATTTCACGGTATATGGTGATTCTTTTGATAAGTGTCTAGAAAATTTATCTTTGATCTTGAAAAGGTGCATTGAAACTAACCTTGTCTTGAACTATGAAAAATGTTATTTTATGGTAGAACAAGGAATAGTTCTTGGGCATGTTGTGTCTTCACGTGGATTGGAGGTTGATAAAGCTAAAATAGATGTTATTTCATCATTGCCTTACCCCTCATGCGTGAGGGAAGTTCGTTCTTTTCTAGGCCATGCAGGTTTCTATCGACGCTTTATCAAAGATTACAAAACCCTTGTGCAAACTATTAGCCAAAGAAGTGGATTTTGTGTTTGATCAAGCATGTAAAAATGCCCATGATGAGCTTAAAAGGCGTGTCACATCTGCCCCTATAATCCAACCACCAAATTGGGATGAACCTTTCGAGATAATGTGTGATGCGAGTGACTATGCGAGAGGGCTCTGGGCTTGGACAAAGAATAGGGAAGAATTTACATGTTATTGCCTATGCTTCCCGCATGTTGGACGGAGCGCAATGCAATTACCATACAACTGAAAAGGAACCTTTTGTAGTGCTGTTTGCTCTTGAAAAATTCAGGTCATATCTACTTGGTACAAAAGTCATTGTTTTTACTGACCATGCAGCTTTAAGGTATCTTTTGAAGAAAAAGGAGTCCAAACCAAGATTGATTAGGTGGATCTTGCTTTTGCAAGAATTTGATCTTGAGATCAAAGATAAAAAAGGTGCTGAAAACCATGTGGCTGATCACTTGAGCCGACTGAGGACCGAGGATATACAAACCGAAATAATAAGAGAGACATTCCCCGACGAGCAGTTGTATGTGTTACATTCCTCTACAAGACCATGGTATGCTGATTTGGTGAACTATTTAGTCACCAAAGAATTCCCTCCAGGTTTGTCTACATCCCAAAAAGGACAAGTTACGAGCTGATGCTAAATATTATTTTTGGGATACTCCTTACTTGTGGAAATTTTGTGTGGATCAAGTAGTAAGGAGATGTGTACCACAGGATGAATTTCATTCCATTCTCACCTTTTGTCATTCTCATTCTTGTGGTGGGCATTTTGGAGCAAAAAGAACGGCCCATAAGGTACTTGACGGTGGTTTCTATTGGCCTTCTATTTTTAAAGATGCATATCACTTCTGCAAATCATGTGAGAAATGTCAAAGAACAGGTAATATCAATCATAAGAATCAGATGCCTTTAACGAATATTCTTGTAAGTGAAATTTTTGATGTTTGGGGTATTGATTTTATGGGTCCATTTCCTTCTTCTTTTGGCAATCTTTATATCCTTCTTGCTGTTGATTATGTGTCCAAGTGGATTGAGGCGAAAGCCACACGAACTAACGATGCTAAAATTGTTTTAGATTTTGTCAGGAATCACATATTTGACAGGTTTGGAATCCCTAAAGCTATCATTAGTGATCGTGGCACTCATTTTTGCAATCGTTCAATGGAAGCATTGTTACGCAAATATCATGTGACTCATCGGACTTCCACAGCATACCATCCTCAAACGAATGGCCAAGCTGAAATTTCAAATCGAGAAATCAAGTCCATTTTAGAGAAGACGGTGCAACCTAACCGGCGAGATTGGAGTCTACGACTTGGTGATGCACTTTGGGCTTATCGGACTGCTTACAAATCACCTATAGGAATGTCACCTTATAGGATGATTTACGGGGAAGCATGTCATCTACCGGTGGAGCTTGAACACAAAGCTTTTTGGGCCATTAAACAATGTAACATGGATTATGATGCAGCTGGGATTGCAAGAAAGTTGCAGTTATAAGAGTTGGAAGAGATTCGAAATGATGCTTACGAGAATGCAAGGATTTACAAAGAAAAGACTAAGAGTCTCCATGACCGAATGATTACAAGAAAAGAGTTTAATGTTGGAGACAAAGTCCTTCTTTATCATTCGCGTTTGAAACTTTTTCCTGGAAAGTTACGCTCTCGTTGGATTGGATCATTTGTTGTTTCTAATATTTTTCCTTATGGTGCAGTTGAAATTACAAGTTTAGCAACCAACAAAGTACTCAAGGTCAATGGGCATCGCTTGAAACCTTTCTATGAAAGTTGGATGGTAGAACTCATCGCTTCGGGAGTTAGCTGAACCAATCTATGAAGAATGAGCATGCAGCATGTCGAGCCAATGACATAAAACAAAAGCGCTTACTGGGAGGCAACCCAGCACAAAAAAAAAAACAGATTTGCTTTTTTTTTTTTCCTTATCTTTTATTTTTCGCATTTTACTTTATTTTTGTCATTCTCCTATATTTCGTTTCTTTTATTTCAACATTGAGGACAATGTTGTGTTTTAAGTGTGGGGGTATTGGAAGAATTTTGGTTTTCTTATTTTGGTTTTCTTTGTTATCCTTAAAAAAAAAAAATTATGTTTGATCTTTAGAACTCCCATTGATTTTTGAGAATACGAGTATTATATATGAGAATTAGTAGATGAAGATATAAATCACATGAATGAGTGTGCATGGCAATTTTAAGATTTAATTGTTTTAGGGATTGACTTTGAGAATATGCCATGTTGACTTTATAGTGTTATACCAATGCAAGCTTTTGAGCCTTTCAACATTATATTTTTTTGATTGTGCATTCTTTCAATGATATGTATCTCTAGAACTTGCTTCATATCTTGTTGAGATTACATTCGCATTACATATATACATGAAGATGATAAAGGCATTAGAAATTTTAACCACTTGAGCCAAAAAGCCAACCTAAAGCAAATTATCCTTAGTAAACCCCTTTTGAGCTTGTTTATCTTTTCTTTGCTTTATCCATGTATAAACCTTAACTTTATATATGTTTTCCTTTTCCCCTGGCCAAGGATTAGTAGAGCATATACTTGTGATATCTCATGGAATTATGGTTGGAAATTATGTGAAAAGAAAGAAGAAGTGATGCTTGATGAAAAGATGATGGGCAAAGTTGCCAAAGGTGAAAAACCAAAAAAAACAAAACAAAAAAGAAAAAGAAAAAAAAAGTATTCCTTTATGTTCTTAAGGTTTTATGTTGAAAGAGCTTGAAATCAAAAGAAGTTAAGCATTGGTGCTTAAAGATGGAAAATTTATGTGTTTTGATGGAATATCTTGTTTGAAGTATCATTTTTCAGAATGCTCTACTTTCTTTGGTTTGAACCTTTCCTTTTACTTTCTTTTACCTCACCTTACCCCTAGCCCCATTACAACCGGAAAATAAGACCTTTTGATTCATGCATTGCTTGTAATATGTTAGTAATGGAGATAAGATTGAAGAGCAAGCTTATGGTAGAACATATTCTTTGATTGAATTTGAGAGATTTAAACACATAAGCCCTAAACACGTGAGTGTTGGAGTGTATATCAATGAGAGGACCTATTACTTTGGCATGGCATAGATTTCATTTAAATCCTAACGATTAATTGAGTTTTGAAGTTTGCATGTAAAATTCATGAAAATTTATACTCTATATCCTTCTTGATTGTGTTCTTGTTTATAATGTATATATTCTTGGACATTGATGGGAGATTAAGAGATTGATAATAGTTATTTTCAATTTGATTTTATCTATCCTTTCTCGAGGACGAGCAAGAGCTAAGTGTGGGGGTATTTGATGTAACCATATTATTCGATAGTTTCACCCATATTTAACTAGTGTTTTGCCTATTGTTTTATGTATAAAATGCCTTGATATTCTTTGTTTTATGTTTTGAAGGCACCTTTAGATGAAAGATGCAAAAAGGAGTAAATTGGAGGCAATTGGCAGATTTGACCCCCAGTCGATGTTTTGTGCAGAGCGTGAGTTCGAAAAGTCGAAACGAAGTGATTCCAGTGGCATTAGAAAGCTAACATCCATACCTTTCTGGAAATCTAAGTCAAGAAAAATAAAAATACAAAGAGCATGGAAATCACATCCTTCAAATTCAAAGCTCGCATTCTGCCAGTGTTGACCTTTGTCCATTCAAAATTCAATATCTGGATCTGTAGATATGCAATTTATGCAAACTCAATTGTTTTGGATTCCTGACTCAAAGGTCTACAAACGCTCCAAATTTCAGCCAAAAACGATGTCATATGAGGGAGATATGAGTTTTCAAAGATGACAACTGAATTCTGCCAGCAATCAGGTTTCGTGAAGAAACGAATCCAAATTGCATCCCGAAGCATCAAAACCGTCATCCAAGTTTTAATTTTGAGCAATTTAGCTCCTCAAGTAAATCAATCCAGAAGGTCAAGGAAGACAGCCACCAACCTCAAACCACCAACCACAAACCAGCTGCCAACCACCGACCACCCACCACCACCGCCTTCACACTACCACCATCTCTTGATGTTCACACTTGAACTTTGATTTTTCTTACTTACAATTTGTGTATAAATAGGCAGCTAAGTTCATGATATTAAAAGAGCCAAGAGAGAGGGAGAGGGAGTGCAGTAGAATCAAAGAAAGAAGGGTGGCAGCCATAAGAGAAGAAACACAAACTCTCCCTTCTACAAATCAGAAATCATGTATTCTTTCATCTTTAGGAGTAGTTGTTCAATAGATATGCAAGGCTAAGCTCGTTTTCTTGGTTGCAAGGATGTAAACACCTTCGGATTTCAAGAACCGTGAGATTTATTCTTCCATTTATTTTTGGTTTGTATTATGAATGAGTATGTTTGTTTTCCTATGCATATTTCGGATGATTGGTTATCTTAATTGCTAGAGCGGACTCTAAGTTATTATTGTGAACAATCTATTGCTAAGTTTGATATCAAAACCGGAGTTGTGATATATAAACTTGTGAAGCAACTAAGCTTGGTAATTGTAGCGGAACTACGTTATTAAACTTAGAGAGAACATTCGATCAAAGCAACACAAGTCGACAACTTGGCTGTTAAGATTAATGAATTTATCTAGATCTTAAGGTTGCCATTGGATTAAATCATTAGTGCGGACACTGTGAGGAGGTGTTGGTTAGGGTTAGTTATACGGCTGATCCGTTAATTAACCAATGTTAAGAAAAGATAAAAATTCAAAATATAAGCTGAAGTTTCGTTTCAAGGATCGGTTCTGATTTCTGTAGGTGGATGTGTGCTTGCAACCAAGGTTTGTTTTCTTGATATATTTCAGTTTCAATTGATTTTGTTTGCTAGTTTAATTTCTTCCATAGTTTAGATCATCACAAATCAAAATTCCCCAATTGCATAACATATAGCATAAAAATCTGAACTAAACCTTCCTCGTGGGATCGACCCCTTGCTTGCTCTATACTATCTTGTGTGTTTTAAGCTAGGGTAATTAATTTGTGCGACTGCGACATCGCAACAACATGGATATTGATTAATGTGATGAAATTTTTGACATACTAATTGTTGTCCATCATTTTAAATTAGAAGAGACATCAGGAGTTGGACCTTCAATTGGAAGAACTAAGTCAATGAGAGAAGCAGGTAGGTGTCTGATACCTTAACCTTTTAAATTTATTAAGTTCTAGTCAATATTCCTATATTTGTTATTTTAGTTGTTAGATGTGCTCATTATAAAAAGAATTGAATTATGTAATTGAAACGGAAAGTTACACATTATGGTTGAAATGACAATAAATATTTTAACCATTGAAAGAGAAACATAAGTTCTTTGTGTAAAAGATTATAGAAATTGACTACTTAGTTGTTGTGTAACGAAACTAAGGTTATAAAACTATTTACTTAGTTGACCATGTAAATAGGGCTAAGGTTAGGTAATATTGTGGATGCAACGAGTGTTGTAATGTGTCAAAATATCCACAGTTTATATTAATTCATTCTCCATCCAATATAGAATACACTTTAGAGAGTTGAAAGATAAGTTATTGAGATATGATAATGATCAACTTGTAATGGGAAAAAAGAGAAAAATTTTGGAGTTGTCATTTAAAATAGAGAGTTTATTTATATGAAACATGTTAATACATGTTGATATAAATGGGCATGAGACACATGTAAGTTGGAAAAATAGTATACTATGTCATAAATAGGCATGAGAAATATTTATATTGAAAAAATATTGTAATGCGCCATAAATGGGCATGAGAAGTATTTAAGTTGAAAAAAAATATTGGAACGTGTAAAAAATAGACTTAAAAAAATATTTAAGTTGAAGGGAAACATTGGAATGTACCATCAATGAGTCTAAAAAATATTCAAGATGAAAATTATATTTAAAGGAGCCAAATGGGCGTAAAGTATATGAGAATGGAATAAATATATGTATAAGCTAGAAACAGTTCGGAACCATATTCAGTTTGTAAAATTATATGGATAAGCCATAATGGATATAATAGACATTGAAATTGATATTTATTTGCTAATAATGATATAATAGATGTTGAGATGAACTAACAAAACTACATGGTTAAAATGGAATAAATGCATGGGAAAGCTAAAAAAAGCATATAGTTATATTTGAGAGATGAAATGTGGTATGAATAATGGCATAAACTTATACGCGTATGAGATGAAATGGGTTATATATTAAATATGATATTGAAAGGGAACATGATATGAAAACATTACAATAAATTCGATGAACATAAAAGAAGTGATTGAAGATTGTATTGAGATGAGTTATGGAATAGTTGGTAAGTTAAGGAGTAGTTGTATGTTTGATGACGATAATGTAATGTGTTGAATGAAAAATAGAGTTTATCGATGATTGATATGAAAATATTTTGAAAAGGACATAGATTGGTGTGTTAATAAAAAGGTTAATAACATTTGTTTTGTTCATATATTCGTAAAATGTAATAACTATGATGATGTAAATAGTTATGGTAATTTTTGTGATCTTGTGTCTTACAAGTACTTTTCTTTTAAAGGCTTCAATTTTAATGAAGAGGTTATTGAGCTACCTGGCATTTCCTATTGGGTAAATCCTGGTATTGTTTAATGATTATATTGTAAACAAGTTTAAGCATGTAATTTATAAGGTCTTGTAACTGCACAAATGTGTAGGTATAAATTGTATATCATTATACTTGTGGATAAAATTATTGGAGAGTGAGCTTGAAGATGTCCTTATGATATTATAAAAAGAAATTACTCCTAAATTTCACATACAAGACTATTAGAAAGATAATAATTGCATAAAAAATCTTAGGACGTTACATTTGATATCTTTGTATCCAAGAATTAACAAATTTGACCCCATTTGTATCAGGGAAACTTGCGGAGAATCTGTTCAAATCAAGACAGAGAATCTATAGCCGAAAATCATGGCAAAGATTCTGCCATTAACTCTATATTTGGAGCTGATTCCAAACTTGAATTCTGCAGCTGTATTCTGCAACTGTATATTGTAATAGCATAGTTTTAGCATTACCATTTATATGTTTCCTAAATTGACTTTCCCACTACTGTATATATAGCGCACACTATTTATCAATGAAAAGTGTGGAGAATTATTCATTGAAGCAACAGTTGTGTCTAGTTTTTATATGGTATCGGGGTAATCAATTTCTAACGAACCACCGATCCAAAACACCACAATGTCATCATCCTCCAATCAGAACCCAAACTTCACCCTCAATACCCCACCCTCTTCCACAGTAGACAAACCACTTATTGCTTTTAATATCACAGCACAAATCAATGAAAAATTAACCCCCTCCACCTTTCCTCAATGGCGTGCTCAATTTGAAGCTCTCTTTATTAGTTATGATTTACTCAACTATGTCGAAGGCACACTTCTGTGTCCCTCCTCCTCTGGAACTGCCACTGATGAGCTCTGCAAGCTTTACTGGGTCCAGCAGGACAAACTTATCTTGAGTGCCATTCTAGCCTCCACATCACCTTCAATCACACCACTCATTGCTACGGCAAAGACATCTTCAATCACACCACTCATTGCTACGGCAAAGACATCTCATGAAGCTTGGAAAAAGCTAAAAAATCTATATGCTAGCCAATCAATAACTCGTGCTATGCAGTTAAAGGAGGAACTCACCTTAATCCAGCATGGATATCGGTCAATCACAGAATGCCTCCACGCTGTGAAGACCTTGGCTGATGAAATAGCCATTATTGATCACTCAATTTCAGATGATGACCTAACGCTTTATGTATTGAATGGTTTAGGTTCAGAATTTCAGGAGATTGTAGCGCCTATTCGAGCCCGAGAATCACCATTGGCATTTGAGGAGCTGCATGAACTGCTGGTGGGACACAAGGCATACCTGAGGCACTTGGAAACAACAACACAACAACTGGTAGCTTCCGCCAACTACACAAAGATTATGCATTCTATGTATAGAGGGAGTCAACAGTGGTCCCTCAAACCAAACGACAACCCCCGAGGGTCTCAAGGTCCCAACACCGGCAGAAACTTCAGTGGAGCCTAACGTGATGGACGTCATTTCAATAATAATTATGGCAGACCCAACAATTTCAATCGGCGCTATCAGCCCAAATGCCAAATCTGTGACCAATTTGGCCACATTGCAAAGTCTTGTCCTTAGTTTCATCCACAGAATGTCTCTATCAATTGTGCTACAACCTCTACCGGGAAAAATGATAATTGGTTACTTGATTTGGCCGCTTCATATCTGTCCATTCCAAATATGATGGAACTGATGAAGTAATAATTGGTGATGGTTTAGGTTTGGTAGTCTCACATATTGGCTCTTTGAATTTACAATCTCCCCACCGAAACTTTACACTCTGTGATACCCTTTATGTTCCAAATCTTCACAAAAATTTAATTTTTGTTCATCATTTCACCAAACAAAATAATGTTTTTGTTGAACTTCATCATTTTTATTTTTTTGTGAAGGGCGAGATCACGGGAGCGATTCTACTAAAAGGAGCATGTAACAATGGCATCTACATCTTTTCGGATTCAATGGTGACGCCCCAAAAGGTTGCTAATGTGCATGAATGGACTTTCATTGATGGATGACACAAGCGTCTTGGGTATCCTTCCCTTAAAATTATTCATCATCTTGTTAAGAATTTTGCTCTTCCTATTTCATCGCAAAAACATTTTTCATATTTATGTCATTCATGTTCCATTAATAAAACACATCAACAACCTTTTCGTGGCACCAGTCTTCAAAGCCATGAACCTCTTGAACTTATTTACACGAATATGTGGGGTCCAGCTAGCTATACTGGAATTGATGGATCACGATACTACCTTATTTTTATGGATCACTATAGAAAATATATTTGGTTTTATCCAATGGCAACTAAATCCGGTGTTTCTAATATTTTTCTATATTTCAAAAAGTTTGTTGAAACCCGCTTTCAAAAACTAATCAAAACACTCTACTCCGACAATGGAGGTGAGTTTATTGTCTTAAGATCTTATTTCTTACATCATGGTATAACCCATTATACCACTGCTCCATACACCCCCCCAACAAAATGGCGTTTCAGAACGTCGTCGCCGTCACATCGTAGAAACGAGCCTTACACTACTTTAGGATGCAAATATTGACTTCTCGTACTGGCTCTATGCTTTTTAGACAACATCTTACCTCATAAACCGATAGTCCACACCAATCCTGCAACACAAATCCCCTTTTGAAGCCCTTTTTGGTCAAACCCCAAGTTATTTAAAATTTAAAAAATTTAGATGCATTTGTTATCCCCTCACACGACCTTATAATTCAAATAAAATGAAACCAAAATCCAAAGCATTCATTTTTCTTGGTTATTCATCAACTCAAAATGCCTACAAATGTTTTGACCCTCATTTACGAAATTTTTTTATCTCTCACCACGTGTTGTCTAATGAAAATCAACATCACTTCACCTCATCACTACTCTTATCTTCCATGTCCAACCCAGTCAGTCAAGCCAATCACCAAGTCATTCCCCTTCATTTTGGTCCCCCGCAGATCGCTGTGCCATCATCAATGGTCTCCACAACACAAGCCTCATCACTGCCTCTAGAAGGCTCCCCTGCCATTATTGCATCCTCCCCAGATAATTTCAGCACTCATGTGTCCTCTTTAAATTTGGAACCACATTCTTCTATTCAGCCTACAGATCTGCACATTAGTTCAACTCCTCCTCTCCCAAATCCCATTGTTTCCAGTCCTATCCCATCCATCAATCCTCTTCATCGCGCACACACCATGACAACACGCTCGATGAACCAACTCTTCAGACCTAAACAAATTCACACAGTGTCCAAACACCCTATTCCTCAAACCATAGAACCAACCTGTGTGAGCCAAGCCATTACTCAACCTCACTGGCGTGAGGCTATGTCAAATAAACTCACTGCCCTAATGAAACATAGAACATGAGATCTAGTGTTATTACCTTCCAACTGTGCACTTATGGGTTGCAAGTGGATCTTTCGGGTAAAAAGGAATGCAGATGGCTCTGTCGATAGATTCAAAGCCCGTTTAGTTGCTAAAGGTTTCCATCAGCGTCCAGGGGTTGACTATAAGAAAACGTTCAGCCCTATAGTAAAACCAGTAACTATAAGAGCTGCATTATCTGTTGCAGTCATGAGTGGATGGGAATTACATCAAATGGATGTCAAAAAATGCCTTTCTTAATGGTGCATTAACTGAAATTTTTTTTCATAGTGCAGCCTCCGGGGTTCAGAGATTTGTCCAAACCTAACCATGTTTGCAGGTTGAACAAGGCCATTTATAGCCTTAAACAAGCACCTAGAGCTTGGTATACAGCACTCAAAACTGTTATCCTTCAGATGGGATTTCACAACTCTAAGGCAGACTCTTCTCTATTCATTTACAGCAACGACTCCAATCTCTGCTACTTACTGGTTTATGTTGATGATCTTGTCATAACAGGGAATAATCCAACTCTTGTGACCATTTTCATTCAGCAGCTAGGAGACATGTTTTCTCTCAAGGACATGGGCTCTCTTCACTTCTTCTTGGGTGTTGAGGTAATTCCTACTAGGGCAGGCTTATTCCTCACACAACACAAATATGTTCGTGAGCCTCTAGTTAATACCAACATGAGTGGTGCAAAAGACATCTCCACGCCTCTGTCAATAACACAGTCACTTCAACTGGTTGATGGCACCGCTGCTGTGGACAACACATAATTTCATCGAATTATGGGCAACCTTCAATACCTCTATTTGACGCAACCAGATATATCATTCGCTGTCAACAAACTCTCTCAATTTATGCACAAACCCACCGCAACTCACTGGAGAACAACCAAACAGCTTCTACGATACTTAAAACAAACCATTTTCTATGGTGTTCAGATTCACAGAGCTGGACCTTCAGTTTTAAAAACATACTCTGATGTCGATTGGGTTGGGAATGTGGATGATCGCAAAGAGTCAACTGGCTGATGTACTCATAAAGGTAGTTTCAGGAAAGGCATTTCATGATATAATTGACAAGTTGGGCATGATAAACATCTATGCACCAACTTGAGAGGGAGTGTGCGCATGAGCTGTATTAAATCTTAGATTGATTCTGATTTGTGTATATATATATATATAGGAACAAATAACTTTCCTGTTTATCGTCTCTGTATTTTTTCTATTTTGTCTCTGAATTGTAACTATATATTACCTCCTGTGGATAAGAATAAAATAGGGAAGTAATATTACAGAAACCCTATTGTTTACATATAAGAAAATCAATAACTGCTTTCTTGATTTTCATTCTTTGGAGATGATTCCAATCGAGTAATAATCGCGCTTTGCTTCTCCATACTATCAATAAAGTTATTGTATATGGCATCGAATGGACTATCAATATGTAGTGAAAATAATGACTTATGTAACAAATATGGTTTTTGAAACATCTCGTCGAAAGCACATATATATTCATAAGAGTTTGTCTTGAAAATATTACTAACCCTGTTTTGTGCATATGCATTCTTCTCCAAAAGATTAATTTTCTCTGGGTGTTAAGAAAAAATCACTAAGATGTGGCATTCTTTGTTCCGGAACCATCATTTGCGATTTAGTGTCCACTTCTTCCGTTCTATTAGGAGCTTGTTTCCTGTTCATTGTAATGAAGCCAGACGTGCTAGCAAGTAGATTAGTTTCAATGTCTTCTTGCTTCCTTTCTTTTGTATTTGCTCTCGAACTAATGATTATCAAGTTTCCTTGATAATTATTCTGCTTTCTATCTTGTGAAGTTATTCCCTTGTCAATCGATACTATTATATATATGAGTTTTTATTTGAATAATATATTTTAAGATGTTTGGATATTTTTACTTTTTATTTTACTTTTATTTTAATTGTGTTATATTATTATTTATTATTTGACTGTAATTGTCAATATATAATTAGTTAAAATATTTTATTTATAATTTTACGATTCGAGTTTATATTATATATTTTATGTCGTGTCAAAAAAGTATTTTTGACAACCTTGAATATGACTTTATATTGCATTGAGTGTTAATTGCTTGGTTTTTCTGGAACTTGCATAGGACAATTCCACCTCAATTGGGATGAGGTGAAAGATGTTATTGGATTTGTTGTCTGATTGAGATTTCTTTTTCCTTGTCTTAATTTGTATCATCTGTAAGATTTCTCACCTTGGAGAATAGATGTTGTGGAATCCTCCCATGCAAGTTTCGAAGAACCCAATCAATTGTGAAGTTTTTACCCAAAACACTTAGAGAGATATGTTCTTGTTAAAAAAATTATCCAAGACACCATTCAAAGCCGGCTTAAGGTAAAATGAGGTTTTGAAAAATTTATAAATGAAATCTTTTAAAATATTTTAAAAGTGTATATATATATATATCTGATAAGTAAGACTTGAGCAATTTTCATTTTGTATTTGAAGTTTTTTTGTTAAGTGGTGTTAATTTTTATTTTATAAAGTATAATTAATAAATATATCTTACTTATTCTAATTTTGTTTTTGGTTAAATGAAAACTTTATGTTATTGATGAAGTTGCACATGTGGTCTGAATTTACATATTAAACAAAATTGAAGGTATAATATTTCTCTTTCTTCTCCCAAATACATGATGTTTTAGTTCAATTGTACCCAGATTTCATATTATCATTCAAAATTAATTTTTCTCCATTTCAAACATCCCATGACATAACGAAAGACCATGCATGCCTAATCTTTATTCAATTATTATAAAGAGTAACATACTTTTATCTGAACTATATATAAGAACACCACCTTTTACCAAAAGTAAAATTTCCAACGAAGTTGTGGACGCAGTCACTTCGTCACAATCCAAGCATATTACTTTTAGTGTGGTTTTAACAATGCATTTGTGGGCCGTAGGATATCATCATCACATGGAGTACATGTGAGCTGGAAGTCGGGGTTCAAGTTCTGCAACAAGAGGGATTTGCTTTGGAGTGGAAAGGCCAAAAATCTCCTGCATGTTCAACTCCTCCGTTTTCATATCACCAGGCAACTTCCATTTAAACCCGTGCAGAAGATTTGCCACACTTGCTTGAATCACCTTGAGTCCTAGACTGTACCCAACACACATCCTCCTCCCAGCTCCAAATGGCAACAGCTCGAAATTGTGACCCTTGACATCAATCGACTTGCCAATGAACCTCTCTGGGCAAAATTCGTGTGGCTTCTCCCATATGCTTGCATCCCTTCCTATGGTCCATACATTTACCATGACTCGGGTGCCTTTGGGAATGTCATAGCCACCAAGTTGGATGTCTTCCCGAGCAAGTCTCGGCACTAGGAAGGGTGACACGGGATGCAAGCGCATGGTCTCCTTGCAAATTGCATTAATAAATGGTAAGTTAACAATGTCTTTCTCTTCAATCCACCTATCTCTTCCAATCACTCGATCTAGCTCTTCGTTTGCCCTCTTGAAATACTCTGGCTTTTTCAAGAGCTCGGCCATGGCCCATTCTGTTGTCACCGCAGAACTCTCAGTCCCCCCTGCGATCAAATCCTGCCGAAAAGGAAGTGGAAAAAAATATTCACGAATTCGTAGCATTTAAACTAATTTGAGCGTGTGTAATCAATTCGGAACAGTTCACATGTTGATTGAAATGAATAGAACATACCATTGTAAATGCCTTGACTGCAGTCCTGTCGAGCTGGACTTCAAGATTAGGATCATCAGAAAGCTGCAACAGGATATCCATCATGTCCTGAGGCACATAGTCCTTGACTCCTTTTCTCCTCTGCTGATGCTCATTCAAGGTATACTCAAGAAACCCATCAAACAACTGGCCAACGGCCTTCATTCTCTTAATATAGCCTTGCAAATCCAAGAAGGCGAGCCACGGAATTGAGTCTCCGATATCTAACACCCCATTAAGCAAGAAAAGCTCATCAATCATTTCCTTGAACTCCTTTGGCGACATGTACTGCTTTTGGTTCCCAGTTTTAACTGTGTAGTTCTTTCCCAACACCAGGCGACTAATCACACTGAGACTCAAATCAGAAAATTCATCTCTTGCATTGATGGGCTTGCCAGCTGACACGAATAGCTTTCTTAGGAGACCATGCAACTCCTGTACGCGGACAGTCTCAAATTGGTCTAGACGTTTGGGACTAAAAATTTCCATGAGGCAAATCTTACGTGCTTGTCGCCAATACGGTCCGTATTGTGACCACGTAATGTTTGAGTAGTTATACGTGGTGTATTTTCCTGCAGCAATTTTGGGACGATCAGCCAGTTTGACATCATTGGTTTTGAGAACTGCTTCGGCCATTTCTACAGAAGAGCCCACAACAACTGGAAATGAACCAAACTTGAGCTGCATAATTGGCCCGTACTTCTGGACAAGGGCGTGCATGTTTCTGTGTGGGAGGGGCCCTGTAAGGAGGTTCAAGTTTCCAATAATAGGCCACGGTTTGGGGCCTGGTGGCAGGTTGAGTTTGGGACGGGTAAGGTGGCGGAAGAGGGTTATCACGGCTACGGTAGCAAGCAAAAGGGCAGCAAAAGTAGAAAGCTCCATTTTGACAGTGGTAAGGGTGATTTGTGTGGAAGCTGTGATCCAAGCAGAAGAGGTGATGAGTCTTTTTATAGGACACACCTTCTGTATTATTGGCATATGCGCGCTGGGGAATTAATGATTAATTTGAATTATTGGTAAGAAATACAAATGTTAACACAACTAGCAGTCAATTGTCTCTCTTGCTCTCATTCACCCGTCAGCTAAATTCAACTAACTTTTTTTCTTTTATTTTTTAAAGTTATAGGCTGATTACTGTGGTGGGGAAGAAAATATGGTTCTGTTGGTGGGTCTGTGTGATCAATCTTTTTCTTTGTAGGTTACTGAAGGTTAGTTCCCTGATGCCCTGTATTCTGTAGGTTACTGAAGCTCGAGGGACATTATACGCATCGTCTCACGCAATCTTTTTTCTTTTGTTAATTCCAATTCGATCCTTATGTTACCATGTTTTATACATTCACTCATTTGGTTCCTACTTTTTTTATTCTTACATTTTGATCCTTATATTTTCATTATCCATTTCAATCCATAATTCATTATTTTACAGGTCATGTCTGGGTTTTCATGGCGGATTTTGTGGTACAATTTATCTCTTACCTTAGTTTGTGGTCTACCCATTAGTAGGACCAAATGGTTTACATTAGTATAATTTGTTTCTTTAATCATTTTATTTCCTAGTTTTTATCTCTTATAATTTGATTTTAGGTTTTTTAATATTTTATATATGATTAAAAAGTATTTTTCATTCCAACATTATAGATCAACTCACTTAGTGAAGAAAATAGATTGGATTAGAGTCAAATTTCTTTTTTTTTTTAATAAAAATGCTCTTTTGGCGTAATTCAGGAGAACATGGGTACTTTCCAAAACCTAATGTCGTTTTGATTTCATTCTTGTTTTGTTAAGTCAAAAAATTTAGAAAAAAACTTTAACACTTTTAATTTGACCTTCTATGAATTAAAAAAAAAGTACTGGTTAATCAAAGATGCAACTGATCACCACGTCTATATTGTAAATAAAAGTAGAAAACAGATTGGATTAGAGCCAAATATTTTTTTTTTTAATAAAAAAGCTTTCTTGGTGTAATTCAGGAGAACATGGGTACTCTCCAAAACTAATGTCGTTGTGATTTCATTCTAGTTTTGTTAAGTCAAAAAATTTAGAAAAAAACTTGACAATAATTTTAATTTGACCTTTTATGAATTAAAAAAAAATTATTAGTTAATCAAAGATGCAACTGATCAGCACGTCTATATTGTAAATAAAAGTAAAAATAAAAAAAACTTGAATTATTTCAATATATTTAAAAATAAATAAAATGAGGTAATATCTATCCTTAAATATTAATCTATATCACCCCTAAATCTCAATAAGCAAGAATTGAAAATTGACATGGTAAGGAACTAGTTTAATTCCCTTTAAATGATGAATTCCAAGCTACTAGAAATTCAAGGGATTTACTTGTCTATGTCTTCTTCCATTCAATCTTTTAGATCCCAGACTCGACTCGACTCAACCTTGACGGTTATGCTATGATGCTATTAAAGCCTATATGTGATATGTATATATAGACTCTCACAACCATGACATATTTACTTACTTGACTATATACATAATTTTCATTCTAAAATAAAAATAAAAGAAAAGGAAGTGATTAATTCCATAAAAGAAAAAAAAAGAAGGAAGTTGTTTTTATAAGGTAAATGTAAAACCCTAGCCAATATCATTGATAATAATAAAAGTCAATATTATAAAAAAAAAAATAGGAGAAAGTGATAAATTAACTTATAAGAATGATGATAAAATTCAAGAATCTAAAATAAAATGTTTTGGACGGGGGTTATAGTAAAAATAAAAAAATAATAGTAATAGAATATATATATATATATATATATATATATATATAAACACAGAAATGCGAATAGAATTTTAATAAAAGTGAATTGCACGGAATTGAAAGTACTAGTGTCTAACTTAGTGAAATTCAAAATAACTCGAGTAAGATTTGTTTATGATTTGGTATAAACAGGCATCAGGATTCGAGAAATTTTACTTGAAAATCATAAAAGTTACTATTAAAGGATATAGAAGGATTTTTTTGAAAAGTTGAGTAAATATATGTGTGCAAGTGTGTGTGCACGGGAAGAAAGAATTGAGGGACATAGAAGGATTTTTAAAAAAAGTTAAGTATATATAAGTGAGCAAGTTAGTGTGTGTGGGAAGAAAGGAAAAAAAAGAAGAGAACAAACTTGATTTTTCAAAAGAGAAGAGAGCATTCAACCAAGAGCGGGAAAAATCCAAGCAAGGGAAAATTTCTCAATTTAAAAGCATTAAAGCTTTAGCTATTGTTTGTTAAGGTGCCCTCACACTTTTAAATAAGACTCTTAAAGAATTTATGCTTTAAATTGATTGAACTTTGTGAAATGAAGAATTAGGTTTTATGATAAATTTTAGAAAAAAATTACAATTGATTGTGAAATTGTGTTAAGCTTATTGAAGTGAGTAGAGAAAGTAAGAAATTATGGTAGTTAAAGAAAAATTTTAGGTGTTCTTCAAGAAGAGATTTTTGGCAAAATAATAATAAAAAAATAAAATTCAATAATTTTGATAAGATGAGGAGATTGTATAGGAAAAAGATGAAATTAATGTTAAAGAGTGAATAGATCATGAAATTTTTTTGATGTTTTTTTTTAGTTTAATTTTGGTCAAAAATTAAAGAATATATATAATGAAACGAATTGTGTTACAATGTGGAAATTCAAGAATAAGAAGGAAATTTACAAAAGAAAGAAAGGAATTTTCAAGTTTCTTTCTAAATTTGATTTTGGCAAATGAAAGGATAATTGGAAGGATTTTATTTATTGATTGTGTCAATATGAAAAGTAGAATAATGATGTTATATGCTTGTCAATTCAGGAGAGACTATCAGGCTGACACCACAGTAGGGAATTTCGACCCGAGCTCAATCGTAAGGTAATTATGCAATGCCCGAATTCATTATGGGTCAATATGTATTGTTATTTGATTAATTATGGGTAATGAATTAGTAATTGCTATGTTGTTTACTTCGGGAAATAGATATGTGGTGCAATGAACTCTTTCCTGATTTAATGGAATTAATGCCCTGATGAATGGACATGATGAAGAATTAATTTCCTGACTAATAGGATTAATGCCTTGGTGAATGGGCAAATCCTTGAACTAATTCCTGGTTTAATAGAATTAGTGCCCTGGTGAATGGGCGTGATGAAAAATTAATTTCTTAGTTAATGGGATTAATGCCCTAGTGAATGAGAAATTTTTTGAACTAATTCCTGGTTTAATGGAATTAGTGCCTTGACGAATGGACGTGATGAGGAATTAATTCCCTGATTAATGAGATTAGTACCCTGAGGAATGAGTGAATCGTTGAACTAATTTTCTGGGTTGATGAAATTAGTGCCTATTGAATGGACGAACAAGAATTAATCACCTATTAGTGGAATTAATGTCGGGGTTAATGGGCGATAGGAGAAATTATATTTTTGGTTGATGTTCAAGAATTAAGGATTATTCAGAAATTTAATTGAAATGTAATACTAGATGAATGAATTAATTTAATGATCTTGTGAGTAATTTTTTTATTAAAAAAAAGAAGGAAAAAAAAAGAAAGAATTTTATTGATATTTTATTTCATCTGCCTAATTGAAATATTGTATTAAATCAATTTTCGTGTACATCCCCATATCGATTGAATAGTAGATTATTTTTCTTTATATTTTGTTGGGTACCATTTTGTAATGAATGAAGTTATTATTTTTTTATATAATATAAATTTTAAAATTTAATGTGTCAATATTTATTGAAAGTTTTTCTTCGTAGTATAACTTTTAATTATGAGTTTCTTCTTTAACTATTTACTCATTTCAGTTATAATTTCTTTAATGGTTCTTATTAGTAAATTTTTGAATTGTGTAATGTATTTTAGTTCTAATTTGTAGAATAATTCATTGAATTGCATTTAGGTAAATGTGTTATATTGAATTGTTTAACCATATGTGATTTTGTTTATTGAGAAATGGTGATGTGATGAGAGGAGAAAGTCCTGGATGATAAGACAAATAGGAAATTTGATAATTGTGAATTGTGGAGGAAAAGTCGACAACTTGATACCTATAAATACGAAGGAAACCTTGCTGGATTTTTTATTGATTGAAGAAAAAATTACCCTAATCTTAATTGAATTATTACGTCGTTGCTCTTTGTTTTAAACATAAATTTTGGGGTTGTTATAATAAAATTAGAAATTTCTATTTCTTTTTTATTGGATCAGCTATAGACCAATTCCAGTTTTATTAGGAGGTATTTAATATAGCCATAATTCTAAGCTTCATGTTACTCCTTTAAAGAGACATGTCAGACCCAAAGCATCCTATTTTGAGTAAATGAGATGGCAGTTTCTCATTCCAAAATTTGGATTAAATCACACATTGCAATATACTAAGCTTTCTAATTATTTATGAGGCTTATCTAAAAGATAAGCATTATAACTACAAAAACATTTCAAATACCACACATGAGTTACTAGACCTGGCAGCTTGATGTAGCTCATTTGATGTGAACCTTCGGCCCATAATTGGTGAACCAAGTTATATAAGGAAATATGCAATGTAAAATGATAAAATAGGAAAAGAAATTATTAAAACTAGGATGAAAATTCCTTAGTTAAATTATTTAGATCCCGAATGGAGTGGAGAAATAAATCGGTATGCAAAATGGTAGCTCAATAATAAATCGTGTAAATTTTCCAATGAGGTAATATAATTATTTAAAGAAAAATATTTGTGAATTGGGTGAAAATGTTTAGGATAATGATGATGATAGAGTGGAATTCTTAATAAACTAATGTATGATTTTATGTGCAAATAACATTGACCACTAGTATAAGTTTTGTGTACAATCGCACAGTTTTTTTAACTAGAATGGAAGGAAATCTAAGGAAAAATCGTATCATAAATATGGATGAAAGTCTCTAATAAATTATTTAATTTTTTTGATGATTTTAGTAAATAAAACAGTATGCAAAAGTACCAATAGTTAAGTAAAATACTAAAATAACAAGTGGACAATTAGTAAAGGCAAAATTGTAAATAACATAAAAAATCCAGCTCCCCCTATGTATTGAGGTTGTTAGCCATAAGAGAAGGAATTTAAGCTCTCTTCCTCTCATTTCTTGCATTTTCACTCAAATCTTCTCTAAAATAAGGGTTTTTTAGGTGTTATAACGGTGATTAGTGGAGGAAATACTTTAACACAAGTTTTGGAAGGGTTTAAGGAGATAGAAAATTAGTAGTTATTGAGAAAAATAAGAAATTTTAGAAAAGGAAGAGAATTATAGGAGAACTTTGCAAAGAAAAGGGCAAATTGGTTTTAGATTTTATTAGTAAAGTACCCTATACTATTTAATTCTAATTATTTGAGTTTAAGTGTGTGGGGAAGAGAAATCCCTAATCTCTCACCTAGAGTTTATGAGAGAAGTTTGGGGAAATGAAAAATTACTTATAAATTGGTTAGGTTGTGTGAAATAACGGATAAATATAGTAAGATAAAGATATAAATTAAAAGAACGACCATGAGAATTTCCTAACCCTGGGCCAACCATGATAAAGAATGGGGGAAATGAAAGAATTGAATGGAATTGTGTACTTATGTGTTAATTAGATGTATATTGTATGATAATTAGGTTATGGGGTAAATGGTTTGTTAAGTATATGTGTATGTATCTATAAATTTGTTTGGGAACATGACTTTTATAATATGGAAGTGAGGTAAAAGTGTTGAGATTGTATGAATAATTGTAAATTTATTAATATATTGTCTTGAATACTTATGTTTTAGGAAAAGAGTTTTGTGTTACTATACATGTGTTGTATGTATGAATGCGAGTTTGGCAAGGATATGAATTCTAAGTTGAATACTTTTGTGATGTTATATGTAGTTAAGTAAATGGAAAAGTTTTAAAATTTATAGATTGAGAAATCTTTATTGAATACATGTTGGTATGATATAGAATATAATGAAAGGGATATGTGTCAATGTTAGAGAATTATATGTGGGTATATATTGTTATTTTGTTATGATATTATGTTGGAGTATGTATTAAGGAAGCTTGAAATTTGTTAGTGTTGTTTCATATTAATCAAACAGTTCATAATTAAGTTGATAAAATTTAGAAAGGGGTCAAAATGCTAAATGACTTAAATGGTTTTAATATCTTATATGAAAGTAAGCTTTTTTAAATGAAAGACAATTTAAAATAATAGGAAATTATGTTTGAGCTAATTATAAGTAACTAAACGTTTAAGTGAGATTATATAAAATACTTGAATTAACAAGAAATGAATTAATTAGAAATTTGGTGATGTTTTGTTAAGTTCAAGTTAAAGATAATAATTATAATGATGCAAAGTAAAGTGTAGTCAAAATTATATTAACATGGATATTGATTAATGTGATGAAATTTTTGACATACTAATTGTTGTCTATCATTTTAAATTAGAAGAGACATCAGGAGTTGGACCTTCAATTGGAAGAGCTATGTCAATGAGAAAAGCAAGTAGGTGTCTGACACCTTAACCTTTTAAATTTATTAAATTCTAGTCAATATTCCTATATTTGTTATTTTAGTTGTTAGATGTGCTCATTATAAAAAGAATTGAATTATGTAATTTAAACGGAAAGTTACACATTATGGTTGAAATGACAATAAATATTTTAACTATTGAATGAGAAATATAAGTTCTTTGTGTAAAAGATTATAGAAATTGACTACTTAGTTGTTGTGTAACGAAACTAAGGTTATAAAACTGTTTACTTAGTTGACCATGTAAACAGGGCTAAGGTTAGGTAATATTGTGGATGCAATCGAGTGTTGTAATGTGTCAAAATATTCACAGTTTATATTAATTCATTCTCCATCCAATATAGAATACACTTCAGAGAGTTGAAAGATAAGTTATTGAGATATGATAATGATCAACTTGTAATGGGAAAAAAGAGAAAAATATTGGAGTTGTCATTTAAAATAGAGAGTTTATTTGTATGAAACATGTTAATACATGTTGATATAAATGGGCATGAGACATATTTAAATTGGAAAAATAGTATACCATGTCACAAATAGGCATGAGAAATATTTATATTGAAAAAATATTGTAATGCGCCATAAATGGGCATGAGAAGTATTTAAGTTGAAAAAAATATTGGAACGTGTAAAAAATAGACTTAAAAAAATATTTAAGTTGAAGGGAAACATTGGAATGTACCATCAATGAGTCTAAAAAATATTCAAGATGAAAATTATATTTAAAGGAGCCAAATGGGCGTAAAGTATATGAGAATAGAATAAATATATGTATAAGCTAGAAACAGTTCGGAACCATATTGAGTTTGTAAAATTATATGGATAAGCCATAATGGATATAATAGACACTGAAATTGATATTTATTTGCCAATAATGATATAATAGATGTTGAGATGAACTAACAAAACTACATGGTTAAAATGGAATAAATGCATGGTAAAGCTAAAAAAAGCATATAGTTGTATTTGAGAGATGAAATGTGGTATGAATAATGGCATAAACTTATACGCGTATGAGATGAAATGGGTTATATATTAAATATGATATTGAAAGGGAACATGATATGAAAACATTACAATAAATTCGATGAACATAAAAGAAGTGAGTGAAGATTATATTGAGATGAGTTATGGAATAGTTGGTAAGTCAAGGAGTAGTTGTATGTGTGATGATGATAATGTAATGTGTCTAATGAAAAAAAGAGTTCATCAATGATTGATATGAAAATATTTTGAAAAGTACATAGATTGGTGTGTTTATAAAAAGGTTAATGACATTTGTTTTGTTCATATATTCGTAAAATGTGATAACTATGATGATGTAAATACTTATGGTAATTTTTGTGATATTGTGTCTTACAAGTACTTTTCTTTTAAAGGCCTCAATTTTAATGAAGAGGTTATTGAGCTACCTGGCATTTCCTATTGGGGAAATCCTGGTATTGTTTAATGATTATATTGTAAACAAGTTTAAGCATGTAATTTATAAGGTCCTATAACTGCACAAATGTGTAGGTATAAATTGTATATCATTATACATGTGGATAAAATTATTGGAGAGTGAGCTTGAAGATGTCCTTATGATATTATAAAAAGAAATTACTCCTAAATTTCATATACAAGACTATTAGAAAGATAATAATTGCATAAAAAATCTCAGGACGTTACATTTGATATCTTTGTATCCAAGAATTAACAAATTTGACCCCTTATTTGTATCAGGGAAACTTGCAGAGAATCTGCTCAAATCAAAACAGAAAATCTATAGCTGAAAATCATGGCAAAGATTTTGCCATTAACGCTATATTTGGAGCTGATTCCAAACTTGAATTCTGCAGCTGTATTCTGCAACTGTATATTGTAATAGCATAGTTTTAGCATTACCATTTATATGTTTCCTAAATTGACTTTCCCACTACTGTATATATAGCACACAATATTTATCAATGAAAAGTGTGGAGAATTATTCATTAAAACAGTAGTTGTGTCTAGTTTTTATATGATATCGGGGCAATCAATTTCTAACGAACCACCGATCCAAAACACCACAATGTCATCATCCTCCGATCAGAACCCAAACTTCACCCTCAATACCTAACCCTCTTCCACAGTAGACAAACCACTCATTGCTTTCAATATTACAGCACAAATCAATGAAAAATTAACCCCCTCCACCTTTCCTCAATGGCGTGCTCAATTTGAAGCTCTCTTTATTGGTTATGATTTACTTGACTATATCGAAGGCACACTTCTGTGTCCCTCCTCCTCTGGCACTGCCACTGATGAGCTTTGCAAGCTCTACTGGGTCCAGCAGGACAAACTTATCTTGAGTGTCATTCTAGCCTTCACATCACCTTCAATCACACCACTCATTGCTACGGCAAAGACATCTCATGAAGCTTGGAAAAAGCTAAAAAATCTATATGTTAGCCAATCAAGAACTCGTGCTATGTAGTTAAAGGAGGAACTCACCTTAATCCAACATGGACATCGGTCAATCACAGAATACCTCCACGCTGTGAAGACCTTGGCTGATGAAATAGCCATTATTGATCACTCAATTTCAGATGATGACCTAACGCTTTATGTATTGAATGGTTTAGGTTTAGAATTTCGGGAGATTGTAGCGCCTATTCGAGCCCGAGAATCACCATTGGCATTTGAGTAGCTGCATGAACTGCTGGTGGGACACAAGGCATACCTGAGGCGCTTGGAAACAACAACACAGCAACTGGTAGCTTCCGCCAACTACACAAAGACGAAGCATTCTATGTATAGAGGGAGTCAACAGTGGTCCCTCAACCAAACGACAACCCCCGAGGGTCTCAAGGTCCCAACACCGGCAGGAACTTCAGTGGAGCCCAACGTGATGGACGTCGTTTCAATAATAATTATAGCAGACCCAACAATTTCAATCGGCGTTATCAGCCCAAATGCTAAATCTGTGACCAATTTGGCCACATTGTAAAGTCTTGTCCTCAGTTTCATCCACAGAATATCTCTATCAATTGTGCTACAACCTCTACCGGGAAAAACAACAATTGGTTACTTGATTTGGCCGCTTTATATCTGTCCATTTCGAATATGATGGAACTGATGAAGTAATACTTGGTGATGGTTTAGGTTTGGCAGTCTCACATATTGGCTCTTTGAATTTACAATCTCCCCACTGAAACTTTACACTCTGTGATACCCTTTATGTTCCAAATCTTTACAAAAATTTAATTTTTGTTCATCATTTCACCAAACAAAATAATGTTTTTGTTGAACTTCATCCTTTTCATTTTTTTGTGAAGGGCGAGATCACGGGAGCGATTCTACTAAAAGAGGCATGTAACAATGGCATCTACATCTTTTCGGATTCAATGGTGATGCCCCAAAAGGTTACTAATGTCCATGAATGGACTTCCATTGATGGATGACACAAGCGTCTTGGGCATCCTTCCCTTAAAATTATTCATCATCTTGTTAAGAATTTTGCTCTTTCTATTTCATCGCAAAAACATTTTTCATATTTATGTCATTCATGTTCCATTAATAAAACACATCAACAACCCTTTCGTGGCACCAGTCTTCAAAGCCATGAACCTCTTGAACTTATTTACACGGATATGTGGGGTCCAGCTAGCTATACTGGAATTGATGGATCACGATACTATCTTATTTTTATGGATCACTATACCAAATACATTTGGTTTTATCCAATGGCAACTAAATCCGGTGTTTCTAATATTTTTCCATATTTCAAAAAGTTTGTTGAAACCCGCTTTCAAAAACTAATTAAAGCACTCTACTCCGACAATGGAGGTCAGTTTATTGCCTTAAGATCTTATTTCTTGCGTCATGGCATAATCCATTATACCGCTGCTCCATACGCCCCCCCAACAAAATGGCGTTTCAGAACGTCGTCGCCGTCACATCGTGGAAACGAGCCTTACACTACTTCAGGATGCAAATATTGACTTCTCATATTGACCCTATGCTTTTCAGACAACATCTTACCTCATAAACCGATAGCTCACACCAGTCCTGCAACACAAATCCCCTTTTAAAGCCTTTTTTGGCCAAACCCCAAGTTATTTAAAATTTAAGAAATTTAGATGCATTTGTTATCCCTTACACGACCCAATAATTCAAATAAAATGCAACCAAAATCCAAAGCATGCATTTTTCTTGGTTATTCATCAACTCAAAATGCCTACAAATGTTTTGACCTTCATTTACGAATTTTTTTTATCTCTCGCCACGTGTTGTCTAATGAAAATCAACATCACTTCACCTCATCACAACTCTTATCTTCCATGTCCAACCCGGTCAGTCAAGCCAATCACCAAGTCATTCCCTTTCATTTTGGTCCCCCGCAGATCGTTGTGCCATCATCAATGGTCTCCACAACATAAGCCTCATCACTGCCTCTAGAAGGCTCCCCTGCCATTATTGCATCCTCCCCAGGTAATTTCAGCACTCATGTGTCCTCTTTAAATTTGGAACCACATTCTCCTATTCAGCCTACAGATCTGCACATTAGTTCAACTCCTCCTCTCTCAAATCCCATTGTTTCCAGTCTTATCCCATCCATCAATCCTCCTCATCACGCACACACCATGACCACATGCTCGATGAACCAACTCTTCAAACCTAAACAAATTCACATAGTGTCCAAACACCCTCTTCCCCAAACCATAGAACCAACCTACGTGAGCCAAGCCATTACTCAACCTCACTGGCGTGAGGCTATGTCAAATGAACTCACTGCCCTAATGAAACATAGAACATGGGATCTAGTGTTATTACCTTCCAACTATGCACCTGTGGGTTGCAAGTGGATCTTTCGGGTAAAAAGGAATGCAGATGGCTCTGTCGATAGATTCAAAGCCCGTTTAGTTGCTAAGGGTTTCCATCAACGTCCAGGGGTTGACTATAAGGAAACGTTCAGCCCTGTAGTAAAACCAGCAACTATAAGAGCTACATTATCTGTTGCAGTCATGAGTGGATGGGAATTGCATCAAATGGATGTCAAAAATGCCTTTCTTAATGGTGCATTAACTGAAATTGTTTTCATGGTGCAGCCTCCAGGGTTCAGAGATTTATCCAAACCTAACCATGTTTGCAGGTTGAACAAGGCCATTTATGGTCTTAAACAAGCACCTAGAGCTTGGTATACAGCACTTAAAACTGTTATCCTTCAGATGGGATTTCACAACTCTAAGGCAGACTCTTCTCTATTCATTTACAGCAACGACTCCAATCTCTGCTACTTACTGGTTTATGTTGATGATCTTGTCATAACAGGGAATAATCCAACTCTTGTGACCATTTTCATTCAGCAGCTAAGAGACATGTTTTCTCTCAAGGATATAGGCTCTCTTCACTTCTTCTTGGGTGTTGAGGTAATTCCTACTAGGGCAGGCTTATTCCTCACACAACACAAATATGTTCGTGAGCCTCTAGTTAATACCAACATGAGTGGTGCAAAAGACATCTCCACGCCTCTGTCAATAACACAGTCACTTCAACTGGTTGATGGCACCGCTGCTGTGGACAACACATAATTTCATCGAATTATAGGCAACCTTCAATACCTCTATTTGACGCAACCAGATATATCATTCGCTGTCAACAAACTCTCTCAATTTATGCACAAACCTACCACAACTCACTGGACAACAACCAAACAGCTTCTGCGATACTTAAAACAAACTATTTTCTATGGTGTTCAGATTCACAGAGCTGGACCTTCAGTTTTAAAAACATACTCTGATGCTGATTGGGTTGGGAATATGGATGATCACACGTCGACGTCTACATACATCAGTTTTTTGGGAATTAATCCCATTTCGTAGACATCCAAAAAACAAAGAGTAGTTGCACGATCCACAATGGAGGCTGAATAATGGGCACCGCCAATGCGGCCTCAAAAACAATGTGGTTGTCCACTCTTTTCAAAGAACTGACATTTCCAATCCAAGAATCTCCTTTGTTGCTATGTGACAATTTTAGAGCCACGCAACTCAGCTTCAATCCAGTGAACCACTCGCGCATGAAACATATTCAAATTGATCTTCACTTTGTGTGTGATTTAGTGCAACAAGAAAGTCTTCAAGTCAGACATCTACACACACAAGACTAACTAGTTAATCTGTTAACCAAGCTCTTGTCCAAACAACGAACGACAGATGACGTAACAAGATTGGTCTTGCCAATGGAAGCTCAATCTTCATGGGGCGATCGGGGAAACTTGTAGAGAATCTGCTCAAATCAAAACAAAGAATGTGTAGCCGAAAATCATGGCAAAGATTATGCCATTAAGGATATATTTGGAGTTGATTCCAAACTTGAATTTTACAGTTGTATTATGCAACTATATATTGTAATAGCATAGTTTTAGCATTACCATTTATATGTTTCCTAAACTAACTTTCCTACTACTGTATATATAGCACATAATATTTATCAATGAAAAGTGTGGAGAATTATTCATTGAAACAACACTGTGGTCCGGTTTTTATAATTTGTTCATAAAATTTTGGTTTTTCTTTTTCATCTCTGATTTCTCAATAATTTCTACAAGAATAAATTCCATTGTTTATAGGCCTAAAAACTCTTTAATAAAATAGTCCATCATTTTTAGTTTTATTAGTTTTCTAATGTAAAGTACAAGGTTTTGTAACCTCTCCAACAATCTTTTCATTAGGTAGGATTTTATTAGTCTAAGCATTTATTTGTTGAGGAGAAACAGATACAATTCAGAATTGATCAATCATAAAAAGAAAAATTCTAATTCATTCTGATTAAACCCCTTTCCTTTTAATCCATTTGTTTTTCTTGAATATATAGAAATGTTTCGATTCCAAAGCCAAGATTATAATTTTTGACCGAGCAATTAAAAAGATTCTAGAGTGTATTCGGGTTTAGGTATAGTTCGTCTACTAATTTTAGTATCAAGCACTTCTCAGTAAGATCTAATATGATTAGATTCACAAGTAAGCATGTTTTGTAAATATAAGAAACGTCAAATCCCTCTAGATCCCAAACCTCTATTTCTCCTATGTGTTGTCCCTGTTGTTTATCCTTTCCTCTAAGAAGTTATGTAACATGGGCAAAATACCCATTACAACATTCATGTATTTTATCTAACTTGATGAATTAATTTTAAGATATTAGGCTTTCCTATTATAATAGGATGATTAA
Organism: Populus deltoides; assembly: GCA_015852605.2. Taxonomy (NCBI): domain Eukaryota; kingdom Viridiplantae; phylum Streptophyta; class Magnoliopsida; order Malpighiales; family Salicaceae; genus Populus; species Populus deltoides. Next base: position 13,472,514 of record CM027572.2, on the reverse strand, counting down.
AGTATCTCCCATTCTTCCATCAAATATTCTATTTTTTTCTGGGCATTCAAGTTCAAATACGTACGGATTTGCTATTTATTTACCTACTTCATAAAATTCAGAAAATACTAGCTTTCTCGAAGCCTATTATTCATATCTTTCATCAAAAGGTGTTACACGATAATGTAATAGACTTTCTGCTAACCCAAGTAAGTATTGAAATATTCTTCCTACATTCATTCATAAAGGAAATCCTAATAGGTTGAAGACCTTATCAATAGATCCTTCATCTTGCAAATAAGGCATATCTTGGTAGTTTTAGACAAGTTTCTTTTGAAGTTGATATCTGAATTGTACAAATAGAATAACATATTTATATAAAATGTTAATAAGGCTTCTTTGTGATCGATGATCATAAAAATGACTAGGAAAATGGATGAAATTTTGGAATCTTTACCAATTTGATTTTGTTTCCCTAGAAACAAACATGCATTAATATTTGAATGAAGTATGTGTCCGGATAGCTCAAAGCGCTCTTAATCTTTCAATTAAAAAACAATGTCAGTGAAGGCATATTGGTACACTATTTCACGGTGAGGGTGAGGATTATAACTTCCAATGCATTTTCTATTTATCACCCATAACAGAACTTTGCCTATTTCTTCTTCTTTTTTTTTCAAGATTGATGAATTAAATGATATTTTTATTCCAATTTTTACCTCTTTTTCTCCCATTGAATCAAACTTTTCCTATTAGTATCATTGATACAAGTTAGATCCTAGATGTGGAAATATATTAGATAACATTTTTCATCGAAAGAAATGATATTCTCGCAAATACAACACTTAAAAAAATTAACTAAATTTGTTCGATGTAAAGGCAATCAAGAAAGTCGTATATGTGGAGAAATAACCTATAAAAATATGGGCTAATTAAACCAATCTTGATTTCACATTGAAAAGAGCTACTAGTTTATCTCTCCATCAAATCAAATTAGCCAAAAATATGTGTTCATATGCCCATGCTAAAGTTTCAATCAATTCCTGCCAATATATGTGCCAAGAAATTAAAACATAAATTTAGTTTTCCAAAGATGTCTAAATATGAACCAATAACTATTCATCCTAAAGTGGTTATACCCATTGATAAGTTGTGAAGAGTTTAACCATAAATAATCTCTTAACTATTCCATTAAATAAGTAGAAGATTTATTAAATTATGAAACGTTACCTTACCATAGTATTATGTGCTTCCAATGACAATAAAAAATAACTCATCCAATGTTATTTAACATTTAGAAAACCACCAAATAAAATATGTCTCAAGTTGAAATATCATAAGTATTCCCTTGTCCTAAACCATGACAAAGAAAACTATATCCAAAATCCTTTTTATCTAGCATTAAATTAGAACCATACACATCTAAAACATCTTTTACTAAAATTAATGTAATTGTATGTAAACCTAGAGCAATAACATGGTGAACCTAGAAGTCTCTAGACCCTATTGTTAAGAATAATGAATTACTATTTTCATTAATAGCATTTAACTAGTAGGACAGGAAGGTTAGACTATTCCTTGAAGATGAAACTATATCGAACTCATATGCAGTTTTTCATAAGCTGATTGTATCCATTACGTAAATGAGTTCAATCAAGATTTGTTTCTTCGAAGTATCGAAAATAAGAATGACATTATTATAAATATAACATCCCAAAATATAGAATCTTTAAAAAAAAAAGCTAGGCCAACTTAAATAGAATATAATAGTTTCTTTATGGTATAGCATTCTTGTTAATACATTATCCTTATTATGTTCTATTTAATAAGAAATTTAGTTCTATAAGCAAAAACTCTTATTATAATGAATTATGTGAAGTATTGATGATGAGTATATAATGCAACTTGAGTAGTCTTGCTTTAAAAATGCGTAAGCAAGTAGCTAGTATATGTGTTAGGCTACTAAAGAAGTATTAACCTCTTAAAAAGTTAAAGAAATACCTAATTAAAAATGAAGTAAACTATTGATTATGTCATAAAGACCTTTATGTCTACTTTCTAGTTTTTATAATTTTGCTTTAAAGAAAAATATAAAAAAAAATGTTTACTAGGAAAAACTAATTTTTATAAAAGCAAATAAAAGATTTATTTTTCTAGCTTTTATAACATGTTTGGCCTTTAATTTTAAAAACCAACTATTTAACTTCAACTTTTAAGAGTGAGAAGTGATTTTTATAAAACTTTAAAGGTATATTAGATTTTACTTAAAAAAAAAACATGAGAAGTACTTATTTTTTTTAGATCAAAGACTCCTTATTTTATTTGAAAGAAAAAAAATGACCTAAATTTATAAAAGTTATCTAACTTCAATCATTTTTATTTTATACATAGTAATTAGCTAATATTTAACTATATAATTAATAACCTTAATTATTTTAAAATTAAATAAATTTAATTATTTTATTTTAACTATATTATATTTGAGCTTATATGGATATTAATTAAATTATTTAGTAGTTCTATATACTAAAAAACTATGTAATGTTTTTATTATTGTTTCTTTTTTACTTATATCTTTTGTGTTATTTGTGTGTTGAAAAAATAATTCATTTTTTAATAAATTATTTAGTTTTTTCTTAAAAAGATATTTAATTTAAGTGATGGTTTAATTATTTCCCCTTTCTTTTGACTTTATATTAGCATTTTTTTTTAATTTCAGCTTTCAATATTTAATTAATTTTAAATTGAGTTTCATAATTTGTTTATTTTTCATGAGATTATTATAATCTCAAACAAACATCATGATATTTAGCTGTTGCTCAGTTTTATAATTAAATACAAAACAATTTTAAAAAATAATTATTAAACTCGATAGAGTTCATGAGCTGGATTATGGGTTTGGTATATTAAGCAGTAAAATCCGGGTCGATTCAATATGTTGTCATATATATATATATATCATTTAGAAACTATCATTAAAGTCAAACCATATTTTATTTAGATTAATTCATTGATTATATTAAAATAATTTTTATATAATTTAATTTAAAATTTCAAACTAAAAAAGAATTTGCGTTAGAAGAATTTTAACTGATACCAAAAAGTCGATAATTTTTTGAAGTAACATGCTTTTATTTGAATTACAAAAACAACACCTTAAAAGTAAATTTCCAACGAAGTTGTGGACACAATGACTTCGTCATAATACAAGCATTACAGAGCTCCAAATATATTACTTTAGTGTGGTTTTAACAATGCATTTGTGGGTGCTTTTTTCAAAACGTTTTGAAGATAAATGTCTTTTTTTATATATATATTTTATTTTCAATGCGAAAGGTATATAAAAAAACGACATCATTTTTTTTAATAGAAAACCACTAATTAATAAAACACCCAACAAACACAATATCAAAAACATACTTCCTACAAATGCGGTCCGTAGGATATCATCATCACATAGAGTACATGTGAGCTGGAAGTCGGGGTTCAAGTTCTGCAACAAGAGGGATTTGCTTTGGAGTGGAAAGGCCAAAAATCTCCTGCATGTTCAACTCCTCCGTTTTCATATCACCAGGCAACTTCCATTTAAACCCGTGCAGAAGATTTGCCACGCTTGCTTGAATCACCTTGAGTCCTAGACTGTACCCAACACACATCCTCCTCCCAGCTCCAAATGGCAACAGCTCGAAATTGTGACCCTTGACATCAATCGACTTGCCAATGAACCTCTCTGGGCAAAATTCGTGTGGCTTCTCCCATATGCTTGCATCCCTTCCAATGGTCCATACATTTACCATGACTCGGGTGCCTTTGGGAATGTCATAGCCACCAAGTTGGATGTCTTCCCGAGCAAGTCTCGGCACTAGGAAGGGTGACACGGGATGCAAGCGCATGGTCTCCTTGCAAATTGCATTAATAAATGGTAAGTTAACAATGTCTTTCTCTTCAATCCACCTATCTCTTCCAATCACTCGATCTAGCTCTTCGTTTGCCCTCTTGAAATACTCTGGCTTTTTCAAGAGCTCGGCCATGGCCCATTCTGTTGTCACCGCAGAACTCTCAGTCCCACCTGCGATCAAATCCTGCCGAAAAGGAAGTGGAAAAAAATATTCACGAATTCGTAGCATTTAAACTAATTTGAGCGTGTGTAATCAATTCGGAACAGTTCACATGTTGATTGAAATGAATAGAACATACCATTGTAAATGCCTTGACTGCAGTCCTGTCGAGCTGGACTTCAAGATTAGGATCATCAGAAAGCTGCAACAGGATATCCATCATGTCCTGAGGCACATAGTCCTTGACTCCTTTTCTCCTCTGCTGATGCTCATTCAAGGTATACTCAAGAAACCCATCAAACAACTGGCCAACGGCCTTCATTCTCTTAATATAGCCTTGCAAATCCAAGAAGGCGAGCCACGGAATTGAGTCTCCGATATCTAACACCCCATTAAGCAAGAAAAGCTCATCAATCATTTCCTTGAACTCCTTTGGCGACATGTACTGCTTTTGGTTCCCAGTTTTAACTGTGTAGTTCTTTCCCAACACCAGGCGACTAATCACACTGAGACTCAAATCTGAAAATTCATCTCTTGCATTGATGGGCTTGCCAGCTGACACGAATAGCTTTCTTAGGAGACCATGCAACTCCTGTACGCGGACAGTCTCAAATTGGTCTAGACGTTTGGGACTAAAAATTTCCATGAGGCAAATCTTACGTGCTTGTCGCCAATACGGTCCGTATTGTGACCACGTAATGTTTGAGTAGTTATACGTGGTGTATTTTCCTGCAGCAATTTTGGGACGATCAGCCAGTTTGACATCATTGGTTTTGAGAACTGCTTCGGCCATTTCTACAGAAGAGCCCACAACAACTGGAAATGAACCAAACTTGAGCTGCATAATTGGCCCGTACTTCTGGACAAGGGCGTGCATGTTTCTGTGTGGGAGGGGCCCTGTAAGGAGGTTCAAGTTTCCAATAATAGGCCACGGTTTGGGGCCTGGTGGCAGGTTGAGTTTGGGACGGGTAAGGTGGCGGAAGAGGGTTATCACGGCTACGGTAGCAAGCAAAAGGGCAGCAAAAGTAGAAAGCTCCATTTTGACAGTGGTAAGGGTGATTTGTGTGGAAGCTGTGATCCAAGCAGAAGAGGTGATGAGTCTTTTTATAGGACACACCTTCTGTATTGTTGGAATATGCAGGGGAATTAATGATTTGAATTATTGGTACGAAATACAAATGTTAACACAACTAACAGTCAAGTAGTCAACTATCTCTCTTGCTCTCAATCGCTGCCCTCTAAATCCAACCGTTGTGTTTTCTTTTTCTTTTTGTTTTTTCTTTAAAAAAGAAAAAAAAAGTTACTGCTGCAGTTAGTGATGTAAGAGGAATCTAAAAAGACATCAATAGCATAGAAAACACAAGAATTTTCTTAAGAAAAAAATGTTACAGATATAAACTTTAAATTTACGATTTTATTTTATGAAATGTAAATATTTGATAGTGATTTTTTATGAGGTTTACATGAACTTTAAATAGATTAAAAAACCAATCCCTTCTTAAAAACAACTACAAATCCAAAAATAAAAAGAAAATCAAACATAAATCTGAAAAAACATAGGAAAAATAACAAAATTGGCTCAAACTAGAGCATGATCAGGCCTGAAACATTATTCCAAAAGATTCAACAACCAATCAGGATTGTCAAAGAACAATCTCATCTAAAAGTTTAAGTTGTTAGGTGAGGTCCCAAGATGATTTATATTATTCTCTAACATATCTTCTCAAGTAAAAACTATTAATTAGAAGAGATAATGAGGGTGGTTTGATTTGAACTTATGACTATTTGATTATCAAGGCTCTAATACCATGTGAATTAATCATTTCATATAAAAGATTAAGTTGTTAGGTGAGATTTGAAAAAATAATTTATATTATTTTCTAATAAGCAACATAGTGGTTTTCAACAAGAAAATTGCCTATAAAATCACGAGTAAAAAATTTGAATTCAATTCAAAATTCAATTGTCAAATCTTCTGTTATCGTAGTTTTAAGTTGCTAACTTGGCCTAACATGACCAAACCTTCTCTAAGACTTAAACATATTCCACTAGTTTATAAAATCATTTGTTAGGCCAACCATGTAGTCTATTTTAATCAAATCTTCATATAGGAGTGTTAGATTCTCATTTAAATGCTCAAAACCTTCAATTTCTATAATTTCTACAAACTTGTCTATATCATTTAGATTTATGTGGCAGAGAAAAAGACATGATATTGTTGGTGGGTTTTGTGCCATCGGCCGTGCTTTTTATCTTTTAGATTAATCCAGCCTGTTTAGGGTTGAGGTAGCAGTTGTAATTTAAAGTGTTTTTCGTTTAGAAATACATTAAAATAATTTTTTTTTATTTTTTAAAAATTATTATTGATATTCAAAACGATCTAAAAACATTAAAATATATATTTTTAATAAAAAAATCAAAAATTAAAAAAAATGGTTTGCACTGCATTCCCAAACATAACCTTAATAATTAGATTTCTCATACTTTGTTTTTTGTATTACTATACCACATCAATGTCACATAATTATACACACCGTTTAACTTAATATATATTTTTTTACTTTTATTATTTGGAATTCCATCCTTATATTACCATGTTATATACATTCAGTAATTTGATTCCTACTTTTTTATTCTTACATTTTTTATCCTTAATTTTTTTAATCCATTTCAATCTCTAATTCATTATTTTAGAAGTCATGTCTGGGTTTCCGTGGCGGCATGCCTGTGCTACCAGTTAGAAACAGGGCCGCTGGCACGCCTACACTGCATGGTTCGAATCTCTCTCTTTTTTTTCAAATATTTTTTTTATTTAATTAGATATTTATTACTCTTTTATTTCCCTTATTTTTACACAACTTCTCTCTCCACTTTTTTTTATTATTATTTTTACAATTCATAAAGAGGACTCTAAAGAAATATTTTATTATTTATTAATTTTATATATGATTCGCATTCGCACTGCATGTTGCATGTACAAACTCAAATTAATTGATTAAATAATGAGATTTTTTATTTGATATTAAATTTATTCAAATAAAATAATACATTGCTAACCCCAAAGTTCATCTATGACCATTTTATGATTAAATAATTCAATAATTAATTAACCTATTATATGTCTGTAGACAGAGATGCGCTTCATCAAGCCAAGTACTTTTATTATGTCACAAGCCATAAGCTAATTATCTCCAATACTATATTTCACCCAACGGTATTTAATAAATAACTAAGCACACGAATATTCCTTATAAAGAGTACAAACAAAAGTTTAACCGGGTATTATCGACTTCCGGCTGCGGCTGTGTTCCCAAAAATTTTAAATTTTTTTTTTATTAAAATTGAATATGGTTTGTATGTTTTGGATCGTTTTGATGTGCTGATGTCAAAAATGATTTTTAAAAAATGAAAAAACATCATTGGCATGTATTTTAGCACGAAAAGTTATTTGAAAAGCACTCGTAACCACACTGCCAAACACGCTCTTAACCGAATTGCAGGGATACATTGAGTTTTTTTTTCTTTTGGTTTTTTTTTAACCCAACCCAGTTCTAGTCCCGGGTCGGCCGAGTCCCGGGATTTAAACTATGGAAATTACTGAACTGATTTGTTCTTATGACTTGTTTTTGGATGGTAGTTTGGCAAAGCTTGATTAGCCAGAAAACATGAATTTCACTAAAATCCATTAAGCAGGTAGGTATGATCTGATAGAAGAATTATACGTTCCCTGTGGTCGATGTGGCAGTGACTTTCAACCAGAAAGAAGTTCAGATTTTCGGTAAGACTTCTTAGCATACTGCCAAGAACTTGGTTGTTGAGGCAAAACTTGTAGCTCCACTACCTGTGAACAGAGGCAGAGGCTGCGTCCACAGCCTCACACTTTATCGTAATAGGTTAATATCTAAAATAAATTTTTAAAAATAAATAAATAAATGTTATTTTAATATATTTTTACATAAAAAACATTTAAAAAAACTGTAATTACAACATGAAATGAACTCTAAAAAAAATCAAACATAAAAAGGACATGCTTTATTACAATATTATAAATTTTACCGGTTATTTACCCGTTGATACTATATGGTAGTTTTAAAAATATATTTTTATTTAGTTTTTGTTATAATTAAAATGGATATTTGTATAAAAAGTTTTGATTTAAATTTTTAATATATATTTTTTTAAGCGAATTTTTTTTCATATACATGCAGTTTTTTTTTTTTTTTACCGAGACATTCTTAATTAGGGGCATTTTTTAATTAAAACTAAAAAAAATAAAATGTTTTTGTAAAAATTTTAACTTCAAATAAATAGAAATATATATATCTTCAATTTAAACTATATTTTCTTATTAATGTATTTTGTTACCAAAAACATGTTTTTCTTATAATAAGCATTTTTTTTAAATAAACATATTTATTATGATATGTAAAGCAAGTTTCAATAAAAAAAATTAAAATCATGCCTTAATATTTAGTATGCAGTAAAAGAGAAAAAGGAATGATTAGTCTGAGAAAATTAAGTTAAAAATTTGTAATAAAAAAAATATAAATTTTTTATTCTCACTTAATATTCATGACAACAAAGTAAAAAAAAAATTGCATATTGGATTCATATATAATAATTAACAAAATGAATGCTAATATTATATAAAAAAATATTTCTATTATATTATTTTAAAAAAAATCAAAATTGAATGATATTTAATGAAATAATATTTTAAATTATTTTATTGATAATTTCTTTTAATTAAGATTTAACAAAAATTCAAAACCTCCATTTTTTTGTTCAATAGGGTTGATAATGTGTGTTTGTTCTATTTAAAATAAAAGGAGTCTTTTCTTTGTTTAATAGGATGGACGTTGTGTGTCTACCCTATTTGAAACACACACACACATAGTCGTCTATTGGTAAAGATTCAGACAATTAATGGTGGTCGAAACGTCATGATTTAAGATCTGAAATCATAAAAACTTATTTTAAATGATTGTTTTTACCTTTAAAAACCTAAAATGATACCCTAATTATCTTGTCATGTTTTTTCTTTTATCGTGAGCTAACTTTTGCTTAATTTATAAAACATTTTTTTCCCTGTTTGGAAAACGGCATTTCCATCCATTTAAATGTTTTTTTTTTTAACAATTCTTTCTCTGTGTTCTTTTTTTTTTTTTTTTCTGTTTGCTACGAACCCCTTCTTTAGTTTTATCTTCTTATATTATATTTCATTTCCTCTATATTTATGGTATTCTAGGTCTGTTTCTTTTCTTTTTCTTCTGCCTCACTTTAGTATTTTATGTGGAATCAAATTTATTTATTTTTTATAAAAAAAACCCAAATCAAGTAAATAAATAAAAACTCAATTTTCATTAGATTTGCAACCAATTAACGATGCAAATTGCAAGCCACTTTCAATAACCATTGGATCGAAAATAAAAAATCACAATTCATTATTTTGGGTTTGACACAATTTTTATGAAAGAGAAAAATAGTTCTTATTACACATTGAATAATTTTCACAATCACTTTTTGTTGTTTTTTATTTGGTGGTGATTTTACGTTCTGATCAAATGACGTTTGCATATATATATATATATATATATATATATATATATATATATATATATATATATATATATGTTGTTCATATAGATTAGTGAGTGTGGTTTCATGATTATGAGAACATGAGAGGCGATGTTTGGTTAATTTATAAGAAAAAATAAACTCTTAACAAATGATAAAGGTCAAAATATAGATTTTTATTTGAAACTTTCTTCGCCTGGTATAGCAAGATGGAATTAGGTTTCTGACAACAAGTAACCAAGAAAATAAAGAATAGGATAAAACCTAAAACCATGTTATTTAAAAAATAAATAAATAAAGGACAGATACCTAAAGATAATGTCCCAAACATTCAAGTTGTTTGGGTGCAAGTTTTATGTCTTAGATAATTGGTTTATTTCTTGGTTCTGATAATTTGATATATTTTTCCTAGCCAAGATAATTGGAGGTTGGTGGCTGATACCTGTAAAATATTTCTTTTTGTGAATTTGAAAACTCTCCAATGATTAAATTTATGCTTTTTTGAAAGAAAATACAATAATATTACAGAGAGATGCTCTAAAAATAAATATACAGTAGAGAATGGAGATTCCAAACCTTTTGTTTAAATGATTCATAGTCTATTTATAACTCATGAGTCTTTTTATGGAGATAAAGAGCTAAAATGTAATATCACCATAATAGTATTAAAAAATAGAAATATCTTTGACATATGTATTAATGTAGATAAAAATATAATGGGTCTTTAAATATCTCTCACACATTATCTCTCACACAATATTAATATCGATGGAAATATGGTGGATGCTTGGAAGAATTTTATACATTTAATGGGTATTGGGAGAGTATGATCCAAAATGTAGTTGTGCCCAAAGGAGGTGGATCCTTCACTTAGTTAAGCCTAAAGGGACTTTTTAGGTATCTAAATTTGGGTTTATCAATGACCCTCAACTTTAAGTGATATTTATATGTAAAGACTTGTATAAGTACCCAATATCATGAGTTTGTTGTTTATTTTTGTATGAGAAGCGGGGTGAAAACTCTAGTTAATTTACTAGAGAGCCTGTGTGTAAAGATATGCTCCATGTTTGAAAAACAAATCTTGAAGTATGTAAAGGTGAACCATGAAGAAACTCATACTTAGAAAAGTTTTCAAGAGGGTAAGGTGAAATAATAAAGGAATCTATACTTAAATTTTTTTTTCTAATAGGACCTAATGAGTGTAAACCTATATTTAGAAAATCTTCTAAGAGGTTGAGAGGAACCCATTGAGGGTGGAGTCCATGCTTAGAAAATTTTCAAGTGGTTGAAAGGAGTCCAAAAAGGGTGAGCTTATATTTAGAAAATTTTCTAAAAGTCTAAGAGGGAACAAATCCCTATCAATGCTCATACTTAGAAAATTTCCAATGGATAGAGGGGACGTATCTATGTTGATGCTCATACTTAGAAAATTTTCTAAAGAGCGATGGGAAACCCAAAGAAGGTGGTGTTATTGCACTAAGGAGACCAAGTTGATCCCTTTCTTGGAGAGTTATTGTATTTTTTTAAGAGTTAAAGACCTATGACCTCCCTAACAATGACATAGGGTTTAAGAGCCCCCCACTAAAGGGAGAGACCAAACCTAATAGTGAGAGATTTGAGATCATCCCTAGAGATAACACAAGGTCCGGGAGCCTATCTAGAGAGCTGTGTTAATTCTCTAGGTTCTAGTTAGCCTTAATGGTATATATTTAGACATAAGATAGAGGTCTTGTTGCTTTGTTGAGGTTGGCCATCTCAAGTTGTCATGGAGGGTAGAGCTATCATACTAGAGAGAACCCCTTCCAAGGAGATTGTGTAACCGCACTAGGGAGAACCCCTTCCAAGGAGATTGTGCTCACGCACTAGAGAGAACCTTTTCTAAAGAGATTATGCAATCGCAATAGAGCGAACTCATTCCAAGGAGATTTTGCAAGAGTCCAGCGACTTCCATTGAAGATATATAGATAGAAAGTGTATGTCAAAGAGACAATTATTCTAATTTAAAAATAAACTTACATCCTATCAAGGATAATATATTCTAAGGTGATTTGTTAGACTTTAGGGAGCCCTCTAATCCATCCCTTAGAGAGTGGTGCTATTGCACTAGGGAGACCTCTGATCAATCCTTTCCAAAGGTGGGGATGTCATAGGTGCCAAGATTTATTGAGGTGGCAAAACTTGATTTTGCCTCTGAGTGGTCAACACAACCTAAATGAAGGGTTGCACTTAGTTGATGAGTTGTTGGAAGTTTGAATAAGCAAAAGTGTTCGTGGTACCGGGTAGATCAATCAAGCGTTATAGTCCAAGCATGTCTTGAAATAACTTGGAAATAACTTGGAAATGTCATTAAAAAGAAAATGATGACTCTTTTATTAGTTCATATAGACAACGCCAATAATGATGTCTCAAAACACCGAAGTTGCTTAAGGGCAAGACTTATTATGTCTTGGACAATCGGTTAATCTCTTGGTTCTAGCAATCTAACTCATTCTCCCTAGCCAAGGTGACTGGAGGCGAGTGCTTGATACCTGTAAAAGGTTCTTTTTGGTGAATTTTAGGACTCTCTGATGGTTAAGTCAATGTAACGAGTAGATCCATCAAACGTTGTAGTCCAAGCATGTCATGGTTGTGTGTCATGAAATAACTTGGAAATATCATTAAAAAGAAAATGATGACTCTCTTATTAGTTCACATAGACAACGCCAATAATGATGTCTCAAAACATCCAAGTTGCTTAAGGGCAAGACTTATTATGTCTTGGACAATCGGTTAATCTCTTGGTTCTAGCAATCTAACTCATTCTCCCTAGCCAAGGTGACTGGAGGCGAGTGCTTAATACCTGTAAAAGGTACTTTTTGGTGAATTTTGGGACTCTCTGATGGTTAAGTCAATGACTTTTTGAGAGAAAATAAAATAATATTACGGAGAGATACTTTGAAAATAAACATGCAATATACAATGGAGATTCTGAACCTCTTGTTTAAAAGATTTATGATTTGTTTATAGCATTAATCTTTTTATAGAGAGGAGGGGCTAAAACATAATATTGCCCTAATAGTATTAAAGAGATGAAATATCTCTGGCACATGTATTAATAAGGAAAAATATCCCTAATATATGTATTAATATAGATGAAAATATGGGGGACTCGTAAAAGACTTTTACACATTATCTCTTACACAACATTAATATCGATGGAAATATATTGGGTTCTTGAAGGACTTTTATACACCTAATAGATCTAAAGAGAAGAAGATCCACAATGTAACCGTACCCAAAAGAGATGGATCACTTCCATGGCTGAGCCTAAGAGAAACGTGTTATTTCTTGATTGAGCTCAAGGAAAATTAGATATTTCTCTTGACTAAGCCCAAGAAAAGTTGAGTTTTATTGGAGGTTTTTAGGATATTTATATTTAGGTTTATCTCCTACCATATAATTTAGTGAAGAAAATGCTACAGTGGATTAAAAAGAAAATAAAATAGTATAACTAGTTTCTCATATTGTTGATTCAAATTGTATTCTTGGTATCATATGAAAAAGTAGCAATGTAGCCATTGATAAGTTCATATTTTGTACCCAAAAAAACAGAGAATCACATGCATATGTCACAATTGCTAGTTTAACTAATATATATAAAAAAAGTCATACGAGCTGATAGATCACCTACTCAAATCTAAACAAACAAATTTAGATTCAATCACTTATTGAAGAATACATTAAAAAAAAAATCTTGATCAATCATTTTAAATTTAATCACATTTTTTAAAATGAGATGTTGCATTACTTGTTTCACAGAAGGGTTACTTGATTTACTGAAATTTTTAGTCATTTCCAGGAACCATCAACTTATAATTCATTTAACCATATTTTACTCAAAAAGTTGCATTTTATCTCATTTTACCAAGAGATAGCTTTCTCTACACAATTAATCACACTCCTTATGCATGATGAAACTATGCAAATACATATGTGTCCTAAACAGCTTTTTATATTTTTGAGAAAAATAAAAAATATTTTTAAGAAATATATTTTCGATGCAATGCGGTCAATTTACACCCATTTCATAATCTCCAAGTCTTTCGCTTGTCATATTCATATTTATGATTTTTTTAAAAAATAATATAAAAAAGAAATATAAAAAAATAGAAGAAGAAACAAAAGGAGAGAAAAAAAATATTAGTGAGTGAAATGAGAGGGACAAAAAGAAAGAGGGACCAAAATAGAGTTTCCCCCATTTCTTCTTCTTTCTCCGACAGTACAGGCGGGATCATGATGTGATGCCTGGTATGCTATCTTTTTTTCTATTCTTTTTCTTAATATTGGATCTGCAGCTTAAATCTCATCAATTAATTACTCTTAATTAGGTTTTTGATGTGCCGTGAATGATTCGAAATCCGGCAACAATGAATCTGATGAAAATGGATGAAGGATGGGTCTGGTTGTGTTGTCTTTCTTTTGGTGTTTAGGCTGAATTATAGTGATTATAAGGTAAATAAGATGGGGGATAGACTAGAATGATACTTTGATAAGTCGATCTGGACGCCACAAAGATCAATCTAGGATTTCGACGCCACACTCTTTGTGATTGAAGAGTGATAAGTCAGGTAGGGTTCTTCACAAAATTAATTTGGAAGAACAACTCGTAATTCTGTTAATTGAGTTTCAAATATTGGCCAAAAGTGCTTTATTACATATTCTGATACTATATTTATAACTGGAACATCCCTCCAAAGTTAGGAAAAATTCAACATGGCGAAGTCAAGCCCAAAAAATAGACTTTGACAAACTAACCTAGACAAATTAACTAGCACACGTTTTTTGACCTTTCTAACATAAAAGGACCAAATTTAAAACAACCATATCTTCTTACACAAAAGTCCAATGCAATCATGGTTGGACAATCTAGAAAGAACATGTTCTGAACTTGAAATCCACCTAGATTAGTCTTGTTTTCACATGCAATGGATGACTTCAAATTCAGGTTCAAATTCATTTGTTTTTCGACCATAAACGAGATCAATTCCTTCACTTATTTGCATATCAACCCAAATTCAAGTAGCCCAGCATCAAAAGAACCATTAAGGGCTTTTCCCATCTCCAAGTTCCAATTGTAGGCAAATAAACATCCTTGAACCAATTTCAAATTGATTGCTAATTTTTAACTCCGACACAGCTTCAATCATTCCAATTTCACTTGTTAAGGCCCTTTGTAGTTGTTTCGCTCTCGCTCTTGTCATTGGACCATCTGAATCCTCTTGCATATTAGTTTTAGCTTTACAAGATGGATTATAATTCCCATGATGCACATCAGTTTTGAGTAACACGAAATTAGGCATTGATTCATTTCTTCTTGATAATACTTTCTTTGGCAGTCATCTTTTATAACATTCAATCTCTCTTTAATCCATTAAGTTCATAATGCTGATTATCTTTAATACTATATTTTGGTTTTTAAATTTTGCTATTTTTTTCCTTTTATATACCATGTACTCAAGAAAAAAAAGTTTAAATCCAACCTAACATGAATACTAATACTTGATGCGGATGCGGATGCGGATTAGTTCATAATATAGTTTTTAAAATCAAAGAATTTATTAGAAGTGTCCATTTGATCAATTACATGATCAAGGGGAAAGTAATCCAATGATGCATTTAATAGATCTATTTAAAGTATTTGGACTAAGATAAATTTTAAAGAAAGTGGAACTAGTGACAATTAAATTTTAATTAATTTGATTTATATGTAAGAGAAATTTGATCCATCTACAATATGGAGCAAATTATTTCATAATAGTGATATATCTAAATGGAGCATGTGACAACCTCAATTAATTAACTGTTTCTATGTATTTTATCTATTTTATATTAGTTTAGAAATGTGTAAAAACATTTAAGGCAATAAAATTATTTATATCAAATAAGTTTAACAACTCCATAATTCTCTTATATAATGTAAAAATAAAGATAATTATAATTAAGTTTATAAAAATACAATGTTGTAGGAGTGGTTTGATTTCTAGGACCACCACCAACATCTAAAACAAATTGATGATATTGCATTGAGGCTTGTGGCCTAGCGATTCTGGTAGGGTTTTCCTGTCTCTGCATCCCGGGTTCAAGCCTCAGCGTACAAGTTTGTCACCCCCGCGATGCCGTACCTGCCTGCTGGGCTTGCAGGGTGTTCAGTGGATCCGGGGATTAGTTGTATTGCGTGTAAGCTGGCTCGGACACCCGGGTTATCAAAAAAATAAAAAATATATAAAATAAAAAAAGAATTAGTGATATTTGCAAGCTCTTGCAGATAAATTCCATCAAATGGATTGAAGATTCATATTTGTAAGTTTCATTTATATGACATTGTTATAAGTAAGTTTCATAGTTGTTTTCTCAGAACAAAAGAAGAGGAAGAGTGTTTTACTCTTTTTTATATTTGACATAAACAATTGTTTTGATTTCTACATTCACGTGCTTAGCCTCTGCAGAATTGTTTTTTAGCATTCATACATTTATAAAACATTTCTTCTGGTTCTTCAAATTTTTAATCTTCATACATGTCCCTTCCGTATTAAAGTGATTAAAAAAAAAAAAAACAATGACTACAGTCTTATTTTGCATGGAAAATAATACGCATTTAATTTTTGTGTTTGGTGACATTATTTGTACAAATGCTCATTTTATTTTATTCTTCTCTCTGGCAACATTTCTTGGAGTGTTTTTATACATGCACACATTTTTCTTTTTTTAAAAAAAAAATATTTATTATGCATCTTTATGATTTTAAAATATTTTTTGTTGATAAATGATATAAGATATACATATTACATGTTCATCTTTGAAGTCCCCAAGAGGCGTAGCGTGATGGCAAAGAGCTTGAGATCTACACAGCAGGTCTCGAGTTCGAGTCAGGACGTGCACCTCTTGTAAGAAAATAGAACAGCTGGGTTTTACTAGCTCATCTGGGCTCACAAAGTGCGCTTTCCAGGGGTGGGGTTTCCTCGAATCCAAAAAAAAATGTTCATCTTTGAAATATACATTTTTTAAAAAAAAATTGGATAACTTTAATTAATTCATTTTTCATTGATAAATAACATGACAAATGGTTAATGGATTGAAATAGGTGTGTTCCAGTTGGGTAAATCTAAAATAAGGCTCAAGATGTAAATAAATTTATGGACAGTCATTCCTGCCGAGACACATCAAAAAACACAATGACGACGAAAACAATATGCTAATAATATGAAATATTAAATATGATGAAATTAAGGATATACAAAAGAGTTGATGTTAACAAATTATTATATATATATATAAAAAAAAAAACCTATAAGATGTGGGTTTTTACCCTAGCACTAGATATATATTATTATTGATTGTTATTGTAAAATTATCCATTCGTCATTTTATAAAACAAATTGGATGTTACTGAGTTGAAGGTAATTTGATCTTTTTCAATAGATAATTGGTCATTAAAAGATTTTCATTAGTATATATGTCTTTTTTTAATATTTTTAAATAGTAAAATAACTTATTTATCCTTATAATAAAAAAAATAAAATTATGAACCAGTGGTTTTTCTATCTTTTTATTTTTTTAGAATACAATAAAATCACACTTTTGCCCTTAGAAACAACAAAAAAACAAGAGACATATTCAAGGGCTTTTTTCCCTTTCACATAGGTTTTTTCTTTTATTCTAGATTCATTTAGAGTATTTTAGTCTTTTATGTTAAATAATTAATTCTTTATTCAACAAAGCTAATGGCGTGTGATCTTTACATGCAAATGGATGGAAGGCCCCAGTGCCTTCTAGACGGTGTGTGTGGCGCCTCCCTATAGTCAAATCTATCCTTCTTTCGTGTTGTTGAAAACATCGTCATGTCCTCTTTTTCTTTGTTCAACGCGTTACAGAGACTAAAGGGTGGTTTGGCGTTGGTGCTCGTTTTTTTTTTCTTTCTTTTCCCTTTTGCCTTAAAAAATACATGTTGGTCTCTTTGAGTATTTCAATTTCAATACTTATTTTTGTGATTTTTGGTTTTTGTTTATGGCTTTTTTATAGAAGTTTTGTTTGTTTTTAATTTAGTTCTTTAATTACAATTTGTTATAAATTATTTTCTAATTTGGTGCTTATTCTTTTGATTTTTATTTTTTTTCTTGGCTTTTTTGTTAAAGTTTTATTGGTTTTCAATTCATCTTTTAATCAAAGTTTATGGTGTATTATTTGTTTTGTAATTTGACCCTTATTCTTTTGATTTTTTTTCCTTTGTTAAAGTTATTTTTCTTTTCAATATAACCCCCAATAAAAAAAAATTGGTTTCCCTGTAATTTATTTTTTATTTTAATTTTCACCATTATTCTTTTAATTATAATTTTTTGTTTTGTGTAATTGATTTTTTTTTCTAATTCAATTCTTCGACATTTGATTTGTTAGGAATTGAGATTCATAGTTTTTTTCACTTATGATGTTTCTGGTCTAATGACCTAGTTCATGTATTTGAAAAGTTAATACAGATCAACATCCTTTTTTTGGCTCATTTTTTTTTAATTTTATCGTTTGATATTATTTTTATTTTTTTAAGAAAGATTGGTTTTGTAGTTATTTTAAATTTCTTTTCTATCAGGTTATCTCGTTCTTATGAGTAGGCTGTAAGTTTTGTAGTCATTTTTTAAATAGAGGTTTTTTTTTTAATTTTTTTGTATGTAATTAATTTATTTAAGGTGTTATTTTAATTCATCCATAAATTGTTTTGTTTTGTATAGATGAACTTTATTTTTTTAAAATAAAAATATTTATTTTTAGATAATATTTATAATATGTACAGCCTTGATAATATTTTTTTCTTTTATTTTTAAATCAATATCATATATGTGTTTATTTCTATTATCATTTGATTTAATAAAAAAATTTATTTTAATAAATAAATTCAGCAAACCCAACAAAGTAAATGTCTCATGTTACGGAATCAAGTATCTTGATCTACATTCATTTCTTGATTTTTTTAATTTCACTTTTAGTTATTGTTAATGATTTTTTTTATTTACATAAATAATTATTGATTTATTTAATTAAATATTTGCATAAATTTTATGATTTATATTTCTTTGAAAAAATTTTATATATCCAAAATGTTTTATAAAAAAATATACAACTCACGCCAAAACATAAATCCAAGAGCTAGCAATCATTCTATATATGAATACGATATGGCACATGCAACTAGATCGATAGCTACAAGATACCACGCTGTCAAATTAAACACGGGTGGGGCATGGAAATTAATCAATCGTTGCTTAATTAACTTCTTGCGTGTGGATATATACCAACAAGTCAAAGAAATCATAGTTTAGCCATTGAAAGTTGGAATTTGGAAGTTGTCCGTACTCTGTATAAAATAATTTAATCAATAATTAATTGTATACTGTATACTGCCAAGACGAAGGTTGTTGGCATGTGTTGTTGGAAAACTTTGTTTAAAGAAAATGGTTAATCGGTGTATTTGAGTTTATATTAAAAATGAGTTTTTCTGGATTAAAATTTTATTGGAATTTAAATTTTAACATTAAATATTAACATGATTTAAATAAATTATAAATAAATAAAAAATTAATCTCAAAAAATTCTTAATTGACATATTTTGGTGAAAACCAAAATCCTTTAAAAGAAAATTCCATTTAGAAATAAAACAAAACTTTCTTAGTATTTATAAAGTGAGAAGTTGAGAAGTTAAAATTAAACTCAAAGAATACTCATGCTTTTAGAAGGGAGAAGTCTTTACTCACACACGCCTGATGACCTAGGTCATGCTCGGGCTTTTCGTTTGATTTTGAGTTTATTGTAAAATAATATTTTGAATTGTAATAGATTATTTTTTGCCAACTAAAAATTGAAATTGAGTCTGGTTTATGAAGAATTATTTTTTCTAGCTTATTGTTTTCTCAAGTCCAACCCATGAATGTTAACACCTGAGTAGTCTATTCCAGAAGCATTTTTGCAAATTCAAACAGTTTTTTCAGCTCGAAAATTCAAATTTATAGCAAAAACATTTAGGTTACTAATAAAAAGTTGATAATTATAGGAATTAATTCAGATTATTACCATAATTAATTCTTTAACTTTCTAGCACCCAAAATCCACTTAAAACAGAGGTGAAGGAAGAGTTTCCTTCAAGTTTTTTCAGATTTTTACACACACACACTTAATCACCTCATTTTTAATGTTTTTCTTCTCTTTTTATGCTTTGATTTTTTTTTTCTAAATCTAGAGCTTAGATTCACTTTGTTGAGATATAGTCTTTTACTTTGCTTCAAAAACTTTATTTAGAAGTGTATCTAAATTAAGATGGTATTATTGAAATCTTGGAAGACTTATTATAAACATCATTTGCACTAAAAGATGAGAAATAAATTCTTAAAGATAAATGATTAATCATAGACAATAACAAAAGTTTCACTATTTTAAAGTTCTTCAGCAAGTATCTTTTTTTAAAACTTAAATATATTATATGATTATTTTACATGTTGGCTTTGTTTTGATATTAATTGTAAGTTATATACATGTATATCATAAATTATGTTTTTACATGCTTATATTAATATCATAATGTACTAGGTTTATCAATTGGGAGACAATGTCAGTATTACTTAATTTGAATTTACTAAGTTTGCGTCCTAAAAGAAAGGTGAAGTGTTATAACAGGTATTTCATCAATGAACATGTGTTTCAAACTGAAAAGTATGGTCATGGTAGAAAGACATATAACGGTGGGATATGTGTTAAGGGATCGACTTCTAATGAGTTTAAAGTTGAATATTATTGCAACTTGGAAAAGGTTATAGAATTGCAATATCATAGCAAATAAAATAAAGTCTTTTTATTCAAACATTATTGGTATGATACAACTGACAAAGGTATCATAATGTATTCCTATCATGGTTGGTCAAAATAAATACAAAAGCTAGACTCCGTAATGTCGACAATGTCTTTGTTTTTGCCAAGCAATGTCAGCAAGTTTATTACGCATATACTCCTTCCTTTAAAAATGAACGTTCAAGAGTTCATTGATTATCTATAATGAAAACCAAACTCAGTGGTTGTGTCTAGGTTGTTTATGATGGAAATCATGAATTGACTGTGGGAGATGATGTCTTTCAACTTAAAAAGTTAGTTGATCTATATCGAGTTGCTCTATCTAATGACTTGAAAGAAAATTCAATTTTTTGCGTAGCCGAAAATACTTTGGTTGATGCTGATGTTAAGGAGTTAAATGATTTTTTGAGAACTAGCGGATATACATAAGTCGATGAAAATAATGATAGCGATGAAATCAACATAGAAAATTATGATGGAGATGACGAAATTAAAGAAAAAGAAAAAGACAATTCTGATTAATTTATACAACACGATTGTGTAATGACATAAATCATAATGTAATATTTCTGGAAGAAATTAACTTTAATGTAATTATAATGACGTTAATTTATTATGAAATGACAAGGAAACATTAATTTTATGTAATTTTAATATTCTATACAGAACTTGTGTTAATTATAATGTAATATTTCTGGAAGAAATTAACTTTAATGTAATGATAATGACGTTAATTTATTATGAAATGACAAGGAAACATTAATTTTATGTAATTTTAATATTCTATACAGAACTTGTGTTATTATGTTGTGTGTGTTGCTGTGATTTTAAGTATTTGTAGGATGGATAAATAAGGAATACAGATACAATCTGGCAATAAAAACTATTGTACACCGATGAAAATATCAATGGACTACAAAATACAAACAGATACACTGATGAATTAAGGTCGTCGACATATTCAACAGAGCATTAGATCTTTTCACCTCCCAATTGCATTGTTTATTATGTTCAATATAGAGGGTATCGCCGACGGATTAAGTCTGTCAGTATATTCTAAAAAGTATTGGAATTGTTCCCCTCTCAATCATATTGTTCATTATGTTTAATACAGAGGGTATCATCGATGGATTAAGTTTGCCCGTATATTCTAGAGTGCATTGGAACTGTTCCTCTCTCAATTGCATTTTTCATTACAAATGGTACCACCAACAATAATAGTTGGCGGGTTTTTGAGATTTTTTATTAAATTGATAATTTTAATTAGACTTTACAGATGGAGAAATTAGCAAAAATATTAAAATTTTAATTTTTGATTTTATGATGGTAAAGACATTGGTAATATTTGGTGGGTTTCTGAATTTTTTTATTAAATTAAAAATTTCAATTAGACTTTACAGATGGAGACACCGATGGAAAAATAAAAATATTAATTTTTAATTTTTCGATAGAAAAGACGTCGGTAATTATTTAAGTATACATAATATATGGCTGATGGATTGAGTCCATCGATATATTCCAGAAAGCAGTGGAGTTGTTCACGTCTCCATAAAATTGTTCATTGTGTTTAATTCATATGGTAAAACCGACAAATTAAGTTCGTCGATATATTCCATAAAGTAATGGGACTATTCAAATTTTTATGTCACTTTTAATTATTGTTTCTTATATACGGATTTACAGATGAAATGAAAACTTATCGATGATATTTGGGGGGGTTTTGAAAATTTTCAATAAAATTGAAAATTTTAATTAGATGTTACAGACAGAAATACATACGGAAAAATTAAAAATATTAATATTTAATTTTCCATCAGTAAGACCATCAGGAAAAAAAAAAACCACAAATTAAAAGACCAGAATCCCTCGTATCATAACAGACAGGATGGCTTTCATCTTCCTCTTCCTCTTCTTCTCTCTTTCTTTGTGCAAATATACACCAACATCCTTCTATTTCTTTCTCTTCCCTCTCTCCTTCTCTCATCAACTCCTTCTTTTCTCTTCTCTTCTCTTCTGCTCCACGCGAATGTATGTCTTCTCCTCTCTCTACTTCTACTAACTTCTCTGTTTTTTTTTTTTGTTAATTAACATACTATTCAAAAAAAATTCGCTTCTAAGTTTCAATCATAACAAAATCAAGGTAAGATTTTTTTCTTCTTCTTTTCTAGTATTTTTTTAATTATTTTTCTAATTTTTTTATTCTTAATAATTATATGAATGTTGTTATTGGAATTTTTTTTAAAATGAGAACAATTTTGTTGAATTTTAGTTGGATTTAGTTTTTCAATTTTGTTGTTCAAATTCTATTAAATGTATAGGATTGATTTTAATTATTATTATTATTAGTTAATAATATTCTATTAAAATTAATAAATTTAAAATATTCTTGGTTAATAATAATTGATTATCATATATTCATAATTATAAGTTCAATTCAATAACAAGTTAAAGTTATAAATTTAGATTGATTTTTATATGATATATAATATAATATTATTATGACAACAATTTTATATATAACCTAATTATAGAAAAGAAGCTTTTCAATTTATAAAGTAAAATCCTAGTTAAAAATAATCTAAAAACTAAGTTGAGTGAACTATTTACTCAATGACAAGGAAACAAATTGAATAAAATCAATTGGTTTGTGACAATCTAATTTAAATTGTTATGTATTTGCAGGTTTATAAATTTTGGGTAGTCTCTCATATACGAGAGGTGCTGCTGATTTTTTTAAAAAAATAGAAATAGTATACGGTATCTTAATCCTTTAATTTATGTAGATGCCTAGGGAAAATTCAATAGCACGTCATACGGACATGATCACTTCTAGTTCTTCTACCAGCATTTCTGACGACCATGAGTCATTAAATGCCGACCAAAAACAAGCACCTTAGACACAGGCAGTAACACTTGACATGGGCTCAACGAGTGCGATGTTGCCATGTTGAAGGGGGTCCCTTCATAGCGAGAACCATTTACCTGGAAGTACTATGATCAGCGAAAGAACGACATTTTAATGTAACTTTGTTTTCCCTTCACAACAACATGTTAATAATTTTTGAAAAAATAATTTCAATTAACGAATGCAATTTCAAGTTTATAAAATTAAGGTTGCTAGAACTATAACATCATCGATAAAAATTCTATTGTTTCAATGGAGTCAAGTTTTTAAACATCCTAAATGGAAACTTATGATTGATGCATGATTCAGAAGGTTTAAAGTTACTATTAAATTAAATATTTTTTATGTTAATGTGATTAATTTATTAATATTAATGAAAATTTTTCTTTTACAAATTTTAACTCCAAGAAAAAATTTGAATGGGATAGAGCTGAAAATGTTATTACAAGGAGGGTCTAAAAGAATCACGTTGTAATTAGGAAAAATTAGAGTCAAGATAAAAAAAAAAATTTAATCCTTTTATTTAGTTTTATTTTTCATTTACTAACAGATAATTCATTTGTACCATATAGGTTGCATGATTTTTGGTACAAGGCATGAAAGAAAGCAAAAAAATATACGAAAAGAGAGAGATTTCAGGTTGGAAGGAGGTGGTGGTTTGGAAGGATTTTAGACAGTCGTATGTCTTAAAGGCCAAGTGGGCAAAATATATTCAACACATGACATCCAAACATTTCATGTGACGATCAAACTCCAGTGCGGAGAACCAGAACCAACATGTTTATGGTTATGTTACCACGCACACCAGCGGGTCCGTTCTGTTTGTTTCACATGTAAAGCGAATGATAAAATTCTTTTTTAATTACATCCATTTTTTATTTGTTGTTTTTTTATAAATATATTTAACTAACAACAATTTTATCTTGCAGGCTACGGTTCTTGGACCAAGTCAAGCCCGATGGAGCTTTTTGTAGAAACGCACATGCAGATTGATGACTGCCAAAAAAGGTACAGCAACTCGTGAATAGTCGAGCTTAGCATTTTGTGGTATATTGGTTTTCAAAAAAAAATTTTTCTTAAGTTATTATTTTCTTTGAATTTGCTTACTTTTTTTTTCAAGATACACATAACACCTGGTTGAAGGAGAGATACAATGATGATCTTTTGACCCATCTGAATCTTGATCTGAATTTGTTGTTAGAGGCAGGATTATCCAGTGGACCTAATAGAAATCAAGTGTATTGTCTCTCTAACACTACGGCTGAGGACTTGCGAATGGTCTGCAGTGTTTCAACCATTAACTACTCACAATCAGTTTTGAGCACTCAAACTCCGGAGGCGATTTTAGACCAACGAATTCAAGCTTGAACGACCCATCTTGCTGCTGATTATGAACGACATGTGCTCCCTTTTATTCGCTCCGCAATCTCGGTAAAGACCCCCCCTCCTCCTCCTCCTTTAGCGCCTCTATTCTAGATCAATTGTATTTGAACTTATAAATTTTTAAATATGTAATTAGTATTTGATTTTTATATTAATTTAATTATTTTCTATTTTTGTTTAATAGATTTTTTAAAATATATATATTTTTAAATTATCACTGACGGAGTCACCAGCGAACTTAGTTCGTCGATATATTCTAGAGAGTTGGAAAAGAATTATTGCAAATTCCACTGATTTTCTATTTTTTAATAGATTTTTTAAAAAATCTAAAATATGACTGACGGGTTTATCGACAATCTAAGTCCATTAGTATATTTCAAAGAGTTTGAAAAGAATTATTACAAATGTCACTACCATTGTTTACTCACCGACAGAATAACAAATAGTCTTTTTGTAGTTATGTGTCAAATTCACTGAAGAAAATACCAACGGACAAAAAAATTATTGATGTGATGACATAAGGTTTTTGTAATGGTGATATGTTATATTCATTTATGAAAATATTAATAGAATGAAGCGGGTAAAAAAAACTTTGCATGCTTTTCCATTAGTAAATCCATCGGTAAAATTATTACCGACAAACTCACCGATAGACTACAAAAAACCGAAGAGAATTTTTTCAACATATTATTTCTGTCCATGAGACTGTTCAGAAAATTCATGCTGGCAGATTGTGAGTATAAATATCAACAGAAAATTCTGTAGATAAATCTAAAAATTATGGTTGTGTCCGTCAGCATCATGCAATATTCTTGTTGTGTGATTTTAAGAGATTAATAATTTTATTTAAAGTAATTTTACCAATATTGATTTTTTTCTTAATTAGAGGTGAGGTAGAATTTGTTTTAGTTTTGGTATTATATTGCAATTTTAGTATTGTATTAAGAATATGAAAATCAAATTTTTTTTTTAACAAATTCGTGTTTTTATATATTGTTATGGATATGGATTTATAATCCACTTTTTCCTATTTTATTTAAACTTTGTTAGTGAAATCAACCAAATTTTAGAATCAAACAACATTGAACATCGACTAATGCTATAGATTTTACTTTCTGTATTTGGATCTGTTTAAATATCATCCTTTTCTCAAATAAAAGTGTAAAATATAAAATTTGTTGATAATAAAATTAAATTTTAAGAAAATTATGCTTCGCATCTTGTAATTTAGTTTGTTTTTCACTTATCTGCTATACTTTAAAAAATTACAATTTACATCTTAAATTTTATAACACACATAACATTTAACATATTTTCGAAAACAAAATCAACAAAAAATAATTTATTACTTCCAAGATTAACATTATTTTTTATTCAATAACTAAAGATATTAAATATTATATTTTACCATTAAAAAAAAAAAAAAGAGCCCCCACCTTCAACCTTTTCTCCTCTCTTCTCTTGAATTGCTTTGAATATTTTCAGAACAGAAGGATTGGAACCCTGGCTCCGATGCTGCTCCCTAGTGTTTTTCACAAAGGCTTGATCCGCCAAAACAAAAGTATTGGCTCCTCAACTTCTTACTAGTGGAACTTTCTTTTCTTTCACATTTGGTGTTCCATCATCAAATAATATATATTAGAAGTAGAAACGGCATCACTTTCAAGTAAAACACCCTTTTGTTTATCCAATGAACTCGAGCGTGATCGACCTGCAATAGTTTCTTGTGGCAAGCCTTGCATGGCACCATCACCATGCATTATCCCTGAGGCTAGCATTCTCTTGGCCGCCGGACTGGACTGATCACTCCTGGCATAAAATGTCATCGTATTGTTAGGAAGCGATGAAGCATTTGAAAATCGCTGACGAAGTGGGGTTGGAGTTTTCTCTGAACTACTGCATATCTTGCTCGAAGCCACCAAACCCTGATCGATTGATTTCCTTAATTTTTCTGGATTTTTATCTTTCTGCTGTGACCATTGGAGTCCCCTTTTCAATTGTTGAGCTGCATGGTTGAGAGAATCTCGTTTCTTGTTAACTGTTGAACCTTGGTTGTAATTGGTTTGGTCACTAAGATTATATTAACAACAAATCATGAAAATTAATTTTAGGTTTTTTTAAGGGTTATATAAAAAAAAAACAAGAACGATTAATTTACAACTTGAACCTAAACAAAATCGCATCTCAAATGAAAAGAGAATAAATTAACTAAACACAAAAAAAAAAATGAGGTTTTGATTTTGGTAAGATTTTGTGTTTGCTGGGAGGAGAAAGAGAAATTGAGTCGAAAATAAGAAAAAATAGTTTCTGAATGTGAGAGAATCGTCAGTCGAGGAGAGAAAAGTGGTTTTTTTAATTTAATATATATATATATATATATATATATATATATATATATATATAAAGATAATTTATATAGTTATTTTATTGGATTTGAAAATTTATATTGATACAGAATGTAAACTATGTAAAGTATATCGAATAAATGAAAAAACAACCTAATTAACTACGGGATCTTAAATATTTTTCCTTTAAAATAGGCAAGATATTGAGAATAATTTTAGCTTAATTTTTTTTAATTAATCATTAATATCTGGATCAGTTTATGTATATTTTGACTAATTCTCGAGGTCCTGAAGTTAATGACCATGTAAGTCTCCAGTCAAGAATTGAGGTATGGTAAGGGATAGGGTGGGCTATAGTCTAGGTCATGATTTTATCAATATTTTTTTACTAGTTTTATACAAAAAAAAATTTCATAATTCTCGATTGAGTTATCAAAAAATTCTGAAAATTTGCATGAAGTCTTCTAATATGATGCTTTAACTTGAGTTAAAGCATCATATATTAACTCCCTAATTAACTACGGGATCTTAAATATTTTTCCTTTAAAATAGGCAAGATATTGGGAATAATTTTAGCTTAATTTTTTTTAATTAATCATTAATATCTGGATCAGTTTATGTATATTTTGACTAATTCTCGAGGTCCTGAAGTTAATGACCATGTAAGTCTCCAGTCAAGAATTGAGGTATGGTAAGGGATAGGGTGGGCTATAGTCTAGGTCATGATTTTATCAATATTTTTTTACTAGTTTTATACAAAAAAAAATTTTATAATTCTCGATTGAGTTATCAAAAAATTCTGAAAATTTGCATGAAGTCTTCTAATATGATGCTTTAACTTGAGTTAAAATTTCAGAATTTTTTGAGAAATTCAGAAATTTGATGAAAAAATTACAATTTGATCAGTTTTACGTTATTGGGTGTAATTTTTAATCCGACCATCAGATTGAGCTAAAATTTTACAAGGGATTTTAAAATATATTGAATAAAATCTGGTTAAAATTTTAGGATGAACGGAGCTTGGTAGTGCTAACAAAAAAAAAGGTCAAATAAAAGCAAAACGACTCATTAAGAGTAAAATGATTATTTGCCATTAAAAAATAAAACAAATCAGCTCTTCCTTCCTTTTATATGTTGTTGACTGAGCAAAAGCAGAATAGAAAAATTAAGAAAGAAAAGAAAAGGTTAGAGAGAAATAGAGAAAGGTAAGGGAAAAACATAAAATCCAAGGGAAAAAAATAAGAAAAGTGAGAGAATAACTTTGTAAACTTCCAAAGTCCAACTTATAAAACACTAATTTAAGAAAGAATCAAGTGAAGGAAGGAGGAATTGAGAGAGAGAGAAAAAAAAATTAATTACTTTGTTTTCTAATTGACATGAGATTGTTATTTTATCCCGGTTGAAAGGTTGATACAATATCGATTCAGATTCGATTATAGATGAATTATATTTCATAAAACATCGAAGGATGTAATTTTAATAGTGAATTTATTTTTACTTTCACTTCAATTTTATGTACTTTCAAATTTATTTTTTAATATTTTGGGTAGTGTATTTGAATTAAAACTTTATTGTTAACTTTAAAAATTCATGTATATGATTTAATAATTGATCTTAAAAAATATTTATATATTTATTTAATAGTCCAAGGCAGGAAAAATTCCTAGTTCCGCCCTTGTCTCCAGTGACCGTGAGATTTATAGTACTCAAACTGGTGATATTTAGGGAGCAAATTCAGAGTTTAACCAATTAAACTATATCCCTCAGAATAAATTTTAATGTTTATTAGAATGACTTATTGTTCTTATAAATTTTGAAGGAATATTGTTTTGGTTAGAAAAGTTTGGACTTTAAATTAAGGCGAGACAATATTACTAAGCTCTGAACTACGGCTTTTTTTGGCCAATTTATATTCTAAGTCTTCGGACAATATATATATATATATATATATATATTATAAATATAAATAAATAAAAAAAATAAAGTTAATGTCGTTAACGTATATATTTTATTATGTCATGTTTTTTCTCTTGAAAAATACTTAATGTAATTTTTTTTACGTGATAGATATGCAAAATGATTATGATAAGTACAATAAATTTAAATTAACAAATTATTACAGATAATTTTTCAGCTTGGGAAAATTCCATGGACACCTCTAGGAAATTTCAACCTTTTCCAAGTTTGTGAAGCCCTATGTCAAGAAACAACGATATTGTTGGACAATTCCTCAAAATCTTTGCACCATGCTAACTTGTCAATTACGAATTGATACGTTTTCCAAATGTTTGCATTCTTTTAAATATAGTGATCACTAAGTAGAAGAAAATTAATAAATACAAAAGAAAATATTAATGAAATTTTTTTATTAGTATATCTATTGCGGTGATATTTACCAACCAAATTTTTTATTGTTAAATCTGTCAATAAACACCGACATGAATATTCTCTCAGTATATACTAAAAAAATTATATTGAGAAAAGAAGAAATAAAAAATAATCCAAATAATTCGATAATGTGTAAGTTTTATAGACGATGTTATCGATAGAATTAATTTGGCAGTATTTAATGTATAATTTGATGACAACAATTTTATTTGATCAATTTGGTATTTGATGTTTCGGTAATTTGTTTTCTATGTCGATTTTGATCATCATTCTTTTGATTTTTTTTGTCATTTTGCTAAATTGATTTTTCTTTTCAATTTCATCCTTCAATCAAATTATATAAAATTTATTTTGTATTTCAATCTTGACTTTCATCCTTTTAATTGCTATTTTTATTTTGAATACTTTTATATAATTGAAATTCTTTTTTTTTTCAATTTCATCCTTCAATATTTAATTGATTAGGAATTAGGTTTCATGATTTCTCTATATAGGATGCTTAGTCTAATAATCCAGGTCATGAGTTTAAAAGTTAACATGGATTTATAGTTTTTTTTAATAAAAAATGGGATTTATAATTTTGTTTTATTTTCTATCGGGTTATTCTGATTTCATGATTTAGACCACGAGTTTGGTGGGATATCTCAGGTTGACTTAACCCTACTTACTGAGTTTATAGGTTTTTCATGTTAACCCGGGTTGACCAAGACTGATTTTTTTACATCTTTTTTTACCCTATTTTATCATGATATATTTAATGGGTTGTGAATTGATCTATATTGTTTGTCTCCCTTTAAAGAATATTTTTTTCTCTAGGTTATCATGATGAATTTGTTTTTTATTTTAAATTTGATTCATATGTTGTTGTTGACTTTTTTCTTGCTCAATTAAAATAAAACCAATTTATTCAATCTAGTCGGATGTATAACCCGAGTCATGAATTTATTTTTTAAAAAAACATATTTATGATACCTAAACATTATTTTTATGAAAAAAAATATAATTTAACCCCACAATAAACCACGATAACCTAATAATATAGCCCATGTGGTTCCAAAATAGATAATTAAATCCTAGACATATTTCAGTTTTATGACAGCCTACATCCCTTCGTTCAAAATCAATTTTAATTGATGTTAAATTGATATGTGGATATTGTTCATCGATCAAGCATACGAATGTGATTGTTGACCATTATAAAATGTTACATGTCTTTAAGCTTTGAACTTATTAACAGTTGAAGGTGGTTTTACTTCCTCACCTGGATCCACAAAATATGCTTTCTAAGAGGTGAGGTTTCCTTGAATTCAAAAAAAAAAAAAGGAAAGTTAAAGGTGGTTTTGAATGAAAAAATAAAGCACCGAGTGGCTCACGAAATAGAAATTTTAAGGGCCTAATTCTACATTTTAGACAATGTTGTGTCCTTAATAGTCTTGCAGCCCAACTGGAAGAAGCAAGCAGTACTGGCACCGTTTGCATTTTAATTGACTGCTCACTGTGCATGCGTGAATTGTAATTCCTGCATGCCTGCACAGTGACATTGTTGCCAGCTTGGTCACTGGGCTGGGTCAGCTGGATAAGCTCATCTTATATGGCTGGACTGGATCCAGTCCCCATTAAAAATTAGAGAACTGTTGAGACTGAGGTAGGCCTTGATATAAGGCTCATCCAGCCTATTTTGATTTTTTTGGGTTACGCGTGAGTTTTGCAAGTACACCTCATGCCTCTTATTTTTTTCTTACCTTTTATTTTATTTTAATATCTAAGTCAAATGTGCCTTTTAAAATATCCGAAAATTTTTGAAAAAAAATTGAGGACCCTTTTGAATTCATTTATGGGTTCTTACATGTTTTTTTTTATAACTTTATCTAATATTGAATTGCAAATACTGTGAAATATGAATTTGGTACTAGTCTTTTTTTGTTTTTTTCTTTTCTTTTCTCCAAAATAAAAAAAAAAGGAGGCTCCCTCATTGCAAAAAACAAAAAATATGTTTTGCTTTCAATTCAAAATTTTACTTGTTTATTCAGTGACGTCAGATTCAGGAATATTTGTATTCACTAATATCAGAATTAAAAATACCTTCAATATTCACTCATGTCAGAATTATAAATTGGAACACTATAATTGAAAAATATTATGGACTCCAACATTCATCGACTCCAAAGTAATGAATACCATATTTTTTTAAGTAATATTTATCAATGCCAGGGTTGGAAGTATTTGTAGTTAAATATTCAAATGACACTAGAGTCATGAATATTATAAGCAAAACATTAAAAGCAAAATACAATAAATTCTTAGCAATTTAAAACAAAACCAGCAATACAATCTACCTCAGGTAGGACACTTAAATGATGATAGTATCTTTTTTTTTGCATAATCAGTCTCGTACCATAGAATCTTTATTGACTAATTAGGATTTCTAATGGCCATAATACTAAATGATGACTTCTTAAACCATATCTTTTTACCATTTAAGAATAAAATGTTAAATATCTGTTATATTTATCAAAATTTTTAAGACCGTTGCGATGTCAGGTGCGATGCAAGAAATGCAATTGATAACAATTTTTATTTGCTAAAACCTCTTTTATTTATTGTTTTGCAATTTCATTTCTCATCTCCTTTTCAAACCTTTTATATATATATATATATATATATATAATTTCTTTCGTTTTTTTCTAAAAACAAAAAAGTTCTCTCTTTTTTCAGGAATTTGTTTTTAAATTAGAAAAAAAAATGAGACAAAAAAATATTGAAAGGTAGCAACGGATTTGAATGGTGGAATGGAATGTTAAGAGAAGTAAAACATCTATTTCAACATTTCTGTTTTTTTTAAAATAACAAGCTTGCTAATTTTGTACCATCTTAAATTTTTCTTAACCCATGTATCTTTTTTTTTTTTGAGATCATTAATTAATATTGGCTTTGAAGATCATCCAAGAATACAATTTATATTAGATAATTTTTTATATCATAATTATTAGTTCGAACAACAAAATCTATACATGCATAATTTTTTAATGCATCACATAGAAATACTAGATGTTTTTATAAATATTAATAGATTGAATATAATTATTTATAATTTGAATGATTTCTACAACTATAATAATACAAGATTTGGAAATAACTGAATAAGTAAGGCGCCAAAGACCAAGTGGATCTGCAAAATAGTACGAGCCTCTTGTCCAGTAACTAGTGAGTCCTGTTGGGCTAATGTCCATTGTTCTAACCCCCACGAAGTTTCGTGGCGTGTGAGTAGGCTTGGCGGCATCAATGAAAGTCCAAGCTATTATTGTCGTCAGAAAATCAGGAACAGAATCTTACTCCAGTACTTGCACGTGCGTGTGTGAAGCGTTTGCTGACTTCCCCGTTTGGTTGAGGTTGAATCCGGCCGACCCAAACGAAAAAACCAAACCAAAAATTCTTTTCAATTATCTCTCAACTTCATTATACCACTATTTAATCCTCCCCCTCCTTCTAATCTTCTGTTTTTGCTCACACTTTATCCAATTCATTGGTAAGTCCTCAAGATTTTTCTTCAATTTCATTACTGGCGAAGTTCTTAACTTTTCTTAAGAACTAGGGTTTCATTTCCGTAAACACGAGGAAGAAACTTTAGGCCTTGATTTCCCCTCTGAGTTTCTATTCTTTTCTCTATTTTTTTTTTGCTTTGAGATGAAAATGAAAGTCTTTGATAGCTTGTATGGTTCAAAGAACCCCAAATTGAAAGGGGTTTTCAATGGATTCTGTACTTTGATCTTTTTGTTTTTATTTTACAACCGGGTAGATATACTTAGAAATCCTTTTGTTGGTAAAATTTCAAGTCAAAGAGGTGTTTTTGGAGATGGGGCAAGGGGTTATTCGATTATTCATAGGGAAATGATTGAAGTCAATGCTAATTCATCGAGCTTGGCTAATGTGACTGGTGATCAAAATGACTCAAGCTTAAAGAATCAGGCTTTCTGTAGTGGGCTGATTAATCATGATGGGTACGCTAATGAATGCGAGTACATGAAAGCTAACCCGGATTGTTCGTCGGGTGGGTTCTTTGATTATATCAAGTTTTTGTATTGTGATTGTGGTGATTTTAGAATGTTGGGTTATGTGGTGTTGGGTATCTGGCTTGCTGCTTTGTTTTATTTGTTGGGGAATACAGCTGCAGATTACTTCTGTTGTTCCTTGGAGAGGTTATCGAATCTTTTGACATTGTCACCTACAGTTGCTGGTGTTGCACTCCTTCCGCTTGGGAATGGAGCACCAGATGTGTTTGCAAGTATCGCTGCCTTTGTCGGAAAGGATGCAGGTGGTGTCGGACTTAATAGTGTGCTGGGTGGTGCGGTGTTTGTTACTTGCATTGTTGTTGGGGCTGTATCATTATGTGTTGCGGATAAGGAAGTTCAGATTGACAGGAGATGCTTCATTAGAGATATTTGTTTCTTCCTTTTTACACTAATGTCGTTGTTGATAATTTTGATGGTTGGTGAGGTGAGTGTTGGAGCGGCTATTGCATTTGTCTTGATTTATGTGGTGTATGCAGTTTCTGTGGCTGCTAATGAGATGTTGAGGAAACATGCACAGAGGTTGAAATTGGATGCTGTTACACCATTGATTCCTGTGCGAGGAAGTATATTTTCACGAACGAGTGGTGAAGAGGATACAAACATTTATAGTTCTCTGCTTGACCTTGAGACTGAAAGTGACGTGCCCCATCTACCTTCTTCCCTGCCATCATGGATGTGGGCTTCGAATGTGGCCATTTATTCCAATCACGCATCAAAGATCAATTTGCTGGATGAAGAAGGGCCTCCGTGGGGCTGGACTGATGAGGGCATGGAAATCCGCAGTTCTTCATTTTCATGTTCCAGGCTGTTATCAATGATGGAGTTGCCATTGGTAGTGCCCAGACGGTTAACAATCCCATTAGTTGACGAGGAAACATGGTCAAAGCCATATGCTGTAGCCAGTGCTTCCTTGGCTCCTCTATTACTGGCATTCTTGTTGAGTAGCCAAGATGATGTGGGTTCTGAAAGCAGAATCATAATGTATTTTATTGGCACTGCAGTTGGTTGTGTGCTTGGTGTTCTTGCATATCAACATACAAACTCTGATCATCCACCTCAGAGGTTCTTGCTTGCCTGGGTATTAGGGGGATTTTTTATGAGTATTGTGTGGTTCTACATGATAGCTAATGAGCTTGTTGTTCTGTTAGTTGCATTTGGCCTAGTCCTAGGAATTAATCCATCAATCCTAGGATTAACTGTATTAGCATGGGGCAACTCGATGGGGGATTTAGTGTCAAATGTTGCATTGGCAGCGAATGGTGGTGACAGCGCACAGATTGCAATGTCCGGATGCTATGCAGGTCCCATGTTCAACACTCTTGTTGGCTTAGGTGTCTCAATGCTGCTAGGAGCCTGGTCACAGAGCACTGGTATATACGTTGTTCCTCAAGACAGTAGCTTGTTTTACACAATGGGGTTTCTCATGTTAGGATTAATCTGGGCGCTTGTTGTCTTACCTAAGAACGACATGCGCCCTAGCAAGATTTTAGGGATGGGCCTCATAGCTCTGTATGTGATTTTTCTTTCAGTAAGGGTGACCATTTCCATGGGATATTCAGTTAGTTGACCAGATGCTATCTTTTGGGAAGGGCAGAGTCCTCAAACTGTTATTGTCCCGACATTTCACTAGTAAAATTGCAATTATATCATAGCGCCTGTATAATCTTGTCATCACTTGCTGTCAAATTTTGAATGACCTCCCTTTTCAGGGGCTTACATTTCACATGGTAACAGGATTATTTTTATTTTAATTAATATGGTGTCGGGTTAATTTATATGCATATCGACTAAGTGTATCTCATTATCATTAATATTATATGCATCAAACTAAGAAAAAAAAAAGTGATCATATTAAAAAAAAATGTTTACTAAAAAGAAAAAAATTGATGTTGATACATTTCAATTTAACTAGGAGCGAAAAAATGCAACTTATGGGCATGAGCCCATGATAATTTTTAAAGAAATTTGATTAAAAGATAGAATTTAAAATGTTGAAGAATAAAATTAGAAAAAAAAATCAATTTAAAAAAAAAGCAATATTACCCAGGTTAACCTTTTAATCCTGTTACCTCGGTTATAAGTTCGGTGTAACCCAATTAGAGAAAATTATGACTCTCAATTTTTAACTAACTCAATGTTAGAGGATGAAATTGAAAAACAAATCTTTCAGAACAAAAAAAAAATAGTAATATAAAAGAATGAGGACACGATATCAAACAAAAAAAATAAGGGGGGTA
Organism: Populus deltoides; assembly: GCA_015852605.2. Lineage (NCBI taxonomy): Eukaryota > Viridiplantae > Streptophyta > Magnoliopsida > Malpighiales > Salicaceae > Populus > Populus deltoides. The sequence continues at coordinate 13,436,706 of CM027572.2, read as the reverse complement.
ATAACATTGATTGATTTAAGGGTAAAATTACAAAAAATCAAACATTTTACAAAATAAATCAAAATAAAAACCCAAAATTAAAAGAGAGAGGGTCAAATCTGAAATTAAAATAAAATAAGAGGAAAAATAACATTTCAATATTAGAAAACAAATTGAAAAAAAAATCCAACTAACAAAAGGCTAAAAAAAAAAAGAATGAGGACAGAAACTCTAAACAAAAAAAATAAAAGGACAAATAACATTCATTGATTCAAGGGTGAAATTAAAAATATCCAAACATTTTACAAAAAAAATCAAAACAAAAACTCAAAATCAAAAGAAAGATAAACAAATCTGAAACCAAAACAAAACAAAATTAAAATTAAAATTTCTATCAAAGGTGAAGTAAAAAAAAAAATTTAAGTTTTCAAAAGGAATCAAGATGAAAATCATACAAAAAAGGACTAAGTCACATATAAAAAAAAAGGACAATATGGATTTCTGATTAAGCAGTGCACTTTTCAAGAGGAAGAGAAAAAAAAAAAGTCACCGGAGCCAAACTGCTACATGCATCACCTCATCTAAACAATGACTCCATGAGCTTTTGAACGCTATTATGATTGGAGATTTTTCACCTCACAACACCATTGCACACACCACTTGAAATGCATAAAGCGATCTTAAGCGCTGACAGGTACATTATAAGCGCCAACAACTTTTCTTTTAAAAACATTAAATATTATTTTTAAAATATGAAATTCCCCCTATCTTAACCCTATAATTACAAAAATACAACAATGAAAAGACAAATAAGACATTAAACCCAAGTATAAAAATTTCTGACTCTAAGGGTAACCAAGTAAATGCATTGTACATTTATATATAAAATATTAATTACTAATTTTAAAATATAAAATTGCCCATTCCCATAAACTCAAAATAACCACGTTGAAAAGATGAATAAACTCATATATCTAAGTTTAAAAATTTCTAATTCAAGAGGTAACTAAATAAATTGACTATGCATTTCTAAAAGATGAACTTGCCCCTCTAACAAGGGTTGTTTTATTTTGATTTCAAGGGTATTCAAGTTAATACACTATGCAATTACAAAGCAAAAAGACTTCTTTGTTCTCAATAAATATTATAATGACCGATTGGTCCTCATACAATTATAATATTACCCTCTGAAGTCAAGCAAATGAGTTTTTTTGGAAGGTCAAAATAGTCATTATACTATTCTCGTTCACAGTACACTGAATATAGGTGCACAATGAATTCACCACCCCAATTAATTTTTTTTAAAAAAATTCTAGGTTTCATTTCTTATGTCATTTTTATAAGCAAATGTAGAAAAGAGAACCATAATGCTAGGATTTTTTGTCATTATTTTTTGAGTTAGAATAATTCAATGATACCTTCTCCCATATGCAGATCTAAGAGCTTCTTCGCATTGAATCGGCTCTGATGTTTAACATGTTCTTAACTACATTCAATACATCAGGAATTTATTCTTCTTCTTTTCAATGTTCGTGTGAGATCCAGAGCCCAGAAGTGTTTCAAGTGGTGAGAGACGAGTAATTAAAATAAATTAGGTTTATTGAAAAAGTTCTATATCTAATTGGTAAATTACATTTCATTTCTCCTTCTTTTAATGATCATTCTTTTACAAATCCCACCAAAATTCAAAATGAATGAAAAGTCTTTAGAGATTGAGTTTGGTCGACTTGTTTTCTTACAAGAAGTGAGAGGGATTGTTGGGTTTCATAGGTATAGAACCTGAACTAGAAGGTAAGTATAATAATAATAAGCGAACTTTGTCAAGTAGTAACTTGCATTTTAAATGTATTATAATAAAATATATTTATGGTGTTTAATGAACTATAAATTAACAATTCTAAAGTAGCTTTGGATTTATAATCTTTTTAAATGTTGTATATTTGTTAAGCACGAATGCAAACACAAATGCATGAGAGGTTAATGATGCATTCAGGGTTATTTGTTGTGGCATTGCGATCACCTAGTTATTTTGTTCTTGTTCTTTATTAGAGTTAAATCTATAATGAATGGGGTTTGGTTTAAATACCAGGGAATATATAACATAATGAGTGTTTTTGGAATATAAGTACATATTATGAAGGGAGTGTGGACTTCTTCTGTTTTTTTGGATAGGATTGTTTCTTCACTAACATCCGATGAAGGGGTTACGATACCTGTTGTTGCTCAAGTGGGAGAGGGTTGGTTTCAGAAGTGCTATATTTGCATAATACTCCATGTATAAGATAACTTAATGATCCCGAGTCTAAGAATCACTTACACAACTATCACGAGAGTCTTTCTATAGATATATGTGATCTCTTTATATGAAATTCTCTTACATGTTAGTTCATTATACATTTCATCTGACAAACATGTACATATTCGTTAAAAGTATTCCTCATACCTCAATTTATGAGAACAACTGTTTCATTTCATAATGGAAGGAACATAATATGTATCGATATCAACAACTCTAATTAATATCCAGTTTTAATAAAACATTGATCATGATCATTTAGGAATAAAATTTTGATGCAATACGAATATTATAATTATAACTACTTTATAATTTTATTTGCAAAGCATTTTTATCTCATGAACTTCATCTTTACTACTAGACTCGTTTATTAAACATTAAATTCATTAATCAAATATAAATGAATACTAAAGACAAAAAAAAGTTTTTATTAATAATAAATATGTTATATACAAATAAAATCAATAGCTTGACCTCAAATCACTAGGTTTTTTAATTAATTCATTAGAATAAATCAAGTTTGACAACTATAGTTTTGCCTTGTACTAGAGTAATTAAATCATAATTTTTATTTTATTTTTTTCATGTGTGTTGTTAAAATTAAAAAAAAAAAGCTCATATCTTGTCAAACATAATAATTCTTATTATATATAAATATAATAAAACATTATAAAAAATCAATTCAATTTCAAGTACGATGTAGATCCAATTGTCACCTAGATTTTAAAATATGAAATATATCTAATTGTCACCTAGATAATAAATAATCAGTCTAAATACGATACAGTCCAAACAAAATGCTCAATCCTCAATTGAATAATACAATATTCAATCTAATTCGAATCCAACTAATCCAAAAGCAATTATAGGGTAGGAAAATTAAAAAGCTAACTTGATCCATACAAAACTTATTGAAACAATTGTTTTGTAGTTCCACATATGCTAGGATTTACAAAATAAAATGATTTAAACCAATGGCGTGCATTCAATAATCCAAGTCCATATTGATTCAGTATTGTACAAGTTCACCTTTTGGGAACACGACCCAAATGACGTTTCATAAAAAAATAATTTTTTTTACTTCAAATAATTTTTTTTATGTTTTTAGATAGTTTTGATTTGCTAATGTCAAAAAATAATTTTAAAAAAATACAAAATATATATTATTTTGATGCATTTCCATGAAAAAAATAATCGCTATCACAATACAAAATGCTACCTAAATCTTAATTGATTGGAATTGGTGTGGGCTCTAAAACCAAAGCTAAAATCAAAGAAAAATTTGGAGCTGAAACCAAAATGAAACAAAAATTGACTCCAAAACATGAACCAAAATAATAATAAAAAAAATTTAAAAATTGAGTCTAAAATCAAATACAAATGAGCTAGAAACCGAGCCCAATGACAAAGAATTATAGGCTCAAAATTAAGCCTAATAAAGTTGAAAAATAGGTTGCAAACCTAGCCCATAATGAAGGTAATTATTCTATAAGATTACCCCTATAAGTATGACATGAAGTATGCCTATAACCATATTTCACACCAAGAAAATTCATGTGATTTGTGTGTGTATAATAACTCATGAATCACCAAATACATACCATGAACATTTTTACTCGTAACTATACTGAGAAGAATATTTTCCTGCATTTTATCGTTTCTTTTACACATTATATTCCTCTTACATCATACTAACTTAAATATCAAAGGTTTCATTATCCTATATAAGATACTTGTTTTGTAGGACATCATGAACCACCAACCAAGTTTTTATTCAAAAAATATATATTTTAAAGTCCATTAAATAGCCAAGGAAAACCTAAGATTATTGGAAGTTTTATTTTACTTTATTAGTGGGGTTGTCTGTAGGGACTTAAACAAAAGACGATTCAATTACTTTTCTTTTCTAGTTCTTTCTATAGTTGACAAACAGAAACTTCAAAATATGGGAGGGTGACATACCTCTTCGTTGTAGGTACATCAAATACCTTAAATCTATAATAACTAACACAGAATTTTAGGATACTTACAAAGGCTTTACTAGTCACTCAAGAGCAGCTCAAGGCCTTGCCTCTTTTTCCACGTATGGCTCCACCACTTGCACACTCAATACATATACAAAAATCTAGTTCGAGAAAGAAATAGTCAAAATGATATGCAAGAGAGAAAAATGAGTATTATCTTCCCCCATATCTTATACAAAAGTCATTCTCATTATCATGAAAAGCATTCTCCAACTAGATACAACAAATAATATAAAGCCCAGCCCAAAGACAAGCCAACATACATTCATCATAGTTGCCACCTCTTTTTATCAGAGATTTCTCATAAAAGCCTATACAAAAAAAAAGTTTAGAAGAAAGCTCGTTCCATAATTATAATGATTTATAATATAAAAGTGTGCATCCCTTACCACTAGAGTGGTTCTCCAATAAATATATTAGTGTTGGATACTCACATCCCTAATGATTTTATTACCATAAAAATAAACCAAGACAACTATGTAGGGATTCAAGACAAAAAAAAAACATATGCAAAACATGCATAACAACTTAAAGCTCATCATAAAAGATAAAGATGCCACGTAAAAAATCATCTCGACCACATTTTGTTGGTCAGCCTAGATGTGGTACCATAACTTGGATCCCAAATCCATTATTAGCTTTAAAAATCTCAATGAGAAACTCATAACTCACTTTAGTATAAGCGTCCTACTTAAGAAAGTATTCACTAAACTATTTATTATCACACAAAGAGATAAGAAATTCATAAAGGAATGTCTAAAAAGATTTAACAAAAAAATGCTCAAGCTATAAGGCTCACTTGAAATAATGGCTATAAAAGCCTTGATTAATAGGGTTTATAAGTCTTCTATATGAGAAAATTTGTACACTCTCATAGACAAAACCTTTATAAAAGTCAAACAAGTAATGGAAAACCTTGTTAGTATAGATAAAATGAGTGTTGTAAGATAAGCACACCTACACTTTTAGAAATATAAGGATGAGTGTGACCAATCTTTAATAAATCCTTGTTCACCCAAGAGATCTCAGTCAATTTGCCTTCCCCAAGTTACTAAACACAATCAAATTCGAGGTTAGAAGTCATATGCTAAATGCACACATCTCGACCAACACAGACATTTCTAAGACATGAAAATGAAGAATTTTCTCTCGCGCATGATATTCAAATCAATTGAAAATATATTATCAATAAAATATTTTGAACTTTTTTATATAAATAAAAGTAGTGATATCTTTATGATTAAGATTGCCTACGTCTATCGTTGTCTAGGAAACTTTTCTTATAAAATATGTGCTTCTAAGAAAAACCTTCATATCTCCACACGAAATCATCAATATCTCCTAGAAGAATCTCCATGCCTCTATGTGAAATCTTCTTGTCCTATAAGAATCTCTATATGGTTCCCCATCGCCCAAAAACAAAATTCTTTGTACAAAATTATTGTTTTAAAATTGAGGCAGCTAACTAATTTTAAAAAATAATAAAACATAATTCAAATAAATACAATAATCAACAATATAATTAAAGTGCTTAAACTAAAGAGATAAAGAAGAGAATTTGCAAAGTTGTTTTTAACGTGGTTTGACAAGCCTACATCCACACCTTAAGTACCAAATCGTACTTCAATATTATATTCTTTCACTAGTTTAAGTTCAAGAGTACAATAGCTACTTGATAAATCCACACCAAGATTTATTTATTTTTTCACTTGAAGATATGCCCTCTTCAAGTTTTTCCCACTTTAAAACATACCTTCCTCAAGATTTTTTTTTATGAAATTAACTTACCAATACCACGAGTTTTTACATGACTCTCAAATATTTATAAGAATGATTTTTTTATCGCAATTAACTCTCTTAATAAAATGGATAATATAACTGAAAGATTTAATATTTTTATATCTTATAAAATAACATTTATATGATTTAAAGGTATTTAAATATAGTGAGAATAAAAATAAATATTTTTGTACTAGAAAGGTTAATAGCACAAATTATTTTCTGTTCTTTTTTTATTATTTAAAAAAAAGTAATTTTTTGGAGCACAAGGTAAGGTTATCCCAATGGATTGGATCAGTACTTAATAAATTCGAAAAGCCATGCTGTCATCTTGCTAATAAAATCCACTATCAATCATGTGCTGCCATTACGTCCTCTTGTTGTGTTAAGAGGTAAGCTACAAAGTTTTACTGTATGGGCAGTTGGGGATCCAAAGAATCCAAAAAACACAAAATCACAAGAAAATTCCCAGCCCATCCTATATCTCAGTAAGCCAACATCCACACGCACATACAGAAAAAACCTCATGGCTATATCCCCTCTCCCCTTCCTTCACTGTCTCCTCTTCTTCCTCTTAACCCTCCCAACCCAATCATCATCATCATCAGACCATCCACAAACCTTCATCATCCACGTGTCAAGATCCCACAAGCCCTCCCTTTTCTCTTCTCACCATGATTGGTACACCTCCATCATTCATTCCCTCCCTCCTTCACCTCACCCTGCCAAGCTCCTCTACAACTATAACCATGCTATCCGCGGTTTTTCAGCCCAGCTCACAACCACCCAGGTGGAAAAGCTCCGCCGTGTTCTGGGTATTCTGTCAGTCATTCCCGATCAAATTCGCCAGCTTCACACCACGCACACCCCTGCTTTCTTGGGCTTGTCAGAAAGTTCTGGTCTTTGGGAAAATTCTGGTTATGGTGATGGTGTGATCATTGGAGTTCTTGACACTGGAATATGGCCCGAGCACCGGAGTTTATCGGATTCCGGTCTGTCTGATGTTCCTGCCAACTGGAAAGGGATCTGTGAGACAGGACCTGACTTTCCAGCCTCTTCTTGCAACAAGAAACTTATTGGTGCTAGAGCTTTTAACAAGGGCTATATAAGTCATAGAGGGAGACATATTGATGAATCAAAAGAATCTGCATCTCCAAGAGATACTGAAGGTCATGGCACCCACACATCAACAACTGCAGCTGGATCTTCGGTCCATAACGCGAGCCTTTTCGAGTACGCGAGTGGAGAAGCTCGTGGTATGGCCTCAAAAGCAAGAATTGCTGCTTACAAGATTTGTTGGAGTTCAGGTTGTTATGACTCTGATATTCTTGCTGCAATGGATCAGGCTATCTATGATGGAGTCCATGTGATTTCTTTATCTGTTGGTGCTACTGGTCATGCTCCTCAATATGATCATGATTCGATTGCCATCGGGGCATTTAGTGCATCACAACATGGAATTGTTGTGTCTTGCTCTGCTGGGAACTCAGGACCAGATCCATATACTGCTGTTAATATTGCTCCATGGATTCTTACTGTCGGTGCTTCAACAATTGATAGAGAGTTTCCAGCCGATGTAGTCTTGGGCAATGGATGGGTTTTCAGTGGGGTTTCGCTGTACTCTGGCGATCCTCTTGTTGATTTCAAGCTTCCTTTGGTGTATGCTGGTGATGTTGGGAATAGGTATTGCTATATGGGGAGTATAAGTCCATCAAAAGTCCAGGGGAAGATTGTGGTTTGCGATCGCGGAGGGAATGCAAGAGTGGAGAAAGGAGCTGCAGTGAAGCTTGCTGGGGGGCTTGGAATGATATTGGCAAACACAGCAGATAGTGGCGAGGAGCTGATTGCTGATTCTCATCTTCTGCCTGCTACTGAGGTCGGTGAAATTGCTGCCGATAAGATTAGAGAATATGTCAAATTGAGTCAGTATCCAACTGCAACAATTAATTTCCGTGGAACGATAATTGGGACTTCACCTTCAGCTCCTAAGGTTGCAGCCTTTTCGAGTCGTGGTCCGAATTATTTGACACCAGAGATTCTGAAGCCAGATGTCATTGCTCCTGGTGTTAACATCTTGGCTGGTTGGACTGGATTCGTTGGACCAACAGATTTGGAAATTGATCCTAGAAGGGTTGAGTTCAACATAATATCAGGTACCTCGATGTCTTGTCCTCATGTTAGTGGAATTGTTGCTCTGCTTCGAAAAGCATACCCGGATTGGTCCCCAGCTGCTATAAAATCTGCTTTGGTGACCACCGCTCATAATTTAGACAATTCTGGCAAGAATATCAAGGATCTTGCTAGTAGTGAAGAATCAACACCCTTCATTCATGGAGCTGGTCATGTTGATCCTAATAGTGCTCTAAATCCTGGACTGGTGTATGATATGGACACAAGTGACTATATTGCCTTCCTTTGTGCAATCGGGTATGATTCTAAGCGAATTGCGGTTTTTGTCAGAGAGCCTCCTAGTTCGGACATATGCAGTGGTAAAGAGGGCAGTCCAGGCAATCTCAACTATCCATCATTCTCTGTTGTTTTCCAGTCCAGTAGTGATGTGGTTACATATAGGAGGACGGTGAAAAATGTTGGGAATTCTCTTGATGCAGTTTATGAGGTTAAAGTGAATGCTCCTGCAAATGTTGACATCAAGGTATCCCCAAGTAGGCTCGTGTTTAATGCAGAGAATAAGACCGTGTCTTATGAGATTACCTTCTCCAGTGTTAGCTCGGGTTGGTCTAGCATTAACTCAGCAACATTTGGATCGATCGAGTGGAGCAATGGGATTCATAGAGTAAGAAGTCCAATTGCTGTCAAGTGGCGTCAAGGATCATCCAGGGAATCCATTTAAGCATTGGATATTGGAGAAGTATCTGGAATAGTTTCAAAATTGGGGCATTGGCAGCCTCTTGTGTACAAATTATGTGGTGGTGATGATTTAGCTTTTCATTTCAACGAGATTTCAAATTGGAGATTGTGGAATGGTTGATCTAGGAACGGGTTAAGGTTAATGTATTTGAAGAAAGGATTTTTTTTTTCCTTGTTTATAATGTACTGATGCTTTCCATGGTGAATTGGATGAAATAATGCTGTAATTGCTCCATTTCTTTTGATGTTTCTTCTTCTTCTTCATCCGCTATATAAGTTGTACGTCCATAGATTCATAAGAAACCAGCATAAGCTACGTAAATTTAGGGGAGAAATGAAGCTTTAATGGGTTACGACAGAAAAGACGGCGAGCAAGTGAACAGCTAGTGTCTGTGTTAACCATGCAAGTGAGCATCTCTCCATCTTCATGGTCTTCTCAAGATTCAAGTGATATCATCTTGTGGGAAAATACACACATCGAATTCAAGTGCACCTCAAGGGTTTGTCTACACCTCATGAAAAAATTACATGCTCCCAATAAGTAGGTGATGATGAAAGGAAGAAACTGCACAAGAAAAGCAAGTTGTCGAGCTATTTATTTTTAAAAAACAATTGTTGAAAGAACAGCCAGGTATTGAAACAGGATAATCAATGCAACCGGACTAGAGCTTTAGGAAGACCTTCACGGGATGAAAAGGAGGAGGTCAGTGGATGGGCTGGAGCCGAAGGAGAATAACAAATAATACCAAATTAAAATTGCATGCAAAGCGTAACGACGCTTTGGCCGAGTGGTTAAGGCGTGTGCCTGCTAAGTACATGGGGTTTCCCCGCGAGAGTTCGAATCTCTCAGGCGTCGTTTAACAATTTTTTTACCGTTTTTTCCTACGTAATTTGAGTTCTTTTCCTCTCTATTTGCTCCCTAGGAAAATCCACGAGCGAGGCAAGAACCTAATCAGTAGAGCAGAGCTAAAAAGTAAACATTTTTCTCATTAGGCCAACATTCATCGACCACTCCATTTACTTCAATGCTTCTCAAGGTTAATCGGATATTGATCACTTTAAACCTGCTTCGATACCATACAAACTAAGAAAGAAGATGTTTGAAAGTCTAAATTATAGTTGTTTTTAAAATATTTTTCATCAAAATATATTAAAATAAAATATTTTTTATTTTTAAAAAATTATTTTTACCATAAAATTTTTTTTTAAAAAAAACCAGGCCTAAGAATGAGAATAAACAACCCGCAGTTCAAAAGTTGATTTAGTGCTACTTGCATGACCAAGACCCAAAGGCATGCGCAACAGTACCTTTCAACCTGAAATAGAAGCTGACAGCTCCAATAAACATGACCTATGATATGAAACCAATCCGCAGCTAAGCAATTTGAAAGTGGGTTTCAGCATTTCGAGAAATCAAATCTCCACTCTGAGATTGCACAATTACAAACCCTGATCATGACATAAATTTTATCACACAAACAGTAGAGGCACTGTGCAACATCTCACCCCATAAATCGGGGCCAATGACTTGAAAAAAACCTTTAGCATACAAACACAATAATGATCCAATATGCTGCTTTTAATAATCTTATATAATGTCAAGCCAGTAGAAACACAATTTCGTCCACAGGTTCTTTTATTTCCAGGTGCTGGTCTACAGGAAGTCAGGAAGTCCATCCAGCCGTTCTGCTTGCTCCATCAACTTTAGTGGCCATACTTCTGAAACTCCCACTCGCTATTATCTGCACAAGTGAGAGACGAATAAATGCTCAGGTGTTTGAGGATATAATAAATAAATCAAAGAAATCATATGCATTCTCTACCACGTACCGAGAGGGCACACTTGGCGGGTTTTGAGCCATCGGCTGATACAGTGGAAGTGGAAGGCATGGTTGCACACACCTGTGATAACAAACCAAGTCTCTTAGCACATGTAAGCAGATTGATAAAACAAATAAAACACAAACCTACAGGATAAACCAAAGTAACACATCAGAATTGATCATATAAGCAACACCATTGAAGCTTCACATCGACCCACATAATCATTAATAAAACAATACAGTTAGAAGTTTGATATGATTAGCTATCAAAACAAAGAGACCGAGATCAGGTGCCATGCTTATTTCCAGTAATAAAGCTAGATGTTCATGTGAAAAAGAAATTATCTAGGGAATCATGGTTTACATACTAAAAAATAAACAGTCATAACCAATAGACAGAAGAATAAGAGAAGGGCAGCTACAAAACCAGCATCTTGACCCACCATTTCTAACTTGTATCATTGAGAGCTAAAATTAAACAAAATCATGATCTCCAATGACCCTCACTATTATAATGGATTACCAAACAATGCCATGATCAGTGTGAGTCCCCTATCATTTAAAAAGAAAAAGAAAAAAGTAGCAGAAATACAAGACCAAGATTTTTCTCCTAAATTGCCGTCTTGAAAACTGAAAATGGTGACTTCAACCAGGTTGATCAATAGCAACAGCACAACACTGACAAGGCACAAAAGCCTCGCAAGGGAAGCACTTATAAATGCACTAAAAAAGCGAAAAATAAATTCTGACACTTGGGCATGATTAGCTTATCATGCGCTCATAATTCATAAAAAAGATAAAGTTTGATAGTTTACTTATTAATAGACCAACAGGGTTGCAACCTGTGGTGCTCCAACTAACAACACATGTCCAAGATCAGACTATCAATCCACACATGCTATATCCAGGAAGAACGTTGAAAAAAATGAAAAGCCGAAGTCGATTGCAGCAATCAGGATAATTAGAATAAGCGAATGTTCTGAGTCAATAGAGTCATGTTCAGGTGAAATCATCTTATAACAGAACTTTAATTATTAAGAGAATGAATTCCCCGCACTCACAAAAAAACCAACTCCTTGAAACAGATGTAATGTCAGTTATTGACACCTAACTGCGGACATCCTAGGCTTTGGGATTTTCAGCTAACCATCCTAACATACAACCATTGCAAGCTCGTAGTGGGCATTAGTTTCTGCACACAGACTTATTCACCCTTCTATTTCTGTATTTCTCATCAAAGAAAATACATTGAGCTACAGGAAAAAAAAATTGAAAAAATACTGAGCAAGGGAAACACAGCCACACTAATCTAACAAACACTGCTACCAACGATTACAAGATCCTATCACATTAAGTCCTTGTTTAATTCAAATAACAGAGGTGACAAAAGGGTACCAGTATATGCAGTCAAGCTCAAAACAAAGTGCCCATCAAAGAGAAAACCCTTGTCCATCACATTACGAAAACCCTTACCCATCACATTAAGTCCTTGTCTAATTCAAATAACAGAGGTGACACAAGGGTAGCAGTACATGCAGTCAAGCTCAAAACAAAGTGCCCATCACAGAGAAAACCCTAAATTCAAGAAAGAAGAAGAACAAATACCCCAGGCAACAGTGCACTCCTCGCTTGTAGCACTAGCTTGATTTGCTTGGCACTCAATGCCTGCACAAATACATACGATGTAATCAATAAATAAACAGAAAAAAGAAAAGTCTTGGAATCTTGAAAGAAAGAAAGCCATGACTTACAAAGATCCATGATATGGTTTCTACAAATAGCGCAATTATCCACCACAATATCTGCAAACCCATCAAATAATTAACATAAAAGAAAAAAAAATCAAAATTTAAGGGTTAGAAAAAGAGAGGAAGTACAAGGAAAGAGACAGACCCCAAGCCCAAAGAGCAACAGCATTCCACTTCTTAATTTCGAATCGCTTCGGTTTCCTTGAGGAAGAGGAGCTTGCCTCGCCTGCCGGAACCATCGTCACGTCCGTGTCCATCTGGGTTTGGGCTCCGGACTAAAGAGATCGAGTTGAAGAGGGGTTTTTTAAAAAATATAAAATAAAAAAAAGGTAAAGAGAGAAATAATGGAATGGCGAAAAGTGGAGCGTGAGGAGGTGAATTTATTTGCTCTTTCTAATAATTTCATAGGGCGACTGGGATTTTTTATATTTTAATTTCTTTCTTGAAACTTGTTTTTCATATAATATTTTTTTTACACTTCGTTTTTTTATTCGAGAAAACCATATTTTTTAAAAAGCATGTTTTATGAATATAAATAAGCGAGTAGAAACCTAGCTATTACAAACTCTTATTAAAAATACATGATCTGACTCGAATTCATGTTATTATCCAAATATTTAGTAACCTAGATCAATATTTTTCTTACACATTGATCCATATTATTCAAATATTTGGATGATTTATGTTATTTGAAAATTTCAAAATCTATCTCAAAAAAAATTATAAAGCTTTTTAAGGTGAAATAAACTAATTATCCATTATTAAATTAAAAAATGACTCAATTATTAATGAGATGTTAAGCCTTGTTTTATTATATGATTTAAACTAATAGTATTAGTTTTTTATAGTAGAATTGTTTGACACAAAATAGTCATATTTTAATGAGGTATTAATTTTAAATTTATTATTTTGAAATTACACAAAAAAAAAACCTTATATTTGCATCTACATAGAGAATAGAACTTAACTCTTTTTTTTCTCAGGAAGAAACGAATTGCTACACACACGTGTGTATCCACAGTTTATCTATGTTATCGACGTCAAGGGATAACTACAAAATTTACTTTTAGGGCCGGAAAATTTATTGAGATCAAAATAATTATTCAAAGATACATTTAAAAGTTATGTGGGAATGAGTCGTGAGATTTTTAATTATTATTATTATTATAAGGATAGTTTTTTATTTTAAAAAAATAGGTTTTTTTTTAAATTACTATTAAATTTGATGGATTTAAAAAAAATAAAAAACTCTAAGGAGTTGCGGCATTTACAATCCACGTTAATAATTATGATTTTGCCTTCCAAAAATCAAAAGGTTGAGCACAAACTCAGAGGTAAAATAATCACTTCAGTGGCATGTGATTGTCTACACTTATGGGGAAAATTATTTATATAAAAAAATTATTTGGTGAAATTAAAATTATAAATTTTAACGGAACTAATCATGCTCTTAAGTTATTTTTTGGAAACTGCTGCTAAGAGCTGAGATCGAATCACAGTCTATTGAATTTAGACGCAATATTTTAAAAAATTTTCTGGACCTTGGGCTGGAGCCAAGAAGAATAATAATCTATTAATTTTTAAGATAAAAAGATACATTAAAAACAGTCGGGTTAAATATTTGCATAATCATATATATTTTACTCTTAAAAAGTACTTGATGTTCATTTTATTCTTTAATTTTAATAACAGCTCTTTAATTTTAATTGGCCGATTTGTTAATATATTTATGTGTATTTATTTCAAGTTAATACATATTGCGCTGTAAAATATAATATTTATTAAATATTTTTATATTTAAATGTGATAAGATAGTTGTCAGCGCTTTAAACTATGTCATTTTTTACTTAGAAATGGTTATCAAAATAATATTTTTATTTTTAAAAAATTATTTTTAAAATTAAGGCGTGGGGAGATTTTTAATATCAAAATAATTTAATAAATACCGAAAAGTATTAATTTGAAAAAAAATTAATTTTTTAAAAATCATTTTGAGAATATAAAAATAAATAGTACCTAAATTTATGATCCTTTTGAATTGTTACTTCAGTGGCATGTGATTGTCTACACTTATGGGAAAATTACGGATATCAAATCCAGTAATACCTCTGGCGATGAGAGAAATTAAGAAATTTGCATAGGGAAACTTTAATTATGGTGACTTTCCTTTTGTGCTTTGGAATCAACTGCTGCTATAAGAACAGCTTTGAGTTTTGATTAAAGTCTATTTTGAGTTAACAAGTTGAGTATAAAAATTTATGTTTGGGCTGGAGCCGAAGGAGAATAACAAATGATATCAAATTAAAATTGCTGAAAAGCGTAACGACGCTTTGGCCGAGTGGTTAAGGCGTGTGCCTGCTAAGTACATGGGGTTTCCCCGCGAGAGTTCGAATCTCTCAGGCGTCGTTTAACAATTTTTTTTGACCGTTTTTTCCTACGTAAAAATGTAGTTCTTTTGCTCTATTTGCTCCTAGGAAAATCACATCAAGGCAATAATCTTAAAAATCAGTAGAGCAGAGCTAAATAGTGAACTACATTTTTCTCGATTGGCTTTGATGACATTCATCTACCACGTCAAATTTCAACTTAGGTGCATAAGCCAAACCAATATTGGAAAGAATGATATTAAAAAATAAATTTATTTAATTTAGAAACAATATTGAAGGATGACATTAAAAATAAAATTCAATTAGAA
The DNA here is from genome assembly GCA_015852605.2 of Populus deltoides. Classification (NCBI taxonomy): domain Eukaryota; kingdom Viridiplantae; phylum Streptophyta; class Magnoliopsida; order Malpighiales; family Salicaceae; genus Populus; species Populus deltoides. Next base: position 13,421,494 of record CM027572.2, on the reverse strand, counting down.
AAATGAATAAAGTCAACCCAGGTTAACCTGTCAGACCTTACTTACGAGACCGAGATAATAACATAGAAATAAAATTGAAACGGATTATGAAGGTCAAATCTCAATCAATCCAATGTCAAAGAATGACATTAAAAAAAATCAATTAAAAAAAGGACATGAGAAAACCACATGAGTCAACCCGAGATAACCGACCAAACCCATGTCCCGAGTCATGAGGCAAAAATAACTTCATAGAAAGCAAAACAAAATAAATTATGAAGCCTAATTCACAATCAACTCAATATTAAATGATAGAATTGAGAAAAAAAATTAAAAAAAGAACAAAAACTCGAGGCAACCAAGCTAACCTTTGACATGAGTCATGAAACTGTGATAACTTCATAGAAAACAAATAAAAAATAAATATGAAGCACAATTCCCAATCAACCTAATGTTGAAGGATTAAATTGAAAAAAAAAATCAATTAAAAAAATATATCATAAGTCAACCTAGGTTAACTTGCTATAAGTATGAAGTAAAATTCTTAATCAACTCAGGTCATGAGGCCGTGATAACTCCATAAGAAACAAATAAAAAAATATGAAGTCAAATTCTCATTAAATTAATGTTGAAGGATGAAGTTAAGAAAAAATAATCAATTAAAAAAAGAACAAAAAAATAACCCAAGTTAACCCAGGTTAAAATGCTAAACTCGAGTCATAAAACAGAGATGACTCCATAAAAAGTAAATCGAAACAAATTATAAATTTCAATATTCATTAAATCTAATATTGAATGATAAAATTATTAAAAGAAACTATTAAGAATCAAATTGTAAGAGGCTAAGACATTTCACTGTTCACTACTATAGTGAAATGTCAAAGCCTTTTAGTATATGTAATTGTGTAAACTGAGGTGTCTTATTAAAGATTTAATATTTTTTTTATTTTATAGTATCAGATATTTTCATACTCAATTGATATTAAAGTTTTTCTTTTCAAACAATTTAAAGAACGAACTCCCAAATTATACTTAGAGTAGTTTTATGATGGTTTGAGACTAACTACTGGCTTCCTATTAGTTAATCAACTTTTTAAAAAATATAAAAATATAACTAGAACAAAAAAAAATTTAGATAAGGATATTTTTATCACTTTTGATGAATTATAAATTTTATATTCTCTGTTTCTCTTTAAAATAAATCAGATAACACTAATTACTTTCCGGGCACCATAAAATCTTCCCATCATGCTTATATATATTAGGAAAAAAGAAATTAAATTTTCTAAATATTAATCTTGATGTTAAAAAAAACGCACACTTTCTAAGGTGAAGTTACTTAACCTTTGATGAAGTACTACCAATCAACCTAAATAACCCACTCATAAAATATTGTCACGTGGACCATCAAGAACCTTGCAATTACATGGAGTATACGACGGAAGGCATTGATCGTCACCAAAGAGTTCGGCAAAGGACTTCGCACTCCTTTGGTCGTTAGTTGTAGGACCAATCTGCAAAAAGCGAATTAAATTTCATATATGTCTTGACCAAAGTTAAAACAATAGCTTTTAGCTTCAACATGAACGCCATGCCTTTCGTAGTTGCGTTTAATATTTATATTCGATATGCTAATAAGAATTTGTATAAACGATATTGTCTGTCTTTCAAAACAAAATTTGAGAACTTGCTCGTTAAACTAGTTAATTTGCTGGAATGCTATTAATAAAAAATCAGAAATATTTTATAATCAAGTTTATAAAATTAAAAAAAAAGAAAAAAGAAATTAAAAAAATAATATGTTAAAGACACACCGGAACTCCAATGATAAAACTTTTAGTACCACCGAAAAGATATCGACGAAATAAATTTATAGACACTATGAAAAATCAACTTCTAAGTTAGTGGTGAGTCACCTCATAGTCTAAAGACAACGACACGCTCATTTATTGGCATCTCATCATCAACTTCAAAGTTGGTTTTTGATGATGTTTATAGATTCGTCTCATCAATATTTTTCTGGTGGTATTGAGATTTTCATTATCGGAGCTCTAGTATATTTCCAACGCCTCATTTTTTTTTTCTTTTTCTCTCTTCTCTTACTTTTTGAGGTGTTATCTTTTTTTTTCTTGATTTTTTTGTATAGGTTAATTATTTGGGAAATGAATGGAAGAATGAAAATTTATGAATTTTAATAGCTCGCGTGACCAATGTTTCCATGCTAAAATAAGAATTATTTTTCTAATTGTGCTAGTTTGAGAAATAAATTTAGCAAACTTGTTGAATAATTCATGTGGATATCCTGTCTTCCCTCCCTAGATTCAACCAACTCAAGGCATATATATCTTCTTACGTTTCTTAAAAATTAATTCATGTCTCACTAAATGCATGACAAATTTCGATCTTATTGCAGACGTAACTGCGATTCATAAGAACAATAATGACGAGTTAATCAATAACAAATTAAGCATCAAGATAAATGTATATGATGCATCCAAATCTAAATAGATTAATGTACTATTAATTATTTTAACGTTCTTCACATCTCTGCGTGAATTGGAGAGTACTTAATAATTAAGCATATGATGTGTCTTCAAATATATCACGAGCAATTACAAACAAAGGGCACGTTCCTTCCTCGTTGCCACGCTAAGGAAGGGCGTACTCTTGATAACTTAAACAAATACTCAGCTTCTCCCGACCCCAGAGATACCCCAAGATGCCTTTGTCTCCATATAGTCAACTGTACACGAAAACCTAAGGAGTATTATATTTATTTGCCCTTCCCATAAATTCTATATCCCACTTCCCATACCGATCACATGGCTCAGGATAATGATATCCCTCTCAAAAACACCAATCTCACCACCACTTCCCGGTGGCCGCTTCGACGGAGACTATCTATACGTGGGCGTAAACTGCCCATAATACGTCTAGGAGGAGAAAAGCCTCGACGAAGGATGTTCTTAGTGAGGATGCTAAGAAGAATGCGGTTGAGGTGGCTAAAATTGCAGTACCTTTGCATGTTAAAGAAGCTCAAGGAATATCATCGTAATCTCATGAAGGATATGAAGGTGTCTGGATCAAGTATAGATGCTTATAACCAGAGGATTTTAATGGAGACCTCTTTTGCTGTTCCTGGCATGGGTATTACTTTCTCCAACTTCCTTTCCGTGGCTGGATCCAACCCCTCTCGATCGTTCATCATGTAGAAGGTGTTTTTCTTTTTTAATTTCTGATCCTAAGATCAATTTCAGTTACGTTAGATTAATTGCCATTCTTTTCTTTCTTTCTTTGCCTCTAAATATTTTCGTTTTTTTTTTAATATATATTTTCCTTCTTTTTGTTTCAAGCCGTAAGAAATTAAGTTTAAATAAAATGTAATATATATATTTTCTTTTTCTTTTTTCCTTTTCTTCTGTACAATCTGATCTCAGACTTAAATCCGAGATATAACCATTGCTACTGAACTGGTACGTTAGTGAATGCAAGAAAAGTATAGCTCGTCTTGTTTTTTCTTTCTTTATTTTTCTTTTATGTATTATGAATATTCAAGCTTTTCTTGTGAGATATATGTGATGTTTAAGAATGGAGCTGTGTGAAATTAGTGCTTTAAATGAACCACTTGTACAATCTCTCCGATCGATGGGTAAATTTGGGTTAGATTCTAAGGAACCCATTTTCCCGTCCAACAAATTATTTTCATACATATAAAACTTAGAGATAACCTAAAATCCTAGCTAAGTTTCATATTGAATAGATATCTTTTTAACAAAAACAATATGGTTTTGATATTCTTTAAAATAAATTTTTTTATATATTTTCAGTATTTTTTTAATTCAAAACCTATAATATTTTTTTAAAAAAAAATTAAAATAATATTATTTTTATTAATTTTTTATTCAAAATCCGAATTAACCCGCTAATTAATAAGTTTGCTCATCAAACTTTTAAGATGAGTTTTAGGCTAGATCAAAGGTTAGATTAGATTTGAGGTTATATAATAACATATTACCTGTCCCTTCCAACGTTGTTGTTTTCTCTTTTTATCAAACTGTTTTTGTTTTCTTTAATAATAAACCTCCGATTTATTCTTTAATAATAAATGCACTTGAGGGCCTAGCTGCTGTGGTCAATCGTGTGACTTGTTCCGTTCCCGTCCCGGGTTCGACCCTCTATGTGCACGCTTGTCATCCCCGCGGTGCCTTACCTGCTCCTGGGCTTGCAGGATGTCCAGTGGGCCGTGGGGAATAGTCGTGGTGCACATAAGCTGGCCCGGACACCTCACATAAATAAATAATAAAAAAATAATAATAATAAACCACACATTTTCTTTTTAACAGCAATGTTAATTTATGTATTGAGAAGCGCAAAAACCCAAAATACATGGCAAGTTGATTGCGGTTGCGCGTGAATCCACGCGCTAATTTAAATATACACACTGATAACTCGCTTTCAAGTTCAGATAACTTATGTAAGGAGTTACATTAATTTATGTCACATTAATTTATACTATATTGTTTCTATTGAGGAATGTCCCGTGGTACTACTCTGGCAGCCAGGGGTATAAAAAAACCAACATATCATTAGGACAATTATATTTTTATGTGAGATCTGCATTATTCGACAATACAAACAATATTGCTTTTTTGAGTTTAGAATAAAAGGTAAAGTTTTAGTGTATTATAGCAATATATGTTTCAGGTCAAATATATATAAATCTAGATGATGATTTAATATAATTAATGAAGAATTTGAATAGGTAAAAAGAGTAAGCAAACCTTAATAATTTCCCCCTCTCAAACAAATTTTTATATCAATTTTATCATTTAAGTTTCGCAAATTTTCAATCAAGTCTTTTAATCCATAATTACCATAAGTTCCATTCAAATTATACTGTTTTTTATTAAAAAAAATAATGTCATTTTATAGGGAATTTTTTTTTTTTTGTGACATAATTCTTATAGAAGACTCCAGTTGAGAAATTCAAATTTCAAGATGAAATAGATAAAAAAAAAATAAAATTGTTTGATATACTAGCCAGGGTTTTTTTAACACATTCTAAAATTAATTTTTTAATGTTTAGATAAATAATTAGAAAAATAAAACATTAGTGTGATACTCTGGGAACAATGCAACCACATCGTTTGTGCTTTGTTCCCAATAATAAAACTCTAGATTGCACTATTCCCAACAATGTATCTCAATAGGTTATACTAGTGTAATGTATCTCAATAGGTTATACTAGTGTATTTAAATGTGTTATGTAGCGGGTTAATATTAATTTTTTTAAATATAAAAAAATTTTAAAAGTATGAAAAATATTTTAATAATATTATTAAATTTAATCAAATGAGTTAGTTTTTAAACCTTCAATCAATTCTTTGCTAGACTCAAGTAACGTGGATCTGATAACCATGTCAGATCCAAGTAACATGGGTCTGACAACTATACTAGATCTAAACGCAGATCCAAGCAACTTAGTTCTGATAACTATGTTAAATCCACGTTACTTGGGTCTCCAGACCCAACAAAACATGGGTCTAACACCACTTTTCGACTTTAAAAATAATAAAACAATGTCAAAGTATCAAAATGCCTCATCCCAAACCTTCAGAGCTTGGAACATCTACTGTGCAAGTTTATAGTGGACTTTATCTTGATCCACAGTACACTTTCAGAGGGTTGCCAGACCTATGGTCCTTAGGTCTCGCAACCATGCCAAACCTTTGTTGGCAGATATACGAGACCTACGTTACTTGGGTCTGGCATGTTTGTCAGACCTAAGTAAACATGGGTCCGGTACAACTTTTCAACTTTAAAAATAATAAAACAATAACAAAATGCCCCTCAAGATTATAGAAAATTACACAAAAAACAGTGTGAAAGAACAAAAATACCCCCACATGCTTATTTTTTTGTCTTTTCCAAGACTAAAGATATATTTTAACTATTTAACAGTTTGTAAAAAGTTAAAAAACCCATGGGTAACATGTCTTAATTTTGTTAACCTTAGGGGTGGAATAATATTTTTACTATGCGAATAATCTTGGAAAGACTACTATACCCCCACTTAAACTTTTAACGACCAATGAACCCATGAAAAATACTGAAATACTCCTACAACTAGGGCTTCAATTTTTCAATCAAAAGGTAAAATGATAATTTAACTTTTTGTGAAAAGATAACATTAGCCCCATTACAAGCCTTCAGAACTTGGAAAATCTACTATGCAAGTCTATAATGGATTGTATCTTGATCCACAGTACACTTGCACAAGGTTGCCAAATTCAAGGTGCTTGGGTATGGCAAGCATAGTTGATTTGACAAATAACAAAGAAAAAAGACAATTGTACACTTTAGCTATTAGGAGAGATAAGAAAGAAAAAACTCAAACAATCGATCACCAACAACAATCTAACCATTATCTATCTACACGCACCACACTATATGGAAGAGAGCACGGCTGCACATCTAATTAGAAGGCGGATGGTCAGATTTAGCCACCAAGAAGCGTTAAACTCGCCTCCTTAATGGCGCGGACACCGCCCATTCGTTGGGGTGTGAGGAACACGTGCCAATAACTTTTCGATTAAAAACTAACAAATAAAACATGAAAAATACTAAACGCCCCCATGGTCTTCTTAACTATACAAAATACTATGTAAAAATACCAAAATACTCCCAAAAGCAAAGCTTTTTTTTTTTTTTTGTCTTTTCTGAGACTAAAAGTGTTATTTTATTATACATGGAAAATGAAAAAAACCTGTAATACCCTCGTCCAATAGCCCATCCTTTTTTGATCTTGGAGGCAAAGAAGTATTTTTACTATTACAAATATCGTGAAAAGCCAAGAAAACCCTTGGTCAACAATTCTAAATTTTATTGACTTTTAGGGTAAAAAAATAGTTTTACTGTATTAAAAAAGTGGAAAAGATGTATACACCACTAAACAATTTTCTAATGATCGCCGAGCCAAATAAAAAGATTCAAACACTTCTAAACCGAAAGCTTAAATTTAAGTCACTAAAGGATAAAATAGTAATTTTACTGTTGCAATTCACAATAATCTATGTCAAGAGTTACAGTGAAATCCTTATGCCATTTAATTTTCTTTTTAATTGTTGAAAACAAGTAACTTGTTGAAAAATGTATAAAAAAACATTTTATTGTATTTAATTTTTGTTCTTGAATTTTTTAATTAGTTTTTATCAAAAAAATATTTTTAAAATATTTTAATTATCAAAACAATTGATTACTACATTTTATTTCCAATTTATTTTTTATAATTACTAATTAATGTACTAAGTTAAAGAATACTATTGAAATTTAAATCGACTACAACATAATCCTACTAAATTTTTAATTGAATATAACTAATTATTTTCAATGATAATTATAATAACTATTAATTAATCTAATGAATTAAAGAAACCTATTGAAATTTAATTATTTATAATAATCTATCTTATAAAAAATTATAATTACTAAAACTAATCATTTTTATTGATAATTATTATAATTATTAATTAAAGGAATCTTAATGAAATGTAATTTGACTACAACTAATTATTTTCATTGATAATTGTCAGCCTAATATCTTAAAGAATCCTATTGAAGTTTAAATTAAATATAATTTTCATTAATAATTATTAAAAATAAAATAAAGTTAATAAATCAATTATTTTGATTTATAGAAAATAAATTTTATTTTAAAATTAAAATTAAATTAAAAATGAAACAAAATTCAACAGTGAACAACATGACCTATTAATTTTGTATAGTTAGAACCAACATAATCTATGTGAATGTGAATATTCCTTACACCATAGCCTATTTTTTTTTCCCATTGTTACTTCAAAAAAATAATTCTTGCTGGGGATATTTTTATTAGTAAGCTAGAGGTAAAAGTTGACAGGCTTGTTTCTATTTTTATTATGAGATATTTAAAAGTGTGATAAAAATTAATTTTTAAAATANNNTNGGTTTGAAAATATATTAAATTATTATTTTGTTTATTTTTTAAATTTTTTTTATATTAATACATTAAAATAATATAAAAATATTAAAAAATATTAATCTTAAATAAAAAAACAAATTTTTAAAAAACAAAATTTCAACGCATTCCAAACAGCTCAATTTTCATGGACGGTGCTGAGTTTGGTACGTTTAGCTGTTGACTTTTCTTGCCAACTTATAATATTAAGCCCCATGTGGCCCTATCCCCACCTAGAGTCAATAACAAATAACATGCCACTCAATTATAGTCAATAACAAATAACATGCTACTCAATTATTCTTTCATAATATATATACCAGAATCCATGGCCGCGCGATGTCACGGGTTTGTGATATACTTGTATGTTATTATGAGTTTATGAAAAAATAAAAAAAATTATATGGAAAAAAACTATTGTAATTCACAATATTTTCAAGGAAAAAACTACGAAACTAAATTCTTAGTCAGCTTAATATTAAAAAATAAAATTAATAAAATTTTTTTTGGAAAAATCATAAAAAAACAAAAAAAAACCATGCAGGGAAACACTGTAACAATCTATAATGCTAAATTCTCAACTAATTCAATATGAAAGAAAAAAAATCGACAAAGACAATTCTAAAAAAAACAAAAATAAAAAACCATAAAAAACCATGTGGGGAAACACTGTAGCAATCTAAAGTGTTTTAAAGAAAAAAAACTACGAAGCTAAATTCAACCAGCTCCATATTAAAAAAAATAAAATCAACAAAAATAATTCTGAAAAAAAAACATAAAAAAATGAAAAAAAGAGACAATTTTGGAAAAAAAAGAAAAAAAAGCATGTGGAGAAAGTTAAAGCTAAATTCTCAATCAGCTCAATATTAAAAAAAAATCAATAAAGATAATTTTGAAAAAAAACATGTGAGGAAAACTGTAGCAAAACAAAAACTATGTGGGGAAATATTGTAACAATCCATAGTGTTTTAAAGAAAAAAACTACCATGCAAAATTCTCAATCAGTTCAATATGAAAAAAATTAAATCGACAAACACTATTTTGAAAAAAAAAGAAAAAAAATCATAAAAAAAGAAAAAAATCATGTAGTAATCCATAATGTCTTAAAGAAAAAAAATTACAGAACTAAATTTTCAACAAGTTCAATATTAAAAAAAATTAACAAAGATGATTTTGAAAAAAAAATCCAAAAACAAAAAAGAATAAAAAAAAGAAAATAATCTTGGGGAAAAAAAACATGTAAAACCCAAAAAAAAAACAAAAAACAAATGTGGGAAAAAAAAAGAAAAACAAACAAAAAGAAGTTAAATACAAAAAAAAAATGTGAAGAAAGCTACAATATTCTCCCACGTCTTTTAAAGTATTAGTTAATACACACACTATCTCTTGTAATCATGTAATCATGCTTGCACATATGTGTCGATTAAAAAAGGTTAATTTGCATAGTATTTCAAATAAATTAGATTATAGTATCGACACAAATATGATAGGTAAGTAATACTATGATAGATAATATTACATATCTTTAATTTTAATAATACATATTATATCAATGTAAATGTAATATGAGGATGTATAATATATTTATAAAAATGCATTAATATTATCATAAAATAATATATAAGATAGAAGTATCCTTTTTAGAAAAATAAAAAATAATAAAATCTCATAATTAATGATCAATTCATTTAATATTTCTTTTTTTAGAGGGCAAATTCTCACATTTAAATTATCTGTCAAAACATCTAATATCGTATCCCATCCATCTAGAAAAATTAGTTCAAATCCTTTGTTATTTGGTGAAGATCCCTTCTCTTTGCATTTATTATGATTCTTTCTTCATGAATATCAAAATTTAAACAGTCTTATTATTCCACAATATATATATATATTGTAAACAATTTATAAAACAATTTCATAATATATTAATCTAACAATTTCGGTTTTATCATAAAATATTCTACGTAGAGGTAAACAATTTCGATCCCATGAAAAAATCAAACCCGCAACTACTGAGCTACTATACAGAACTGGTTATAAAACAATTAAAATAATATATTAATCTAATTTACTATTTATATAAATAATTAAACATACCCTACATCTTTTAGTTGATTTAATAATTTTTAATGTGACGGACCACAAACATATATCTCACAATTAATTCGTGGTCTTATGACTAGTCCTTTAGGTTTTCAAAATAAATTAAATAATCTTAGTTTGAGAAACAATTAACTAATTTTTTTTTTATCAATATTGACTATGTTTAATTTAATGTTTCTTTGTTCTAAAAAATATTTCAATAAACCTTTGTTCAATTAAATTAAAATTGAGTGTATATTTCTTTCCTAAATTAAAAATATTTCCTTTAGAAATCCTAATTACGTATAATTCTTTTCTTTTCATCATCCAATCTAAATTATTATTATTGAATTCAAAATTAAAAATAAATTTTCAAATATGATGGTTATGTTTGTATTTCCTTATAAAATGAGAGAATGCAAGTCCAAATCATATAGATGATAATGGTTATCCATGAATTGAGTTTCTAGTATATTCATTTTCAAAACTAATATATATATATATATATATATATATATATATATATATATATATATAGTTGTTAGATTATCATCCCTACCTAACACTTTCTCCGTATCATTTATCATCGTCTTTAGAGATTCACAGTCCATTACCAGAAATTCACTAAATAGCAATGAATTTACCGACTGAATTACTGGCGGAAACGTTTTCGTCGTAAAAAAACGGGTCGCTGACATGGAGGTTTTGGCAGGTTATTTTTTCAGACGGAATCACCGACGGATTCAAAAAGACAGCCCGTACAGCGACCGCCGTTTATATTGCCGACAGAATCACCGACGGAGCAGCGACTGCCGTTTATATTTCCGTGCGGTGAGGTGTTGATTGTTCCGTCGGTAAAAGTTAATATATGTCCACTCCATCAACCCTCTCCTCCCCTATTTCTCCTTCTTCTTTCTAATCCCAACTCTCGCCATCTGCAAACAACCAGCCCCCTCCAAACAAAAATCTCCCTCATATCAGCATAACAAGTTATATTTCTTGAAGTTTTGTGGTCATAGCATCCGTGTTCTGATTTACCGAAGGATTTTATCAATTTTTATAAGTAATTCTATCTTTTTAAATTTTAACATTTAATTAAATGTCAATTTTATCGTTTTTTTAGTATATGTATTTTGTTAGTAAATGTACATGTTTTATTGTTATTTCTCAAACAAACTTGTAGTATATGAATGTATAATTTTATACCTGTTATGGTTTGTTTTAGATTTTGTAAGATTGTATTTGTTTGTAAACTGTTAAAACTTTATGGAACTACCAAAGTACATGTGCTGTTTTGAAATAAATAATAGCTTACTTAATGGGTCCATTTAAAGTTTTGTCAATGGTATTGCGGAGTGGTAATTTCTGTAAATTTATATATTTTAATTTGTATGGACGTTGATAAATGATAATGAATATTTAATATTTATGAGAAGTTGTGATTGGTTTGTTGGATAATCTCGAAGTAAAGTAATATTTTTGCAAGTTTATTTACCTAACTTAGTTAATTAATACATTATGTTATCATAATTTTATAGAGGTTCGATATAAATCATGGATGATCGTTCATGGATGTATCGAGATTCACCCCAAGGATTGCGGAGGATGGATTATTGTAACAGGGTTCAGGGTTTTATTAATTTCACAACATCTATTCCTAGAAATTTTACTGGAGGCGGTATTAGGTGTCCATGCAGAAAGTGTCAAAATAAAAAGTATCTGCATCCAGATATTGTAATGATGCATTTTCTACACAAAGGGTTTATAGGGAATTACCTTTGTTGGTATGCACATGGAGAAGTATTTGTTAGCGAGAGTGAGAGGAGAATGAAAGAAACGGTGGTTGGGTCTACTTCTAGTGCCAGCAACGTGCATAAAGCAGCAAATGACAACACTAGTCCTTACAGAAATATGGTTATGGATGCAATGAGAATGAATCAAGGTAATGTCAGTCAATGTCCAATCGTAGAAGAAGAACCTAATGGAGATGCAGCTAGGTTTTTTGATTTGTTGAAAGATTCTGACGAACCATAATAGGATGACTGCACGAATCACAGTAAATTATCGGTCGTAGCACAGGTGTTCACCATCAAGTCAGATCATGGGTTGAGTGAGGCCGGGTATAACAAGATTATTAAATGGGAAGAAGCATTTTACTTGAAGGGAACAGGCTGAAAGAGAAATTATATGCTGTGAAGTCCATGATGAAACCCCTCAGTTTAGGATACCAAAAAATTAACATGTGCCCTAACTTCTGCATGTTATACTACCTTGAAAATGCTGAGATGACCGAGTGTATGACATGCAGGCATTCCCGTTACAAACCTAGAACTGGCAGGGGAAAGACTCTAGTGGCATATAAAAAACTTAGATACTTCCCGATTACACCTAGACTGCAGAGGTTATTCATGTCACCAAGGACTGCTGAGCACATGACATGACACCAAGCACACCATGTGGTTGATGGAGTGATGGTTCATCCTTTTGACGGCAAAGCGTGGAAACGCTTTAACAGTGTTCATCCTCACTTTTCAGCTAAATCAAAGAATATGCGTCTTGGGTTGTATACAGACGGATTCAACGGGTATTTTGTCAATGGATATGTTTTCCATACTGAAGAATACGGGCAAGGAAGAAAGACATATAACATCGATGTTTGTGTTAAGGGATCCATTAGTAGTGAGTTAGAAGTTGACTACTATGGTAGATTAGAAGAGGTTGTCGAACTGCAATATCATAACGAGCAGAATATAGTGTTTTTATTCAAATGTTATTCGTATGACACGACTGACAAAGGAATCAGAGTTGATCTGTACTATGGTCTGGTCGAAATCAACTTAAAAGCTAGACTCCGCAACATAAACAATGTCTTTGTTTTCGCAAAGCAATGTCAACAAGTTTATTATACATACACCCCTTCATTTAGAAAGGGTCGATCAAGAGTGGATTGGTTGTCCGTTTTAAAAACGAAACCCTGAGGTCGTGTCGAGGTTGTTTAGGATGAGAACGAAGACACAAGCGTGCGAGATGAAGTCTTTCAAGTTAGTGAGGTGGTTGAACCATATCGAATTGCTCCTTCGATTGAATTGGAAGAAAATTCAAATTTTCATGTTTTCGATGATATTCTTGTTGATGTTGACGCAGAGGAGTTGAATTTTGTTTTGAACTCTAGCGGACAAGCAAATATCGATGAAGAAGATGATATTCATATTGAAGATTGCGATGAAGGTGATGACAATTCAATTGATGACGAAGAAGAAGAAAATTCTGACTAACTACCAAAATGAAGCCCTATGTAAAACCCTTTTTTCATGTAATTTAGATTATGGATGATATATTTTGAAACACAAAATATTTATTACTTGAAATAATTAGTTGAAATGCCACAATTACGAAATAATTACTTGAAATAATTATTGATCATGGATGATATATTTTGTAAAATGAAATAATTACTTGAAATGTCATCACATCACCGACGACCTTAAGTCCGTTGGCATTTCACAGAGAGTTTGAAAATAATTACTTGAAATGCCATCACATCACCGACGGCCTTAAGTTTGTCGGCATTTCATAGAGAGTTTGAAAATAATTACTTTAAATGTCATCACATCACCGACGGCCTTAAGTTTGTTGGCATTTCATAGAGAGTTTGAAAATAATTACTTGAAATGCCACATTCACCGATGTCCATACCGACGATTTTATATCTGTCGGTACGTTGTCAGTGGGTCAATTTTACCGACAAAATTCCCGACGGACTGCGCGAATTTCAAAGGGTTGTGCATTAAATGCATCTCTGACCGCGTTATATTGCCGACGGATTTACCGACGGACCATGAAAAATATGGAGGGTCATTGAAAAATCTGGTGCGAAATTCAAAATTTACCGATAGATTTTTAACACCTCACTGACGGAATAAATTAAAATAATAATTAATTTTATATCCGTTGGTGAATCCGTCAGTAAAACTGTAATATAAGTTCCAGCGACCGCCCCTTCAATTTATTTTTTCATCTCCTCAGTTTTTCAACTTGAATTTCGATTCTTTTCCTCTCCGTTCTTCAAAACTGACACTTCAATTTTAATTTTGTGAATCTTCATCATCTTCATCAGTTTAAAAGGTATGTGGTTCTTCTATTTTATTTTATTTTAAGGGTTTTTTTTGCTATTTTTTGTTATATTTTTTGTTTTGGTGTATTTTTTGTAATGTAGATAAAGTCTATAGTTTTTTTTTGCATAATTCATTGCTAAAGTCTATAGTTGTTTTTTGAATTTATTGAATATTTTTTATTGTAGTATTAGCATAATTATTATTAGTTAGTTTGTTGAATATTTATTGTTAATGTTGAATTTACCATAGAATTAGTAATTGAATATGTTGGAATAATTATTAATTTTACTCTATTATTGCATGCTTTGTGTTTAATTTTTTCCATTTATTTTAATTGTTATTCTATATATTTTTTTTAATTTATTGTTTTGTTGTATTGGCATAATTATTGAATAATTTGTTGAATTGTAATGCTTAATGTTGAATTTACCTTAGGATTGGTAATTGTAGTATAGATTGGGTAAATTGGTTGTGGCTATTGTTAATATGTGCAGGTTTGTGGATTTGGGTAGTATCCGGTATAGGGGAGGTGCTGCCGAATTTTTTTTTGACATTTGAATTTAATTATATAATTATTTGTATAAAATTATGTAGATGTGTAGAACGAAAACCAGAGCTGGCCGCTTAAGTATAGTTACAGCTAGTTTGTCTAGCAGCGAGGATGATATTTCCTTAGGTGCCTCTCAAGAAGAGACACCTATACCACCTGCGCCGTCAACCGATGTTGCCTCTTCCAGCGATAATTTACAGCGCAGAGGCGGCGTGCCTTCGCAGCGGAATCAATTTACCCGCAAGTACGAGGCACAGTGGAAGGACTACCTTTCAATGTAAGTTTGTTAAGGTTTTAGTTTTTTTTAAAATTACAACATAATTTATGAAGTAATCACTATTGAATTTATTTCATTTATTTTCAGGTTCACAAACATTGAAGCCGCCCAAGTAATATCATCGACGTTTAAATCGTCGATGGAGATTCCATTGTATCAATGGAGTCAGATATCCAAGCATCCATAATGGATGCCTCAAATCAATGCATGGTTTAATAGGTTTGAGGTTGGTATTAATTTATAATTTTTAGCTTATTAATATAATTGTAAATAAATTATTATTTTTATTTAAACTTGTTTATTTATACATAGCACAAATTCTGCTGGGACAGTGAGCATAACACTGTTGTGAGGAGGGTGTGGGAAAATCACGCGGCAACTAGGTAAGATCGAAAACAATACAAGATTTTTTTAGACAAAAATTTATGTTTCGAAATGTAATTTTTGGTTGCGTGAAATAGGTTGCGTGATTTTTGGTATGAAGCACAAAAAAAGGCAAAAAAAACCCGCGAGGGATAGGGGTTTCCAAGGCTGGAACGATGTTACGGTTTGGAGGGATTTCAAACTGATATACATCCCGGAAGATATATGGCCGCACTATCTTGAGCACGTGACCTCTAAGCGGTTCACACGACGCTCACAGTCCGGTGCTGGCAACCGGAATCGGCCAATTCATAGCGGGGTGACAATGCACACTGGCAGCTCCGTTCCGTTTGCTGCACATGGAAAACGGATGGTAAGATTAATTTAAATGAAATATATCGTTAAATTCAGTTGTTGTTAATATATCTTTTTTCATTATAGGCTGCGTCTCTTGGACGTGAGCCGAGCCCGATGGAGCTGTTTGTGGAGACGCATGTGCGAAGTCAAGACCGCCAGAAGGGGGCGCAACAGTTCGTTGATAACCGTGCTCAATATTTTATGGTATGTTTGTTCAACCATTTTATTTTATAAGTTATTATGTAAGTTATTATGTTTATTGTATTGATTATGATGATTACTTTTTATTTTTATTTTTACGAGATCTATAATAATCGGTTAAGGAAGAGATATGGGGACGATATTTTGATCCATTCGGAATTCGATCTGGATTTGTGGATGGAGGTTGGCTCGTCAGGTGGACCCGATAAAAATCGGGTTTACGGGCTCTCCAACACTACGGCCGACAACTTGCGGTTGACGCGTAGTGTTTCAATTGTTTGGAGCTCTCAATCAATATCGAGCTCCCAATCTAAGGAGTTCGTGGCCTTGCAGCAACACACGACTCAGCTCACCGAGAAATACGATAACCTATCAGCGGAGTACGCATAACTCAAAGCATCTCATGCACAACAAAGAGCGAAATAAAGAGCGGAGTCTGAGCAAATCAAAGCGTCTCAAGTACAACAAAAAATGGAGTATGAACAACAAAAAGTGGCTTATGAACAACAAAAAGCAGCTTATGAACAGCTTCGCGAAATGATTATGAACATGGCAAATAGTGGAACATGTGCACCTAGTCTTTTTTGGTCGTATAACCACCAGCTCCACCTTTATATTAATTTGTAATAAACATTATTTACCTTTAAAACTTCATTTAATATTTTTCTTGAAACATATTCAGTTTGTAATGAATATTATTTAACTTTGTTTTTTATGTTTAATATAAATTTTATTTGCATAATTGGTTTGTATTACAATTAATTTATATAGTTTTATATTATATATCCTAAATAATTTTTTAAAAACAAATTCAGAAAAAACTATTACCAAGGATTTTACCGACGGATTAATTTGGTTGGTATTTTAAACACTCACCGACAGAATTACCGACGGAATTAATCCGTCAGCATTTAACAGTAGCTGCCACTAGTACCGACGAATTTATAGACGGATATATTCGGTCGGTATTTCATACACTTACCGACAGATTTACCGACGGTTAGTTTCCGTCGGTCAATCACAATATCACCGACGGCATACAAATCCGTCGGTATATTTCATGCGGGAATCTTTTTTTTTTGGCGCGCAAATTCCGTCTGTAAAACCATCGGCAAATGATTTTTTTGTTTTTCCGACCGATATAGCGACGGAAAGGGAAATCACTGACGAAAGGAAAGCCAACGGATGTAATCCGTCGGTGATGTCGTCGGTAAACAAATCACCGACGAACTTCTAATCACACTCCGACGGAATTCTTCCGTCGGCAAAACTGTAAAATCTTGTAGTGGTCATGCATGTTCAAAGCAGTAAGATATTGTTTGCTATTTTAGTGCAGACAGGGATATTTACATGTGACTCCAGCAAACACCTTTCCAAAGATTATCTTTTTTTATATTTATATTTTATTAGAAGATAAAAAATTAAAATATTTATAAATTATCAATCGATTTTCGGATATCTATTATGTACTATTAAATAATACAAAATAAAATAGTTAATATATCTCTTTTTGTATGTGTGTGTTTTATGTCAATATTAAGATGTGTACATATCATATTATATTTAAAAATATAAATGTTCTATAAATATATCTATATAATATAAATATAATTTCAGGTTAGGTTCAAGTGGGTTTGACAATATTTATACCCTATCCAATATCCATTGAGTAAGGTAATTATCCAAAAAATACTCACTCATTAAGATTGATTTCGGTCAGTATTTATCAAGTTCAGATTAAATTATCATCTCTACTTCCCAGATGATTCAAAACCTAAGTCAAGCTAGGCTTCAATAAAAATAGGAGGATAATTGATGTGATGCGACGTGGTTAAAAATCCAAGTTAACCAATAACATGATCAACCTAAGAAAAACTCATCTAAAACCCGTTGATTTTGTTATATATATATATAATAAAACAAATTAGGTTGACATGGGTCAACCCTCTTGAACCATGATCCTGGACTTGCTCCAAGTCAAACTCTGGATCATGTTTAAAACTACAGTAAAAACTTGTTTTTGACCCACCATGCATTTTGGTTTTCAAATACAAATAAACTAATTTGATTCAATTTGCTACGATGCAGGGTGGAACTTTTTTTTTTTCAACATAAAAAAGAATAAAGATATTGTCAATGTTTTTAATCATAATTTTTTTTAATTGTGAATTAAAAAATTTATAGATGCGCCTTCAATAAAATAAATCAAGAATTATATGTGCTACTAAATGATAACAAATATGTTGATTCCAACCAAAGTTTGAGTTGGAAAGTTGAGATAAAGATGCAATTTCTCAGAAAAAAATATTGAATATTTGTTTCAGTTTGAATCAGTTCTTTAAAATTTTAATTAATTTGAATAAATAAAATTGAATTTTACTTTATCAAATGAAGCATTAAACATATTTTTAACATTGTAAAAGTCTCATATAAAGTCAACTAAAATAAAACATCAAACTCAATCTCAAGTCAAAAATTAATGTAAAAAAATTAAATTAAGAATAAAAAAGTCAAATGACAAAAAAGAAAAGAAAAGAAAAGAAAACTTTGTGAGCAACTATTCCAGCCCATAATTGACTGTGTCTTTTTCTATATTGTATTTTCATTATTTTTTTTAATATTTATTAAATCTTGCATTGCCTCACATATATGTTCATATTCTAAATGTCGTTTTATGATTTATGATTATCAATTTTACAAAACCAAACTATAATTGTTAAATAAAAAGTAAAAGGATCCAATAAAAAAAGATGTAAATAAAAACAATTGAAGGACTCAATAAAAAAATAATGCAAATGAAAATAAAAGATTTGAGGTGATAAAAAAAATTTTGAAGGACCAAATAAAAAAAAGAGGGGACGCAAATGTAAACAAAAAAAAAATAGAGGTGGTTCGCCAAGTTTTTTAATTGTATTAATAATAAAAAGTACTTTTACAAAAAGAGAGGGAAAAAAAGAAGCAATAACAAGTGATTCAAGACAGGAAAATTAAATAATTTAAAAAACGTGTGGACGGTGAAATATTCTTTATGGCTCACATCATTTTCATATGGCTTTCGATCACATGCACGCTTGTGTTGTATAAATAAGGTAACACAGACACACAGGTTTCATACAAGAGCAGTGCCATAGCTATCCAACTCATCTCTTTCTCTCATCATCATAACGCCTCTTTCTTGGTCCTGAACACCCATTTCGCTCATCTCTGCAAAAGCACACAGTCTCTGAAAAGAAACTGAGAGATATACACAAGATGGCACTAACTAAAGAAATCATGGGTGGTCGTTTAATTGATGGACCATCATTTGTAACAACATCAAGAATGTTCATGAACCAAAGGCTAGGAATGGTTAAAAAGAACCAGTTCTTGGTGCGTCCGGTTCTGGTGCCTCTGCAACAGATTAGAAGACAGGAGCAAGTAAGGAGAGTTGTGAAGGGTCCTCCAGTGGCAGTCATCAGCGAAGATATAATCAAGGCTAATAACAACACCAGTTT
The DNA here is from genome assembly GCA_015852605.2 of Populus deltoides. Lineage (NCBI taxonomy): Eukaryota > Viridiplantae > Streptophyta > Magnoliopsida > Malpighiales > Salicaceae > Populus > Populus deltoides. The sequence goes on along the minus strand of CM027572.2, from coordinate 13,402,080 downwards.
GCCTGTAAAGGCAGTGAAATTCAAGGTGAGAGCTTTGGTGACTGTGAGAAACAAACACAAGGAGGACTTGAAGGAGACTATCGTGAAGCAGTTGGATGCTTTAACTGACAATATAATTGGGAGAAGTGTAGTTTTGGAGCTTATTAGCACTGAAGTTGATCCAAGTAAGTAAAGTAGTATTTCTCCACTCTAAATAAAAGGGTGATCATCATTAGCACTTGTTTTGGATTCTCTAATAACGACTCATTATACTTATTTTCAGTTTTCTTTGTTTGATATGAAGAATCAAACTCTCATGATCATACGGGTTGATTTGCATGTTTGACATAATTAAGCTCCCTTCTTTCATTAGATCATAGAAACTTAGAATTCAATAACGATCTTAATTGGCTCTGTAGAAAGCAAGGAACCAAAGAGAAGCAAGAAAGCTGCGTTAAGAGACTGGTCGAAGAAATCAAATATTAAAGCTGAGAGGGTCCATTACACTGCTGAACTTACAGTAGACTCGGATTTTGGTGTGCCTGGGGCAATCACAGTGAGCAACAAGCATCAACAGGAGTTTTTCTTGGAGACTATCACCATTGACGGTTTTGCTTGTGGTCCAGTTCATTTCCCTTGCAACTCATGGGTACAATCCAAAAAATATCATCCTGCGGAGAGAATATTTTTCTCTAATAAGGTAATTATGTTTTTAGTTTCTGAATTATCACTTTTTCTGGAAATGCATGATACGGTCGGATATGTTTTTTTCGTGATGTTATTGTCCAGTAATATACAATTTATAAAGGTCAAACCATGTGTTACATGTGGTTAGGTCTTGACTTCTTTAAAAATGATAATCAAGTGCAGCAATTCAGAGCCTACTGACATTGAATTTTCAGCCACAACATATATATATATATATTTGCTTGCATGATATTAGGTTTTTTCTATTCATTTTCTTGTCTTGCAAGAGAAATAGAGATGGCTTGATATATATATATTTTTTTAACAAATGATTGTAGCTTGTATTTGTGATTATAGTAGAAGTAATGATTCAAAGTGTTTTTAGCTTAAAAATATATTAAAATAATTTTTTTTATTTTTTAAAAATTTTTTTTAATATAACATATTAAAATAATCTATATATATATATATATATAAAATTATTGCAAACAAATTTATTTTGTAAAATTTAAAGTGATGCGGTCCCGAACACACCGCAATTCTTCTAAATAGGAAATCGAGTTTCACTGAGTTAAATATTGAATTTCCTCACATGTCGCTCTCAAAATATTTAGTGGAATGCCCAATGTGATGACATTGGAAAAGCACACTGGCAACAGTAAGACTTTATTTAGATTCCCCTATAATTGGGACGGGGGTCACTCTCTGTAAGGGACCATGGACATATAAGCCTGACGCAACTAGATTATGGATGGGTGAGGTGTCTCTGTGCTTCTTTCCTTTTTACCAGTAGAAAACGAGAACACAGAGGAGCGAGGAAGTCTTTTACAAGTACAGATAGATCCAAACTGTTTGCAACGCACACTTCCCTTTGATCGATGAGCTTGCTGGCAACATGATGATGATCAGCTGGTTCAGTCTGTTTGTATCACGGCATGGTTGCTGTGGTATTGATGGAGATGAGCTTTTTGTAACTGTTTAAGGGAACGACTGTCATCTAATCACACCCTTGATACTACAGTCCATGGATCCCATTTTGAGAATCAAGAAAATTGCTGTTTGTAAATTTTATTAGCATGGTCTCATGCATGTGCTTAAATTCAGTTTCTTACATATATGATTTTAATCTGAGCAGCCATATTTACCAAGCGAGACACCAGCTGGGCTTAAAGCATTGAGAGATAAGGAGCTAAGCAATCTTAGGGGCGATGGCAAAGGAGTTAGAAAAATGTCAGACAGGATTTACGACTTCGATGTGTACAATGATTTGGGAAATCCAGACAAGGGTAATCACTTGGTTAGACCAAGACTTGGTGGTAAAGCAATTCCATACCCAAGAAGATGCCGTACTGGTCGCCTTCCAATGGATTCTGGTTAGTCAGGTTTTGCTTCCTTGATTTGATGATTCAAGCATATGATCCATTTCTTTTAGTTGCACACCACTTGCTTATTTAACTGTGCCACTGCTTGGAAAGTTCTAGATGCTAGCTAGGACTTAACTTACCATGGATGCTTCCTTTTTTACATTCGCAACACACACTCACAAGAATCCTGCTTGATTCCTCGCGTACGTACCAGATATTAACGCGGAGAGCCGAGTGGAGAAGCCAACGCCACTGTACGTGCCTAGAGATGAACAATTTGAGGAGTCTAAGCAAATTACATTCTCAAATGGGAGGCTTAGAGCCGTGCTTCATACTCTAATACCAGCGATTAAGGCCAGCATTTCTGCAGATAATCAAGACTTTAGTAGCTTCTCAGACATTGGTGTTCTGTACAAAGAAGGGCTTCTTCTTAAAGTTGGTTTGCAAGATGAAATCTGGAAGAATCTACCATTGCTCAAAGCAGTCAACAAGATACAAGAGTCTGGTGAGGGACAGCTCAAATATGACACGCCAAAGATTCTTTCCAGTGAGTACATTCCCTGCTAGATTTCCTATATTTTCTTTTTTTGTATCAATTATTTTTTTTCCTTTTGTTTTACATTTTATGTTCGTTAAAGATTGCAAGAACCATGGAACTTTTGGACCGCAGGGGACAAACGTTGCGTATACTTTAATACGCAAACAAGAAATAGACAGAGATTTTTGGTTGTATGATTCACTAGTTAAACTCGCATGGCAACTTGACCGTCCGAAGGACACTTTCCTATAGAGATTTTCTAGGTTTATTGTCGATGTCTCGTTTTTTGTTGGACCACAGAGATAAAACTGATTTATATATGCCCGTGAAATTGAACCAACATGAAAATAACGTCGTGAATCCAGAAAACCACTAGAAAAAGAAAAATTGTGTTAGCCACTAGGCATTAGCCATCGTGCATTTAGTGGGATCCAAGTCATGCACACTAATAAAGTTTTTCAAGAATAAAAGTAGATTGCCTGGCTTACATTGCTCTTGCAAGGAAGAATGATCTTGTCTAGCATTTGATTACCAGAGAGAAAAAAAAGCCACCCATGCTTTTTCTTTGCTGGTTGCCTAGTTGGGAGCCAATCCTGGTCAAATTAAAAACGTGTTTGTGAGTTTCCAATACCTTTTGGTGGCACGCAGTTGTTTATGTGCAAAGTGGATTAATTTCTTGTAAACAAATGCACAATCCAAAACATGATGAATTAATTAATCAAGATTAATCTACAAGCAAGCATGTGATTCGCAATATTGCAGGGGACAAGTTAGCCTGGTTGAGAGACGACGAATTTGCCCGTGAAACTGTGTCAGGAATAAACCCAGTCAGCATTGAGAGACTTAGGGTTTTTCCACCAAGAAGCAGTCTTGATCCCGAAATTTACGGTCCACTAGAATCTGCTCTCAAAGAAGAACACATTCTGGGCCATCTTAATGGCTTGTCCGTTTCACAGGTAATAATCCCAAATCTCCTGCTTTCCTTTTGTAGTCACTAGCAGTGTCATATTAAAAAAGAAAAAGACTTGCATTATCATGCGTGTTCTTCTCGTTTCCTTCTTCTTCCTGAGATTACCGACATTTCATGGGCCACCTTATTATCAGATCTTATGTTTAATTCGCTTGTTTTTCCTAATCCTAAATATTGTTATTTGAATCTTGCAGGCCCTGGAGGAAAATAAATTGTTTATGATTGATTACCATGATATTTATCTTCCATTTTTGGACCGGATTAATGCGCTTGATGGTAGAAAAGCATATGCAACTCGTACCATATTTTTCTTGACGCCTCTTGGGACACTCAAGCCCATTGCTATAGAGCTTAGCCTCCCACCAGCAGGGCCGAATTTCCGATCAAAGCGAGTGGTTACACCTCCAGTGGATGCAACTGGCAGTTGGATTTGGCAACTGGCCAAGGCTTATGTTTGCTCCAACGATGCCAGTGTTCACCAGCTTGTCCATCACTGGTAAGAACAAAAAATGAATAACTCAAGTCATCAGAAGGTGATCATTTAAGTTTTTTGAACGAAGATATAAAGTTCTCCATGGTGGCATTGATTGAAATATCATGATGATTACAGGTTACGCACACATGCTTCGCTGGAGCCATTTATACTGGCAGCACACAGGCAATTGAGTGCAATGCACCCTATATTCAAACTCTTGGATCCACACATGAGATATACACTAGAGATCAATGCCTTAGCCCGCCAAAACTTAATCAACGGTGATGGTGTTATAGAGTCTTGCTTCACTCCTGGCCAATATTCTATGGAGATTAGTGCTGCTGCCTACAAAAACTTTTGGCGTTTTGACAAGGAAAGCCTCCATGCCGATCTCATTCGAAGGTGCGTTTACGACGCACAATTATTCATGGGCATCTATATATAACTTCTAAATCTCTTTCCCTAAGGCATGAAAAGATAGGATCCAGTAGGTTTAGAGATTAAACATTAAATGATGAAATTATTACATAAACCTGGCCCATATGAACCAAACTAATCACACGCAGACTTGGCGCAATAACTCTAAATAATTCCAGGTTCATTGCACCAACCATCAATCGGTCATATATAGTAACCTGATCCGCATACTATTTTTCGGGATAGAAATTGCAAAGGGCCTCTTGCTCTTTCTTCTGATGAAATTTATGTTTGGTTTATTTGGTATATGGAAATCCTGTATCTAGTATTCATTGATCATTGTTACCGTTGCAGGGGAATGGCAGTGCCTGATCCGACACAACCACATGGTCTAAAGCTTCTACTTGAGGACTACCCATATGCCCAAGATGGACTACTGATCTGGTCTGCCATAGAGAACTGGGTCCGCACCTATGTTGAGCATTACTACCCAGATTCAAGCATAGTCTGTACTGACAAAGAGCTCCAAGCGTGGTACTCTGAGTCCGTCAATGTTGGCCATTTCGATCTTCGTGATGCTGATTGGTGGCCCAAGCTGGCCACGAGTGATGATCTTATCTGGATCCTCACCGTCCTCATTTGGCTCGCATCCGCACAACATGCCGCACTGAATTTTGGGCAGTATCCCTATGGTGGTTATGTGCCTAATAGACCAACCTTAATGAGAAGATTAATCCCGGAAGAAAATGACCCTGAGTACGCAAATTTCCTAGCTGATCCACAAAAATACTTCCTATTAGCATTGCCAAATGTGCTGCAAGGCACAAAATTAATGGCTGTGATAGACACATTATCAACGCATTCACCAGACGAGGAGTACATAGGGGAACGGCAGCAGCCATCAATATGGACAGGCGACGCTGAAATGATTGAAGCGTTTTATGATTTTTCAGCGGAGATTCAGCAGATAGAGCAGGAGATCAACAGAAGGAATGCTGATCCTAGCCTTAAGCATCGGTGTGGCGCAGGGGTGCTCCCATATGAATTGCTAGCCCCTAGTTCTGGACCTGGGGTAACATGTAGAGGTGTCCCAAATAGTGTTACAATATAAGCTAAATCAAAACTGGGACTCAAGTGGTGGCAAGTAATTAATTGCCCCAGCAGACTACTAATTAGGTATTTGTGGGCCACTTGCATTTGGAAATCAGTGCTGAGAATAGGCCATTTCTTCTTTTTTTTTAATTATTATTAATAACATGGGTGTCTTAACTGCACGCATCATTTCTATATTTTTATTATATGAATGAATGGTTTTTATATATATTAATAAATTAATAAAATGTAACAGTTAAAAAAATATTTTAAAAATAACATAGTTTGACGAGTCACAAGTTTATATGCGACTTGCTAGCCACAAACATCATATGTGACTCGCGAGACATGCGATTCCTTAAAAAAAACAATCAAGGTAGTTTTTTTCTAGATTTTCAACTCCCTACCACAAAAATAAAAAATAAAAACAACACAACACAACATAAGCATCACAATTCAAAAACACAAGTCTCAATTCATCTCTCCAACACAATTAAAAAAACGTATCACAATTCATCAAATATAACAATTCACAATTAATAATTACACACAATAAAAATTAACATAACATTTTATTAAATTTAAACTAAACTCATAATTCTTAAAACATTAAAGCATACAATCTAATTACATCTTAAAATCACTCCAGCTCGCAGACGAGCCACAACTTCAACTCATCTAACTCGAGGATAGGTCTGTAGCGTCCATGTAGAGGTCAACATCAAAATTATCCGAGCTCGTGGACGAGCTTGAATCACTCGTCCCTCACTGAATGTCCTCGTTCACACTAAGCGATCTTATCTTCCGCTAAGGCCATCCCGCGTCCAGATGTTCAATCTCCCTAACTTCTTTAAGTCCAGCATAACATAAATTAAGTGAGTTTTTTATCGGGACATTTGTCATCACATCAATGCCTTCACGGATAGCGAACGCTGCTCTCTGAGCCTCATGTAATAAGAAACGAGTCCAATTAATAAAAATAATAATAATTAGTATTCATCATCTATAATAAAAATAACGATAATTTAAATATTAATATATAAAAAAAATATTGCATACCAATCAATTCTTACTTGAAAATCAAGGCTCGCAAACATGGACGCGTGAAGAAACATGACTACATAGATGCAATAAATCAGCACGTTATAGGCAAATATCATCTCATATATTTATCTAGATCATTTGTTGGTTGCTACTTTATAAATAACCAATCTTTTCTAGCATTCCAAAGATTTAGATAAGCTGCATGAATCACCAACCAATTTTCTTCCCGCTTACCCAAACGACTGATATTATGCAACTCACCACTAATACTAACATAATCTGAGGTGTGCTGAGATAGACCAAACTTTTGCATTACCCGTTCAAGGCAATACATCTTAACTATATCAAAACAATGTAACAAGACTTAAGTTAACAAAAAAACTATCCCATCACAGCATTCAGATAAACTTAATAATATAAAATCCTCTACATATGGTGTCCATATAACCTATTAAGACATGAATGACATATTATAAAACAAGTTAAAACTAAAAAAATTGACACACAAATAAACAAAATAAAATACATTATTAAAAACCATACCCGATAAAGCTACTTTGTGTCTAACTCATTCTGGTACAACTCATGGGCGTGAGTGAGATTCAAAGTGAAATGTCTAACCTCACACCATCTAACATGACTAGTCAAAGAATTAAAATATTTTTTTTTGCATTTAAGTTATATAAATAGCATGTTATTTAAAATTTATTAAATTTTATTGTTAACTAGATCCTATAAGTGGTTGTCTCTAGGTGTAAAGGTCAAACATACGATTACCCTAACTTTCTGGATGTTCGATATGAAGATGCTTCCATGAGTATAGCTATGTTAATTGACATTTGAAGTTATAAGTTAGTATTCAAAATAAAATTAATCATTAAAAACAAAGTAAATTATTCAATGAAAAATATCTAAAATAGATATACTTGAAGAAATAATACACACCAGGCTACCTGTCACCTCTTCTTCAAATATGTTTTGCATAGCTGTAGATATAAATGTGAAAGCATGACCCTTTAGTTGTAGTTAAAAATGTCTCAAATGTCCTCAAATAGTGTTAAGAGGAAAACTAGCACTGCATTGCTTGCATTACTGATGAAAATAAGATCCTCATATATATGTATTATGTATGCTCGAGCATATATAACCAATTAATCCTTTACTGTATCCACTAGGGGTTTTGAATTTTTTTTTTCAACGCTTGATGTTATCACTTTAATAAGTTAGCATAACTAACACAAATTAGCATAAATTATATTAATTACCCTGATTTGAAATGATAATAACAGAAAATCCATTATGAAGAATATCAAATTACCTCTTGATTTTAATTTTAATATTTTTTTTGTTTTTAAAAGTATTTTAATTGTTTTACTATGCTTTTAAAATATATAAAAAAAATATTTTTATTTGATCAATTTAATAATAACTAATATGCTTTATATATATAAAAAAAAAACTTAACGCCCTGAGTAGATGGTTTTAAGATTTTTTTTTATATGAAAAGCAAAATAATTATTGCACTATTTCCCGTGAAGAATGTATTTTAAATCTAAGTGAATAGCATTTTTGTAAGGTGTTTTAGCTTCGATTAATTTGTTATAATTAAAAAAAAATAAGAAATTTTATGGCCATTAATTCTTAACAAATAACTACAAAAACAGCTGAAAAAACATTATAAAAACCAAAGACATCGAAGTTCAATCATTTTTTATTTTTATTTCACTGGTAAGAGGTATTTTTGTATATAACTTTTGCGTTAATAGAAATCAAATATTTTTTTCTCAACATTAAAAAGATTTGATAATTGTTTTTGGAATATTGGTCCTAAAATTTAAATTACGTGTCTCTCTCTCCCTCTCTTTCTTTTTGTTGTTGTGGTATGAAGTAATTGTAGTCTCTGCTCTAGCTATATATAGAGCTACTGACAAGTCAGAGGCACCAAGCTATCTCCTCACTCCTCTTCTTTCTGTCTTCTGTCTCTCTTCCATTCCGTTTCACAATCAATCAATCAATCAAATAAAAGTAAAAGCATTGAGCATTTCGTCAGTACCCTCTTCCAATTCCAGAAAACACAACCACCACCAATTAAAGTTGGTATTTTTCCTTACTATACAATTTTATTTTTCTTTCTGATCCTTCATTGTACACACACCTGCATCAACCCCCACTGTCTTTTCCCCCCTTTTCTTTTGGTTTGGAAGACATTAAAACGAAAGGATCGTAAGTAAAGATTGAATGAAAATAAAAATCTTGATTTGTGTTGCTTTTTTTTCTCTCTTGTTTGTGTTTTAGGCATGGTTTTGTTCTTCTTAGGGACTCTGATTTCGCAACAACTGGAAATATGTCAACTTGTTGTGATTGGTTGTGGTTATTGCTATATGTGCTCTTATTTTCTCATTATCTGCTTGGTTTCCAGGAAAATATTTTCAAAATCTTGGATTTTGTAGCTTAAAATTTTCTGTTTTTGGAACCCTGATTTATTTTTGTGTCTGGTTGCTGATAAAGTTTAGAATTGTAGAGGCAATCCCAGTTCCGAACCTTAATAATTAATGGAGAGCCTTAATACGTGTTTCACTTCAAGAAAAGAAAAGAAAAGAATCGATAGCAATGATATGTTACATTCTAAAACCATGGGATGTTATAATTTTGAGTTTCAATTTGTGGTGTAATAATAAATTATTCATGTATGTTTTTTATTTGTTTATGTAGAGATGGGTTTTGCAAGGAAAGAGTATGAGTTTTTGAGTGAGATCGGGCTGAGCTCTCGCAATTTGGGTTGTTATGTAGATGGCACGTGGAAAGCAAATGGCCCTGTGGTCACCAGTGTGAATCCTGCAAACAATCAGGTTGTTCCTGATTCTTTTATCTATGTATAACATATACGTATCAGTGTGTGTATCATCAACTGCTGCTGATTAGTGTATTCCTCTGTGTATTCGCATACATAAGTTGCTTTTATGCTGTGGTGCTAAGTTGCTATGAATCACAAATGAGGCCATTTGATGGGTACCATACCATGGAAGTTACTAATTCCTTGCCTTGCATCATCCATCGACATTATGTTTAATCATTTCCTTTTTTTATTGATTTAGGCTATAGCTGAAGTTGTGGAGGGTTCCATTGAAGATTATGAGGAAGGCATGCGAGCTTGCAGTGAAGCTGTTAAGATATGGATGCAGGCAAGTCTTTTTTTCCTTGCTGTAAACCCTATTAGAATTTTAGAATTTTTTGGGGACAAATGCATGAGTTGATACATCATATAATTCACTATTTTTGGAATATGCTTGCTTTGCTCTATTCTACCTGATGCGAATGTTCTGTCTGTGATTGACTGCTGAGACCTCTCAATTCCTTGCATTATATTTTCTTAGGTTCCTGCTCCAAAGAGAGGTGAGATTGTCAGACAGATTGGGGATGCATTGAGAACTAAACTTCAGCAGCTTGGTCGCCTTGTCTCACTTGAGATGGGAAAAATACTCCCTGAAGGAATAGGGGAAGTTCAAGTATGTTACCTAGCTTACTTTGCTAATTCTTTAGTTATTTGTGTATAGGATGTTCTTTCACTTGTTGTGAAACCAGTTTTTCTGATTTATTATTCATGATATATCTTGTTCTTTGATGGGCTTTTTTTTTTTTTAACTTTGTAAGCACCGATTTTGCAGGAAATAATTGATATGTGTGATTTTTCTGTGGGCTTAAGTAGACAACTGAATGGATCAGTGATACCTTCAGAACGTAAGCTCAATGATTAGTTCTCACCATTCATGTATAATTCGTAGTAATTTTATCTTTCTCTCAGTTGCCTTTTCAAAATAATTTCAAGTTTATGTTTGAGTGCCATAGCTCAACTAGGTGCAGAATGTTGTGGATAATGCTGGAATTCAGGCATTTAGCAGAAGCTATCAATTATATATATATAAAGTCTAGAAATTGGATATATTCTTGTGTTTTCTATATTTTAGTCCTGGAATAATTCGTATTGATCTGTTAACAGGTCCAAATCATGCAATGTTGGAGGTATGCTGATAGCCTCTACTTTTGGATTCAAATCAGTACAGTAATTCTTTTAATATTGTTGACATTTTCAACATTTTTCTTGTGCATAGATGTGGAATCCTCTTGGAATCGTTGGTGTGATTACGGCTTTCAACTTCCCATGCGCTGTTCTTGGTGAGTGCTATATCCTGTTTTATAAAAATCAGCTTTATAAATAATCCAGAAAAACACACTTTTACATTTTGCAATAAACAATAGGCTGTATAAAACTATCCTGAACTTTCAATCAACAAGAACTTAGTCCCTAACCTTGTTTTAATCTGATTTAGGTCCTAACCTTTCTTTCATCTGCAATGCCATCCTTCCATCCAACTTGTTAAGCTAATTAAAGTTTTGAATTTTGTTCTTCTGGGTTTTAATCCACTTGTCTCTTTATAAAGGGTGCACATGCAGTCAATCTTAACTAATTGGCGGTAACCTGGATTGAGGGATGATATTGACAAAATAGAAAGGTTAAGACCTAAATCAGATTAAAACAAGGTCAGGGACTAAGTTTCTGTTGATCGAAAGTTCAGGGTAGTTTTTGACCAATTAACCTAAACAATATACGTGAAGATATATCCAATGTCTGGATCCAAGAGTGTTCATCTTCAAAATTGTAGTTATTTCTTCTGTCAGTAGTACTTTTCTTAATGGTTATGAGAGTGTTCATCTTCAAAATTGTAGTTATTTCTTCTGTCAGTAGTACTTTTCTTAATGGTTATGAGCATAATTTTGGATGCTTTTCATTCAATCCTGACTGATAAAGTAGTGCAATTTGAATAGTATTGGAAACCGTTGCTGGTATTGTACCTCTCTAACATCACAATATTTTCACTATATTTGTTTTTCTCAAGTTATCAGATGGCTTTCTTCCAGTTGTGTGATGAATTAATTTATACTGCTGTTCTGCAGGATGGAATGCTTGCATTGCACTAGTCTGTGGCAATTGTGTTGTCTGGTAAGTCATACCTATCTTGGCTGGGACACTATGCTTTATGACATTCTTAGATGGTGTAATGTATGTACTGCAGTCTTGTTTCTTTTTATTAAATGTGTAATTCCAGCTTTCTCAGCTCATAATAATATGTCAATTTCAATCAAATACTTGGAGCATTTTTCTTTTCCTTTTTCTCCATTATGTAGATTATTATGCCATCCTGAAAGTTTTATGTTTCAGTATCTTATTGGTGGACCACTAGCCCATTGTTGATTGTCTTCCTTGAGCTGTATTATGGAAAGATCAATGAACTGTTTTAGGGATTATTTATGTTGGTCTGTTCTCCTGCAAATGATTAAAAATAGGCTGCATGGAACTCATTCTCGCAGTGGTTTCTGAAAGGTGTCATATTTAATTGGCCTCTCCTTTTAGATTAACTAATAGTTGAAAACTGGAAGTAAAATTTTATTTTTGCTCTTTAATCAAATAGATCACTTGGGTTCAATGTCTGATCTGCATCTTGTCTTAGAAGAGATATTGGACTGCTAAGCTTTTTCTGCATCCTTTATTGGCATACTAGTTCCACTTCAACCTCATTTCATAGCTTCTCGTTGTGATCATATTTCTTGGTTAGAAATATAGCTTACAAAATTTTTTGTTTGTGCTTGACTTTTTATCAAACTTTTCATCCTTAATTATAGGAAAGGTGCACCGACAACTCCTTTGATTACCATTGCAATGACAAGGCTAGTAGCTGGGGTGTTAGAGAAGAATAACTTGCCCCCTGCAATTTTTACATCTTTTTGTGGTGGTGCTGATATTGGTCAAGCAGTAGCAAAAGATACACGAATTCCTCTGGTTTCTTTCACTGGCAGTTCAAAGGTGTTTAAATTGTTTCATTAGAAAATATTGATTGTTCATCATCTGTACTGAAAGAGAGATTCTTCTGTTCATGGTCAAATTATGTGCCCTGTTGTATCTATAGGCTACTCTCCTCATTCATTATATTCTAAGGCTGCCTAATATATTGGTCTTATTTCTTTAGTCTTGCTATAATTATCCACTGCATGTATTCAATGATGAATTTTGATTTATATTGTTTCTGCCCAAGCTGAATAATTACTGTTTTTTGTTTTTTTTACTGAGAATTTGGTTTATCCAAGCAATTATTTTTCCTGCATATTCTCTAATTTCTTATACAGCTGTTTGAATTTTGTCTTGGTTCATATAGATTTTTCCGAGAACATGTACAAATCCCCTCTTATAGAAGGGGAAATTTTAATAATTATCTTATCGTGCATATTTCTAACACACAAATACTAATTCAACAGGTGGGTCTAATGGTCCAACAGATAGTTAATCAGAGATTTGGTAAATGCTTGCTTGAGTTAAGTGGGAATAATGCTATAATAGTCATGGATGATGCTAACATCCAGCTAGCTGTTCGTTCTGTTATGTTTGCTGCTGTTGGGACAGCTGGTCAGCGTTGCACAACATGCCGCAGGCTGGTATCTAAAATCTGACTTTTCTTTGAAAATCCATGCATGGAATGACAGCCAAAAATCACTCTTACCGAACAATTTTCTTGCTCATGTTGAAGCTTCTACATGAGAGCATATATCAGAGAGTACTTGATCAACTACTTGATGTGTACAAGCAAGTTAAAATTGGGGATCCATTGGAAAAAGGCACCTTGCTCGGGCCACTGCATACTTCTGAATCAAGAAAGAGCTTTGAAAAGGGAATAGAGATAATTAAGTCCCAGGCATGTTGTTTTTTTCACTTATCTACTGTGGTTGTCCAGCTGTTCCAATATTTCAAACATAAGCATTCCTTTTTACCTTTTTCCTTTTATGTTCCAAGTTCTCTTGGTTGAAAAATACTGGATATGCACAACAAATTAAGAAGAAAAAAAAAGTTAACTTGCTCACTTTCATTTTGCAGGGAGGTAAGATCATAACGGGTGGTTCTGTGATTGAATCTGAGGGGAATTTTGTGCAGCCCACAATAGTTGAGATTTCTTCAAATGCAGACGTTGTTAAAGAAGAGTTATTTGCTCCTGTTCTTTATGTTATGAAATTTCAGGTACCTTCTTCATCCATCTCTTTTCTTTGGTGAGGATTTTTTTTTTCTTTTATTTAACTGATTTTCTTTCTTTGGTGAGCTGTGAAGTACATAAGACTAATTTTCTTTCTTTTCCCCCCTTTTGATAACCAATCACTACAGTTATTCCTGTAGTTATTTATATATGTGGTGTTTGCTAAACGATTAAGTTGCATTAGTTCCTTCATTTGTTGGGTTTGATTTCTGAAAGCTGAACCCTTTCTGCAGACTTTACAAGAAGCAATTGAAATAAACAATTCAGTTCCTCAAGGATTAAGTAGTTCTATTTTCACCCGCCAACCTGGAGTTATCTTCAAGTGGATTGGGTGAGTTTTTTTATAGCCATGTTTGTAGAGTGAATTATGTTTTTCAATGCCTCTTGTCATACTAAAAAATTCCTTAGATGTGAGTTATTTGATCACAAGTTTTGGATCCAAGTAAAATTATTTTGCTCCTGAAGTGTTTTCACTTCCAAGCAATTTCTGAAGATTGTTTAGATTCCCATCCATCTTAATTCTCGACATAATAATCTTTACAAGAAATGACATCTTCATTGATATTTATTTAATTTCTTGTGCGCAACTGAGTTCTTTAAAACAATTGTGTTCTATTCCTCTTTTGTTGCTTAGCTAAGAAATCTTTCACCTGGTTACCGAATGCAGGCCTCAAGGAAGTGATTGTGGTATTGTGAATGTAAATATACCAACAAATGGTGCTGAAATTGGTGGTGCTTTTGGTGGAGAAAAGGCTACAGGGGGTGGCCGTGAAGCAGGAAGTGATTCTTGGAAGCAATACATGAGACGCTCAACTTGGTAAATCTAACAACCATTAACCTTACTTTGATTTCTCTGCTGTGTGCTCGAATCGAATTCTAGCCTTTTTCATGTCGGGAAAACCACATGGAACCTTTTTTTCTCAACAAAAAATAAAAATAGCAAATAAATAAAACCTCCAATAAAATCGCTGCTGATCTTTTATTTTAATCATTTGACAGTACGATCAATTATGGGAATGAGTTACCACTGGCACAAGGAATCAATTTTGGGTAGACACGCATCCAGGTCCAGCATTTCCACTTGTCTAGTAAAGCAAAATTTCCTGTAGTATTCTTTGTTCTTACCCTGTAAGAGCCATGTCATATTGCCATTTAGGTTGATTCTGTGCTTCTTGTGCATAGGTTCAAGAGCTGTTCTCCTCCCCTCTGGGTCTGTCATCAACTTTGCTGGCCTGAAATGTTCTTGCAGAGCAATGGTGAAAGACCTTCCTGTTTACAAACAGCCTCTCTCTGGATTAATGATATTTACCGACAACCCAAAATAAAAAAGTTGGCCCCCAAAGAATAAAGAAAATTGATGTTTCATTATAGCCATTCCTTGGTTGTAATTGTATAATACAATTTATACTTTCTCTGGACAGCTTGAATTAATGTTCTGTGCAGGTTGAGGTCTGCATTTCTACAATAATTCTCAATCTCCTTGTGCTTTGCGATTAAAATATTTATTACCTCGTACCTTGCATGATTGGAATGGAATAAACCTTGTGAAAAAGGGAGATTTTTAGTTCAAAAATTGCATTATAGGCGAGATTCTTCACTTATTTGGTTGGGCAAGGGGCTTCTTTATCAACAACCAAAGGTCCAAAAGTGAGAGAGAGGAAACGAGAGAATGTTAAAGAGCGAAAGAGATATAAAAGCCAGGGATGAAATGGGGTCAAAAGAATGATTTGCAGAAGCAGATGATCATTGCAATGGGGAACGTATTCAAGTACAGATAACAAGTCCACAGGGGCGGGCTACCTAGGTCATCATCGACTGCAAAACTAAAAATATCCTCGAAATCAATGTTGGGCATGTTCCATCTCTGCTTAGCTTCAACTCTGAGTCAAAGCGTAGATCTTCAGGCCCCCGAGGGTACTTTGTCGGAGAAACCTTGATCACATAATTATGACTGAGATTTGGAAGACGTGCACGCTCATGAGTTTGTGTTGAAAAGCGAAGTTGCATTTGAGTGTTGAAAACTCATTTCACCGTTGGGTCGAGCATGGTGCATCCTCCATCAAAGTGCGCAAAGTTACCAACCATGGAAGAGCTTCATCGAGTGCCTCCGCCTGAATACCGAACGGAAAATCCACCGAGGTATGACTTTACAAGGACATGCAAATGTAAAACCTGTCGTCACTTCTCAAGCAGTTGTCCCCATTGCTTCCTGGAATCCCACATTTTTATCTGGATTACCAAGACCATGAACATCCTCGTTAATTCTATCATCATGCCACTCTCATATAATTTTCAACCCAATGGATTACCAAAGTTGTTTCAAAAATCTATTATGTTCTTAAATATTTCATTTCAATATTTTTTTTACTTTTTAAAAAAAAACTTAATTGAAAAAAAATCTTTTCTTTCTAAAACATATACTAAAATGATATTAAAAAGTCTAGAAAAATCGTACCTTGAAAAATAATTATAATTATAATTATAACAGTAACTAAAAGACAACGATTTTAAAAAATTATTTCAGTGAATAATGTGCTGTGAGGTAGTGAATAGTGAATTCACAACCTCTAGTTATTGTTAAAAGAAAAGTTCCAACATGTGGTGGTGCTCGATATCGTGGAAAACAAATTCTGATTATATTTTTTGGAAAAAGGTTAAAAATGAGGGACTGACATTGAAAGTGAAGAGAATTGATGCTTTTTTTTTTAATAAAAAAAATGTGTCAGCGCTTTTTGATAAATTTTGCCTTAAATATTTTTTTTCAATATTTTTGTTTCTTTTAATTCAGAAATTATAAGATTTAGTCTAAAATTTTATTTTGTTCACATATCACTCCATGATTTTAAGAGAGGATAGAAAGATGATCGTCAAAAAATAATAGAGGAGAGATAAAAAGATTAATAGATTTAATTTTATTGATAAAAATAAATAAATTTAGTGTTAAAGTGCTTATCTTGACAAGAAAAATATCACTGAGATGTGTTTGAACTTTACAAAACTAAAAAAGGTTATGAATTCATTGTTCATTAGAAATGTGTTTTTTTGGGTCCTTTATTTTATTTACTTTGATTTTTTTTATTTCATCCTTCAATAATAAGTTGATTAGAAATTAAACTTCATAATTTTTTTCAATCTTCTTTTTATGAGGATATCATAGTTTTAAAAAAATATCCCGACATTGAGTTAATGCTTGATTTTATATAAAAAAAACCATTTTATTGTTAAAAGAGATTAAAAATTAGAGGATCAAAATTAAAAAATAGCAACCTTTAAAAAAAAACAATTGTGGTGTATGTGCTTCTTTGATAATTTTTTCCTTAAGTTTTTTTTCAACTTCTTTTCGTTCATATTGAAGAGAAGAGTCATATCTAGGTGTTTTGGAGCTTCTATGATGACGAAAAAAGTGAATCGGGGTTCAGAGAAATTTTTTCTAGATTGATTTTGCAATTTTAAACTGACATGGGAGTTTTTTGAGTTTATAAATTAGTTCACTTAGACTATAAGATTGTTGTTTTAAGTATTTTTAGATAAAAATAGTTTAAAACTTGCTTTTTATGATCCAAATAGCACCAATTGATTTTTTAGTCATCTCTCCAATGATTGAAAATTAGGTATGTAAATAATTCGTTGTATAATTTTTATATATATAAAAAAAATTAATTAAATAATATGTCATTTATCTATTTTGAAAAATAAAAAATAAAAAAAACTCAAACACGTAGGCATAAGCTACTTATGTGGATGTGAGACGTCATTAATTTTTGCCTTTACATTGTCATATTGGATTGCAATTATTTCCTGTATGAATATTAATATTATAATCTTGCTTAGAAGTGAATGGAGATCTGCTTAGTTGTCTTCTACCTCATTCATGCAGCTGTCTTCTTCTACCCTTTGTTTAGAAATGGAGTAATATGTTGCTTAACTCTTTGCTTTATGCAAATCTGATCTGGGAATAGTAAAACAATAATTGAGAAAGAAACACAAAAACCGTAAGTGGATATCACCATCACCCTTTCCATTACATGGTCAAAGATAGCACGCCCTGGAAGTCTGATTCCATGGCATCAGCCTCCAGTTCTGCAGGCCACATTTCCTTCTTTCTTTCTTTCTTTTTAAGTTTCTAATGGTAGTTCCTCGCAAACCCTCTCAATCTAATGGAGACGCAGAAAAGGAATATTACCAACCTTTGTCACTACCTTCATGGCCCTGCAGGTCCCAAGCACTGAGCTGCCATATCGCTCCTCTCATGAGTACCAAAATAAGATGACTTGAAGATGTTGCATCTGTCTATTCTTTGACTTTGTGAGCTTCGTCTAATAATGTTCAATCAAGTAGAAACAATGGAGTATGCAGGACATCTTTCCCTATCGTGTAACTTTATATTACTGCGCATAATTTTCTACAGGACTGTTAGATTAGGCTTGTTTCCTGTAAGTTCAAAATTTAGTAGAGATAAAAAGTTGGGAAAGCTTTCATATAATGCCCAAAAGTTTTAGTCAGGATTTGCAATATTCCTATAAATTATGAATTAGGATTTATGTGAGATCCTGTTCGACAGAATTTTATGTTCCTGTACTTTCTATTTTTCTTGTGTTGCTTCTATCTATATTAGTTGGTATCAGAGTCCAACAATCTCAAGTTATTACTTGTTATGTGTTATAATCCCATGTTATTTTGTTTGTTGCGAGCTGCTAAATAATTATGGCCGGAAGAGGTTGCAAAGCAAACATGTTCAGAAAAAAAAAAAAAGATTCCTCTTGAGAGAGAAATGTTCAGGAATTGATGATAGAAGATATGCATAGACAAATTATGAAATTGAAAAAAGGTGTTTGAGTGATAAAAAAACATGTTGGGACAGATTGTGAAATTAACCCATCAATTGACGGAGGTGAGGGGCCTGAGAGATCCTAAGAAGAGTGATCATGAATCCATAGCTAGTTTTGAAAACTCATTTCTTGATTGAGATGAGTATTGTGAAGATTTTGGTTATCCTATTTATGATAAGATAGATGTGGATTGATATTCTTTAGTAATTTATTATTTTTATTTTGATAATGATAGTATTAATGATGATATCATTGACAATGTCCTTGTTAATAACTTTAAAGGTTGAATGCAAAGAAAACATATAACGTGCTCAACAAAAAAAAATTATTGATTTAAACTATGTTGATATTTTTTATTACAAGTTTTTTATTATAAAAAAGATAAATGCATTCAAATGTTATGTGAATACAACACATATTCATGAAGCATGGTTGATGTTTACAATTTATTACTCTAGAAGTCAATGGAATAGAAAAATAATTTGTCGATTATTGTTTCTTATTTAAGTTTTAAGAAAGTCGATACCTAAAATTGTTATACACTTGAAGCAAATAAAGAAAAAGGGTTAAAGAGTTTTGATTGGACATTCACAAGATCAAGGCAAGTGTAATTTGAACTCGGTGACAAGTTCTTTCTAACCCGGAAAAACTAATGTAGGAGATTTATATCGTAACACGTAGCTTTATATTATTGAACATAACTTTTAATCCAAACGTTGGATCAAACTGAAATTTTAAAGGCCATATTTTTCTATAAAGTTAAAATTTAGTAGAAATCAAAGATTCATAAGTCTTTCAAATAATACCGAGATGTTATTGTTCAAGATTTTAAATATTTTCTTAGTTTATTTATGATTCCTTATTTTATTTAGTTTAGAATTTTTCTATTATTATTTTTTAACTTTATTTTGGATGTTTTTTCTAGTTTGTTTAGGATTTCTATTACTTTTTTTATTTTATTTTTATTTTTTCAAATTTTGTAAAAAAATAATGTAATATAAATTAAAAATATAGAGCTTGTTTGTCGTTCAATTATGTAATATAATATCAAGTGATTCAGAGATGCAACATCCACACACACACATATATATTTATATAATTCATACAGCAAAACTTCATTTATTTTTCAATGCATGTGAATAGAAGTTTTATAAATAAAATAAGTTATTTCAATTTTTTTTAAAAAAATAAATGTTAGTTTGATTAAAAAAATATAAATATAAAATACAAATATTATAATAACTAATAAATATCACTTTTTCATTTTAATTAACTAGCATTACAAATTTGATTATAATAAAGAATAAATATTATTTGAAGTTTTGTTTTGATTACTAATGTTTACTAAGCATCTATAATTGAAAACTCTTTAAATATCTTAAGAGAAAATAAAACTTGATAAATCATTGAATGTTATACTCTAATATTTACATTTTAATATCGCAAAATTGCAATTTGTTCTCCTAGTATGGTATTAACTCTGTGATTAAAGGAGTCTTTTTTTCAAAACAAAATATATTTTATTCATGGGATATGAATCAGGTATATAATTAAATTTTATATGAAAATATTAGCTTAGCATAATTTATAATTAATAGTCATGAATATTTTTATTTTGAATTTTAATATTTAAATTATATGTAGCTTGAATATAAATTAAGTCACATGCATGTATAATGAACATTTCTGTTTAAAGGAGATGTTTACTATTAGTAGACTTTGTCAAAATGAATAATAAAACCATTGTGAATTCTTTCATTCAAAAGTTAAAAGTTACCAAGACAATAAACAAAGATCTACCATAAAAAAAATAACAAATAATTAGATATACTAATTTAATAAATTTTTTAATATATTCAAACTTTCATATTGTTGCTTTTTATGTGCTTAAAAAATATATCTTTAAAGTTTGATGCTTTAAATAAAGGATTATACTGGTCTGGGATAACTTAAAGAGATTATTGTGTGTTATAAATAGGTGTATAATTAGAAGAAAAAAAATTATTATATTTTTAGAAAATAATAGTGAGCATATATTGTAAGAATTATACTATACTGGTACCTTTTTTGTTTAAAAACCGAAGTAGGATTATATATTTGTATTAAGATAAATTACGAGTTAGTATCGAGTTAAAAAAAAATAATATGATATTACTGTGAATTGCATTGGTCGTTATAATGTAATCCTGGTTTTGCCATTCTTACACAAAATAAATTAACTAGTTATTAGGAGTAATTAAGATAATCTTTTTCATGGGATACAATCATCATTATCATATTGACCGAAAGCAAACAGGTCTTATAACATTTTAGATGTATAATGAAATGATTTAAATACCTTTAAAGCTAATTTTTTTAAGTTGAGATCTAGAGGCTTTTCAGTCTTTTTACTTTTCTTTAGCACAATAAAATAACTTTATTATCCTTAAAATTAAAAAAAATAAAAATAGCTTCAAGATGTATTTTTCATATTTTTTTCATGTTTTTTTTTGTTATAATTAATTTGAAAGAGGGGGGAATCAATCTTTTAACAAATAAAGAATTATAATAAAAAGAAAAGGTGGTCAAAGCATGCAACGCACATGCTAGCGAGTGGACACTGCCCTCATTTTTTGGGAGGTGCGTGTGGCATTGTAAGGTGGCTAAAAACATTAAATCATCATGTCATCCAAAGCTTCCAATGACAGTGCAATTGATTGGGTGGTGCATGTGATGAGATTTGCGATAGTAAAATATTTTTCTCCTCCAAAACTTGAGGATGAAGTTGTAAGAAGATAAATTTAAAAATTTATTTCAAATAAAATAAATAGCAATCAAAAGAATGGAGACTTAATTTGAAAGATTTAAAAAATAAATGAGGATGAAATTGAAAAAAAATTAATTTTATATTTTTTTATAAAAAAAATATTCCAAATATTGAATGATGGGATCGGGAAAACACCAAATGAAAGAATTAACCCAAAAACACAACAATGAATGACAAATAAAAATACTTGAGATAACTAAGGTTATTTTCAAGACCAATGAAAGATTCTACATAAAGCAAATAAATAAAAAGAACAAAACCTGATTTCTAATTAAATAGATGTTAAAGGATGAAAATAAAAAAGAAAAATAACTTAAACAAAGGAAGATAAAAACAATGCAAACTCATAAAATTATCTCTAAAACTTATAATCCGTGAAATCCTGGATTCGGGTTCAATCAAGAAGAAGCTTAATTTTCAACAAAAATTGAATGATGAAATTGTGAAAAAATATATATCAATTTAAGAAAATTTCCAAAGTAATAATAATAATAATAATAATCAAAAGAATGAAGATCAGATTTGATAAAAACCAAATCCAAGTAGGATGAAATTGTAAAAAATAACAATTTAAAAAATTATGTCAAGCAATCAAAAGAATGGGGACCAAGTTTGAAAGATAAAGAAAATAGGAGGGATGAAATTAAAAAAGAATTATAATTTTATAGATTATTCAAAATAAAAGAAATAGTAATTAAAAGGACAAGGATCAAATGTTAAGCAAAAATATTTTAAGAGGTTGGTTTGAATTTTTGAAAGGGTTGGCGCAAAATTCAAAATGGGTAGAGAGAAGAAAAAAAAATAGAAAATAATCGTCGATGTCAAATCAGAGGTACATTTGGATTTCATGCCACCCCATCATAAAGAAAGGGTCAAGACCTTTCAAATGCTTATTTGGAACGACAATGTTTGGTGACCGACAGTTCCACACGCACCACTTAAAAGGCGTGAGAGCCACTTATCTATTGGCGTGTGTGTGGTAGACACCAACAAAGCTTCTTTTTTTAATATTAAACGTTAATTAAAATACTGAAATGCCATGATGAAAAAACCTAAACATCACTAAAGGATAGTTTTGTTAATTTTGAACTCAGTGGTAATTAAGTGATTTAACTTCAATAAATAAATAAAAACAAGACAAAAGCCCAAAGGTTTTTAAGTATTTTAGTTGTTCTAAAAAATTAAAAAGATTAATCTACTTCCAAACAATTTGAAAAGAACATTGAATCATGATAAAAGGACCATTATGCTCCCAATTCCTAGCTTAATAGTTTTTTAAGCCAAGAGAAAATTTGTCAAAACACCATTCTATTGAATTATTGTTTATTGATTTGCACTACGATGCAAGTTAGATCAAAAGTTTTTTTATCATAAAAAAATATCTAGGTATTGCTAATGTTTTTTCTAGTAGAAAAAAATTAAATCATGTGGATATTGATCTTATGTGACCCAATTGATTTGACAAGTTAAAAGGCAACTCAAACAACCGATAAAAGCATAGTTTGACTCAAAATAAGCATTTAAGATGATGTTTTCTTATAACTATTGAGATGACAACGTATTGGATCGATTCGGGTCAACATGAGTTAACCTGTCAATCTGCATGTCGGATTATAAGACTATGATAATTCCATGAAAAGAAAATCAAAATAAATTTCTGAAGTTTAACTTCCAATAAACTTAATGTTGAATGATGAAATTGAAAAGAAAAAAAATAAATCAAGTCAACCCGAGTTAACCTATTAAACTTGCATCCTAGATAATGAGACTGAGATAATCCAATAGAAAGCAAATTGAAATAAATTACGAAACTCAATTCTTAATCAACTCAGTGTTGAAAGATAAAATTAAAAAATAATCAATTAAAATAGGACACAAAAAACCAACTCGAGTTGATCTACCAAACTTGTGATCCGAGTCATGAGATGGTAATAATATCATAGAAAACAAACTGAAATAAATCATGAAGTCTAATTCTCAATTAACCCAATATTGAAGAATGAAACTAAAAGAAAAAATAATCAATTAGGAAAATAGGAGGGAACTTGAGTCAATCGAGTTAACTCGTCAAGCTCATTGTTCGGGTCATGAGATTAAGATAACCTCATAAAAAGTAAATTAAGAAAAATAATAAAATTCAATCGTTAATAAAACTAATGCTGAAAGATGAAATTAAAATTAAAAAAAAACATAGATTATAAAAAATAAAATATTGAAAGCCAAAGAAGGAAAAAAGACAATTATAGTGAATAATATTTATGTAAAAAATAATATTTTTTTTTTTTTTTTTTTTGTTAATGAAGCCTGAAATTAAAATTGAAAAAAATTAAAAACAAAATTATAAAAATAAAATAAAAGGGCAAAGAAAGAAAAAAAATAATAAAACACTATTATAGTGAATAATAGTATTTTGGAATGAGAGATAAAGTTTTCTTTTAGTTTTTTTTAATTGTTAGTGTTAACTATATTTTACCTTCTTTTTTTTCCTACATCACAAGGGCACTAAAAACTCTAGTCTTTGGCGTTTGCAATATTCTCGAGATTTTGACAAGTTTGTCTGTATAACCAAAGAAATTTATGCCAAATCACAAGTTCACAGTTGAAAATAGCGTATGAGAAAATCAATCAATGAAAGAAATGTATGCAATGAGTAGTAGACATGATTCTCCATCTTACCAACCGAGCGCAGTTGCCCATCTCCAGAAACTTCTGCCTGGAAAGTCCCCTCTGTTTATCACCTGAGGCGACTGTCACTAGTGTTGCTGACTTAGTTGTCACTCGCTCCTGTGTGCTGATCAGCTGTCTAATCCAGAACTCCAAGAATCGACGGTGCCTAAATCTCATGCTTCTGACATGACATTTCAACCTCCCTCCCTCTTTTTTTTTTTTTTTTACCTTTTTCTCGTAATCCAGATCTACTTACAAAGGTAATAACTCCAATTATGCACTTTTCACACGTTCAGGTCATATTTTGTCGATCTAAATTGATTTTGCACCTTTAAATCTGTGCCATTTCTGTTCATCCTTTCCCTTGCCTCATGTATTTTAATTTTACCAGCCATTTCTGTTCATCACACGTCCAGATCTATTTCTATGCACATTTTAGTTTTACCACAATTTAAGCAAGATATATATGTTTTGATTTTTGAATGGTTGCAGCCATGGCATGGAGAGCATGCGGCTCAATGCACGTCTATCCATGATTTTTTATTAGGATAAAGATTGAGACTTCAGTAGCATCTTTCTTCTTCTTCTTTTTTTTATACACGTCTGTGATACTGACTTTAATATTAGCTGTAATGATTGACGGCTCAATAATTTGATTAGTACCTTTCATCAAAGCTAACCGAAATTACTTGATCCACTCTCATTTCTTTCTTTATACACCTTCCTATTCTTAAGAATAATGTTTTTTTTTCTTCAAGAAATAGCTTCTTCTTTTTCTATGTTCTATTTTCCAGTAATTAAAAACCTATATATATATATACACACACACACACACAGACACACACACACACACCTTTGCCAGTCATTGCTATAATTCCAGCCAAGTTCTGGTTCCTGTTAAGATCTTCATCCTTCGGTACCCAGAACGCTAAACTCAGCCCAGATTTAAAGTAGGATTATAAGTGTGGAGTTCTTGGAATGAAATCCTCTTGATATCTATGAATTTGATGGAAGTGCGAGAATCTTACAAGATTTTTAATCTTTATGTTTTTGGGACAGGAATAGAACATTCTGAGTCACAGATTCCTTGACGATAGAAAGGAAGTGACATGATTAAATAATAAAAAGCACTAAAGCATATTATCAATCTTCATTGTACTTCAAAACAGTGCTGTAATTCTATATCATAAAAAAAAAGGTTGCATCTTGGTCTCAACCTTACTAGCTGCTTCACTGTCAAAAGATTAGAGGTACTGAAAGTTGGGAAGATAAGAATGACAAAATGGGCAATTAGCATATAACATGA
Source organism: Populus deltoides (assembly GCA_015852605.2). Classification (NCBI taxonomy): domain Eukaryota; kingdom Viridiplantae; phylum Streptophyta; class Magnoliopsida; order Malpighiales; family Salicaceae; genus Populus; species Populus deltoides. Next base: position 13,376,830 of record CM027572.2, on the reverse strand, counting down.
AAAGAGATAGTGAATTAATATATCAATAAAAAATTTTGTTAAAATAATATATTTTTTTAAAAGTTGTAGTTTTTTTAAACCTTATTATCAATTAAAATTTTATCCTTGTTTAGAACCGCGACAAAATTTTAAAAATGATGAACTGGTCGACCAATTCATATATGGTCAGTTAAATCAACTGAACGGTTGACACTGAAAAACCTTTTGAGATTTTAACTGGAGATTGTTTTTTAGTTTACAAGTTGGACAAAAATATATATTTTGATTTATAAAACATATTTCAAAGAAAAAGTTTATAAAATTATAGTTTTTATGTGAACCAGTCAACTGGCTCATACAATTAGATCAACCAGTCGACCTTAATCGATCGTGAGACTTAAATATCTTCATAGAAAACAAATCAAAATAAATTATGAAACTCAATTCTCAACCGACCTAGAATTTAATGATGAAATTAAAAAAAATCAATTAAAAAAAGATCTAAAAACAACTCGGGCCAACTCGGGTTAACTCGTTAAGCACTATTTTCGAGTCATGAGGCAGGAATAATAAAATAGAAAGTAAACAAAACAAATCATGAAGTTTAATTCTCAATCAATCCAATATTAAAGGATAAAATTTAAAAAAAATTAATTAAAAAAAACTGAGTCAATTAGGTTAACTCGTCAAACATGCGACCAATATCATGAGAGTGTAATAAGTAAAAAACAAATCTAATATTAAATCATAAAATAAAAAAACACATTGATTGAAAAAAAAAATGGAGCAAAGCATTATTCTAATTAATAGTATTTTATGAGGAGACAAGAGAGATATATAAAAACTACAATCAATCCAATATTAAAGGATAAAATTAAAAAGAAAAAAAATTAATTAAGAAAATAACAATCCAAGTCAGTCGAACTAACTCGTCAAATCCGTAATCTGTATTATAAAAGTGATAATTAAATAAAAAAATTAATATTAAAAAAACAAATTATATAAAAAGAAAATTTATAGAAAAAAAATCAAAGAAAAAAAAAAAGAAATCACAGTCCTCTTTTAGTTTCTAGGTAATTAATAAAACAAGAATAGTTCACCCACGACGTCAACTTCCCTTCTTTCAGAAGAATCAAATAAAGAAAAGCCATTAGTGGAACCTGGAGCGCCGAGAGCCCCAAAAAGTAGGTCTCCCACCATTAGAAGAATCCATGCTAACCAAAGCCTTCTCTGGATCTATTCACAAACTTAATTTTCTTTCAATCTTTAATAATATCTCACCAACTCCAAACCAAATGTTGAATTATGACAAGTATCATCCGAGGACCAAATTATTATGTTTCGATAATGTCCAGACATCAACACTAAATGGTCATCAAGCATTTGTAACCATGGAAAGAAATAACGCACCAGCAATTCATTCCAATGACACCAGACGTTTCAAAATTGAGAAATATAGTTTGGTAAAAAGAGGAAGGAAGCCATGGTTTCAAAAAGACAGATTACACAAGGACGTACAGCTGAAATATAAAGCTTCAGGAAAAAAGGGAGTTCCATGATTTTTGTTCTGACAGGAAGTTCTGTATTTAACAACTATATAAGTAGCTAGATTAGGCACCTAACTTCAATCCTTTGATCTTTCTTATTTGCATGAAAATGGAATGTGTTTTTTTCTCTCTTTTTTTTTTCCAATAGCTTCATCACCATTTTATGAATCACCCCGTCTTCCACGATGCTCAGTATTATGTATCAACCAGACAAAGCAGGGAAGCAACTTTCGGACCTAGCAAGTGCAGCCGCACGAATTGCTCCGTTCGTTTTGTTAGGACTACTTGGGGTTGACCTTAAACGTCTCGGAGAATCCAAGCTTCTTCTCAGGATTTGTCTCATGGCGGCTATCAAATGAGTTGTTGGATCAGGAGGTGGCCCTGAGGAAACAAACTTCATGCAGAAGTTCATGTGCTTTGTCATTGCTTCTTCAGTACTAATAAGCCTCTCAGTCCTTACAATTTCATATTTTATAGCCTCCGCACATAACCCACAAATCCATTTTCCATGATATCTTTCGCGTACTCTTTCAATGTATGCTGGTGTGCACTCTTCGATTAGGCCACAGCAATCACATTTGACTGACTCAACCTCTATCTGTGCAATGAGTTGTGTTGCTGTCGTTGCTGCAGCTGCAGCTGCTGCTGTTGCTTGTGTCTCTGGTGCTGAGACTACCATAGGGTCACTGATTATAGTAGCAGACATTGCCAATTACCCTATAAATCAACCAAAACAACATTAAACCATTAACAAAGGAGTACATGATTTCATTTCAATTTCGGTTGCCAGCTACTTATTACATGATTGAGGTAATAAAATAGAGAGATGTGACCGTTCTGTTTTCAAATTATGATTTCTTAGCTTCTAAAACATGAAGAAATAAAAGAAATAAGTCATTATTATCACGCGTTTCGCGTAGAATGCATAAAAAAAGTGTTGAAAAACAGTTACACATAAAGGCAAAAGGAAGCCTTTATGTCTGGTTTTTCTTTGATTCTCTGTTCACGGCAAACAGAACAGCAACATATTCATCATATAAATATGTCTTTAAGAACTCATAGCAAAGAAAAAAAAGACGAAGACGAAGACGAAGACGAAGACATTTGAAATGATCAAGAAAGATAAACATAAATAAAAATGAAATAAAACAAAATAAGATTTTTCCCACTGAACAAAAACATTGAACAAAATCAAAGAAGGAAAATTTGCTTTGCATGAAAAAAAAAACAAAAATACATAGGGAAATAAAATGAGAACAAAATTCTGATAAGAATAATTATTACCAGCAGAAGCAGAACAAACTAAAACCCCTTAGATGAAATTTTATTTTGTATGTTGTTTATAGCTATCTGCCTCTCTACTTCTGCTAGCTACCTTGGCTTTGGTAAATACTATCTCTCCTTTTCCCACTCTCCTTCTTCAACCTTCTCTTCTTCTTCAGCGAAGAAAACCTCACACATCAAATTCATTTCAAAAGAAAACTTCCTTCTTTCTCTAAAAAGAATAGAAAATCTTAAACTTGCACCAGTCAATCAAGAGCCCCTTTACTGTTCTTGATAACTTTCAAAGAGAGAACCCAAACCAAATCTTTAAAACCCAAGAGATTGCTTTTTTGTTTCTCCTCCACAGAAAATACAAGAAAGAGAGAACACCGAGGAGGAGGAGGAGGAGTAAGGAAAAATATATTACGGGGAAGGAAAAAAAACACCAATGATTGAAGCTTTAAAGAGTAACAATCCCACGTCGACAATTGATGCTGTCAGGGAATTCTGACCGTTGATTTGTTGATTGCCAGCTAAGCGTCTATCATGTTTATGAAGAGACGACTATTCTTGGCCTATTATGTGCTGTTCATGAGGTTTTTGCCTCTTCATTCTGGCATTTCCGAGTCCAATTATTACATGACACGTGTTATGCACAAACGTGTAAGGTACCGGTCTGCCCTGGAGATATCCTTAACACCAAGTTGCTAGCTAATCAAGTAGTTAAGTTTTGTGTCTATCCACCAATGTGGCTTCAACTGAGAGCTGTTGCTGATTCATTCCATTACTAATTTTGGGTGTTAGCAACTGGTAGATGGATTTTTTATTTTATTTTGAAAATTAGTATAGTTTGTTGAAAGTTTTGGGACAATATTGCATATTGAAAAAATATTTGAAAAAAATATAATTTAAACACAATTGTGTTTCATAATATTGTTTTTATACACAACTATTATTTATAATAAAGGTTACCTACGCAACCACTATTTAAAATAATGATTGTTTATTGAATATTTCAAAACATTTTCCTTTTATATATTAATTAATCTCAACAAAAGATAACCAAGAATTTTATAAAAATTCAATGGTCAAGAAAAAAAAATAAAGTGACATGGTATGAAAAAGAAATAGAAAAACAAAAAAAAAATGAATGAATGAGTCACATCTAGTATCGTTAGAAAAGTCTCGACAAAATGATTTTAACTATTTCTTGGAAGAATACTAAATGAGATCATAATTAACTTTAAATTAACTCAGAATAAAACCCCTAACAAATTACAATCATGTTTGGTGTTCTTTCAATGTATGATTATATTATAATTGTCTCGTCGAGGTCTTGTCAGAATCCACTAAATTCTCTGAATATATAATAACCTTGTACATTGAGGATACGGTAAGTGGGATCAAGGTTGTTAAAAGTTGTTTTTTTTTTACATGACATGAAAAATAAAATGTAAAATTGAATTAAGTGCTTTTAATAAATTATATATTGGTAATTCTAACCAAATAATAAATAATTAATAGTATAACATGATTAAAATAAAAATCATTAACCTTATAGATATTTTAGAGGTCGAGCTATTTCAATTTATTTTTTCAAGTTATCGCAAACAATTCTTTAAAAATATATATATGCACACTGAATTACAAGTGCATGATAATCACTATGTGGATTCTTGAAAGAAATTTTGAGATCAATATTCTAATTTTAATTGAAAAATAACAGCGATGGCATTGCAAAAATTCTATCAAATTGAAAATGTTTCATCACAACGTACAAATAATATACCAAAGCAAACAAATATTTAATTTCTTAACAAAATCAATGAAAAAAATAAAAATACAAAATAATTACATCACTGTCCACGGCATACAAAAATAGGAAATTAAAAAAAAATTAAAAGCCCTAAAATCAAAGGACAAAAATAAACTAATTACAATCATGAGCAGCAGGGGCTCTTTTTGTCATATGGCACGTATGGCCATAACGTTGCCTTCCTACCCGAGATGTGCCACGCGAGCAACCACCTTTGATGGCTCCACATATCCAACGACCGTCACCTTGTTTGCCTTTCTTTCCACATATCACATATCCAACGACTGTCACCTATAAACTCATCAACTCGGGTTAAAATCGTAATTTTTTATTTTACAAAAATTATATCTATTTTATTAATTTTCCAGTTTATAATATGAATTTACATGTTAGATGCATTTTGAATTAAAAAATTATATAATTTTACAAGTTAACTTGTGATATTAACAACAAATAAAATCTAATTTTTTAAATTTATAGAATTTTAAAAGAAAATTTGTTGTAATTAGCTATTAATTAGGCCATTAATAATGAGGGCATGAGATGTTTGAGACTTATATTTGAAGTTTGTTTGGTCTGCAAAAACAATTTTAGAGAAAAATGTTTTTTTTTTATTTTTCAATTTGAAACAAACATTAGAAAATAAATCAATAAAAAATATTTCTCAATCAACTTCTTAATAATGAAATTTAGAAAAAGATATTTTAACATCAAAAAGAAAAATGTTTTCCTCATATTTTAAAAACAAACACACATCCTTTATGTTTTATACTTTTCCTTTTTTAATAATTTGGGGAACTTCAAGCGATGGTGGGTCTAGCGGATATTAGCTAAGGTTTGGGAGCTTGCTTTTTTTAGGTCTCCAGTTCGAATTTTATTGCCAATAAAATAAATCTTGGAGCCACGAAAAGCAAGTTTGCAAATCACTCTTGTGTGTGTATATATAAATTAAATTTTAAGCAAATGATATAGAAATGAATTAAGAACATCTTGATAATATTTTATTTATTTTGTGTTTTAATTCATTTAAAAAAATGAATTAAAATACAAAACAAATGAATTAAGAACATTTTCATAATATTTTATTTATTTTTTATTTTAATTTATTTTAAAGGTGTTTGGGAGTATGATGATGGTTGCTTTTCAAAATATTTTTCATTCCAAAACATATTAAAATAATATTTTTTTATTTTTTAAAAATTATTTTTAAAATCAGCACATCAAAATGATCTGAAAACATCAAAAACATATTAATTTAAATCAAAATAAAAAATAAAAAAATTTTAAATTTTTTCAAAAATACTTTCCAATCACAGTGCCAACTGACTTCAAATATGGTGGTGAATGATGAGTGGTGAATTAAGGAGAAAAGAAATTCAAATAATTAGTTTGGGTATGAAAGGAATAATTCTGTAAGAAAAATAGCATAATTTATTTGTAAATTAATATTGCAAGTTCATAGAGAAAAAAAAAACAAAAACAAAACAAAACGTGTGATAACTTGAGCATGACTTTGACTGTGTATGTGAAGGGGACAATGAATACAGATAGATAGATAAAACTTAATTAATTTCTGTGGATTTCCCTAAACTATATATATATATATATATATCTCCTTCCGTATACAACTTCTTCGCAACATTCTTACAAATTTCTCGTTGAAAATCGATTATTGTTTTCACGCCTAAAAGTCTATTGGAAGATATGATGGGTTCATACCATATATAGAAGTTTTTCCATGATTTCTTCTGGCAAACTTTTAATATTAAAAATAAAATAAAATAAAATAAAAACCCACGAACCTTGTGGTAGGGAGAAGACTAATGGCATTCTCATGCAACCCTCTAATTATTGAGTTCAATAAGAAGTGTAGCCCAAGCAACCCCATTGAAGCCCCCACTCCATTATTTTTTTCAAGCACGAGCATGTAAATACCTTTCTAGCTAGCGATTCCGATTAATTTCCTCAAGGCTCAACGATCCTAAATAATATTGTGGATCATCAAACCATGTCATAGTCAATTGGTATATGCATGATTACCATATATGTGGACCAAGCTAGCTAGCATTGTCAAAGCTAATAAAGAAGAGTGATGCGATGAAATTATTAATGCCATCAATGGCGATAGAGACTTGCACTTGCAGAGAAGTAGATAAACGACAACCCACTCCGTTTCTCGCTCCCATCTTTCCCATGAAATCTTGCCATCACAAGAATAAGGGGTTAGATGCCCTAGCTAGTTGGATGTGTGGGCATGTGTCCATTAATTCCCACTTCGCGAAAAAACTAACCCTACACATCACGCTCGCTCTTGCATATGTGAGGCATGCATCAGCCTGCGCGCAGGCAGTGCATGGTGAAGGTTTACCATCTGGGATTTTATTTTTTAGCTATATATTGACAGCTGCAGCTGATATATCTGGCTGAAATCCTGTGTTCAATTGAAGAACAGCTGAAAGCTCTTATGGTGATTCTAAGAATATGGCCGAGAGAAAAAAAAAATAGAAGCAATCGTTTGGTGCAGTTTTTAGCTTTTTGTTGGACGCAATCAAAAGCAAGATGTCTGTCGTCTGCTTGGGAATGCATGGTCCTGCTTTATTTATTTAAGGTCACACAAAGACGAACTAGATCCACATATGTTGAAAACGATGGCAACATGCTTGGTTTGCATTTATGAATGCAAGTCACCTGTTGATTATTTAAACGAAATGTATGACATGGCACTCTAGTCACCCCTTACGTGTCAAACTCTATATCACGCTCATTGTTAATTTAACCAGGTTTAACTATATTTTTGAGAAATTTTATTTTTTTTGTTTTAAATTAATTTTTTTATGTTTTATTTTTATTATTTTGATGTGGTGATGTAAAAAAAATTAATCAAAAATATTTTAATATATTTTTAAATAAAAAACACTTTAAAAAACAACATCTATGATACTCTCAAGAAATCGTTACAAATATAAAGCTCCCATTGAAAATCTGTTTGCTTAGGTGTTTATTTTTTTTTGGTTTTTTTATATTTTTAAAAACATTATTTGTATAATTTAGGCTAAAGTTTAAAGATTTATACTCTGAGTGGTTTTTATTTCTATATATAAATTATTGGATATTTGAATATCTTCTCTTAGAATATCATCATTTCAATCACTAAATTACGCAAAAAACACCAAAACAATTCTTTTAACTTTGCAAACAACATTTCAAAATTGAAAATTATTTCAAAACTCAAATTGAGCACAAAATTTTTTAATTTTATTTTTTAAATTCAAAATTTTAAAATCTTAAAATGCTCAAATTTAAAATCATTGGCTTATGCACTACTGGAAAATTGATAAATACAAACGGAAACATCGATGAAATATTTTTGTCCGTAGATTGTAGTGAATTTTACCGACAAAATATTCTCTCGTTATATCCATTGATAAACACCGACATAACTATTCCCTCGATATATCGTGAGAATTACAGTGGGAAAAAAGAAATTAAAAAATATGATGACGTGTCATTTATACAGATGGCATTACCGACCGTATTAAATATTATCGGTAATATCCATCCGTAAACTCATCGGTAAATTGTTCCCTTCTCCCTAGCATTGTTCATTGTGTTTAATTACAGAGAGTACCACCGACGGATTAATTCCATCGGTATTTTTCAGAAATTTCTAAAATTGTTTACTTCGTAATTTCACTGTTAATTACTATTCTTTACAAACAAAATCATCAATGAATTAAAAAGTCATTGATGATATTTAAGGGGTTTCTGAAAAAAATTATTAAATTAAAAATTTAAATTAAATATTAATTACAAACGTATCACTAACGGATTGAAAAGTCATCGGTACTATTTGGGGGCTTTCTAAAATTGTTTTATTAAATTAAAAATTCAAATTAAATAATACCGACAGAATGATTATAAATATTAATATTTAATTATCCATCGGTAAAACTATTGGTAAAATACCCTAATAAAAAGACCAAAATCCGTCATTTCATAACAGATGCACTTTTTCTTCTTCTTCTTCACTTTCTGTAAAAAATCACTAACGTTTCTTTCTTTTTTTCTCTTCTCTCCTCAACTCCTTATATTCTTCTTTTCTCTTCTTAGTTTTTTTAATTAACATACTTTAAGAATTTGTTTTTTCTCTTCCCAGCTTCACAATCAATTAAATTAAACTAAGATTTTTATTTTTGCTTCTCTTTTTTTCTTTTTTCTTTTTTGCATTATATTTGTTTATTTTATTTTATTTTATTTTAAAAATTTTATGTTCTTAATAATTTTATGAATGTTGTTGTAAGATTTTTTTTATCACATGCGATCAATTTTGTTGGATTTGTTTTTTCAATTTTGTTGTTTAATTTCAATTAAATTAATTTATTTGTTGGTGGATTATGGGTTCTAGAAAAGGTATTCTAGGTTAGGTAAAAATATTTTTTAGTTGATTTATTTATTTGTTGATGTTGTTTGTTTGTTAGTATTATTATTGAGTATTACTATTTTTCTAGTTTTGTTAATTAGATGTTTTAAAAAAATATTTCTATATAAGTATTGACAGTATTATCGACGGATTAAGTCCGTCGGAATATTCCAGAGAGTTGAAAAAGAATTATTAAAAATGTCATTGTGCCACTAAATCACTGACAGAATTGTATACGATATTTTTGTTAGTTATATGGCAAACTTCCTAAGTGAAATAATAACGGAATAAAGTAGGTAAAAACAAATTTGGCGCGTTTTTTTATCAATAAATTCATCGGTGATTTTATGACCACGTCACTTACCAACATACCAAAACTTATCGACAAATCATTTCCATTCATGAGCTAATCGGTAAATTTATTGTCGACAGAATGATAGTATAAATACCAATAAAAACTTTCGTCCCTAAATTTAAGAATTTTCGTAGTGATGTAACTAGGATTTAAAATCTTAAAACGCCAAAACAATTCTTTTTTTAATTTTTTTATTTTGAAAAATCTATAAATATCATTTAAAAAACAAGAAAAATCTTGTACAGGAAAAAATAATCTAGTATATTTTTCTGCCTTGTTCTATGATTTTTTTTGGATGAGTGCTAAGCCTTGACGCCATCATAACCGAAAAACCGAGAAAGCTAGAAAAACAATAACCGAAAAAACCAAACCGTGAAAAAAACCAATTAAAATTTTGAAAAAACCAACCGGTTCAGTTCAGTTTCAGTTTTATAAGCCTGAAACAGAAAAAAGCAAACCGAACCAAACCCAAACTGGAAAAGCAAACCGAGCCAAACCGGAAAAACCAAGCCAAACCAGTTTGAACCGGTTTTTATCCTAAAAAACCAAACCGAAACCGGTCGGTTTGAACCAATTTGGGTTTGGTTTTGGTTTTTTTAAAAAAAATCAGTTTGGTTACTTTTTTATATAAAAACCAAACCGAACCGAAAATGATCACCCCTAATGCCATGTGTCTGTATTTGTCAGTTGTCGAAAATTGAAAGGATAACAAAACTATACTAGTCAATGAAGTCGTTAAAACTCCAAAAGGATTTGGGTTTTTTAAGGGTGCGTTTGTTTTGCACCTACTTTTGTGTTTGCGGTGCAAAAAACACAGTTAGGTGTTTGGTAATACACCAAACTGCGTTTTATATTGTAAGGCCCACTAAAAAATTGAGTATGAAACGCAGCTTTTGTGAAGCAGTTTTTACGTGTTTTTTTAACTGAGTTTCGTAAAACTCTATTTGTTTTTACGTTTCAAAAGCACTTTTTTCAAAATTTAAATTTTTTTTCTGTACTTCAAATTAATTTTATTTTTTTTTGTATTTTCAGATCATTTTAATGCGTTGATATCAAAAAAAAAATAAAAAATAAAAAAAATTATTTTGACTTATTTTCAAGTAAAAAGCACTTTTGAAAAGCAATCATAACCAAATATTTTATACATGTTTTTTGCTACACATTAACCTCAACTATATTTTTTACCAAACACGTATCTAAAATCAACTAACTACACCTAACCATATATTTTTTAAACTTATTATTTTTAAACAACAATCACAAAAGTTTCCTCAAAAACAAACGCGTTCTGAGACTAACAATGTAATGAGGTCTTTAAGCTTTCATGGTTGGATAGATACAAACCTAATTTTTCCATGTTCCTGCAAAACAAAATTAACATGATGAAAGAGAATAATAAATAGAGAGGATATGTATGCTTGTTTGTTTGAGTGTCTGTTTTCGTGGATGATTCCGTATATTTATATAACTGATTATAGTATATAAAATGCCCAGAAGAATATTTCTGTAGCCGATATAATAAGACAAGATTAACTCGCGAGAACTTTATAAAATCTGGTAGTTTCTAAAACGTGGAAGTTGGTGGTTCCGATAATTTGCACATGATTAAAATATGGTTCTGAAATAGCTGGGTGGAGGAGGCTAAAATATGGTCTGTAGTTGAGGGGCCCGAGGATTGGACTGTTGTAGCAGACAGCCAAGCTGTCTGTTTATGGCAGCGAGCGACATGCAAGTGTTCGGAACGACAACCTGCAACCCCGTTGGCAGGCCGCAATTGCAGCGGATTGTGTTTGTTGTTTATAAGAATATATATATATATATATATACACACACACCAAGATTATCAACAATTAGTATTATTTTGCCGATTTAACTTGTCATTTGAAATAAAAATAGCTGTCATATTAGTCTAGTCGTCGGTGTTTGTTTTACAATCTAGGTGGTGTGTTTGAAAATTTTTAATTTTTTTTATTTCAAATAAGTTTTTTTAATATTTTTTATTGTTTTGATATATTGATATTAATAATATATTTTAATAAATTAAAATATTATTTTAATAAAATTACAAAAGAAAATAATTTCCGCCGAAACACAACAATTAGTACACTCCTTTTTATTGTTGTTTTTTTGCTAACCTCTTCCTCTTCTCATTTGCTTTATTTTTTCTTCGTCTTTCTTTCTTTCATATAGATAAAGACTTAAAGAGTCTTGTGTTGTCCCTTTACCTGAAAGTCAACTATTTATTTTCTTTCATTTCTTATTTTATCATAAAAAAGAAAAAGAAGATTCCACGCACCGTCTTTTCCAGATAAAATCTAGCTTATAGGCTTGTGTTAATTAATTATCAACTAGTCTATATTATTTTTAAGTAAAATATTTAGATATTATAAGCATGTTTTAAAAAAAAAATCAATAACTCAGGTCAAAGTTCCGATCAACTAAATAAATTAGTTTTATTTGAATCATATGAAAAAAAAAAAAGCAAAATATATATATGCATATAAGTGATCACAATAACATTGGGAAAAAAATCTTTATCCAAGAGTAAAACGACCAGTTATTTACTTGATTATTTTTAATGAATTGTTTTATTAAAATCAATTTGTAATAGAAATAAATACACATATAAAATTTATTGAATAAAAAAAAACCTATAAAGGGGAGCATATATTAAAAACATCATAGAAAGATAAATATTTAATATATTTAAAATATAAAAAAAAATATAAATGAACTATAGTGACCTCTTAAAAAATTAAATACACCCAATATAATTAAAAAAATAATTGCTATTAAAATAAGTATAAAAAACCAAAACAAAACACAGAGAAAAAGTATTAATTAAAAAATAAATTTAAAAAGTATTTAAAAAAACATATAAAAAATATTAATAAAAAATATTTTTAAAAAAATACAATGAGGCCAAACGGTGTAGGCCCGGTAAACCAGGCCAAGTGCCTAGTCCACCAAGAAAGAGTCTACATGTTGGACCTGTAAGTTCAGGACATATCATCCACCTTATTTTTTTGACAAAACATTAGATGAAATGTCGTCTATAATTACCTAGATTCTAGCCATCACAGTGGCTGGAAAAACAGAATTCTTTTTTATTCAAAAACTCATTTTCAACCTATTTTTTAATCAAAACACCTAAAAAAACACTCTTTGAATCTTGTTAAGCCAATCCAAAACCCATAATCAACCCGAAACAAGAAATTTTCCCAGACTCAAGTAAAAAAAACACTTGATCTTAACTCTCTTTATCATATGGAACTATTTGAAATAAAAATTAACCGTTTTAATTGCTGAAATCGTCTCCAAAAAACACTTTCTTTCTCTACACCAAAATGCAGCGCCCCCTCTCTCTCCTCCATCAAAACATGCCCGAAAAAAAAAAGAAGTTTGATAACAAAATTTTAATTTTTGAAAATTAGAGGGACCAATTACCAAATATGCTAGAAAGATGAATAACTAGAATGAAATTTTAAAAACAAATTTTAAATCCGCCATCTATTTTACCCATTCTTTTAACGTAGGTTCTCTTTCTTTTAATTAGACTCCCCATCTTAAAATAAATATGCAATTAAATGTTAATTTGGACTCAAAAAAGCTTAATTGTGTAAAATAAAAGTTTAGGGATCAAACTAAATTTTTAAAAAATCAATCATCACTATTAAAATCCACAATAATCCACCATGAACAATAAAATAGTTACGGTAAAATCTCCTCTCTTTTAATTTATACTCTAATGAATCTCGGTTTTCTTTCAAATAAAATCTCCTGGAAAAAAATAATAAAATCTTCTCACAAAGAACTAGCACACCCCGTGATGAGCACAGGAAAATATCTTAATTAATTATGTATCTAAATCATACCTTGATGTGCTTAGCCAGCCTGGGCCGTGATCAATCAATAATTTATTGATGGACAAATTACGCTGAAATTAATGAAAACCGCTGTGTATTAATATATTAATTTGTAAATTGCATTATCATATTTTTTTTTCTGTGGATATTATTAGGTCTCTATGATTGATGGAAGCTGTGATCAGCAAAGCCTACTTGATTAAGCAATTATATCACAAATTGATGGTTGGAAGCAGACCTTTTAACTCACCACCAAGACCAAGGAAATTAATTAACAAATTAAGCGTCTATTTTGTGATGTTATCTGATACAAACGTTTTGCTGAATGAGTGGCCATTTCTTGTCTGACCCGCAATTGGAACACAAACCAGGAGGTTGCCAATTCACTGTTCCTGAATTGTGCATTTAGACACTGATCAGTGTATTTTAATCCTTTATAAATTTCCCAGTTCGGCCGCTAAATTTATTTTCTCGGTGTAATTATTATCCCTTCATCAATAATGTTTTGATTTAGACATTATAGTATTGAATGTATATACTCTGTTAAATCATATTCATTCTCAACACCATAGTTATTGATTTTTTAAATCAGATTTGAAGCTCGTTTTAAATCTCATTACACCACCTTGCGCAATGATTTATAATTTATACTATCTGAGAACATATTAAACATTTTTTTCTAATTCTCTCTTGATTACTAAATACTTTCATATAGTTCATGTTTAACCAATATTTATTTATTTGTCACCCTTTATTAGAACAAAGTGTAGCAGAATCATAATATAACATCCCTTATATAAGACAACTTGGTGATCTCAAATCTAATGGTCACTTATATAACTGTCATGTGGTCCTTTCCATATACACAAGTGATCTTTCTATATAGAATTCTCATGCGGGTCAATTCATTGTACATCACCTACATATTAGTTACAGGTAACCCTCATACCTTAGTTTATAAGAACAATTGTTTCCTTTCATAAAGGAAAGAACATAATATGTATTAGTCTCAACAACTTTAATTAATAGTCATTCTTAATATAACATTGACAAAGAACATTTAGAAATAATGTTTTAAAACAATAGGAATCCTATAATTATAACTTTATAATTTCATTTACAAAGCGTTTTTTGTTCAAAAAACTTTATCTTTACTCTAAATTTATTAATCAAGTATTTGATTAATATTATATATATATAAACACATACATGAACAAAGTCAAAGTCACATGTAACTGATCGATTGGCTACAGGGCATATACACTGACAATGCTTTTCTCTACAGGGCATATCCATTATTCTCCCTATCTAACCTTGAAAAGTATTTAGGTCTTGACCTAGCACCATGAGAATTCCCAAGCACGCACTTTAAGGAAAAATTATTACTTCTAATAAAATTCAATGCAGCACCACACCTCGACTAGCTGACAATCTTCAGTGCGGCACCTCCTTTCTCCACCAGCTACAATCTCTTGCCAATATGTCTTGTTTAAAGGAAATACCTCTCTCTCTAATCATCACAAGTCATTTAATATCATTACTTCATTCACCATAAGGTACATGCTACTCTACTCATTGTGAAGTACTTACAACAATAGCCTTCACACTTCAAGAAGTAAGTTGACATAAATAAGGTATATAAATATCACAGGTTACGAGGTAAGTTAAGATGGGCAACAACACAATATAAAAACAAGTCTTCACACATGACAGCCAAACAGCTCTTGTTCAACTCATATTCTTTTACTCCTCGCACTCTCATACAACTCACACTCTCATGTTCTTCACATTCCTTGATCTTCACTCTCTTTTTATTTTATCTACATTACTTTTTATTCTAAATTTACTACTTTAAGCATTGAAAAGTCCTTGTTCTGACAGATAACTTGCTTTGTAAAACAAATCATGAAAATCACCATGTAAACTCACTAGAATAATGGTCAAGTCTAGTAGCCCCATCAACTTGAAATCATAGTCGTGGAGAGCCTAATCCATTATGAAGTTTTCATGACTTTATGAGTGGCGTCATTTGTTGGATCTTAAACAAAAGCTAGTTCATTATTGTTCATACCTATCACTAAAGAGTTCTTTTCATGACTAACAACTTGGGAATTCTAAGATATAAAAGAGTAACTGACCTCCCTACAACATATACTCTAGCTCTTTTAGATCTTCATTCATCAAATGAAAGTGCTCGACAATGTTTTTCTATCTATACAACAATAGCTTTGCCCACTCCCTCGATGAGAAATATAGCATATAACTTCATTGTATACACCTCTTAACATATAAAGACAACTATACATCATTGAAAAAATAAGGCAAAATGACATGTAAGCTAATATGCATAAGAATACTCATACTCCAACTCTCAGAATGAGTCATTCCCGCTATAAAAAGCACTCATCAATAATTTCTAAACACATGAGTGACTATCGCCATCAATCTTTCTTTGAACCTCATTCACACGTTCCTCATTAAAAAAATATCCAAATACGAAACAAGATCAATAACTATACGAGCTCCTAATAATGAGCATCATCCCTACCAAGTAGGAGATTCTTTATTTTGTAATCGAGTGATACACACTCATCTATCCAAATATTGTGTCTCTACCAATTCCAACTTAGACAACTAAGATGAACATATAGACCTAAAAGAGCATATACAAAATGTTTGAAACATCCTATAACTTGTAACATAAGATAGTTATATCATATACAAGATCCTTCCAACAATGTTATGTGGATCTGTTTGGGTGTAGTACTATAACCTAGAGCATGGATATGTTCTTAACTTTCATGATCTTAATGTTAAGCTCATTTTTTTCCATCATACAATAAGAAGATAAAAGTACCAGAACATAACTTATAAATAATAATTATGTTAAAAGTCATTTAGGGTATGTTTTTTATAATTATGTTAACTTTCATGATCTTTGTAGGTCGATTAACGGGTGCCTTTAGGTCACTTGTTAAAAGTCATTTAATTCCTAATGAATTTATGTATGTTTTTTATAATTAAAAATATTACCATATAAATAATAATTATTTAATATATTTAATTAATATCATTGATTTTTATTTGAATATTTGATTTTTAATCCCTTTTTGATACAATTTAAAAATAAATGAAATATAATGAGTGCGTTCAGATAATTCTCAAGGGACACTTGTTAGATTTGCCCTACTTCTGTTATGGATTTGATATTTAATATTAGCTATAAGATACAAAAGTGTTTTTAATGCCCTAACATTCTCTTTTATTTTGTAAAATAGCATACATTAAACATCGTTAAATGAAAGGCTTGTTCATGTTAAAAATCTATCTAGCAAAAAAAAGAATAAAGTGATTTAAAAAAAAAGTTTTGAAATTATTTTATCCAGTAAAAGAATAATATGACATCGTAACTAAAACACAATGAAGACATTAAAATTATTTTGTTTCTTCTAAAAACCATGAAATAATATATTCTTTATTTTTCTAATTTTATCAACATTCTAATTCTCCCTAGCTTTGCATTCATTACAAAAATTCAAAATCAAGATCTTTTAAATGGGAGAAGATATTATACTACATATTAAAAAAATTGGGGTATGAATCATCTTTTTTACTATTTATATGATCAATGAGGTTCCTTATTTTTCTTTTTTCTTTTTTTCTTTCTATTTTTTTTAATTTCATTCTTAAACATTGGGTTTGTATTTAATTTTTTTATTAGTTTTTTTTTCAATTTTATCATTCAACATTTGGTTAATTTTGAATTAGTCTCTGTAACTTGTTTCAGTTTGCTTTATACGAGAATATCATAGTCTCAAACAAATATACTGATATTTGGTATGTAATTGATTTCGTGATTGTCTATTTGTTTATTGTATAATTAAGTAAAAAATTATTTTAAAAAAACAAATCATGTAAAGTCTATGACCCGGATCACGAGTTTGACAAGTTAAGTTGAGAAGTCTAGGTCAATCCAATATGTCGCCGTCTCAATATTCAAGAAAAAATGTCATCTTCAAAAAAGTTAAAGTCAAACCATGTTTTTAATTGATTATTCAAGTTGTTTTTGGACCTATCAAGTTAACTTTGTCACATCAGGACAGCTCTCATACAGTTTAATTTTAAATTCGGGTTAGGCAAGAAAGGGCTTATTAGGTTTCAAGGTTGACCTGTCGGGTCAGGTGTAATAACAATACCAAATAGTTTCTTATGGCATAATATTTTTTTGTATTCAAAGAATTTTTTATCCCACCCAGAACATAGCACAACCCAATAAATTAGTAAATACTATTTAAGTTATAGGTAAGCACATTTGATTCAAGTTTAGTTAATTTGAGAAGATATTATAATGTTGGGCCTATTAACAAAATATATAGGGTGTGGGGAAAATATTGTAACTCTAGACACAAGTTATTATGGATTGTAATAGTGAATTTATGGTTTTGCCCTTCACCATATGAGCCTAGAAGATTAAGCTCAGGGGTAAAATGAGGGGTAAAATAATCTTTTTCATGTGATTCATTTGACATTTTGTTTTTCAATAGGGGTATAAAGGTATTTTCACTTTTTTTTTAAGAACAGTAAAATAATTTTTTTGCCCTTAAAAGCAAGAATCAGATAATTGGTTGCTATGGATTTTTTTAAAAAAAATCATTATTTTTAGCATAGTAAAATTATCAACTTACCCTTGTAATAAAATTTGTTGCTTTGGGAGCATTTATGGATTTTCATGTTCAATTTTACGTTATAACCACATTAATAGAGGGGTAAATTTATATTTTACATTAATTAAAAATAATTAAACATTTGAAATTGTCAGGTGCATGTCATGCATGCGGTCGAGCATGGTAGGGTTCTGTTATACTTCGATGGAGCGTACCACATCCTTCAGTAATGAATGATTATCTTTTTTCATGTCATAGATTCATCATGACATCCTCTTCCTCTATCAGCTTTGCGTGTTTGATATTTCTAGATGGATTTCATTTAGAGTCATTTTTCTCTCTCTCTCTTTTCCTTCTCATTACTTGAAATCAATGTCTGGCAATTAAAATTTCAAGGTAGACCCTTTGTTAGGGATATTAAGTATCAATCATCATTATGTTGATTTGTTTTTTTTTTCTTGATCTTTTTATAAGTTTTTGTTTTGTTTTTCAATTTTACCCTTCAATCTAAATTTTTTATTTTTCAAATTTGATCCTGAATCCTTTTTTTTCTTCATTTTTAGTTATATCTTTTATAAACTTTCAATTGTTTTCAATTCCACCATTTAATCAAAATATTTAATTTGTTATTTTAAAAAAATTTGGTTCTCATTTTTTGAGTGGTTTCTTCTTTTAATTCTTTTATAAAATTGATTTTTCTTTTCAATTTAGCTCTTCAATCCGAAATTATACACCCTCTCATTTTATTTTATTTTCAAATTTGATTCTTATTCTTTTAATTGCTAGTTTGTGTTTTTAATTCTTTTTTGTGATTTTTTTCTTCAATTTTATCCTTTGAAATTTGATTTTTTTAGGTTTGGGCTTCATGGTTTTTCCAGGTTTGATGTTTCTAATCAAATGGATTGAGTCATCGGTTTTATGAGCTAAAGCAGGTTCCCATCTTTTTTATGGACTTATTTTCTTTTTCAATCTCGTTACTTAACGTTGATTTTTAAAAAAAAATATAGGCTTCATGGTTTTCTTTGTTTTCTTTTTTATATGGTCATCCCAATTTCATGACATGGCTTATGGGTTGGGCAGATTAACCCAGGTAGGCTCGCTCTTTTTTTGGTTTCCCTTTTAGTTTTTTTTTTTATCCTTTTATGTTATTGATTTTTTTAATCCATCCTTCAATATTTGATTTGTTGAAAATTGACCTTCGTGATTTTTCTATTTTTGGTGTTTCCAATCAAATGGCCCAGGGCATGAGTTTTATAAGCTAACACGAGTTGGTATCAATATTTTTTTTTCTCATCTATAAATCGACATTGGTTTTTTTAAAAAAAATAGTTTCATAATTTTTTCTATTTTCCTTTATATCGGGTTATTTCAATCTCAAAAACTAGCCCATAAATTTGACAGGTTGACCCGAGCAGACTCAAGTTTTTTTTTAGCTTATAATTATTATTTTTTATTCTTTTATTTTTTTCAATTTCATTCTTAATATTTGGTTTGTTAAGGATTGAGTTTCGAGGGTTTTTTAAATTTGTTGTTTTTTATCAAACAACTTGGATCATAGATTTAATGAGTTAATATGGGTTAGCAATTTTTTTTGCTTATTTTTTTTTATTTTTATCATTTAATATTATTTAAAAAAGAAGCGGATCAACTTAACATTATTTTCTTATTAAAATATCTTTTCTATCCAATCTGCGACGATACAAGATTCAACGATTCAGTAGCTAGTCTTCTATCTTTGTAGCTATCCATCAAGGAGTCATTAGCGAATTGAATTCCAGCAATAAATGTGGCCGCCGGCGGGCCATATGGTTGCCTTGCATTTCATAGCACCTTTTCATTTGATGTGTGTATGCATGCGGAGGCTAATTAATGAGCCCAAAATATCTATGAGGCGGCTACTTCAGGAGCCTTAATTTTTTAATTTACAAAAAAAAAAAAAAAAAAAAAAAACAGAGAGAGAGAAGGCGTGATGGTATCTTTTGTTTCTTATGTCAGCCTTCCTTGTGCTCCGGTCATGCTATTGAGAAAAAAAATTAGAATGGATTTTTTATTTAATTATATAATAATAAAAAAAATATTTAAAAACAATAATATAAATAAAATTTCAAAGGAAAAATATATCCTTTTCTGTTAAAATTATCTTTTATGATTCATGGGATTCTTGTTTTGAAAAAAACATAATTTTTTATAGCAGCATAGTTGATTGAATAAAAAATAACAACAATTATAAAAAAAAAATCTATTTTTTAATATAAATTATTTTTTTAATCATGTTTTTTCTTTTATATTTTGACAAAAACCTGATTTTTATGACAATTGTTGTTTTAAGTAAACTTTTTATGATCATGAAAGTAAATTTCAATAAAACAAATAATTAAAAAAATCATGAATTGATCTTTTTATGTACATGAATGAAACAATATAAGAACAATAAATTTTAGAAAATTTATATAAAAATTAAAAAAAATAGATATTTTATTTTTATTCAATATTAATGAGCAAATTATTTTAAAAATTATGCATATTAGACTAATACATAATAATTTGTAAGCAAGCAATAATATCATCGTAAACAAGCTTTGGATAATCATTTAAATATTATTTTAATAAATTAATTTAAAGAGATTTTTATCAAGAAAATAAAAAAAATGTTAAACATATATTTAAGAAAAAAATCAAGTTGTCTGGACCAAGAAAATAATTTCAAGCACGCATGGGCCTAGAATGTTGGCCCACACATCTAGGCTTTTTTAATCAATGAGGAGGAGGATGTCATCCTAAAAAATTTCTTATATAGCAAACGATGCGCCACTTGTCTTAGCAGACAACACATCATTTTTTTATTATTTTTCTGTCATTTTCAGTGATTGGAAAATCAAGGTTTGAGTTTTAAATCACTAAAACTCAATTTCTAACTTCTTTTCACATTAAAATACCTTCAAGAATATCTTTGAAACTTTAACAAACCCATTTAAATCTCGAAAAAAACTAGAATCACTCTACGAAAACAAAATCTAATCTAATAGAAAACAACTTTATAGGTCTCTATCTACTTTTTACAACAAATTCAAAGAGAAATGTCGCCTCTATTGAATTCTCTTTCCAAGACAAACTTACTAACACCAAGATTAATCTTTTTTATAATCGGAATATGATCAACCAAACACTCTCTCTCTTCTCTTTTTATGATGACTCATTTTTTAAAAATTTTAGGGATTAAAACATAAAATAAATAACATTTAGTACTGAAACAGTAAAACCTCATAACACAATGACCAAAAGTGAAAAAAGTAAAACATTTGGGATCAAGCTATAGTTTTTCATGCCCTTTGAACATTAAAAAAGAGAGAGGATTGTTTTTTAGTGTTAAATTTAGTCCATGTTGTTTTAATATTTTTTAGTTGGTAGTATTAAATTATATTTTTTTAATATTAATCTTTAATTTAATGTTGAAATACTTTTTTGTCAGCGCGAATATGCCCTAACACATAAACCAAAACAAATTAGAAGGCTTCAAATTACGCCAATATAATATAATATAATATAATATAAAATGATGAAATTGAAAAGAAAAAAAGTTGATAATATAATACAAAATGATAAAATTAAAAAAAAAAAGCATAGTAACTAGATAATTTTCCAATGATAAAGAAAAAAAAGGGGTAACTTAGCTACAATGTAGTAGTTATTAGTATAATTGAGTCAACCTCTGAACTAAAATAAACAATAAAAAGTTATGAAGCTTCTGTTCGAGATTCGTTGCAAGGATATATTTGGTATAAAAGTTAGTTTTCATCGTTATTGCAATTATTAGTTTATAAAATATTTAAAGAAATATTATCGCAATCCTTTCAAGTTGAATTTCACATGTGCGACTCTCGAGATGCAGTTAAGGAGTGCGACTAGCCCTAAAAAATGTGTTCATGGCATTTCTTTCAACCTTTCTGACTCCTCGCCAAACAAAACTCAAAGCAAACTAGTTTTCGAATTTAGAAACATAATTTACAATTCATTTTTACAACATAATTAAAATATCTACACACTTCACAATTCATTAAAAGTAACAATTCACAATTAAACATAATAATTCACATAATATTTTATTATATTTAAACTAAAATCATAATTCTTGTAACATTAAATCGTATAATCTAAGTAGATATATAAAATCATCATAGCTCGTGGATGGGTCTCGAGCCATGGTGGAAGCACCTGCATCACCACCCCCAACTTAAGGACAGGCCTGCAGCGTTTGTATAGAGATCAGCACCAAGATCGTCCGAGCTCGTGGATGGGTTTGGGACGCTCATGAATAAACCAACATCCCCAACTATATGTCCCCTTTAACGATAAGCGATCTCATCTTTTATTAATGTAGCTTCGAGACACTCGGCCTCCTCAACCTACTAAAGTCCACCATGACAGAAATTGAGCATGGTCCTAGCCACAACACAACTCATTTTATCAACGCCTTCACTGATAGAAGTTGTTGTTTTTTCGAGCCTCACTTGCTAAGTAACACACACACACACACACACACTAAAAAATAATTATCACATGTCATTTATAATAACACTAACAATATTTAATAAATGTTATATCTAAAAAAATTATTGCATATCAATTGATTTTGTCTTTAATATCGGGGTTTATAATACATTAGATTATGTGGACACCTTGGGAATATGACTATATAAGTATAATAAATTAACACATAATAGGCAAATATCATCTCATGTAGATATCTAAATCAATTGTCAGATGTTACTCCTCAAATAGTCGATCCCTCCTAGCATTCTAAAAATCTAGATAAGCTGTATGAATCATCAATCAAATTCTCTTGAAGCTTATCTTGATGACTGATACATTTCAACACCGGTATCAATATAATTCAGGATGTGCTAAGACAAATCAAATTATTGCATTGTACAGTCAGAAAAATACATCTCAACTATATGGAGGCAATGCAGCGAAACCTGTGTTACCGACACCTCGGATCCATCAGAGAAAAGGTTAGCGGCGAGGACAGGGACGCGAAGGTGGGTGGTGGTTGTGGGGAGTGAGGGAAAAATAAGGATAGAAAGTGAAAGAAATTAGATCTGGTTATTTAAAAACATTCGGAGTCGCAATCCTCATCTAGGACTTTCGAGTTCTTTTACCTTCTTTTTATAGACGGTGATATTTTACTTTCTTTTTTTCTATTGCGCTAAAAAAAAAAAAAAAAAAACTCTAGAATATATTTAATGGATTGACTAGACAATACATGTTCTTATTTGTGTATTTGACGCATACTAGACACGACAGGTTCAAGTGAAGTTTTTTTTTTTTTTGGCAGAAGTTCATTTTGATATTTGAAATTTTTCCAACAATTTATTTCTATCCCTAAATATATTTTTCTAATATTTTAGTTCTTTTTAAAAATTTTGGTCCTTTAATTTATGTTATGGATAATTTAGTCCTTAAATCAAAAACTTTTTTGCAATTACAAGTTGTAAACCACCATTAAGAGAAAATCTGCTCGACAAATTATGAAAGCACAATTCAAACAATGCTCAGGGCAGCCATTTGGAGAAGAAAACTAGTTTGACTTAGGAAAGAAATCAATGTTTGATTGGGAGTATAATATAGAATTCTTCTTAATTATGAAAGCACAATTCAAACAATGCTCAGGGCAGCCATTTGGAGAAGAAAACTAGTTTGACTTGGGAAAGAAATCAATGTTTTGATTGGGAGTATAATATAGAATTTTTCTTAAAATATTTATCGCTTAAAAATACATCAAAATAATATTTTTTTTTATTATTTTTAATATTAACACATCAAAACAATCCAAAAACACTAAAAAATATTTAATTTGAAGAAAAAAATTCAAAATTTAATTAAAAAATCAGTTCAACTGTAGCACCAAATAGAACCTTTGAGCCGAAACACTAAAAACACAAATGGTCAGGGTCGACAAAATCACTTTCAAGAGAAACTAAAGATTAGTACAGTCAATGGCTGACCTTGGATGTGCCAGGAATGGATCTATAAACCATGGTAGAGCATGCAAAACTATAAATGAAAACAATTAATTGCTTTCTCTCGTGTGCAACCTGGCATGGATCTTTACCCATGTGGGCTTCAACCAAAACGCATTTTCATTGCAGTTAAGGACATCCACTGCCACATGCGTCTAATTAATGAAGCGAAATCCGAATACGCTGAATCCTCTCTTTTCAAGTATGAAAGAAACTGTGTAAATCTGTTTCTGTATGGTGTTGATTCAGTACCATGCCAATAACACTTTCCCTATAACACAACCTCTGCGTTGTCCTTGTGATTACCAGCAGCCTCTTCCTCTTCAAGTTCTTTAATTAGCTTTTCAATCTGCCTCCTATAAACAGGCATAAAGTGATCGCTAACCATGGTTTGAGATAGCCTCAGCTTCCCATAAAGCGTTCTGGGAGTACGGAAGATCCCAACTTTAGTCTCCACCGGTGGCTGGCTGTTGTCAGAACCACTCGAGGTGGGGGTATCACCTTCACTCTCTGCACTATCAAGATGCAGGGTAACAATATGCATAATCTTTCCTGGAGGGAAGAATCTGCGCACTTCCTTCATTCCTGGAGCAGTGCTTCCAGGCTGGTCCTCACCTACCTCTGCAATGACTGCTGCTTCTTCTTCCCTTATTTCCTTGGCCACATCAGCATCCTCACTATCTGATCTATCATACAGCTCATGCTCAAGCTGTTGCCACAACTCCACTTCATTCATTCGGTCTTCATGTGAATCACTCATGAGGTCCTCTCCATGATCAAGATCAGCACCCATACGAGCATGTGAAGCCATTTCATCAGTACAAGAATATTCAATTTCTGAAGTCCATTCTGCTCCTCCAGAAGAAGCAGGAAGTTCAATAGTTCCAGTGGAAGCTGTGGTTGTGTTACTGTCAGGAGATGTAAGAAGAGGCTCTGAAGTTTCAGCTTTTAAGCCAGATCCTGGGGAACCTCCCTCTCCTGAATTTGAACTTGCAGCTGTAGCTCGGTGGCGGGGTCCAATGCACGACCATGAAGACAACTGAAGGGAAGGGCGTGTGGTCCATGCCGCCTGGGCCATGCTCTGTGCTCTCTTCATCACAACCTGCAGGCATTAAATACCAAACTAGTTGGTTTTGAGTAGAAGAACTCTTATCATCTCTATGTACTCACTCGAGCTATATAAACTTTGCTACGAATACAAGAGCTAGGGTTCTTTCAATAATTCATTGTTATGCCTTCCATATGAGCAAGTGATAGGATAGGATCCAACCACAGTTTCAGACATTAATTCCTTGTTGATAGTCAAAATGTACCAGTTGAGGAGGAAAAGGAAGGACCACAGTAAGTCCACTTCAGTTGATTGAGAAGTCTAAGAATGTTGTGGAATTATGAAGAGAAACTAGTTTGCAATTGCATTGCATACAAGATATCACCTGTGTACCATTGGAGACAGGGCGCAAAATTGCCCCAGCCCCAGCAACCTTTGCTCTAGCGCTGGCGATGGATGGAAGACGGGAACCCAACGCCGATGCCGAACGATAAACAGTACTCAGAATTCTTGTATGCTCAATCTGATTCCTCAAATCATTCAGCCATGCAGATGCTGTCACCTGAAACAGGAAAATTGTTGCTAAAATATATGCGAAGCACAACAGAGAATGAGAAATTGAAGTTGCACATCGTTATTGAAGTTAATGAGAAAAGTCAGGGTGGCACCTACGAGGACTTGAAAAATTGCCAGTTGCTTTCTCAAATAAAATGAATTTCTCAAAAACAGTAAATAAAAGAGCAAAAATAGAAGGGGAAAGCTTTTGGGAGACTCTGAATGCTTCAATGCAAAATTCACCAAATGCATCAACACAACTACTTTGCAGCATAAATGAGAACCATATAAACAAAGATGTTTTGCAGTTATATCAGCCCTCATCCAGACAACTCCCAATGGTAAAACATCAGAAAAGTTTCAGCAAGCACAAGTCATAAATTCTGCCACATAGGATACATGCATAAAAGATATCCGCCAAATAATCCTCTGATGTCAATAAATTTGGAACAAGAAAAAGAAAGTAAATTGAAATCCTAAATAGTTTTAAGAAAGTAACCTCTGCACGTAAATCATCAACTGAAGCAGCTGAGAATGTAGGCACTAAGTCAGCTCCATTTATAACAGAAGTAATGAAATCATTGCCTGATTCAGCCAATTCCCATGTCATACAAGCAGCTGCATATGGAACCTCAAGTCAGTGAACATAGAAAGCGCGCGCGCACCACCATACCACTCTATAGAATACATGAAAGCAAACCAAGGTGCCACACAGAGAGAGAAAGAGAGATGAAAGGCATCAAGTTTTCATGTTAACACTGAAGATTTGATAAGTTCTGGATAGAAACCTGGAGCAAATGTGACACATGTAGTTGACGATAATTCCTTCTGTTCTCGTAATACATATGTTAAAAGGGCAGCAGTGCCTCCACCAAGAGAGTGCCCTACAATCTTTGGATTCAAGAGAAGTAATCTTAGTAAAACTTGTTAACCTTATTCACCTTAAACAAGATATTATCAAATGTAAAGAAAAAAAGGATGTTCTATACAGTTTTATTCAGTTTTGAAAGGAGATTCAAAGAGGGCACTTTTCATGAAAATGTTTCTTCACATGAATCATAGATATGATTTGCTAGGATAAACTAAGAGTAGAACCAAAGCAACAGGTAATTTATGGAATCTTGCTAGTGCTTGTTTTGACATACCAGTTGCACAAGACGCTATAGAATACAAAGAGTATTGAATGTTCATAGGCAAATGTTTCAGAACGTTCAGTAGGAACAGATTCAAACACTTGGGTAATGAAAGGTATCATGAACTAGGTTATGTACTCTCATCTTCTGGTCAAAATTTCTTGGCTTCACAAAAGAAAGGAAGGATGGAGAAAGTTTGAGGAAAGCAATAACTAATGTATAGTGTCTTGAAAAACACTCACGCAG
Source organism: Populus deltoides (assembly GCA_015852605.2). Classification (NCBI taxonomy): domain Eukaryota; kingdom Viridiplantae; phylum Streptophyta; class Magnoliopsida; order Malpighiales; family Salicaceae; genus Populus; species Populus deltoides. The sequence goes on along the minus strand of CM027572.2, from coordinate 13,349,918 downwards.
CAAATAGGTTCCAGAAGACTATAAACCTGACTAGAGTGTTCAGAGCTAACATTAGTTGCAATAAAAAAAATATGTTCAAAAAAAAAATAAACTCCTCAAACATAGCAATGAACTCTGTGCTATGAGCTCAAACTTGGAAGTACAGGATACTAAATCAAGTTGAGATTCAATATTGTTCCTATCTGTGGTTTTTTTTGGTTTTTCGAGATAGAAACAGAAATGATTCTGGTTTTATGACATGGCCACAAAATGACTTGAGCACACAGTGAGGGGAAAAAAAGTTTCCAACTTGCGTTTACCTTGAGTTTATAATCAGGGAATTGCCCAAGCGCCTGTTTGAGACAAGGTGTTGCAAGCTTTGAAATCCACCAGGCAGCTGCAACCATCCCACAATGTGCATAGCCTAAAACTAAATTGCTGACTCCTCCCTCATGCACAACAGAGTGATGAAAAGGCACAACAGCTCCAGTTGCAGCTGTCAAAGTATCTTTAATGCTATGTGTTCCACGTATCAGTAAGAAAAAATATTTTGTCTTGTGATCAACTAAAATTGTAAAAGCTGGCTTCAATATCTGCATTACATAGATGTAAAGATGCATTCAGAAAACGCATGGATACTACAGGTATCATGCTCAGTACCTTTTGTCAAAACAATAATGCGAAAGGAAGCAAAAAGTACAACAGGACCTTTAAGTGAAGTATTCAACAATTGAAGCATTATATAAAACTTACTCCTGCTTTGGGTTCTTGAAGAAGAACGCTTTCTTCAGTAAACCCTGTCTCCTCTAAAAACAAAGGAAAAGGTTTTTTTGAGAAATGCCAACACAAGGTCAACAAGTTTAAGAGGTATCTAAGTTCAGCTGCTACTTCTAATCCTTTAAGCTGTACACTATCTTCACCGCCAAATACACTGCCAACATGTAAGGTGCCCTGCAAATAAGATTACAAGTCAGATTATCGGCCCAACAAAAGAAAGCACCAAAAAGAAAATGAAGATCTCTGCATCATGAACTCATTGTTTCCTATAAAGATGAATAACTATTTGGTAATGTCAGGGGCAAAAGATATAGTGCAAATAGAGTTACTGGAATTCTCTAAAACACACAGAAACAGCATTTTGATGAAAACAATGTCATGTTGAGTGGCCAGATAGCACCACTAATGCAGCACAGGAATGCAAGCATGCAGGCATATTTATTTTCTCCAATGACCAAGAAAATGGATTTGAGGTTTCTTCAAACAAGTATAGAACTGCAGCCTTGGGGTAAAGGAGTTTCTTACTGTGTATAACTACTATTCTGCCTTAGCAATCTAAAAACCCTCAATATAGCAACTAACTACATCTCAAGATTCAGATTATCTATAAGGTGTGTGACAAGAGTTTATTCGAACATGACCACCAAGGAAAAGGTGTGACTGTCAGAATTATTCTATCAATCCAGTAAAAGACTCGAAAGCTTGTAGAAGACATGTTCCTGGAGTTTCTTCAAACATGACCACCATGGTTGAGGCATTATACTAAGATTCAAACAATTAATTAACATCTCACAAAATTTTATGTCTGTTTTCACAAAAACAGCCATAAAATTTCAAAAACAGTAAATGAAAACTAAGACATGATCAAGCAAGTTGTCTAGGATTCAAATGTTGACACCAACATATTAGTCTAGTACCCTTTCTTCTTTTTTGGGGGGGAAGGAGGGGGTCAATTTTAGCAAATACAATACAAAAATTCACGACATCATTTGATACAGGAAGAGGTCCAGTTTAACATAAATAAATGCCTCCAGACATGCCATATAAACCAACACATTCATGAAATAATAATAATAAATAAATGAGGACAACAACATTGTTCTAAAAAACCAACACGTTAATGAAATCTTATAAAAACAGCTCTCTCACCAGGGGATCAAGAAGAACAAACATAAACAATTAGACATGAAACAAAGGAAGGGCTCACCTGCCTCTTCAATAGAAAGTTGATCCCGAATGCCAAGTCCCCAATAGGCCACTTCCCTAGAGTTTCAGAGTAAGTAAACCTGAGAGTCTCCGACAAAGTTGAGATCGTTTCCAACCACGTTGCAGGAGCTTGAATTAACCTATGTGATACGCGTTCAATACCTAAATGAACGCGACTAGGAGCGTCACCGCTGTCATTCTCATTATCACCATCGTCATCATCATGAGATGTGCTAGACCTTAATTTACGGTTCAAAGTATAGTACAAAAGAGCAGCTGCACCGGCTGCTGTAGCCATAGTTGCAGTTGCCATGAATTTATACCTAATTCACGCACGAACCAAAAATGCACTATGATTAGCAACCTCTAAAATCTAAAATTCATTGTTACTTGAAAAAGATGAAAATCAAGCACAAAAGCTGTATTCAAAAGGGAAATTCAATAAATTATCTGCTAAAAAGGGACGCTATTAAAAAAAAAAAGGCAACACCCATAATTCTTTAGTGCAATTTTACTAGGGTTCTTTACCAACAAAAAAATCATTCTAAAAAGAAAGAGAGTTTCAAACTTTGCACACACAAAAGCTAATCCAAGCAATTTATAGATGACCCAATTTTGGGTTTGCAAGAAAATAAGTGAAAAGGAAGAAGAAAAAAAGAACTTTAACAAGTCTACTTTCTGAAATCACTAAAAATTAAAAAAAAATTATTTGAATTTGATTATAATAAGAGGGAAAAGAAGAAGAAGGAAGGAATTGAGAACCTGAACATGATAATAGGAGAGGAAGGAATGGAAAGAAACAAACCTGATTGAAATTATTATTTTTTGTGTGCGTGAAAGCTGAGGTTGGAGTGCTAATTATAAGACTTTCTGGCTAAGGAATCAAAATAAAAATCAAATCTAAAGTTAATAACAAGGAAAGGAAACTGATTTGCCCTGTCTTCCTCCCTTTCTCTTTCTGTTACCTTTGGACAACCTGCGAGGGACCTAACACCCAACAAGCAAAACCTCTGTCTCGCTCTCCCCTGTTTTTTTCTTCTGTTTTTTAAGGAAAATATTTTGCTCAGAGTCTTCAGACACGTGGTTGTTGGATATTGGTCTTCTATTTAGGTAAAATCCAGAAAGGCTTTCAAACCGACCTTACTCGTTCCATCCATTCATTAATTTAAATTAATGGATAAATAGCAATTACCAAGATATTAGATTAATGGCCGCTATATGATATGATGCGATGTTAGTCTGGTTAATTTTTTTTTAATACAAAAAAATATATAAATATATTAAATGATGTTTCTTAAAAATATTAATGTGATAATATATTAAATAATATTTTTTAAAATATTAATATTTTGATGTATTTGATTAATTTGATTAACTTGTTAAATTTATTATCTGAATTATAAGATCAAAATAACTTTATAGATAGTCAATTAAAATAAATTATAAATGTCAATTATTAATAAACTCAATATTAAAAGGTAAAATTAAAAAAAATAAATATTAAATTAAAAAAGACATACAAAATCTTCCCGGATCAATCTTGATTAACTTGTCAAACCCACAACCCCATTCATTTGATCAGGACAACCTTATAAAATGCAAATCAAAAACATTATGTAGCCTGATTTTCAACCAATATAATGTCAAATGATGGAATTATATAAAAAAATTAATTAAAAAATGATAAAATAAACAATTCAAATTAACCCAGACTAACCTGATAAACTTGCAACCTAAGTCATGAAATTTAAATAGCTCCACAAAAAGTAAATAAAAAAATCATGGATCTTTAATTTCAATAAATACATTGTTGAAGGATGAGATCAAGAGAAGAAAATACATAATATTCAAATAACTCCACACAAAACAAATTTAAAAAAAATTACGAAACTTAATTCTCAAAAAAACCTAATATTGAAATGTGAGATTAAAAAAAACTAAATAAAAAAAAAGATTGAATTATTGGAGAGGAAAATTGAATATATATATATATATATAGACACACACACACAAAAAAAATGAATCGAGTCAACTTAGGTCTACTCTCCAGACTTGCAATGTAGTTAATGAGATCAAAATAACCTCATATAAAACATGAAAAAAGCATGTGAAGCCCAATTTCCAACTAACCTAGGACTAAATGATGAAATTGAAAATCAAATTTAATAAGAAAAACAACCTGCAAACAAAAAATAACTTTGAGTCATTCCGGGTTAATTTTTCCAACCTGCAAGTCGAGTCACGAGATCGGGATAAATTCATAGAAAACAAATGAAAAAAAATAATAAACCCTCACATCCAACATACCTAGTACTAAAGGTTGAAATCAATAGAGAAAAAATATAACTCTATGAGACCAATATATACACCAACAAAAAGAAAAATGAAAAACAAAATACAGTGCATATTTCCTTAAACAATCTAATATTGAAGAATAAATTTTTTAAAAACAACTAAATAGAAAAAATTGGGTTATTAAAGGGTTAAACTAAAAAAAACACAAAATAAAAGTGTTTTGTGATACACCTACAAATTAGACTAACCTATCAAATTCGCAACCCGAGTAAAGAGACAAGGATAACCTAATAAAAAGCAAATCCAATGTTGAAGGATATGAAACCGAGCTAACTTTCTAAAAAGAAAAAAAAACAACTTGATTTAAACGAGGTTAAAATATCAAAACTCGCAACCCTGATCATAATATCAAGATATCCCCATAAAAAACAAATCAAAACAGATTATGAAACTCAATTTTCAACCAACCAATATTGAATGATAAAATTAGAAAAAAAATAAATTAAAAAAATCATTAAAAAAACAACCTAAGTCAACTTGGGTAACTCGTTAAGCACTATTTTCGAATCATGAAACCAGATTAACCTAATAAAAAGCAAATAAAACAAATCATAAAACATAATTTTCAATTAACTCAATATTAAATGTTGAAATTTGAAGGAAAAAAAAGTTAAAAAAGGAAAACAATATCTTATCCAACTGAGTTAACCCACCAAACCTGTGAAATATGTCATAAGAGTGGGATAACTCAATAAAAAACAAATCTAATATTAAAAATAAAGAAAACATTAATTGAAAAAAAAATAAAAACATATTTTTTTCAGGGCATAATACTATTTATTGCTATAGTACTTTTCCTATATTTTTGTGTATTGTTAATAATAATGATAATAATAATTATTATTATTTTTAATAATTCAATCACATTTTTTAATGTTATGTTAATAATAATTTTTAGTTTGTTTATTTACTCGTGGTTTTAGGGGATGTTTGGGAGTGTAGTTGCGGTTGTTTTTTAAAATATTTTTTGTTTGAAAAAATATTAAAATAATATTTTTTTATTTTTTAAATATCATTTTTGATATCAACATATCAAAATAATTTAAAAATATTAAAAAAATATTAATTTAAAATAAATAAAATAAATAAATAAAATTTTAATTTTTTAAAAAACTCTTCCGTTTGCTCTTGCTACTTTGAACGACCCGTTGTTAATTATATGGTGTTTTCCTCTTTCAAAATTAAAAAGCTCTTTTTCACTGTTTACATGTTTCGTTAAGAATAATTTGAACTTAAAAAAATATTAATTTAATTTTTTTAATAAAAATATATATTTTTTATTTAACTTACGAAATTCCAACTTGTATTACCTTTTCTATTAAAAAAATAATTTAAGTCATTTTTTTAATTGACTTTTACCATAATTAATCAATATAAAATAATTTTTGAGTTACAACACAAAGATTAAAAAAAAAAATCTTAAATGATGTGAAACAAAGTTTTATTAGAAGAAAAAAAGATGAATAAATTGTAAATTAGCCTTTCTAGTTAAAATTCAATATTTTTTATTCTAAAAATACTATTTTCTCATCAATCTTTACATGTGTTTTTTTTTTAATTTTAATTTTATCATTCTGCATTAAGTTTTATTGAAAATTATATTTTATAATTTTCATAACTTATTTTTTACAAGGTCATCACTATCTCATGTCATAAGTTTGACGAGTTAACTTGACTTTTTATACTTTTTTATAATTGATTTGTTTCTCAATTTTATAGTTTAATATTGAGTTGATTGAAAATTAGATTTCATAATTTATTTCGGTTTACTTTTTATGAGATTAACCTGAGTTGACTGAGGTTGTTTTTTATATATATTTTTTAATTGATTTTTTTACTTAATTTTATATTTCAACACTGTGATAATTGAGGATTGAGTTTCATAATTTATTTCAATTTTTTTTCTATCGAGTTATCCAGATCTCATAACTTGAGTTGCGGGTTTGACAAACTGACTCAAGTTATTTTTTATTTTATTTTCAATTTCATCATTCAACATTGAGTTTATTGAAAATTAGACTTTATAATTTATTTTGATTTGATTTATATAGGATTATCATAGTCTCACACCCCAGCATGCAAACTAGCTTGTTAACCCAGGTTAACTTGAATTGATTCAATATGTTATTGTTTAAATATTTATAAAAAAATCATATTAAATATTTATTTTAAGTCAAATTATGTTTTTATTAATCGTTTAGATTGTTTTTGCACCCTTAAATTAATTAGATCACGTCGTATCAATTTCTATATAATTGTTTTAAAAAAATTATTAAAACAATATTAATATACCTAAAGATATATTTTTTTTATGTTAAAAGAAATTTTACTCCAACCTGACGGGCAATCATCTAGTAGAAACAAATTTGCAAGTTACTCAAAAATACCTGTCAAGGTACCAGCTCGGGGCAAAAAAGTCAATCTCATAACCTCCCTTAACTAAATCCCAAACCCCCCCAATACTTGACCCACCACACCCGATTAAATGTAAGACCCATTTACAACAGCCCATTTCATCTAACTAATTATCAAAGCCCATGTTTTTAGATTGCTCTCTCTCTCTCTCTCTCATGTGAGACCTCTGCACAATTGATGGCTGATGCAAGTTGCAAAGAGTTAAGGGATCGGCCGCTCTCTCTCTGCGCCTTTGACGTGAGACCTCTGCAGTCTGCATCATTGATGGCTGCTGCAAATTGCAAAGAGTAAAGGAGACGGCCGCTCCTTTATAGCCGGCGCTACCATACGCGTCAGTTCCACTAATTTCAACAATCCACTCTTTATAGTGGCGAAATAAAGTTTGACCATTATTCAGACATCCATGCTCTTATGCTGCGTTTGTTTTTTACCATTTATGGTGAAACAAACACAGTAAAATATTTATTTATAAATTAAATTATGTCTTGTATCATGAGATCTATTAAAAAATTAAACTTGAAAATATTTTAAAAAAATTTAAATTTTTTTTACTTTAAATTGATAAATTTACACGTGTTTTTTTATCATACATAAACTTCAACTTTAATTTTTACCAAACAAGTATCTAAACCCAACTAATCACAATTAAAAATATTTTTTTATTTTTTTCTAAATTAAAATTATAAAATCCACCTAAAAAAATAAACACTTTTAGTCCCAATTCTTGACTCAAGAGTTTGATTGACTGTTTTAAATGCTTTATTTTGTTTTTCTTTTTTTAATAATGATCTTAGTGTTAATAAAATAAAATAGCTAATTATGTAAATAACAATAATTTCTCATTAGCCCACGAATGATGTATTCTTTTCTCTTCATTTACTCTTTATATATATATATTTATATATACTGTACGGTAATAAAATGAGGCAAATAAAAGATGTTAAAAATTCATTTTTAAAAATAAAAAAATATTATTTAAATATATTTATAAACAGAAAAATATTTTTAAAAACAATTATTATTCTCCCAAACATTTTAAAAAATTATTAATATTATATTCCGGAACACCACCGACCCTAAAAAAAAAAAAACCTTCACTTTTTGCGCCGTCCATGGAGCACAGGAATTCCATGCAATGTATATAGACCAAAAGAGGGAATAAAAAGATAGGAATAGGAATTATAGTACCCTTTTCTATACAAAGCCAGTCTCGTCTCTTTCGAGTTTCTCTGCTGCGGGTCCTAAAACCGGCATGTCGTTGGCGGCTTCTTTTATATCATAAATACAAGCAAACATATGATACATTTTAAGTGTTTTTAATTGAGTTTTCTTTTCTTTTCTTGCAGGTGATTTTATTTAAAAGTGAATTCATGATATTTCTTGTGATCCTTTGCGTTGTATTTTTGTACTATTAAATTATTAAATGAATATTATAAAAAAAATACCTAATTAAAAATAAAATTTAAGATTTCACATAGTTTTTGATCATTTATATCAACGAAAAAGGTATTAGGATACATAAAAAACACCATGCTAAGTAAAAACATATATATAAATATATATATACTGTTTTGAAATTAAAAATAATCCTAAATATTGCGTTCGAAAATTAATAAATGAGGGTAAATCAAATATTTTATGTATTTTTTTCTCCAACACCAAACATAAATAGCAACAAAATTTATATCTTTACTCTTATACACAACACTAAGACAAAAGATCAAGTCTTATCTCTACTTTTTCGTCTCATACTATTTCATACCTTGTATTCATAATACTAATCAAATACCATCTAATTATAAGTTATATTTAAAAATTAAAAAGACCCAAAAAAAATATATCGTTATATCTATCTGATATCAAATTATTATAATGTTTTTATATATTTGTGTGTGTGTGTGTATATATATATATATATATATATATTACAAGAACAATAATAATTGAAATATTTCCAACTTAAATGGAAGCATATAATGCTTTGGGGAATTAATATAACAAATGAAGTATTGGAATCCCAATTTGAATGCTTTTAAGTTAATTTTTAATTCATAGTTAATGAAAAATGGGAATCAATTTAATCTTGAATTTAATACAACCAAGTTTAATGAAGGCTAGTATATTGGATCATGTTTATGATTTGAACCATAATTAATGATTAAATTAGAAGGTTAGAAATCAATTTAATACATCGTTATCTTAATATTAAAAAAAATAAAAAAGAAATCACTCTAAAATCAAGTCGGCTTAGGTATTAATTAGATTAAAAAAAACATAGTTTAAAAAACTTATTTTTTTTAGCACATATGTTTCCTAGTTTATTTTTTAGCAAACACACATTTATTTTTTTGTTACACAATTTTTTTTAATGTTGCAGCAAGCACCAGCAAAGCTTGCAAATTTGGCCAAAGCTGGTTTGGTGTTTAGTTCATTAATATTTTTTGTTATTTATTATACTGGATTTTTCTAATAATTAATCTCATTGTAATCATAATTTTAGTATTACTTAACCTAGTATGTTTATAATTTTAATTTAATTTTAAAATCAATACAATATAATAATAACTTTACACCATCATTATTAGAATGTGGATTTGGCAGCAATTAATCACAAAGATATTAAAAGGGCCATTGAAATGCCATAACAGTTATCTTTTGAAGTATTTTTTATTGGAAAATGCTTTAAAATAATGTTTTTTAAAAAATTATTTTTGACATCATCACATCAAAACGATATGAAAATATAGAAAAAAAATTAAAGTAAAGAAAAAAATAAAAAAAATTCAATTTTTTTAAAATACATTTTAAAATGTAAAAAAAAAACAGAATATAAAAATAAAGTTGAGAAAATAGTAGTCAAATATTTCCCCACAACTATTAACTATTAAAAGCAAAAGACATGAAAACACGGTGGCATAGTAACCATAGGACCCCTTACTAGTATAAGTTAGGGAAAATGATTTTCCAAACCTGTAAACCAGCTAAACGAAGTCATTTCCCCTTTCTCTAATAGTAAGGTTAGCAGCACCTGAGGATGTTGCCTGGCAAGGAAAGAGATTTGTTTTTTTTTTTTTGAATTCGGGTATGATTTTTTTTATACATGCTTGTTATCCCCGTGATGTCTTACATGTTTACTAGACTTGCAAGATATTTAATAAGTCTAAAAATTAATTGTAATGTGCATAAACTGATTTGAACAACCTGTATTATATAAAAAAAAAAATCAGGAAGCATAATAGCTAGGGTAGCCTTGGAAAGCAAGAGAATGCTTCGCCTCTTTTGTTCTTCCCACCCTTGGAGCACCTTCTCCACAGGGTACCGCGCACTATTCAGTAGTTAATCAAAAGTACCTAAAAACATGATGTCCTAATTCAGTAGTTACCAGATTGGAGATTAATATTTTAAAAAATATATAAAAAAATATTTAGACATTGTTTAGGTATTTTCTAATATTAAAAATGTTTTTGTTCAAAATCTAATGTATTTATTTAATAAGATAATAATACAATACAATGTAAAAGGAAAAAATTAAAAAACAAAATCGATGACCTGGGTAAAAATAAAAAGAAATTTTATTTGGAAAAATGATTTGTTATTTTATTTTAATTTCAATTTTTATCCTTTTATTTTTAAGTTTTCACAAATAATTAAACTACATTTTTTTTAATAATTAAAAAAAAAATGAAATACATCAAGATCAATTAGCAATGACAGTACTAAAAAAAAATAAAAGATCAAAATGAAAAATATTGTTCAAATCCGTAGTATACCATGTCTTCAAACACAATGTTTTCCCATCTTTCTATTTTTTTAATTTTCATATTTCTTTTTTTTTAATAACATTTAGTTTGCCACCCCTCAAAAATGGCTTGAACTTCACCACCGTGTACATGTAAAATTAACGAAAAGTACGTATGAAAAGAAGAAGAAGATAGCTATAGTTAATAAATCCAAGTTTCAATTTTCCAGCGAGCCAGCCAAGCTCCCACCCGCAATCAGCGCAGAATGTGTGGCTCAGCCACTCTACAGTAAATCGAGCAGGCAGCCCACCGCTCAACCACCCAATTAAAAACCTGTTCACCTCGTCAGTGCACAGGTGTCATTTCAGTGGGCGGATGAAAAATGAATAATAAATGTGTGACTAAATGACAACCTAAGCGTAGCCCAGGCATTATTTGTTTTCTAGGACGTTAGATTCCTTTCTCGACTACTTTCCTCGTAGTGCAGCTATCAGTGAATGTCAAAAATCAAATCATGAAAGTTATGTTTTGAAATACTGAGGCAGTTAACTGTTTAAAGTGTTTTATTTTAACCGTAGTAAAATAATATTTTTTTAATTTTTAAAGTTTATTTTTAATATCCGTATATAAAAAATATAAAATAATTAATTTAATTTTTTTTTATATAGTTATGGGCATGACGGATTGATAGTGATACTTTCTTCAGTCTCACGATATAGTTTATAAAATAATATACCTTTTTGTTGGTTTAGGAGAGAAAACAGCAGATTAACACCGCTACAAGCGAGGGATCAAATGAAGCTTAAAGCTAAGATATAATTTACTTAATTATTGTGCTATGCTGAGACCAAGTTAGGGCTAATCTAAATGCCTTTCGTGCCTCTTGGAAAGCTTTGGTGGCCGTGAACAAGTGATGCTATCTTATCATGACTTGATTACGCTCGATACGGTGCCCCCACAAATCGAGCACATTTTTTCCTAGGGGAATCTGCATTAGTCAAAATTTGGGGGTCGGTTCAAGCCACAAGGAAAGAACAAAAATTGACCACCGCATCATGAATGTGTTTTTGACGTAAAAAAAAACAACTGAGAACAACAGGTCGTGAACGTGTCAATGTCGTTTAAAAAAATATGTCTAGCTCGACGTGTGGTATATTTAAAGTGTTTTTTATTTAAAAATATATTAAAATAATATGTATTTTTTTATTTTTTAAAATTTTATTTTTAGAATTAGCATATAAAACCATCTAAAATACTAAAGAAAATTTAACTTAAAAGTAAAAAAAAAATTAAAAAATTAAAAAATACAATTAGTCGGTATCCCAGACTGTTGAGGTCGCACTTTCACAGGATAATTAACCAGTGGTGGAGACGAGGGTAAGTGTGTAAGATCAAGTGTTCATTGAATTTATTGCGAGTAGACCTTGGACCACCCTAAAATCGATGGCAGTTCCCAAACACCTGCCCTGCTAATTAACCTTATGAGATTGACGCGCCCCCGCGTACGCGTGCAACTGCAGATTACGAGTGCTGTGACAAAATGAGGCATTTCCTTTCACGTTCTTTCCCTCTCCCTCTCGCTTTCCTTTCGTGGGCCTTTGGCTGCCGCTAAGGGATAAAAACGTATGGAAATTAAGGATTATTTATGGAAACAATTTAATCAGCGGTCAGGGACATCAAACGAGAATGATTTTGGACCGTGGCCAGTCTTATAAATAGCTAGTTAAACTATGATTAGATTATATGTTGAAACATTTAAAGTTTGTTCAAAAGATAAAACAATAATATTTCAATTTAAAACTGGAGTTAAGAAATAAAAATTTAAAGTAGTTTTTAATTCAGACTAGCTTTAAGCTTTTGTGGTTTAATTGAAAACTCGAATTAGACAAAAAATTAAGTTATAAGATTTTATGATTACCGGTTTAATAAAGTTTAATTACACCGTAATTTTTTTTTCATGTTTTTATTATTTTTTTATATTTAAAAAAACTTATCCGACTAGTATCATATTACAACTAGTTGTTTTTTTGTCATTGGGTTCATGAGCTTAATTGTATCTTTCTTTAGAATCTAATTTTGTAATCACAATTCAAAATATGCACAAACCATTGTTTTCCTTAGAAAACAATCCAGATTAGTTTTCTCATGAATCCCTATTTACTCAAATAAATTCCCAATTGAATCTTAAAAAACTCAGAAATTCTCAACCGAGATTTTTATCTAATTTTCTATGAAAAAAAGTCAAATTCATTTCTAAAAAATGTTATTTATATTATACTCCACAAAACATGCACAGCTCACTAAACTCAAAGTCTTGTATCTTTTGAAACTATTGAAAAAATTAAATTTCAAAAGCCAATCTCTGAAAAATTAATTTTTTTTATTGTCTTTATTTTTGTAAATAATCACCATCTAGATTTCTCGTATAAATAAAGACAGTTTTCACCTGGCGAGTCCTTGTTAGCTTCTAAAGAAAACCTTACATACTTACCAGAACACAGGATCCCAACCCAAAAACATAAGTCCTCTACTTGTCGTCTACTCATTCGCCCACCTTCGTAAAAGTCAACAAGAATCACACCACCAAACCACACGCGTCAAACGATCACTGGTCTATCACTGTTAAAATATTGATTTCCCCACACCTTTGTCCTCCAGCTCCTTCCAGCTTCCCTCTCACTCACCAACTGCATTTCAAAAAGAAACCTCACCTCCACATAACATAACTGACAGCTCTGACGAAATTCTTCGCCCAATAAATCTTGCGGCGTCATGGCGAGAGAGTTTGCAACATGTGTGGAGTATGGATTGAGTCTTTCCAAGAGAATATACTACGGAAAGGAAATGACTCCGGCGGCAACGGCAGCGATGACGCGGTCGGTGTCAGCAAAGTCGTCAGATGTGGCAGAGAGTTACTTTCCGACAGCGGTGATGGCTTATGCGGTGGTATCGGAGCCGGAGCTGGTCGAAAATCCGGACGTACCGAGTTACCAGCCGTACGTTCACGGGCGGTGTGAGCCACCGGCCTTGATACCGTTGCACATGCATGGAGTGGTGACTATGGAGATTGATTGCTGTTTTGATCACGCAAACATTTGTTTTAGCGGCGCGTGGCGCGTGCATTGTATTAAAGGGAATAGCAAGTGTGATGTCCGCATTGCCGTTCCCATGGGCGAGCAGGTACAGCATATGTTGCTCCTTTGTTTATGATCACTTGATTTCTTTTTCCTTTTTCTCCTTTGTTTATGATCACTTGATTTCTTTTTCCTTTTTCTTTGTTTTTTTTTTTTTATAAAATTACTAAGAAGAAACAAAATCTGGAATGGTGTTAGTTGCCAACTTGCCTCAAGTTCATTTGCTTTTATTAAGATTTTGATGGTCGTAAGGATCTGTTTGGGTTCCAATCCAACAAGGGTTTGGTTATGGTGGGTTTTCAATAAATGATTGAGGTTAGGAAGAAGTGATTTGATAATAACAAAAGTCTAATAGAAAAGTATAGATGATTTTGAATTTTGATGTGTTTGATAATCTTAGGCGGTGTTTGTCATCATTACGGTAATTATATTTGAAAATTTTTGATTTTTTTTTTAATTTTTGAATATAAAATAATATTAAAAAAAATTAAAAAAAAAAACAAGAAAAATACACTTCTTACATATGTATAGTTGGATATAACAGAACACCTAACATATCTCGTACATGTCCTGTATTTTACCAATCTACCTTGTATCTAAATAAGTGAACAGTTTGAAAATACACGCGCGCCGGTTCTACATGAAAACACGACTTGTTGCTGGAATCGTTGCTGATTGCACAACGGGAAATTCAACTCATTTTATTTTTTTGTTTGTAGTATTGTTTCCTTGAACGGCAAATGTTTTTGCTTAATTTGCGTCTTTAGAACATGTGGAATTCTATTTTTACTTGCTTTTCCTAAATGTTTAAATTAACTTCTTTTTTAAGTTCTCAAGCAAAACATGATGTGGCTAACAGGGTTCACTTCTAGGTGTCGAGGTTGATGTTCCTGGGAGATCTTGTCATAGCCAGTTGATCGAAGCAGAAGATGCAAATTACAAAGAAAAAGTAAGCAAAGGAGGGAATGGACGTTTAATGAGAGGCAGCGTATATACTTTTAAAATCCCACAGGTGATTCCTTGGTGCATTTGATGTTCTTTGTGGTTATGATTGCGAATTGTTTCAGATTGCTCGTTTCTCAGATATTTGTCTGAAAAATAATTTGCTGTTCAGGTTGAAGGAGGGGCAACAGTCTCAATCAAAGTGATTTGGTCACAAAAATTACTTTATCATGAGGGTCAATTCAGTCTCAATGTACCATTTAGTTTTCCAGCATTTGTCAATCCCGTTGGCAAGAAGATTTCTAAGAGGGAAAAGATACTGTTAAATGTGAGCTCTGGTGTCGGTAAAGAAATTTTATGCAAGAGTACAAGTCATGCTCTAAAGGTATGCCATTCTTGTTTGCCATAATGTTTCAATCAGCTTTTGTTAGCTCGACAAAGGAATTGAGGTGATGATTATGGTTCGACAGGAGCTAAGGCGTGAAGTTGGTAAAATGGGTTTCTTATATGACGCTGAAGTGCTGACTTGGTCAAGTGCTGACTTCAGTTTTTCCTACAATGTAAGACCTTGCTTGCACCGCACCCTTTGCTGTTTTTCTCCCCAGATATATTTATCTCTATAGTACCGCCATCGATTTAATGGGTCATACTATGAACATACGAAATATGCAGGGAGCCATAAGAGCACTTATTGTCGTTGACTGCTGTGTTCACAGGTCTACTCAAAGGATTTATTTGGTGGTGTGCTTTTGCAGTCCCCATTATTACGAGATATTGATGACAGACAGATGTTTTGCTTCTATCTTTTTCCTGGAAACAACCAGAGCATGAAGGTTCATTACCATTGATCTGCTGCATGATTATTTGTTTCTAACGTATTTCATTCCAGCAAAAAATAAGTGGTCATTGTGGATAATCTATTCTTAAAAAATAAAGAATCAGTCATGCTGCTAATTTTTGGGCTCAAGTTATGGAGGGAACTTTTCTCACCACTGGAATGGCGGCTGCACTAAAGTGGCGGAGAAAGTGGCCATCAAACACAAATATGAAGAGAGCAAATTAAACTAAAACTAAACTGATCGAGGCACACAACAGTGCTAATGAAATAGAAATGTTCTTGTTAGAGGAATACTTGCCTTCCTCAGTTGTAGTTTCATTTTGCTTTTGATCTGATCTGCTGTGGGAACTCAAATGGACCAAACATTCTTGAGTCAGAAGTCTGAACCAAGGCTTCAAATTTACTAAAACAGTTATTTCTTCTTCTGTGTGAATCTGGCAGGCTTTCAGGAAGGAAGTGATATTTATAATTGATATTAGTAGAAGCATGAAAGGGGGTCCTTTGGAGAGTGCAAAGAATGGACTATTGTCATCTCTTCAGAAGCTCAACCCAGAAGATTCTTTCAACATTATAGCTTTCAATATGGAGACCTACCTATTTTCATCAGTAATGGAGCAGGCAACCGAAGAAGCAATACTAGAAGCTACCCGGTGGCTTAATGATAAATTAACTGCGGATGGTGGCACCAACATTTTAATGCCCCTCAAACAGGTATTTCTAATGTTTCACTGTGTGTCCTTTCAAACATCTTGATATTGCGGTTGGCATATTGTTTTAATGTCTTTTAAATCCAGTTCTCAACTAGTATGTGAAAATAAAGCAGCTAACTATAGCTTATACTCTGCGGGCCTCCATCTCTATAAGTAACCTGGTGCTGTTTAACATGAAAATCACTACCTAGAGTCCTTCCATCCCCATCCTATTTGCTTCTTCTTCTTCTTCTTCTTTATTTTTTAATTTACTTGGAAAATATTTTAGATGCTTCATTTTCCACGTTCACATCTCTAACAGGATACTTGTGACAAGAATCTTATTGATTTTATTTTGTAATGTGCTTTGTTTTAGGCTATAAAGCTGTTGGCTGAAACTACCAATTCAATCCCTGTCATATTCCTCATCACTGATGGAGCTGTTGAAGATGAAAGAGATATTTGTAATTTTGTAAAAGGTTATCTCACAAGCGGGGGATCAATTTCTCCTCGCATAAGTACATTTGGTATAGGTGAGATATTTGGTGTTTCAGCTTTTTCTTTATCTATTCGAAACCTGTTGTCTTGATCACTTTGCTCTGTCATTTGGGGTGTTGCCTGTACACACACACACTTCATGTCTGAATTGATGACTGAACTCACATTTGCGCACAGGAAATGTGTTTTGAAAGTCACAATTCAGCTCACAATACTTTTCAATCTGTCTTGTTATCAAACTGAATATTCGAGATTTCAACATATAATGAGCTTAATGGACCTCAACCATACCTGACGCTCAAGCTTACCAGCTTTGTGTCGGACGAGCTTAAATGATTTGCTCTATCAATTACTAGAGTTGGGTAATTCTCCCCGAAGAGAAAACTGGTCTGCCTCCCTAATAATTTCTTTATAGGGGGGATTTTTCATGATCCTTACCTGCGGATTATGTCAATGAGGGGACATTAGGCTTTTATCCCAACATTGTCTTTGACGTTATCATATATCTTCTCATTGTTGTTAACAAATATTAAAATGTTAAACTAAATTATATACTACATCCTCACACCACTTCTTACCTTTTATATAATTTGTTAAAGAACCTTATAGCATGGAAAAACCTTTTCAGGTACATATTGTAACCACCATTTCTTGCGAATGCTAGCACAGATTGGGAGGGGTCACTTTGATACTGCTTATGATGCAGGTTAGTTGTATTCCAATTGCTTTTTGGAAGGTAATTGATGGTGCAATAGGCCTTGTGTCTCAATACCCTATAAAGCCAAGCAGGAAAAGATTCTTAAACAGTCAATTTCTCTATTGCTGTTTTATTTGGCCAGATTCGGTTGATTTTCGAATGCAGAAATTATTCACAACTGCATCATCAATCATTCTAGCCGATATAACTGTTGATGCTTTGGAACATCTGGACTCGCTTGAGGTGCTCAATTCAAGATATTGAATATTGTTATATGTCAATCCTGCCTTGATTATTTCATACTCTCTCTTAGCATAATTATGTTTTAACAGAGAAGCTTTTGATTCTCTTTGTCTTGTTCAATTTTTCTGGCTGTTTCTGACATGTTGTCTTCTCCGAGCTTGTAGCAGTTGCTTCCGTTTTGTATCCCAGACCTCTCACGTGGAAGCCCATTGATTGTATCGGGCAGATATAGTGGAAACTTTCCAGACCCTGTCAAAATAAGTGGCACCTTGGCAGATATGAGAAAGTTCACAATAGACTTGAAAGCACAAAAGACAAAGGATCTGCCATTTGATAGAGTAATGTTTCTTCAGGACACAACATTATTTAATAAATATGAACTTAACATCAGAAAGTAGTTGCAAGATAGATTATCATAGATAGAAATCAATTTGTCCAAGAATGATTATAATCGTGAATCAGTCTTTACCTAAAGGACTGCACTTTGTGGTTTCTCTTATAATGCCTTTTTCTTAATCCCCGGCTTTCGGGATAAAGATGATGTATTGAATACTTAACAGGAGAATCTTAAAGTTCTGTCTTCTATTGGGATGCCCTGGAGGTGGAACGCTTACATTCTTGTGTCACAATGATCTTTACATTATGCATGAAGTTTTCTCCATGAACAGCGTTCCTTAAGGGATCTGGCTTCACCCCAGTGTTGAATTATGATACAAAATCAATTGCCTTGTTTGCTTTCCTGTACACTTACACTTGTCAATTGCTATTGTAATGCTCAAACCAGATTACTTCATTTCTTTTGTTATCCACTTTAGCTGTTTGGGTGTTCATAGAAAGTAATTGTTTTCAGTTCTCAAGCATGAGATTGGATCCATCCCTCGCAACTCAGCAATTCCCACATTGTAGAGCGCTCGTATTAGTTCACTAGAGAAAACCACTTAAGAAATTTGCACAATTAGAAAGTTGTTTCTGGTGCATTCTTCTCTAACTACTCTTTACTAACTCTGCAGGTAGTTGGAAGGAGACAAATTGATTTACTCACTGCTAATGCATGGTTGTCAGGAAGTAAAGAGCTGGAACAAAAGGTTTGCTATTGAATTTGCTTAGATTCTGATTCATCTATAAATTATGCGAAGCTAATTCGTTTGATCTTCTTCATTGTAGGTTGGCATGGATTGCGTGGTTGTGGTGATGTGTGTAATCATTGTTTCTTCATGCAAACCTAATCCGATCGATCTTCTTCTTCGCTGTAGGTTGCAAAAATGAGCATACAAACTGGGTTTCCATCTGAATACACCCTTATGGTTCTGCATCAGACTCTTCAAGATGAGAAAGCGCCAGAAACAATTCTGATACAGGATGTATGCACTTGCCTGACTCCTAAATATTCAAGCTTCTTAAATTATTGGAAGAATTCCTCTATATTCTTTTTCCTAAGTTCCGTGTACACGACAAGCAGAAAAGCATCGCCATTTGAATTACAGATGTGACATCTATCATCCAGCTTTTTTTATCAAGCAGCACCCTGACTTTGGCGTTGCATGAGTCGATGATTTTCAACTGCCCTCACACGGAAAGCTTGCATATGATTTTTCTTCTTAAAACCATTAATTTAACCTCAGATTTTACTTGGAAGATTATTTGCAAGGCCGTAAGGTCATCTGTTTAATTGCCTTATATCTAATGAAAACAGGTATTCAACAAAATCAACCCTCTCAAGAAAATGGACTTGCAGAAGACAATCATGTTGGGGAATCTATGCGTTGGCTTCGGCAACTTGACCGCCACCGCTGAGAATATTCCTCCAGGAACCGAGGAGACAAAGTCATCTGAAGCAACTGAGATGCTGCTCAAGGCTGCTTCCAACTGCTGTGGCAGGGTGGTGGATCGCTGTTGTTGCATGTGCTTCATCCAAGCTTGTTCATATATGAATAATCAATGCGCTATTGTCCTCTCCCAGATCTGCGCTGCCCTTGCTTGCGTTGAGTGCATAAACTGCTGTATCGAGCTTTGCGAATGCGGATAAATATGCTGCGACTGTTGTGTGTTTATTATGCTGCTGCAACTTGCTTTGTATAAACATCTGTTTTATTAGTCCATTAGAAGAAGAAAAAAAAAAAAGAAGAAAATCTGTAACTCAAGCCCATCATTTTACATAATATTCATGTCAGATTTGTAAAACCTTTCTCCAAACTATTTACATTTGCATCCATAGTAAATTAAGGACAAGGTAAAGACAAATTGAAAAAAAAATTAAGATTCTGTTAAGTAGTAAAAAATTACAAGTATTATTATAAAAAAATTAAAATCAAAATTTAGAATAATTATATTTAGAATAATTTAATTATAAATATTAATTATATTTCATTTCAAATAAAATTATTTATTTTGTTAAAAAAATCTTTTATATGAAAAAGTTAAGTGATTTATTTATTTTTTAAAGTTTTTTTTCTTAGAAATATATTAAAATATTTTTTTTTATTTTTAATATCAAGTTTGAAATATTAAAAAAATAATAATTTAAAATAAAAAAATAAATATTTTTAATAGCTCCCTTTGAAACGAAAAACAGAGGTGCGTAAGTGACAGAATGGTGTGTTAAATTAGACAGTCCGCAAAAAGATAGGAGACCAAAATCTTTCCCCTAAAAAATCTCTTCTTCTTTCCCGCCTTTCTCCTTCCTAATTCCAGGTATGTTTGTTTCCCGAGAAAATAAAATCCATGCACAGTTAATGAATAACAAATAAGCAAGATTGCTTTTATTGTATTAATTGCTTGTGATTATTTATATAAATTTTTACATTTTGCAGTGTCAAGTAGTAATAGCATATCATTTCAAATGATTCCTCGCCTTTTCTTCTCCGTCCTCTTCCTTGTGCTCTCTGCCTCTTTTCCTATCAGGTAACAATTACTAAAAATCAGGGTTTCCCCCTCTTTTTAGTTGATTAACACGGTTCTTGCTTGTATCAACTATTTATGAACCTAACCGTAAAAATGTACGAGAAACATTTCTTTCCTTTTTGTTCTGTGTTACTATATTTTGTAATTAGAGCTGTTCAATTGGTGAAATATTTATTTTAATCGATGAACCTAATCTTGCCAAGGTTTGCATTTCAGGGTGAAACTTAAAAATATTGGAATATTTTTTTTCACGATTAAAAATTTTGTAATAGAGTTAGAGCCTTGGTGAGGACCGGATTGGTTTAATCTTGCTTGTCCTTGTTGGTGCAATCATACAATATAGTTTTTATTTAGCTTACTAGTTTTGTTATCTTGAATGCTTCATGAAATGTGGGTTATTTTCAAGCAGTGGGAGTGAAGAAAAGGAAAAGACGTTAGCTATGATCAAGCCAGATGGATTGCTAGGTAATTACACTGAAAGGATAAAAGAGGTTATTGTGGATTATGGGTTTAGCATCTTGAGGGAAATTACCGCTCAACTTGACCAAGACAGCGCTTCAAGCTTTTACGCTGAACACTCTTCAAGAAGCTTCTTTCCAAGTCTTATCAAATACATGACAAGGTATCTTTACTTCATTTTTATTATTGTTATTTGGTCAGTTGACCAATTTATGGTGGGCTTCCTGAACTCTATTGCTGTAGTTGCAAAGTTCTGAATTGGATTTTCCTGAGAATATTTCAGATGCCCAAGACAAAGAAGATTGTGGCCTTTGTTTGTGTATTTCAGGCATTTAGGCAATGTATTGAAACCTTGAACCTTGCACTTTGAATAGTTATATTTCGTTGTATTAATGGGCTGTGATTCTGCATACCAAGTTGACATTCATCGTGCTGTTGGTTATTGTTTGAATGAAGGAGAAATCTGCTCTCATTCTTTTGCTTCGTTATATGTTGACTCATAGCTTTTGATAGTGGTCCAGTTTTGGTCATGGTCTTGGAGAAGGAAAATGCAATTGCTGATTGGCGCACTTTGATTGGACCAACTGATGCATGCAAAGCTAAGATCACTCATCCTAACAGGTTATTTACGTATAAGCTTCTGTTTCTCAAACCCCTCCTGTTCATTGCTTTGTAAGGTTAGGTTCTCAAGTCACTATCATTAGACTTTCTCCTCCATAGCTTCACAACAGGACTCTTTTGTTTTTTCAGTATCAGAGCAATGTGCGGGCAGGATTCAGAAAAGAACTGTGTTCATGGTTCAGACTCTCTCCTATCAGCTCAAAGGGAAATCTCATTTTTCTTTGAAGATGTATCTTCAGGTTATATATATATTGTTTTTTTTTATCATATGTAATGGTGTTCACTTTTTTTATTTTTTATTTTTTTTGCTCTGGATTTTTTATATACTGAGAGCCTAAGATCACTTCTCTCCCTGTTCATCTCTTAACTTTGGTGCACAATATTGGTTTTTGCCATTTTAACCTAATATAATGAAATTAGATGCACATAACGTATACCATCTTCTGAGCCCATAGTTACAACACATCATAATGATACGTTTGGTTCTTCTTCATTAATTGTGGTTTTTTTTCCTAGTAATCTCCTGTTATATGCTATAAGATAGATTTTACAAATGAGAACTATTGCCCTGTGAGTTCACGACTGTTTTCATGAAGTTTGAATATTAGTGCCATGAAATAAATCTCGATGTAACCTTGTTTACTATTGGTGAATAACTATTTTTTCTAGCTATGCATTGACACCAATATAAGAGTACGATCATTTTCAAAGCAAAAACAATAATACTCATGGTTTTGGTTGCTTTAGCTAATGCCATAAAATATAAAAAAAGTATCATTTTTTCAAGTAATAATTCGGTGGTTGTATTTATATTTGGCAGGTGAAACAAATACAACACATGATGAGCTCTAGCAGCTGGTAAGCACTCGAAGACAAATTACATGTTTTTTCAAGTCTCTTTACTCTCTTGAACCCACACATGCTACAGGAGCTGCAATGGCTAAAGTTTTATGGTGGTTAGCCATCTGCTGTTAAAATAGACTTTCAAATTTACAGTTTCATTGAATGTCCTTCCCCCCTGTTTTTGTTGTCCTTTTATTTTGAGTACACTCTTAAAAAAGGCTGATTCATCACTATACTCATGAAAAGTAATTGAATGGAAGTGCTATAATTAGTTGCCATTTCATAGATATACAAGGGGAACACCAAATATTTTGTTTTCTCCCAAGTCCTTTCCTGCTTTCTCTTTGAGAGAAATCGTTGTTGCTTACCTTGATAACAGAGCATTGGATGGGCTGAGGTAGAACATTGGAGGCCTGCACTGAAAAGATATGCCTGTTGCATTTGCATTATAGCATTGGAAACCTGATTTTAGGTACTGAAAACATTATAACAGTAGGTGATTCTCTATATAGGTGATAGGGCTTGTGTTATCTTTCAGCTTTAGGCCAATATGAATCTTGTAATAAGAAGATTAACTGATTGCTGGAAGTGCTGGGCCTTGCTGGAAGTGTGAGCTTTAGTAACAGATAGTTCATTTAAGCTTGTAATGCCAGACACTTGTACAAGATGGTTATTCCATCCTCTCTCAAACTAGTAATCAAGACACTACTCTTCTTAGGCTAATAGCTTATAAATTTTGGCAGAGCAGATATCAATAGAAAAGGATGAGATGGGTTGTCTGTAACTTCATATTCAATTAAAAACAGTTCTCATGAATCTAGAGGACTCCAAAGAATTACTTCGTTGGTTGTGCTCAAAAGGATGGTGCAAAGAACTTTTTGAAGAGTTGAGTTGAACATAAGGGCATGACATTTCATTTTTAAGGAGGATGATGGTCAATAACCAAGATAATTAAAATTTACTATCAGGATCATGTTTAGAACATAATTTGAATAGTCAGTGGATAAAGAGTCAATTCTGTCAGCCATCGGGATTGCAAGTGAGCTACTGTTTTTTTGTTTTTGGCAACAACATAGAAAGCTGCAAATTGCAATAACCATCAGCATACATTTTCTGTGTGTACTAATTGATAGCTAGATACATGAAGAAATGCAGCACAAATGGAGATACATACATATATAACCATGGACTTAGATTTCTTCCAACTAGTCAAATGATCCTCAGCAACTATTTGTCGCAAGAATCACCAAGCCAATTTGTCACACCTGTAGGATTATAATGAAATAATTTGGAACAAATTTATCATTGAGCTGTTGAATACCTTGATCTAGCTTACATTCAAATCAATACTTGGCAACTTGCAAAGAGTGTCGGTTTTATTAAATTAAAATTGGAGGCTGTACAGGAATGAAAGATAATAACTGTAGGAAAACGATTTCTTGGTGTATTTGACTTTCTGTTTGTTTATTGGCTTCTACAAGCTTCGTAGTTAGTACAGATATTGTATGTATCATGCTACAGTACAAAGTTTCAACTTAAATGTGTTACTGATCATATTCTTTGGATGGCATGTGAATTATTTCAAGAATGCAGGTTGATAAAGCTTGAATGTTCATAACTATTTTTTACTCGATTACTTCCTTTCTATCTCTTTTCCTTGTCAAATAAAGTTTCATGATGTGACGCTTCATGGTTCAAAACTCACACTGGTGTATACCTTTGTCACTGCTTTGCCGTCTTAGTAGACCGTGCAAATCTCATTGTTTCTTCTGTTATTGCATTGTACCCATGCTAGGTTTAAACCTGCAGCTAGGGTTATAGCCTTATAGGTGATTGTTGTGTAATGTAGTGGTGCCAACAAGGTCCTATTTAGCGGCCAGGAATGAAGGGTGCACTCATCTTCTTTGAGAGAAAGAGTCTGCAAAGTTTTACCATAATGATTATAGGATAATATATTTTGATTCATGATGAGGTTGTCATGGGAGCACAACGAAACATTTGCTTAGTCTTAATGCAAGACACTTTTGTTTATTAATGAACAGAAGATCCAATGAAGGGCGAGCTAGTCAAACTCAATGATGGCCACCATGCACTTTCGTGGGTGATTGAGGTTCCACATCATACAAGGTCTTAGTTTATGTTAGCCGAAGAGTGTTAACCTTCCAGAATTAGTAACCCTTGCAGGATGCAGTTTGGTTGCTAAACCCTAGACATCTAGTAGACGCGGTAGCTCACATGGCTTTTATTTCTTAATGCTATCTCGGTTCCTGCGATCCTTGGCTTACCTTTTCATTTTGCTTTCTTCATTACTTGCATCTCGAGGAGTCGATGGCAAGCTTTAATGGTATATCAAAATCTTTGGGCTTAAAGCGTTGCAGTGACGAGCAGGATGGCGATTTGTACGGGATAAATGAACTTCCATTCTGCAGGATTTCTTGACCATCAAGAACGTATCAAATTGACTTTGGAGTTGTTGTTTTTAACTTCTATTTTATATAAGCCGAAGAAATCGAACACTTGGTTCATTTTGTTCTTGAACTTTGCTTAGACCCAGCATGATCGACGTGAACTCACACCAGCCACATACATGAAAACCATTTGTACCACACAAACTTTCCTTGGCCATCAAGGTTGTGCAGAATCAGATGTACCTGTTCTGTTTTTTAATTTGTTTTTTATCAAGTTATTAAAATAATATTATTTTTTAAAAAATTATTTTTGATATTAGTATATAAAAAAAGTTAATTTGAAATAAAAAAAATTAAATTTTTGCAAAAGTATTTTCTGATAGTAAAAACAAGCACAATTTGTGTCAACCAATTAGGTGAAACCCACTTTAAACCTTACTTTTAGTGTATAATAGCAAGCTAATTCTTTCTGTTTTTATTGTAGGCTCATTAATAAAAACATGTGCCATGGAGGAAAGAAAGTGAGCCAGAAAGGAAGTCAGCTTTGAAATTTAGAGTGAAAAGATCTAGTGATGGTTCCTTCCAATTTTTCCTATATATTTCATGTTTCTTTTATTTGAGTCAATTATAACTTGGTCCCTTTAGTTTATCAAAACTAATTAGTTAGTCCTCGTGGTTTCATAAATATATTTGATCCCCATATTGTTTTAAAACCTATTTATAATTTAACCTATTTTTGTATTTTGCATGTTATTTTCCAATTTATTTCATGTTTTTTTTAGAAATATATATATATAAAAAATAGATAATTTGGAGAGATGGATGAGATAAAGAGAGTGTTTTCTTGAAACAAAGTACAACCAAAAGCTTATTAAATATTAATTCATTGTTTGATAAACTACGTGGACTAAGTTGTAGTTTATTATTATTTATTTTCCTAATCTTATTTTTAATCATTGATCAATAGGTAGTTTTTATTATAGTTATAAGATCTGAAGGTTAATCTATCTCAAGGTCAAAGTCGTGAATTAGATAATTTATCTAATTTTCTCTTTAAAAAAAATTTAAAATACAGATTTAATAAAAAAATAATTTTTTCATTAAACCTAGTCAGATCTTAGATTAACTTAATAAGTGGTGCCAGTTCTTAAAAGATCAAGAATGTATTTCGCCAACTATTATAACTCGATCCCATTGTCATAATTATAACTAATTCAGCATGTTTGGTATTGTGATAATAGTTGTTTTTTAAAATATTTTTTATTTGAAAATACATTAAAATAATATATTTTTTATTTTTTAAAATTTATTTTTGACATCAGCATATTAAAAAGATTTAAAAAAAAATTAAAGCAAAGAAAGAAACAAAATTTTTTAATTTTTTTCAAAAACGCTTTTGAAAAGTGAAAACAAACAGGTTCTACATATACTAAAATAGCTAGGTCTTTCATTGTAGCTCTGCCAACTATTTTTTATTTTGGTCGTCAATTGTTTTTTTTTTCAATCACAATCTTCAATGGAAAAATTAAAATTTATCAATCAAAATTTGTTTAGGATGAAAAAATTAACAAAAAAAAGGCTGAAGAATAAAATAAAAAGAAATATCTTGTCGAATCTAAAATTTGGGGGAAAAGATTCTTTTAGTTCTCCTACTCTCTTTCTTCTTCCTTTAAAATTTTTGTGAATTCAAATTTGATTCAAAAGTTTATTTATTTTTTATTTTTTAGTTTTTGAATTTAAAAGAAGAGAGAAAAAATCATTGAATTCATGTGAGGATAGAGAAAATCATTGGTTTTCATCTAATCTAGCCACTAAAAAAATCAATTTTAGTATTAATAAGTTTCATTCGATAAAAAAAATTTAATAATAGTTATTTTAAACTTCATTATTACTTGGAAAAATAAATTAAGGCTCGGTTTGATTTTGTATTTATTGATTATTTTTTTGGTTTTCCAAGTTGATAAATTGATGTTATTAAATATTTTTAGATAAATATAAATTAATAAATGAGCTGTTTGAGGAAAACAAAACATATCTTTGTTAAGAAGTGGCTGGAATTTGGGTTTTAATAGTAAGGGAAATTATTTATTTGTCCAATTAGTTAAGTATTTGGAAACGTGATAGTAATTGTAGTTTAAAATAATTTTTGTTTAAAATGTATTAAAATAATATAATTTTTTTTTAAAAAAAATTTTGATATCAATATATTAAAATAATTTAAAAATAAAAAAATAAATTTTTTTCTCAAAATTTTAAGATATATGGTTCCAACCGTGTCACAAACACAGCCAAAGGGATGAGCATTGACTCTCTCGTTCAAATGCTATTTTTCCATGCAGTCCACTTTTTAACTTATTCTTTCTTTCTTTCTTTCTTTTTAGTTCTTAAGAAAGTAACCTAGTCCAGCCCGAGGCTGCAAGTACACAACTTCAGTGGACCAATCACGTGAGAGGGTGGTGTCCTGTCAGCGATACGTCAGGAGAGGATCCTCTAAATTCATCTGTTTGGATCAGTAGACAAGGTTTCGGTGCTGTTTATTTTTGTTTTTGAGAATTTTAAAAATTTAATTTTTTATTTTAAATTAATATATTTTTAATCATTTCGATGCGCTGATATTAAAAATATTATTTTAAAAATAAAAAAAATATTATTTTAATACTTTTCAAAATAAAAATACTTTAAAAAATAATCAAAGTCAACAAAATTATCTTAATTTGCTGACATATTCTTCAAAATGGGAGAAAAAAGAGTTGAAATAAAATGTTTAAATACAATATTTCTCGTGATTAAAATTGGTTTTATGCAACGTGGTGATAGCTTTCTATGAAACAAGTGTCAAGTGCTTTCTATTATTTTTATTTTTTATTTGATTTAAATTAATATATTTTTGTTATTTTCGGATTATTTTAATTTACTGATATAAAAATAATTTTTTAAAATAATAAAAAATTATTATTATAATTTCAAATACGCTGTAGAGCATGCCGCCCATAATCTAAATGGGATTTTCGGTGCTTGACAACTGGGGGCAGGTAAGATTCAGGTGTCGATTTGGTCGGCGAGGGGGGCCATTACCGTGAGGCTGCTAGTGTTTTTTTTCCCTTCCTTTCATCGCTTTCTTAGTGTAATTTTGCCTCCATGCTCTCGGTTCTTGATAGCTCAGTTCATTCGTCTCTTACAGAATCTTGCTATATTTTGCTGAAGTAGCTGCTCCCTTGTACACGCACATAGTTGATTGATGGTGCACAAATTATGTCACAAAATGGTTGGATTAAGCTACTTGGTATTATGCTAATTATTAATTATTCTGGTTTTTTCCTATTTTACTTTAAGATATACTTAGAGTGATTGGCTTTTCACGGTAGCAATGATAGGTGTGAAGTGAAATCCTTTTTTACTTCGATGATCACATTTGTGATTATTTTTTTATATATTTTAAATTTATTTTATTTTATTTTATTTTATACTTAAACATTAAGTTTGTTAGATATTAAACTTTATAATTTGTTTCAATTTGCTTTCTATAGAGTTTTTTTGTCTCATGTCTCGCATCACGATTTTTGCGGGTTAGCCGTGTTGATTCGGGTCATTTTTTTAATTATTTTTTCCTAAACTTCATCTATCAACATTGAATTGATTGAGAATTGAGATTCATAATTATTTTTTTATTTGATTTCTAAGGAGCTGTCATGGTCTTACAATCCAGGTCGCGAGTTTTGTGAGTTAACTTGGTTGACTTAGGTTTTTTTTGTTATTTTTTAATTAAACATTTTTTAAAAAAATTTCATCATTTAACATTGATTTGATTGATAATTGAAATTTATAATTTTTTTATTTGTTATTTATGGAGTTGTCCTGCTTTTTTGCTCGAGTTTGACAGGTTAACTAGAGTTGACTTGATAATTTTTTTTGTTATTTTTTTTCAATGTAAGCCTTTAATATTAGATTGATTTGGAATTGAGTTTCATTTTTTTTTTTCTGATTTTCTTTCTATAAGTTTATCATGGTCTTATGATTTGGGTCAAGGGTTAAGCCAATTGACTTGAGGTTTTTTTTTTCTTTATTTTTTTTTAATTTCATCATTCAATATTGGGTTCATTGAGAATTAAGTTTCATAATTTGTTTTGGTTTGTGTTCCATGAAGTTATCCTGGTTTTATGACCTAGGTCAAGGGTTTGGTCAGTTAACTCGAGTGTTTTTTTGTGTCCTTTTCTTAATTGATTTTTTTTTATTTTATCCTTTAACATTGGGTTGATTACAAATTGAGCTTCGTAATTTGTTTCGATTTGCTTTTTATAAGATTATCCTGATCTCATGACCCAAATTTGATAAGTTAGCATAAGTTGACTCAAATCATTCTTTTAGTTGAATTTTGTTTTCATTTACATCCTTCAACATTGCGTTGATTAAGAATTTTCAACATTGCGTTGATTAAGAATTGAGTTTAATATTTTATTTATTTATTTTATATAGGGTTATTAGGGTCTCATAACCTGGGCAGCGGATTTAACAGATTAATCCAAGTTGATTTGAGCTGATCTAATATGTTGTTATTTTAATATTTAAAAAAATATTATTTTTGAGTCAAACAATATTTTTATCGGTTATTCGAGTTGTTTTTGGATCTACAAAGTCGACCAACTCACACCATGTCAATCCTCATGTAGTTTAATTTTTTTCTGTTAAAAAACATATTAACAACATCTGAATATTTTTTTAAACTAAAAAAAATCGATTCGACCCGCAGCGTAGCACAAACAATGATCTAGTTAATATATATTAAAATGGCTTGGCTTTTAATTGTAACAATGAACAATAAAATACCAATCTTTTTTCAATTTAGTCCTCAAAAGTTTCATGATTTTTTTTAATTTTAAACTTTTTTTTAATTTCATCCTCTAATATTTGATCTACGTGGTATTAAACTTCATAATTTATCTTGATTTACTTTTTATAAAATTATTCTAGTTTCATAACTTAGGTCGCGAGTTTTGCGGGTTAACTATGTTGACTTGTGTTTTTTTTTTGTCATTTTTAATTTTTTTTCCCAACTTCTTTCTTTAAAATTGAGTTTATTGGGAATAAAACTTCATCATTATTTTTTGATTTGCTTTTTAAGGGGTTATCACATGCTCATGACTCGAGTAATGAGTTTGTTTGGTTCACTCATATGGTTTTTGGTGTGTTTTTTTAATTGATTTTTTTTAATTTCATCCTTCAACATTGAGTTGATTGAGAATTGAACTTCATAATTTGGTTCGACTTGCTTTTTATAGGGTTATTTCAGTCTTATGATCTAAGTTTATCAGGTTAACTAGAGTTGACTTAGCTCACTTTTTTAGTTGATATTTGTTTTTAATTTCTTCATTAATCATTGAGTTGATTGAGAAATATTTGATATGTTTTTTTATTTACTTTTTATAGTGTTATCGAGTTTAATGACAAGGATAGCGGATTTAATAGATTAACCTGATTTGATCCGAATTGATATAACATATTATCGTTTAATATTTTAAAAGACGATGTCGTTTTTATTTTTTTAAGTCAAACTAAATTTTTATCAATCGTCTGAATTGTATTTAGATATACCAAGCTGACAAGGCTACATCAAATTAATTCTTATATAATTCTAATAAAAACACATAAATAATACATAAATATCTTTTTATATTTTAAAAAATTCATTCAATCATCGACGTAACGCGTGGAATAATCTGGAATACAGATAAGAAGAGTATCATTGATATAATAAATGCCTAGTAGCACCCATTTATTTCACAAATTTTGAAGCAAATACTAATGGGACGTCTAGTCCTGCAAAACAAATGGTGACCGATGATCCGTACAAGTTCTAGAAATACAAAGAGAGGAAGAGCACATCTACCAATACATTATTGTGCATATACTAATTGCTTTCATGCTAATAGCAGACGGATAGCCTGATGAATCCTGTCCGTTTTGGAATGCGATGATATTTGTTTTTGTATATATTTTATTTGAATTATGTATTAAAATAACTTCCATTAAAACTATTAAAAAGCACTGGACAGTACCAATCAGCCCAGTAAAGTATAGTTAGCATGATGAAAAGGAACTGAAGCGCACCTTTCAATACAGAATCTCCATTAATTAAACTCCCCTTCGTGTCAATCCTTTCATCGTTGGATTATCATTTGAAAAGGTGTTTGGAGATTATCAGTTCAACACAGTATCTCCATTAAATTATTCCTTAGATTTGCATGCTAATATTCAAGTGGACATAAATCATGCCACGAAGCGAAGCTCGGAGGTTCTTCCATGGAGAAACGTCCTCCCACGTGCCATATATTATTAAAAAAAGAGGGTTTAGTTCTAGAATCAAAGAAATAAAAAAGGAGAATGTCTTTCATGTGCTTGTAGGGCAGGGCAGGGGGTATATTAGTTGGATTATAAGAGAGAAGGTGATGTGCTGATTGCTACCAGAGAAGAAAACGACGACGAATATATATATTGGTGGAAATTGAGAGCTGGGGGACATAGCTAGAGTGGCAAAAAAAAGTTGATTCTGGGAACTTGAACCAAGAACAATCTGCTCAAGGCTCGGTCATGAAATCCATCAAACTCCCACCTGTGCTTTGATTCTCTTAAAGTTGATTTCTCGTCGAGTTAGTTTAAGGTTTAGCTTTCGGAAGCTTCAGTTTCTCACACACACCATTCTCCAAGTCTCAACTCCCCACCACACCACCTTTGCGTTAATATTTTGCCCTGAAAAGAGGCTCCCAATGAAGGTAAGTTGTTTGTTAGTGAAGAGATATATCATGGAGCTAGAGGCCTCCTCGTTTCAAATCCATGATTCGGATTCGTCAACTATATTACACACACTCCCACGTATATTTATATATAAATGGTGTTTTGATGAGAGGTTCTCTTTCGCTGTTGGCAGCTGTTCAGCTGGATGCAGAATAAGATTAATGGCAAACAAGGGAACTGCAGAAAACCAAACACAGTGCTTTCAGCTACTCGTAAGCGTTCTTCCAACTCTTCTATCTAATGGAAGTGTTCTTGCTCGAGAACTCTTCCTCTCTGATCCTTCTTCAAACCCATCCTATATCTTTGCTTCGGCATTTCGGTTGATTTTGAGGAACGTCGTTAATTCAGTCCATGCATAAATTAGTTTTGTAAATTTAACAATTTCTCTAAAATTAAGTTTTAGCTAAGGAATGTTGGCCGATGTATCCACACCAGGAGACATGAAATACTAATTTATATATATATAAAATCCCAGTTGAAATGCACGCTACTGATAAGCGCAATGGCTTATTAGACAAATCAACAAGTGTGGATTCGGAAGGGAAAAAATAAAGAGTGAGGATGGAATTGATAAATATTGAACACTTTGTCCGAATTGCAGATTCACCCCTTCTATATTTGCAAATCTTACTTTCTTACTCGTTTTACCTTCTCAGCAGATGTTTGCATCTTAAATTTATCGCTCAATTATTTTTTTTTGTCTATTGGACAGAGCATGTGAAGCAAGAGTCCCGAGAGGAATTTAGCGATTGGCCTCATGGCCTGCTTGCAATTGGAACCTTTGGCAACAACGAACTTCGAGACAATAATGAAATCCAAGATGTTGAAGAGCACCCGTCTCCGTCCGATGATTTACAAGATTTCACACCTGAGGAAATCAGGAAATTGCAAAAAGAGTTGACAGGGCTTTTAACAAGAAAGCCATCTTCTCAAGATAAGGAAAAGGAAATTGCAAATCTTCCACTGGATAGATTTCTTAATTGCCCGTCAAGCTTGGAGGTTGATAGAAGAATCAGCAATACAGTGATTAGCGACGTGGATAACCATGAGGATGATATTGAGAGGACAATCAGTGTCATACTTGGCAGATGCAAAGACATCTGTGAAAACAATAATAAGAAGAAAGCTATTGGGAAGAGATCGATCTCTTTCCTTCTCAAGAAGATATTTGTTTGTTCAAGTGGGTTTGCTCCACAACCAAGTTTGAGAGACACTCTTCATGAATCAAGAATGGAGAAGGTATACTCACGAACTCAGACTTACTTTATTCATTTACATGCATTTCTATCAGTCGGTATGCATTTTCTCATGACAAAAACATTTCTCCATGCCAAGACTATTTCACTCCTCAATATATATAATTTATACGACTGCTGAAGGTTGTTGTTATACTTGCAAACAGCTTTTGAGAACATTACTTCACAAGAAGATTAACCCACAGAGTACTTCCCGGGCATCATCAATGAAGAAATATATTGAGGACAGAAGTACTCCGAAGAAGGACAAGGAAGATGATGAAAAGCGGGACAAGACCAGTAATGGATCTAAATGGGTCAAGACAGATTCAGAATGTAAGTTTTTTTTTTTTTCATGGGTGTCAAGACATGTAAAACCATGTATATAAGATGAATGATTAAGATCCAGTTCTACTATCAACGTGCTGATCTTGTTTTTCAATTTTAATGCAGATATTGTGCTAGAGATTTAAATCTTCATGCCATTAAAGGATTCGTATTACAAGGTATGTACAAGAAGATCCCTTTTCTCAGCCATGTTCACTACTAGCACTGCAGAACTTTCACCAAACCAGAACTTCAAATATCATAATTGGCTAAATATTATAACTATTGTCAAAAAACAAATATAGATATGTGAAGTTTTATCCCTGTGCATACTCACATTACCAAGGCAATTTGATCTCTGACATGGATGCTAAATGACTCAAATTCCAGATTCAAATGTGGATTGAAGCTGGTGAGATACTTGGAATTATGGACTAAAGAGATGAAATTTCAAGACCATAAAAGCCATCAATAATGTCACAGCTACATCGAGGGTGGATTCATGAGGACAAGGAGAGCATTTTTTGATCAAGAATGTCACTAGCTATCATCTAGTTTACGGTTCTTCCCCGGCCCCTTTTTTCTTCTTCTTTTTTCCATGTTTGAATCTGTGAATTCAGGGCATCACATGTTAACAGGATACACAGCTAGACATTCCCTACATTTTTCAGTCCTCTTTCACCACGCCCTTTTCTCGTAGCTATGTTTTCTCTCTGTAATATACATAATCTTGACGTTAATAATATAAAACTGACAGAACCCTGTTTTCAAGGTCTTTGAAAAGAACCCTGTTTCTTTCAGTCGATCGGGGATCGATTATTCTGTTTCGATTTGCCTTGGTGGGTGAAAGAAATTCTTATATGGCGAAAAACATTTTTATATGCTTTATTTAAATGTCATTTAAATTATATTTATTTTACATTAAAAGACATAATGATACAAGTAAGAATTTATATATCCTAGATTCACGAAACATAATGTTAAATATAAAGAAAATATGACAAGAAAAAATTCTGAGAATATTATACAAGATATTGTATCATGATTTCAAAGTGAAACCTACTTTAGATCTCATAAAATAAACTATTCATGTTTATTTTTATTTTTTATCATATTTTTAATGAAAATAATCTTTAATTTAATTATTGAAGAAAATAATATCTTGATCAAAGTATACAATTAGATTCAATGAGTGTTTGGTAATGTAGTGTAAGGTATTTTTTAAAAATATTTTTTAATATATATATATATATATATATTATTTTTTATATCAATATATTAAAACCATAAAAGAGATATTAATTTGATATTTTTTTATATAAAAATTAATTTGAAAAATATTTTAAAAAACAGAAACTATTAGAATATCCAATTTACACTCAATAATCCAACAATGATGTCAAGAGATTTGTCAAGCCAAACAGATAAAAGAGAATCAAAAAAATCCCAAAGGTCGGTATTTAAATCTTGCTTAAAACCTTTTAGCTCTTTCTTGATAATTTCTCATGTTACGCTACGCTACGGGTTGAAAACAAATTTAACATAATAAATATATTCAAGTATTGTTAATGTATTTTTTAGTTAAAAAAAAAATTATATAGAGATTGACCTGATATGATTTAATCGACTTGATATATTTAAAGACAACCCAAACTATCAATAAAAATGTAATTTGACTTAAAAAAATTAGGATAATATCCTTTTTTAAATATTAAAATGACAACATATTAAATCGACTCGGATCAACTCGGGTTAACCTGTCAAATCCACTACCTAGATCTTAAGACCCTGGTAAACTTATAGAAAGCAAATAAATTTTTTTTATTAAACTCAATTACCAATCAATCCAATGTTGAATGATAGAATTTAAAACAAAATTCACCTAAAAGATTGAACTGCGTTAACTCGGGTTAACTTACCAAACATAGATCATAAGACTGAGATAACCCCATAGAAAGCAAATCAAAACAAGTTATGAAAATCAATTATCAATCAACCCAATGTTAAAGGGTGACATTAAAAAAAGTCAATAAAAAAAAGAACACAAAAAACCATATGAGTCAACTTATCAAACTCATGACCAAGGTCATAAGACCAAGATAACTTCATAAAATACAAATAAAAAAAAAGGATGAAGCCTAATTCTCAATTAACATAATATTTAAGGATGAAATTAAAAAAAAATTAACTAAAAAAAACTCGAGTCAATCGGCTTAAACTGTGACCCGGGTCACAATACCGTAATAACACAATAAAAAGTAAATAAAAAATTCTAAATCCTAATTTCAAATCAACCTAATTTTTAAGGATTAAATTGAAAAAATAAATAAAAAAGACAAAAAATAACTCGAGTCAACCCTGGTTAACTCTACAAACCCGAGTCAGAAGACCGAAATAACTCTATAGAAAGCAAATCAAAGAAAATTATAAAGTTTGATCCCAATCAACCCAAAGTTGAAGGATAAAATTAAAAAAATAATTAAAAAATAAACAAAAAAATGACACGAGTCAACATAGCTAATCCGCAAAACTCTCGACCCGAGTCATGAGATCAAGATACCTCTATAGAAAGCAAATCAAAACAAATTATAAAGCTCTATACTTAGTAAACTCAATGTTAGAAGATAAAATAAAAAATATTGATTAAAAATAGACAAAAAAATAATTCAAATCAACATGACTAACTCGTATAATTCACAACCCGGATCATGAAACTGAGATAACTCCATAAAAACAAATTAAAATAAACTATGAAGTCATATATCCAGTAAACTCAATGTTAGAAGATAAAATTAAAAAAAAATTGAATTTTTTTAAAAAAAGACCCGCTAAAGAAAAAAATGTTTTTCAGTATTCATTTGTTAATTTAGTGAAAAAACCAAGCTCTTAATATATATTAATAATAATAATTGTTTCGCTCTAACCATAAATTCAGCCCATACTCTAGGAAGACAAAAAAAAAAAACTAAATAAATAACAATTGAATTTTCTTATAACACTATAATCTAGTCTTCTAACGTACGGCATGTTTGGTGATATAGTTGTAAGTATTATCTATATTATCTATACAATATATATATATATATATGTATCAAGCTGTGTAAAAAAAAATTGATGTTTTTCAACCAAAACCAACTATTTTGCAAAACATTTTTTTTTATGATTTCGTTTTCTCCTAATACCTCTTTAAATCCAAGGGTATAAAAGTGCCACATGACTATTCATTTCAACATCTTTTGGGACAATTAAAAGTTTGTTTATTATTTAGTCCAATTAGGCTAGATTGATGAAATTTCACAAATATAGGGTAAATAATGACTAAATTTTTAACATAGAAGCTAATTTTTCGAATTGATATAAACTCAAGGACTATTTAAAAAGTTTCTTCATTATAATTGTATGAACAATAATAATGCATACTATTTTTATCATAACAAATCATAGTTATTTTATTTAGTTTTATCAAAATTAAATAATGTTAAAGTAATTGAATGTGGATAGACATCACAAGATAATTTAATCTAATATTAGAAAGGAAAAAAGTCAGGCCAATTCAGCATTTAATGTAAAGATTATGGATGGAATTCCTTGTTTAAATAATAACATAAGATAAATATGAATATCAAATTAAAAGAATGAATTGATAAAAAATAAAAAACAAAACACATAAAACCCGGGTCAGCGGTTAACCTAGGTTTTTTTTTTTTTTTTATCATACTTAATTTTTTACCCCTATTTTTCCATGTATTTTCAAAGATAGAAGTTTTCTAAATAAAATACGTTTTCAATGAAGTTCAACCCATTTTTGTTACTTTCTAATTTTTTTGTGTGTGTAATAAGATAGGTAAATGAAAATAAAAATAAAAGGAAATTAGAGAGAGAAATTAGAGGCAAGAAAGAAAAGGGGACTAAATGGAGTAAGGATTAAAAAAATATAATGAGAAGATTATGCAAAAAAGAGAAAAAAAAAAGAGAAGAAAATAAAATAAATTATAGTTTTGGGAGCACCACCATCAGCCACAACAAAAGCTCCTCACTCATAAATCATCCCGAGACCCTGTAAGTCAAAAAAAAAAGCCCTCACTCATAAATCACCCTGAAGCCACCACCTCTTCCCTGTTTTTTTTTTATTTATTTACCCTAGGGTTTTGCATGCATGACATTTCTACTAATTTTCTATTTTAATTTTATTAACTTTGAAATCATTTCATAAAATTGCACTTCTTCATTTTTATGAACGTTTGAGGATGAAAAAAATTGGTAATTTTTTGCTCATGTATTTATTTTATTTTTTCTAGCTTCACAATAACATTATATTGATTTCATAAAATTGTGTCGTTGCTTTTTTGCATATTCATTTTTTTTTTGTAAAAAAATTCATTTTTGATCAACAACTTTATAATCATGTATTTATTATATTTTATTTTTATTAGACTCATCTTATAAAATTGTGCTCTCGTGTTTTTACATATTCATGCGTATGAAAAATAATCATTTTAAAAAATGAGCAACTTTTCACTCATGTATTTTTATTTTTACTTTTATTTTATATTATTTTTAGTGGCTTCACAGTAGAATTAGGCCTATTTCATAAAACTGTTATGTTGTATTTTTTTTTTAATGTATGCATGTTTTTGTAAAAATTTGTTTTTTAAATGGTCCATTCGATAAGTTTTATATTTTTAGAGACCATTTTTGAACTTTTTTTTGCAAATAACTAGAAATAAATTGCGAATGAGATAAGCAAATAATTTAGACAATTAACAGCACATGTATAATAAATTTAGAATAAAAACACATAGTTAAGGTAGTTTTTTGTTTAAAAGAATATAATAAAAATGATATCTATCTTTCATTAAACATAACTAACTTTTTATTTCAATCTCTGAAATCAATGTTTATTTCAGGATTTTTAATTTTTTTAATTACTAGGTAATTATTTTTTTTAATTTTTTCTTTAATTTTCGAAGGTCTCAATTATCATGTCAGTTATGACATGTAGGGTTAGGCTATCAAGTAAAATTATCAATAAAATAAATAAATATGATAAATATAAAGTTCGGCTTGATCTAAAAGACATATCTTGAGTTGGAATTTGGAATTTGATAGATATTTGAATTATTTGATTTGTAAAGATAGATAGAACTTAAATCTTAATTAGCTCTTGGAAACTTACCTTCGTCATTCCTCTTGCAAGGTTGGTTGGGAACCTAACCTTGCAATGGTGATAGGACAGCAAATACATCTTTCTTTTTTTTTAATTAAAAAAAATTATTTTGTTAAGTGGTATTATAAAGTTATTTAAGAATATGATGTTGTTTTTTCAAAGTGTTTTTTATTTAAATAATATATTTTTTAGAAAAAAAATTTTAGCTCAGCGCATTAAAATGGTATAAAAATAATAATAAAAAAATTAATTAAAAAAAAAATATAATTTTTTGATATTTTTTAAAAATATTTTTAAAATACAAAAATAATCAATATATATTTCTTCTGGACTAGAGATCGTGGAGATAAAAGTGCTAAATTTAAATCTAAAAGTACTTGCCAATTGCCATGACTCCTTCCTCACATGTGAACAACTTCGTTGACATGACACCCTTGATCTATGAATGCCACGCTAGCATGCCTGTTACCATGAAATCAATATATGTACCTTTTAAATTACAAAAAAAAGTGATTTTCTGATTAATAATCTACACTCTTAAATATTTATTTTTTTTAAGATTTGGTGCTTTTTTTTTTCATTGGCTCTTTATAGATTTTTTTAAAATTTTATTCTTGAATCATAATTTTTCATGTGTTGTTTTTTTTTTAATTTATTTTGGTACTTATTTTTTTTATTTTTGATTTTTTTAGCCTTTTTGTGTAATTTTTGTTGGTTTTAAATTTTACCCCTCAATCTAAATTTATGGTATTTTTTTAATTGATCTCAATTCTTTTTATTCTTTTATTAAATTTATTTTTGTTTTCTATTGAACCCTTCAATAAAACAATTATTGTTTCTCTCTAATTTATTTTTTATTTTGATTTTTATCCTTACTCTTCCACTTGTTATTTTTGGTTTTAAATCCTTTTTTAATTTTTAATTTGTTGGGATAGAGTTTTACTATTTTTTCATATATAGTGTGTCATGTCTTATAACCTGACTCATACGTTTAAAAAGTTAATGTTGGTCAATCTTTTTTTTCCTCTTTTTTAACTTATTTTTTAATTTTTTATTTAATATTGATTTTTTTAAATGGCTTATCACCTAACAGGTTATCTCAATCACATAATATGAGCAACTTGTTTGGTGGTTGACTTGGGTTGGCTCGTCCTTTATTATCTAAATTACATATTTTTTTTATTCAATCCCTTC
Organism: Populus deltoides; assembly: GCA_015852605.2. Classification (NCBI taxonomy): domain Eukaryota; kingdom Viridiplantae; phylum Streptophyta; class Magnoliopsida; order Malpighiales; family Salicaceae; genus Populus; species Populus deltoides. The sequence continues at coordinate 13,310,461 of CM027572.2, read as the reverse complement.
ATTTTATCATTTTTAAAGGTTTTCTTTTCTAAGTTGTATTGATCATTTTTAATAAAAATATATATATATATATATATATATATATATATATATATATATGATCATTATATTTTTTTTATTATTTAATTAAAATAAAATCAACCTATTATACCGGTTGAAATCAGGGCTACAACACAAGTTGTTGAATTTTTTTTATAAAAAATAATAATTGCAATGCCTTAATATATTTTTTATAGGAAAAAAAATACAGAGCCTTTGTGCCGTCGTATTCACATGTCTCTATGATACAAGAGCCTTTGAAAAAGGATACATTGGTTAGCACACAAGGGCTATTGGATTCATATATTACTACAATTGAATCTCGATCTTCATCTCATAATAATTATAAGCATAATAATATAAAAAAATAAATAATTATAATAATATTTATTATTATTTTTAGCTCTAATTATGAAAATATAGTTTTACTCCATAATTTATTTATTATCTTGAGAAAAAAAAAGAGATTTTGTCAATCAATAAAGAGAACCAACCTACAGCCTATGGGAGAGCAAGAAGCAAAAGAACAGAAAAAGAGCACCTTCTCTCTCATATCTTCAACTCCCACTTCCATAATGAAAATAAAAAAAAGCACCACCAAACCCTAAGTCAGTAAAATAAAAACATCAACATCTCCTTCAATAAAAACAATTTCCCACATTTAATTTCCTTTTCCTCTTTCGCTCCTAATCTCTCCCGGTGCGACTGGATCTGAGTGCCTATCTTTTACAAACCCACCACTTACTTCTTCTTTAGTTTTTTCTTGGATCCGTACCGCAGTATTCAATTGAAGGGTTTCTTTTTTCTTATCTTTCATGAATAATACAGTTGGATTTTGGAATCTGAATTCTTGAAAAATTAAGGGGGGAGTTCTTGGTGTTAGGGTTTTTCTTTTTTGTTGGTGGGTTGATTCTAATCCCTTTTGTTTTTGATTGGAGAGAGCGAGAGAGAGAGAGAGTTGTTGTTGTTGTTGTTGTTGTTGCTGTTGCTGTTGCGTCTGTGTGTGGCTAAGGGTAAAAAGGAGGAATCTGGAGGCAGCCAATGCCATATTTTGTGGTTTGCTACTTGGAGAATTTTTCGGTTATTTTTGGAGCACCGAAAAGTTTACAACTTAGAGTAATTACCTTGAAACCATTATCAAACGATGTCTTGGGCAGGCCCGGAAGATATCTACCTCTCTACTTCTCTTGCTAGCTATCTTGATAGTAAGCTCTTTCTCTTTCTGTCTCTTCCTCTCCCTTTTGCATTGCTCGTTGGATTGTTTCTGCGTTTAAAGTAAACTTTACAAGAATTGCCTAAAAATAAGACCTTTTTTTGTATTCATGCCAAAAAATTGGAAAAAGTAGTTGCTTGCATATGTTTGTGTTGATGGGTTCTACCAGTTTTCGTATTTTGTTATTGGAATTGTTTGGATTTCGTCAAATCATATTGTTTATCTTAGCAAGATTGTGCTATTTTGTGGTTGTTTTGACTCCGTATTGAACTTTATAGCTCACTGCGTTTAATACTTCAATTGGCTTATAGTTTTTGTTCATTTGAGCAGAGTTGTAAAACAGTGTGTTCATTAATCTTGATTATTGCTCATAATGTGATTTTGTTTCTTCAGTGCAGTTTGGTTCTGTTTTTTTTTTTTTTTTGGGTGAGGATGCTTTTGGTATCGCAAGAGCTAATTTATTTCATAGATTTTTACTCTTTAACATGCTGTTATGAAAAATGATTAGGGCCTTTTTTCTTCCAATTGAAATCGGTGGACATATCTCAGCATGGCCTTAATGTTTTGGCCAGTGGTACTGTGTAGTAGCGTTTCCTAAATTTTTTGCTTCCATTTCCTCATGTGCATCCATTTCCTCCTTGCTCAAGATTCTGGACTGAACTGTCGATGAATTGTCTAACAGCCTTTCTTTCTGAATAAAAGTTGGGAGCTTTGTTTATTTGCTTTGGCCGTTGTTGAGCTTTCCTGATATATATTGCTGAACCCTAGTACATTCATGCTTGTTTCAGGCTTTGTAATCCAAAATGTTGCAGTTTGTCAAACCCAACTTTGGGATATATATATATATTCATTCAATTGAAATTGATTTGAAAGAATGTATTAAAATAATGGGTTATAAGTTATGCACAAGATGTATGCCAATGAACTAAAATGGGTTGATGGTCCTATGTCATCCACGTTTTCTTCTGTAGAGTTGTCTTGATGATTTCCAATTCTATTTCATTCTAGTAGTCATGTCTGATATATGAATGAAATTGAGACAATATAACACTAGAATTATGCGCACCAAAATTCTGCATGAAATTCAGATACAAAATGGATTAATATATGTGTTCTGGACTTTTGAGTACTTTTTATTTGTTCGTATTTGATTGGGGTCGCGTTCTTTTGTTCATGCTTCAGAGAAGCTTCTTGTGCTTCTACGAGATGGCCGAAAGCTCATGGGAATACTTCGTTCTTTTGACCAATTTGGTAAATTTTCTGCTTCTCATTGTTCCTTTTACTTGCTATTATATTTTTTCTCTGATGTCTGAAAATATAAAAATTTACCGTGTGCAGCCAATGCTGTTCTTGAAGGTGCATGTGAAAGAGCTATTGTTGGCGACCTTTATTGCGACATCCACTTGGGTCTATATGTAATTCGTGGCGAGAATGTTGTCTTAATTGGGGAGCTGGTACAATTTGATTGGTTTCTTTGGTTGCTGTGAATATATTATATGGTAGTATACTGTATGGTACTCTTCAACAATTTGCATTTTGCTCTCTCAGGATTTGGAGAGGGAGGAACTTCCACCACATATGACTCGTGTTTCAGAAGCAGAAATTAAAAGGGTAAGTGTTCCTCAATTTGGTATTTTGTTGATAAAGTTAACTCCAAAGACTGATAGATCACTTGAGGCCCAAATAACTTTCATCCTACCAATTTTTTTCTAGCATAGAGTCTACAAAAAATTTTTTAATCATAAACTTGATAGGTCTGGAAGCCGGCTTTGTGGTATGACTTTTGACATTATGGGCAAGGTTTTTGGACACAGCAATTCCCTGAAGGGGACAATAGGAACATAGCTTTGTATGTGCACAACTGCGTTCTCACTTGTGGTTCTGATGTTAAATATGCCAAGAATAAGCATTTTGTTATTAAAAGGCTCATTGATGTTTTTCTCTAATCATTAACTGAACTTTCTGACTGACTTTTTTTCTGCCTCCATTATATTGGTCAAGTTCCTGAGTGATGAGACATGAATTGTATTTGGTGATATTTTCCTCTTGAATTAAACACTTAACTTTTAGCTTTCCTCTTGAATTAAACACTTAACTTTTAGCTTTGCTGTTCATTCTCCAGTTAGTACTACACCCTGCCTATTGAACCTGTTTTATTCAGGTGTTAGAACTTTATTCCATTTTAACAAATAACATCCCTTATTTTCCTTCTAAGTATAATCGTGATGTGTGTGAGGGTAAAATTATGATGTAATCACCGAAGCAGGTACACCCAAAGGTAACCACTGTTTTTGCATAAGAACCTGGCACAGTTGCTGAACTAACAAGTGATGTCAGAACTTTGCTCTCATAAAATTTCTTTTAATGCTCTCATCTCCTATAGAGGTCAAAGATGCTGGCTTGCTTGTGATCTGTATTACCTACTGTGTTAATTTTGTTGCTTGGTAATTTTTTGCAGGCACAGAAAGCAGAAAGGGAGGCTACAGATCTCAAAGGTACAATGAGGAAAAGAATGGAGTTCCTTGATTTGGATTAGTTCATCTCTTACATCCAGGCTATGTGATCCGCACATATTTTAGCGGGCAGTGGAGTAGGTGATATGATTAGGGTGGGATGTTATTTTGTCGAAGTTTCTGTAACATTTTGCGAAGATTGTACGTGACAAATTTAATCAGTGCTTGCTTTCTGGATTTCATTCATGTTCAAGTTTGGATCACCGGATGTTGTGCACTGATTCCATTGACAACCAAGTTGTTCCTGCAGTTTTTCAGTTGTAATGATCCTTCATCCAGAAAATTGAAATAGCACCTCTGCAATGCATCTTTGAAGTCGTAGTTTCTCACCTTTGTCATTACCTTAGCAGGAGGTATTTCCCTATTTACAATTCCCTATTTCGCGCAGCTCAGGAAATTTGGGGGGAAGGTGACCAGAGTCTTGCAGGATTATATCTGGAAATAAGGTGTTTCAAGGCAGCCTTAATTTTTTTTTTCTTAATTATTATTCTATAGCCTTCCAAAATTTGAAGTGCAAATTAGAATTGATAGCCCAAAATCGTAGCCGTATGATAAAAGTCGATTTAGAAGCCTCAAGTTCCACTCGCAGGGGCGGGGAGGGAGAAACCTACTTCATTCTAGCCTGATGTCTTCTTGCTAAAGAACTCAATGTAGTGAAGTTTAAAGGAACCACAAGAAATCAAGGAACATATAACTTTTTTGTATGGAAACAGAAAAAGGTAAAGGAAGAAGAACATGATGTGCTGCCTTTTTAGCTGACCTAGTTAGATCCGAAAGTGGGGTACTAGTATCAGCTTTACTTGCAACATTTTTTCAAGAAAAATCCCTCAACTTAAAGCCAGTAGCACAGTACAAAGGGTAAAATGTTACTGTTTATAAAATATTTAGGAAGGAAGCACAGTTTAGCGAGTTACAAGTTTCATCTGCAACTCACGAGTTTCACGAGAAGATTACAGGTCAGGATAATTGTAACTCCTCTCTAAAACTCAATTCAGCAACAATACAAACACAATTCATTTACAACAAACTTCACAGTTAAAAAATTAAACACGTTTCACACTTCATAATTAAAACACAAAAAAATATTCACATAATATTTTATTAAATTTAAACTAAATTCATAATTTTTAAAATATAAAACATATAATCTAACTATATTTATCTTAATGTGGATATCCGGGTTAGTTTACTCACATCTTAACTAATTTCACGGGTCTTAAAATTAATAATTATATAAGATTTTAATTATTCTAAAATTTATAAAATTTGAATTAATTAATGATAACTAAATAATAAAAATAAAATCTGACATATTCATCATGATTAAAAAAAATAAAAACCCATATTTCTTATAACATGAATGAACGATATCTGTCAGTGTACTATGGGAACACGCTACCTTTTTTTTGCAAAATTGAATGCCTCTTTTGATGCTTGGCAAAGATTTTAAAAATAAAAAACCATGTTAGGAAACATATGTTGCCTCAAATCATTAGTCTGAAAAATATTACAATCACTTTTAATCATTTTCCTCGAGAAAAAGACAGAATATAAAACCAGAAACCGACAGTTTTGTTTCTTTTCCATACAATATATACACAGAACACACCGTACAGAACAAAATCACAACCACACACATAATCTCCCATCAATCCAGAACCCAACAGTTCCAGCATCCAATGGCTCCATTATTTGCTAGCTGCTACGTGTAAGATATAGTATCCCTTCCCCAAACCCAAAATTTAATACTCAAATCTAGCAGCTGATCCATCACTGTTAAATTCCACACTTCATTTTTACTGCTTTGACACGTAGTGTCTCTTGTTTTAGCAACTCAGCAGCAAGATCTCAACTTGCAGATCCAGAAAGACCAAGACACACGCACGCAAACCCATTTTCTATCTTTCTCTGTAAGGATGTTTAGGGTCTATGAATCTATATTGTTTTGTGTGTGGTTGTTTATGAGCTTGATAGTTGAAGGTTCAGTTCACGAGTATAAAGGAGAGAGATTTGTGGGCAAAGGGAATGCCTTTGTGGTTCACGGCGGCAGTGAAGGGATTTACTCTTCTGCCTCTGAAAATGTCAATGAGAAGAGTGTCCGTCCTGCTAATGGGGACTCTTATATACGGTAATTCCAATTTATTTCTCAACAATTTGTATAGTTACCTTACATCTCTATGTGTGTGTTAGTGTAATTATGATCAGATCTCTTGCATCTTTGGGTATAAGTAGTTATGCTTTACACATGCGATGTAGAAATGAGAATAAAAATTGGGGTTTGCTGAGAAGAACAAGTCATGGGTCACGCCAATTATATTTTTGGTTTCAATAATCTAATAATGTTATTCCATTGTGATTCAAGTTTCAGAATTGGAGTAGATAATGCTCTTGATAATAACTAATTGATTTAATGTGGTATTGAATCATGCAAGCATAGGAATAATATGGATTTGATGCTTTTGAGCTCAGTAGTTCAAATTTCTAACCTGGGCTTCTGGTAGTTGGTTCAATTTGGGACTGTTCAGGACCTTGTATTTGTATGTTAAGAAATTCAACTCACTATCATACAGCATGAAATGTATAATTTGGGTTGTTATGTTGTCTAAAACACAGCATCATGCTTTATATTTCAGTTACATTTATTCCCGATGACTAATTTTATGTGGTCATTTGTCACCAGTTTTGAAAAGATTACATTCCGGAGAACCCAGGAATTTTCCAACTTTAGTTCGGGGTTGGTACAAGCTATTGTTTTTGAGGTAGAAGATAGAGAGTCAATTGGGGGTTCTGCCTATGGTGGTCAAAGAGCCGTCTGCTGCACAGCTGATCTTGCAAAGTTGGGTGTGTGTTCAAAAGGAGAGATCATTCATCGCCCATCAACTAAAAATCCTGGCTGGCCTCAGGTCTTTGGTGTTGCATTCTATGCAGACGAGCTAGTTGCAACATTGCCATCAAAATCAATACAGATTTCCAGAACTGGGATGTATAATTTGTATTTCATGCATTGTGATCCTAATCTTAAAGAGGTAGTTGTAGAGGGGAATACTATATGGAAAAATCCCAGTGGTTATTTACCTGGTAGAATGGCACCACTTATGAAATTTTACGGGTTCATGTCCCTTGCTTTTGTTATACTTGGATTATTCTGGTTCTCTCAGTATGCAAGATTCTGGAAAGAAGTTTTTCCATTGCAAAACTGCATAACATTGGTGATAACACTAGGCATGTTCGAGATGGCTTTCTGGTATTTTGACTATGCTGAATTCAATGAGACTGGAATTAGGCCAACTGGTATCACTGTATGGGCAGTTACTTTTGGTACTATTAAACGTTCAGTTGCACGCCTTGTCATCTTGATGGTTTCAATGGGCTATGGTGTTGTGAGACCTACCTTAGGTGGTCTTACATCAAAGGTGCTATTGGTTGGAGTGACCTTTTTTGTGGCATCTGAAGTGCTTGAAGTAGTAGAAAATGTTGGTGCTGTTAGTGACCTTTCTGGCAAGGCCAAACTTTTTTTGGTTCTTCCCGTGGCATTCTTGGATGCTTTCATCATTATTTGGATATTTAAGTCACTTTCTGCCACTTTAAGTAAGCTTCAGGTACCTGGTTTGCCATTCTGAGTGATGTTTATTTTACAGCAATGCTCTTTTTTTCTTAGCATGTAGTGGATATTGGATTAGATGGATTACTAATTTACCCATGACTATTTAGGGTGTTTGGTCTTGTGGTTGAACCAGAGTTTTGAAAAAATTTGAACTTTTTTTTTGCTTCAAATTTATTTTATTTATGCGCTGATATCAAAAATAAATTTCAAAAAAATAATATTTTGATAAATTTTCAAACGAAAAACACTTTGAAAAGCAATCTCTATTCCTGTCCCAAACACCCCCTAAAGCTATTATTAGGTGTTGGACAACATAGCATTTCATTCTTTAAACATATGGACTAAATATGGTGTTAACTAAGTATTTCTCATGTTGATGTGAACTACTTTTGATAACCTCTGTATCAGATGATTTGATAATCTATAAAATCTATTCAGAAGCAGAGCATCTGGATCATCATACACATAACATGCATTTAAACATCAAAGTTTCTGATACTACATGTGTATGTGTTCAAATACAGTTGAAGTGAACTTGAGTAGTAACGTTTTCTTCCTCATCTGATGTCTCAGGCTAGGAGGATGATGGTCAAGCTGGATATATACCGGAAATTCACTAATGCTCTGGTAGTAGCTGTTATTGTGTCAGTGGGTTGGATATGCTATGAGGTATACGTTAATCTCTGACTATATAAGTAAAGAAGATTAGGCTTAATGCCAACATGTTGTTTTATTCTCCTTGTCACTGGACAATGATTCTACAGAAACTTATTGTAAAAGCATAAAGAATCCATGGAACTTTCTCTCACTACTTGCAATGTTTTGCTGTAAGCTAAATAAGTGCTTCTAGCACTACATAATTTGGAAGGGAACGAAAAGAAAATTCATTTTCTTTCTTTCTTTGTGTGTGTGTGTGTGTGTGTGTGTGTGTCAGCAATGTTTTTGAAATGTAAAACTATATTTGTTGCTGACTTCCATGATTTTGTAAGCCATCTAGGATGAGATGGCTTAGATTGTGAATAAGATAAGACAATTTGAAATTAACTGTATTGTACGAGGATAACTTTGCAGTTTTTATCAAAATTGAGGATAAGGAAGAACTGTCTGTGCAATGTTTTGCAGATCTAACTTCATTCATGGAATTTCATTGTTACTAAAGTTTAAAGTTGTCTACTTGCAGTTGTATTTCAAGTCAAAAGATGTTTACAATGAGCAGTGGCAGAATGCATGGGTCATCCCAGCTTTCTGGCAACTCCTTTCCTTTTCTCTTCTATGCATCATCTGTGCTCTTTGGGCTCCCTCCCAGAACTCAATGCGGTAAGACAGTTCATTTGCAAGACCTCCTTTTTATTCCATAATGTCATTGTTAAATCTCTTTCAACCTCCAAAAGATGTTAATTCTTAATAGGCCCCAGTAATTGCCTATGAAAGCTTGGTGCTTAGCCCATGTATGAAACGGTGTATTGAATAAGATACACTCCAGCTACCTCTGGGTATGAGAAGTGTTTTCAGTCAACTTCACTAACTGTCAGCGTTTTTAGGACAACAGGAAAATTAATGATAGAATTACAGTTTGCTTGGATTGGTATTAAAAATATGCACTTTATAACTTCATAATGGCATTAAAAAAACCCTTAGATGTAATATTCTCATACCATTATATTCGTGTAAAGAGTTATGGAACTGACAACCATACCTGCCCAACATGCTGTGCACTTGTATTCATCTTCTGCTGTCTTTCAGTTATTAAGCATTCCCTGTAATAAATGGTGATTTCCATATAAACATGGGTGCATTTTGTGCTATATGGAATGAATATCATTGTTTTTTAAAGAAAACTTGTGCTCTTATTACGGAACACTGCCACAGCTTGGATTATCATCGTCTGAGGTCAGGACATTGACTTTGCCATATTTTTGTTACCTTCTTGCTTTCTTGACAGATACGCTTACTCAGATGATGCAAGCGATGAGTTTGACAGGGATGATGGCACTTTAACACTCATTAAACCATCCACAATACCTTCTAAGGATGTTAGAAGTTCGCCAGAACCCATACCAGTGCACACCAGCAATGGAGCATCTAATGGTGATTTGGAAGAAGATAAGACAGAATAATCAAAGTCTCAATTCTTATGTTCTAAGGTTGGTGTTATCATCTGTTATTGTTGCAATGACCACCCTAAATCTGCATCGAGAATTACCGCAAGAGCAAACTTATACAGAGAAAAAGTCCACTTTGGGATTGCAATAGGATGGCCTTTTCTTTCTTCAATTCTTGTTTATCATTCTTGTTCGTGGTATTTCTGAGTACTTTTTTAGATAAATTTTCCGTGTACTTGTTATAGTAATCATTGAATGTGCATTATTAGTTAGTTTTTTTATGCCTTTATGGTTTGTGCTTCTCCAGCCATGTTTTCGGGAAATGATAACTATAAGAAAAAATGCTACGAGTGCTTCTGGTTTTTACTTGGAAGGAAGATTATGTGGGGTTTTTGAATAAAAATATAAATAAGGTGTTTATAAGCATGGTAAGGGTTGTTTTTTAAATTGTTTTTTACTTGAAAATATATTAAAATACTATATATTTTTTATTTTTTTAAAATTATTTTTAATATCAACACATTAAAAATAATTTTAAAAAAAACATTTCAATTTTTTTAGAAATAGGGTTCTAAACACAAGTTCAAATGGCGCTTTACAGTGACAAATTCTCCTTTCAGAATTTATTTTGGGTCCCCACGAATGCTTGGATTTGACAGAAAACTTTCAATGGTAGTAAGCATTTAAAGGATTTTGCAGAGCAGAGGATTTGGCTGAAGCAAATTTGGATAAAATAGAAGATGACCGTTGGCCTGCATGCTTGTTGCTTTATAACTCTTCGCATGCTTGGATTATTAGTATATAGTTAATTGTTTAGTATTTTGATTATATTATTATCATTTTGTCTGTGTTATCGTAGTCATTATAAATTTATAATTATGTGTATTTGAATAGATATATTAGCAGATCTCATACCTATAAAAATATTTAGCCTGCATTTTGTATATTTTTATAGTGTTTTATTTTATTTTTTGCCAATTTTATATCAATTTTTAAATTTGTGTATAAAATAGAAAATAAAAAATTGTACACTTGGCATAAAAAATAGATCATATGTTCACTTTTCATACATTAAAAAACAAAAAGCGAAAATCACGTTGCACATTTAAAAAACTTATTTTTTATTTTACTTTTTTTAAAATTTTATTCTTCTATATTTGCTTAATTTTAATGTCTTTATAAATAATTTTAGTTTGTTTTCTATGAGATTATTACAATACAAACATAAACATTTGATTTTTACTATATCTATACTTGATTTTATAAGCGTTTATTTTTATTATTACATAATTAAATAAAAAATAGGTTTTTTAAAAAGCAAAGTTCTTAAATCTAATAGTGTCCATTAATTAGATCATGAATTTGATATGTTAAGTTGCGAAATCTTGATCAATCCAATATGCATCATTTTAATATATATAAAAAGGTTATTTTGAATTTTTTTTTAAGTTAAACAACGGTTTTTACAGTTATCCGAGTTACCTTTAAACTTTTTAAATTGACTAAGTAATGTTAATATAATTTTTATATAATTTAATTTTAAATTTAAATTAGACAGAAATCGAGGAGGTATATTTTAAGACATGCAGATTACTACTTAAAATATAGAAAATAGATAGGACAGATCTCTTAAATTCTAGCACTTGATTCTCCCCTTCTGCTTGTAACTTCAAAGGCGTTGTTCAAATGCTTCAGCATGAGTATCATGATGGGGAAGAGAGGTCTTTCCAATGCCTAGCACAGGGCTGTCTCATATATCCTTGTTGTGATTGGCTTGATTTGAACATTTTCGGGATATTTACTTTCGTGGGATACAATTAAATCCACTATTTTTGAGAGAAGAGATGAATTCCTCATTTGTACAAGAGAGAATAACAAAAACTAACTTCCCAATCTCTTGTGAATGCTATCAATTAATGGAACACCAAGAAATGCTCCCAAAGCGGCATTTCCAGACCTCAAAAAACTATTCCAACTTACACTTGCACCTCTGACGAAATTTCAGTTCCAAACTAGTTTTATCTTTTCTCTTCGTTTAATTCTATTTTACACCAAAAACAATGCTGTCCTTTGAGATTCGAACCCAGTTTCTACCACTTCAATTCAAGGCATGTTCTGTTTGCTGTTCATGTATCTAAGACACAAATTTGCAGCACTCAATCAAGGGATGCCCCAGATGGTAAGATGTCTCGACTATTTCTGCCAGCTTAAGAAAGAGTCGGCCTGTAGTCCACTACCCTAGTGGACACGGGAACTAAACAAAGGCAAAACCCCAGCCAGTTTGAGTTTAGATTCATACAAACAACTGTATAAGACCTGTTCCCTATCTTTTTTTCCTGCTTGTCTCCAGTCCATACACAATTTTGATGATTTGTTGGAGGCAGAGACAATTAGGAGAATTCAGTTTCCATTTCATTTCAATATCAAACAACCAGCCATCAATCTATGCTGATGACAAGATTTGTCCCAGATTGAAGGGTGATGAGTTTCCTTCTTTGCACAGATGACAAAACTCATGGAAACCATTCAAACATCAGCTAGCCAAACCTCTTTCCGGATGGATATAGTCTAGTCTGGGTGGTATACCTCATTTGCAAGCTGCTACGAGCTTCAATTTGAAACCAGATCTCATGAAATGTCCAGCTATCTAAAATTAAAAAAACACAGTATATATCTGCACTTGGGTCAGCAAATTCAAGCAAACCAAGCATAGACTAAACTACTAGCCTGGTTTCGAGAGCATTAGAAAAACATATCAAACCCTAAGCTCAAACTGAATCAATAAATTTCTGGATCAGCTGGCAAGAATAACACTCCCTCTAAAGAGAGCATTTAGGTCCAAACCCCCGTGGAGAGAATTCTTATCAATCAATTAGCAGTTTTGAGAAAGAAAAGAAGAATAGTTTTGGGTAGAAAAAGGCTTCAGTTACAGCTATATCTAGCAGGAATTCATAGCATGCCCCACCAAGCCGGAATTTGAATCAACAAATTGTCAAAGCTACCTTAAAGCCAGCTGGAGATTAGGTTGTTCAGGAAAAAAGATGGCATAAAAAGCTTCCAAATTTATTCGCACAAAAAGGTCTCAGCGTTTGCCATATCTTGCAGGAATTTCTGTCAGTGACAGATCTAAACCTCGAAACCTATTTGGTATCAACTTTATTGAAATCAATGGTAAACAGAAACAAATCAAAGGGGAAATCATCAAGTGACACAAAACAGGTTGCAGTGAGCAAGTACTAGCTGCACTATCTAATTGTAAAAGTTCTAATGCAACAGACTTGTTGAAAGATGGTCACAAGCACCATGGTTAAGCGTCATTTCTGAAGATTTTTAAATGGAATTAGGAAAGAAAACTTACGCAGATTCATCTTCAATAAATGCAGGTTTAGTGATTTCAGTTCTTTGTTTAAGGTTTGAGTTGTCATTTCCAATGACGAATATTCATATTTCCTTGGATCAATGGAAAAATACCAATCTAACCCAAATATATTTAAACCAACCTTAAATTTATCACCTTTTCAACATCATCAAAGCTTGTCCAGTTGTCCAGTTCCATTTTCCAAATGCACTTAACTCAGGCCACAAATAGATTTGCTCCAGGAGAATTTTGGTGCTAGAAAAGAAAACTGCTTCTTATAATAAATAGTAGCGAGAAATCACACATACAACAATTCCCATATGAACAAATGAAAAAAGAAAAAGAAAAACCTAGAATGTGGTAAACCAAAACAAACAACATGCTTACAGTGTGGAAGCATTCAGGTTGAGAGACCTGGCTGTTCAAGAGAGCTGCACCTTATCTTCCCAAAGAACTCTACTTGTTCTGATCCACGGCAAATTAACTGATGATGCATAAAACAACTGCAGAGCACAGGGCAGCCCCTTATTAACCAGCATAACATCACCCAAACACTTCACACAAAAAATTCAAAGAATGTGTCCTAGTTTCTAAGTCGGCAAAACTCATCCATGCCTTCACTGGGATCTCCTCCTCAGGTGCTGAGATACAGGATAACCCTCGAAGAAATCCAAGACAGCATTCTCTAAATCCTCCACTGAATACTTGATATAATTTTCTGGATGCCTTCCACTCTCTATATGACTCCTGAACCGTCCAAGAAATGACCTATAAGCTGGGATCAACTTCTCAGATATAGAAATTCGAAGCTCCTCCCTAAGTTGAGAATCTGGAATCAACCATGTTGCTTGAGTCCTGTGAACCTCCTCAAACATAGCATTGAAGGTCTTAAATCTCTCTCTCAAAGCACTCTTTGAGACACCAGAAGAGAAACTCCCACTTACATGTAAACCCTCATCCCTCAAGCAATACAAAACACTTACCCAAGTTGCTCTCTGGTAACTAGTAGCTGCCTGCCTAAATTTCCCAGTCAGCTTTCTCAAGTAATCGTCTCCAATCATTTCTCGCAATTCTGGCGAGCCTTTGACCTTTTGAACAATATAGTGAACATTGTTCATCATAAACAGATGGGCCAATGATGCATCCTTGTAGTGCTTGGACTTGCCCTCCAAATTGAATTGCAAAATCACAATAATCCAAATCAAATGAAGGGCTAAAGGGGTTTTCCCCTCTAGTTCAGCAAATTCCATATCAGGGGTAGTTGGATCACCCGAATATCTCGAGCCAGTCGATGGTTTTGACATAATAAGCTCAATCAAGGTCTGCTTATAATCCGAAATCAAACTGATATAATTCATCACATACCTTGTCAATGGATGAATTGTCCCTCCAGGCACCGCAACCGTGGAGGGCTCACGCAAAACAGCACTCTCAAACTCAGATAAAATCCCCCTGGCAGCCTCAGCCAATCTTGACAGAATCTCAGCAGCCTGAACTCGAACGGAATCAGCAGATTTTGATTCAAAAACAACATCAATATCAGGCGACAAGCCCATCAAAGCATCATGTAAGTCCAAAATCTTGAACATTTTCTCAGGAGATCTCCTGCTAATACTAATTGCCTCAGCAAAATTAAACAATTGAATAGCTGGACCCTTGACAGTCTCCATAAAACAAGCATCGTCAATGGCAGTACCAATCCCATAAAAAATCTCCTCACAAAGCTGCTTCTCACTAGCAAACAATATCCTAACACAAACCTTGGCCGCACGAATCCACCTCCTGATCTTGGTCTCCAAAGTCTCCCATTCCAGTCTCTGAATATCCCCAATACTCAATTTCTCAATCCCAAGTCTCCGAAAACTCGCATCCACAGCTGATTTTCTCACACTCCCATAGACCTGGATACACTCCCTAAAGTACCCAGCAGAGATCATCCGTTTCGCAATGGACTGAAGGTCTGCTACAGCTTCTAGAGGAATCAGATCGATCTCACGAATACTACTCGTAGATCGATAACTGGCACTACTATTAGTCGAATCTGCACGCTGTATAGGATCCAAACCATCATCATGATCACCACCACCACGACGAACTTCCTCCTGATCAAATTCAGTGATGCTTCTTACCGAACTAGTATTATGGTTCAAAGAAGCACGATCGGAAATGATAAGAGAGTCCAGTTCAACAGGGCTTGTATGGTTAATAAGGATATTGCGGAACTCATCTTCAAGTCTAGCCATGGCGATCTGTATAGCAGAGGTGACCTTGTTATCATTACTATCTTGATCATGATGGTCAGATGAAATTGAAGTTGATGACATAGACTTTTGGATTTCATCAACAGCTTGTAAGTATAGATCCACTTCTTGACGATCTCCATCAAAGATCATTCTTTCTCTTGCTTCTTCAGATGCTGTCGAGTCCCACCTTAGAATTATCTTCTGGGCATCTTCAAAAGGTACTGCAAAAGAAGTATCCCTGCTGTAATTTTCTGGTGGTTCCATGACTGACTGGAGGATTCAGATTCTGGTTGCTAGGTAAAAAGAAGCAGAATCTTAATCTTGAAAAGGATATGTTTATTTTATTTTAATATCACAACTTCAAAAGAGATGTTTTGCTCTTTTTTAGGTAAGTGTTGTTGGATTTAACACAAAACTACTTCCTTTCCCCTAACATCTTGGCCAGTATAGAGTTAAGAAAGATGGTGGAATTGGATGGAGCTAAAGATGGAAATATTTTTGGAATCTGGATAAAGGGGTGTTTTTTTTTGGTGTGTGTGTGGAGGAGGAGGGGACGGTGGTGGATGGTGGTGGGACAGGGAGGGAGGAGAAATATGAAATATTTGGGAGTGAAATTAAAGAGGAATTTGTATCTTGGGGATATTAGTGAAAGTGATGGGAGGAGTCTAGTAGTCGGAGCCTTGGAGGAGGAGTATACTTTAGGTGCGGTCTTGTAAGGCAGCTGCTGTTGGGGATTTTTGTCTGAACGTGAAACGTTTGATTGAGTGTCGATCTCGAAGACAGAAAATCCAACAGGTAGACTTCATTTTTTGGAAGCTTGACTTGTTTTTTCACACTTGCCGGAATCTGTTATAGAATATACCGGCTACTTTGCCGAGCTGGTTTCGGTACTATTGGAGATTTCTCTTTTTTTTTTTTTGAACTTTTAATTATAATAGGATTTCATGCTTGACATTAGGAAATATTGAAGGCAAGTCTTTATGGATATGAGACGACATTCCATACCATACCATACCATACCATACCATATCATACCATACCATGATGCTTATGGTTTGAAACTTTTATTTTTTTTTTCCTTCTCTTGATACAATTTTGACCGCACTATTGCTAGGGTTGTTTTATAACAGTTTCTAATGATCTTGTGCGGGGGAGTAATTCTTCCTGTTGACAACTTTTTTCAATGATGATTCTTGAGGAAAGAAGAAGAAGAAGAAGAAGAAAATCATTGTTTTTCAACTTTATCCAAGTAGTGTTTGCCTTTTCTGTTTAACCATGGTTTTAAAATTTTTTGATTTTTTTATTTCAAATTATTTTTTTATATGTTTTTGAGTTGTTTTGATCTTAAAAATAAATTTTAAAGAATAAAAAAATATATTATTTTAATGAATTTCCAAATAAAAAATATTTTGAAAAACAACAATAAAAAAAAAATTGAGATTGAAAAACAAAAAATAGAGTCCCCGGGTCCTAAGCCCATGACCCTAGCATGAGATTGAAAAAATCTTATAGAAAAGAAATTAGAAAAAACTACAAAATTTAATTTTCAACTAACCCAATGTTAGAGGATAAAATCGAAAATAAATCAATTAAAAAAGGCAACAAAAAAATCCGACTTGAGTCAACCTGAATTAACCTATTAAACTCGTGATCTGAATCATTAAATCATGATAAAATTCATAAAAAATAAATAAAACAAATAAATTAAATTATGAAGCATCACTTTCAAATTATTTAATATTGAATGTTAAAAAAAATTAAATTTATGAGGCCCGTAAATAATTCAAAAAAAAATTATAAAACATAATAATATAATATTAAGAGATAAAATAAATAAAAAAAACTAACTAGAAAAGAAATTGAGTTATTGAATGATTAAATAAAAAAATAAAAAAAAATATTTAAATAAATAATATATTATGGATGTGAATACAGTGATTCACCGCAATTATAATATAGGAAGTCTAGGCACATGTTTGCACAGATTGATTTGATTGGACTCCGCGGACAAGATTATTCACTAGTTTTTTTTGGTGGCGAATTTCTACTCGTCAACCACCTCATAAAAGCTTAGAAGGTGGCGAATTTCTCCTCGTCAACCATTTGATTGAGAGCTGTATATGGCAGTGGTCCTTGATTGCCGAATCACACTGCAGTTTAAAAGACAAACACCGAAATTGAGAGCACAGCTGGTTTTGGAGAGAAACAAGGGCTTCATGTGCTCCCTGCACCTTTCTCTCTATGAACTAAAAACCAAATAATCCATCTCCAAAAAGGGAAAAAAAACTATGAAACTAAAGGATGAAGGATTAATCACTACAAGATTTCACAGTTTTACCGATGGAAACATTCTGTCGGTGTGTGATTAGAAGTTTGTCGGTGATTTATTTACCGACATCTTCACCGATAGATTCTGTCCGTCGGCTTTCCCTTCATCGGTGATTCCTCATTCCGTCGCTATATCGGTCGGAAAAACAAAAAAATCATTTGCCTATGGTTTTACAGACGGAATTTGCGCGCAAAAAAAAGATTCCCACTTGAAATATACCGACAGATTTTTATTCCGTCGGTGATATCGTGATTTACCGATGGCTACGTACCGTCGGTAAAGCTGTCAGTGAATGTATGAAATACCGACCGAATATATCCATCTGTAAATTCGTCGGTAAGTGTGGCAGTTACTGTCAAATGCCAACGGATTAAGTCCGTCGGTAAGGCAGTCAGTGAGTGTTTAAAATACTGACCGAATATATCCGTCTGTAAATGCGTCGGTGAATGCTACTGTCAGATGCCTACGAATTGATTCTGTCGGTAAAACCCTTGGTAAAAGTTTTTTTCTAAATTTGTTTTTAAAAAATTATTTAGAATATATAATATAAAACCATATAAATTAATGGTAATAAAAACCAATTATGCAAATAAGATTTATATTAAACATAAAAAAAAAATCAAAGTTAAATAATATTCATGTTTCAAAAAAAATATTAAATGAAGTTTTAACTGGAGGAGGAGGAGGAGATCCAGGAGGAGGAGGCTGGTGGTTATACGGCAAAAAAGGATTAGGCACACATGTTCCACTATATGTTACCATGTTCATGACCATTTCGCGAAGCTGTTCAAAAGCCGCTTTTTGTTGTTTATAAGCCGCCTTTTGTTGTTCATACTTCACTTTTTGTTGTGCTTGAGACACTTTGATTTGTTCAGACTCCGCTCTTTATTGTGCATGAGACGCTTTGAGTTGTGCGTACTCCGCTGATAGGTGGTCGTATTTGTCGGTGAGCTGAGCTGTGTGTTGCTGCAAGGCCACAAACTCCTTAGATTGGGAGCTCGATATTGATCGGGAGCTCCCAACGGTTGAAACACTATGGGTCGACCGCAAGTTGTCGGCCGTAGTGTTGGAGAGCCTGTAAACCCGATTTTTATCGGGTCCACCTGACGATCCAACCTCCATCCACAAATCCGGATCGAATTTCGGATGGGTCAAAATATCATCCCTGTATCTCTCCCTCAACCGACTATTATAGGTCTCCTGAATAAAAAAAAAAAAAGTAATCATCATATTCAATTCAATAAACATAATAACTTACAAAATAAAATGGTTGAACAAACATACCAAAAAATATTGAGCACGGTTATCAATGAACTGTTGTGCCCCCTTTTGACGGTCTTGACTCCGCACGTGCGTCTCCACAAACAGCTCCATCGGGCTCGGCTCATGTCCAAGAGACGCAACCTATAATGAAAAAAGATATATTAACAACAACTTAATTTAACGATATATTTCATTTAAATTAATCTTACCATTCGTTTCGCATGTGTAGCAAACGGAACGGAGCTGCCAGTGTGCGTTGTCACCGAGCCATGAATTGGCCGATTCCAGTTGCCAGCACCGGACTGTGAGCGTCGTGTGAACTGCTCAGACGTCACGTGCTCAAGATAGTGCGGCCATATATCTTCCGGGATGTATATCGGTTTGAAATCCCTCCAAACCGCAACATCGTTCCAGCCTTGGAAACCCCTATCCCTCACGGTTTTTTTGCCCTTTTTTGTGCTTCATACCAAAAATCACGCAACCAAAAATTACATTTCGAAACATAAATTTTTGTCTAAAAAAATCTTGTATTGTTTTCGATCTTACCTAGTTGCCGCGTGATTTTTCCACACCCTCCTCACAACAGTGTTATGCTCACTGTCCCAGCAGAATTTGTGTTGTGTATAAATAAACAAGTTTAAATAAAAATAATAATTTATTAGAAAAAATCTGAAAATTATAAATTAACATCAACCTGAAATCTATCAAACCATGCATTGATTTGAGGCATCCATTTAGGATGCTTGGATATCTGACTCCATTGAAACAATGAAATCTCCATCGATGATTTAAACGCTAATGATATTACTCGGGCGGCCTCAATGTTTGTGAACCTGAAAATAAATGAAATAAATTAAATAGTGATTACTTCATAAATTATGTTGTAATTTTAAAAAAAAACCTTAACAAACTTACATTGAAAGGTTGTCCTTCCACTGTGCCTCGTACTTGCGGGTAAATTGATTTCACTGCGAAGGCACCCCGCCTCTGCGCTGTGAAGTAGCGCTGGAAGAGGCAACATCGGTTGACGGCGCAGGTGGTGTAGGTGCCTCTTCTTGAGAGGCACCTAAGGAAATATCATCATTGCTGCTAAACGAACTAGTTGCGACTGTACGTGAGTGACCAACTCTGGTTTTCATTCTACGCATCTCCATAATTTTATACAAATAATTATATAATTAAATTCAAATGTTAAAAAAAAATTTGACAGCACCTCCCCTATACTGGATACTAACCAAATTCACAAACCTGCACATATTAACAAAAGCTACAACCAATTGGCCCAATTTATACTAATTATTCCAACATATTCAATTACTAATCCTAAGGTAAATTCAACATTAAGAATTACAATTCAACAAATTATTCAATAATTATGCCAATACAACAATAAAATATATTCAATAAATAAAAAAAAATGTAGACTAACAATTAAAATTAATGAAAAAAAATTAAATATAAATCATGCAATAATAGAGTAAAATTAACAATTATTCCAAAATATTCAATTACTAATACTAAGGTAAATTCAACATTAACGATTACAATTCAAAAATTATTCAATAATTATGCCAATACAACAAAACAATAAATTAAAAAAAAAACTCTAGAATAACAATCAAAATAAATGCAAAAAATTAAACACAAATCATGCAATAATAGAGTAAAATTAATAATTATTCCAACATATTTAATTACTAATTCTAAGGTAAATTCAACATTAACAATAAATATTCAACAAATTAACTAATAATAATTATGCCAATACAACAATAAAAAAATATTCAATAAATTTTTAAAAAATAAACTATAGACTTTAGGAATGAAATATGCTTACTTTAATAATGTGTTGAATTCAATACTTTATCTACATTACAAAAAATATACCAAAACAAAAAACATAAAAAAAAATAGCAAAAAAACCCCTTAAAGTAAAATGAAATAGAAGAAACACATATCTTTTAAACTGATGAAGATTCACAAGAAAACTTGCTAGAGATTGCAGGTGAAAACTTTGAAAAACGGAGAGGAGAAAAATCAAAATTTAAGGTGAAAAACTGAGGAGAAGAAAAAATAAACTGAAGAGGGGTCGCTGGAACTTATATGACAGTTTTACCAACGGATTCACCGATGGGTATAAAATTAATTATTATTTTAATTTATTCCATCGGTGAAGTGTCAAAAATCCGTTGGTGATTTTTGAATTTCGCACCAAATTTTTTAATGACCCTCCATATTTTTCATGGTCTGTCGGTAATTCCGTCGGCAAGATGACGCGGTCAGAGATGCATTTAATGCACAACCCTTTGGAATTCACGCAGTCCGTCGGTAATCTTTTTGGTAAAATTGACCCGCCGACAACTTACCGACGGACTTATATCTGTCGGTATGGATGTCGGTGATTGTGACATTTCAAGTAATTATTTTCAAACTCTTTGTGAAATGCCGACGGACTTATTCTGTCGGTATGGACGTTGGTGATTGTGGCATTTTAAGTAATTATTTTTTAACTCTCTGTGAAATGCTGACAGATTTATTCCGTCGGTATAGACATCGGGGATTGTGATTGTGGCATTTCAAGTAATTATTTTGTGTTACAAAATATATCATCCATGATCTATAATTATTTCAAGTAATTATTTCGTGATTGTGGCATTTCAAGTAATTATTTCAAGTAATAAATATTTCGTGTTACAAAATATATCATCCATAATCTAAATTACATGAAAGAAAGGGTTTTACACAGGGCTTCATTTTGATTGTTAGTCAGAATTTTCTTCTTCTTCATCATCAATTGAATTGTCATCACCTTCATCGCAATCTTCAATATGGATATCAACTTCTTCATCGACATTTGCTTGTCCGCTAGAGCTCAAAACAACATTCAACTCCTCTGCGTCAACATCAATAAGACTATCATCGAAAACATGAAAATTTGAATTTTCTTCCAATTCATTCGAAGGAGCAACTCGATATGGTTCAACCAACTCACTAAATTGAAAGACTTCATCTTGCACACTTGTGTCTTCGTTCTCATCTTGAACAACCTCGACACGACCCCGGGATTTTGTTTTTAAAACGGACAACCAATCAACTCTTAATTGATCCTTTCTAAATGAAGGGCTGTATGTGTAATAAACTTGTTGACATTGCTTTACAAAAACAAAGACATCGTTTATGTTACAAAGTCTAGCTTTTGAGTTGATTTCGACCAGATCATAGTGCGGATCAACTCTGATTCCTCTGTCAGTTATGTCATACCAATAACATTTGAATAAAAACACTATATTCTACTTGTTATGAAATTGCAGTTAGACGACCTCTTCTAATCTACCATAGTAGTCAACTTCTAAATCACTACTAGTGGATCCCTTAACACAAACACCGTTGTTGTATGTTTTTCTTTCTTGCCCGTATTCTTCAGTATGGAAAACATATCCATTGACAAAATACCCGTTGTAGCACTTAAATTTTCTTTCAGGCCCCAGGTTTAGTGAAGACAATAACTTAGGCGCACTCCTTCCCATTTGATAAAACTTGTATGTAATGTACATCAATAAACAATAAATGAACGAGAATCTCATAATGACATGCATATGTACAGTAATTTTGCAAGTTAGAATGAGTTTGTGATAGTGCTTACATGTTTTCTGTACCACGTGGAAAATTGTTCATCTTGTAATTGAAAGATCTGGGATTCGGTCAGCTGTGAGTTATTAGAGAGCAAATATTGTCAATGTTGCCTGCAAGTGATAGTGAGTGTATGATATTACAATATATAATTAACAGTATATTACTCACAAAGTTTAATTAGTATTACACATATATAAACTTACTGAATAAAAGGTCTCAGCTCATCACATTTAAATAGAACATAATTGTGTGCTTGTTTGAACTCTATTTCCGACAAATATCTTCCTCTTACGACATTTTTAGGTGTGGGTCGTTCAGTGTTGGAGAATATTGAAAAGATCCCACTGAAAGGCGTTTCAACGGTCGAAGACAAACATCTATATTCCGCCCCGGGCTGCTTGGACCGGATATGACAGTAGATAAAAACATGAACTCCGGCCTCATACACATTCCCGGTGGCAAGTTATAAACTGAGTATGACTGGCTAACAAGAATAAGTAGCAGCAAATGACTCAAATGGGTTGAATCCGTTTGTACACAACCCAAGACGCACATTCCTTGATTTAGCTGAAAAGTGAAGATGCACACTGTTAAAGAGTTTCCACACTTCGCCGTTAGAAGGATGCACCATCACTCCATCAACCGCATCATGTGCCTGGTGCCATGTCATGTACTCAGCAGTCCTTGGTGACATGAATAACCTCTGCAGTCTAGGTGTGATCGGGAAGTATCTAAGTTTTTTATATGCCACTAGAGTCTTTCCCCTGCCAGTTCTAGGTTTGTAACGGGAATGCCTGCATGTCATGCACTCGGTCATCTCAGCATTTTCAAGGTAGTATAACATGCAAAAGTTAGGGCACATGTCAATTTTCTGGTATCCTAAACCGAGGGGTTTCATCATAGACTTCGCAGCATAGAAGTTCTCTTTCAGCCTGTTCCCTTAAGGTAAAATGATTCTTACCCATTCAATAATCCTGTCATACATGGCCTCACTTAACCCATGATCTGACTTGATGGTGAACATCTGTGCTACGGTCGATAATTTACTGTGGTTCGTGCAGCCATCCCATAATGGTTCGTCAGAATCTTTCAACAAATAAAAAAACCTTGATTCATTCTCATTGCATCCATAACCATATTTCTGTAAGGATTAGTGTTGTCATTTGCCGCTTCATGCATGCTGCTAGCACTAGAATTAGACCTAACCACCGTTTCTTCCATTCTCCTTTTACTAACAAATACTTCTCCATGTGCATACCAACACTGATAATTCTCCATAAACCCTTTTGTGTAGAAGATGCATCATTACAACATCTAGATGCAGATACTTTTTATTTTGACACTTCCTGCATGGACACCTAATACCGCATCTAGTAAAATTTCTGGGAATAGATGTTGCGAAATTAATAAAACCCCAGAACCCATCCTCCGCAATACAATAATCCATCCTCCGATAATCCATCCTCCGCAATTCTTGGGGTGAATCTCGATACATCCATGAACGAACCTCTATAATATTATGATGACATCATGTATTAATTAACTAAGTTAGGTAAATAAACTTGCAAAAATATTACTTTACCTCGAGATTATCCAACAAACCAATCACAACTTCTCATAAATATTAAATATTCATTATCATTTACCAACGTCCATACAAATTAAAGTATATAAATTTATGGAAATTACCACTCCGCAACACCATTGATAAAACTTTAAACGGACCTATTAAGCAAGCTATTAATTATTTCAAAACAGCACATGTACTTCGGTAGTTTCATAAAGTTTTAACAATTTACAAACAAATACAATCTTACAAAATCTAAAACAAACCATAACAGGTACAGAATTATACATTCATATACTACAAGTTTGTTTGAGAAATAACAATAAAACATGTACATCTACTAACAAAATACATATACTAAAAAAACAATAAAATTGACATTTAATTAAATGTTAAAATTTAAAAAGATAGAATTACTTACAAAAATTGATAAAATCCGTCGATAAATCAGAACACGGATGTTGTGACCACAAAACTTCAAGAAATATAATTTGTTGTGCTGATATGAGGGAGATTTTTGTTTGGGGGGAGGGGGGGCTGGTTGTTTACAGATGGGGAGAGTTGGGATTAAGAAGAAGAAGCAGAAATAGGGGAGGAGAGGGTCGGCAGAGCTGACATATATTAACTTTTTCTAACGGTTTCACCGATGGACACTCCGTCTGTGAGTACGTCGGTGATTCTGACGGAAAAATCAACACGTCACCGTACGGATCTGCCATTTCAAATCCCTCGGTGATTCCGTCAGCGATTTAAACGGCGAACCGGTCACGTCACTATACAGGCTGTCGTTTTGAATCCGTCGGAAAAAATAACCCGCCAAAACCTCCACGTCAGCGACCTGCCTTTTTTTTAATTTGAAAACTTTTCTGTCCATAATTCAGTCAATAACTACCGACGGAAAGTTTTCGTTGGTAGGTACCTATTGAATTACGGACGGAAAACTTTCCGCCGGTAGTTACCGACTGAAGTACGGATGGAAAAGTGTCCGTCGGTAATTTCGACCTCAAATTACCGACAGACATATTCCGTCGGTAAATCCGTTGCTATTTAGCAAATTTCTGGTAGTGAATGAAGTAATTAAACCCGACATTCATGCAGGCCTCCTATATAATGCATGTACACTTATGGCTTGCATTATATTGTATAAAAAGAGTGCAGGCCTCCTAACAAAACCAGCAGCAAGAGCACATTCTGTTTTCATGATTTTCTGATTAAGCAATCTTCTGTGCATGACATGCTAATAAATAATTAGTGATCTAGATCAGAAGATAATAGTTTTAAACGGAAGTTGCACGAGTGGCGCTGCTGCAGCCCTGCAGGCTCACTTATAAAAAGAGGAACTCAAGATCTTCGTTATGCTAATTATAAATATGTATGATATTGCTGGCCAGCCAATTCCAGGAGCTAATTGCATCGATCGCCCCATAAGATGCCTGTGTGATGGATAATGCTGTCCTGGTTCGGTGTGTGGCTCGTGGCTGATGTTGTAGCATGGAAAGCTACGAAATTTCGTATGCCACTGTCAGTGCAGAAGCTATTGTTGTGTGCCAGGTTAGAATCCTATGAATTTGATTCATTTTTTATATCTTCATGCTGCTAATTTCTCCAGCTGTAGAGAGCTCTATATGTGAGGTACAGAAGGGTTGACTAACATGTTTCTTTTTTCCTTTTTTTTTAAAAAAAAAATTCTGTCTATGAGTTGTAACTTGGGAGTCTCAATGGGATTCTCAAAAGAAATCTCGTAATGCAGGACGAATTAGGCCTTGATCAATGATTTAATATATATATATATATATATATATATATATATAAAAATAATAGTTAGTTAGGCCTTAGAAATTAACAAAGTTTTGGCTTTTATACGAATGGATGTGGTATCTGACTAGATAGACGGTACTCGTTTCCCTGCGAACCAGATTAATTTTTTTTTAATATATAAAAACAATGTTTAAATATTGTTAGTGTCTTTGAAAAAAAGAAAAAAATCCAAGTTAATTCAATTATATAATAGAAAAACCTCTGACAATAAATAAATCGAGAATTAAAAGAAAAGTAATAACAGCAAGGAAAAGAGAGACCCAATGTTAAAGTTAAAAAGATTAAAAATAATAATAAAATAAAACGTTTTCAATCAATCTCAGATAACATGTGAAATTCGCAACCCTTGTTATAAGGCTAAGCCAAAATCATAAAAAGTAAACTGGAAAAAATTAACGACGATCAATCTCCAACAATTCAAATATAGAAGGTTGAAATAAAAAATAAAATCAGTCAACAAAAAAATCCAAAAAAATTAAACAATTACAAACCCGAGTAAGGCCACCAAACCTCGCAAGTCAAATCATGTGAACAAGATAATCTAATAGAAGGTAAAACAACAAAAACAACAAAGCTTAATATAGAAAAGAATCCAAATTTAAACGATGAAATCAAAAATAGATATAAAAAAGCCTAAAAAATATACTCGAGTTAACCGACCAAACCAGTTGCTGAGGTCTTAAGATTGTGATAACCTGATTGAAATGAAACCAAAGAAAATCATAAAGCTCATTTTTCAAAATAAATAATGTTGAATGATGAAATTAAAAAATAATAAGTGAAAAAAAAGCCTTTGGAAGGAGGCGCTACCTCACATGGAAGGGCACATCATCCATTTTTGTTTTTAAAAAATATTTTATATTTATTAAAATACTAAATTATCCTTTAGTCAAATCCACTATATAAAAAACACCAGGATAAAGAAACGAAAGCGCTCCTAGATGCCAGTTAAATTATTATTTTTTTGCTTTTAAAGGTAATCTGGTCATTTGACATTGCTTTGGAAATAAGAAACAATCAAGTAAACCTCGACAAATATCTTAAACCTGAGTTAATTTTCTAAACTCACAACATGTAAGATCCTAAACCTGAGCTCAACCAAAAAACTTAATTTCTAATAAATTTAATGTTGAAAGATGGAATCGAGAAAAAAATTATAAATCTACAAAATCTACAAAAGTATAAAAATCAAAAGAATGAGGATCAAATTTAATAAGAAGAAAAATATTGAAGGAAGATGAAATCGTAAAAAAAAAAACAATTTAAAAATTATCTTAAATTAAAAATAGCAATCAAAAGAATGAAGACCAAATTTGATGGATGAAAAAAATTGAAGGAGAATGAAATAAAAAAATCTAATTTTATAAATTATTTTAAATAAAATAAATACAAATACAAATAATATGAATCAAATCTAAAGAAAAAAACCTAACTGAAGAGCTGCCTAGAAAATTTAAAGAGCCAACGCAGTTATCGAGAAAGAGATAGAAAAAAAGAAAAAGATCACCGATGTCAAACCAAAGATGATAAAGCTATATGCGTTGTCTAAGGATGGAGGGTTGCTGAGAAGATTTTGTCGCCACTTTGCAAGCCACCATCTAGCAACCCAAATCTATTACACGCGTCGCCAGAATATTACAAGATCTTCTATGCATCTTTTTTTTATATAAATAATATTTTATATTTATTAAAAGATTTAATTGCTTATCTTTCAAATTAATTATAAAAATAAACCGAAATAAAAATATGAAAATTCCCCTGCACGTCAATTTATATTTTTTAACTTTAAGCACAATTTCATCGATTCAGTGTTCATTAAAAAATAAAAAAAATTAAAAAACCCCTTGGCGAAAGTCAATTTAATAATGTCCAAGGAATCTCTTAGAAAAAACAGGATCACCCTAGAAAACAAGCTTCGTCAGATTTCTTGAGAAGAGACAAGGCATGATTACAATGCTACAACCCGTACTATTTTTGTTTCTTAGTCTTCGGTGGATCACTGATCTCTCTGTGTTTTTTGTGGAGGTGATGATTTCACCTTGATTTAATAAGAAGGAGCTGATTTGGTCAATCATTTTAACATAATTGAGGTGAAAAGGCTTGCTTCTACTGCATCTACCATTATCGCAAGGAACAAATTGAGAAGGGGGAGAATAAGAGATTAGAAAAATGTGCAGTCGAGACTCGATTTATTAGCAAGAAGATGTACATACGATAGATCGTAGTAGTTCATAGGCTTTTTATTAAATATTTATCAATGCAGTGTGAGAGCATCAGCACCTATCCTGTTCGATCATTTGGGCCAATTTCAAGCCCCAGCAGGCTCATGACGGCCCTCACGTTTTCATTCTCCCATCAAGAATACAAAAGACAGTTCGCAAGAAAAGATTTAGTTTTTCCATCTTTCTTTTATTTTAGGGCATAACAATTTTTGATGTCATGCCCGTTGTCATGGAGAAAGAAACAAGATTTGTTTGGTGGTGCACAAGGAGCTTTTTAGAAGTGTAATTATGATTGTTTTTCAAAGTGTTTTTTATATTAAAATATATCAAAATAATATTTTTTTGTGTCTTTTCATGGTTAATATAAAAAATTAATTTTTAATAAAAAAGTTAAATTGTTTGGAAATATGATTCCATGGTCTCCTCCAAAAATAGAGGTCCTCTATATGTTTAATTCGAGTGAAATTGTAAAGGTGAGAGGAATGGAAAATATAACAATAAAAATGAGAAAGCAAGAAAATGCATATGATGATGGTTGTGTATTCTTGTATAGACTTGTATTATTTGTGATTATCTTGTGACTTGCTGACAAGACATTCACAATACTTACTATCGGTGGCAGTAATCGGAGAACAAACTAGACCTCTTTGAAGGTCATAATAATGCATTGTGGTGTGTGCCATCACATTAGTTCTATGAGAATTTGCACTGAATTGAGATTCGGTACATGGTTTCTTGTTGGGCGAAGGCCTAAAACTTAGTGGATAGGGTAGTCCTCTTGAGACAGGGACTGTCCAGCGGCAGAAAGGGCTGTCCGTTCAGCTACACACACACACACACACCAAGTTCTTGAAGTCAAAAAACACTACACGAAAAATGTACAGCATGGTCGCAAATATCTAAGAGCAAGTCAGAAAGTTCAAAGGAAAACTCTTTGGCCAAAAAATAAAATAAGAAAAGTTTCTTACACATTATGTGATTAAGTTACGAGTCTAGTGCATTTGCGTTGTATCTTCCCATTCCCATTCACATTTCCTTCTGGTTCCAAAACTTCCGAGAATGTTTTCCCATTTCCATTGCAGATGCTGCTGAAATTTACTGTCCTAATTTGAATTGGACTTCATTTCTCTTCTTGAGTAGAGTTCCGTTTAGCAGAATTTGATGTGTCTGCTTAGGAGTATCTAATTAGAAGCCGGGAAAGAAAAACGATCACGGCTCAGGTTTCTAGTTCCATCCTTAGAGCTACCTGATCCATGTCTCCTTGAGTATCAGACACACTGGTCTATTATGCATCTGCATATCCATCACGAAGTGATGGTAAAACTTGCGTTGTCCTGCCGGCATAGTCTCCATCTTCCAATTTTATCTCCTGTATCAGTTGAATAGCTTGTGTGATGTCTAACCGTTGCTCAGGATTTCTTTTGACACAAGCAGCTCCAATGCCTAGGAGCTGCTTCATCTGACAAAGTGAGTTTTCTGAGCTTGCAATTTCAGGATCAAGAAAATCAGTTTCTCTCCCATCGGAAATTGCAGATTCCACCCATTGGACTACATCAGTCCCTCCCCTGGCATTGTTGAGATATTGAGAAGGAAGTTTTCCTGAAAGGATTTCAAGAGTGATTATTCCTAGACAGTACACGTCGCACTTTGGTGATACGCCAAATTCCGCTGCTTCTGGGGCTTCATAACCAAACAATGCTTGAGCCAACATTGGGGGGCTAATCAGGGGACTTAATCCAAATTCTGAAAGTAATGGCTCGTTATCATTGCTGAGAAAGACATTGCTTGATTTGAGATTGCCATGAGGCAAGTTAGAGGGAGCAAGTTCTGTATGAAGATAGCCCAAACCTTTTGCAATTCCTTGAACAATCTTGAGACGAACAGACCAACTGAGTTCAGCATGTGATGGTCCTCGATCACCTGAAGAAACGTCATGTTAAGAAGATACATGAATGTTGAGAAAAACTAAACATGAGATTAACCATTGTAAAAGAAAACACGCAATGAAATGATGCCATACCGTGCAACAAATAAAGCAGACTGCCTTTGGGCATGAAATCATAGATCAGCAGCTTCTCATCCGGTCGATAATGAAAAGCCAATGGTGTCAAAATATTAGGATGATGCAGTCTTCCAAGCTTTCTGATTTCTGCATTAAATTGACTTTTGGACAACGTATTCATTTCTCTCATTCTCTTGACCACCACCACAACTCCGTTAGCCATCTGCGTTTTATAAGAAGACCCCAATACTCCATTTCCAAGCACTTCTGCTGAAGCTTTCATCAAATCTGGTAGCCCAAATACGCTCTTTTCATTGTTCACAATAACTAATTCACCTACAACACCCCTGCCATTATTAGATCCTTTACGGCCTGATCCCATCTTTTTGGCAACTTCCATTTCCTTCGGTCTATTCGACAACGAAACTTGCACCTCAAGTGCTGCTGCATTACCACTACTTCTATTTTCAATCGCATCAAAATCCTTGTCCCTTCGCCACATTCTAAAGATAACCACGGCTATTATTGAAACAAGCAACACAGCCAGAGTTACTAACCCTGCGACTGTCTTCGTAACGCTGTTGCTTTTATTATCGCTGCCTTCGCTAACCATCATATTGGCATCTACCCCAACATCGGTGGGTGGTTCTGATGATCCTTGCAATTCACACCCTTTACCAATTTTTTCTCCGCAAAGACCATCATTTCCTCTAAAGGAACTAAAATTGAATCTTGCTAAATTAGGTGGGATTTCCCCATCCAGCTTATTGTTTGATACATTAAATGACATCAAGGTTGGTTGATCTATAGATGGAATAGTCCCACTAAATTGATTGTTCTCGAGATGTAATTCGCTAAGCCGAGACAACTCGGCCAACGATGATGGAATTCCTCCAGAAAAGTTGTTATCCGAAATCCAAACCTTCTTCAGCGACTTCATTTTCAAGAAGAAATCTGAGGGAATCTCACCAGAAAACTGGTTCCCTCTCAAGTATATAGCCTTTAAATAGCCTAAACGATTGAGTGCAGGAATTGTACCTGTAAAATAATTATAAGCAAAGCTTACGCTTCTGAGTCCCTGCATTTTAGCCAACGCATCAACATCAATGGTTCCTGATAGACTCATGTTTTCGAGCTGAATACCGGTGACAATTCCATTGAAACAAACAACTCCATGCCAATGAGTTTGTTTATTGCAAGGGACGGAGCCTGACAGCCAAGAACTAATAGCACCAGCATTGGTAAATGATTTTTTAAGCCTGATCAAAGATTCAGATTCAGATACTGAAGATGTCGATGAAAATTGGAGGGTAAAAATGATGAAGAGAAAAAGAAAAGGATGGAAATGCCAATCCAAGGCCATTACTTGGGCAAAAGAGATTGACAAGTTCTTGCAGTGCAATTTTCTGTGTTTTTTTTTTTGTTTTTTGTGTGTGTGTGTGGGGGGATTTGTCGATTTTGTACGTTTTTCGGTTACTTGCCTTCATTTCTTCTTCTTCTTCATGTTATGTTTCTTTTGTGAGCCTTAGAATTGCGAGGGAGAAGCATGGAAAAACAGTTATAACCGTTAGGGTTGTTTTTTTTCCTTTATTTACTAAAGGAGAGCTTTCTTAAACTGGATTATAAAACCAAGCCAATGCAATAATTTGTATGAATTCGATATGATTAAACAATTATTTGGTTAAGGGTTTTTTAAAAGAAAAACAAAATAAAGAAATAATATATTTTTTTTAATTAACGTGGGTGTCCGGATCAGTTTGCGTACATCTCAATTAATCCCATGAGTTTTGAAATTAACGACCATGTAAACCTTTAAAGATCATCGTATTAGCAATTATAAAGCTCGAATCTAAAATCACAGAAAAAACAAATATTTTAGTTTAAAGCTTTTACCACTGTACTATCTTAAAAATAATATTTTCTTCATTAAAAAGAGAGAGGGAGAGAGAGACTTATGAATTGAATTTATTTAATGTTAAGTTATTAAAATAAGTATTATATACGTTACTGCTAATTTGATCTTAATTTAATAATCATATATATATATATATATATATATATATATATATATATATATATTGATCATTTCATTTCAGTTGAATCTTGACTTAACTCCGGTTTGATTGTGATTGAACGTTCATCTTATTGGATGGATGTCTACTGATAGATAATTTTTTAAAAAAGTATTAAGAATTCAAATAAAAAAATCAACAGAGAAACTCAAACGAAATTTTTTATAACTATAATTTACACACTCAATTTATATATATGGTTATCTCGTTGATTTAATGTGTCTCTGGTTTAAAATATTTTTTAATTAAAAATATATTAAAATAAGTTTTTTTTAGATTTATTTATGGTATATTAGTGTGATAAAATTATAAAAAAACCATGAAAATATATTAAATTAATATTTTTAAAATAAAAAATACTTTAAAAATAAATTAAACCGCAAAGACAACCGCTCTTGAGCTTTTATAATATTTAAACCGTCAAAATTAATCATTATTTAGTTGAATGTTTTTCTCATGCTCACAGTACAAAATTAGGGATGCTAAACATTAAAAAAAGATATGATAAAAAAAAAAAAGTCAAAGAACATGCATGAAAAATTGTATCATAATCTTAGAATAGGACCTACTTATAGGCCCCACTAATTTAACTATACAGGTATATTTTTGGACCTTTTGTTACATATTTTTTTTATATTTATCATTACTTGAATAAAACAGAGGTTATAGATGGGCTGAAATACATTAAACTAAAAAAATAATTATTATATTGTTAAACAAAAATGATAAAAAATCAGAGCTTAGAATCTCATATACTAATACTAGAAAAATATGATTATTATTATTATATATTTTTTAATTTTGATATTTTTAATTAATAAAAATCCTCGATTAAGATTTTTTTATTATTATTAATATGGGTGTTTGGGCCAGCTTGCGCGTACCTTGACTAATCCCACGGGCTCTAAAGTTAACGACCATGTAAGTCTCCAGTGATCATCATATGAGCAACCACAGAGCTCGAACCTGAGTTCACAGATGGAGCAAATTTCTTAATCCCAAATTTTTATCACTGGATCACTTCATACCTCATAGATGGTTCCTTGATTAAGATTCTTGAATGGTAATAACTTGGTTTGATTTGAGCAATCAAAACCACCGCTAATTAATGATTCTTTGATAAGTGAAACAATCTTGTGAAGTTCTTGGTCGTTTTCTAATAGGAGTTTGAAAGGTATGTCAAGTTCTCTTTGAAATTCGATCTACAGTATAATCAAAGCCTGTTTAGATTGTTTTTGTATTCGTATGAACATTTTAGAATTTTTTTATGTGTTTTGTGTGAAAAATTTGGTTCAAACCCTATTTTTAGGATAATCTTGAATTTTTGATCATATAATTATTTGAAAAGTGTTTTCTCATCTGATAAAATTTATATTTCTAGAAAGTACATTTCATTAGCTTTTCAACGATATAAAACTTGACTCTATTTTAGTTTCATAGAGAAAGTTATAATTTTTCTTGATTACTATATATGTGATTAATTATGATATACGAAGAATAATTAATTACAATATATGAATTATTATGCATAAAATTAAATTATTAGATGTTATTTCAAAATATAATTTATATTATCCTTTAAAATATTTTTTTAAATAAAAGTTCTCTGAGCTTGAAATTTACATAAACATATACTATGTATCTTGTGTTTAATTTCTATCAAGTAAAATAAAAGTAATAAGATTTGAATGCGTAATCATTTGATCAACAAGACTTTAATATCATAATAAATAATCTTTTTAATCTAAAAATTTAAACTATTAAATAAAATTTTAAAATATAATTTATATTATCTTTCAATATATTTTCTTAAGTGAATGCTCTCTTGATTTGAAACTTGTATAGACTCATGCTACATATTTTATGTTTAATTTTTATAAAATAAAATAAAAATAATAAGATTTAAATTTATTATTATTTTGTCAAAAAAATTCTAATATTATATTAAAAAAATTAATTTAAAAATATAATTTATATTATTTTTTTATATCAAAAAGATTACGACATTATCGCACGATCCAGTGCAGATACATGGAGGCATTGTTGCCTTGTATCACTAGCTGATAGGAAGGATGGAATGGCGGTATGGTGTGTACGTTGATGCACTATAGCCATGTAATGTTGCCAGTTATAGAAGCGTGGCATGCGGCGGGCTTGACTTGGTAAGCTTGAATTGATCGGAAGAAACTCTAACGTCGCGTGCGGGGGAGTGTGATGGTTTTCATGCGTGTTTTTGGACGTGTTAACGTGCATTCTTGTTTTAAGAAAATACTTAATGGAATGTGATGTCTGGAAGATTCAAAAGTGACTGCATGAAGTCGGCAGACTTACTTCAACCTTTGCCAATTTCTATAAAAATATGGCTTGATATCTCCATGGATTTTATTGAAGGACTGCCACCTTCCAATGAATATACTATCATCATAGTTATTGTAGATCGTTTGACAAAATATGCTAATTTTGCTATATTGAAACACTTTTTTACTGCTGCAACTATGACTAAGGTCTTTGTCGCCAACGTGGTTCGCTTGCATGGAATTCCAACATCCATTATTAGTGATCTAGACAGAGTGTTTCTCAGTTCTTTTTGGCAGGCACTATTCTAGTTACAGTGCACTCAGTTATGCATGAGCTCAAGTTATTATCTCTAATATGATGGCCAAACTACAGTGATGAATCGGACTCTGAAGCAGTATCTACGCTGTTTTGCTAGCAACCAACCCCAGAAAATGAGTTGAATGGATTACATGAGCAGAATTCAGTTATAATACCTCCACTCACTCCTCTACCAAAACAACCCTCTTTGAAGCTGTTTATAGGACTTCACCCCGACCTTGCTGATATATGTTCCAGGTACTTCCCGCATCTAAGCCATGGATTAATGCTTGTGTGATTGCGATGCAATTTTAAAGGAATTACAACATAATCTCTTACTGGCCCAAAATCATATGAATTGTCAAGTAGATCAACATTGACTATGTGTATTTAAAACTATAGCTTTATAGGTAGTCTTCTGTGGCTTTTCGAGCCTCTATGAAACTATCTCCACGTTTCTTTGGTCCCTATTAAATTATTAGGAAAGTCGGTCCGATGGCTTATAAATTGTCATTGCCCCAGGTTCGTAAATTCATGATGTATTTCATATCAGTTTGTTACAGAAGCATCATGGGCAAATTACGCATGCCTCACCCCAACTTTCCAAGAACATGGCCAAAAGATCATGTTGCAGGACTGCAGGAACAATTAGTGATCATGTTGCATGAACAAGCAATGACTATTTTAGGGAGTTGCAAGAACGTGTATCAGTTAGTTAATTAATTGTTAAACATGGATAATGTTGTAACTCCTTCCTATTTGTTTGTTAATTCTGTTATAAAATGTATGATTATAAGTGCCAAGGTTATTTTTAATAGAAGGGGACTAGAATTAACCCCAATTACAGATTTTTTTCTCTGTTATACTTCTTCTTCTATAAATTAATTATAACAAAGGCTTTCACTTGAAGGAGTGTATTAGAAAATAATATAAATCATATCTTGAAACCTTACTAAACAGCTTAAGTTATTGAGTTAAATTGATTTTTTCACACTCTTTTTTTCTTTTACAAATAAGTAATGAATGAGTGCAAAGTAGATAAATAGAGTCCAGAAGACTAGCCATATTTGGCACTTGGTTTACCTTCCTCTAAGTTGAAAGAACCATTAGGAATAAATGGCTTATAAGGATCACATGGAAATAGGATGGAGTGTATACGAGGAGAAAACCTTTCTTTTGTATTAGTAAATTTTATTTTAACTTGTCTAATTTAGAAAATAATTTCAAATTTAAACATGAAACTCAAACCCTAAATTCTTGCATTTCTCATATATATATATATATATATAAAAAAAAAAAAAAAAAAAAAAAAAAAAAAAAAAGGAGTGCACAAGGTTTGAAGTCAAGATCTTTTGAGGACTATTCTAAAGGTTTAACCAAAAAAATCTCCAAGCTCTGGTGGCTTTGGAGCCATCTCTGATGAAGCCAACTTTGACCTTTGACCTGTCATTTGATTTTGATTAGGCCATTGAAGCCAAGCCTTTTGCTGGAAAATCAACAATGGGGACTTGAGAGTGTACGTACTTTTTTGTTTTAGGGAAAGTTTGAGGTCGTTGAAATCCTCACAAGGACTTTTGGGACTGTTGCCGCCCAGAAGCCTAAAGGAGAAAATTCTAAATAAGCCATCCGCGATCATATATAATTATAGGTGTAATTAAAGGTATGAACTAGTTTGGTGTCCCGCTACCGTGAGCGGGATCAATTTTTTTTTCTTTTTATGTGTTAAAAAAAGATTATAAGTGATGATAACATTTTAGAAAAATAAGAGAAATCTAAAAATTAGGTTAGACCACGATTCATTTGATGATGTGATAAAAAAAAAATTAGGTACAACAACAACAAATAAAAAAGATGTTGGGCCGGGTCAAGTTGGGTTAACATGCGAGACCTGTTATCTGGCATATGAAATCAAGATAATCCCATAAAAAGATAGAATCAGAAAAAATCGATTATAAAAAATGACCTTAAAAAATATCTAAGTCAATCTTGTCAAATCTTTCAAACCAACGATTCGAGAGGTTAACAAAATCATGATCAACAAAATATTGAGAAATAAAATCAAAAAAGAAAATTCTAATAAAAAAGGATTCAAAATAAAATAAATAACAATAAAAAGAATAAGAATCAAATCTGATATAAAATAAAATGAATTAAAATATTAAGAGATGAAATTAAAAAAATCAATTAAGAGAATGATATAAAATATTGAGGGATGCAGTTGAAAAGATAATTTAATTAAAAAATAATTAAAAATTAACAATCAAAAAATCGAGGCCAAATCTGAAAGATGAAAAAGCCAAATGATGATTAAATTGAAAAAAAAACTTCAATTCTATAGGTTATTTAAAATAAAATAAAAATAACAACAAAAAAAAACAATGATCAAATTTAAATGAAAAAAATTGAAGCGTTGCTTTGAAAACATACAGGGAAAGACTCTGAAACCGAGAAGAAAAGATGAAAAAAAAAAGAAAAAACAATCACCAATACAAAACCTGATATTTTTTTACCATAAATGCCAACGGAGGCTACTGCATGAGCATTAAAACACTTTCATGAAAGCTGAAGTTTAACTATCAAACGACATGGCATATGCCGTCCAAAAAGCACAGTTCATCCACGTATGTTCTTTCAATTTCATGAGCAAATAATTTTTTTAAATTAAATAATATTTTATACACGCTGAATGCCCCCACCAAACTTGATGATTATAAAAAATTAAATTAAAAAAAAACCTTAATACACGACAACGACAATTCTAATTTAATAACATCGTGGTAATTATAATGTGCACCTAAAAAAAGAAAGTCAAAAAGGCATCCCCAATACCAATTGTGCTATGTCTTTATAAGCAAAATTATCATGTGAATATATATCCTAACAGACAGAAACACTGAGTCAGTACCCCTTTTAATTTCTTTTAATTAATTCGTATTGAATCATTATTTGAAACTGCCAAGGTGTCCCCTGTCATCGTCCACAGGCACCGCGAGAAATGTCCACTGAGTAGCTTTGTAATTAAGTTTTGTTTTTCTTTCTTGACCTGGTCACACAGCCAAATTAATTAAAAAAATAAAATAAAATTACTGATTAGATATGTTAGATTTTTGCATTAATTTATTAGCAAGGAGCTTTAGAATCTAATTTTTAAAAAATAATTTTTTATATTAGTATATCAAAATAATTTAAAAATATCAAAAAAAAATAAATTTAAAATAAAAAAAATAAAAATATTTTATTGTTTTAAAAAAACACTTTTAAAATACCTACATGTGAAAAAGACCACGCAACCTATAAAACTTGACCAAGGGACCCATCTAGAAACTTTAGTGTTTGAAATGGTCAAATTAAAGAAAATTATTTAGAAATAACTAAAATTAAAAAAAGAATTATTTTTAAAATTTAAAACTTAATTTATTGAAGGAAAGGGGTTGGAGATTTTTTTCCTTCAATGACCCTACCCCTACCAGCCCTCTTAATTCCGCAACTAACTTGACCTAATACAATTTGGATGCAGGTGATGGTTATGAGCTACCCATTGTCATCTCTAATAAAGGATTTTTTGGGTATTTTGTAGCTTTAAAAAAATAGAAAACATTTATTTTTAACAAAATAATTTTCATTTTCTACTAAAAAAAATACATTTTCTATACTTTTTTTCCTAAACAATTTTCTAATAACCTAAATAACTTTCCGCAGGTAAATCATATATTTGCTCGCAATGAAATGAGTGAATCTACTTAATGATTTGTAATTGTATTATATCATTAATAACCAACACAATGAATTAATTAATTAATTTAATAATTAATGATAAGATAAATTGTTACTAAAAAAACAAATAAAACTTAAGCACTTTATAGTTTGTAATTTAAAGGCACTAGAATTTTGCTAACTCCTTTTATAATTACTTTTCTAGGAAGGAAACTATTTTTTTTTACATGCGCTTCACATGTGTGTTATTCACCAATTTTATGGTATTTTTTCTAACCTTTAACATGCTTTGTGAAATTATTTATAAATAAATAAATTTAAATATTTATGAAATAGTTTATATGAAATTTGATAGTTTATGATTCTTGCTTTAAAATAATTTATTTTGATGTTTTTAGATCATTTTAATATACTAATATAAAAAAATAAATTTTAAAAAATAAATATTATTTTAATATATTAAAAAAACATTAAAATACAATTATTATTATATTTCCAAGCATACTCTAAATAAAACAAAAAAAAAGTACACATTATGAAATCATATATTATTGCTTGACAGTTGAACCATTGATTATTTGATTTTTACAAGTCAATATCGAAAACGTGTAGGCAAAGGTGTAGAATTATACGTATGCAATTAATGTTGTTCTCCTGTAATTTTCAATCAACCTTTGACTCCTCTTTATGGACAATGTGTGTGATATTGTGTTTTGAAATTTTTTAAAAAAAATTAATTTTTTTTTAATTTTAAATTAATATTTTTTGATATTTTCATATTATTTTGATGTATTAATATAAAAATTAATTTAAAAAAATTAAAAATATTATTTTGATGTGTTTTTAAATAAAAAATACATTAAAAATAATTATTATCATATTTTTAAACGCACTCTAATTGCAAGCATGTAGGGATCAACATGGGACCAGGGATGGCTATGACCATCTCCATATTACTTTTTATTATATTGTTATTTATGGAATAAAAAATTTAAACTCATTTATTTATTAAAATCTCATTTTTCAAATGATTATTATAACCTTTTATATAAAAAAATAAATAATAAAACCCGCATAATACTAAATAGAAAAAATAAATTAGAAAAACTATTTTTTTCAAATGAAAAAAAAACTAAAAAAGCATAATGACACAGCATAAAAAAAAACAACATTAACTAAAATAATAACTACTTTTAAAAAAAAAAAGCTCACGCATCCCCTATCCATTAAGTTTCAAGTCTAAATACTATTTATTATTAAGCATAAAATTAAAGATTGAGTTTGGATTGAATTTAAAATCAAGTTTGATAATATTCATACAATATCTATTACTAATTAAATAATGTAATTATTCAAAAAACATTCATTTATTTAGATTCATGTCCATATTAAATTCAAGTTAAATTTTCATCTTTACATGTAATTTCTAGTTAAGTTATACATCTCAACTACATAGGAGAGTATTACTCTCCTCCTTTGTGTGAATTATATATATATATATATATATATATATATATATATATATAATTTAAAATGAAAGAAATTCTAATTTTAATTCTGAGAATATTTTATTTTTAATTTGAGAAAATATAAGGATTTGTATTTTATAACTAGAAAATTGAAGGTTTTACTTACCATTTCACCATGTATTTGTCGTAATTATTCAAAATTATCTATGAATTAAAATTTTTATTTTTAAGAAAATCTTCAAAAGATGAAAAAGTTAGAAAGAACAAAATTAAGTTCTTGAAATTGGAGCATGATTAAAATGAGTGATGCTTCAAAATCTTATTTACAACAAGAACACCAAGTCACCAGCCAATACCAAAGGGACACCATTAATGACAGTTGCCGCATAAGAGACGGTGCGGGCAAGCGCATCGCATTCACCAGCGCACGTTAGCATCTACCACAAACTAAAAAACATTATTAAACAGCTGTTGAGCCTTGCAACATGTCGTGTTCCCAGAAAGGTGCTGACTGCTGACACATGCTAGTGAAATGACGTAATTAACCCGGAAACAAAAAGAAATTGAGCTAATGTTTATCACGTGCTCGAGATTACAAAAGCTGGGGAAAAAAAAAAAAAAAACGGAGGCCCCAAGCCAATATTTATGGAAGAGAAGAAACGTGAATAATAAGCAGTCGTTTCGCTTTTAATTAAATTTTAGGGTGACGTGGGTCCTACATGTGCGTGTCGGTCATCGTCGGTACATCAAAAGAATCTTCACGTAACCTAACTGAAAAGGACAATCGTCGAGTGCCCGTAACCGCTAATAGATGATAAATGATTATTTATTTATTTATTTATTTTTAAGGAAGGGATCCATCCTTTAATAAAATCATGATAATTTTGTATGATATCATATGCAAAACACACATTATTTAGATATCAACAGCTATTTAACCTGGGTAATAATTTTTTTTAAAAAAATAGTAGGTTGTTTTATAACACATAAACACACATTATTTAGATATCAACAGCTATTTAACCTGGGTAATAATTTTTTTAAAAAAAATAGTAGGTTGTTTTAATGTATTTTTTAACATAAAAATTTTACATGATATTATTCTGTAAATAAGTAAATAAATGAATGACGGAAGAAAAGGAATTACATGAAAGAAATATTTGATTAGCTACTTTTGAAGGAAGACTAATGATTTCAAAGGACTTTTAACATTGGCATGGGGAAGGGACACAATTAAAGAATTTAAAAGAACTTGATTAGTTGTTTTGGGTATTTGAATAACTAATTATATCAACGAATTATATTAATATCTATATTTTCATTAAAACTTTCTTAGCGACTCCTGAAGGGAGGCTAATGATGTCAAGAGATTTTATTGACATCAACATTTTTAAATAATGGACTTAAGATACCAAAAAAAGATTGATTAATTATTTCGGACTAGGATAACTAATAATGGACTTGGTTGCAGTGAAAAGATCATGGTCATCAATTAAAGATGAAGATTGAAATCCTTTTGGTTATGTAATTGTCAAAAAGAGGGACTGATATATTGGTACTATTTTAGCAGATATGACAATGCTAGGTAGTGTTTTTTTTTCCTTTAAAAAAGAATATGCATGTGCTTTTGGTGTAATAAAAGCTTGATTCTTTGCTTATAGTGACGTACAAGTACTAAAATATGGGTTAGCATGATTTTTGTCTCAAGTGGCCTTTGATTCAGTCAATCTCGATTATTGAATGTACGTGACTTTTGCATCTTGGTTTTTGGTTTTGAATTTATTCAATTAAATCCCTAATTGACCTTCAAATTTTTTTTCTTTGCAATTAAATACCTAAATTGACTAATTAACTTATTAAAAATCACAAATATAACAAATATAATGCCTTAGGGATATGTATTGAAACTGTTTTAATCCAAGCAAAATAACTCATAACTTATTTTTGTGAAAAACTCAATGGTGCAACATTGAATTATCCAACTTATGATAAGGAGCTTTATGCTTTGGTGAGGGCATTGAAGACTTGACAATATTATTTGTGAATTGGTGATCCATTCAGATAATGAATTATTAAAACATCAAAAGGGCCAAGAATCATCGACATGTCAAGTGGATTGAATTCATAAAATGTTTTTATATTTAATAAAATACAAGTAAGATAAGGAAGATATAATGATTGATACACTATCATAAATATATGTACTTATTTCAACTTTAAATACTAAATTATTGTAATTTGAGTATGTGAAATGTTTGTATCTTGATGATACTGATTTTAACCAAGTTTATAAAGCATGTGAAAAATTACATTTGATAAATTTTATAGGTTTGATGGTTATTTATTTAAAGAAAAAAAGATTAGGTGTGCCTAATTGTTTTTTGCGTGAATTTGTTATTTGTGAAGCTTATGAGAATGATTTAATAGGATACTTTAGGTGGTTAAAACTTTGTATGTTTTGCATGAATATTTTTATTGACCTAAAATGTAAAGGGATATGAAATTTTTTTTTTATCATAGGTGTATAATATGTAGACAATCCAAGTCTAAAGTTTGACGTAATGGTTTGTATACTTTTTTGCCAATACTTAAGAAACCCTAGGTTAATATATTTTTGTATTTTATTTTAGGTTTTTCTAGGTCAAGAAAGGGTATGAATTCTATTTTTATTGCTGTAGATAAATTTTTAAAGATGACGCATTTTATATCTTATCATAAAACCGATAATACAACTAATATAACAGACTTATTCTTTTAGGAGATAGTTCATCTTTATGATATTTTTAAAAGCATTGTTTCTAATCATGATGTTGAATTTCTTATCTATTTTTGGAATGTTTTATGGGTATGTTAGGGATAAAATTGTTATTTTCTATTACTTGTCATCCATAAATAGAAGGTCAAACTAAAGTAATTAATATGAATTTTAATATATTGTTAAGAACTATCATTAAGAAGAATTAGAAAAATTAGAAAGATTGCATGTCGTTTATGAAATGTTCATATAATAGGAGTGTCCACCACTAAATATTCTTCTTTTGAAACTGTTTATGGCTTTAATCATTTAACTCTCTCGATTTGATTTTTATACCTATTGATGAAATGGTTAATCTTGATAGAAATAGAAAAATACAAGTAGTGAAGGCTCTCCATGAGTGTGTACGACGGTAAATACAGAAAAAAATGAATATTATGCATTCAAAGCTAATAATAGCTGAAAAATGGTTATCTTTGAACCAGGTGATTGAGTTTGGATGTATATGCACAATGAAAGGTTTTCTGAACGTAGAAGATCTAAGTTGATACCAATAGGAGATGGTCTATTCAAATCATTGAAAGAATCAATAAGAATACCTACAAAGTAGATCTATAAGGTGAGTATAGTATTAGTGTTAAAACTCAAATATTTCTCAATTAATCACCAACTTTTGTAACTTGATCTGCAATTATATAACACATAAAAAAAGCAAGTATAAAACTTAAGACCAAACAGAACATGAACACATTACTTGTATGCTAAAACAGTTGGGGGTATGACGCACCTCCTTCACTATTCATATGATTAGTAAAATAGGTGGGGTTTTTTTTTTTTCTTCTCCCAATTTCTTCCTGTTTTTCCATTGCCCTTTCTTTCTTTCTTTTTACCCTTTCATTTTCTTTTTTTATTGATTTTATCATTTAATATTTGTTTGAATTTGTCTTCATAATTTATTTTAATTTTTTGTCTATGAGGTTATCAATGTTTTAGACAAACATCCCGATATTTTATTTGTGCTTGATTTTGTAAGTGTCTATTTTTGTTATTATATAATTAAGTAAAAAATATTTTTTAAAAAAACATTCTTAAACTCAATAGAATCCATGACTTGGATTATGAGTTTTATGGGTTAAGTCATAAATCTCGGGTCCGTTCAATATGTTATAGTCTCATTATTAAAATAATATCATCTTGAATTTTTTTTAAGCTAAACTACACTTTTTACATGTCGTCCAAGTTGCCTTTTGATTTTTCAAGTCAGCTCGATCAAATTTGGACAACTCCCACATGATTGAATTTTAAACTTAGACTAGACAATGAGTAGGGTCAATAGGTTTTAAGGTTGACTAGTTGGGTAGGGTTTAAAAGATACCAAATAGGTTTTTTCTTACAATGTAAACTAGTCTAAAATAAATATGCAGTTGAAAAAAATTGCATTTGTTTATGAACATCTAACTAAAAAATAATAAATAAATCTACAATTAAAAGACTAAGAGTTTTTTCCAAAGCTAGTGTATGGAATGTAAGGTTGGCACTAC
Source organism: Populus deltoides (assembly GCA_015852605.2). Lineage (NCBI taxonomy): Eukaryota > Viridiplantae > Streptophyta > Magnoliopsida > Malpighiales > Salicaceae > Populus > Populus deltoides. Next base: position 13,266,409 of record CM027572.2, on the reverse strand, counting down.
TAGATTTAGGCTTCATAAACACCTATAAAATAAGTTTTTTAATGGGTCTAAAAAACCTTATAATGTTTAAATTAATATAGATATAAAAGTAATGAAGCCTTTTAGGATGTGTTGTATATTTATTCTTAGATTTTTAAAGAGTTGTGCTAAAAGAGATTATCATAAGCTGGAGAAAAAGAATATGAATATGAATGAAAAATTAGAATCATTTACTTGATGGTTTATGAACGTTTATGTAGCTATGAACCACATAAATTCTTATAAAGTCCAGGGTAAAGGATTAAAATACTATGGTACCTATTTTGGATATAATAATTTAGGATAACAGTTCTTAATGGTTGATAGTTCATTGTTAAGTGAAAATAATGATTTCTTATAAGTCATCATTCACAATGTGTAGGTATACACCAACATCATTCTATGAGCTCGATTATGACAGGAGAACGTGTGAGTATTTAATACTTGGTATCGATCATGTAAAGGGTAGGTAGTTCAAAGTTGGGTGGTGCTACCTGGTCTTCTACTCCAGGGTATTATCTTTTTGGGCTTTGTGGACATTTTATATCCAATATGAATACTTATATGTTATAGGTTTGTGGGGTCAACAAGGTTTCTTAAAAGTTAAGCCATCATCCCTGACTCCAATGGTGAAATGGGCTATATGATGTACTCGGCTCCAAAAAAGACTTGCTTCAAACTTAGATGTTGAAGCCCCAGTAAGCATAATGACCCTTTAGAGATTTTAGGTTGATGTTTTTTTGTGGACCTTTCTACATGTGTCATGAGCCTGGTGAACAAGGGTGCAAATCTCGAGCCCATTAGTTTCTATTTATTTTCCTTTACAAAACAAAATCTTGCAAACTATGAAAACAATTGCACTGGCCTTCACACTCTTTTGATTCTACAAATCAACCATTAGAGAGGAGAATATTTTTTTGGATGAAATAGAAGTGATCGGTCAAACAACGATAAAAGATGGGACAATGATGAGGAAGAGAGAAAGGGGTTGATGCATAATCTTAGGGTTTTGATTGTCGAGAAAGAGAGTGGTTGTGATGATGTGAAGGAATTGAGATGGACTTCTATTGGTTTAAGGAAGGAATTTGACATGAAAGAACTATCTAAAAGTTTTTTCCCTTTTCCTTTTGGTTTGTACATTAAAATATGTTTTTGAAAATTTTTTTTCTAAAATTTTTATTTTTCTTATACACAAATAATTTATAAAAACTTGATTTTTTTATTAAATAACTTATACTTCTCGTCTAATATAGACACATGACTCATTATTATAATGACAATACACCCCTTTACCATTTTCTTGTTATAGGTTATAGGTCTATAAAGTTTAAAAACTAAATAGTAAAATGACACAAATCAAATAAATAGTGGGTTTTAAAAATAGTTCATCTATCTACCAGTATAAAGTATTTTATTAGATTCTTCTATCATTATAATTTTGCATTTTGACCCTATATAACAAAGTTCTATTTAATAATGATCATTTATTTGTTAACTTCGTTAAAACTTAACAGTTGACCAATGGAATTACAATAAATGAACTATTTGTTTTTACCAAATTTTTTTTCATATGTCACAAACTCATAAGTTAATTGTTCTATTCTAATAATGTTGATATAATATAGGTTATTATTAAAAATAAATTTATTATACAAGGATAAAATGTGACATTATATTGGTAGAGGGGTCCAATAAAATATTTTCTACTAGTAAAGAATTAAATGTATCAAAAATTCAGTATAAAAATCCAACTATATCAAATTTCATTTCCCTTTGGTAGGTGATATTAGAAATCATATCGAGTTTAAAATTTAAATCACTAAAATATAATAATAAAATCTTATTTTCTTTAAATAATAAGTAACTCGTTAAATTGGAGAAATTGTTATTTTGAATAGTTTATCAGTATCAAGTTTTTAATATTATATTTCATACATAGTTCTAAACATACATATTATAAATCCTCGGTTAAAATCTTCTTCCAGTATTAATAAATTTAAATAACCTGAAGATAAAACAAGTTAATTGGAAAATAAAATAAAGATATAGTGAATAATTAGGAATGATGTTCGTGGGATAAAACTTATATGTATGTTGATTTTTAAAAGTGAATAGGGACAAGATACTTGATTAAAAGAAAAATACATAGACAAAACATAAGGGAAAAATTATAAATAAGGAAAACACACACACACACATATTCCATTTGAAGTTTAACATTGATGGTTTCATACCAAAAAAGAGGGAGAAAGTTTTGATTTTCTTTACCAAATTCTCAAGAGAAAAACATTAAAAGAATTAGATTAGAGTATTATAAAGAGTTTTAAGAAGGATTTAAAGATGGAACTCTAAGGACTCTAAGGATTAAAGGGTTTTCAAAGTTTGAAAGTTAAGAGGAAAAGTGGAAAGTGGAGTGAGAAAGCCAAGTTTTCTTTCTAAATTTCTCTTTGATTTATTGTCTTTAAAAGGTAAGAAACATTATTTAATAATTAATTCAAGTTTTATTGTGTTTCAAAGCTTGATAAGTTATGATTGGATTATGGAATGTTGAGTTAAGCATGCTGGGTTATTTAAATTGGTTGTTTTATGATTTAAATATGTTGTTGTGGATGAAAAATGGTTGAGTGATGTGTTTAAAATAAAATTAAAAAGAAAAAAAATGGATCTCTATTATGAGCAAGGATTCAACCAAAACATGGGTTGGAGGTTTGAATTTTTTTGGTTTAATTCACATGAAGTTTTTCTAGTATGGTGTTCTTTTGCATGAAAAAATGAGTGGGTAAAGTGTCAATTATAACAATTTAAAAGAAAACCGTGTCCTTTTTTTAGGAGGAGGTTTCAACCTAAGAGAAAAATAGGAATGGGTTTTTTAGGTGCAATGTTGTAAAAATAATATTTAATTGCGTTGCATGGAGTATTTGATGAATATGTATGTATAAAGGAAAATTGCATGAAAAAAGAAAAGATTTTAATGTTCTTTGAGGGGTTGGGCTTGCCACTTTAAAGGAAAATGATTAATGGTGGGAACCTAATAAATTCTTACTAAATTTTATGTATTTAATATGTGTTAATATATTAATGATGAATTAGAATGGATTTAATTAACTTATCTAGTTATGATTAAATGCTTGATATACTTTGAATTATGAAATTATGAATAATTGATGAGAAAAAATTATTCATGTTTGTGTATGAAGTTGTGGAGATGTGAAATGAGTGTTGATGAAGAGTTTGAGATAGAAGTTGGGATTAATGGATTAAAAAGAAAAGACCTGAAGGGCCGAACATATTTGGAAAAAACAGGAATTGGTGGGAACCAAGGCAATTGTTTGTGCATTTATGTGTGTTTAGTATATGTTGATGAACTTATGATATTTGAAATATATTTAATTATTCTACATAATTGTGGTTAAATTTTCAATGAACTTTGAATTAAATTTAATGAATGTGAGATGAATTGTAAAGGGATGAGTTGAGATGGAATTATGAATGTTAATATAAATATGATTATGAAATGAAAAAAAAAACATGAGGTATGGATGAATTAATGGTTGGCTGAAGTGAGAACCTTATAGGGATATGGTTTAATTGATTCGATATTTGTTGTGAATTATATGTGTTTAACATGAAAAATGAAGAAACAAATTTAAAAAGGGTAGAAACCTCTTATTGGCTAAAACTTAACCTAAAACTTGTATTTAAGGGAGAAGGAAAATTTAGCTTGAAATGTATGATTTAAATAGATGTTTGATGATTGGAAGCATGTTGGTGTATGAAAGGCCGCAAGATTTATCCAACATCAGGAAACTACAACATGAGTACATGTACTAGGTAGATGTCTTTCACTTTTGCTATTTATAAGAGATTTCTAGAATTGTATAATTGCAATTTTCTTAAATATATGTTGTTTATTTATTATTTGTGATATGAACATTAAAAAGGATGAAATTAGACTAGCTAATCAAATAGAGCTAATGATATCTATGTTTAGATGATCATGATAATTTATTAGGCTAACTGAACGAAAAGAAATAATGGCACCTATGTTCAAATGGTCTAGATGATTTATTAGACTAGCCGACCAAAAAGAGCTAGGGGCATCTGTGTTCAAATGATCAGTATAATTTATTAAACTGGCTGACTGAAAAGAGCTAGCAAAATTTGTGTTTAGATGACTGAGATAATTTATTAGACTAGCTTATCAGGAGGGGCTAATGGCATCAATATATCTTATTTACAGGATATTGAACCTGTCTTAAAGATAAAGTATATGTATGAACTATACGTGGATTGAAAATGGTGAAATTAAAATTGTTATGAAATGATTTAATTGTCAGGTTCTTCTCAAACCAGAGCCGATTTCTATAATGCCACCTTTTGATATAGATATAAATATTATAATTTATTGTTGTTGAACTAATATGTATTATAATTTTGGACTAATAATTAGATTTATAGTAGTATGAATATCATTATCTTATATTTATTTTGTTAATGTTGTGAACCATTATAAAAATTTATACTAATTAAGATAAACCTCTAAAAATGTTCATATTCTGAGTTATAATGATTATTTGTACTGTTTAACTAAGCATGCAATGTAAATCTTAAGTTAATTATTTTTTGCCTATATTGTTTATATTTTACAGAAAATAATTGCACGCTATTCTTTAGTTGTGTTGATATGGGACAATATCTATGATGACTTGTGGTATTGATTTGTGATATATAAAAAGATATTAATAATTTGATACGGTCCTAGTATAAGAAAAACTCCGCATGAAATTCGGTAAATTGTATGTTAAAAAACAATTATCTTAGTTTTTGCATTACCTTAAAAGGCAATATTATGTAATTGTATTCAACAAGTTAAGAATGTTGCACAATTCATATCATGTAATATACAATTAAAGCACGGTATATTTATATGTTGTCATCCAAAATTAAAATAAGAAAAAAATATGGCATGTTATCATTGTGAATTCTTGTAAAAGATACGAGCAATACAAGGAAAGTACTCATAACCTCTACTCGTTTTTTTTCATGACTCATTCTCATCATTTACTCTCTCTCTCTCTTCTTCTTTTTTTTAATAATAAATAGACTAATTTTTTTTTTTACCAAAATATTTTTTCCATATGTCACAAATTCATAAGTTAATTATGCAGTTCTAATAATGTTGATATAAACTAAATAAAAATATAGTATACAAGAACAAAATGTGACATTATATAGTAGAGAGATCTAATAAAGTATTTCTACTATTAAAGAAATGAATTAAGGGGGTATTTGTTTGATGGAAAGTGATTTTTTGGAAATCACTTTCCAAACTTTCTTGCATTTGTTTGTCGATAAAAAAGTTGGTTAATGGAAAACATTTTTCAGTCACAGAAAAATTTGACTTGATTTCTAGGAAAGTGTTTTCCTTTTATTTTGGGCAGAAAACACTTTCCAGAAATTGTGAAAAATTTAGAAATATCATTTATTTGCTGATTATATCAAATTTGATCCTCAAACTTTTGATTGCTATATATATTTTGTTTTGAATATTTTTTTTCAATTTCATCCCTTAGAATTTAATTTTTATATTAACTTTGGTTCTCATTTTTATAATTGTTATTTGCTTTTTCCCTTATCATTTTTTAATTGAAATTTTTTATCTATCAAATTTGGTTCTCATTCTTTTGATTGTTACTTATTTTATTTGAAATAATTTATGAAATAATAATTATTATTAATTTAATTTCTTCATCTTTCAATTTTTTTATTTGTTAGATTTGATCTTTATTATTTTGATTATTATTTATTTTATTTGAGATAATTTATGAAATTATATTTTTTTTCAATTTCATTCTCATTCAACTTTTTAATTTGTAAGATTTATTCCTCATTATTTTAATAAACTTGAAAAATATAAAACATTAACAAGTTATTTTCCAGCTTATTTTTTATGACATAACCAAATACTGAAAAATATTTTCCAACTTATTTTTCATTATATTACCAAACATCGGAAAATAATTCACTTTCCTGTAATTCATTTTTCCGAAATTCACTTTTTTTTAAAAAAACTATTTTTTAGTAAATAAACGGAGCTTAAGTATAAAAATCCAACAATATCAAATTTCATTATTATGTCGAATTTAAAATTTAAATCACTAGAAAATAATATTTTAAATAGGGGAAATTATTATTTGATATAGATTAACGCTATCAAAGTATTTAATATTATATTTCATATACAATTCTAAGCATACAAACAGTATTCATATCATGCAATATACAATTAAAGCACGGTATGTGCTGTCACCCAAAATTATTAAACTAAGGAAAAAAATATCATTGTAAACTCTTGTAAAAGATACCGGCGATCCAGGGAAAGCGCTGTCCGCTTCTACTTTATTGACTCGTTCTCATCCTCTACTTTTCTTTTTCTCAAGCTAAAAAACGTGCTTGAAAAATAAATGAATAATTAAGAAAGGGACATTAGAAAATTCAAGGATAATAAGAACAAGCTCATGGCAGTCAGACAGGTTCAAAGAACGTGCTCGTGAACCTAACACCCTCCTTGTGTTCTTCATGCCCGAGTCTACTACCCACCAGTAACACCAGACACAAGCAAGCATTTCCCTTTAACCAAATCCCAAGAGAGTCTTCATTCGATTTCATCTGGGAGGATTTAGTTGTGAGAGCTTTTCATCCATGGCGAATATGGCACAGAAATCTGGCAAGCCTCAGGACCAGATATCAAACTTTGCCCAAAAATGCAATCTTTTGAGCCAGTACTTGAAGGAGAGAGGGAGTTTTGGAGACATTAGCCTTGGAATAAATGGAAAGGCAGAAATTAAAGGTACACTTACAAATTATATTTTTTTCCTGGTTTTCTTTTCAGATGCGGATCCGAGAGTCTCCTTTTATCTTTCTCCGATGCATGCTTAATTATACAGACTTCTGTACATGTTTCTTATCTTCTGTCCGTTTAATATCGTTTTTAGGCCTTGAGACACCTAGTTCACCGGCAACAACATTGAATCTACTCAACAACATGGAAATCTCTTCTGATCAGATCACTTCAAGGCAAAACGCTATGGCATCTGCAAACATGATGAAATTCATGGATTTCTTTCCTCAGTTTGTGGGTTCTGGTCCTCCAGATTCTACTGATGACGCTATTAACAAGGCTGATCACTTGAGGTACCGACAATGAACATATATATAGAGGCAGAAAGAAAACTTTGGCTCCAAATATTATTATTCAACTTCTAAAGTTGTTTGTGTTTTTATGACATTAGGAAATCGTCTCCAATGGATCCTGAAACCGCCCAAATGACTATATTTTACGCTGGGAAAGTGAGTGTTTTTAATGACTTTCCGGCCGATAAGGCCAAGGAGATCATGGCTTTGGCTGCCAAGGGAAGCTCTATTAGCACAGATGGGTGTCCCAGCTCTGCTCCTGCAATAAGAAAAGTCAGCTCCACCAATTCTGTTGCTGCGCTTGATTCCAATAAAGGCCAAGAAAGACTGCAATTACAATCTCAAGCTAATGCTTCAGGTAAACAATTGTTTCAATCTACTTGTTCGAGTTGTTAATGATTTTTAAGCTTTAATCAGTGAAGTAATATCCTTGTAATAATCATTTCTTTCCCTTTTTTTCTTTTTCTTACAGATGTGCCCCATGCTAGAAGAGCTTCACTTCATCGGTTCTTTTCCAAGAGGAAAGACAGGTACTAATATGCTTAAGGTTTACTTTTATGCCAAAAAAATTGAAAATTCTGGGTAGTCTTTTACTGCTCCAAGTCTAAATACTGTTCTTGTTTAAATAATCAACTAGTTATCTTAAATCTTCTTGGGATATTTTTCAGGGTTGCAGCAAGAGCTCCGTATCAGATAAACAACCCAACTCCGGACCATCCTAGGCCTCCCAGATCTGAAGAAGACAGCAACCCGTTTCTTGCCCTAGACGAAGGCCAATCATCAAAACAGCTCGAGCTTAAATTGTAGCTACTAGCTAGCTAGAGATTACTTAGCTCACCATACCGTTAACGTGGCATGATTAGTTCAGTTTAATTAAAATCATTACTAAGTTTACTTACAATGTTGTTGTAGGTATATATTGTGCCTTGTACGCACACACAAATTTTTCAATAAATCCCTTGTGTGTGTATATTGTGAATCCACTGCTGAAGATTTTCATGTTAATTATATCCTTCTTTGTTTGTATATTCCATTGATTCTGTGCCTTGATTTTGGAGGGGAACATGGTCATGAAAAAGAAAGAAGAAAGAATGGTTTATTTATTCTTATCAGTCTCACGAGATTAAGAAGAAAATAAAGTAGACAAGTCTTGCTGGTATTTGATTCTTCATGGGTGGACTGCAGTCTGCAGTCACGAGATGGCTACAATAATTCATATGCTGTTCAAATAAAGCACCTCCTACCACTAAACTATGTTTCAGAAGCAACTAGTTTTTTTCCATGAGCTATGCTGCAAGTCCCCTTTGTTTTCCAGTCTAAAAAAATATTAAGATATTAGGGAGAGAAAAAACTGATGCCGGCTCACATATTTTTAAAATATTTAAATGATAATATATTGAAATGATATTTTTTTTAAAAAAAATATTGAGATAGAAAAATATTGAATTGACCTAAGCCAGTAATGATAAAGTTATAAAACATGTGATCTGGTGTGAGATCATGATAAAATCATGGAACCATATAAAAAAAATTAAAAAACCCAAATATAATGAATCAAATATTGAAAATCAAAACATAAAAATAAATAAACTAAAAAGAATCAAAAATTAACTTGAGTAAACTTATATGATTATATCAATGTTCGACGCAACACCACGGCCCAGGCCAAAATTTTTAAATGTAAAAAAAAAAAAACAAAGTTAAGAGGATGTTAGGATTTGTAAAGAAGTAAAAGAAATTCAAGATTCGGGCCATTGATTCAATTGAGTTTAAAGTTAATTTAATAACATAAAAAGGCAGGCCTAATTTAATCTTTTAAAATCATAACCTGTAAAATCTCAGATTTTAACTCAATCAAGAAGCTCAATTCCAAACAAAAATTGAAACAAAGAAAAAACGATGTTAACTCGTGTTAATTTGTTAAGTCTGTAACCCGAATCATTTGACCAGAAGAACCAAATTTGAAAAATCTCGAAACCTAATTTTCAACTAATCAAATATTGAAGGATAAAATTAAAAAAAAAATCAATCATACAAAAAGATAAAAAAATTACAATTACAAGCCAAAACAAGGCTCAAGCCCACCCGGGTCAATCAACCAAACCCTCAAGTCAGGTTATGAGATTGGGTAACATGATATAAAAGAAAATAAAAAAATCACAAAACTCAATATTGTTTTTTAAAAAATCATCGTTAGCTTATAAAATTTGTGACTCGAGCCATTTGATCGAAAGTACTAAATATAAAAAAACCACGATGTCCAATTCAAAACCAACCAAATATTGAAGGATGAATTTTTTTTCAAAAAAACCATCCACACAAAAGGATCCAAAAGAAGAAAGAGTAATTCAAAGCCAAAAAAAATAGGTGCGAGCCCACTTGGGTTAACTCGTCAAACCCTCAAATCAGGTCATGAGATTAAGATAACTTGATAGAAAAAAATAAAGAAAACCATGAAGCCTATTTTGTAAAAAAAATCAATGTCAAGTAATGAGATCGAAAAAAATAAGTAAAAAAAAAAAACATGTCAACTCGTTTTATCTTATAAATCCTGTGCCTTAACTATTTAATTAAAAGCACCAAACCTAGAAAAATCATGGAGCTCAATTTTTAAAAAATCAAATGTTAAAGTATAAAATTGAAAAAACAATTATACAAAAGAATCCAAAAGAAAAAATAACAATTAAAATATTGAGGATCAAATTTAAAAACAAAATAAGAGGATGAATAATCTTGGACTGAAAGGTTAAATTGAATAGAAGAATTCAATTCACAAAATAATTAAAAAGAAAAAACCAACAAAAGAATGAAAAATAAATTTAAAAAATAACAAATTAATTTTTTTTATCAAAGGATAAAATTGAAAATAATTGAAAGTTTACAAAAGAGGCAAGAAAAAAAATAAGAAATAAAAAGAATTCAGGCTAAAATTGAAGAAATAAAAAATAATAATTTAGATTGAATGATAAAATTGAAAAAAATCGAAAACCTATAAAAGAGTCAAGGACAAGAAATAGAAAAAAAAAAAGAGGATGGACACTCATATACTTTAAGTTAAAAGGACTATTCTAAAATTTTAAATGACTATCACAAATTTCAAGGAAAGAGAAAGAAAAAAAAAGAAAAATATTGTTAGCGACAATCAACCGAAAAACAACCAACACGCATTGTCTCTTAAGGAAGAGGACACCGCAGAGAATCCAATGACATGACTAAAGAAAGTTTTTCACTACTGAGTTAGCTGCATGTATCACCCAAAGACAGCAGAGCAATTGATGCACTAACATAAGCACGCATCAACAACTGTTTTCTTTTTTTTTTTCAATCAAATTATCACATTTCTCTGTGGACCAAATAATGACTACAAAAAACCATTTATGAAATTACACAAAATACCTATAGACATGCCTTGAGAATTTTAATTCTAAGAGCAATTAGGTCATTACATTACGCTTAAAAAAGTAAAAACCAAAAATGCCCCTAAGCCATAATCAAGTGTTTCTTTTACTTTTAAGGGTATTCAAGTAATTCTGTAATGTAAAATAAATGAAATAAGACTAAGCTACCCCTTAACAAACATAAAATGACAGATGGATCAGTAAAACATCATTTTACTCCCTAAGGTTTGTTCAATTGATTTTTTTTTGTTACTAGCAAAATCATTAATTTAATATTACAATCCATAATATAAATCAAGGTATGTGTATAGTGTTTTTGCCACATGTTTTAGCCTTTTGTAATTGGAAACAAAAAGTCATAAGTTATGAACTTTTAAATCTCACATAACATAAAAGCATTATAAACATTATATATTAACAAATACTCTTTTATAATTATAAACATTATTGTAAAACCTGACCCTATGGGTTGACGTGAGGCCTTAGCTAGGTTTTACAAAGTAAAAAAACTGAAATTGCAATTGATTCGGTCAAACCTGAATGACCTATTAGGTTGACCTGAAATTTAGGTGACCCAAAATCCAGGTAACCCAATGAAACTCAGATGAGACTCGACTATTTTTTCATAAACCTTTTATGATAAACGACATCATTTTGATTCATAGATAAAAATCTCGACTTCCTTAAACATACAACCACCACACTTGAGTTCCCAATATACTTCTTTTTTATTTTCTTTTTTTCTCATAATTGAGGTCCTTAACATTATCAACTCCTCCTATAATATCTCCTCTTACTTCATTAGCAATGGGAAGTCCTACTTTAACCTTTTCTTTTATCCCATAATGGTAACTAATTGTTATATCAACCAAGGCATTAATGTCTCTAAAAGTACATAATCCACTAGGTCAGGGGGTTTAAACACTAATGTTGTAGTCACAATAGGTTTTGTGGTTGGGTATTTTTGTGTGATTTTTGGTGGGGTAATTTTGAAAAGAAAAAAAAAGAAATAATATTAATTTATATAAAGAAAGATGAGAGATTGAAGGGTTTATTATTTTAGGTTTGGTGAGATGAGATTGGGGAACAATGAGAATAATATGATTGTGGATAATGGAGATATAAGTGGTGGTGCAAGAGGATTAAATGGCTAGTTGTCTGGATGGTAAGCTTCAAGTTTGATTTGTCTTGAAGTGGTTACTAATAACGAGGATTGATCATGGGCTAAGCTTTAATGTGGATATAATTTCATCTAGGTATGTTTAAAAATGTTTGGATTTGTTTTTCGTGTTTCTTGGTTTTGATTTAGAATTATGAGATCTAGGTGTAATGTTGTTTTAGTTATGATTTTGTGGGTAATTTTTGGATTTTTATGTTGTTATATGTTTTGTGATTGGATTTTTAATTATTGGTTGAATGATGTTGTGTAGCTTTTCATTAGATAGCATATATAATTATCTGTGAAAAGTTTTTAAGCCTGTAATTTGAAGATATATATTTTGGTTGAGTTTTTAATTTTTATTGTTAACCCGGGTTATCCGTGACCTGATTATTTTTCTAGGTCGACTCCTAGATGGAGTTTAATAACTATGATTATAATAACCATAACAAATAACTATAATCACAATAAAAATGGCAACTTTACAAAGAGACGTTAAATTGTGCTCAACTTAAATGCAAAATAGATTAGTGAACAAAAGCTTCTAGATAAAGTTCACCCTAACTTAATTTATAATGTGAATACAAAGAAAAAAATGTTTTGCATTATTGAAACTATTAGTCTTATGACTACGATAATGATTTAATTATATGTTTTGATGATAACATAAACATTAGATATAATAAAACATTATTTTGATATAGTTTTGATATATGCATATCACATTATTAATATCATAATGTATTTCACGGTTAAATGATTTAAATAAAGATATGTTAATGTGCCCCCTCCCACACACACGCACACGTGGTGTGTGCGCATACCTTAGCAATGATATAGGCAGATTTACAACATTTAAGAAATTATTAAACAAGCAAGGAAATGATATGTGATGTCAAGAATAAAAAACTTGTATCGATTTCACTAATCAAGAATTTGTTATAAGATTTTGCCAAAAAGAATTAAAGTTGTTTAAGACACTTTATAATACCCACACAACCTAAGCAGACCCAAAAGAAATAAAGAAAACTAAGAAAAGACCAAAACACAAAAACAGGACAAATCTGGTCAGTAGTTAAAATGGTCTCACTGTTTTGGAAATGGCAAGGCAGTAGCCAAAATAGTTAAACTGTTTCACAAACTGGTATAACATTTTCTCAAAATGGATAGTTCGTTACTGGAAAATTTCCAGAAACTTTTGAGGTTTTTCAAAATGATCTAATTAGTTCTTAAAATAGTTTGACTGATTTTAAAACGGTCTAACCGATTCTGTTAACAGGCAAAAAACTGTGTCTAACGACTAGTTTCTTTTCTAAGCCTATAAATAGCCTTTTATTTGCCCAAAACAAGTGTAGAACTTCTAAGGCAAAAATCTAAGCATACTCCCTCTCAAAAACAACTTATAACACTTTTGTTTCACTTATAATCATTCAAAAAACAAGGTTAGATATGAATTGACACTTTTTAAAGAGCTTAATTGTTATTCCTATCAACTCTACTAAGAAAGTATATTGTGAAAAGTGTAAGTGATACTTAAACCACTTGAAAAGGTCTTATAGAGATAAAATAATGAGTGATCTAATAATTGTTCTTCAACAAGTATTGGTGAAATGTTTTCTAGTCTTTAGCCCGTAAAAAGATCATGGATAACAATTTGATTCTAAGTTTGCAAAAAGATTGACTTTGATCTTATATTCGCAAAAGAATCGTGTAACGATTTGATCTCATCCGTTAAGAAAACTGGTGTATGATGATAAAACTCTTGAATGGAAATTCAAAGAGAGAAGTATGTGGTTTGTTGAACCTCTATAAATCTTAGTGCAATCTCTTTAAACTCTCACTCTTTAAATTACTTATTGCTTCCGCATTTGGTTGAGTGTTTAGAATTACATGTTATTAGGTAAATTTTTTTTAATTTATAGTTTTACCTTTAAATATCTTATTCATGTTCCTTTTAGTTGTTTATGTTGCCTTAATTCTAGCACAACATCAACAACCTCCAAATGATTGCAAACTTAAATTTACTAGAAATTTCTAATCAAAGAAAATGGTTGTTAATCTAACATGGCTAACATTTTGCAACTAATTTTTTCATTGCAAAAATTTCTATATATTAGATATAAAATCATAAAAAATACTTAAAAATTAAAAAAAATTATAAAGAAAATGTGGTTGTTGACCCAAACCATGATATCACTAAATGAACAAATTGTATAAATTGACTGTAAAGCAATCAATTTTCTAAAAAATATTTTACTAAAAAAAACTAAAAAATATATATTTTTTTACAAAATATTTCACAGAAAAGTCTAATAAGGGAACTTTTCTAAAAAATAATAGAGGAAAAGTACACACATTTTAATTCCATAAAAAAAAATATTGATTCAAAATTTTCTACTCTCGACATAGTTATAAAATCCGACATGAATCAGCGTATCATTCCAAGACCTGACCTCGATCAAGGAATATATATATATTTTTTAACAACATTATTTAAAGAAAAAAAACTTATATTAACTTAGGTTAATGTATTGGATCTAAACCCAAGACTTGGACCGGATGATTTCTAGATCATATTTTATAATTATGTTATTTGAGCAAGAGACCGTGGGCCGGACCGAATCAAACCCTCTCCCCTCCCCTCCCCTCCCCCGACCTTGAGCTCTCTCTCAATAACCCAATCAATGATCACCGTCATAACACCTGTCATTTCTCTACAGCCAGTCCTAACAACTCATTTTTCAAACCTCGTAATTTTATCAATCGCTCCTAAAAAAAAAAAAAAACAATTGAAGTATAAATACTCTCTCTAGAGCCACTCGTTTTCCTCCCCCCCCCTCTCATTTTCTCTTTCTTTTCTTTTTTTTTTCTTTTTTTTTTCTTTTTCTCCTTTCCCAATTGATCGATCGATCGAGGCCTCTCCCTTTCCTTCTTCTTTTCGAACCCTAAAACCACAACAATACCGAGAGAAAAGCAACACCCACCGAATTTCTTTTTCTTCTCGAGAAACAAACAACAAGGCCCTCAATTTTTCTCTTTCTTTCTAAAAATGCAACAGCAGAGGCTTAAACAGCAACAACAGGCACTGATGCAACAAGCTCTTCTCCAACAGCAGTCAATTTACCATCCTGGTCTCCTCGCTCCTCCTCAGGTACTCCCAATTTTCTTATGCTTTTCCTTATTGGTTCTGATTGAGCCGATTGCAACTATGGTTATCGCATTTCTAGAGCTATTTAGGGTTAGGTTTTGGGAGCTCAAGCAGGAGGATTTTGGGTTTCCCCTTTTTCTCGACATTTTTTGGTTTTTTTATTACAATTTCAGGGTTTTCAATTTCCTATTGTGACTACAAGCTTGCTTGCTTTTTTTTGGTTCTTCTGGGTTTTGTTGGAAATAAATGAGAAGTTAATTAATTTGTGTGAGATGTGTTGTTTTCTGAGGACATTTAATGAATTTGATAATATCTTTTTGTTCTTTTCATAACTTTTATGCTTCTACAGCTTGGAAGGGTTAAAGTTAGAAATCAAAGAAAAATCTTGGGTGGTTGTGTTGTGCCTTATCTATCTTATCAAAAGAACATCAACTTGATTATGGGTCTTCTTCACTCATTTTTAGTTGGTTTGTTTTCATCAACTTGACAGCTAAGTTTTGTGTATCTATGCATTTTTTCTGGTCATTTCCAAATTACTGTCTTCTTCTATGGGCTTCTCTGTGTTTATGCACGTGTTCTACTCGTGGGGGAGTGAATTATCAAATGTCCTTTTTAAGTTTCACAGTGGGGTTTATTAGGCCCTGTTTATTTGTTATCCTGGGAATGCTGCAAACTGTTCACGCTGTGGGCCTTTGGTGTTCTTGAATAGCAGAGGGATACGCGTCGTTTCCAGTGAAAAGCAGCAAAATTTGGGTCCATTTTCTTTAGAAATTTTTAACTTAGCCTTCATTTCAGTTGGTTTACTTCTTGACCATTATCATCACAAAACCACATCAACGGATGGTTCTTGCTTTAATTGAAGGAAAACCAGACAAAATTTCCATTTCTATACTTTTTGTTATAGGAAGCTAGTAAAGGTTGGCACGGGGATGAGTGATGGGTTTTCAAACCAAAGCTTCCATCTGGGGATTGGTTTTCTACTGAGAATTCAACAAGTATTGAGATTAGGAATCAAGAAAACTCATCTTTATATAGTTTGTTCTCTTAACATGACCAGTATATTTAAGAAGATAAAAGGCTAACAATAATTAGAATGTGAAAGTGTAACTAAAGCATCTTTTTGTTGTGCAGTGTCTTGTTTGTGTCAGCATTAGTCATCCAGGCAATCCTCTAGGCCTACTTTAAGAACTATTTTATCTTCCCATTTATAGTTTGTCCATGCTTCTGAAAGCTGTGTGCTGTTCTAGATTGAAATGTTTTAGATCCGGGTAGAGATTGAGAGGGAGGTGTTTTTCTTATTAAATTCCATTTTCCTCCTTTTTCCTTCTGTTTTCTCATTTTTATTTTGCAGATTGAGCCAATTCCAAGTGGAAATCTGCCTCCTGGTTTTGATCCAAGTACTTGCCGCAGTGTGTGAGTATTTGTCTAGACATTTTCCCTTTTTATTTATGTTTCTTTTCTTTTCTTTTTTCTTTTTACATGTTTGCGCTTGCAACTGCCCGCCGCTTCTATTTTCTTACTGATAGTATCTTCCTTGACTGAATTTCTTTTCTTTTTTTATAAAAAAAATCAATAATTTTTTAAAAGTAATACTTACTTATTTATGCTTTTCTTCAATTTTAACTTAAATTGCGTTAATAATCTGATGACCAATTATCTGCTATATTTTGTATTTTCTAATTGAGGAAGGTTACTTATATGTTTATTTATTTTCCTTTTTTCTTCTTTTTTTAAAACTTCTAGTTTCTTTACTTTTGAAAAAAATGCAGGTACGTGGGAAACATCCACACTCAGGTAACTGAACCCCTCCTCCAAGAGGTTTTTGCGAGTACTGGTCCTGTTGAAGGATGCAAGCTTATCAGAAAAGAAAAGGTAAAAAAATATTCAGTGGTGTAAATTAAGTCTGAGATATTGTATCCTAAATGGAAAGGATCTAATTGTTGTGTGTTTCTATTTTTTACTATTTCGCTTAGTTTGTCAGCATTTCTGCTATTTTTGACATCTCCATTGTCTCCACTTTTGCAGTCATCCTATGGATTTATTCACTACTTTGATCGCCGAGCAGCTGCACTTGCTATATTATCTCTTAATGGAAGGCATCTGTGAGTAGCTCACTTTTGACGGTGAATTATTTTACAATTGTACTGATCCTCCACTCTCTAGCTTAAATTGTTTCAGCATCTTATTACTGCACTCTTTGCAGATTTGGTCAGCCTATCAAAGTTAACTGGGCATATGCTAGTGGTCAGAGGGAAGACACATCAGGTTGCTTCTTTTTTTATGTTCTAAATTTTATGCTTATTTTAGATTTATTGGCATGTATCAACATGGACATCATTTCATTGTGCAGGTCACTTCAACATTTTTGTTGGAGATCTTAGTCCTGAGGTTACTGATGCAACATTGTATGCCTGCTTTTCTGTTTATCCCAGTTGTTCGTAAGTTTCTCCTCCCTCCCTCTTGCTCTCTGCCTGTGTCCACCGTTGTTGATTTCAGTGTTTTCATGTCTTAAGTTGTTGAAAACATAAAGTTAAAAAGTTGGAAAATGCTTGCTTGATGGTTTATCATCTCATTTTCGTTGGTGTTACAAAGCTGATCACTGTAACTAACCTTGTTCTTGTTTCAGAGATGCAAGGGTTATGTGGGATCAGAAGACTGGGCGTTCAAGAGGGTTTGGGTTTGTTTCCTTCCGAAATCAACAGGTGTTGTATTCATTTAGTGCACATCTTTTTCTGTAATTTTTTATTTATCATGATTCTGACATTGTTTTCCTCTCAGGATGCCCAGAGTGCTATAAATGACCTAACAGGTATGGATGATGGTCCTCGGAAGAATTGTTTGATGGTTTTGGGGTGATTGTTTCCTAAGTAAGGTGTATTAGGAGAACTGTTTCAACAAATAATGGAAAAAATTTAGAATGAAATTTATTCTAGTTAATCAAATTTAGAAGTGGAATAAGAATGTGTTACTTACACTCCCATCAGTCTTAATTTGCATTTCTACTTAATCAAATTGTGAAAGACTGAAAATGGAAAGGAGCTGTGTTATATACACCTCTTTGTATGCTCACTTGTTGTGAATGTAGGGGTTGCTGGGAAAGTTTATCATTTTGGGATGCAGTGCTGGAATTTGTACTAGTTTTCATTCCTTCTCTGAAATGGTCATTACTGATATTGTCCCACTAAATTTGAGGTCCTAGGAAGGAGAATTTGGTAATCATTTGGTGCCTGCATGAAATTATGCGCATAAGACATGAATCAATACAGTTATGATTCCTGGACGTTTTTAACATAGCTGTCAGCATAAGCAAAAGTTAATTAGTTAGTTACACATCATTAGGTTGTACAATCTAGTGATATGTGATTGATTTTCTGAAGTGGGGAAGTTTGTCAACCTAAATCATTACAATTCTGTTGGATATGCTTGCTTAAGGTCACCTGGCTTGCAGGAAAGTGGCTCGGCAGTAGACAGATTCGTTGCAACTGGGCATCTAAAGGTGCTGGTTCCAATGAAGACAAACAAAGCTCTGATTCAAAAAGTGTGGTGGAACTAACAAATGGCACATCAGGTCAGTTGTGCAAGTTTTTAAATGTTGAGAATCAGCAGTAGGTGTAAATAATGCAATGCTTTATCTCCAAAGATGGGTGTGGATCACCATTATTTTCTCATAGAATGTGGTGAATTGGCATAAGCTTGTGGATTGTTTCAACATCTCATGCTTTTGTAACATAAATAATCCCTTTTGATTTGTTATCTCATTTTCATGGTTGTTCACAGGTTGCTCTATGTTTTGTTACTCTCCTTTGGTTGTGCGAAACAACTAAGATGGTAAATTATTCTTACTTTTCTTGTGCAGAGGATGGCATGGAGGCACCAAATAATGAGGCTCCTGAAAACAATCCTCAGTATACCACTGTTTATGTGGGCAATCTTTCTCCAGAGGCAAGAAACTTTTCTTCCTATCTGCATGTTCTTGCAATTTGTACATTGTTTGGGCATGCATCTCCATTTGTTTTTCTTTTTCAAAGTGCTCTTTGCTGTATCTATTATGTCTAGAAGAATGGTAGAATTTGGAAAATCTTAGAAAAATCTGATGTGTTTTTTTTTTTTTTTTAAAGACTTCTTATGTTCAATCAATTGCCAGGTAACTCAGCCTGTTCTCCACCGTCATTTCCATGTTCTTGGTGCTGGAGTTATTGAGGAGGTCCGAGTCCAGAGAGACAAGGGTTTTGGGTTTGTGAGGTTCAGTACTCATGCTGAGGCAGCTGTAGCTATTCAGATGGGAAATGCCCAATCACTTCTTTGTGGTAAACAAATAAAGGTATGTTTGATTGTGTTATTCGCATTTACTATCTAGGTAAAAAGAGTGTGTTCGAGCTATAATGATTGAACAATAACACACTCTTTTTTCCCCTTGGAAATAGACTTTTAAATACTTTTGCCCATTTTTGTAGTGCTCATGGGGTAGCAAGCCCACTCCGCCAGGGACAAGCTCAAATCCACTACCCCCACCTGCTGCTGCCCCTTTGCCTGGGATCTCAGCTACAGATATCTTGGCATATGAGAGGCAGCTAGCATTGAGCAAGATGGGTGGTGTCCATGCCTTTATGCCTCCTCATGGGCAGCTTCCTCTAAAACAAGCAGCTATGGGAATGGGTGCCGGAGCAAGCCAGGCAATATATGATGGTGGTTTCCAGAATGTTGCTGCTGCCCAGCAACTCATGTACTATCAGTAACAATAAAAGCTGACGCCACATGGCACCTTTATTTCCTGCCTTTGCCGGTGTTATTTCAGTTCTAAGCAATTAGGAAGCCTTCTGTTCTCTTTTTATCCGGCCGAGGTGGTTACCAACCCGCATATTTATATCATCATATGTTTGCCATTTGTGTGGATGTATACATGTATGTTTTTCCTTTTCTACCATGTAGGGATGAGTGTTCTCTATTATGTAGGGATGAGGGATCTTGGTTATCAGAGGGAGTTGCCTATTTAAGATGACAGCAGTCTGCTTTAAACCGTTTTGAGTATCGTGGCCCTTGTCTGTTGTATGAGATTTTTTTTAAGATTTGTTTCGAGGTATGTGGATTTTCAGGTCTGGAATGTGTGTGTTTGATACAAGCTTTTCTTGTCCACGCCTGTGCCTCCATGGTTACTTGTGTGAAAGCTTGTGCCTTCTAGGAGGCCTGTCTCCTTGTCCAATATGAAAACCAGTGTGCTAATCAGGTCAAATATGCTTCTTGAAAATCATGTCATCCATCCTAAATCCAGTAAAGCACTGAGCCTAAAATGGCTTCGGACCCTTTAATATTTTAGCCTTGAACGTTGTCTCTGCAGGGTGGGACCTAGTCATTAAAAATGTAAATCCCAGAGCCATCGCCTACCTACCTTTGGCGAACCATCCTCATGTTCGAACAATTTGCCCCCTTGAAATTCCTGCCAAACAAAATTGATTGCTATCCCTTTCCCTTGTATTTCTGTCTCTCTCTACAAAACTCACCCAGCAAGAACAGTTCGCAGGTGGTGTTTTTCCTTATTTCGTGGATTCAAATGAACCTTTGCAGTTTGAGGACATTATCATTCGAAAGAAAAAACAGAAACATTATGTTTTAGTATTGTTTTTATTATGTTTACTTAGCTCTATATGTTCCTAAGATAACAAAATGATCATAAATTTATTCATTAATTATTTTTCTCTCACAATGGGCAACCTCTACTCTTTTTTGTTTGTCTTGATAATACATAATATTTATCTTGATTTAGCTCACTCTCTAGGTTCCTATAGCCTAATTCTATTTTTTTTTTTATGAAATTTCAAATTTCAATATATTTAAGAATATAATATTTTAATGGTTGGTTTAGGGTAAATTAAAGGCTGCTGTTCAAAAATTCATTTCTTCACTATATATGAAATTATTCTAAGATGATGAATGAGTGTCTTCTTATACTTATAATTTATTTTTTTTTGGGAAATTTAAGGACTTTTCAATAATAAAATTAATAACTTTTAAAAGAAAACAAGTAATAAATACGCTAAGAAAAATTAAATTTTAAAAATAAAAGTGATTATTATTGTTTTGATGTAATAAATATTTTAATACTCAAAAGTATTTATTTTTTAAAAATAAAAATTCTAAACCTCTTATTTTATTTGAATGGTGTAAATAATATTTATATTATTCAGATCGAAAAATCCTCTCTTTTCTAGAAATATAGAGGTGAATTATTTATTTTTAAGGATAGAAATTCTGAACCCATAGTTGTCGCACCAGTAATTCTTTCTTTTCTATAAAGTTAAAGGTATATATTTTTATTATAATATTAATAAGGATTAAACGTTCCTAGTCCTCTCGGTATTTGAGATCAGTGCTTGATTATGCCCGTGCTAAGTTGAATCCATCTTGGAACAGATCCTATGCCCAAACTCTCTCTCTATTTAGCTTCTGTCTTACAAGAATTGCTCTGATCAGTAGCAGTAAGAACCCGCCCCTCCGTCCCCTTCTCTCTTGCAACTTTCTTAAAATCCCTCACTTTCTCAGCATCCAAACAACACCTTCTCGATATCAATCAAACCTTGAATTTATAAAAATGAATAAATAGAAAACCCCATTTTGGTATTTCAGTTTAGGTTTGTGCCTTTTATTGATACTATATTCTACTACCACCTTCTTACATTTTCCTTCACTTTCTCTCTCAGCATCCAAACACCACCTTAAAACCTCAGTTTTCCCAGATAGTGAGGGAAGAAAACAAAATCCGGGTATTTAAATTAAGCACTCAAAATCTCAAAGAACTCAACTTGGATATTTTATTTCAGCTCTCAAAAGACTTTAACTTGCATTCAAAGTCTCTTCCTTTCCTCACTCCTTCCGTGTTTTTTCTTGACTTTCTTATAATCCAAACACCGCCATAAAAGAATTTGAATTCTCTAGGAATTCAGTACTGGTTTCTCTTGAAAAGTCTAAAATACTTTCCCAGATTTTCCTTCACTCTTCTCATGATCCTAACACTAAGAAGAATTAAAATTCTAGATGGGGGTCTCTTTTAAGGTCTCAAAAACTGGTACCAGGTTCCGCTCAAAACCTTTTGTTCAATCAGATACTGTTCTTGATGAGGTCTCAGAAAATTCCGAAGAGAGCTCGGTGATTGGCTCAAAGAACGAATCATCTACGAGAAAGGGCGAGGTAATTTTGGCAACTTGATTACTCTTCTCGATCGAGGAGCAAAACATCGACGGAGAATTAAAATAAAAAGTTCAAAATTGATTGTCTATTTTGGATGATGTTAGATTTCATAACGAATTGCCATTCAAATCTCAATTTAGCTTAGTTAAATAAAGGAAACTGGTTACTTTTCAGGAGGGTAATTTTTCAGATTCTAAAATCTTAATTTCTTTTGTTTTATGGCATTCTCATTGCAACTGATTTGGAGATTAATTATATGCTTTGTTTTGGTTATCATTGTTTGGATTTTTTCCGTTTGTAGGGAAGGTGGATAATTATTTGCTTATCAGATCTTTTCAGTATGATGTTATATGAAGTAAATCATTGACCCTTGATTCTGTCCTCTGTCTTTTATCGAGCTTCGTACATGCCTAGCACTCTGAGATACTTTTCAACAATATATGTATTGTAATCTAATGAATTGAAGTGGTTGTTGATGTGATAAACCTCAATTTCTGTTAATTCCCGATGGGCTTAAAAGAAAGTTATGTTGCTAAATGATATGTAGTGCATGCCACCATTCTTTTTTTTGTCCTCTTCAATTTAACATGTGATTTGGTTCCAAACAGACAGTAAGAGATGGTAATGGAAAGTTAAAACAATTTGTTTTCTGTGAATATCAGTGTTATTAGATTAGATGGGTTGGTCGTTTTTTGCTTCCTCAATTATTATTCTTCTCACTTTTCAATTTATAGCAATGGTGAAGCTCTCTTGTTGATTGAAAGCCCTTCAATTACTGGGTGTGAATTAAGGGGTGGTATGGATGTTATATTTTATCCCTTGCTCTGTATTTTCTATACCATAATCTATGGTGTTCTGTGAAGTAGGCTGACATCTTTGAGGGTGCTGAGGATGCATTAGCTGTCTCAAGTTTATCCTTCTCTGGTAAAGCACTTAGCATATCTGCATGTTGGATTGATTCAATTGTTCAAGTATATTCTATCAAGTTTACATTCTGAGTTCTTTTGGTTGTCTCTTGTTCTTCCAGGACAAGAAGTTTCATTGACATTGAATCTCTATCCAGATGGATATTCTATAGGAAAACCCTCAGAGGTTAGTCTGAAAAGTGTTAATTCTGCACAATAATTTTAAGAAAGTGACTTCAAGGAAAAAAAATCTATTTCCATACCATCTTTATGTTAAAGTGTAAGTCCAAGTAGTTCATGTGTTTTCAGATAGAGGCTGCTCATCAGGCTCCACTTCAAGATGGTCAGAAGTTGTTGCATCCATATGATAAGACTTCTGAAACGCTCTTTTCAGTAAATATCAACTTATACTTGTCTTCTCATCTGTGAGGAATTTTATTTTGATAAGTTCTGAAAGGCTGTTTTATTTTCAAATTGAAAATTTTATGCACGGAGCACCTAGATCAGACATTTTGATGCAGTAATGCATATATTGTATAACATGTTTTGGAACTTATCCATTGCTCTTTTAATTAACCTATTTGTTGCAAGTAAGATGCATTATGTAGATTCATTTACTGCTCAGCTTGATTAATTCTACACAAAGACTATTCAGATTACATGGTCAGCTCAGGGAACTTCTTCGTCATCATAACTACCCCATTTAAGTTTCTAAAATCCATTGATGAGGCAGTTATCATGTTGTCTGCTTTGTAATTGCTCTTTGGATTTCAACTTCACTGTAAACTTTCTTAAACTGACTTTACTGCCGTTTATGCGTGCATGTATTTTGAGGCAATTGAGTCTGGCCGGTTGCCTGGAGATATTCTGGATGATATTCCATGTAAATATGTAAATGGAACACTTGTATGCGAGGTAAGTAATTCAAATATAGTCACTTATCTTTACTAATTGATGTTATGCTTGGTCCTTTTTATATTTATAAACTGGAATAATGATTATGAATGCTTTGAGTAATCACTTAAATTCATTTGAGCATTTCATGTGAGTGTGCATGCACATGTGTGGAGAGCAAGAAGTTATTGAAGCTCATGCATTTGGAGGTTTCAGAGTTTGCTAATCTCTAAACTCTTCCAGGTGCGTGATTATCGGAAATGCACTTCCAAGCAGGGGTCTAGCGTTCCATTTATGGATGGGCTCCCTATTGTAAATAAAGTATGCCTTAGGATGTCATTGGAGAATGTAGTGAAGGATATCCCATTGATCTCTGATAATTCTTGGACGTATGGTGATTTGATGGTTAGTGTGTCGAACTCATTCTTCAGAAAATAAATTTGGAAAATCAATTGAACCGCATTTTTTCCCTCACCTTTTGCTGCAGGAAGTAGAATCTCGGATTTTGAAAGCATTGCAACCACAGCTTTGTCTAGATCCTACTCCCAAATTGGACAGGCTCTGTAATAATTCAATTTCGACCAAGGTGCTATATTTAGAGGGTTAAATAATGTTCTATGGCTGAAGGAATTAGTTATATATTTCTCAACCCTGCTGAATGTCATTTGCAGCTCAATTTAGATCTGAGAAGTTTTCGCAGAAACAGATTAAGGCAGACACCTGAATTTACTGTCACATCTAAGAACAGAATCCATGGAACGAATACTTGCATCAACCGAGTGCCTGAAAGCTCTAACAGTAGGCTTGGAGATTCAGGAATCATTTCAGGCAATGTGATGCCACAGCATGTTCAGGAGAATCAGACAACTCAAAACCTTGGCCCTAGCAGCATGTTAGCCTTAAGTGCAAGAAGCTTTGCTCCAGATGGCAATGTTCCAGCACTACCTTTGGTATCCCAGCAACAGAGGTATCAAATGAGGATTTCCCCAAGAAGTATGCAGGATCAAGGGTCAGGGTCTCCTGCCAACATTTCCGGAGCTGCCGCCTTCGGGCAGGACAAGATGGTTGCTCACTGCACCATGAATTCTGCCGCTCTTCTTGGGAAGAGGGAGAACCAAGATGCACAAATGTCACCTTTATCTAGTTTTAGTAAGAGACCAAGGCTAACACCAGCAGGTCCTGATGTAATTCAACAGCAGCAAAGGGGTCTGCATATGGATGGCCTCCATGAATCAGAAATGAACCGGAAGAATTCACTACTACAGCAGCAAGCAATGACAAGAGGAATTCAGTATGCCAATGCAGGCATTCAGAAGTACCCACACCAGATGTTAGAAGGGGTTGTACATCAAAATGCTGCAGCAACATCATTTTCTGCAGGACATCCAGGTATGAGACTTGGTCTCAAGGAAGAACAGTTTGAGACAGAAAAACTGGATGGTTCAGTGCTTAGTCAGGGTAAAAATGATATGCAGATGATGGAAACAGAAACAGGCCATTTGGAAACACAGCAACCATGGTTACAGCAAAGATTACCACAACCTGTCATGAGATCTAATTTCCCTCAGGCTGGATGGAACAATCTCAGCCAAGATTGTAGGAAGGAGGAACAGCCCCAGAAAAGGAAACCAGCACAAAGTCCTAGGTTATCTACTGGGGGTTTAGCTCAATCACCTCTATCATCAAAATCCGGGGAATTGTCTAGTGGTTCAGCTGGACCCCATTTTGGAGCAGCTGCAGCAACTGCTGCACTTGGGTCATCACAAAAGGAGAAGTCAGTGGTTACTGCTGTTGGTGGAACCCAATCTTTGATTTCCAGTGCTAATGATTCCTTGCAAAGGCAGCACCAGGTTCAAGTTGCTGCAAAACGGAGATTGAATTCCCTTCCTAAAACCCTGGTAATGAGCAATGTGGGGTCTCCTGCAAGTGTCAGCAATACAAGCATTCCGTTAAATGCAAATAGTCCTTCAATTGGGACCCCACCTATGGCTGATCAAAGCATGCTTGAAAGATTTGCAAAGATTGAGATGGTGACCATGAGGTATAAAAGGTTTACTAATTTACCATCCCATTATTGTTTTATGTGTCACTCTTTCCTTTAATATATAAATTTGATTCTTAGTTACTGTAATCCTACCTTCAGACTGTTTAAAGCTTAAATGTCATTCCACAGAGTCTGGGTTAATCAGATTTTCTTTCCTTTTACTAAGCATCAATCAATTCTACTTCATGCTAGGAAAATCCATATTTGATCCATCATTTCATAGTTCTTATTTTTTAACCTCTCTCTCTCTCTCACACATGCATATGCACACGCATGCACACTACATTTCTCTTTATTGTTATGTTGGGGGTGGGAAGAGTGAGCCGGGGGGCAGCACCCTCATTTTTTATGCAATTTAATGGTATCAAAAAGCAAAACCTTTTCCCATTCTGTCAGCTTGATATCTATTTGGGTGAGAACATCTTGATTTGTGTTTCTCTTAGAAGTCCAATGACATTGTTATATCTTTTTCTTGTTATTCATTTTCCAATTGCTTCTGTTCCAGGCATCAACTCAACTGCAAAAAGAATAAAGTTGATGATTACCCTATCAGGAAACCAAAGACCTATTCACTTCAAAATCTGTCTGTTCATCTCTCCAATTCAACCAGTAATGAGGAGTTCAAAGATGATACTAATGCAAGGCAGTTATCAAAGTCTCTTGTAGGTGGAAATATGAATATCTGCAAGACAAGATTTATGGATTTCAAAATAACAGACCAAGTGCTTCAAGGTTTGTTGTGTTATTGATGAAAAATATAGTCTATTGCCTTTGACAATATTTATGTATCCCTTTTGTGTTGCTTCTGCAGGGAATGTTGTTTCTTATGTTCAAAGGGTACGGAATAGAATGATTATGTCAGAAAAGCCAAATGATGGTACT
The DNA here is from genome assembly GCA_015852605.2 of Populus deltoides. NCBI lineage: Eukaryota > Viridiplantae > Streptophyta > Magnoliopsida > Malpighiales > Salicaceae > Populus > Populus deltoides. The sequence continues at coordinate 13,239,585 of CM027572.2, read as the reverse complement.
GTGGTGATGCATTATGGAGAAGCAGATGAGTTTGATGTTCTATCTGCAGAAGATTATCTTCCTACGTTGCCCAATACTGTAAGTGGTTTACAAATTTCATTTGTTGGATTTGGATATAATGGAGGTCTATTCTAATAAGGTCTTGCTTATAATTTCAGTGGACACAGCATCTTCCTAATTTTCACATCCAGTAAGGGTTATGGATTATGGATATTTCAGCTTTTATATTCTCATATTAGTACCTTCCAGTTGCATTGCCAGTTGCCATACTTATTTGTACCTCATCCACTGTTAATTAAGCCAGGATTCTTTTTGACCCTTTCATTTGCTGCTGCTTCATTGAGTATCATTGTTGCTACTCTCTGGATTTCCTTATATTCTTGAGTTTGTCCTTTCTCACAAACTTTAGTAATAAGTATTGGACTTCATTTGATCATCCTTGTGAGCATGGCTTCATCAATCAGAAAGATTTGTTGTAGCAGTTTGAGTTAATAGTTGATGTGTGGGCTGACAATTCTTCAGTTTTCATAGTATTGTACAATTTTGCTTGTCACATCAATATTTGCTTATACTACAAGCATGATTATTTGTCTGATTTACATATCTGATTGATATATGTTACAGCATTTTGCGGATTTGCTTGCAACACAATTGTTTTCGCTGGTACGTTTTGAAGGAAATGATTTCTTGCCCAGAAACTCAGATTTCAGATTATCTCTTCTCTATGCAATTGAATTTAAGTAATGCAATTGGCTTTACCAGATGATGCGTGAAGGATATATTGTGGAAGATCATATTCAACCAAGACCTATCTGCACTAATATTGCTTCAAGCAATCAACCAAATGTTTCTGGAGGCCCTCATAATAATTCACCAATTGAGGTGAAGCAATACAATGAAACAGTTCCAGTTCAGCCATGCAATGATCTAAAGCCAACTCTTGATGGTAATGCATCCATTAATTCTTCCCACAATCTACTAGCAAATACAAGGATGCTACCTCCTGGAAATCCTCAGAGTCTTGTGTCTGGAGTATCAGTGCCTGCAAGACCACAACAGCTAGACCCACAGCACTCTCTTCTGCAGCAGCAGCAGCAGCAAAATCAACATGCTTTAATGCATCAACAAAATTCTCAATTTCAGAGGTCACAAATGGTGCTTCCATCAAATTCACTCTCTCATTTAGGTGCAATTGGACTGAATTCAAACATGCAGTTGGGTGGTCACTTGGTAAACAAGTCTTCTCTTCAGCTCCAGCTGTTACAACAGCAGCATCAACAGCAGCAGCAGCAGCAGCAGCAGCAGCAGCAACAGCAGCAGCAGCAACAGCAGCAGCAGCAGCAGCAGTCACAGCAGCTGCAGTCACAGCAGCTGCAGCAGCAGCAGTCACAGCAGCTGCAGCCACAACAACAGCAGCAGCAGCTGCCACAGATGCAGCAGAGGAAAATGATGATGGGACTTGGAAGAGCTATGGGTATGGGAAACATGGTGAATAACATGGTTGGCCTAGGAGGTCTGGGCAATGCTGCGGGCATTGGAGGTGCAAGGGGAATGGGACCAGGAATCTCTGGACCTATGGCTCCTATAACTGGCATGAGTAATGTTGGCCAGACTCCGATGAATCTGGGTCAGACTGCAAATATCAACACAATAAGTCAGCAACTTCGTGGTGGACACATGACTCCTGCAGCTGCTCTGATGATAAAACAAAGAATGAGCCCAGCAAGCATGATAGGGGGCCCTCAGTCTGGTATAGCCGGGATGTCAGGAGCCAGACAGATGCACTCGGGCTCTGCTGGTTTTTCCTTGCTGAGTCAATCTCATAACCGAGCCAACATGAATCTAATGCAACGAAGTCCAATGGGGCCTATGGGTCCACCAAAGTTGATGACTGGGATGAATCCCTACATGAACCAGCAACAGCAACTGGAATTACATAAACAGCAGCAGCAACAGCAGCTACAGCAGCAGCAGCAACAGCAGCTTCAGCAGCAGCAGCAACAGCAGCTTCAGCAGCAGCAGCAGCAGCAACAACAACAGTTACAGCAGCAGCAGCAGCAGCAACAGCAACAGTTACAGCAGCAACATCAACATCAACATCAACATCAACAGCTGCTACTGCAGCAGCATCAGCAGCTGCAGCAAGAAACAACTTCAACTTCTTCATCGCTACAGTCTGTTGTTTCACCTTTACAAATAGGGTCACCGTCAACCATGGGAATTCCACAACTGAACCATCAAACCCAACCCCAGCAACCCCAGCAACAGCCCAGCCCGCAGCAAATGAACCAACGAACCCCAATGAGCCCACAGTTGAGTTCAGGAGCAATCCATGGCATCAGTGCTGGTAATCCAGAGGGTTGCCCCGCTAGTCCACAGTTGAGCTCTCAAACCCTTGGTTCTGTTGGAAGCATCACAAATTCTCCAATGGAGCTCCAAACTGTGAACAAAAGCAACCCTGTTAGCAATGCATAATCAAGTTCAACATTTTTTGGTCTTGCTTCTTGAGTTATGGCTCTATTTCCTCCCATTTAGAGCATGAGAACTCTCGGTATTTCTGTGCAGAAATAGAAAGCTGATATTGCAGTCAGATAAATGGACTGAATGCCATAGCATTGGAGCAAGCTGGAAGGAGAAAATTCTCATCATGTGTAGTTACTTTAGTAATCTAACACTCGAGCTGCTAAGTGTCAGCTGATTTGCTATTTGTGTTCTTGTGGCATGTTTTATATGCAACCAAGTTGTTGATTAGCAATTTTGCAACAACGAACCATGTAATAAGTATGCATAAAGGAACCTCGCCGGCGTAAAATTTCCATGGTATAGGATTTTGTGGACATAGGGGGTAAAAAAATTGGGCATAGTCTAGCCTGATCAGTCGTAAAATCCAAAGCTATATGTTCTGTGACAGAAGATAATAGCAAGGGAAAATTACTTCAAATTTCTCAAGGTTTGTCTTAGTCTGCACTCTCGTGTATTTAAAAATTACATTTTATATATTATTGTTATTAATGTAATTTTACATGATATAACTAGGAATGTGTGAACTCAGCCAGCAAAAAGATATTATAAATGATTTATTATTTAAAGTTTTTTATAAAAAAAAACAGCTTGTTTAAAGCCATGAAGGTTGGAAAATATGATTTCAATTTTAAACAAGAAAATTCCTAATTGATAAGTAGAACATGGAATAGATTTATTACTTGGTTGCTGGAATGAAACGCATACAGCTCATGCTAAGGTTGAATCGTAGAAGAGAGCTTCTCCCTCTGGGCGGAAGCCATTCTTTGACGAGAGGGATTTCTGTAATAGCCCATAATCTCCATCAGCTGTATGGTGTGAACGAATAGGAAGAGGGATTGGACATGACACGTCAACATGATCGGCAGCAATTGAGGAAGGCAATTTCAAAACCCTAGAGCTCCTGATGTTGCTTGGAAGACCATGGAAGGGTTTGTAATCAATTGAGGAAGGCAATTTCAAAATCCATGGTTTTAGAAACTAGAGGTATCCTAATGAAAGCTTTGACTCAAATTCTTCAGGCTGAAATGTTGACTCTTACAAATCCTAGTTCAAATTGATTTTTATCGGAGTTAGAGGTTTGCTTGATGGGCACCGAACAATTGTTTTTTTAGAAGGATTACAAGAGAAAATCTACATTGCAATTCGCATGCTTAATCCACAATCATTACATTAGGCTTATGCATTGGCATAGATTGCAGGAGGAAAATTTGTTAGCCATGCGCAAAGCCACCACCATCCCTACTCATGCAAGGCCAACAAACACCATATTCACACCACCTATTACTCTACAAACTCAAAAGTTTACACCAACTCGGATAAAAGATTAGCATGATTATAGACTTTGTTTTAAGTGTAATGATGTGATACTGAAAACACGATATCAAATAATCCACTAGAGTGTCTATTAGATTTATTTTAAGACATAAAATAAAGTAGCTAAAAAAAAGTTTAATGGGCTAAGTCAAGAGGCATGGATTAAAAATATTCAAATTTATCAATCTAGATCTTTGTCTACCTTTTGAGTTATATCTGAAGCTACAAAAAGATTTTGGAAGCGGTTTAAATTGGGTTGAAAACTAGACATATGTACATTTCTAACAATATATGGTAGCCTTGCTAATTCATCTAGAAAAGAGAGAAAAACAAGTTTAAAATTGGATCTAGAATCCGCCAGCAAAGTATGAAAACATAAAATACCTTGTTTTCTTAAAAGTTATGGATTCCATTCGCTACAAAAAGTCCTTAATGCTATTGAAAACTTATGTGGTAGCCTTTGGCCTACTTATTTTACAATGATTCCATGTCAAATAAAGAGACATTTATGGTAGCAACTATCATTCATAGTTTGTTGATTGAACTTGCAAACTCTTCGAATGATTGATCAACTTTGTTGTGATTTATACTTTTTGTTCGTTTCTTGATATAGGTGTAGGATGAGGGTGATACACAGTTTATGGATTGAACTTGCAAACTCTTTAAAGGATTGATTAACTTTGTTGTGATTTATACTTCTTGTTCATGTCTCAATTTAGGTGTACGGTGAGGGTGATCAATTAAATATAACTTTGGTTCTTTAAAGAAAGGTTCTTGTTGGGTCAAGTTTCAAAATTTTCTTCAAACTTCAAATTAGAAATCTAAGGTATAATTCCGTATTAGTTTGGTATTAGACTTAGGCTCCAAAATCAAGTCATATCTTTTTGAAAATTTCATTTTCTTTGTGTTCCATAAGTTTAGTTGTGTTTTTCTAGTCTTCTTATTCTCTTTGTGTTTTTGGCGTCTTAGTTCAAAAAAAATTGTTGTTTCATTTTTTTTACTATCTCTAAACATATCAGTAACAAAAAAGTAAAAGAAGAAGGAAGAATAAATGTTATTCAAGCTAGTTTCAATTCTGCCATGAAAACACAAACAACAGAGAAACTGAATCAAACCATCTTGAAATCACTTTAAAATTTATATATTGGTTATTTGAGGTGAAATCACACTATATATAAAATTTTAGATCTTTTTATCTTGTTTGATTGGGGTTTCAATTATAAGTTAAATTACGCCGCAAACTGATCATACACGGGTTTTTGATACCTAGGCATAAGAGAATAATCTATAAAATGAGATATGTTGTTTATTGGGTACAAGGGGACTACATACCAAATTTGAGGTTGCTCTAATATTGTTTGGTATGAGATTCAATTTTGGTGCTTAAAATTGCATAACGTGTCAAATTTGCGTCAAGTTATAAAAACATGTTTACTACCATTTGTTTCATAGTTTATTTATGTTATATTTAGGTTATTTAAGAGTCAAATAAGTTTTTTCATTAATTATTTCTTTTTTTTTTTAATTTCGAGTCTTCATATTGTCTATATTTTGTGCGAATTTGCTTTGCTGCTCGTGAAATCATAATCATAGTTTCACTTTGTTTTTTTTTTTTCAGTATCTTATTAATTCTTGAGTCACTTTATATATATTTGGACTGCATCGTGATAGCCATTGACTTTGGTTCATTGATTTTCAGTTCTGAAAGAATCACAAGAAGGTGATCCGAGAGGTAAAAGGCATAGTGAGAACAACTAAGTGAAAAGACTTGAATTGTGTGAAACACAAGAGTTGTAATGATATATTTTTCTTTCTTGTAGTAAATTTTTGTAAATTCAAAGATGTCTGAAAATCACGAGTTCACAACACCAAAAGTGGATAATACCTTTTAGATGCAAACTTTTGTCCAACAACTTGAGCTTCCAACTAGGGCGACGGAGGATCTGAAAGATGAGATGACTTTAGCAAGACTTAAAATAGTGGGACAGATGGATTGAAAATAAAGGCTGATCAGAGAGGCAACACTACCTGAAAGGCCGTACAAAATGTTAAAACTAACTTTGTTGATTTTTTGGATGAAAACACAAATGTATATTGTAACATCCCTAACTTTTTGGTACAAATCCTCTATAATAAATACATAAAAAATACATTTTTTTAATTGATCAACAATATGGTTGACCGGTTTATACCAGGACCTTACTCTTAAGACTTGATCAATTTCTATCTTTTGGTATCACAACAATTTAACATTATTTCTACCGAAATCTCACCAGAGTTTTCTTTGTATTTTAGATGGCCTAGGTGTATAATCAAGAAAAATCAATAACACTTCTAAACCAAGTGTTCATGCAAAACCCATCCTCTATTTCTGATCTAATCATCTTGGATCTCAATCTCATTATTTATCATTCCTTCCCTTATATCTCATCAATCCACAATATCATTAAGAACTATTAATATTCACATTACCAATAATTGTTAATATAACACATGATGATTATAATATAATAAAGTCTACATTAATGGTATATAAAATAAACTAGTTACATTGTCTTTACACAAAATGTAGCATCATGCATAATATACATTTACAACTTTCATTTTACAAATTTCAAAAAACTAATTACATAACAAAATAAAATATCTAGAATTACAACCCAAAAAGATAGATTATACATTATTTGAATCCATGTTTCCTAAATCTAATCCAAAATAACAACTATCATCTCTTGACAAGCTTGTAAATCTCCAGAAATGCAACAAAAATTAATAACATTATTTAAGTCTCAAGTTCTAGATTATTAGAACATTAATAATTTTCATCTAAATGATACTTTAATCTACTCTTATAATCATATAATTATCTCATTTTATTTACTCACTCATTTCCCAAACAATCTCTTAAGGTTCATTACAAAATTAGTCATTCTGGTATCCGCATATAGAAACCAATATTTCAATATTCTTTCCTAATCACCAATTACTTTGGCAACCCATCTTAGATATCCATCAATTTGGTCAATCCATCTTGGTTACCAAATTTGACATTTCCATTCAGAAGCCAATAATCCGGTCAACCTATTTTGGTTGCTAATCAATCCGATATTCCTTAACAAATACCAATCAATCCTAACATCATGTATATCTTTCTTTCTTTGTCTACAAATCATGTCATTATCCATGCTTTTATAAATCAACTAATTTGCACAATAAAAGTAATGAAGCTCTTGAAGAAGAGTTTCTACATGGTACTGAGTACCTACCTGCAGCTTGAGTATGAGTAGCTCTACTAACAAGTTGAATCACTCTAATAGTCTATCCTGCATCGACAAGTTTGTCCATTAATTATCATCACATAACAACATACTCCTTATTCATCATAACATTCATTATAGTTCTATTCAGGTTTTCTTCCAAATTTTCTAATCATTTACTACAAAAAAAAATCAACTTAATTACAAATAATTTCACGATACTTTTAACTTTTATCAACTTTACATAATTTCAAGAAATTTACAATTCTTGAAAATTTTGCAATGTCACTCTTTTAGGCCCAACTATTTAATTACTCAATATTTTATCATTTCAAATGAAAAAACTGGTGAAGGGGAGGAGTATAAAATTGAAAGAACCGAACAACATTTCAGCTGGAAGCAACCTCTTCTACCATGCAAGTAGACATACAAGATAAAATCTATAATGAAAAATAACTTAGCATTTACACCCACAAAGCAAGCAAATGAACATCAATTTGTTATTCAAGTACCATAATCATGTTAGATACAACTATAGCTCTGGTTGTGGTGACCTTACTTGGAAAAAACATAATCAAAACGTTTGGTAAAAATTGCTGAGTTACAGAAATCACAACTGTTTTAGGATGCCTCAAACCTTCAGGGTGCACTAACATATTTAAATTCAAAGTTTATAACTATGATAAATATATTTTCAACACAAATATAATAATAGAATTCTAACATGTGCATGTATCAAAACTTACAATTGATATTAATTCAAAGTCCGAGCATGCATGTTAATAATAAAAAATATCTATACTTAAATTAAAACAAAGAAATGTACTTACTTGTGAAAGCACTCTAAAATAATAAATCTTTTATTGTTGTCAATGATGAATCTTGTATCCTTAAAACTTTATTATTCCTCATTCATAAAGTTAGAATATTTGCAATATGCTTTTCAAAGTTCTAACATCACTACCTTGGTTGAGATTCACTTTTAAACTAAGGTCTTTGAAATAAAGTAAAAGAACTCAATTATCTTTTGATAAAAAGAACCTTAGCTCTAGATTTTTTTTAGGGGAAATCAACGCATAAAAAGAAGAAGAAAAACACGAAAAAGTATGTGAGGAAGAGTGTGTAGAAATCTGAAGAAAAACAAAATAATCTTAAACTCTTCATTCACTTTTTTTTATAGTGAATTTTGGAAGCTAAAAGGTTAAAGAATTAATTCTCACCATTCAACCTTTGATTAGCCACCATAAAAAAAATTAAATCTAAATATAGTGGCTATAAATTTGAATTTTATCAACTAAAAAAACTTTTTAGATCTGTTGAAATGCTTTTGTAGAGACTATTAAAATTCATAGGCTGGAAGAAATATTTTATCATGAATCAAGCCCAAGTCTAACTTTCAGATGGTATAAAAAATAATTTCTTGCAACAAAAAATATTATTTTATAACAGGTCCAAAACTGTGTGTGAGTTTAAGTTCAAAGTCTATTTTGCATAGGATCTCTTTTCTCTAAAAACTTAGATGCTCTTTAAACTTAATTTTAACTTTTCAATTACCTTCTTTATAAACACTAGAAATTTCTTTTTTCTAATATAGAATAAAATTTTTTAGAGTGTTTTGAGTTTTATCAAAACATACCAACTAAAAATTATTTAAAATTAATTTTTTATTCACCCATAATTTATTTAAATCACGTGAATTTTCTATCTTAAAAAGTATATATTAAAAATTAAATTCTAATAAAACCTTAATTCTAAAAATAAATACACATCAGTTTTAATTTAGTCTCAAATATTCTCATGTTATTTAAAAAACTCACCACCAGCATATTCATAGCAGTCGGAACAATCATTATTGGTGCTGAGATTCTGTACCCCAATATAGCAGTTGACTTGTCAACTATTCTCCCATCTTCAAGAATTCATGGCCGAAACCTGGGAAGGGAGGGAAAGAAATCAATAATGTCATAGACAGCTGTTTGTTGCCTCCAGCCATTTGTGGGCTCCATACATAACGTGATCCTGCGAAATGCTTCCACGTCATCCTTCAGTCCTCAGCTCCTCCAGCATAAAAGTCATAATACATTTTTGGAAGGACTCGCCTAGCCAATTCCTAAAACTCTTTCACAATCACGTTGGTAATTGGTTTGGTGTTGGAAGGTTTATTTTTAAAAAATATTTTTTATTTAAAAATATTTAAAATTATTTTTAATACCAATATATCAAAATTATAAAAATATATTAAAAATTATATTAACATAATAGTTTTTCAAACCATACATAATTTTAAAATATAATTAAATATTTTTAAATGAAAAAATAAATAGAATGCGAATCCTTTAAAATAGTCCGTGATAGATTAACATCAATTAATAATAACTAGCTAGGAGGAATTTCCTGCAATATTGCACACAATTTCTTAAACGCTCTATGGCAAACTAGTTTGAAAAATCCCTTGGATTTATCAATAAACAGCCTCAAATAATGCTGACACTAGAAATGGAGTTCCCAAGCAAGTAATTTGCCACAATTAGGAAGTAATAAGCATATACTGGAAAGATTTATTAGGACGGCCTAGTTTTCAGCACATCTGAGCCTAAAACTTGGTGTTTTTACGGGCAAATGGGCACCCATGTTTCTGATCTCAAGTTCCGACAAATCAACAGTACCCCTTGTTTAAGAGTACTAATTCATTTGATTTGATACATATTTAAGGATTAGAGTTATCCATCTCCAGTTCCTGAGAAAGATGGGAGTCACCCATACATCTAGGACATTAATTAGCTCGTGATTCTAAGACAATTTTAGAGCATTGATTGGAGCCTGTCGCGGTCAGTCCTTACATGGCTCCTGCTAATGTCTTCCACACTAGGGCAGCCTGCGAGGGCCATGGTGAGCTCAAGCTCGTCCTTCAGCATTTGCATCACCTTTCTCACCCCTGCTTCTCCCTTTGCTGCTAGCCCATAAATAACTGGCCTCCCAACCTGCATTAACACACACACACACATTAGTTGCGGTACAAAGCAGTATCAAAATTAAGTACATTTCGATTTCAATGCATTTATCATTATTTTGCAACCAGTAATAGAAGAACAGCAGCTGTTTAGTTCTGCAATGATCAATGTTCGTTCACGTCAAATATGAGCAGTTAATACTTTGCTTAAGGTTGCTGCAATGTTGGATGAGTAGGAAAATATTGAACTAGAAGTGGAAGAGCACCAGGTTCCTTCTTTTGTTATATGTTCTTATAGTACTGTTGGAAAAAGAAAATGAAGAGGGAGAAAACAAAGATAAACCATGTATCATATAACTTACCCCACTAGTTTAAATATAATCACATTAAATAATAATAAAATCATACTTTTTATTGTATTTTATTTTCAAAAACTTGTATCACTAGTCCAAGCATAATCACATTAAATTAAATAATAAAGTATCATGTTTTTTTTTTAGTCTCTTCTCTATTATGTTCAATGTTCTTTTCTTTTTAATATTTTTTTTCTTACTTGTTTGTTTAATAGACATATTAATATCTTAATTACGAGATGTAACTCTTCATTCTTTTCCTTTATTTTACTTTATTAATATAAATAATATTAATATAGATTGGGTTGATCCATCATGGGTGACCCAAATCCCTTCTTCTTTTTTTGCCTCATCTCCCACTTTCACATGATGGGATTAACTCTCTTATTAATTTTACAAAACTCATACTTAACAAATATATCATCCGATCAGATATACTTTGAGAGCTTAGTTGCTATATATCTATTAGAAATATATAGCTTCTCTAATAACAGGACATAAAGTAGATGTAATATGCAGTACCCGAGATCATTTATCATTTTTTTTTATCTCTCATGATCTCATTTATTAAACTTTTTATTTTTATAATTAAATTATCACATAGATATATATAATTAATCTACCAATAAATACAAGTCAATGTGATAATACCAAAATGATCTTTCTCTTTTATCAACTCTCTCAATTTCCACTTAACTTTTTTTTCTAGTAATGTCCATGTAGATCGAATTATTCATAATCTTTTGGCAACATACTAAGTTATTGAATATCAAATCTAAGTTTTGAGAAACAGACGAGAGTTATAAGAGAACAAGTGAATATTATTAATAATCTTTAGGGTCTTATATAATATCAAATTAAAATCTTAGTTTGTATTACTCTTATTTGTCATATTACGCACATGTGTTATGAAACACATGCTATAATATCATCTCTTTTCTTTTGGAGTGTATGTTTTTATACATAAAACCATATAGATGATAGTTTAGACATACCTGATATCTAACTTTGACTTCATTTTTTTACTCATTTAATTTTGATTCATTAGAATCCACATCTCCCAATAAAACAGATATAGTGATAATTTTAAATAATTACTTAAGGTCAAAGCTATAACACATATTCCAATGACCTCTTTCTATATATTCTATTGAAGAGAAACTTCATATATTAAGCTTGAGTATTATCTTATTACTCAGATTAAAAGCTCAAAATCTTCTCATCTCTATTCATCACAAAAATAAAAGACGTATTTATCTATGTGATAAAGCCAATTAATTTTTTATCTATCCGACATACTTCTCATAATTTATTTTTAAATAGTAAACACAAACATGTATATATGTCCTTTAACTTATGTAATTAGACATCAATAGCATTATTAAACTGAATAGATCATTGTCTTGAAGACTGTTTTATACCATAAATTGATTTTAAAAGTTTACACACTTTGTGTTCTTGGTCTATCTTGATGAAACCTATAGGTTTTTCCATATAGATTTCTTGTTCTAATTCTTCTTTAAGAAAAACAATATTTACATCCATTTAATATAATTCAAGATCAAGGTTAACTACTATAGGTAGAATCAATCTTATTAAGGCAAACCTCATAACATGTAAAAGTTTATAGTTAATTCTTTCATGTTTAGTGTATCGTTTAGCCACTAACCAGGCCTTATATTTTTTGATACTACCATTAGCTTTTTAATTTGTTTTACGAACCCACTTGTTCTCAATGGTTTTATGTCCTTTTAAAAATATAGATGAGATTGATTCATTGATAAATCAATAGAAATGTTACTCCTACTCGGACCATCAATCGTAGATGGATTCATCATATGTAGTAATTGGATTTCGGTTGAAACTAATTCATCTTCCTCCAAATTGCTCCAACTTAAAAGTGAGCCCGTATGTATTTGTATGCGGAAGCATTTTGTTCTTGAGTTTTATAAAGAGATAGGTCTTGACCTCCTTTTCTCTATCTAGATAAATTATTATCTAAAAATATGATATCTTGTAATTCAAATTCAGTTATATCTCCACTTTCTTGCTTACTTATGAACACATGTCCTTCTGAGTGTTCAAAATATCTTATAAAAATACATTTCTTTGATTTTAAACCTAGTTTTTCATATTTATAAAAAAAATCTTAAACATAAGTAACACAACCTTAAGGTTTTAAAATACTCAAGTTAGGTTTATGTTTTGTTCATAATTCATATATTGCGTGGCTGTAACAGACTTGGAGGACATGATTAAGTACATACATGACCTAAAGTTTCTATAAAAGTGATGAAATAGACACTCCTATATTGTTCTCATATTCAACCGACCATAAATGTTAAGATGAATTAATTGCAATAGAAATTCGGCTATAGTACCCTTTGGAAATTGTTAAGATGAATTAATCAATGCATATATCATTATTATAGAATTGCACATGAAAATAAATTCACAACAATTAATGCCATATTATTAATATAGATCATTATATTTTAGTAATCACATAAAACTATCTTTAAAGATAATTGTATAAAATGTTATGTTTGGCATTGCGTTAGAACTGTTTTTTCGTTATTTTTTGAATTAATATTTTTTGTGTTTTTTAATTATTTTAATGTAATGATGTTAAAATAATTTTTTTAAAAATAAAATAAAAATTATTATTTTAATATATTTCCAAAAAAAAAAAAAATGCTTATCCATGGTAAAAGAGATAATTATTGGAAGATCATATATATTTGTTGTAACTTACAAGAACTGCTTGTGCACCAAGGGCCAGCGCCTTGAAAACATCTGTTCCTCGCCGTACTCCTCCATCAAGGAGAACAGGAACTCTCCTTCCTACGGCTTGAACCACCTGCAAAAAAAGTACATTTCCATGTCAATTGAATTGTCTGAATTAATAAGGAGTATAATTTAGACTGTCTGCATTCTTTAAAATGAGTCTACCTCTTCCAGAACTGAGATTGTGGCTGGAGTATAATCAAGCTGACGAGCTCCATGATTGGAGACGATAATTCCAGCAGCACCTACTTCCATGGCCTTAATGGCTGCAAAATAATCTCCAGTGTGTAAGAGATCTATAGCTTACATATTCCAGATTCCGTTATGATTGGCTGAGCAATGACTGATAATTTCCAAGAGAGTAGAAGAGTGTTATGTATTCAAGTGTTTTGTTCAAGGCCAAGAAGAAAGATAGAAAACAGAGAGACGCAAACATCATCAGATGAGACTTTGATCTTACCATCCTCGCGAGTGAGTATTCCTTTGATCAGAATAGGCAAGCTTGTAATGGATTTTAGCCATGCTATATCCTGCGGTGTAACGAAGCAATGGTTAAATATAGGAATTTTTGTAATGGTTTCTGTTATGCATGAATGCTGCATAGCCAGGATTATAATCAAGAAGGCTGCAAAATAAAGTCCATGAATCGGCCAACTAAATCGCATTGCTTTCAGAATTGGTTACGAAAAATGGCTCTATACTCAACTCTTCTATTGAGTGGGCATCTCATGCAGGTGAAAAGTACAGCCTGAAAATAAGGGTATGATAAATAAATTGAAAGGTAATTAAATGAGAGTTCTCTGGTTTTTACCCTCCAACACAAAGAAGGATCGAAGATTTCATTGGCGTTAGGTTTTATGTTCGAACCTTTATCCTGCAAGAGTTCATATATATCAGTAAGTCGAGGAAAAAAAATTGGGCACAACCGCTTCACATCGATAGGCCAAAAATTAAAAGCTATGTGAATCAATGCTGGAGAAATGAACACAAGCTTAATGCCCATTTCAATAATTTACTCACAGAGAATACTTCAATTGACATTAGACCTTCCAAATTCTTCAGCTGGGGCAAAATCATCCTGCAGAAGTGTGGCAGATGATTTCATTTTGGGATGCAAATGCATATATCTTTAAATACATGCATTTTTGTTTTGAGTGGAAACGAAGACAGAATAGTGGTTACAATCAACATTAAAGTCACATTCCACCAACAAATGAAGTGGTTTAGAACAGGTTTTTGTTTTTTTAACAAGTGGTTCAAAACAAGCTTTAATAACTCTTAAATCCCTATAAGTGCTTATATAATGAGAGAGGAAAAAAAATGATATCTACTTATTCTTTATGTCTGCCTCCTTTCGACCACGTCTTGGACGATCAGCTGTTAGGACGATAGCCTTATATCCACTCTTTTCAGCTCTCTGCACAAGGTTAACAGCTATATCTCGTCTTTTGCATACCTAATCACATGCAGAAGTGTAAATGCTTACAGTTTAGTTCCCAAATTCATATGCATGTTGGTACCACAGCAGAGTTGCCTCAATTGAATTCTAATGGCACTTATAAGTGTCATAGAAAATGTGAAAATGCTAAAAGTTGTTTCTGTTGCACTACAAAAGAGAGTTGAGCGAAGAATATTGTGACTTAAAAAATTAAAAGAGACTAAATTTCTTTTTAGAAAAAAAAAAGAGAGCTCATGGAGTTCTAATTACGTATAATTGAAAGAATCGAACAGCATCGCAGCTGGCAGCAACCTCCTCCACGCTGCAGGAAGCTGTGAAGGATAACATCTGGAAAGAAATAAATCCCGTTATCCAAGCATGTAAAGCAAAATGGAAAAACTATCAAGGCTGAATGCTCCTCATATGTACCATTATAGTATTACATGCAGCTGCTGCTCTGGCAGTGGCAAGCTCTCCTGGGATAGACGGAAAAGCTGGTAAAAGCAGGATGAAGAATGAATGCACAAACTAATAACTCTTCAGTCAGAGGATAAGACCTTCAGGATGTGCTAGCTTATGCATAGAAGTTGGGGCTATCATAATCGGGGCCGAGATAGTGTAGCCCAATATATTAGTAGACAAAGCTATTTTGCTGACATCCACAAGAACTCTAGGCAGCAATCTGAATAAAAGTGGTATGTTTAATTTCATGCCCTTTACTATACACGCATCAGGAAATAGTTTCAAGGCATTACATGATTCTCTGAAATTCTTGCACATTCTTCTTTAATGTGTGCTCATCCTCTGCTCCTCCAGCATAGAAGTCATAGTACATTTTTGGAAGGGCTTGCCTAGCCAATACTTGGAAGTCGTTCACGTTAACTATTTCATCTGCCATTGAACCTGGAAACTTGGATTACAGTCAAATGTCTTGCTTTACAGCACTTTTAGAAGCTAAGCTCCAGTAAAAATCATAAAAAGACTAGGGAACACATTAATTGTCAAAATTTGCAATGAAAGGTATGCTCTAATTTTGTGCGTCGAAATTTTTTATGTCTTGTAATCGACAATCAATGAACATTATTTTGGCCACAGCAAACCCTAAACTAGCCTCAAAATTAGATAGGTTGTGCAAAGCAGAAGGTATATATATGTGCAAGTTCGAGTGAACCATCTGAATTCTTAACACAGGGTATAAACTGTAAATTTAGCACTTGTAGTTACAACATTGTACTATCTGAAACGCTAAAACATGCGAGACCGACACGAAAATAACAAATTGTTTCCATTCAAGATCACAGGATAATCAAGAAGCTTAACTGCAAGAAGAACAGGTTGTGCTGATTCCCCAGCTAAAAAGACAAAGAAAACTGCAAGAAAAACATACCTACGGTAGTAGAAAGCTCCAGGGAAAAAGAGAAGGATTGAAACAGGTATTGCCAATCAAGGTATCAAGAAGAGTGAAAAAAGAGAGAGTGTGAATTAGAGATGGGACGTACATAAATGAAATGTTAGGCCATCATGTCATTGGCTGCCTGCAAATGGTTTGTCCTTTTTTGTCTTCTTTCATCTTGTCATTGTCTGCCGGCAACTGGTTTTTCATTTCTATTCATTAAGGTATTACACGAGTGATACAGGAACGGTGCCCACGCTTTGTGAACTTTCTTTTTTTCATGTAAAAAATAATATTAGGTGCAGCAAGTATATTCTTTTTAAAAAAATATATATGTATTTCGAGTTATACATGAATGAATTGAATAAGTTGATTTTATTAAATAAGTTAATTTTATTTTAATTAAATTAAAAAATAATAGATTAATCAAATTAAAAAAAATAATAACAATCACAATAACCTTGGAAGTTTCTTCTTTAATAGATCAAACGATAAAGGTCAATTTACAGCTCATTGAACATAAAAGAATAAAATAAAATTAAAAAAACTTAAAAAATAGCTCTGGTCAACCCTTGTTATTATAACAAACCCTAGTTATTTTTGTTAGTATGTGTGTTTGTATATATATATTAAAATTTTCCAAGTCAACAAAAGATAGAAAATAAAGCAAGATGGTCATTGCCAAAAATATAACTATAATGTGACCACAACAACTAATGGATAAATATATTTTATACACAACTCACTTGCTTAAAAGATCATTAATATAAGGGTCGAAGGTAAGGTGACGACACAACACCCTTGGACTCAGCCACGTGTTAAATTCAAATACATGTGGGCCTGGTAAAATATGAAACCCAACACCCTTAGACTCAACTACTTGCTGAGTCTAAATGCTTGTGGATCTAGCAATATACCATACTTAACTCTTTTAGACTCGCAATACGCTGAATCCAAGCAGTAATGGGTTTAGAAAGATGCTAGACCCAACACCTCTGAGCTCAACTACGTGCTAAGCCCAACTGGTTATGGTTTTAGTAAGATGTCAGACTCAACTCTCTTGAGCTCAACTACTTGTTAAGACCAATCACTTGTGCGTTTGAGAAGATGCCTGACCTAACCTCCATAGGCTTGGCTTCATGCTGAGCCCAAGCGTTTGTGAGCTTGGCAAGATGCTAGACCCAACTTTCTTGGACTCAACTATGTGCTAAGCCTAAACATATTTGGGCCTGGAAGGATGTTGAGCCCAACATCCTTGGGTTTTGAATCATTCCAGATCTAAACATATAGTTGATGGTCTTTATGGGTCTCATGTTGGGTCGCAACGCAAGGCAATCCCTAAGACCCTTAACTCGGGATACTAAGAGCTTAAGGTAGTCATTTCCTTACACCTCTAGATGTATTCAAGTTGTAAAATAGCCAGTTATATTTGGATCAATATTTATGCTATGAAAGGATTATTCCCATTAACATTAATATTGTGTACGAAATAAAGTATAAAAGTCTTTTATAGCTCAACTATTTGTTCATTAACACTAATGGTATGAAAAATATCATTCCCATCAACATTAATGATGTGTAAGAAGATATTTTCATCAGTATTAATGTTAATGTCAGAAATTTCTTATTTACTAAGATATTCAAAAGAAAAAGACTTTTAGCCCCTTAAACAAAAACAACAAGTTTCATAATACAAAGGCTATAAATGCCCTTCGAACCACGTAGATAATATGGATTCACAAACTTTATTCTCTTATCATATATTCCGAAAGCATTTATCACACATAAAACCAAGGGTAAACATTCTTGTTTTTAGAGTTTAATACTTATTTCTTCATTTATTATATAAAGTTATTGACTTAATAATTGGAAAGTTCCAAAATCCCATAAAAATATACTGTTTTATAGAAACTGAGACTTCAACCACCAATCCTCTGCTCTTCAGGTTCCTAGGAATAGAATATTGCCGTAAATATATGATCATCCACTATCCAAATATTCAAACACTATTCTTGAACATATTGAATTTTTGAACTTTATGAGCAACCAAAAAAGAATAAAAAAGAACCCAAAAATGTAAGAGTGTAAGTGTAATTGTAAAATAACCAATGTACAACATTGAATTTGTAAATAGGATCATAGTGCTCGAGACTACAAGTGCTAGTTTATGACATATGAAGTTTGAAGTGATGACAACTCTGAGGGGTGTAGCTTAATTGATCAGACCCTGAGTTTGCTCTCTAGAAGTCACTAGTTCGAGTGCCATAAATCTCAGGACAACTGAAAGCTTACTTAGTCGTAACTTTAAAATCTCGAAAAATTAGTTGAAGTGCACATAAGTTGATCTGGACACACATGATTAAAAAAAAAAGTTTGAAGTGATGACAAGAACCTGTCTTCTTGTGTGTAAAAGAGAGTGTCCTATTTGGTTTATATGACATGGAATGTAACATCATCGGTCATTGGCTTAAAAATTACAATAGTACAACAACATAAAGAAAATGATAAAGATCTAAAAATAAGAAGATTTTAATTAAAAAAAAACTAAAATAAATAAATCAAGCATTTTCTGTCATTTTACATAAAAGTAATGGTCTTAATATTATAGTGTCATGTATGGAAATTAGGTATTTATTATATTAACTTGGAAAATCTCATAGATGCCCATGCAACAATATGAATATGGAACAGTATGGTATCGACATGACAGGTACAACTCGACCAGTATGTGGTTAGAAAAAACTGAGATAGTTCAAGGATTTAAATTGAGATGATGCTGACACTACTTTATTTTGTTCTTAGAGATGTACAAGTTGAGTAATTAAGAGTACTAATTCATTTTATTTGATAAATATCTTAGTTAGAAATAAGGATTACAAAAATCCATCAAGTTCCTGAGAAAGATGGGAATCACCCATACATATTTCCTTGTGATTTTAAGACAATTTTAGAGCATTGATTGGAGCCTGTCGCGGTCAGTCCTTACATGGCTCCTGCTAATGTCTTCCACACTAGGGCAGCCTGCGAGGGCCATGGTGAGCTCAAGCTCGTCCTTCAGCATTTGCATCACCTTTCTCACCCCAGCTTCTCCCTTTGCTGCTAGCCCATAAATAACTGGTCTCCCAACCTGCATTGATATATACATGTATCAATTGCGGTCCGAAGCAGTAGCAAAGACATTTATCATTTTGCAGCCAATAATAGAAGATGAGTGATCAGTAGCTGTTTAGTTCTGCAATGACCAATGCTCGTTCACTTCAAATATTTAACACTTTGCTTAAGGTTGCAATGTTGGATGAGTAAATAAATTGAAGGAAAATATTGAACTTGAAGGGGCAGAGCACCAGGTTACTTCTTTTGTTATATGTTCGTATACAACAGATTGCTGCTCGTTGTAAGGCATTTATTTGGAATAAACATGGCTATGAGATTTAGGCAGCACTGCTCATCAATGGTCAAAGAGATAATTAGTGGAAGATCATATTTATTTGTTTTAACTTACAAGAACTGCTTGTGCACCAAGGGCCAGCGCCTTGAAAACATCTGTTCCTCGCCGTACTCCTCCATCAAGGAGAACAGGAACTCTCCTTCCTACAGCTTGAACCACCTGCAAAAAAAGTACATTTCCGTGTCAATTGAATTGTCTAGATAAGGAGTATAATTTAGGCTGTCTGCATTCGGTGAAATGATTCTACCTCTTCCAGAACTGAGATTGTGGCTGGAGTATAATCAAGCTGACGAGCTCCATGATTGGAGACGATAATCCCAGCAGCACCTACTTCCATGGCCTTAATGGCTGCAAAAAAACCTCCAGTGTGTAAAGGATCTAGCTTACATATTCCAGATACCATTATGTTGGCTGATCAATGACTGATAATTTCAAAGAGAGTATAAGAGTGTTCAAATGTTTTGTTCAAGACCCAGAAGAAAGATAGAAAACGGAGTGATACAAACATCATCAGATAAGACTTTGATCTTACCATCCTCTTGAGTGAGTATTCCCTTGATCAGAATAGGCAAGTTTGTAGTGGATTTCAGCCATGCTATATCCTGCCCGTGTAACGAAGCACTGGTTAAATATAGGAATTTTTGTAATGGTTTATGTTATGTATGAATGCTGCTTAGCCAGGGTTATAATCAATAAGGCTGCAAAATAAAGTCCATGAATCAGCCAACTAAACCGCATTGCTTTCAGAATTGGTTATGACAACTGGCTCTATACTCAACTCTTCTATTGAGTGGGCATCTCATGCAGGTGTAAAGAACAGCCTGAAAATAAGGGTATGATAAATAAATCGCAGGGTAATTAAATAGGAGTTTACTGGTTTTTACCCTCCAACACAAAGAAGGATCAATAGTTTCATTGGCGTAAGCTGCGAAGTTCGAACCCTTAACCTGCAAGAGTTCACATCTGTAAGTCCAAAAATTAAAAGCTATGTGCATCAATGCTTGGGTTTCATATGAAAGAGTCCTTTAAATGAACACAAGCTTGATGCCCATTTCAATAATTTACTCACAGACACAACTTCAGTTGACATTAGACCTTCCAAATTCTTCAGCTGAGGCACAATCATTCTGCAGAAGTACGAGAGATGAATTCATTTTGGGATGCAAGTGCATATATCTTTAAATACATGCATTTTTGTTTTGTGTGGAAACTAAGATAGAATAGTAGTTACAATCAACATTAAACAAAATTAATGTCACATTCCACCAACAAATGAAGTGGTTTAGAACATTTAAAACAAGCTGTAATAGCTCTTAAATCCCTATAATGTTTATACAGAATGAGAGAGGAAGAAATGATATCTACTTATTCTTTATGTCTGCCTCCCTTCGACCAAGTCTTGGAGTGTCAGCTGTGAGGACGATAGCCTTATATCCACTCTTTTCAGCTCTCTGCACAAGGTTAACAGCTATATCTCGTCTTTTGTATACCTAATCACATGCAGAAGAGTACATGCTTACAGTTTAGTTCCCATATTCCTATTCATGTTAGCACCACAGCAGAGTGCCTCAATTGAAGAAATTGAAATAAACTCTTTCTAATGGCACTTATAAGTGTCATAGAAAATGTGAAAGAATCCTGCTAAAAGTTGTTTCTGTTGCATTACAAAAGAGAGTTGAGAGAAGACTTTTGTCACTGTTAAAATTAAAAAAGAGACTGCTAAAAAAAGGAGCATATGGAGGTCTAATTACATATAATTGAAAGAATCGAACGGCATCGCAGCTGGCAGCAACCTCCTCCACGCTGCAGGAAGCTCCGAAGGATAAAGTCTGGAAAGAAATAAATCCCATTATCCAAGCATGTAAAGCAAAATGGAAAAAATATTAAGGCTGAATGTTCCTCATATGTACCATTATAGTATTACATGCAGCTGCTGCTCTGGCAGTGGCAAGCTCTCCTGGGATAGACGGAAAAGCTGGTAAAAGCAGGATGAAGAATGAATGTACAAACTAATAACTCTTCTGTCAGAGGATAAGACCTTCAGGATGTGCTAGCTTATGCATAGAAGTTGGGGCTATCATAATCGGCGCCGAGATAGTGTAGCCCAATATATTAGTAGACAAAGCTATTTTGCTGACATCCACAAGAACTCTAGGCAGCAATCTGAATAAAAGTGGTATGTTAAATTTCATGCCCTTTATTATACACGCATCAGGAAATAGTTTCGAGGCATTACATGATTCTCTGAAATTCTTGCACATTCTTCTTTAATGTGTGCTCATCCTCTGCTCCTCCAGCATAGAAGTCATAGTACATTTTTGGAAGGGCTTGCCTAGCCAATACTTGGAACTCGTTCACATTAACTATTTCATCTGCCATTTAACCTGGAAACTTGGATAACAGTCAAATGTTCTAGCTTTTCCTTTCACCTTTGAATTCATTGTCTATATCATCATTAACTAATCCCTATATGTGCACAACCCAAATGACTCCCCAACCATGTAAATGAGTTTAGATGTGAAAGATCGAGTGAAGTATCTCAAAGCAATTATATTTTTCCTAACACAGGGTATATATAAACTGTAAATTTAGCTCTTGTAGTTACAACGTTGTACTATACAAAATTACAAATACTATTTGAAACATTGAGACGTGCGAGACTGACACGAAAATAACAAATTGTTTCCATTCAAGATCACAGGATAATCAAGAAGCTTAACTGCAAGAAGAACAGGTTGTGCTGATGCCCCACCTAAAAAACAAAGAAAACTATAAGAAAAACATACCTACGGTAGTAGAAAGCTCCGGGGAAAAAGAGAAGGATTGAAACAGGTATTGCCAATCAAGGTATCAAGAAGAGTGAAAAAAAAGAGAGAAACAGAGTGTGAATTAGAGATGGGACGTACATAAATGAAATGTTAGGCAGCAAATAGAGACTGAAGTTGGCATCATGTCAAAATTGTCTGCCAGAAAATGGTTTGTCATTTTTATGTCTTCTTTCATCGTGTCATTGTCAGCCGGCAACTGGTTTGTCATTTCTATTCATTAAGGTATTACACGAGTGATACTGTAACGGTGCCCATGCTTTGTAAACTTTCTTCTTCTTTTTTTATGTAAAAAATAAGATTAGGTGCAGCAAGTATATATATTTTTTTAAATATATATATGTATTTCGAGTTATACATTTTTGGAAGGACTTGCGTAGCCAATTTCTGAAACTCATCCACGTTCGCCGGGTCGCTTTCCATCTATCCTTTTAAATAGTCCTTGTCAGTGGCAGACATTATGGACCATAATCAAGAAATCATGGCTTAGAATATCAGCAGTTGGTGTATTAGTTGTTTATATTTTATTATCAAAATAGATTGTATAATAATTTTTATTTAATAAAAAAAATATCATGAAGAGGATATTTAGGCTTCTTTTTGTTTGCTTGAAAGTAGTTTTCTTTTAGAAAGTGAATTTCATGAAAGTAAATTATTTTCTGATATTTGGTAGTATAATAGAAAATAAGTTGAAAAATATGTTTCAGTGTTTGGTTAAGTTATGGAAAATGAGCTGGAAAATAACTTATTAATGTTTTATTTTTTTCAAGTTTATTAAAATAATGAGGAACAAATCTTACAAATTAAAAAGTTTAATGAGAATGAAATTGAAAAAAAAATCTAATTTCATAAATTATCTCAAATGAAATAAATAATAATCAAAATAATAGAGATCAAATCTAAAAAATAAAAAACATGAAAGATGAAAAAATTAAAATAATAATAATTAACATTTCATAAATTATTTCAAATAAAATAAGTAACAATCAAAAGAATGAGGATCAAATTTGATAGATAAAAAATTTCATTAAAAAAATGGTAAGGAAAAAGCAAATAACAACTATAAAAATGAGGACAAAATTTAAATTTTTAAGAGATGAAATTGAAAAATAAATATTCAAAACAAATATATATAGCAATCAAAAGTTTGAGAATCAAATTTGATATAATCAGCAAATAATATGACATTTCTAAATTTTTCACAACTTCCAGAAACTGTTTTCTGTCCAAATTTTCCAGGAAAACACTTTCTTGAAAACTAAGCCAAGCCAAATTTTCCTTTGATTGGAAAGTGTTTTCCGTTGACCAACTTTCCTAATGAAAAACAAACATAGAAAGGTTTGGAAAGTGGTTTCCCAGAAACTACTTTCCGAGAAACAAACACTGCCTCAGTTATTTACTCAAATTTTTTATGGTATCAGAGCAAGGTTCTGTAACCTTCTAATTTATCTTTTGTTTTGTGTTGATTTTTTAATCAACAACTTCATTTTACTTTTGGCTGGCAGTCTTGCTTTAAGATTTCTAGTTTTGATTTTTTGAGAATGTTAACAGAAACTTTGAGTATCAAATTTACAGGCAAGAACTATGCGGCATGGGAATTTCAGTTCAGGACGTTTTTGAAAGGGAAGGAGATTTGGAGGCATATTGACGGGACTTCTCCTGCTCTTGCAAATGATGCAGAATTTAGTCAATGGGAGACAAAGGATGCTCGAATTATTTCTTGGATTTTAGCATCTATTGAAGGTCATATGGTGAACAATTTACATTCCTTTGGTACAGCTAGAGAGATATGGGATTACCTAAAGCGTATATATCATCAAGATAATACTGCAAGACGCTTTTAACTTGAATTCGACATCAGTAATTTCAGTCAAGGTAATCTCTCGATTAAGCAATATTATTCTGGTTTTGTTAATCTATGGAGCAAATATTCTGGTATTATCTATTTTAAGGTGTATAAAAAGGCTTTACCCAGTCTTCAAGCAGTTTATGAAGTTAGTAAGCGAGATTAGTTCTTTTCAAAACTAAGACTAGAATTTGAGATTGCCCGGGCTGGATTGCTGAATAGAGATCCAGTTCCTTCTTTAGATGTCTGTCTAGGTGAATTATTACGTGAAGAACAAAGAATGGCTACCCAATCTGTAATAGGTGAATCTAAGGAGACATATGAGGTTGTCAATGTTGCTTATGCTGCTCAAGGAAAGAATCGAGACAAAGGAACTATACAGTGATACAGCTGTAAGGAGTATGGGTATATTGCCCGCAATTGTGGCAAGAAATTTTACAGTTACTGTAAGCGAAATGGACACATTATTAAATAATTCCATACACGTCCAAAAAATCAGAGAGCACAAGCTTTTCAAGCTGCTGTTGTAAACCATCAGATTGCTAACTTTACTTCCATGACCACTATCACTCTAGAAATGGTACAACAAATTATTATCACTGTATTCTCTAAGCTTTGACTTCAAGGTCAAGGTAATACTGTCTCTTCTTCTTGGATTGTTGATTCTGGAGCATCAATCATATGACTGGCTCATTTGATTTGTTATGTAATCTCCGGGAGTATAGTGGCACATAAAATGTTCAGATAGCTAATGACAGTAATCTCTCGATTATAGCTATTGGTGATATTAGACCTTCTTTTCCTCATGTATTTGTATCTCCTGGGCTGTCTGCTAATTTAATTTCTGTTGGACAAATGGTGGATAATAACTGGGATATGCATCCTAACTACCACAATTTACATACATTTAGTTATGTTTGCTTTGTTCACTTGCCTTCTCATGAGCATCACAAGCTTACAGCTCAGTCAGCAAGGTGTGCTTTTATGGGTTATAGCGCTGGTCAAAAAGGTTTTTTATGTTATAATGTTGTTACTAATCGTTTGCGTATGTCCAGAAATGTGATTTTCTTTGAACATGAGTACTATTTTCAGCAACACATATCTTGTTCCAATGGTGCTATGCTTCATACCTTTGATGATATCTCACCACCAGTTCTGCGGTATCAATCTGATTTTGTTTATTCGTGAAGATAGCCCTCATAGTTTATGAAATCAAATGGTGAAAAATAAACAGAAATACTTCGATTAAAAGCTAAAGTGAAAAATTTTGCCAGTTTACATCCACTACAATCAGAAATGTCACAAGTTTTTAAATTTTCTAAAACTCCTGTGGATACCAAAAATCTCAAACAAGTAGTTGAATCCGCAAAAGCTGTGTTTAAGATTAAGCCTTATTTCATAAAACCAGCTCTAATACAATGTTAAAATAACTAAGATCAAACACAAAAGGATAATAAAATTTTCAATAATCTGTTTATTATGAATACTTAGAGTTAACCTAAATACAAATTAATTATATATAGGTTAAACTCAATATACTACTCTATCCTTAATAAATAAAATTAAATAAAAATTATTTAACAATTTTAATACCAAAAAAAAACCAAAATAAATAAATAAAGCATTATCTTTGTCATTTTACATAAAAGTAATGGTCTTAATATTATAGCGTCATGTATGGAAATTAGGTATTTAGTATATTAACTTGGAAAATCTCAGAGATGCCCACGCAACAATATGAATATGGAACAGTATGGTATCGACATGACAGGTACAACTCGACCAGTATTTGGTTAGAAAAAACCTGAGATTGTTCAAGGATTTAAATTGAGATGATGCTGACTCTACTTTATTTTGTTTTTAGAGAAGTACAAGTTGAGTAATTATGAGTACTAATTCATTTTATTTGATAAATATCTTAGTTAGAAATAAGGATTACAAAAATCCATCAAGTTCCTGAGAAAGATGGGAATCACCCATACATATTTGCTTGTGAATTTAAGACAATTTTAGAGAAATGATTGGAGTCTGTCGCGGTCAGTCCTTACATGGCTCCTGCTAATGTCTTTCACACTAGGGCAGCCTGCGAGGGCCATGGCGAGCTCAAGCTCGTCCTTCAGCATTTGCATCACCTTTCTCGCCCCAGCTTCTCCCTTTGCTGCTAGCCCATAAATAACAGGCCTCCCAACCTGCATTGATATATACATGTATCAACTGCGGTCCGAAGCAGTAGCAAAGACATTTATCATTTTGCAGCCAATAATAGAAGATGAGTGATCAGTAGCTGTTTAGGTCTGCAATGACCAATGCTCGTTCACTTCAAATATTTAATACTTTGCTTAAGGTTGCATTGTTGGATGAGTAAATAAATTGAAGGAAAATATTGAACTAGAAGGGGCAGAGCACCAGGTTACTTCTTTTGTTATATGTTCGTATAGAACAGATTGCAGCTCGTTGAAAGGCATTTATTTGGAATAAACATGGCTATGAGATTTAGGCAGCACTGCTCATCAATGGTCAAAGAGATAATTAGTGGAAGATCATATTGATTTGTTTTAACTTACAAGAACTGCTTGTGCACCAAGGGCCAGCGCTTTGAAAACATCTGTTCCTCGCCGTACTCCTCCATCAAGGAGAACAGGAACTCTCCTTCCTACAGCTTGAACCACCTGCAAAAAAAGTACATTTCCGTGTGAATTGAATTGCCTAGATAAGGAGTATAATTTAGACTGTCTGCATTCGGTGAAATGATTCTACCTCTTCCAGAACTGAGATTGTGGCTGGAGTATAATCAAGCTGACGAGCTCCATGATTGGAGACGATAATCCCAGCAGCACCTACTTCTATGGCCTTAATGGCTGCAAATAACCTCCAGTGTGTAAAGGATCTAGCTTACATATTCCAGATACCATTATGTTGGCTGATCAATGACTGATAATCTCAAAGAGAGTATAAGAGTGTTCAAATGTTTTGTTCAAGACCAAGATGAAAGATAGAAAACGGAGTGATACAAACATCATCAGATAAGACTTTGATCTTACCATCCTCACG
Source organism: Populus deltoides (assembly GCA_015852605.2). NCBI lineage: Eukaryota > Viridiplantae > Streptophyta > Magnoliopsida > Malpighiales > Salicaceae > Populus > Populus deltoides. The sequence continues at coordinate 13,212,400 of CM027572.2, read as the reverse complement.
AGTGAGTATTCCCTTGATCAGAATAGGCAAGTTTGTAATGGATTTGAGCCATGCTATATCCTGCCGGTGTAACGAAGCACTGGTTAAATATATGAATTTTTGTAATGGTTTATGTTATGTATGAATGCCAGGGTTATAATCAATAAGGCTGCAAAATAAAGTCCATGAATCAGCCAGCTAAACCGCATTGCTTTCAGAATTGGTTATGACAACTGGCTCTATACTCAAATCTTCTATTGAGTGGGCATCTCATGCAGGTGTAAAGAACAGCCTGAAAATAAGGGTATGATAAATAAATCGCAAGGTAATTAAATAGGAGTTTACTGGTTTTTACCCTCCAACACAAAGAAGGATCCATGGTTTCATTGGCGTAAGCTTCCAAGTTCGAACCCTTATCCTGCAAGAGTTCAGATCTGTGAGTCTTAAAAGGAAGAAGTAAAAAACGGAAACAACCACTCCACATCGAAAGTCCAAAAATTAAAAGCTATGTGCATCAATGCTTGGGTTTCATATGAAAGATTCCTTTAAATGAACGCAAGCTTGATGCCCATTTCAATAATTTACTCACAGACACAACTTCAGTTGACATTAGACCTTCCAAATTCTTCAGCTGGGGCACAATCAGTCTGCAGAAGTACGACAGATGAATTCATTTTGGGGATGCAAGTGCATATATCTTTAAATACATGCATTTTTGTTTTGTGTGGAAACCAAGATAGAATAGTAGTTACAATCAACATTAAACTAAATTAATGTCACATTCCACCAACAAATGAAGTGGTTTAGAACATTTAAAACAAGCTGTAATAGCTCTTAAATCCCTATAATGTTTATACAGAATGAGAGCGGAAGAAATGATATCTACTTATTCTTTATGTCTGCCTCCCTTCGACCAAGTCTTGGAGTGTCAGCTGTTAGGACGATAGCCTTATATCCACTCTTTTCAGCTCTCTGCACAAGGTTAACAGCTATATCTCGTCTTTTGTATACCTAATCACATGCAGAAGAGTACATGCTTACAGTTTAGTTCCCATATTCCTATTCATGTTAGCACCACAGCAGAGTTGCCTCAATTGAAGAAATTGAAATAAACCCTTTCTATTGGCACTTATAAGTGTCATAGAAAATGTGAAAGAATCCTGCTAAAAGTTGTTTCTGTTGCACTACAAAATAGAGTTGAGAGAATACTTTTGTCACTTTTAAAATTAAAAGAGAGACTACTAAAAAAAAGGAGCATATGGAGGTCTAATTACATATAATTGAAAGAATCGAACAGCATCGCAGCTGGCAGCAACCTCCTCCACGTTGCAGGAAGCTGAGAAGGATAAAATCTGGAAAGAAATAAATCCCATTATCCAAGCATGTAAAGCAAAATGGAAAAAATATTAAGGCTGAATACTCTTCATTTGTACCATTATAGTATTACATGCAGCTGCTGCTCTGGCAGTGGCAAGCTCTCCTGGGATAGACGGAAAAGCTGGTAAAAGCAGGATGAAGAATGAATGTACAAACTAATAGCTCTTCAGTCAGAGGTTAAGACCTTCAGGATGTGCTAGCTTATGCAATGCAGTTGGGGCTATCATAATCGGCGCCGAGATAGTGTAGCCCAATATATTAGTAGACAAAGCTATGTTGCTCACATCCACAAGAACTCTAGGCAGCAATCTGAGTAAAAGCGGTAGGTTAAATTTCATGCCCTTTACTATACACGTATCAGGAAATAATTTCAAGGCATTACATGATTCTCTGAAATTCTTGCACATTCTTCTTTAACGTGTGCTCATCCTCTGCTCCCCCAGCATAGAAGTCATAGTACATTTTTGGAAGGGCTTGCCTAGCCAATGCTTGGAACTCATTCACGTTAACTATTTCATCTGCCATTTAACCTGGAAACTTGGACCACAGTCAAATGTCTTGCTTGACAGCACTTTTAGAAGCCTAAGCTCCAGTAAAAACCATAAAAAGACTAGGGAACACATTAATTGTTAAAATTTGCAATGAAAGGTGATGCTCTCATTTTGTGCGTCGAAATTTCTTATGTCTTGTAGTCGACAATCAATGAACATTATTTTGGTCACAGTAAACCCTAAACTAGCCTCCGAATTAGATAGGTTGTGTAAAGCAGAAGGTATATATATGTGCAAGTTCGAGTGAACTATCTCAATTCTTAACACGGTATAAACTGTAAATTTAGCACTTGTAGTTACAACATTGTACTATTTGAAACGCTAAAACATGCGAGACTGATACGAAAATAACAAATTGTTTCCATTCAAGATCACAGGATAATCAAGAAGCTTAACTGCAAGAAAAACAGGTTGTGCTGATGCCCCAGCTATAAAAACAAAGAAAACTGCAAGAAAAACATACCCACGGTAGTAGAAAGCTCCAGGGAAAAAGAGAAGGATTGAAACAGGTGTTGCTAATCAAGGTATCCAGAAGAGGGAAACACTGGTATTGTCATCATTCATCATATCATCGACTGCCAGCAAAGGGTAGCTTCTTTCTCTCTCCATATGACCATCCTATTTTGTCCTTTTCTATTCGATATGGTATTAGGAAAGTGATATATGGTGGAACATCCACATAAGAGTAAGATCGACTTTTGCATTTTCCCTTCTATTTTTTTTTCTAATATTGTCGGTGCTTTCTTTTTTACTGACATAAATGGAGTGAAAGTAAATGTTCCGTGCAAAGGGAACCCCCCTGCAGCAATTCAAGGGATGTAAAGCTAAGAGGAGGGCTAATGGAGCTGCGGATTGGGTTGCAGAAGTCATAAGGAATAGCCTTCTTTGTTAATCTACCCGAATACACCAATATGAAAGCTTCGCTTTTGAAAAGAATATGATGAAAAACTTCATATTAGATTTTAGCTTTCCGAGACTGTGTCATGATCCGAAATATCTATGCTAACCGAAGTATTTATACATCTCAATTATGTAAAATTACCGTGTGTATTATGAAGTTGCAGTGAGAGTAATCATGAAAAATAATTGTTTAATTTGCTTTACAGGTAAGCTGAAAATTACAGGTGATTGACATGAAATTGTTTGCGCATATAATACAAATGCCAGCATGTGGACAAGAAGCCACCATAGCGTCCTTGGTGTCGACGAATTCGTTTTGATAAAGACTTTCGTATTTTAATTGGAGCTCCGTGTCTTAGGCATCCCATCATTTCTTTCTTTCTTTCTTTCTTTTTCTTTATTTTTTCTCTTCTTACCATGTTTTTATTCATTTCTCCTTCCCTCGCACGCCATCTTCTCTTCTGCCCTACCATGTTTGTTTGGTTTTGACGAGGTCTAGCCCAAAAGGAGTGGCTGAGACAGCCAGGAGGAAACAGCAGGGTTGTCTCCTTTCCTTTTAAAAAACTAATCTTAGTCGATGCACCAGGTGGTTCAAAGATGGCTATAAAAAAAAATATTAAATTTTATTGTTGAAATTCTAAAATCATCAAAATTTAAGGTCATTCTTGAATGCACTAAGCCCATGTTCCATGAAGAATAGACTTGTATTTATGAATGTAAGAATTTGATCCAACTATTGTACCATGAAGAAAATTTGAGCATATCGTTGATGAATTCTCGAGAGCTATATATATCAACCGAACCCACTATTCAAAATAAACCAAGTTCCACAGAAACCTGTCCTAATGAGAGAAAACATCTTGACAAAGCTCGATCTATTGAGCCACAGAAGTGGAAAATATCAAAATATTGAACCCTTCCACAGTAGTGGAAAGTTTCAGAACAAGTATGGTCTTCGTTCCAGCCTTCTTGGGTTGGGAGGCCACTCCTCTCTCCTTGGGCTACAAGGCCCACCTCTCTCCTCTCTCCTCTGCTCACCTCCCTCCCTTGATTCATGCACAAATTTGCAATTGTGACCGTAATGACATCTTCCTTGAGTAAAGTATCTGCATAGCTGTCCCTCCCTTGATTCATGCACAAATTTGCAATCGTGACCGTAATGACATCTTCCTTGAGCAAAGTATCTGCATAGCTGTATTTGTTGGTAGCCGCCTTGTCTATGCGGTGATGATCTAGTTGGACTAGAGTTATGAATGCTTGCCAGTGGCTTTCTACAGAAGTTGGGAGACCTTGAACAAAAATCATCCTGGATGTCACTGTACTCGACTGAGTTTCCAGGAACTTGGCCGTGATAATCATTTTCCCCTCGGTTTGCATGAAGTTTAGGTTGTTCGCAGCCTTGTCTGTGTGGTGATCCCATTGGACGATAGCGGTCAGCACATTTCAAGGGTTGTCTCTGATCCATCCTTGACAACCCATTGTTTAAACTTGTGCGGGGATTTAACTGAGAGCGACTCTTGTTTGTCTCTTCCTTTTTCAAGGCCCTAAAGTACAGAAAACTTTAGCATGTTAACATAGCTGCACATGTCTACCAGATAACAGGTAACTTTTGATTCACTGGCTTGCTTATCATTTTCAACAATATTCCAACATGACAATAAATCAGAGTACCTTTCTACCCTGAGCATTTTCCTCCCTTCCTTCTCCTGGATCCTGGTTTCTCTGTTAGACCTGGCGAGAGAACCTCTTAAGTGCTTTTCGAGAAGAATCTTGCGCCTTTCTCCTTCATCTTCCCATCTCTGCAATGATAAAAATCAATTTGCCTTTGAGGGGAGATTTTTTTTTTTCTTTTCAAATAAATGAACATTACTTGTCTTAAGAAAAATCATATCTACACAGCATAAACCTGTCTTAAGGTCTTCATTCGATACAGGTTCCGACCCTTTATTAGGAGGGGATGAAGTGGAGGGAGTGGATTCTCCCCTTTGCTCCAAAGGACTTCTATCTGGTCACATAAATATCAAAAACATTTTATTTGCTCTCTGATATTGATCCTCTCACTTTGTAAGATAACCAGAGTTATTTTTTATTGAAATTGGATGTGCAATTCAAAGGTGATGCATCGAATGTACAGTAAAAAACAGACTCACAGTTGCCACTTCAATCTACTCCGCTAGCCACTCACTTCCTTCAATAAACAGAACAATTCTAGAAACTGAAATAGAGCTTTTATCAAAAATTCTACTTCACAGAAGACTTACTCCTCCATTGCACAAGAAAATCAACATACAAGTATTCATCTCCTAAAAATTATCAAGGTACAGATAAGACAGAAAAAATACAGGTTAAAATAACTTCAATTTCTTCTGTAATTTTGTCTCTTCAATCACTTACAAAAAGGTTGAACGCATTGTCAAGACATGTTAGTGCAAGATCAGAGTTTGGCATGCGTATGTTCATCGTCTTACATTTAATTCGATATACCAAATCACATGTGGCTTTTAACTCACTGTAAATGTATGCTGTTGCTTGGCAGCACCATAGCTTTCCTGCACAATTTTACCTGCAACCATCCTTGTTCCGATAGGAGGACCCATGGCACTTCGTGATGCTATATTATACCTGACCAGAAACAGATATAAATCAAGCAAAAACAATACAGTATTAGAGAAATTTCACTAGACTAATCGCAACATATGTATCCTACATATCACAATTAATGGTAATTTACAGCATAATCAAACAGGAGTGTCTTGTAGATCAAAGATGTTAGTCCAAAGACATACTTATCGTAAACATTCTGGTCAAACATGACAATGTCACCTCTGCATGCATCCCCTGCATAAAAGCAATGACATGTCTCAGGTATAAACTTGAAGGAAAGTGAAGAAAACTAAGCTAGAACAGTGCAAGCTGATGACACATGAAAGAACAAAATGACCAAAATCATTTATGAATGGTTTTGTGCATCATGGAAATTGATCGATAGAGCATCCATCACCCATTCTACTAAAAGTTATCCCTTATTCTTGTCTTATAGGCTGGTTATGCATTCAAGCATTAAAATCAATCAATCAATAATAAGTTAATGTGGTTTACCTTTACAGTCCAAAACAAAGCTAGATATGGGGTACTTTTTCTCCCCTCCGCCACTCAAAATCCTACATCAAGATAAACAAAAAATCAGAACGACAGACAAAAAGAAAAAAAAAATCAGTAGCTTCAAAGAAGATGCAAGATTACTCTTGATGCTCCTTTACGCGCTGGATGAGTGTGTCCTTTTTGCCGGTCAGTCTCAATTTATTCTTCCTCAAATAGACCTTACATTGCTCCACTTTGAGCCCCTCTAACTTCCCAGCTTCCATCACGTCACAAAGCAAGAAATCAAAATCCAATCTCAAAGAATCTAAACCCATGTAAGTTATCAGTATCTTGCCATCCATGCTCTAATATAAAACTAGTGTTTACTTGCGTGTATATGAGATTATTGACTGTATTACTAACCTTGTATGATCTTTTGAACTTCCTCATAACTTTTCTCATCTACTTCTGCCAATTTCGTCTCGTTTTCTCCTGGGTCTTTATCAAAGCTCAGGTCCAGATCCTTTGCAACGCTACACCAAAATATTCAACCAGACAACAACATTACAATGTTATTTTCTTAACAGCAAACAGTTCAGGATTCTCGAGATTTAATTACACTAACCGTGACTTTGATTTCTTCTTGATAGACAATCTTGAGAGATTGCTTCGAGTCTCTTCAATAATGCTGTAACTTGGGTCAGTATCAGAATCATAATCCGGGTCGGACCCTCCACTTTCAGTACTAGAAACTTCTTCTTGTTGTTCATCTTGGGGTTTTTTTTGTTTAGAGGTTACCATTGTTAAGTGCGCTGACTGCTTTGATTTGGGTTTTTGTTCTTTAAAATCAAAAAGGTTTATATAAGGGAAGCGTTGATGGAAACAAAAATAATGATATTTTTCAAAAATAATGTTTCCGTTGCTGCTAAGCGGGAATTAGGGTTGATATAAGGATTTTTAAATTACAATGATAAGCTATCGAGAATATATTTGACTTCCACTCTACTTTTATTTTTGGATGTATTTTAAAAATGTTTTTGATTTAAAAAATATTAAATTAATATTTTTTTTAATATTTTCTAAAAGTTTTGAAATGTTGATTTTAAAAATATTATATTTTAATATATTTAAAAAAAAATAGAACAAATACTATTTTAAAAAACATATGGCATAGCAACTTTCTTAACAATATATTAGAGACGGCAAGCGTCTACATTCGTCGCCCTTGTTTGGCTTCTTTCTGTGTCAACTCTTTGCTTTATCAATGTGGCTGCTACTTCAATGACCTCTCCTTTATGTGTCTTCCCGCCTCTTTATATGTCTCTGGCTTGTGAGAAAGATCAGCCTCTAAGGTTTCCTATGTCTGAATATCCAAAAACAATGAGCAGAAGGAACAGACCAGGGAAGCTGTGTCCAAATGCAGCATCGATATTGGTGGTGCTGACAAGCGTTCATGTAACTCAGTTTCATCATTCTATGGTTCTGGCATCCAAATATCAATGAGTTCTTTCCAATCTTTTGAGCCCTCTGAGGAGTTCCACAGTGTAAAGAGGTTGTCTTTGTCTCCAGCCATCTTGGGCGACCACGTTTTCTCACTTATTTGATAAAAAGCAGCACCAATGAATCAAAAGCAAAGGCGTAAGAATCTAGTACTTCGGTTAAAATTGAAAGCCTGTAGAGGTTAATAAAATTTCTTAGAAAGTATTGATTCTGCCATGCTTTTAGGATTCATTATTGCTATGGCTGTTCAAACTGAAAGCGGTCTGATCATGAAGAGAAGAAGGCCTACTAAAGAGCAACGGCGTGTTGTTGTTACTGGAGTGGGTGCTGTAACCTCAATTGGTCATGATTTAGATGTATTCTAAACCAATCTTCCCGACGGTGTTAGCGGGATAAGTAGAATTGAGTGCTTTCACTGTGCAGAATTTCTAACTGTATGTTTTCTTTGGCTCAAAAACTACTGCAAAAAGTGGTTGTATCAACTTTATAACTCCCAGTCTCAGTATTAGTTGTAACAGAAAATTGCTGGAAAAATCAAGTCTTTCTCACCATTTGGATGGGTCTCGCCGAAGCTTTCGAAGAGGGCAGATAAGTTTATGCTTTATATGCTTCATTTGGAGGTCTGAAGGTAAGTGAAGTTGCATCATCTTATAAATTCAAGACTCTTAGAAGGTTCAAAACAGCAAGCAGAGAGTAAAATGCATGGATTTGGTTAGCTTAAAAACAGTCGGATGAACTAGTGCCCTAGTGTAAAATTAATTGCTGTTGCAACATTCCAGAAATTTACCTTTGGCCAGTTTCAGGGATGGATGGGCCCTAACTACTCAGTATCCTCCTCTTGTTCATTTAGCAACGTTTGTATGCTTAATTCTGCAAATCATATCATCAGAGGTGAAACTGTATAAGCCTCTCACTTGTCCCATTGAGATAGTATTTACAATGCTGCTGCTAGATCCACTCTTGTTTCAGGAATGCATCTAATCTTTCTTTATTAAACATAATTTCTTGGTAGAAGTGCTCATGGTTATGTAAAAAAAATATTTAGTCATTATTTTTCTCCGACAGTCATCATCATCTTGGGATATTTGCAGGACTTGAAGCTTTGTGGCGGCTCCTGAGCACCCATTATTCCAAATTTGGTAAACATGTGTGTAAACTGCATTTTCAGTCAAAAGGTTCATTTGTTCTCAGTCAGAGTCTTAAGCCAAGTTGCCAGTTCTGTAATTGAGCAGGGTCTCATCTAAACTTCGAATAGCAAAAAGTTTCGAGTGGATGAACTGTAAGTGTGTGTTTCTTTCATTCTGATGGAGAGAAGATATTCAAGCACCTCAGAGGCAAAGTTTCAGTTACCTATATGAGGATATGAATTAAGGCTCCTATTTTTATTTCTGAAATCAGGAAAGGGTATTGCTCTCTGCATAGAACAGGTCTTAGATCGATCTGGTGTAGATAGAGAAGACGTAAATTACATAAGCGCTCATGCAACATCTACGCCAACTGGCGATCTAGCTGAATATCAAGCTCTAGTTCGTTGTTTCGGAAAAAATCCCGAGGTAAAATAATTCATTTTGTATTAAATCTTCATAATCCATCTTCAACATGATTAGTTTTCCTCCAAACTATCAGCTAAGAGTGAACTCTACCAAATCCATGATTGGTAACCTGCAAGGAGCTTCAGGTGCTGTAGAAGCTCCGGAAACAATTAAGGTAAGCAGCTCTACTTCTTCTTCCATGCATATGTCAGTCACGAATAAACTTTACATCAAAAAGGAGTTTCCATGTTTTATCGTTGATTCTGAACTATTTCATTTTCTTTTTTGTGGTTGGGAGTGCGTTTTCACTGAACGAACATAATTTATAACTGTTTGGTTAAAAGTTTAATATCTGATTTAAAAGTGGGTCTCACTAAAAAATGAGTTCCTGCCACATGTTATGTTAAAGTTAAAAATTGCTGTTTTTTATTATTTTATCCAATGTTCTACACCGCTTATCTTCTAATGTCAGATTAATTTAGGGGTGTTTAAAAAAACAGACCAACCAATTAAACTGAAAAAACCAAGAAAAAATTAACCGAAAAAACCAAATAAAAAATAAAAAAACCCACCTGGTCCGGTTCGGTTCCAGTTTTAAAAAGCTTAAACTGATTGAACCGGACCAAACCAAACCGATTTAAAAAAAAGATATAAAAAGCATCATCCCTAACCCTAAACCACTTTTCCCTTTAATTTCCAACCACCAACCCCCCCTCCCCCATCAACCTTCCCCTTTTTCCCTTTCCCTTCCCATAACCATAAATTACTTTTTCCTTTTCCAGCTTTAACTCCCCCTCAAGCCTTCCCTTCCCTTTTTCCTTTCCCTTTCCATTCCCAGAACCCTAAATTACTTTTTTTCTTTCCAGCCGCCACTCCCCCTCAAGCCTTCCCTTCCCTTTTCCCCATCCCCTTCCCCATCCCAGAACCCTAAAACACTTTTCTCCTTTCAGCCGCCACCCCCTCAAGCCTTCCCTTTTCTTTTCCCCTTCCCAGCCTTCCCTTTCTAGTTTCACAATCCAGATGCAAGGGAACCATTATTCAAGAAATCATGCCTTTGATAGTTATACAGTATAACTTATACTAGTTCCATCCTTGTGCTGGGCGGAGGCAAACTTTGAGATTCTCTACATACCTCAAAAGAGCCAAAGATCCAAGAAAATTTATGGTCAATCAGCTCTCTTCGGGATCTCCCTTTTCCTTTCCCCCCTTCTCAGCCTTCCCTTTCCCCTTCCCCTTCCCAGCTCCTATGTGGAAGACTTTGATTGCTGATTGTTTTTTTTTGTTGTTTTTCTTGAATTTGTAAGTGGTTCTGATTAATAACTAGTTGATATTTGATGTCAAATTTCCTCGATTTAGTTATGATGAAGAAGTTCAATGATGAAGATTGGTTCGTTTTAGGTTTACGTCGGTTTGAACCGCTCGCTATATTCATAAGGAATACTATTTTCCGGTTCGGTTGAATTTTTGTATTAAAACCGAACCGAACCAAACCGGACCGTGAACACCCCTAGATTAATTCACTCATCACTTCACTTTTATGTAATGTGAACAGCATATGCCCTCGCTATTCACATTACATAATAAAAAGTGTTACTTTGCCCTGGCTGTTCACATTACATAAAAGTGAGGTGAAAGGTGAATTAATTGACTCTGCACATAAAAATGTGCAAAAATTAACAGTAAAAAAATTTATTTTTTTTATTTTTAATTATATTTTATTCAAAAAATTAATGTTTAACAGTATTCAATGAAACTATATAAATTAAAAGAAAATCGCATGATAACATAATATTTATAAAATTTGATCATAATTTTTATTCTGTTTCTGATAATATTTTACCTGATTTTGTTACACGTTCAAAAAACAATGAAAACCGTAGTGATGGAACTGTAAATAGTTTAATGGAATAATAAAAATATTTTATATAAAGTATTATTTATTTCATGACCTAATAGCAGTAGTTAAATCTACAATATTTAAATTAAAAACCATCAATATTAATATATATATATATATTAATTATTTTGTAACCTCAATTTAAAAAGTATTCTTAACCAAATACATTAAATTATTTTTTATTCAACCTCAATTTTAACCAAACATATATAAATATCAAACCAACCTCAACCAAAAAAACCTCAACCAAAAATGTTTCTTACAAGGAAAAAACTATCATAATACCAAATACACTCTGATTAAAATAGGTGTAGTCTTTCCCAATTCTTTAATATTTTATTTATATTTTAAAATTTATTTTTGATATTAATAAATTAAAAAAATTTAAAAAAAAAATAATTTAAAAAAAAAACCAATTTTTTTTCAAAATTACTTTTAAAAAGCAGCAGCTACGCAATGACTTTGTGTTCCAACCAAGGCATTGAAGAATTTGCCAGGGTAAAAAGGAGAAGGGAAGATGACAAGAAAGGGAGGGATGGAAGAGATTACGTATCATAGCCGCAAAAGAAAATCCCTTGGAATTTCAGACTTTTCAGTTCTGGCAAGCTGGACAGATTGAGAAGCACAAGTCGAATGGACTTTCTCTCATGCTACATCTACTTCATGGCTCTTATTTATTTCATCTTTTTTTTTTACTATTCCCGGTTCCCCTACTCACTGGCCAAACAACGGCAAGGTTAGACTACTTTCCATCGTTAGCATTCACGCAATTCATCCTTTACTTCATTTTCTTTTCCACTCCTCAAATAAATACTCTGTTCTGTGATCCAGAAAAAGAGAGAGTTGGTTTCTTGGTGCCAATCCCATCTGCCCGAAGATTCCTTTTAATCATCCCTATGGCTGGAGGCTATTGCGTGGCGCCACTAATCGGTGCAAAAGGATTAGACGAACAGAAACCAGGGTTTATATAAATTAACAGGGCAACCACAAGAAATGTCACATTCTTTCCCCGGAGAAAGTCATGGGCTGCAAGTGAATCTCGCAGATTTACCTCTTTGTATCATGGGCTGCAGCACACGGAAATTTAAAGTTTACTCAGATACTCAATCATCAACAAGCCATAGAATCATCACGCGCTGTCCAAGCTGTCAAAAATATTAGCCAAATTCACCAAGTGGACTACGGCGTATCATGGCATATGGCACCTGAAAACTTCCAGCAAACTGTATGGTTATAATGCTTTACCATAATTTTGTGGTAAATAAACGAGAGGGGTGCACACATGAATCACGAAGGTGAATTATGAATTGCAGGCTGTATATCAATGTAATCTAGAGCATTATTGGACATTGATGAATTATAGATATTTATATAAGGCCTATATAGAGTGTTGAGAATTCGGAAAATCCTCATACTGTACCAATATATATTTGATCCTTGCCTAACTGTAACATCAGGGGTTTCTCTTTCACATTTCCATATGTAGTTTGGACGTACATAAAGAACCAGTCCTTTTAACTAATGCCTGCCATGAACAAAAACTAGAGTCCACTTTGAAACATGATGAAGCCTTCATGTGTGTCCAGTCTCCAATCTGAAGTTTGAACTTATATCACGAACACAGGCGAACTACAATGCAAGAGAAACCCAGGAAAACATGCAACATTTCTCAGAAACCACAAAAGGCCATTGGATCACCAGAGCTTTGTTTTAATCCAAAAGAGGAGGAAGACAACTCCTAGCACAATGGCAACAGGGGCCCACTTTCGAATTAAGGCCTGCACTCAAATATTGTAGAGCAGATCATAAGTATATTTCAAGTGTATTTACTACATAGGCTTATGGTTTCAGCATTTGTCGAGAACTTTAGCAATAGCCAATGCCAACATTTATCATAAAACATATACATAAATAAAGAAAATTTTCTTAAAACAAGCATGGAGAAATTTTTAAAATTCCAGCTAGAACTATGGTTAAGGCCAGCAGGAAACAATCCTGAAATCCATATTCTCTCTGAAAGAATTTGCCAAAAAAAAATTATATCTTAAAAAAGGAAACTACAAGCAGTGGTAAGCACAGTTCATAGTCTCATAGCAATTGTGGAGCAGCAATTAAATTTTAAGCATGTGAGCCACGTCAACTTATTCTTCTTTTTTATTTTCAGTCACAACCTGTAGTTTACCATGGGTAATGGCAAATGAAAAATATCAAGGGGGCTAGTCTAGTGAAACAAATATAAAACACTTGAATGCACAATAGATATTCCTCTGAAAGGACATAAGAATGATTCTTTGTTTAACAATAATATACCACATAGATCTCATGTCCAGAGGCCTTCAACAAGACTTAGCCCTAAAAACCTCCACAGGAACAAAGCCAGCAGGGAAAGAGCACATTGGATAAAAAGCATATAAATAGAGAGCAAGTTGCTAAAGTGTCGGTTGGATTAAAACTGTATGTTAACTATCAAATGGCACTAACCTGTCGATTCAAATCTCTTGCCTTGTCAGCATATACACGGGATTCTGATGTTAACCGGCTTGACATTTGACTGACCTCTGCATTGTCACCAGATATGCAAGAGAGAATTTTGTGAACATATGTAGAGGGAGAAGAAAGGTAAGAATGCAGCATCTTTTATCCAAGAAGAAGAAAGGAGTGATTAAAAACAAATGATGAAGCAAAAAATAGATGTGTAGTATGTCACTTGCATGCAAAAAACAAGGAACACGGGTAATTTGACCAAAATCAAGTAACATGCAAGAAACATGATTTAGTTCAGCTTAATTTATTAGTAGGAAAAAAAACACCTCTTTTAAAGGGATGAATATGATTCTCCATGGGAGTTCATAAATTCAGTGTTATATATTTGCAGAATAATGGCAGCCCTGGAAAATATGGTTAGTGTACCATTTCTATGTGGAGATACATGACCAAGGAGAATAGGTGACGGGGACTGCCCTAAATCAATAAGTTACTAGTGCTTGTCAGCTTCATAATAATCAAAAGACCAACTTCATTGACCGAGGAAAAAGCATACATCTCTCCTAGCATATATAACTCATGCTTGCTAAAAGCAACAATGACTTGTTAGCATATCCGAGTTGATCATACTTAAATAACAATCACTTAATCTAATCAATACTACAACATCTAAACATATATTAAAACCTATATTTCAAGTACAGACATAGATCACGTTTAACTTGCACCATAATCATAAAAAAAATCAATCGATCATTCTTTGTAAACTCTTGCAATAAAAGAAAATAAACATGATAGAGAACATAAGTATTTGTTAGAACTAAAATTGGATATCTTACGGTCCAGCTTTTCACCAACACCCAGAACTTCCTGCACATTGCGAGTCATTATTTGGTGGACTTCATACAGCTCATCATTCAACTTAGCAATATTCCGTTGGGTGCGGGTGTCCTGGTACAATTTTTTTGTTTTCTGTATAAAAGTATCTTAAGAACATAAACAGGAAAAACAAAATCAAGCCTAGAAGAAGTTCCAAAGAGAATGTAAGAGAACATCAAGTATCTATAAGAACAATTCTAATTCATTCAGGATAAAATAAATTTAAAAAAAAAAAAAAAAAAACCTACCAAATTTAATGAAGGCATATGGTCTAGCAGCAGTTTCAATTTGAGGCCCATTGACACGCTCAAATTCATTCTTAAGGTCTTCTAGGTATTGAAAGGCAAGCTTCTTAGGATAAGAACGGTCGCACATAGTGAGGTAACAAATACGTCCTTCAATAATATAACTACAATCTCAAGTGAAGGAAAACATCTAGTATGGTTGACTTTAAGAGAGAATAATAAGACAACAGAAATTATGGAATGAAATTTACAAAATAAAATAAATAAATAAATAAATGTCACAGTTTGAAATTCAAAAAGAGGAATTGACAATGTGAATTGATATTACCAAGTAGCATCACATGAGCATAAATTAGGTAATTAGGGAAACATAAATAAAATGCACAAGCAAGCTCATCGCACATATTAAAGTTAATTTTCACTTTAATTAAAACAGATGGGCCAAATGACCCCATAAAGTTCAATGAAAACCACCAACAAACAGGAAAACAGATACAGTTATGCAGGTGCAGCTGCTTTCACAACCAGAAAAATACACTTACGCGGATGTACAATCAGTAAGAAAAACACCTTTTTCTATGAGTTCTCTGCAGTGCCATTAAACTGTTAACAAATATCCAGCAACATATAAAACTTATGAGAATAACTAATAAGGGTTTGCTTGATTCTGAATCTGCAGTAGGTGCAGGATCTTTAAAGTGTTGGAGGGAGATAATCTAAAAATAGAAATGTTAAAGACAAGTGTAGACATGGCAAGCAAGTCTAACTAAATGTTTAAGGAGCAGTGTACATGAGTGTCAGGCTATCAAGAACAAGCTTCCAAAGGTTATGAAATGATCAGATCCGGAAAAAAAAAATGCAGGATACTGGAAAATATAAGGGCCAGTTTCAATTGACATCCTCGAAGCATCATTGTGGCCAGATGCAAGGTTCTTGAAAAGTGCCTTGACCTGCTGTTTGTACATTTCAGCATCTTTCACATCACGACCATCATCCAGTCCCTCTGCTAGCGGAAGACCATCCGTAACACGAGCAATCATTGTCAGCTTCACCATCTTTACTTACCTTTTTACTTCCTCAGATATGCAAAGTAACTGCATTACGTTAAGAATAGAAAACCCAGATCCATGAGAGGCCAAAGCAGCAAATTTGTTCAAAATTCAGTCTACAAAACCAATGTTTAATTAACAAAATCGAGAAAAAAAACATTCCTCAAGCTAAATTTGGCATCAAAGCATCAGGATGTAATTTATCAGAAATCTAAGAATGGAATCGTACCCACTAAATTTGTTAAACAAAAAACAAAACCAATCATTCAGTTTCTGTAATTGTCTACTGATTAACAAAATAAAAACAATTGAAAAGCCATTATTAGAAAAGAAATCATAACAGAAACAAAACCTCCAATCTTTCTTTTATAATTCATCAACATAAAGTAAACAAGATCCCTGCTATCCATCGTCACGAATCAAACAAAAAACCCAATTAAGACCCCATTAAACAATGCAATCACAAGATTATAGAACCAATAAAAAAAAAACCATCATTCAATAATCAACTAAACATGCAAAAAAAAAAAAGAAGAAGAAAAGAAAGAATTACCTGATTATATTGCAAGTGAATATTTGGTTTTGGACTAAGGGATTTGAGGAAGAAGAGATACGATGGTAGTAAAAATCTATGTGTAATAAAATTGAAAGAAAAAAAAACCGCACACCAAAATAACGGAGATCTTAAGGTAAGCTGCAATTCCTATCTATTTGTGTGCTGCCTGTCTGTCTGCAACAAGTAATTTCAAAACACGAAGTAAATAAGATATGCTCTTTATACTTTTAGACTTGACCCACTCTAATGTTATTGGGCTTATGTTTTATTCAAAGTTTTTAAATCCGGCCCGGGTGCCGGGTTTTGACCGGGTCATCAGGTTTTGACCGGGTCAGACGGGTTGGCCGGGTCAATTTCTATTTTAAAAAAAATTTAAAACAGCGTCGTTTTAGAAAAAAAAACAAAAAACAAAAGTCAACCGGGTTTTTTACAGGGTTTTGCCGGGTCAACCGGGTCACACTGAGTCATAGCTTATGCTATTTTTTCATCAACCCGGTCCGGTCCCAACCCCGGGTCTGTCTGCAACATTAATATATTTTTTTATTGTAGTAAATTAGAGATTTTTACCATATAAATTTAATTTTATATTATTTTTAGAGATTGAATTATATTTTAAATTCAATTCTTAACACTTAATTTTTTTTCCAAACATTAGATTTTATTAAAATCTTTTAATTAAATTCAATTTAAAAGGTTTCTTATTAAAAAATATATATAAAATAAATAAATTTTTATACTTTCAAAATAAAAAATAAATATACAAGATATATATTCCAAGACATTACCTTATATATAAACTAAGTTATTTTTCGGAGTAGTTTTAAACAACCCATCAAACATCATAATTAAGATTTATTTATACATTCATAATTAATTAAATTAGATTTTGTTATGTCTCCATATGATTTTATTATATATATATATATATATATATATATATATATATATATAAAGACACACACACACTCACTTATAGTTAAATATTTTTTAATGAGAAGAGATTTTTTCTTTGCCCTACGTCGAAAGTTTTTGCCTCACCACCCTAAGGAAACCTTGTGTTTGCCTCGTGGGATAAAATTGATATAATGATTTTTTTCCAAACTATCATATTCATTTTCCTAATTTTGGAAATATCATTCACTCTTTTAGTATTTTTATGTTTTTCATATATTATATTTATGAAACCAAATGAATAAATATGATAGAATATTTATTTTTATAAATAAAATAAAATAATTTGTGATGAAGATAAAATGTCATTCCCTCTCTTAATGTCAGGTAATTGTGCAAGAAGAAAATCTTAAGAAAAGGTATTGGCTTTGGTTGAGCTTTGTATGGTATAGGCAACTCCCATGACTTAATCCTTAAGTGTGAATAACTTGTGAGGTTTTGTCATCACATCTGCAATAACTTGGTTTTGATTGTTTTGATTGTTGCAATGCATCATATCCACGGTTCCTGTCTTTGTAAGCTCACAAAGAAAATAAAAACAAATATTTATATGCTTGTTGCATCCATATATTACTGGATTCTTCACAAGTTTAATGGCTAAGCTATTATCATAGTAAGCAATTGTAGGTATATTTTTTTTTTTACCAAGCATTTTCATAATCCTTTTCAACCATACTACCTGACATGTATAAAAGACTGTAACAATGAAGTTTGCCTCTGTGGTAAATATAGTTACAATCAGCTGCTTCTTTAATGATCATGATACTGCCCATGAATTTAATAAGAAAACATAACCTGAAATGCTTTTTTTTTTTGTCATCTTGGTCTCCTATATAATCACTGTTCGTGTAAACTAATAAGTCTCTATTTTTTTTATTTTCGTAGAACACCCCAAAATTGATTGTTCCTCTTAGATACCTTAGGACTCTCTTTGTTGCCTGTATATGAAGCTCAATATGACTACTCATATACCTGCTAATAAGACTTACCATAAACATCAAGTATAGTCGAGTAGTAGTCAAGTACATGAGACTTCATACAACCTGTTTGTACAAAGTGTTGTCCACTTTAACTCTGTCTTCATCTCTTAACAGTTTGCAACCCGAGACAATGGGATTAAGAACCGAATTGCTTTTACTCATTCCAAATCTCTCCAGGACCTCCAAAGCATATTTTCTTTGGCTAATGAATATCCCATAAGATCTTTGCATAATTTTTATACCAAGAAAATATCTCATCTTTTCAATATCAGTCATGTCAAACTCAAACATCATTTAAATCTTACATTTAGCAAACATAGATTCATCATTTTCTATTAAAAATGAGATCATTAACATACATACTCACAATTAGAATTTTACCGTCATTTACTGTCTTTATGAATAAGGTGTGTTCATAAAGACATTTTTCAAAGCCTTCCTTCATGAAATAAGCATCTATACAACTATACCAAGCTCGTGAAGCTTGCTTAAATTCGTATAAAGACTTTTAAGCCTATTAACCTATAGTTCCTTAACCTTATGCACATAAACTTGAGGCTACTTGTAAGACCCATGTTTTGGCCCAACAACCGAGCTAAAAGTTCAGCCCAAAACCCGACCTAACTAACATAAGTATTTAAAGAAAGGTTACTAGGGAATTTTTTTTTCTCTTTTTTCATCTTTTCTTCTCTCCACTATAACTTTCTCCTATATATACCAAGGATTTTAGTTTTAGCTCAAGTTTTAAGTCAAAAAAGGTTAAAGAAATAAATAAGTGATTCCATCTCTTATTATTTTTTATTAGAAAATTGATTATGAAAAGACTTAAGAAGTGTTTAGGATTTTGCTTTGAATTGATGATTGGATTATTTAAGGAATTTAATTGAAGCATTAGGGTGTTAGTTGGCATAAAATGATCTGATTTGATGTTTGAAATCATGGGTTGTTAAAGATCATATTGTGTTTTTGTGTAATCTGTAGTTTGGAAGACTAGCGATCAACTAGTCGACCAGTTGATTGAACTGGCCGACTGGTTAATTGTTTGTTGTCAATCAACTAGTTATTTTAAATCAACCGACCGGTTGGTTATTTATTGTCGGTCATTCATAGTCTAAACCGACCAACCAGTTAGTCATTATGGTCGACCGATTGACCCAACAATAGAGTTTTATCGGGTTTGTTATGTTCGATCAGTTTGAGTTATGTTTAGGATCAATTGAGTGAAATAGTTCAACCTTATATTTATGTTTTGGTCTCTAAGTTTAGAGTTTTTAATCTTTTTATGATACTTTGCTTTGAGTTGTTTTTTAGTGTTTTCTGTATCTGTTATAGGTTCTGCTGATATTCCTCCTAACGATCTTCAACAACCTCCAGTTCTGTATTCGTTTGTTTTTTTTGCTTTCATTTTTCGAGTGGATGAGATAATTTTTAATATGCATGTAATATAAATAATATATGTATGTTGATTATATGAAGAGTACATCTAGTTAATTTCTTGAATATTTACTATATGTTGCTTTATTTTTCGAGTACTCATCCATTCTTGAACTTACACCTGTATTCTGTTGAACTAAATTCTATTTGATATGATATACATTGTTTTGATAATTATGTGAATGTCTATTATGTCTTAATATCGATATATTTGTCATTAACTCCTTGCTAACGGAGAGTTATTAGTTTATATGCACATAGTATTTTGTATACCTAGTTAGTGAGAGAGATGCCGACCTATGGTGACAGGTCCTCTCACAGTGATCACCTTCGAATGTCATCTAATATTTGACATGTATTCCACTACCTTATGTTAATATGCTTATTATGTATATTTATATTAAGATATATCGATTTACAAACTATTAATATCTAAGATGTATGTTAAATGTTATTATCTCACTGAGTTGATTGAACTCACCCCTTATTTTTAATATTATTTTAGGTTCTTAGTTTTTGTTAGCATATGGACTTTGTTGAGTGTTCCAACTTTTTTAGTTTTGGTCGGTATATTTTACTTGTTTCGCGAGGCTTTTTTTTAAGTTTTTTTTATTTGATGTCTTAGATGCTCTACTATTACATTGTTTTATTTAACGTTTGGATTTTATTTAATGTAATAAGTATTATGAACTCTTATTTTGTTTTATTCTGATGATGAAATATTTTGAAAGTTTATGAAACATTGTGGATTTTATATAATTTATTTTATGATATGTATGTTCAAAAGCATAGCGTAGATATGATGTCCTTATGACACTGCTCAACAAACACTTCTTCATTTAACTCTTTTTGCAGAAATGCTAATTTCACGTCCAGCTGGTAAATTGTCTATTGTTTTTTAACTGCAAGTGTTATTATTAGATGGATCGAATCCAACTATGCCATAAGTGCAAATACCTTTGTAAAATCTAACCTATGTTACTGAGAATAGCCTTTTGTGATGAGTCTTGTCTTTTACTTGTCTACTTCTTTATTTTCATGAAGTTTTGTTTTGTATAACTATATATATATAGCTATATACTATCAAGGTCTAAGCCAATACTAGGTATTTATGAATGGAATTTCTTGTATATTTATACTCATTTTCATATATTATCATTAATTTTGAATATCCATTAATTAAATACTATTTATTATTCAATATCAAATAAAATTGCTCATAACATTTGCTTTTTTTTTCACTTTACCTCCTTGTTTTAAAAAATCACAATTTATATTATAGGTCAACACATTTTCTTAAAATTAATGAAAAGATTAAACTACCATCACTCTTATTCTCTCTTTTTCCCATTCTCTAATCTCTCATTGATCTACCACCATTAAAAAGCCTTCACATCTCCAACCATCCTCACCAATGAGAAGCAAACAAATTTGATAGAGATTTTTTTTATTGTAAATAAAGATGATAACAAGAAGCAATTAATACTATAAAGTTCTCAAATAAAGACAAGAACAAAAAAATAGATGGCAGAAGAAGAGGGATAATGATGTCAACTCTTTATACGGCTAGGATTTTTCAACTAATGAGAGAACTAGGGCATAAATCTGATGGAGAAATAATTTAGTGGTTGTTGCAACAAGCATAACTATTGATTATTATTGCAACTGATAAAGGGACTATTCCTGCCCTATGATACTAGGATTGCATGAAAGAATGGTAGGATTAGGATCCAATGTTATTGGGTCCAAAGATAGAACTATCTGGACTATGATGAATATTAAGAGCCCATTTATTTTTGTGTTTCAAAATGTTTTTTTTTAAATTAAAAATTGATTATTTCTTTCTTTACTTTAAATTAATGTTTTTGGTGTTTTCAGATCTTTTTGATGTGCTGATGTCAAAAATATTTTTTAAAAAATAAAAAAATATATTATTTTAATGTATTTCTAAGAAAAAATACACCTTAAAAAGCAGCTGTTATCACACTTTTAAACACCCATAATTCAAGAAGATCTAATGTGGCAAGTGGGATTTGGCTTGGCAGAATTGGATCAAAGTCTGTTCCTAATTCTGGTCGGTCAACATTAAATTTTGGGAATGAAAACTCTAATATTCTATCAAATTATGGGTTCAATGGGAATAAGTTTTCCAATATTTACATGGGCTTAATGAGTTTTTACTCCATGTTTAGTAGCTCTAACCATCAATTTCCAAGCTCGGAACTTGGACTATCTAGCAGCTAGTGCAGGGTCGTGGTGTCTTAAATTTGATGAATCAAGGCTGTTGACAGAGAGGTGTTCAAGATTGAGAAGAAAGCGTGGCAGTTGCTTTGAGGCTCCATTGTGAGTTACTGTGGAAATCTAATGGGTTTTTTTTTTGTTTTTTTTTTTTTTGGGATATTGGGTTCAATTCAATTGGTTGAATTTCCATAAAATAATTTTGGAGTTGGGTTCAAGATTTAGAAAAGGGAGGAGAAAATGTTGAATGTGAAGGTTTTTTTTTATGATAAAGTTGTAATATTTAATATAATTATTTAACTATTATATAAAAAATAATGTCAGATATTTTTTATTAATTGTTTTTAGAATGTTAAGTTTTATTGCATGAATAAAATTTAAGATGTAAATTATAATTTTTTTTAAATGAAATAAAATAAAATAAAAAAATAATTAAATTATAAGGTTAAGTGTAATTTTCTCCGATAATAAATAAAAATAAGAAGAAGAAAGGTATTCTCTTATTCTCCTATTCAATTATCATTTGTAAATTTAACACATTATTTCAACACAATAAAAGCATGTTTTATTTAAAAATTTATTAAAATAATATATATTTTTTTATTTTCGATATTTGTATGTTAAAATAATTTAAAAATATAAAAATTAAATTAAAAAGAAATTAAATTTTATAAAATTACTTTTCAACCGAAAGAGAAACTGCTATGAAAGTAAAGCGTAGAAATCGATAAGACTGAAGTATTCGTAGTGATTTCATCATCAATAAAACCTTAAAAACAGTATACCAAAAGAAAGACTCATAACTGCAGACTCTTTGACTTCCTTCACTTTCTTTTTCTATCTATTTATTTATATATTCCTTTCACCTGCTTTGTAAGTAAGCTAACGGTCTCTGCAAATTACAACATCGATCCCTCCAATCACTGATTTATTATCATAAAGAAGCTCGATTTATTTCCCGCCAAACTGAATCCAACCATGAATCGTGATCCTGGTCGAGGTCGAGGACGAGGACGAGATCTAGGTCGAGGTCGAGGACGAGATCGAGGTCGAGGTCAATGGCGCAGTCCCGGAGGAGGCGAGCATTGGGTTGCCAAGGGGAGATCTTCGGATCCTTCTTTCCACAGTACCTACTCTGTAACTTCATCGTCCCTCTTCTTTTATTTCATTCCTGGTGTTTTTCTTTTATTGATTGATGGATGTTGGAATCTTCAAGTTTTGTGATTCGTGGGCTTTTTATATTATAGCAATATTTTTCTTGTTTGGTGTAAATTGATTGTGATAATCATCATGGATACATCATTTTAAATTAATTTAAACTTATTTTATCTATTTTTTGCATGCATATTATTTAATTTGTTTTTTAGGACCCATTTTGGTGGGTTTATTTCTTTCCTTTTATTTTTTGATAATTAATCCTGATAGTTATTGCATATTTTGTTTATTTTATTAATAAATGGGTATGGGGAGTTTAGCATTGATGGGAAAGTTTGCTAATGCAATGTAATTTGGAAACGGCGTAGGTTGGAGCAGATGAGTCTTCTTCTGATGAGAAACCTTTTAGCAACAGAGGAAGAAACTCGCAGCGGAATTCACGAGGGTGGTTTCCAAGTCATCCCAACAGTGCGGGTAACAATTTTTGCCAGAAGGAACCATTAGAAAATAAGTCATTAGAAGATAGCATGTCCAGTACGGGAAGGATCCTGCACGACCAAAGTGCTCCCAGTTGCAGCAGTATTGGGTCAAATCAGTCAGATTGTTCTGTGGCTTCAAATTCAGTTAACAAGGGCGATTCTGCATTGATGCCAGCTATTTCAGGTTCTGGGGATATGAAGTCTGATATTGTTAGCGCTCCCTTGGAAAAGGGAGCAAAGGATGGTGCAATGCACCCTGATTTCTCTCTCAAATTGAATATTACTGTCCCATTGCAAAATCAGAATGAGTCTCACCTGTCATTTCAAGCTGGTGCTAATGACCAGCTTTCACAAGAAAAGGATCCCAATATTGTGGTATCTGCTGGGGATTCAGGGTATTCAGAGCAACAGGCAGTGGTTGAGCCTTTTGATATTTGCCTGCCCAAGACTGGAACTACTCTTAAGCTAAAACCTTCTTTGCTTGTGAAGAATAGAGAAAAGAGGAATGATGTCAGGCGAGCTGCAGATGGGGTGAATGGACAGATACTAAGATCTGGGATGGTTTTACTAAAGAATTACTTATCCCTGCATGATCAGGTGCTGCTTGCTTTATGCTCATTCTTTTCCCTTATCGAGTTAATTGTCTTTGCCTCTTTAAAAGTTACATGTGCTCCTCTTGGCTTTCATTCATTGATGCAGAATATTATTGAGTTCATATTACATACAGTGAGCTCGACCTAAATCTACAGGACTATGAAATATAGTAAGATAATTGGTAATTAATAAACCTTACTAAAAAAATGGCTTCTGGTGTCTTAACAACTAGTCTATTGATGAATTGTATGTATTATGAGTCTGAGAGAAATTAACGGTGCAGTTTGTGAACTTCCATTTTCATTGATTTATTATTTACCTTATGATTTAACAGATATTAATTTATTGTTTGCTTTGACTTGTTACTAGATAAAAATAATAAAGCTATGCCGAGATATTGGTCTGGGTCCTGGAGGTTTCTACCAACCAGTTTACCGTGATGGTGGAAGAATGCATTTGAAAATGATGTCCCTTGGTAGAAGTTGGGACCCTGATAGAGGTAAGTATGTAGAACATCGGCCAGTTGATGGTGCTAAGGCACCCATTTTTCCTAGTGACTTCCATCCGCTGGTTGAGAGAGCAATCAAAGATTCCCGTGCTCTTATAGAAATAAATTGTAAATCTACAGCTGCTGAAGACATTCTACCATCATTGTCACCTAACATCTGTGTGGTAAACTTTTACTCAGAAAGTGGGCGGCTTGGTCTTCATCAGGTTTGCAGTGTCAACTTTCTTATACTAGTTGCAGTTTTCTCGTACACCTTTTATGTTGCCTTGTGCATTGTTCTGTATTAAAAAAATGATTTTGCATTTAAGGAGGTTTAATAAAGATCCCTTCGGCTTTTCCTGACCGCCTCTTAGTACGCTTAGAATACGTTGTCTCCATGCAGGATAAAGATGAAAGTCCAGAGAGTCTGCGCACAGGATTACCTGTGGTTTCCTTTTCCATAGGAGATATAGGAGAATTCCTATATGGTGATCAGAGGGATGTTGAGAAGGCAGAAAAGGTTAAGTTGGAATCCGGGGATGTACTGATCTTTGGCGGGATGTCTCGACATATTTTTCATGGTGTAAGTTCTGTTCAACCAAAGACTGCCCCGGCGGCCCTGCTTGATGAAACAAATCTCCGTCCAGGTCGTCTAAATCTCACTTTCCGTGAGTATTGAAGACCATAAATATACTATGAGTTGAGTTGTTTCTAGTGATTGTACACATGACAGTTGTGTTGTGTCCCACCGCTTAGTTTTGTTGCGAAGCCATCAATACTCGTGGATACAATCTAAAAAACAACCTTTTTGTAATCTTCTGGCTAGGGCATACGAAAGCATCCCATACGTGTGGAGATATAATTGGGCTGTTTGTAAGCTCTTAACTACAATGTTATTTAAAATTTAATACGCTATTGGTTTTTGTTTAGTTTTATCTGATCTCTTACGAGGCCACGATTTTTCAGCTTATTTTGTGAATTTTGGGGAGTATTATGCAGAACCAGGTGCTCCTTTAAAATACTGATGATTTGTTCTGAGAAAGCACTTAAATTTTTATTCTGCTATGAAAAATAATCCATACAAGAAAATGATGGGTAGATTGATATGGTCTCCATTAACCCAAATTCTTAAAAACGTGACTGGACAGCGTACAGTAACATCCAATAATAGGTTGCCCTTTATAAAAATAAGATAGGAAGGAACTCGCACACAGAAGCATGGGCACACAAGGAGGATGAACTTGCTAGGATGATCATCCTTCAAAGCCTTTTAGGCAAGAGGGTTCTCTTATAGATTAATTAGATCTCCTACTAGGCGATGGTGGGTGGGCTGCCATGCCATGGGGAAGGCCACTTTCAGTTGACATCTGGTAGACCTTCATATTTCCTGACATGGCTAGTGCTCTTGTGATTCGCCACTTCAAATGGGCTACATCTTTTGGCAGCCAAACTTCCAACAGTCGCTCGATTGTTTGGTTAAGAATACCTTTAAGATTTGCTTAAATATAAATGCTTATGTAACAAGGAAAGCCACAGGATCAACTACCTTCTCACCAACATATTGTCAAGCTCATTAATTTGTTGGATCTAAGTAAGCTTTTTGGCTTCCAACAGCTTCCATGATGATCACTCAAATTGCAATTTACCACGTATATAATCCCATGTAATTTCTATCATGTATAACCCATTATTTACAATGTTCCCATTTACAAACCCAATCTGCTAGTTCATATCATCCTAATTGTGAAGCATTTAGCCGTGTGTGATCAGAAAGTTGACCTCTTGGAATCGGAACATCGGGAGAGCTGGAGAGGGTGAGCCATGCTGGAGAAGCAGGGCACATGCTAAATCTATCAGCTTGAAAGTCTGATAGTTTTGCATGTGCTCTAACTCTCCAGCTTGGACCCTCCCTCTTATGACTGCAAGGGTTCAGAAAGTAGAGCAGGATTTAGCTCTGTCATAAAGGTAAAAATCCAAACTAATTTTCGGGGAACTTACTTGACTATCAACATCACCTGCATTACGTGTTTCTTGCCTCGTCATTGCAGCGTATCTTTGTCAATAAAGGTAGAGAATCAATCAAGAAAGCTTTAGTATATTTCAGTCTCATATCAAAGTTTACCTTCATCGGTCTTATTATGTATAAAGATTATTACATTATATATAACTTGCATAATAAATACTTCAGGTGAAATTCATATAACATGGTTCGGCACAAATGATCTTTGCTTGATAATCAACATTACCTAGATATATAAGTTATTTTGTTTACAAGAGAGGAGATGTAAAATTCTAAATCCAACAATCCCCCCCTTTTTTTTCTGAATCAACCACGATTAGATCGATTCTCTAGAGCTGATGCAGCTGAATCCACATGAGCAAGCAGACAAGCATAAATCTTTTGCTTCAACCGATCAACAGTCTCGACTAATTCATTATTGTCTTCAGAGCTCAATTTGCTTCTTAGTATATCTAACCACTCATTAGCATGCTTAAGCTGTGACAATGCAACAGCAATATGGTTGTTCTCCGGTTCCATTCGTTGTGTGGCGAAGTCCTTACCTTTCTTCTCCTGGGCTGCAACATGAAACCCAGCATCCAATGCTCCCTCCAAGAATCTCAAAAACCAAGCCCTTGTTTCATTCAAAAGAGTCTGTTGGAGTTCTTTGATCTCTTTTTTACCGTCTCCTCTAGCCCACTCCTGCTTCTCAGTTGCACTTAACTCCATTGAAGGCTTTGGAGATTTCAATGTAGCTTTGGCCTTACTTAGACTAGTCTTTTTGCTTTTTTTTTGGGTCTCTGGAGAAGAAAAGTGAGTAAATGACTGAAGCGATTTATCCTTCAATGGGGCTGTTACATTTGGTTGGTCGATGAGTTGTTGGAGTGTAAAGAACTTGGTGAGAGTGAGGTGGGGGTTCTCTGGTGAGGCAGAGGCGCAGAGCTCAGCAAACATACTGAAAGAAAAAGGATGAAAGTTAGAGGGATATAGAGAAACGGCTTGTATTATCTTGAATCAAACTATGTTTTGGCCTTGTTATTTATGTACGTACTTGATGCACTTGATTAGAGATGCAGCAGTGGATGCCTCCTTTTGAGCCTCAGCTGCAACCAAGGTAGCTAAATATCTCCTTCGAAGCATTCCCTTAGAACACAATAAACAATGAGAAAAGAGAGCTGCATTATAATGCTGAGATTGATGAAAAAGTTTTCATAGTTTTCTTGTATATCTGGTGCTTCAATTAGTCGGTTAAAGACTCGTTCTTGAAGGCAATGTCATTTATTTGGATCAATAAGATAAAAAAAACCTTCCATGTGGTTAGCATAATGCACAAGAATGAAAATTTTTTTCTCGAGACCTACCATCCTAAAGCTTCCTCAACGTAAAAAGGGTGAAAGTGAGGAAAACAGGAAAAACTTACCTTTCCAGGCTTCATGAGGTTTGAAGGCAAAGAGGTCCATGATGTTGCCTCAGGAAAAGGGATTTTATTGTTATTACTTGACAAAGAATTGAAGTTTGTATCGTCTTGTTTATTTGATAACCGTTTTGCAGAAGTTCTCTTGGAAGACGCTGGAAATTCTTTGTTGCTGGATGCGGCGACGTCTGGCTTTGATGAAAGCGCATCAGGTTGATTTTGGCAAGGAGTGGCCGGGCGTGCCTGCAATGCTTACACAAATAACTGTTACATAATGTACACTGTACATTTCATGCAGCAGAGTGCATGCACCAAACGAAACATGTCATTGTGAGGATTAAGGAACCTTATTTTCTTAATTGTATCAATCAAAATAGGACACTGGATATCTTAGAAATGTTCATAAAGTAATTTCTCTACCATTTTTTTATGCTGCACAAGAAAATTGATGCATCACAGACAGTTCATTGGAAGAACATCATGTGCTTCTAGTGCATTTTTATAATTTCCACCTTATAGTCTTTCCGCCTGTAATTTACTTGAAACCTAAACCAGTAAAGGAAAAAAGAGGCAGAATATAAAGAAAAGCAACTATTATAACAAGTTATTTATGTCTCTGCAGAACCAAAATGGAAAATCGTACCTGACCTTTATTTTCTTGCTGCTTGCCATTCATTAATCCAACCTTCTTACCTGGTCCACTATTATCACTCTCATTGCTCTTCCCAATTCCACTTGAATCCACTTCACCAACTTTAAGACTTCCTGTCAAAACACCCTGCATATACCTAGATGCAACTCCAGCCTTTTCCTCTTTGATAACAATTTTCTGCCTTGCATTCTCCCCTTTCACTTCTGATAACTCCCTCGGTTTTGAACTATTAACTCCATCATTAACTGGCACTGGACCCTCAGATGGAACCAACATTTGCATCAGATCTTTCGGATTCCCAATGAAAGGATTTCTCCCTGCCACTGGTCTAACACCACTTAAAGTCGGAACTGGGGTCCCAGCTTCCACTCTATCAACATAGAAAAACTGCCCAAGTTGTAACTTGTTATTCAAAATTAGCTCATTGTCTTCCTTCGACAATGAGACATAGGTAGAATGTGAGGAATCGGATACTTTTATGAAGAAACCTTGATTAGGCCATAGTTCTGAGCCTGACAGAGCTGGCACAATGCTGATAACTTGCAGGAGAACAGACCGATATTCTCCTCGAACCCTTACATTCGAGTTTATACTCCGAAGAAGCTTAAGCAGTACTCCTGGTGTAAGAGATGCCATACCTTTTCCTTCTCTATTTCAGACTATGGACCTCTACCAATTACTTTTCTTCATCCAAATTTGTAAAGCTGAATAATGCGCCAAATTTTGGTGTCAGATCAACAGTACTACTAAGTACTAACAGTGTTTTATGCTGAAGAACTAAAGCATAATTTTCAGGTACCATATATGGTTTTAAGAATCTATCCGTTCTCCCTCTTTTTTTTGTTCTGTAAGCCCTTTCAGTTTCAGGTAACCTACGGAGATGTGAATAAGCCCATGCCCTGATGCCTTTACACCAGGTAAACTCAGGTTTCTTCGGCTAGCATTTAATTCATACCTGTGACATGCGCCTATAGTCAGCGTGCATCACAGGCTGAAATCTTTTCACTAGCCTAAACCCGTAGGCTAATTCAACCCTTTTTGTTTGCAATATTTTTCAGCTCCTAGCAGTATATATGTAGCTATTAATCTCTAAACAATTATATCTTATGCAATACTACAACATGAACATCCTTGAACCATTTAGACTTCATAAAAATGAATTTACTGGAATAAGCTACAGAAGTTTCTTCAAATTTCTAATAGATAATAGCAAAATGAATCCAAAAGTATGGCTTGTGAGTAACTTTGACATAGAACAGAAGTTTCTGGAAAAAAAAATAGAAAAAAAAGGAGCTAAATCATAGATGACATCAATGAATCCAAACCAATCTGGAGCATATCCATAGGTAAATATATCATTTCACACAAGATTGATAGAAACAAAAGGATAATACCTGAGATGATCAAGTGGGTTCTACTTTAAAGAGATGGAGGTTTCTTGCATATAGAAATGATCACAAGACGCCTCCAATCCAAGGAAACCAATTTGTTTTGATAGTAGAAACCATTGGCAAACCTCAAAACCTCCATAGCTTTGCATGCAAGACAAGTAACTATCAATCTCTCTTGGCTTGGAAGCCAAGTGACGTGTTCATAACTGATGAGAAGTTAGTGCCCCTATTTTGATACGAAATGACAATTTGTAACCTCATATGAGAGTACTGTGCTGCAAGCATTGTTGATGCATTTAGTGGGTATTTTGGTCCATAGGTTGTTTGTCTGAAATGTGGTAGCATTTCCCTTTTGAGATTAGAGGGTATGGAGTTTTTAAGGAAGGTGGGAATATCTTGATGTTCTATCCTTGCATGCCATAAATCACTCTATTTTTGACCAAAACCACTCTCTCTTTCGATAACCATACGAGTGCTGTCAGCTGTGATGATTAAGTAAATTTTACTCTATTTTTTTCATCATTTTCAGTCCACTGAATCCTCAATTATTACTTCCAGTGTAAGAATTCTTTTTTATGATTTGATTTACTTGACAAAGCCCCAAAAGTCTAGGAGTTGGGTTTGCCTCAAAACCTAGTGTGACTAGAAAAAAAAAAATTATGAGAAACCGTGGGATTCCAATCTCAACACTTCTCTAAAATTTGCAAGTGAAGTAGTGATACATAAATTATTTAACAACATTGAGTACTAACAAATAATTTTATAATTTGAAAGAAATAATCATTTAAGCATTCATATATTGCGATGCCACTAAAGATTGTCAGTACACCTTAATTAATTTACAGTTGATTTGTTGATAAAGATAATGATGTAATCTCTATATAATATACATGCATATATGTTAATCAATTTTTTATTGTCGAAGATTTCTTTCTCCTGTCCTTTCCTTCTTCTCCCTCGTCTCTCCCGGCCAGCTTTTATCTTCTCCCTTTACATCTAGGGATTATTTTTCGGAAAGATGAAGTTCTGGGATGAATCCATACATGCCTGCCTCGAATGTTACGTGTTTGCAAGAAGTCACTTGAACCTTTTTGGATGCTACGATAACAGTACTACAGTAAGATATCTATCATCATCTTTTAGGTTTTTGGATGCTAGCTTCAGACTTGAATTCAAGTCAACCGGAAAAAAACATATTTTCTTAGTTATGAGCCACCATGATCCCTGTTGGAAAAGGGGGTTCGAGCTAGAGGCAAGCATTCATGGGTATCGACTCATAATTAACCTTTGTATCAGTCATAAAACCTTTGACCTTCAAGCAAGAACCCCTCCACACATTAATCTCAGGGCTAAAGGGGTATGCAAAAGTTATCATCTTGAGCTCAATTTCTAATAGCTTTTTTCTTCGATAATATGTTAAATTTATAGTTATCATCAGTAAATTATTATTATTATTGATAAATTATAAATTACTGATGAGAATTTTTTTGAAAGATATATAATTTCCCTTCATGAACTAATCATCGGAAAAAATTATACTGATAAATTGTAAGTATATATACCAATAGCTAGAAAAATTCTTCAATAAATCTAAAATTTTTGAAAGTGATTGTTGATCTGCCACCTCCACTATAACCACCCAATACAAGAGTCTTTGCAAATGAAATAACTATTTAGATTGAGCAAAAGTAAGGCCTTCAAACTCAATCTGGTGGGGACACCAAGCATGTGCCACAGATTACACGCGTGTGGGGACATAAACAATAAAGAATAACCCAACTCATCATGATTGATGAAAGATTGGACACTTTCAAACTCAATCTATTGAATTTTTATTTGGGTTTATTTTTAGACTTAATTTACATTATTTTGTTAGAAAAATTTTATTTAGTTAACTATGAGTTTAATTGTTAGTTTTTATTGGGGTTTTACTATATGTATGTATGTATGTAATTTTTAAAATATTATAGAGAGTTTTGATTGATTAAACAAAGTTCTCTTTCTATAATTTTCCTCTATTTTTCAAGAGCTTTTCTCATCCCGCATAAGTTTCAGAGAGTGTTTGGAAACACAGGTCAACCCGCGTTTTCAAAAAAATTATTTTTTAAAAGAAAAAAACTATTTTTTTATATTTTGGATTGTTTTGATGCGCTGATCTTAAAAATAATTTTTAAAAAATAAAAAAAATTATTTTGATGCATTTCGACATGAAAAGTATTTTGAAAAGCAACCATAACCATACTTCCAAATAGACCCTTAATATTAAAGCTCCAGATTTTAGTTGTTACTGTAACTAAACGATTAAAAAAGAAATCCTTAAAGAAGTGGTAACAATTTCTTCCACAATTCCAGCCCCTTTCAATATTTCCACAATAATCCCAAATTCCTACACTATTAACAAAGCAAAACAAGACTAAACAAAAAAAAATCTTAAAATCTGATGATCTTTAATTAAGATAACAACAGAAAAAGGAAAGAGACTAAGCAACTCATCAAGAAATTAGACAATCCTTAACCATGACGAAGATACAAACATTGTTTATAATCAAACACTGATCGACCCATTCATTCTAGAAAGTGAGCAAAAAAACTGAAAAACCAATTAAACTGAGTAAACAAAAAAAAACTGAAAAAACCGAACCATGAAAAAAAACCTATTAAACCGATTAGAATTTTAAAAAAAAACAACTAATTCAGTTCAATTTCGGTTTTATAAGCCTGAAACCGAAAAAATCAAACCGAACCCAAACAAAAAAAACCGAGCCAAACTGGAAAAGAATTGAGTCAAACCGGAAAAAACCGGAAAAAACCAAATCAAACCGGAAAAACTGAGTCAAACCGAAGTAACCAAGCCAAACCAAAAAAATAGTTTTTGTTCTAAAATAACCAAACCGAACCGAAACTGGTCGGTTTGAACTAATTTCGGTTTTTTAAAAAAAAATCGATTTAATTATTTTTTTTTATAAAAACAAACCAAACCAAAAATATAACCCCTGGGACCCATCCACACAACCGATAATTACCAGCAGGACAAGATCCCTCTTCCCTTATCATCGCATAACTCGGATTCATCCCTACCAGACACTAGAGAAAGCCACACACCTACATATAACCACTCCACCACAACACCTACACATATATAACCACCAACCACAGCACCTACACATCCACCACAGCACCTACACATAACCACTAACAACAACACCTACACATAGCTCATCCACCACAGCCCATCTTCACACTGAATTTGAGAAACCCACCACCAACAGCCGACGTGCAATCCAATAACCTTCTTCATTAACACTAGCAACCACCTCTATCATTACTGAACAATCCAATAACCTTCTTCATTAACACTAGCAACCACCTCTATCATTACTGAACAATCCAACCACCACAGGTAGTTCCTCTTAGTAGCAACCAACAAACAAAAGAAAAGTCTAAAACAAGCAAATATTTTGTTAGTTCGAGTCCATGTTGTAAAGCCTATCCAGATTATTAGTGATAAGTAAAGTACTTTTTAATTTCAAGAGCTATGGTTTAAAATAAATGTTATAAAAAGTATATAAAAAATGATAACAACAAAAAAAAGTTGTTGACACAACAACATATCAGCATTACTATGTCAATAAAACTTGTATAATACAAGTGATATATTAACCTTGTTAAAGTATCTTGGTTGGCAAATCACTCAATCTTTTTATTTATTGAATTTTATTTTTTTGATATTATATTTATTATTCTAAGTTATGTTGATAGTATTTTGTGCTTAAAGAATCTCATCTTATTTTTTATCCATTATATTTTTATTTATCAACCAACTTTATCATTTATATTTGGCATCTAGTCCTCTTTATTAATTATAAAACTTGCCTAAACTTGTGAAAAGTTATAACTTTTATCTAATTAACCATTTAAACTTAAAGGTATTGCATTGCATTGCATGCATATAATTTTATTGGTGTGTTTTAGTCTTACTTAATCTCCACGTAGAAATAACTTTATTCGTATATAATGTTTTTACTTGCAAAAATTATTATGATATCAATTATATCTCTAAGCTAATGTTACATAAATTTGTGTAATGGTCATTTAGTGTCCAACCTGGAGTCTAAATCTACCATGGACCTAACCATTAACAATACCTTTAGAGCCATTCAAGAGCAATTATAGCTCATGCAAGCCTAGATGACCAACATGTCTAAGAGGGTTAAACCCCTAGAAATTTTCTAAACAAGGCACCCTAAGACCGGTAAAACATACAATAATAATAATAATAATAATCATTATAGATATGTTTACCATGGACATCATTAATATAACTACAACATGGATTATCCAATCATGATAACCCTGATGAGTGAGTCATGAGAAGTAACAAAATAGAGGCTTCTATTATTTATAATTGTGATGAACCTTGGATTTTTAATAGGTGGATCCATGACATGGATCACTTTTTTAATTGATTTAACTTGTATGAAAATAGAAAAGATTGATTTATTAAGATGAAACTTAGATGTATCATCTAACTTTATTGAAAAAGTGTTATGGGTTATTTGGAGAGAAAAGGAAAACCTTTTATCACTCATTGGAATGATATGAAATAAAAGTTATAGGAAAAGTACCTATGTAAATCTTATAAAACTAAACTTTTAGACAAATAGAAAATCTTATATAAGAAAACAAGTATGTTAGTGAAAATATAGAACAAGTAATGAGTATAAGATGAAATATTTCATTAGATATTGTCACAACTCAATTTTGAATTTTCCCTAAATTTGCTTTTTTTCTTTCAAAATATATAAAAAAAAACAATAAAAAAGCAAAAATAAAAACAGGCTGAGAAAGGTTTTAAGCATATGGAGAAACCAAACTGAGATTTTAGACAAAATTGAGAACCCAATTATACTCAAAATTGAAAGACAATGCAGATTCAGAGTTAAATTAAATGATTATCGGGTGAATTTAGATAAAACAACAAGTCTGAAGACTTAATTAAACTTTTAATATGCCAATTTAATTTAATCATCGGCTTAACTAAAGGTTTGATTAAGTTTAAAAATTAATTTGGGTCAAATTAAAAGAATTAATTAAATGTAAGAACTTGATTATATTTTTAATGGGTCAAATTAATTTTATAAGGGGTTTAATTAGTGAAAAAATAAGTCTGAAAGCCTAATTTAGGCTTAATTAAGAATATTAGAATTTTAGATGACCAAATTATTTTTTACAAGCTCAATCAGGTGAAATTAGGGATAAAATTACAAGAAAATTAAAGTTTTGTGGTCGATTAAGGGTCAAATTAAAAAAATTCAAAACTAAAAACTTTTTGCAATAGACACATGAATTTGAGGACTTAATTCAATTGAAAACAAGGTGAAATTGAAGAAATTAGAAATATGAAGGTCAATTAGAAATGAAATTGAAAAATATCCAAGACTAAAGATAAAGTTAAAAATACATTAAAATCAAGGGATCATTTTAAAACTTGACAAGAGTGAAATTAAATTGATTTTAAAAATTAAAATTCAATTAAATAAATTAAACTTAAGCTAAACATAATTGACATATTGTCTAGCAATGTTCTTTATCGTTTTTTCTCTCAACCCGAAAAAGCCACTCAAAAAGCTACTTTTCAAAACCATTTT
The DNA here is from genome assembly GCA_015852605.2 of Populus deltoides. Classification (NCBI taxonomy): domain Eukaryota; kingdom Viridiplantae; phylum Streptophyta; class Magnoliopsida; order Malpighiales; family Salicaceae; genus Populus; species Populus deltoides. The sequence continues at coordinate 13,176,948 of CM027572.2, read as the reverse complement.
AATGCACCACCCATCTAAAATAAAAGGTCAAGAACACCTTAATAAATCTCAACCTTTACTGCACGTCAGCCATATTCCCACCAGTTTTCCACCCAAAAACTAGTGTTAGTCTGCAATAACTCTTTATGTTCCTCAACATCCTCGCTATCATAAGCAATATAATATAAGATTAGAGTAGTGATTATGATTTAAAGTATTTTTTATTTAAAAATATATTAAAATAATATTTTTTTATTTTTTAAAATTATTTTTAATATAACACATTAAAATAATCTAAAAAAATGTAAAAATTTATAATAACGCAAACAAACTCTAAGCTCATCTTGATTAGCCAAGGACTGGCATTTCCACGAGTTCCTCCCTTAATAGCCCCTGAGCTTGGGCTTGAAACACCATGATGGGATTTACTGGAAGCAACAGCGTAGCTTTGTAGCTCAAGCCTACCAGCAGGTACAGCACAATAGCTAGATTGATCAAAATATGGATTGTAAAGCTTCTAAACCCTCCATGTGTACGTGAAATTAGTCATTTGCTGATCTTTTAAAAATTTTACTGATTGATGGTGTGCTAGCTGCCCATAGCCTAAGTGCTGCTCCCAAGCTTTTGCCATGACGTATCAATAACCATGGCAAAAGGAGTGGGGGGAGGAGTTTGGCACAGACTATTTGGAGTCTATGTAATGCCGAATTGTGTAAATGAACGTGAATCACACTGTGATGTGAATTAACAGGATTGCTGGGGTGAACGCGTTTCGAACGCTGCTGATGATAGTTTCGTGAGTGGCCGGAATGATAGTAATCGATTTCAACGGAAGAACAAGATTTACAAGCGATGGCATTCGAAATGTGAGCAAAGTGTTAGGAGAAAGAAGGTTAGAATTCGGAGAAGAGAGGCAAACAGGCCATTGAAGAAAACAAGGTTCTTAAACAAACTTCGTGTTTAGGCTGGTTGATAATAACGAGCTGGTTGAGTAAATAAACTTTGATCATGCCGCCTTTTGTTTTTGGTACTATAATCAAAATACTTAATGGAATCAATCAAAGTCATAAAAAAATGGATTCATGTCCTCAGTTTTGTTGTTTTCTAGTCCTCTCTGGTCACTATATTGCCTGCTAGCAGTAATAATAGCATATTAGTTTCCTAGTTCTCTTTGCCTCCTTGTAGTTTTGAGCAGGCTAAGATTAATTTTAAAGTTTAATTTGACCAAGTTTTCTTGCTCCAACTGATGGCATAAGCTATATCAAATATGTGAAAGCAGAATAGGCACATGAGAAGAACTGCGGCTAATGCAACAAATGGATGGCTCGATGTTCCTCACCAAAAGGATGGCAGGCGGACAGCATCCAAGATCAGTAAAGCTGGCCATTTGGATATTCCACGAAGTGTCGCGCAGATATCCCCAGTGAGATAATATTAAGAGATATCCAGTGTGACGACGATTCAATCATAAATCCTCTCGAGATTGTCTTCATACTTCTCCTCTATGATCCTTTTCTTGACCAAGGACAGCCTAAATTAAGAGATACGCAGGCAACAAATTGTCCTTGCGTAATAACAAGCTGTCCATATGTAATGTAATCTCAAGTTCATAACATTAACCATAAGACTATTCTATTTGCCACCATAAAATTTAAAGAGGAATTGTTTTGCTGATCACATAAATACATTGTTGTACTGTATTACTCTATTTGGATTTGGTATTTCTATTTTGGGTTGACAATATTAGGAGGGATGCAATTCTTTAGATTTAATTACCGTTTATTTTTATATTTTAAAAGTATTTTTAAAAAAAATTAATTTTTTTTACTTGAAATTAATGTTTTCAGATTATGTTAAAAATAATTTTTAAAAAATAAAAAATATATATTATATTGATAAGTAAAAAATACTTTAAAAAAAAAACCTATCCATTCTCCTAAAATGCATATAAAACTGAGTTGGTTTGTGCAATCTGTCATGAAGAATATCCACTACCTTCCTACGAGTCTAGGGGCCAACATCAATGGAACACAGCTTTCCTTGATGACACCAACGTGTGCAAAATCAGCCTAGTGTCCATAACAGTATTGACTTCTTTAACAAGTACAGACATTTTCAACTAAAAACAAAACGCATGAAATGAATGGAGTGGAGAAGAAAGGTAAAATAATGTAGTCATTGTATACAAGCTATTGCTCTGCATAATCACCTCTCTCCTTGAGCTGTCAAAAACTAGGATTCTAGCAATAGTTCTATTTCTCATATATACATCACACAAGGCTGGAGAATGAGGAGGAAGAAAATATGCTCCTAGACTACCAAAATCCCAAGAATGCCTATAGGCAATTTTTGTTCAATACAATATGTAACATATTCAAGAAGCGTTCATATTCTATATATAATCCCTTTACACTGTCACTTGAATGATGATTCCAAGAGTAGCTCCAAGCTTTTCTCTTGAAGTGATTATCTAAGCTTTGAGTCACTACCCTTGCTTCTGAACGATGTCAGTGAGAAGAATGACCGTGGTGCTGTAAAATTTAAGGTTGTAAGCAAATCATCATAAATAATCAAATTTCAAACAGAAACTGTAAGGCTTTCCTTCATTCCTCCATGCCTTGTGTAGGCTACTCTTTACTTAAAAGGTTGATGAAAATTCACTGGACGAAAAATATACTCAAAACACATTGTAAATATTCCATCATGAATAATCAAGCGTTCTTTTTTTTTTTTTAATTAGCACCAGGTATCCAGGCCAAGGCCGGACTAATCCTAGGGGTGCCCATGCCCTTGGCAAGGAGTTTCCTGCAAGTGCACCACAGTTAATTCATGGGCTTTACCCAAGTCTGATGGCCCCATGGAATTATTTGCACCTGGCAAGAGTCGAACCAATCAAGTGTTCTTTATTTCTTGTTTTCTGTCAGGTAGCTAGATTGAACATAAACTGTCTTGAACACACGTTAACAATGGGTCTGTGGAGGACTTGAACCACTCATGTGCCAATTAGACAGACTCAAACTTAATGGAAACTAGCCATGCCATGCAATGCATGACACTAATCATGCATACAATCTGAGACACTTGTAAATGATTCTTATTTTTTTGGCACAACATTACAAACACACACACTCACACAAACTACGACTCTTTTGTTGATTTCTAGGCAGAGCACAGGCCATGGATCACATGCAGGCTTTAACATGAGCATACATGTACTGGACCTAGAGACCGTGCTCATACACAAACCTACCACTCAAAACACCTTCAAAAGGGCTCGCACTCAATTCTGAATGAAGATTTTGAATAAAGCATTACCAAGAGTGGAAGTTTCATGTTCCTGAATCCTACATCAACAAGAAAACATGGAGCGCGGATGCCTCCCCTAAACATGACTTAACAGAATATTCCGACAGTCTAACATGTCAGTCAATTTGTTGTGAAGAAATTTAAGAATTGAGTGCGTAAAATATTAACAAGAAGAAAAGATTTACCTTTAATTGAGCTTCCGGACATAAGATCATCCCTCAATTTGAAGTTTGCTGGAGGTTCTGGTGTGGAGCTATTTAAAGTTTGAACTGCATGAAATGAGAAGGGTCAAGACAACTATCATAACCCAATCAAGAAAACCAAAAGGAAAAGTTCTGCTGTTTGGAGTAATCCGTGCAATTTTTTAAAACACCTGCCAAATTTCCGCTCATCTGAAGGTGTTGCATAAAGGACAATTTATTCATAAATATACGAGTTTCAGATGAAAAGATCTAGAGCAGAACCATGCTCCCTTAATAGATAAGTATGTCCAAATCATGTCAGTTTAACTACTTCTGGCACGTCTAAATAAAAAATTCACACAGGCCATGAGCAAATTTTCAACATATAAGCACAGAAAAAATTGGCAACCCATGCATCAAAGATCAGGCAGTACTTTTTTATGCAAAACACTCCAGGCGATGGTAGAGGTCATGAGTCATTGAAACTCTTGAAAATACAGTGCAGGGAGAATATCAAAAGTAGAGGTTACTCTAAACTACAAGCAACATTTAGCTGCTGCAATTCCTTGACATTCAAATAGATTCGAGATTCAGATCTGACTATAAATCACCTCATGAATCCAACAGTTAAGGGAGCAAGCCAGCCATTATTGCCAATCCATAAAGCTATGGTCACTAGAACACTGAAGTAAATTTGACAACCTTTCTATAAAGAGAAATTTTCATTTAAAAGAAATAGTTGCAAACACATACTATGTTTAATTTATCATATGAGCATTAAGCAGGTACATAGTAGATTGATATTCTAAGCTAAAAGATCAATTAACCAATCAGGAAAAGCAATTATATCTTACCCTGCTCATTGAACAACTCACTTTCGTTTACGCCATCATCTGAAGGGTGACCCTGTGAGAATCCCATTCTTGATTTCCTCAAATCTTCTGATGACCGATTAGCAGGATCTCGCCCATCTTCTGTATCATCATCTCCTTCAGAAGTTGTAGCAGAAATCCAGTCAACCAAACTCTCTGCCCCACGACTTTTCCTTCCAAACTTTAACAACCGTTTGAACCCTTTTGTTACATCCTTACGAGACTGATTATTGAATGAATTGGCAACAAGAATAGGTTTCTGAGCACTTCCCCACTTCTTCCTCATTCGAGCTGCATCAGTCTCTCTTTGGATCAGGGAGTGAGAATTCCACGATGCAGGACTCCCAATTGGAGAGTCCACATAAGCATCGATATCTGAGGTCTCATGTGGATATGAAAATGGATGATGCATGCGCGAGTTCCATGACACAGGACTTTCCCCAGGTGAGTCCTGTTGAGACCCTAAAGCATGGAATGTTGAAGGCCCGGATGCAGCCAATTCAGAAACTGAAGAAGGATCAATTTGAGAAATAGATCTCAGAGAATCACCATTCTCAGATCCAGACATACCTATCTTGTCCGAATCCTGGCTTAGTCTTGGTTTGCCATTGTCCATATTAGCACAATCTTCAACCTCTGTTGTTTCAAGCTCCTCGTCTTCTTCCTCCTTTGCCTCATCGACTGATTCTTCTGCCTCAAACGGTGATTCTTCAAATTCTTCATTTTTCAAAGACTCAGGTGCCACCATAGCTTTCAGTGTAGCAACAGTGACTCCAGAACCAGGACCTATTCCATTACACTTCCTGAGGAAAGGCTTTGTCTCCACATTCTTTGAGAATTTGTCATATGGCATCAGCTCCGGCTGATCAAATTTCAACGGTGCTAACACAACACCATCTGAGTTCAATGGGGGAAAATCATTAAACTCAATAGGACCAGCAGAGCATTTCCGCAAGGACTGAGACCGCCGGTTCTTTTCTTCCTTGACAAGAGGTACCTCTTCACTGGAACTCTTGCTGAAGGCATTGGTTCTCACCTGTGAGCGATTTGCTGCTTTGCTAACTCCAGAAAAGGGTTTTGTATTCTCCTTTCTTAAATCAGAGAAGTTCGGAACAGACTGTGCAAGAGGATTTTCTGATTGCACTCTACGCCTCCCAGAACTTGGATTGGAAATTTTGGACACTGATCGTGGAACTGGTGCTAATGTGGTGTGAGGGCTGGGACAAGACAAATATCTGTTTGGGAAGAGCTTGTTTTGGGATCTTCTAGAAGCAATGTCCCCATAAGACACCTCATTGAATGACCTGTCTTCTCCATAATAATTCTGTTCTGGAAATTCAGAAAGATCCCCATCCGCCTCACTCTGAATGGAATCTACTGGCTGTGGTTAAAAAGAGAATCTTAAAAGGACGCTATGAAATTCCAATAAGGGAAAGAGAAAAAAAATAACAAAATCTAACAAAAAAATCAAATGCTGAAACTCATTAGCTTCAGCATTTATTTTCCATAGACAGTTGAAAGATGGAATACCTGTTCTCTCTTCACACTTGAATGAAAATTGAATGATCTGAGCTTTTCTGCATGTCGGCGAGTACTAGACAATGAATTTTGTCTGTCCACAGAGCTAGAAAATATTGCCTTCATCTCAGCTCTACTCTGTTCAAGGCTTTCCTGCATGACCTTCAACTTGGCTTCCTTCTCCACTCTTTTTGTACCCGACTCCTCCCTCAGTTTTGCATCTCTTTTCTGCATGTACCTCTCATAGAATTTTCCTCTAGAATTGTCTGAAAAACTACGCTCAGAGAAACTCTGCCTGGGAGAACTGCCATGGTGCTGATTATCTACTATCTTCCTTGGTGGAGTGCTAAACTTTACAAGATCACTAGAACTCCCAGCTGGTTCAAGCACAGTCTTCTTTTCCTGAAACTCAACAGGAGATATCTCTACTGCCACTGGTTTTCGGTACTGCGAACTTTCTGCCTGTTCAGCTTGCACCTCAGCAGGCTTGCTTCTCCGAACAGAACTGGATTGATCGCCAGGAACCCGAAGTTTGTGTTCAGCAAAAAGCTTTTCAAGCTCATTTGCCTTCGTCTTCAGCTCATCATTCAGCTCTTGATTCCCCTTGGACTGCCGTACCCTCTGAGCCTGACCTGCTGATGGTACTGGCAGGGTCACAACGCTCTCTTGACTCTTAGAAAACTTATTACCAGGAAAACTCAGCTTGTTAATTCCATGAATAGACCCGCTCTCATCCCTACTCCCATCCCTCCTACCCTGAAGCTTCTTAAATTGTTCTGTACCAGAAGAAGGTTGTTTGTGGACCTTCATTCTTGAAACTTCAAGATCTTCCTCTTTTATCTGTTCAGTATTCTCCTTCCTTGCATTATCAACTTCACCCTTAAACAATTTCCACTGTGTCTGAGAAGCTGACAGATCAAAGTCAGTCACTTTAGTTGGCAATTCCTTACCCTTTACTCCAGAACCACCTTCAAACTGTCCTGAAAGAGATAGAGTATGTGTCTGAGAAATCCTAGACCTTGACTGACTTAGTGGAGGATCCCTTACTTCAATGTCATCAATTCTGTTCCCAAATTTCACATCCCCAACCCTGCCTGCAAAATTTCCAATCTGGGTCCGCAGACTAGCCTGGTTTTTCTCTGCAACAGTCTTCACCGTATTTGGAAAACCTCTCGACTTCTCCTGAAAACTCAGTTGAGCTTCAACTCCACCAGTCTTCTCTTCCCTGTCCGAAGTACCCATCAACTTATCCTCCCTAACCACCTGATCACCCACCCCAGTCTCCTCTCCTGTACCTGCAGATGACCTTAACTGGGACAGAGACACTACTTGATCTTTCAAATTCCCCTGCAAATTCACCTCCTCATCCTTCCTCACAAGCCCACCACCATGAGTTTGCAACTCACCCTGGTCTTTCAACCTAGAAACACTCCTAGTTTCCAACTTTACTAGATTTGCTGCACTTGCTGTATCATTAAACCCCTTCTGGTCCTTGTCATCATCTGATGAGAGAGGAAACACATTACTTTTGGTTCCAGATACAAAGGATGAAGAGGGTGTACACAAGGGGCTGTCTATATTGCCATCGTCCTTCTTATCATTGCCCAAGTCAATGCTCATATCACTTGCACCACTCCATCTCTTCAATACAGCCTTTTCAATTGCAGATGCTGACGACACGTCAGATGATAGTCTCCTCAGCTCTGCAGATTTCCCCACAGCTACAGGTTTTTCACCTGAGCTCTCCTTCTGCTTATTCTCAAATAGGTTGATTCTGTCCTGAACACTGAGTCTCCTAGAAGGCTGGCTTGGTTGACTTGTTGATGACTCATTCACAGCCTCCTCTTTCTTCTTTTCTTCTTCCTTTTTCTCGTTTTGAAAAGTTTGTTGCTGTGCAGCCAGAGAGGAATCGGGCTGTTGACAAGTGGTGGGCTTGGATTGATCAGGGTGTTGGGTTTGTGTCTTATCTAGCTGTTGTATTTCTTTTCCAGCTTGCTGCTGTTGGTGTTTATTTTGGAATGGGTTTTGGTGGGGACTGTTCATGTAGGACCCACTTTCATATTCAGTGGGGTCATCAATTGACATGTCAGATCCCAACGAGGATCGGACCACTTGATCCTCCACACTTGGTTTCCATGGATTGATCAGGTCTGGTCTTCTCAGGCACAGTAGCATAAATTTGGTACAAGCCTCACTGCACAAAATATTTATGAACTCAGTTAAATTGTCATAACAGTAAAAATTTAACTAAAGTTTGTGGGGAAAATGTAACTAAGACTTAAGAGAAAAGGTGGGAAGTACAAGGAAGAGGGAACTTTTAAAACAGAAAACAACCCTGCAACAGCTAAACCTGCCATGTTGTGACAGGTAAGGTTAAGAAGGTTGGAACATTTGTCCTTTTTTAATACATAATAAATTAATTGAGATCTGATGTCAACTTGCTCTGTTTTGATAATAAGATCCCAAATGCTGAGAAGTTTAAAATATTTTCCTAGCTAATTTTGCTGTAGAATGCCACCTGCTTTGTCCTAAATGATGGGACCAGCAGGGCATAAAAAACAAATGTATGTTCCAAGACCAAATTTCGGAAGCATGTGGATATCTCAAGTTGAAACATTTTAAACATTTTCCCAATAGAAATTATTCATAATGACCGGCCCTAGGGTTCTAGGGTTCACCAAGGACAACACTTAACACAATCATGAACAATCTATTTACTCAAGTGTCCTTGATACTTCGAACCAGTAACCTATGTGGTCCACTTGAAGGAATCCCAATGTTCCAACACAAAGCACTAAGATTAGAAAATAATCTGAAGTCAGTCCCAAGGAATTCTAATGCCTACAGAGAAAAATACTCCCCAATTCTGGTATGCACTCAATAAATAAATTTGTAAAACTCACAATTTGAGCTTAAGAGAAAAAATCATGCAACTATACACCTTCATAATCCCAATGAATCATCAGAAGACCTACTTGAATAAGACATCATGCAGGCAATACATCAATCCACTCAGTGATGAACCATGTTATATCAGTGAAGTGATAGGGAAGAGAAACATTAGCATTTGCAACCATCCAGAAACTTGTCGCTCCTTTTCATTCACCAATATATGATCACTTGCATGCAATGACTGTCATCCATCAATAAAAACTATAATGCAGCATCAACTGTATCTAGACACAGCATGGAATTGCCTGAAGCTTCCCCATTTTCCCAGTCAAAATCTTAATCACCAGACAATAGATCCCTCTTCTTTGTCTTGCCAATGCTTCTAAATTTTAAATTAAACCTTACATGTTCTTAATGACCATGGTGATGCTTCATTTTCTAAATAGCTAAGCACAGATGATGCACCATATTGCAATACTTCAGGCACAATTGTGGAGTGGACCCTAGCTGCACTGTATCAGCATTGCTACAGCTAAAACAGCTTTGATAAGTCAAATCAGTTTCTTAGGCAGAGGAGCCTCAACAAGAGCAACTAAGAACCACATAGAAATGACATCTTTCAATTTCAAGATCTCACAGCAATAAATTTCATTCAAAGCAGATCATGGTTCTAGTCCACAACTAATTGACATTATGATTTCGAGATTTCTTTTTTTTATTTTTTTTTTTTAAAAAAAGTTGATATAGGCACTGCCAATGCCCTAAAAAGTGATCAAGGATAAAGAACCATTTTTGAGATTTTGAATCACCTATCAACACAACTATAGAAAGATGACTATTAATTTAAACTCTTGGTTCAGAACCTCAATAAGCCTTTTTGGTTTAAAAAAATTCGAAAGATTCTGGTGTCGCACCACAATAAATAGTGCATTTCATGAGATTCACACAGCATGTAGAACTGGGTTGGAAAAGGAATAGAAGATCAAAAGCTTAAGAATCTTTATATAGAACCCCGGTTGAGCGAGAAGTACTCAAAATTGGTAGAAAGCTTGAAACAGTGCTTCCATGTTATCATCTTCTAGTCTGTGCTGAGAACTGGCTTGTAGGCTGCCCCATTCCAAACTTAAACTAGTCCCATAGACAAGCCATAATACAAAAAAAAAAAAAAAGTTCCCATTAAGCCTAAATTGAAATTGCATTCTCCAGTTTTGTCAGATTTTCCTCTTCCTATTCATTCCTAATCCCTCATAGTTTGCCTCCTAACCAAACTGAAGAATCAATTATTCCACACACCCTCCCAAAAAAAAAGCAGCAGCAGCAGCACTAAGCAATCACAAAACAGGGTTTGAAGGCACACAAAACAGACAGAGACAAAAGCAGAGGGAGAGGGAGAGGAAGTCAACAGAGCTACTATGCATAGTGGAGTTCCGAGACTGCTTACTTCAAGCGACGAGCACCAAAGCGATCTGCAAAGTGCTGGAGGTCTCGAACAGTGTCAAGGTTGAATCCAGTAGCTGATGCACGAGCATAGGCTGTGGCTAAATCCCCCCTAACAGCAGCTAGCCTCACATCAATCGCTCTTAAAAGCTCCTTCCTGCATAATACAACAATTAACAAAATTAAAAAGTAATATTTATAGAGACTAAGCATGCCAGCACCCATTTAAGTGCAATATCTGGTTGTAACTTGCAGTGAATGCATGTCCAATTTTTTAAAAACTTTAATGTTACCATGCACAGGTTAACCTTTTTAACAACATTGCATTGCAACTGCTGCTTCAATAGGCAGCTGAAGATGTTCTAGCTTATGCTCATGCTCATGCTCATGCCTTAGGCAGCAAGACATCATAGTTATAGATCCTGAGATTTTTTGCTATTTTATATGGACTTGACAACATGGCTGAGTGGCAAGGCAGAGGACTGCAGGTCTTTTTCCTAAAGTATCCTAGAACATTACTAGGATATTGCATGTCCAATGTAATTCAATTATGATATTGCATGTTCAATGTCTCATTCCTCACAATAATTAGGATGGTACAATCATAGAAGAGATCCCTCTTCAATTATGTCCCCTTAGAGAAGTAAATGGCTGGAAATCACATGAAAACTCTGCAGACTCTAAATTCAAAATTTTGAACAGAAGATGAAATTAACAGCTTGAACAGGCACAAAGTTTGAAAACCACTTGAGTATTAATCAAACATGATCAAAAGCACAGACAGAGCCCCTTGCCTCCGCCCCCCCCAAAAAAGAAAATAATAATAATAATAAATAGAATATCGAACCAAAGGTCTTTACTTTGTTGCATCAGCTCCTGCTGTGGTTCCTGTTCCATCCCCACCTGGAGAACATTGCCCACCCAATAAGTCAACATAAGAACAATAAATATGTTACTCAACATCGAGGTTAAGTAAGAAAATTAATCTAATTTAGAATATCGTATGAACTTTCATATGTTCATTAATAAAGGAGAAGTTCAAAATCTTCAGAGATGAAGAACAGATAGTTTCAGAATTTTTTTTCACCACATGTCAAATATAGCTGCAATACCATACAGTTAGCACAGTAGTAATTAAAACCAGCATAATCAACATTTTCACAAAGCTTGTCCTCAAGAAATCAGTTCTTTCTCACATCACCTAACAACTTGGTGATACAACACTTTCCCCATCTGTACCTTTTGACATTTTTTACAACTTTAGTTCTGTTGAAGAAACTAAAAAATATTAAGAGAAGAAAGAACAATCCACATGATGATTTTCTACACACTGATTGTGTTTCAAATAAGGCCACCAATGAAGTGCTTGCTCCAAAAGGTTCAATTGTGTGCTTGTTGTGAACTTGCCAATTTAAATATTTGTCATTAACTCCAACCTTTTGAACCAATGCAGGATATGGCATAAAAATAATTATGCCAAGTTAACTTCTTTCAATTGTTGGCCAAACTTCTTCAAATTGTTGGCCAAACTTCTTCTTGACTTAAGCAGGAGATGACACAGCAGATCCATCATTTAGGTAACCAGCATACATATTTCAATATTCACTGGCAATTAATATACCAAGAACCACAATGTTCTTAGACCATGCTCAAACCCACATTGATTAAGTCTAGAATCAATCCAGCGAATGTTCAAAGGCCAAGACAGAACCATCCCTATCCTACAACCAACCCCTTCAGTGTAATATCAGTACCACAGGAACCACTCCAGGAAACAGATCCAGGAACCTTGGCACTTCTAATTGAAACCTTATGTTTCCATCTCTTCAGATTCCACAAGGCATTCCACTATTACCCTCTATTGCTTGACTACAGCCTTTTCATCTATTAAATGAAAGCAATCTTGAACCTTAATTTATCATGAGAAAAGTTCTCATACTTCGTGAACTCACTGAGCATGCAATCACTCAGCAATATCACCTGTTAATCGCAATAGGAGATGAAACTGCATTTCATCCCATTTGAAAAAGCAGCTTTTGCTTTTAGGCTACTATCTTGAGCAAATTCAACCTTTACAGAATCTTTAACATCTTCTAACTGCCAACTTGTTCTCTACTATGCTACTCCACTAACATCTAAATGCTCAATCAACAAGTAGAAGTTCTGTTCTTTGACATTGACTGTAATACAACTCTATCAAGCCTTTGCATGGCTTTGTAAATGAAATTAGCACACAACTAGCACTGCTCAGCATCTATTTCAAATTGTACCTGAAAAATACTTAGCTAATTCCATTATACACCAGCAATACATATCAGAATGACTGATCAAGATTAATATCAGTCATCCTTATTCCTTGGGTCAATTCAAGGCCATTAGTCAAGAAAGTCCCTGAAAGAGTGGTAGGAGATGATATTAAAATTGTCAAACTGAAAAGCACGAGATGAAGTTTGATTTGCAATAGAAAGCATAACATGTTGATATGACTGTCTATAGTGTGTCATAGCCTTAATTACTACAATAAAAACTAGATCTTTGTGAAAAAATTCTAAGTGGAAGGCACTCGCCTCATGAACAATTTCTGAACTTCCAGTTGGTCATGTTATCATTTCCGGTTATTTCCACTTTTGCATAATTTATGGCATGTCAAGGTGTCATATTCCAATAATAATGGTAGAGCTTAAGGACACTTTTAAGGAATCAAGATTTAAGCAAATCTTTTCATGACTGCTTGTAGTTGTATACCCATTAATGCATGTAAATGGAGTTCCTGGAAACATGTTTGTCGCATGTTAGCATGTCTTAATTACCAGGACTTTAGACATCAATGCACAATACATCTAACAACATATAGAGGTAATTGACACAACATCAATGGACCAAAAGTGACAGAGTCACTGCTGATTCTGATTAATAATAAGGGTAAATGGAGGAAGAGACCGAGGAAGATGTGCATAACTATGTTATTATCATACTAAATTATTTTGACTGTAGCTGGTATTGGTTTCCTACTGATAAATAAGCACTTCATTAAAGAATTTTATTTGAGTTACCTCTGACCAGTAATTTGATTGTATGCTATAAATGTTTAATTTCCATTAGACAATATCTCTTCTGATCTTAAATTTATGTGTGCCGCCAAACAAGGGAAACAAAGCCATCTATTATTTAGTTTCCCACCAGAGTGGGATCCATGGTGTTTATCTGCTTTTGGGGTTGAGCCTTCATGATTCCAATATGGTGGTATACTCGCCACTGGTTCCCTTGTGATCTTTGGAAGCAACAAGAAATACAAGGTTTCATGGAGATTGATTTTATGGAGATACGTTCTGAGAGAGGGCATTTGATGTATTTTGATGGAGAATAATGTGAAAATTTTCAAGGACCATTTCTCATCAAGCCAACTGTTTTCAACATAATTGATTTCATACATCCTTGTGGTGCAATGCTGGATGCTTTTAAAGGTACTTTCCTGGTTGGTATTCAGCGGCATTGGAGTGCTCTACTGTTTTGATTTTTGTTCCGCCTATACTTTGTTCATATGAGGATATATTTGTCTCCTGATTTATCCTCTAATTCAATTTCTTTACAATAAAATTCTTATTTTATCTTAAAAAACAGTAATGAGAATGCGTTTTCTTTTCAAGAGAATTAGTTCATGAAACAACAATTCAAAATTCATGAACTAAGAGGTTAATAAGAATGTGTGCGAACTAGGATTCTAGGTATAATTTATAGTTCCCCATGTTGATGGAAAATAAAATCAGTTAACTAGCAAGTTGTATTTTGATGGAAGATACTTTCTTTTTAGCAGTGTTGTATTCATAAGAAATTGCAAAAATGAGAGAGAAACATACACACCTAAAGCACCGGAAAGTTGATCTCTAGAACCCTGAGTCAAAGGATCCTACAAGTCAATGAGAACTGCTTTCCCAATAATCATTATAGATATTCTCTACTTGATAAAATGGCAATCATTACCTGAGAATATGTTTTCCGTGCTGCTTCTAACTGAGACATCTCTGCATCAAATGTATTGACCATCTCTAAAACCTCAGGTGTACTGACAAAATGCACAAACCTGAAAACAAGAAGTACTATCATGTCAAAAGATGAACCAACATTCTTTCTACAGCAACAAATTGTTCAGTCGGCACTGTATGCAACCTCTCAAGTGTTCCTTTCGTGAACCGAGTCTCAGCATTTCTACATCCGTCAAACTCTAGTTTAATTGACTGAACTGCCTGTGAAGCTTGTTCTTCTGCAAACTTCAAATGAGATATAAATGGCTTTACTGACCCAGACGCTAGCTTCTCTGTGTTTCCATTGCTCGAAACAAACAGATCACATCTGGCAATAAGGAAAAATGAGCTAATGTATCAAAATAAATACACACACACACAACTAGCACATAAAACTTTATGGATCAACAAACTCACCGCGTCAGATTTGGTGACAGTTCAAATACAGCATAGTCGAGAAGTGTATTGGATTTCATTTTCTCGCCAATATATTTAAAATAGTTCTCTATGCTCCAACTTCCTCATATAACTGAATGCTGTCATGTCTTGATTAATTAAGTCTCAGCAAAAGCAGAACTTCAGTCCACAAAAATACGCCAACCCACAACGCAAATTCTAAAAGTAAAAACAAAACCAATAAATGGATTGCCAATTTTAACAGTTCAAGCTGATTAAGAACCAAGTTAAAACTCCACATATCCATATCAAACAAGGAAACCGGTAATTTGATATCCACATTGCAAATCCAAATGGAACAAAACATAAAGTAACTCCAGTGGTTAAAACTTAAAATTATTAATTGCTAAGCCAAAAAATGAACCACGAAAAAAAAACCTACCTACAATTAGCCATAACTCAAAAACAGAAACCATCACTTCACATAGAACAATCAAACAAAACCCAGATCTGATTCTATAAAAACCCAACCCCAAATGCCTCACCCAAAACTTAACCAAATTCAAATGCCAAACAAAACAAAACTCATTAACAAAAATACTCATCTAACACAAAAATGCACCAACTTTGCATGTAAAGAATCCAACCTTTTAAACCCCCCCCCCCCCCCCCCCCCCCCCCAAAAAAAAAAAAATTAACAAAAAAAAAACAGACAGAGAGAGAGAGAAGGAAGATTAAGAGAAATGTGGGTCAAACCATACCTGAAAGACCAATCAGTGAGATCTTAAATGGGTAAATCGGATCCTATATTTCAAATTGGGTACCTGCATTTGGATGCTAACTCTTTTTTATTTGTGTTATTTTCTTTAAAGAGATTAGCTTTTTCAGGGTTTCTGGGTTTCTTTCATTTATATTTATATATATTATATATATATATATATATAGATTTATATATGTTCAATATTTTTCAGTTCTAAGAAAACCCTAATAATGACAAGTGGTTTTTGCCTTCCTCATTTCTCAAATGCCAATCTTTTCTTTTGGCTCTGCTTGCTTTCTCACTGTACACACTCTCTCTGTAGTCTGTACAGGAAGAGAGAGAGAGAGAGAGAGAGCTAGTGCTAGTCTATGAGTGTGTCCTTTGTTATGTTTTCAGACAGACTTTTTGTTTGTTAGTTGGAAAGAACATTTTAACTACAAGTATTTTGAAAGACGAAGACTCACTGTGTCAGTGTTTGAATTTACAGAAATAGACTTGAGAGAAGTGGAAGTTGAATTACTATTACTATACTGTCCACAAAAAGGGTTCATAATACTTATTATTAAAGGCCCTTTTTTTCTGAAAAATAATTTTTAACTTTTTTTTCTGAAAAATAATTTTTTTTATAAAGTAAATTATTTTTTGATATTTAGTAGTGTAATAAAAAATAAATTAAAAAATACTTTACAGTACTTAGTTATGTTATGAAAAATGAGCTGAAAAATAACTTATTAATGTTTTATTTTTTTTCAATTTATTAAAATAATGAGAAATAAATCTTACAAATTAAAAGGTTGAATGAAAATAAAATTGAAAAAATATATAATTTCATAAATTATCTCAAATAAAATAAATAATAATCAAAATAATAGAGATCAAATCTAAAAAATAAAAAAATAAAAAGATGAAGAAATTAAAATAATAATAATTAACATTTCATAAATTATTTCAAATAAAATAAGTAACAATCAAAAGAATGAAGACCAATTTGATAGATAAAAAATTTCAATTAAAAAATGATAAGGGAAAAGCAAATAACTATTATAAAAATAAGGACCAAAATTAATATACAAATTAAATTATAAAGGATGAAATTGAAAAACAAATATTCAAAACAAAATATATATAGCAATTAAAAGTTTGAGGACCAAATTTGATATAATCAGCAAATAATATGACATTTCTAAATTTTTCATAACTTTCAGAAAGTGTTTTCCGCTCAAAATAAAAGAAAAACACTTTTCTAAAAACCAAGCCAAATTTTCCTTTGACTGGAAAGTGTTTTCCGTTGACCAACTTTTCTAATGACAAACAAACACAGGAAAGTTTGGAAAGTAGTTGGAAAACCACTTTCCGAAAAACAAACGAAACCTAAGAATTACTCTAAAAGGTATAGATTTTTCATTGTGTATCCATTATTCTTCCTTTAATAGGATGAACTATATAAAATTTTATATTTTTTTAATTTGATTTTTTAATTTTTTTTCTAGTGATTTAGTCCTAATTAAAGATCAATTGATTTTAATTTCTTATGAAAAGGTGGGATTGAAATAAGAGAAACAAAAAAAAAGGTCAAACATGGATAGCATGTCATAAGTCTCGCAAAAGACGCACTTTGGTCCTTGAACTTTAAAAATCATGTAAATTGTATAATTTCAATACCTCAATATTTTTCAATTCAATTTTGGTACAAAAGTTTATTTTTTAGTCCCTGGTTAAGAGAGGAGAGAGAAGTTTTCAAATTCTGATAATAAAGAGAGAAAAGTGTCATTGACACCGATTTAGGCCACCAAAACTAACGATATTTTATGTCAAATGGTTTCATTTGATGAGGGGAGTTCATATTAGGTATTTTTTACCTTTAAAGTTCGTGAAAAAACATATCTAAACTCGGGTTGAATTTTGGATTTGGATTGATTTCGGGTTTTGGGTGGTTTTTTATGTTTTTGGAGGCTATAAATCAATTTATGGTTTTTACGATGTTTTGTAGGTTTTTTGGGTAAAAAGTGGTTTAAAAAACAGGTTTTAGGGTAAAAAAATCAAACTCTGATTTTCCAACCACTATAGTTGCAACAAAAAAAAACCAAAGGCCCAATCACACGAGCCTGACAGGGCAGGCCCGCTCATGAGCCCTAACAAAATGGGTCAAACAAGCTAGCCTGGCTTGCCAATCCCAACAGCGCCTAGCCTTTGCCTTTTTTTCTAAATTGTTTTTTATAATTTTATTTTAAAATTAATGATTTTTTTTATGGTTTTTCTCTAATTTTCTTTAATTTATATTTAAATTAGTACCCATTTTCTCTTTTATTTTGTTTGGAGAGCCTCTTTTAAATGATGATTATTTTTTTAGTTATACATTTAGATTTGAAGAGTTTTTCTGATTCATCTATAATTTATTTTTTTATCTTTTGTATGGATGAATTTTATTTTTGAAAATAAAAAAATTTATTTTCATATAATATTTCTAATATGTGCAGTCTTACATGATTTTTCCCCTTTTTATTTTATTTGATCAATTTAATTTGTGTCTCTATTTTTATTATTGTTTGCTTAAATAAAAAAGATTATTTTAATAAACAAATACAGCAAACACAATTGGGTGAATGTCCTGTCTGTCGAGATTAAATATCTTAATCTATAATTATCTCTTGATTTTTCAAGTTTTATTTTTACGTATCGTTAATGAGTTTTTTATTTAATTATTCGTACAGATAGTTCTTGATTTATTTGATTATATGTATGCATAAAAAAAAATTATTTGAACTTAGATTTTTTAAACTACATAAATGCTTTAGAGAAAACATGCATATATAATTTTTATAGAAAACAAAAATATCTAACCTACGGCGGAGCACGGGTCACATAACTAGTAAAGAAAAGCTAAAACATGCAGCAAAAACCCTGCTTATGCGATTGTAGATTGGAACAGTCCCTTAAGTGTTCTTTCTTTTAGGCGCAAGATTTCTTCAATTTCACACGGTTGGGTCGGTTGTTACAGCCTTAGGTTTTGTTTTATCATCATGGGATGTTGCATGATTGGCTTGATTTAGGCTTTAGTATAGCTTGATTTAGGTTTTAATTATAGGGTGTGGCTGGGTTAGCGCAATATTTCTTCTACTTTGCACATCTAGGTGGGTTGTTGTGGTGTTGGCTTTCATTTTATGATTATGGAATGTGGCTTGATTGGTATAATTTGGGTTTTAAGTGGAATGTCACTTGGCTAACTTGCTTTGATTTCTCATCATGAGATGTGGTTGGGTTTCATGTGACTGTGGGATTAAACAGTCCCTTAAGCATTCTTTCTTTTCAACACAGGATTTCTTCTAGCTTGCATGGCTAGGTGGGTTAATTAAGCATTAAGACTTGTTTTCTTCATTATAAGGTGTTGTATGATTTTGTTCTTCATCATGGGACATGGCTGGGTTTGTTCTTTCATGAGCTCCTTCATCGATTTTCTTTAATTTGTATGTCTAAATTGTGTTTTATTGAATTTTAGATTTTTTTTTCATTTAGGACTTCAATTAGTTCAATTCTTTAGCATTTGGTGTTGTTTGGTTTGTTTTTTTTATCATAAGATATGCCTTTTTATGTTGTGATGATTTGCACCTTTTGTTGGGTCAATTAACCATTGTTGTTTCCTGAGCTTGATGGAGATTGGCTTAACTTCTCTGATGGTGTTTCTGTAATGTGCGGGGGTTGGCTTGACTAGCCTTTGTGGTCTTTCTTCAGTTGTTTCCTGCAGTTTATTGGGGTATGGGAAGAGCTACTTTTTGATTGTGACTCGACTTTTTTTGTAGATGGAAAATCATTATGCATTAAATGAATATGACAGTAACATCATTATGAACACTCATTTACCATCATCTTAGGTCTCTCTCTAGCATTGGAAGAGCTGTTGTCATTTATTTGGGGAATAACATCTACTTTGTTTAAGATAAAGAGTTGTACTTTTGACATTTCTTATGATTCTACATCAGGATTTGTTCTTGTTTTAGTGTGACCATAAATCTTTTTTTCCCTTTCTTTTTAATTTTGTTTGGTTTGGCAAAAGTCTTTTTTTCTTACTTTGTTTATCATTCATCATGCATGTTATGGACCTTTTTAAAAGGTTTTTTCAGTATTTTCTATCTTTGGTTTCTTACGTGGTCACATATTAGTTTTTGAGGTCCTTTGTAACATGCTTTTTTATGGGTTTGAGTTATGAGGTTTCTTTTTTGTTTTTGTTTTTCTATTTTTTTCACGGGTTTTCCTTGCTCTTAAACCATATGTTGTTGTACCTTTAATTTAGTGTTTTTTTTACGTGTTCTGGCCTCTTTTGTCATCTTTTTCAATTGTTATTCTCCTCCTGAAGCTTCTTTTTTTCCTCTTTGCTTTCTTTAGGTCCTCTCAGCTTTGGGTGCTCTACATGTGCCATTGGCCTTTAATATTTTTAGCTTATTGCTTTTGCTGAGGTTTGTGAAGCTTTCTTCCGATCTTTTGCTTGGTTTTTAGAAGCATCACCATCATTAGGCATTTAATGCATATCCCTTGCATTTATATTAGTTCTTTCTTCAAGATTGAAAAGAGGACATAGTTTTTTGTTGGGATTTTCACCTTTTGTTTTTAAGACTGACAACCTGCCTAGTTCATTTACATCTCTTACTCAACTTTTGTTTTTATCTTAATATAATTGGGTTTGGCTCTTCTCTTGTTTTTTTTTTTGAAACTCTTTTTCCTGGATTAACAATGGAGGATTATGTACTTCTATTGTCATTTTATAATGCCCTTTATAGTGTTTTTTTCCTCCTTTTCTTACTCAACATGCTCCTTGTTTTTATTCATTTTTTCATATCATTTTAGAGGGGTATGTAATGCTTTTTTACAAGGGGATTTGTTTTCAAGTTATTTTCACGCAGTGCTATTTTCTTTTCTAATGTTTTATCCTGGCTTGGGCTCTTTATGTTGCCCTTATAGTTTTTATTTCTAGGTATGTGTTCTTTGTTTTTCGTTCATTGTATTTTGACTATGATTTGTATTGTGCATCTTTTTTTATATAGATTTGTCGCGCCCTACTAAGTTTCTCATCCTTTGGATTGCTGCTTCTTTTTATAGTTTAGGTTTGCAGGTGAGCTATCTTTCTTTATTGTTTTGTGTAAGTTGCTTTTGGTTGGAAACTTTCTTAATGGCTTTGCATTGTTTACTTAGCTATATTTGTGGTCTATAATTTCTTTTTTTTTTCATGATCATTAGAAGTTTTAGTTTTTTCAACTTTTGTTTTCTTATACTTTAGTCTTTGCCTCTCTTTCTAGCTTTTTTTTTTCGCTTCGGGCGCACGAACAATGACGTTGCCTACTAATTGTTTGCTTTTTAATTTTTTCTGTTTTTTATTTTTTTTCTCTTAATTCCCATCAGCATTGTGGTTTTAATTTCCTTTTTTTTTCATGGTTAATTCATGTTGCAGTATGCAGGAGTACTTTGTCTCATTAAAAAAAATCTTTGCCTAACAAACTAGAAATAGATTAAAATATTAGTTTAATTTGGAGTTTTTCTTTAAGTAATTAATTAGTCAAATTAAACACTAACATGTTGTGTTAGTTTTGCTTATGAAGTCAGGTAATTCAACTTAAAACTTAATTATATTTTTTTATTGGCTTTCATTTGAACCTTTTTTTTTGTTAACAACGTGAATCCTTTAACCAAACATGAAAGTTAAAGTTATTGATGGCGTTGCTTAGTTGGCTAAGTTAAGACAACTTTAATTTTCTTTTGAAAAAAAAAAATAATAGTTGTATTTCTACCCAAGTAAACAAATATTGCATTTTTTAAAAAATTATATGCTCTTCAATCAACTATTATTCCTGCCTAACATGTTAACACATTGTCTACTTCACAATTGATACATGTCTCTCTAACCAAGTAACAAACTTTCACTTTGTGACAATAATATCAAAGAATAACATTTATAAACCTCGACAACCAAGTGATGGTTGTATTCGGTATCCACTACCTCGAGCATTGTTATCTTAATTGTCACCTTAATTCTATAGATGGGAAACCTTTTAAGGACACAAGTCTTTATCAAAGTATTGTCAACAATATATAATATCTTGCATTTACAAGGCCTGATTTAGCATTTGTTATACATAAAGTTAGAAAATTCATGCACAGGCCTCTTGATTCCTACTGGTTTGTAATCAAACAAATATTATGTTATCTTAAACATTTAGTTTCTACAGGTTTACTAATCACTAAAGATATGGATTTCATATTACAAGCATATTCTGACTCAAATTGAGCAACTGATAGGGGTGATCGACGATCAATGAATGTTTATTGCATACATATGATATCCAACTTGTCTTCTGAAGTTGCAGATAGTAGTTTATGGTGGCTCAAAGCAGTATTGAGGCTGAGTATAAGGCTCTAACAAACACAACTAACAAAATTACATAGATCAAATTAGTTTTATGTGAGTTTGGTTTTTCTCTAAAACAAGCTTTAATCCTATAGTGTGACAATATTGAAGCAATTACCTCACCTCCAATCTTGTGTTTCATGCAAGAACAAAACAAATCAAAATTGATTTTGATTTGACTTTGTTAGATATCAAGTTTTCAACAAATAATTGGTGGTTCAATTCATTTCCAGAAGAGATTAATTGGCCAATACTCTTACCAAACCATTACCACCAATAAAATTCAAACTACCACAAAACAATCTAAATGTTCATGATCTGATCTCTAGATTGAGTGGGCGTGTAAAGGATCAAGTAATTATAGCTGAAATAAAGATTAAAGATCAGGAAAATAAAGATCCTTAGTTATTGAAAAATATACAAGCCACATGAACGTCAAGGTTGTAGCAGTAAATCAGAAAGATAACAATAAAAAGATACAATCATAAGTAACTGAAATTGTATAGCTGTAAAAGTTTAAATGATTCAAACATAAAAGTAGGAAATAAGTTATAATTACATTAATATAAATTGTACAAGGAACACAAATATTTTCAAAATACTTTGCCCATCAATTCTCTCACACAAAGTGATAAATTTTGGATTGTATAATTAGTTTTAAAAAAATCTTCTCACTTATATTAAAATAAAATCATTTATAATGTCCTTATTAGTTGATTTCAAATTATAGATCCAAGTCATATCATATTGTTGATTCAAGTGATATCATAATGTGTATATAACTCTATTAGAGGTGTTTTAAGTTTTAATATCAATATATATACTACATGAATTTTTTCAAATACATATGAATGTAAAGGTGTGATGCTTTCAAATACATATAACTCTAATCATATATTTTTCAAAAAAATATAAGTTTGATGATTTTATGGGTCTTTTTTTAAGCCATCATCTATATATTTGGAACTTCGATCTCTCTTTTATATCGTGTCTTCTTTTTCTTTTTTTTTTTGCAAAAACAACATCAATTATATTAGCTTTATAAAAATAATATTTATGATGAACTAGGAGTTCTATTTTGTTAATTATCATACTATAAGTGCCTAGACTTCTATCCTAAATCAAAGTTTCAATTAAAAAAAGGAGTAAAGAACCGTTTTTAGGTGAAACGAAAACCTTAAACTCCATGCCTCTTTATTTTTCTTTCTTCCTTTCATCTTGGTTCATCAACTTCCAGCTTTATCGTGATTGAACTGGCCTTGGTGTGGTGGATCAGGGTCATTTTGGTACTCTCAAGTCTCAACGCACAATCAAGGTCAGGTCAATTACTTAACGGTTATTCTAAAAAAGAAAGTTTGAAAGTGAAATGTAGGTATGCCGTGCAATTCAAGTTTTGAGCTTTTTTTCTTTTCTTTTAAAAAATCATTGTTATGAATTTCACCATAATTCGTTGAGGGTGATTTGGCAGCAGCGTTTTTTTTAAAAAAAAAAATCTTAATTGTTTTTGTTTTAAATTAATTTTTTAATAATTTTTAATAATTTTAATATACTGATATCAAAAATAAATTTTAAAAAATAAAAAATATATATTATTTTAAATAAATAATATTTTAAAAAACAACTTTTATCATTTTACCATCTCAAACACATCCTCAATAAACGTTTGGAAACACGGTTGTACCCGTGTTTTCAAAAAATTAAATTTTTTTTGTTAAAAAATATTTTTTTGGTATTTTGGATCGTTTTGATACACTAATCTCAAAAATAATTTTAAAAAAATAAAAAAATATATTATTTTGATGCATTTCAGCACAAAAAAACACTTTAAAAAATAACCGTAACCATATTCCCAAACAAATCTTCATAGTACAAAATCCATCAAATATTGTCGTGTTATACCCAATTTAGTCGGCACACTTGAAAATTGGGTCTTTGTCGTACCAATAATTCTTATCTTAACATGTTATATCCCATTGAAATTTATCATATAGAAAAGAAATCCATGTGAATTCTTTTATTATGTTATCATTTCCTTTTTTTCTAATTATTTCTATGTCGAGAAATACATATTTTCAAGTTATAGGATGCCGTTGGTTTTGAGATTCACATAATTTTTTTCCGCCGAATAGTAAACTATATATAATGATATTTCAAGATTGGTAGTCCTATATTTAACAACTCTCTAAACTATTTGGTATTTTCACTGTAGTAATAGATATAATTTATTATAGATTATTATAGTAAAATTACTTATTTACTTTTTTAGTAGGAAAAAATTAAGCTTTGAGGCTAAGTATTTTTTTATCTTTTACTCCAAAGTTAAAAAATTATTCTTCTACTCCAAAGTCAATAAAATTTATTTCAAGATTGGTACATGTTTTTTTCATTTTATTAAACAATAAAACTATTCTTCGACTCCAAAGTCAATAAAATTTAAAATTATTGACTAAGAATTTTTTTGATTTTTTATAAGTTTTTTATAATAAAAATACTTTTTTCTCCGAGGAACAAAAACATATTGCTGGACAATGATCTTTTCGGTTTTTTCATTGTCCCTGTATAATACAAGTATGAGATTAACCTTAGATTAGACAAAAAAAAAAAAAAACCTTTGCATTTGTTAGTATTTTGTGTAATTAATAGGGTCATGAAAAGGGTTTTGATATTTTGATATTTACTTTTGAATATTTAAATCAAAAAACTACTAGCTCGTGTTGATCACGTGTCAGTGAGTGGGCGACGTATATACCTTTCAACGGACGCGTGCGACACCATCCGGTGGTCAAATCTAGTTTTTCGTCATCTCCCTGAATACTCAATTGTGTCCTCTTCCACACGAAGTGGCGTGTGTCTGCTTATGGTAGTCGGATTGTCACCAACAATTATTTGTTTTTTCCCCCTTCTTTTGTCTCTACTGACAAATAAAGTATACCTTTATTCTCTTTGTTTTTTATTTTTCAATTTCAGTACTCATTCTTTTAATTTTTAATTTTGTTCTTATTCATTTTATAGATGTTTTTTGTTTTGCAATTTAGTTCTTCAGTTGCACTTTTTTATATGTTTTATTTTTAATTTCAATTCTTATTCTTTTAATTTCTGATTTTGTTCTTATTCCTTTTATAGTTTTAGTCCTCATTCTTTGAATTTTTTATTTCATTCTTATTCCTTTTAAAAAAGTTTTCTTTTCAATCTAGTCCTTCAATTGCAATTTATCATTTTGTTTTGTTTTAAATTTTAGTCTTCATTCTTTTAATTTCTTATTTTGTTCTTATTCCTTTTATAGAAGTTTTTTTTATTGTCAAATTAGGCCTTCAATCACAATTTCTCAGATGTTTTGTTCATTTCGGTCCTTATTTTTTAAGTTTTTTGGCCATTTCATTGAAGTTTTTTTACTTTTAATTTCATCATTTAATTAAAGTTTTCTTTTTTCCAATTTAACCTCATTCTTTTGATTTTCTTTCTTTTGTTAAAGCTATTTTTCAATTCAATTTAACTCTTCAAATGAAATTTTTTTTTTACCCTCTAATTAATGCTTTTTTTTCATTCTCAATTTTTTTAGATCCTTTTGTGAAATTCATTTTTTTTCTGATTTTATTTTTCAAGATTTGTTTTGTCAAGGATTCAGTTTCATGCGATCTTATCATTCTGTATTAGTTTTTTTTTTTAAATATCAATTTTGTGATTATCTTTAATTTTTTTCAATAGATTTATCACAGTCTCATGACTTAGGTCACGAGTTTTGCATGTCATTTTTCAATATAAGATTTTTTTAAAATTATTTTGTTTGTGTTTGATTTTTCAAGATATTATTTTAAAATTTTGAAATATTCATTTTTAAATAATATTGTTGATATGTTAGGCCTTGCGTAATATTTTTTTTAAGGGCGTGGGTTTATTTAATCAGTCTCATTTGTAATTATCTCTTAGGTTATGAGTTTTTTTAAATAAACACAATCAAATAAATATCTCATTTTGTTTGATTGAATATCTTTTTTTTATTATTATTAACGTGGGTGTTTGAGCGAGCTTGTGCGCACCTTGACTAATCCCATATGTCCTGAAGTTAACGATCATATAAGCCTTTGGTGACCCTAAGGGCACTCAAATTATATTTAATTGAATATCTTAATATATATTCATCTCTTATTTTTTTTAATTCTGTTTTGGTTATTATTACCTATTTTTTTTAAGTTTATTTACATCTCGCTACACGTATTCTGCAATAGTCTCGATCTTGCCTCACCACTAATTGTTGACAGGTAGATGTTATCCTTCTAAAGGAGTAAATAAATAAAGGGATAATTGAGGAGTAATTACTTTTATTTTATTATTTTTAATTGATTAATTGTATAATATTTTTATTTAAATATCTATATTTATAAAATTTGGTCAATAAGATATCTCTCTTAATTATCATAATAAATATACTAATATCACAGTTATCTTCTTATGTCAAATAAGTTCATGTGACAAATGACATAAAATTTAATATTTATACTTCATGATCTTTTCTACTTGAATGCTCATATTTATTTATTTTATTCCCACTAGAGTATTTACACCTATAAAATTTAATCAATCGAATGTTTTCCTTCAAGTTCTATTAGACTATGTTATGAATAGTTGTTATGGCAGTTATCTCCAATAATGAATTTGGGGTAAAATCATATTTTCAAAGGGATTTATAAAGTATTACAAGTTTGATTGAGTATAAATTGGTGTATACATATTTTTTTCACAGTTAAATAACTTTGATTCAGAAGCTTTTTACCATTTAAATAATATTTGCATAGTAAAATTATGGTGATACAATTAAAAAAAACATTAAACTTGCATAAAGAAGTATTTTTTATTTTTAATTTTTTTAACAGTTAAGTTAAGGTATTTTCAAAAATTATTCGCATCAAAATCAATTATCCACAACGAGAATTGGAGCGGCACATCATTCTCTTCATGTTGGTAGGGCTCGTGTACATGGCGGAGATGGGGTTGGACTATGATAACCTTCTCTTTCTTTTCCTCTCCCTTCCCTCTCTCCTAAGATAGATATTCAGGCCAACCCTTCGAAAAATTGATTGAGTCATCCAGTTTCTATTTCTATCAATTTTGACCTATAATTTTTTTATTCTTATTTCTTTTGTTTTTTGAAGTTTTTTTTTTTCAATTTCATCCATGTGCATTTTATTTTATTTTATATTTTTAATCCAATTTAGTCCTCATTTTCCTGATATGGTTTTTTTTTTTTGTGTTTTACCCTTTTATTAATCTATTTTTTTTTCAATTTTTTCCCTCATCATTGTACTTTATTTTTTTATCCAATTTTGGTCTTTATTTTTTTTATTTCTATTTTCTTATCATTTTATTGATTTTTTATTTTATCTCTCAACATTTTATTTCATTACTTTTTCTAATCTAATTTTGGTCCCTATTCTTTTAATTGTTATTTTCTCATCATTTTCTTAATTTTTTTTATTTTTCCCCTCAAAATTTTATTTCATTTACCTTTTTAATCGAATTTTGGTTCTTATTGTTTTGATTGTTATTTTCTTACTCTTTTCTTGATTTTTTTTTATTTTATCCCTCAACATTTTATTTCATTTTGTTATCCAATTTTGACACTCATTCTTTTTATTTCTATTTTCTTATCTTTTTCTTGATTTATTTATTTTATTTAGTCCCTAATTATTTTCTTTAATTTAATTTTTATACTAGATTTGATCCTCATTGTTTTAATAATTATTTGTTTTGTTTTTTTTATGATAAAAAATCTTACTTCGTATTCCTTCATACCCTCCTTACTACCAGGTAATCATGCTCTCATAACTCAGATAACTGGTTTAGAATATTAGCTCGATTTAAGTTTATTTTTTTTGTTTTTTATTATTTTTTTTTCAATTTCATCATTCGACATTTGATTATTAAACCTTGAACTTTGTTATTTGTTTCACTTGCTTTTTTGTATGAGTTTATCCCGATCTCATATCGTGGATGGTAAGTTAGTCGACTTAACCTAGGTTTACTCAAAAAAAATTTCTCAACCTTTTTTAATGAAATTAATTTTTTTTCCGGTTTTATCATTTGAGATTAAATTATTTACCCTTGAGCTTTATAATTTTTTTTCTTTTTTTTTTGTTGGGTTGTCTTGAGTGCGGGTTAGTTAAGTTAATTCGGGTTAACTCGAGTTTTTTTTTTGTGTTTTTTTTATTTAACTTATGTCTTTTTTTCTAGGTTCTTTTTTTTAATCTAACTTTTTTAACCCGATCTTATATCATGGGTTGTGAGTTAGTTAAATTAGCTCGTGTTTATTTGAGGTTTTTTCTTCAACTTTACTTTTTTTTAAATTGATTTTTTTCTAATTTTATAATTTTACATTAGGCTTTTGGGCCTTGAACTTTGTGGGTTTGTTTTACAAAGTTATCCCAATATCATATTTCAGGTCGGATGTTAGTCACATTAACTTAGCCTGACTTGAGTTATCATAGCTTCAACATATTTGTTTTACATTAGAAAAACTTTAACCCGGCTGTGGCATAACATGAACCACCTATCTAGTTAGAATATATTTCTAATCTTTTATGAAGAATTTGAAATAAAAAAAAACAAAATAAGGCTAATAAAACTTATTCTTTAATTGATTGATTAGATAAGTTTATATTTATGTTATCCATCAGGTTTTTAAAGCTTTCATCTTTATCTAAAATTAAACCCTCATTAATTAGTAAGATGAAATAAACCCACCTTATTAATTAGTTTTAGTAGTTTTTCATCTCAAGTTATTTTCTTTTTCTTTTTAAATTTCTTAATGAAGAAATAAAAATCCTAAAAAAGGTAGAATCATGATTATTTCTATGTTTTATGCCATGAATATAACCGTTGCATTGGTTGATGTGTAATAAAGCTAATGGAAGTACTTGATTGATAAATTTTTTTATAAATACAAGTGCTATAATAGAAAAAAAAATTAATATCGCATTCAAATAGAGAAAATCATGAAATATAGGTACTTCATAATGCCAATTATTTCTTTTAATTTATTATATATGGGCTCACTTGATATAGAGATAACTATCACATCAATATGTTTATAATGAAAACTAAAATAATTCTTGATTGATCAAATTTTATAAATACAACTATTTAGATGAAAATAAAAATAAAAATAAAAATAAAAATACAAGCACTTCAAATATCATTAACCCAATAAATAAACTCTTTTATTATACTTTCTCAAGTCATCATTTAATCGGCCACCACCGATTGGAAGTTTTAACATGTCATTATGTTTTTATACAATATTTAATTGTTCAATATGTGGTTTTGTCAAGTTTTTCATCTAATTACTTTTTTTCATTCCAAAAATGCTATTGATCTATACAAGAATACAAGTTCAATTTTTAAAAGAAAAAAAATATTTCTGAAAAATCTTAATGGTTGGGTAATTTTACAACTTATCAACATAAACTAAGGGAATTGGCTATTTTCCTCCTCACATATTACTATTTATTTTATTGGAACAATATTTTTTTTTAATTTATTTATTTTAATTTTAATTTTAATTTTAATTTAATCTTTNNANNNTANNTTTACTAGATATTGAACTTCATAATTTATTTTAATTTATTTTCTATGGAGTTATCTGATTCTTTTAATTGAACGTTTTTTCAGTTTTATTCTTCAACATTTAGTTGATTGGAATTTAGTTTTATAATTTATTTTAATGAAATTATCTCAGTCTTATAATACGAGTTTGGAAGGTTAACCCAAATCATTTTTTCTATTTGTAATTGATTATTTTTCAATTTTATCTTTCAACATTGGATTGATTAGGAATTACCATTCATAATTTTTTTTAACTTGCTTTCTATGTATCACGGTCTCATAACCTGGATCGCAGGTTAGTTTGATTGACTCAAATTTTTTAAAATTATTTTTTTTTCAATTGCATCCTTTTAGATAGATTGAGAATTGATTTTCTTCTATGATTTGTTTTGATTTTCTTTTTATATATTTATCCTGATTTCATAACCCAGATTTGATAGATTAAACTAAATTGACTTGTATTAATTTTCTTTTATCATTTTAATTAAATTTTATTTTTAATTTTATCTTTGAACTTTAATTTGATTAAGACTTGGATTCATATTTTTTTTTATATGCTTCAACTTTGGTTTGCTTGAAGCCGCGAAGTTCTATGGTAAGTAGCGGGAAGGATCGCCGTTGCTGCTTCTCGACATTGCCTTGCATCCCATAATAAAAATTATTCTATAGCCATGGCTTCTCTTTTCTTATCACCATTCTCTTTTTTATTCTCATTCTAATTTGCTAAATTCTTGTGTTCATCAATTTCTTTAGAGCAGACCTTCACCTGGAGTGGAAAAAAAAAAACTGGTATTTTCGCTGCCATTCCTGCAAAATTGATGTTTATGGTCAACGGGACAGTTTGCACTTGCACCGGCCACACACTTATTAGCCAATCATGAGATTTATCCATGGCATTAATGCTTCCATCTAACAATCATGATATGCTCTCTTCCTCTGACCAAAAAAAAAAAAAAAATCTGCTGTAAATGTAATTTACTCGAGATGGGTTGGCCTTTTAGTTCTTGCTGGGTTAATTTTCTCATAATTGGAAATTGTCGCTAACAAGTGGCATTGCTCTTTGTTCACCATTTCGGATCCTTGCAAATGACTTTTAGACATAAACTCGAAAGAGAGAGACGACGAAGACCTCATATGTACTCTTGACTAGTCTATTTACTGACAAATCGTCACTGGCGAATCAATTTTTTTTAAATGTAAAAAACAAAGGTTAAAGTCATGGGAATTTTTTGATGGTGTAAGTAAATCCGACCAAACAGTTTTATTTTAAAACCTTTTAATCTAATTTTTTTACTGCTTCAAGTTTTAAATTAAACTATGTTGGAGTTATTTCGATATAGATTAATTGACTTTATAGGTTCAAAGACAATCAAAACGATTAGTAAAAACATGATTTAATTTTTAAATTTTTTTTCAAGATGAAAACTTATTTTTAAAATATTAGGAAGATGAAATTGACCTCGGTCACTCAACGACCCAACTCATAGACTCTACTGGGTTTCATAGCTTTTTTAACTATTTTTTATTTAATTATATGATAAAAAAATAGATGCTTTTAAAATCAAGTACTAACCTAATGTTAGAATTTTGTTTGAAACCATGATAACCCTATAGAAAGCAGTCCAAAACAAATCATGAAGCATATTTTCCATTGAACTCGAAAAAAACAGATTAAAAAAAGAAAGGACAAATAAAAGAAGACAAAGGCACATAAGGTTTGGTTGGTAAACCCGCGAACTGGATCATGGACTCCTCTGTTATCAACAACTTGGTTTTTCCCCAAAACTATTCTTTATTTTACTATATGATCACAAAAATAGATGATCATAAAATCGAGTACCAACCCAATATTAAGATGTTTGTCAGAGATCGTGATAACTCTATAGAAAGCTAACCGAAAAATTATGAAGCACAACTCTCAATCAACCCAGTGTTGAAGGATAATATTTAAGAAAAAAAACTAGAAAAAAGAAAAGAAAAGTTAAACCATCCAAATCCACGAAGTCAACTTGCCAAACTTGCGAACTAATTAATGTATTCCATAAAGTTTAATAACATTGTTTTTTCTAAAACCATTTTCTTAACTACTTGATAAAAAAAAGTAGACGATCACAAAATCGAGTTCAAGAAAAAAAGAGTTACCCCATAACATCCACAAACCGAGGCAACTTGGGTTACCTTGCCAAACTGGCAAACCAGGTCATGGACTTCACAAAGTTTAATAATTTGGTTTTTTCTTAAACTACTTTTTTTTTATCTAACTACATGTTAGACATATAAACGATCACAAAATTGAGCATTAACCCCAATGTCAGAATATTTTTTTGACATCGTGTTAACTTTATAGAAATCAAAACGAAACAAATTATGAAATATAATTTTCAAGAAACCCATATTAAAGCATGAAATCGAAAAAAATCAATTAAAAAATTCTGAGATTGAATCAAAGAGGTTTTAAAAATTGAGGGACTAAATTTAAAAAAAAAAAAAATAGTTGGTGCATGGGCATCATGTACCAGGGCGTGAGGAAGGATCATAGACGCCACCCTTCAAGCTCTAATCGATGTCATGTTTGATGCCTTTGGAACCCTCATACCCTCATAACCCTCATAATAATGTAAGGTGAATGAAGTAAAGCGTGGGTCTCAATAGTCACAATTTTCTCAAATACAATAATATTATATAGTGGGAAAGGACTACACTGTATCACGCAGTCCAAAACTTGTTAGATGTGGAAATAAAAAACATCACACCACATACAGTTTGAGTTAAGGACTGAAACGGCACGTATTTTCTGAAATTATTTGTCAGTGCTTCAATAAGTTTCGGTTTTGTATCAGAGGCCAATATACAGAATTCAAATATACAAAGGACAAAACCAGATTACAAAACCATGGAAGAAAAGGGAAAACTAATGAACATTCTGACATGAGCAAGGTTGTGGTGAAACCAGGTCTTAAATCATCAGATATCCTGTTTTCCGACTCCATCCTCTCCAGGAAACTCCAAGATCGAAGCAGTGGTGGTTCCTTCTGTGGTTATTGAGAACCTTCTTATTTACAATAATTATTTTCTTTCCAGATGGGGTTATATACACACATATATGGCCATGAAGGTTTCTTTACGCACAAAGGTTTAATATTGGTGCCGATTGACCTCGAGAAATTAAAATGGTCACTTCCTCTCTCAACGATCCAAAGCATTTATCACTATCCTGCAAAACAAACATATTGAGAAGCATGAGGGACCATCCATAAACAAGGAAAATAAATGTGATTATATATAGCAAAAATAAAACAGAGAGAGAACCAATCATAAATAGTCAGACTTCTAGGCTCGCCGCTTTCTAATGCTTCATCTGACGATTTCCTCGTCGTCATTCTCCTGAAATCCCCGCGTGGTGTCCCTGTGATCCCAGCTGCATGCATGCATCATAACCGAAGGTCGACATTAACATACATAAACGCCAACTAAAGCTTTAAACTGAAAGAAGGAAAGAAGAAACTTGAAATCCTACACGCAATACACCAACTAGTGTAAAGATTTCAAGTCTTGGTCTTCTCTGGAATAATTCATGCATGGTTGTGATGAAACAAACATGAAAGAAATTTATGAAAAGTTGAAATTCCGTGCCCTTCCACTATATTTATTACTATTAAATTCATGACTATGGATATCTCTTTTTTCTTTTCTTTCCCTGCTATTTCTTAGCTCCCTCCCAGTATTCTATTAAATCCTATCTTAAAATTTCATTTTATCGTTTAAATTTTTAGATTGAAATAATTTTTTAACATAATATCAGAGTTTTGATAACTAAGTAATTACAAGTTTGAATCTCACTATTCTTCATTTATTTGATATAAATCAAGCACAATATAATATGAGTCTGTGTAAGTTTTAAATTCAAAAAACTTTTACTTAAAGAGGTATTTAAAAGAATAATATAAATTATATTTTAAAATCTCACATAATAATTTAAATGTTTAAATTTTTAAATTGAGATGATTCTTTGAAATATCTATAATTCTATAAATTCTTAATTTCAAGATTTATTTGAAATGAAACCAACTTCAGGTTCCAATTTTGATTTCTTTTCTAACCTCATCTCAGCAACCGAGTTTGAGAACATCACAGTAGAAAGTACCACAGCAGAGATAAACAAAGAGAGCAAAAGGAAAAGAAAAACAATCAGTCACAATATAATTTATTGGTTGACATATCCTAAATGTTAATTTCACTCATGCAAAACCACACATAATAGTAAGCTTACGTGTCAGAGGTGTCGTAGGAGTGCTAGGGGTAGCAGGCGACACAGGAGATGAACAAGGATCAACAGAAATGTTCCTCAAATATTTGGAACTGTTTGTCCTAACAATAGTAATGCTCCGAGTTATGTTCATGCCCTCAATGCTATTAGCTGCAGCGGGATCAACAGGAGGTGATGATCGTACAGAGAATGAATCATACTTTCGAAGTTTGCCAAGCCCACTGTCC
This sequence comes from Populus deltoides, assembly GCA_015852605.2. Taxonomy (NCBI): domain Eukaryota; kingdom Viridiplantae; phylum Streptophyta; class Magnoliopsida; order Malpighiales; family Salicaceae; genus Populus; species Populus deltoides. The sequence continues at coordinate 13,143,097 of CM027572.2, read as the reverse complement.
GGCATGGGGCCAGCAAGCGTTTCGTCCCATAGCTTATGGAGAAATCCCATTATATATGTCAAAAATCAGATTTTCTCGTGTAACAACCGAGAGAGGCCTAAAATCAAAACAATTTTCTTCTTGGCTTTTTCGTTCTGTTAGACCTGAAAACGTACGACTGTTACTAAGAGAGGGAAAGGGGAGCGAAACGCAGGGAGAAGATAAGAGGAAGGTTTTATTTTTTTTTTTCTGTGAAGAAATGGTGGTTTAGGGTTCTTTATAGAGGAAAGTTGAGAGAAAAGATCAGAGAGAGGATAGGGGGTGGATATTGATGGTTATACTGATGCAACGGCTAATATGGCTTTGTTAGCAGCCATCAAATTTATTTGGTAAATATTTTAGATCATCTAATTGCTATACCTAGCTAGCCATTCATAAGCCTGATAAATATAGAATCATCTATGCATAACAACTAAAACAGTAAAGTAAATTGAATTTTATTTATAGCCAAAGAAAAAAAATGGTGGGAGTAAATTGAATTTTATTTATTCGTGATCAAAAGAATAGTTGTTTTTTAAAATATTTTTAGTTTGAAAATATATTAAAATAATATTTTTTATTTATTTTTAATATTAGTATATTAAAATCATTTAAAAATAAAAAAAATATTTTTAAAAATATAAAAACAAATCGGTAGAGAATCTTCCTAGAATCGATGACAAGGTGAAGTAATGGGCTAGACATGCATGTGTCCATCCTTACACGTCAACTGGATAAGGTTGTGGGTAAATCTAGATCTACGAGAACTGGATGTTGAAAGTGTTGTTGAACTCAATGAAGCTTCGAACAAGAGACGTGTGCTCTCATTGTTGGCTTAAAGTCTTCTATTGGATTACGACATTAATTAACACATAAAAGTCGTTACGGTCCCCTCCAGCTTCGCATGATCAAGAAATGCTCTTACCAGGTCATGGGCTTGTACAAGAGACTCTGGCCTTACACTTGATCGCTGTTTCTAACAGATTTTTCAATTTGGTTATTAGGTCATGATAGTGAAAGATTAATTAATACATTTAATTTAATAGTTTGTTTCTGCTTCTCAATAATTTGTATCTTATTTCCCCCAAATAACCACTTCTCTCACCGGGATAATCTTTCACCATCTTGTTCAAACTGGAATGTCATTTGTCTTAATGCCATGGATTGACTTCTTCTTCTTCCTTTTTTTCCCTCTTTTTCTTGGGGGACGAAGTTACCAGAGGGGGCTAATACTGGACCTTGCTACATTTCCTCCATGTCACCCCCACTCTTTTGACCAAGGTAGTAAATTGATAAATTCTAAGGGGTAGCTCAACTGGTCAGATTTTGGGTTTGTTCCCTGATTGATACGAGTTCGACTCCCCTTAGGACCATTGGAGACTTACATGATTGTTAACTTCAGGTTCTGTGGGATTAGTCAAGGTGCAGACAAACTAGGTCGGACACTCACGTTAATAAAAAAAATAGTAAAATAATAACCCTGAAAGGTGTAGCTCAACTGGTCAGACACTGAATTTGCTCCCTAAAGGTCACCAATTCGAGTGTTACAAACCTCAGGACAACTGAAGGCTTACATGACTGTTAACTTTAAGATCTTGGAGAATTAGTCGAGGTGCGCGTAACTGGCCCGAATACCCATGGTTACAAAAAAATAATAGTAAAATGATACACACACACACACACATATAGATTTATATATAGATTTATATCACCCATTGTACAAGGACGTCTAAGCTTTTGTGGTTTGATCGTGATAGTGCATAAATTGTAGTTTTTTTTAATATTCCTAGTTGTTTGGACACTTAGATGTCCTTGCCATTTAGGCTAAGCCCAACCACTAGACATGATGGTCATCCAGGTGAGCCCCAAACAACAAGACATTTCAGCCTTGAATGGCCAGACACTCCTCAATGTATTTTTTAATTTCCCGAGAAGTTAGAACAGTGCCACAAGCATATCTATGCACACAAATTTTCTATGTAGAGCTAAATTACCAACATCTCCATCAATGCATTATAATTACCACAAATCAATGACGAACATCATTCTCTCAACTAAAGGTATTTATTTTCTCCACTTATCACAAGTCGCTTTCCATCATTACTCTATTTACTACGAATCATTCATAACTTTACTCCTTACGAGACATATGTAACTCTACCTATCACAAAATATCTACAATATCACTCTTTATAAAGTAAATTAACATGACCAAGATCTATAAATATTTCTGATTACTGTATTCAAATAGTTCAATTCAAGCTCATTCAAGGGCTTTACACATGTTCATTCAACAAACACACTTCTTTGTTTTTCTCTATGCATTATTTTCTCCTCCTGCATTTACTAATTTAAACATAAGAGAGTCTTTTATTTCAACATGAAACTTGTTTTTCCAAGAACAACTAAGCTTAGAGATAAAGCCTACATTCAAACTCATATATTTCAGTCCAAAATACAGTTATAGAAAGCACAACCCAATCCTAAAGTTTTCAAGACTTCATTTTTGGAATGTGTTTGGAAACTCATAGGTTCCATTGTTTTCGTAAAGAATGTGTGAATATATAAGCAGACTTAGTCAATGGTTAATTTAATGCTTATGATATCAAAATATTTTATTGTTATTATGAGAATTATTTAATTCTTTTGCTGCATATTATAATTATAATAAACACTAATTGGGAAGGGAAAGTCAATGTCCCCTTCTCATAAATTATTATTTACTAGAATAGTGATTTGTTTCTTTTCTATGAGATTATTCCAATATCATAATACGGTTTACGTGTTTAGTGGGTTAATTTGTTTAACTTGAATTTTCTTTAATTTAATTTTTTTTCTAGTTTCATACTTCGACCTTGAATTGGTTAAGAATTACACTTCATAATTTATTTTAGATTTTATGAGGTTATCTTGAGCTCATGATCCATGTTATGGGTTTAATGGGTTAAATAGATTGACTTGGGTAATTGTTTTGTTTTTTTTTCAATTCTTTTTTTTCAATTTCATCCTACATTATTTGATTGATTGAGAATTAGACTTCATAATTTATTTTAGTTTTCTTTCTATGAGATTATTATGGTGTCATGACTTGGTTTACATGTTTGAAAGGTTAACCTAAGTTTACTCATGATAATTTTTTTATGTTTTTTTAATTATTTTTTTTTAAATTTCATCCTCCATTATTATTTCATCATTCATAATTTTTTTAATTTATTTTTATGAGATTATCACAGTCTCATGACCTGATTTATAGATTTAGCAGGTTGATCTAACATGTTGTCATCTCAATATTTTTTTTTTAAAATAGCACCTTGAAGAACACCCCTAAATTGGTTTAAAAAACATAAAATCTAACCTCATAAGAAAATTCTTCCTTAGGCCTAATTTATTTTTTCAACGATATGAAATTTCAAAAACACCTCGAAGACTTCTCTTGTTAAGAGAAACCCATCAATACCAAAATCAATCTTTTTTTTATTGCTTGAATATAACCAGTCGGCCATTTTTCCCTCCTCCCAAATTTATAACGACTTCCTCTCTCCTTTTAAATTTCATTGACTCAAATGTAAAATAAATAAAGTTTGTGTATAGTTTCAAATAATACAAATAATACATTTGCAAATATAAAAGTCACCTATTTCCAAAAAAAAATACTTGACTAGTTTGTTTATATAAATCTCAAGATAAGGAGTTATTTTACCATTTCAAGAAAAATAGGAACAAACTTCCCCAGGTATTAAAGCCATTAAATGTTAATTAGTAAAACCAAACCTCGTGTGTGTATTAAACCAGTGAACATTTATGTTTAGTTTATTATAATAAAACATGTTTAACATAAGAAAGTTTTCGAGAAAAGTCTAGAGTTTATACAAATTTAAATTTATAAGCATGTAAAAGCATAATTAATGGAAAACATGTTTTCAACATAAAAATAATAATAAAATACTAGCATGAATACTAAGTATATATTCAAATATGCAATTGATATAAAAAAAAAACCTATTAATGTATACTAATAATAAAATTAACTATGCTTAAATTAAAACAAGAATGATATTTACTCGTTGAAACACTTTAAAATAATGAATCTTTTGTTGTTGTAAAGGATGAATCATTTATCTTTAAGGCTTTATTGCTCTGCACTTGTACAACTAAGATATTTGTAATATGCCTCCTGAGATTCCAACACCACAACCTTAATTTAGATACACTTCTAAATAAGGTATGTGAATCAAAGATTATATAACTCAAATATGTCTAAAAAAAAAACCTAAGCTTCAGATTTGAAAGGAAAATTAAAGTATAAAAAGAAGAAGAAAAACACTATAAATGGGGTGAAGAAGAGTATAAAATTTGAAAAAAAATCAGGTTTGAAACTCTTCCTTCTTCTCCATTTTTATAGTGAATTTTGAAAATTAAAGGCTAAGAATTAATAATAATTAATTCTCATCATTATTAATTAACTTTTAATAATCTACCATAAATAATGAATTAAATATAAAAACCTAAGGGTTCTTTAAATAGAAAAACCAATGATTATTTAAGATTAATTTTTTATTTACTCATAATTTGTTTAATTAAAACAAGTTTCCAATCGAATTAAATTCCATATCTGATCTCATCTTAATTCTTTTCATCTTGGCTTGGAGAAATTTGCTCTCGAAATTCATTCAGCATTTGGTCTTAGTTTTACTGCTCAGTCCTCAGGTATTTTCCCCGCCTCCTTGCAAGCAAGTTCTACAATCTGTATCTAAATGCAAACCCCTGTTTCATACTTCATTTCAATCTCACCAATTTTGCAGCAGCGCTTTGAAGCTCAATAACTCGGACACCAAAAATGCTAATGACAATGCCTGCTAGCTTGCATATTATAATTTGCAATAACCAAGGGAAAAAGTCATGCAAGTAGAGCCCAAGTTGGTCCTGGAGTGTGGAAACTGTGGAAAAAAGACGACCAGTTTTTGGCTAACGCATGATCCAATCAACCTTCAGTAACTCGCTTGGAAGTCGAGGCCCGTATTAGAATTTGTTTGGAATGTGATTTTGATTGTTTTTGAAAATGTTTTTATTAATTTAAAGAAAAAAAATTTAATTTTTTTTTAAACATAAAAACAAATAAAATTTGGGTGTCGGAACCGGTGTGCCAATCACTCTATAATGCTTTCGTCCATCGTGCTTGGAAACACAAGATAGTAGGGTCCTATACCCCAGTGTTGTAGGGCAATCGTGTCCAAAAATGGACGTCCCCTTGAACAGCAATTTTGCCATTATAGCATCATCATCAGTGGATCCAGCGTTTGTTTACAAATATGGAGCATGCAGAGAGAATTTCATCGTGTTCCCTCCTGTGGTGCCTAGTCAAGCAATCCTTGTGTGCACCATTCCAATTTCCAGCCAAGTATGATCATGCCATTCATTGTGTCAGGGCCAACATGAGAATTTAATTACTTGGTAATCAAAGGTATGAACACATCAAAAAGAAGAGGGAGCAATAAAACTGAAAACAACTGAAAACAGAGGCACATTGCCACCAAGCATATAGCAAGACAGCATGATCACAGACAGTTTCATTATGACCGTTGCCATTCTTCAAAAACCAAACTAATTAGTTCGTGTTTGGTCGCCAGCTACAATGATGTCGTTTGCTTCTACTAAACCCTTCGAGGTGAATAAATCTTTCCCAATTAGTTCGGTTTGTCTGGTAAATGCACCTTCATCTCTGAGACAGCCAAGTCAACAGGCGTGAGTTGACCAGAATCTTGAAGGTTGGAGAGCATCAACCATTTGATTGCAGCATGATTCATGAAGCAGATATACCGTAGTCATGGGAGGAGACATTATAGCCCGAAGAAACTCTTCGTTTCTTGTCTTGCCTTCGTCTGCCGCTGGCTCCTCCTTGAATTCCTCCTCTTACTCCCACCTTCACCTTCTTGAAAGGTTGCTGCTGTTCCACCTGTCTTCATAACACCAAACAGAAGTAATGCATCAGCAAGGAGATCAAAGACAATAAAATTTATGTAAATGGCATATCGATAAGGTTTAAAGATTAACATCTCGAAATCTTGCCACAAACATCAAGTTAACTGGGGGGCATTGTAATACTAATTCAATTTAAATATCCTGAATTCTCCAAGCTACCAAATAGTGGGATTTCTGCTTATATCATCAACCCTGTAAAAATTAATTAAGCCTTGTTTTCAAGGATGTTTTTGGGATATGATTGTTATACTGGACTTCATAGAGGCTTCCCCTAAGTCCACTATCCCGCAGCCTGGTTATAACTGGACAGCAAAACAATATAATAGAGATTGCAATCACTTAACATTGTATACAAGAGATCGTAGACTACTTACCCCTAAACAGAATTTCTCAAAGTGAGAGTTGAAGCTAGAAGAATCATCCACTTTAGTCTTCCCCAAGTTCAAATCAGCAGAAACACGTTTGTTATTTGAGTTGGAACTTTCGCTGTAGGATACATAAGAAGGACATGAAGGAGCAGCCTGACTGTCAATCCCAAACGAATCCAGATCCTCTTGGAACATCTCGTCAAATAATTCTTGCAGTTCCTCTAGGCTCTCCTCCATGTTTTCCTGATAATTCACATCACAACTGCTATCAATATATATATATAGGGTCATTTCATCAAAAAAACACAAAGTCAAAACTTTAACGCCTAGAGTCGCTGTCATCAAGGTTTTCAGCGCAACCACTTGTGAAAACCTTCACAAAGGCCATTTCCGCTGATTAACTCAAATTGAAAGCGTTCTTGCAGAAAAGCAAAATGCAAATTTATTCAATCCTAGTTATCTTTAAATGTCTCATTTTCTAGATATCAGACTGCAGGTTTGGATTTAGAACAAACTTTCAACTTTTTTTCAAAAAGCTAGAAAACTTGCCTAACATAAAAGATCAAGAGTACTAATTAACAAATCAAATTATAATGTCTGTGACTAGGACAACACTGCATCGTATTCGATAGTATTTAACAGAAAATGAAGCACACAAATCATCTCAACGTACACCAAACATCTGCAGTAGTTCTGCAAAGCCAGTTACATCTTACCACACAAGAATTAACATCACATTTACTATGATGCTAGGACACATGTAGCCCACAGGCAGGAATAATCTCGCCTATTTTGGTCTGGGTCTACCAAACTTGTTCATCAGGCTCATTAGCCAGCACCTTCCTTCAGTCTCAGCCCATTGAACTGAACGGTCATTGATGGGGCCAATAACGTTATTCATGGGATATGATTCAAAGCAAGTTTTGGGATGTAGAACATGGCAAAGGTTTAAGCTTTAAACTTTTGATAGAAGTAAGATTTTAACTTAATATTATGATAGTTTTTTTTAGCTAAAAAGACAATTTAAAAATAACTTAAATCAATTTACTAAAACTATATAAAACAGATAAGACCTCAATTCGTTGCGACTGTTTGAAATATATTCAGCATTTTCGTACTAATTGGACTCTTGACCTTTTGACAGGCACATTTGAATTGTCAAACATGAAAAAGAAAGAAATTAAGAAGGATGGAACAAAAGGAGACATACGCTAGGCTTCGTTTGGCTCATCATGACAGCCATTTCATTCAGAAAATCACCCATTCCCTGCACACAACCCTAATTCAACATCATATTTGAATCCAAACAAGAGAAATAAACAATAAATCTCTTAGAGATATTTCACCACATGCTCAAACTAGCAACTTGCAATTATCAGCAAGCAATATAAAATTCGTCAAAAGCTGTACGAGATTTTTTTTGTTTTTCCATGGAACCCGAATTCGGTGGGAGGGCCCGCCAGCATTAAAATATACCAGTGGAGATACCATGCTGAACATGTTTTCTCAATGAATAGATTACACAAGAATTAAATTAAAATAAACACACATGTATATATATGAACAGGAGAGAATCATAAAAAGAAATCCAAAAAGGAAGCATTACATTTTCGTCGTCATCACTGTCATAAACACCTACGTCGTAAAGAAACCTCTTGTTGGTGTCAGAAAGAACTGTTACACAAAGGTTATTTATCATTATTAAAAAAAAAAAAGATTCCCTTCCTTTTCTTATAATTGCAATTTGGCAATTTGACGACCAACTTTTTTTTAAAAAATATAGATAAATGGTGTGAGTAAATTACCAGAATAGGCCTGTTGAATTGCCTGAAACTTCTTTTTGGCTTCTTCAACGAACTTAGAATTTCCTGAAGCTGAACATCGATCTGGATGCCATCTCTGTCCCAAACAAAAACACACCTTTTTCTTATTTTCCTGGAAAATATTTCTACTCTCCTAGAAAAACCAGCTCCAGGAAAGAAGTAAAAATTGCTAAACCAACTATCTCCTGGAGAAGATAATTAATCGGTCCCTTTTGAAAATAAAAGGCAAGAGTCTAGAATAACTTTGAATTTGTTTGTTTCACACCAGAAAGATTAAAACTTGGTGACCCATTTGTTTAAATATGAGAAACCAAAAACGGAATGGTCAGATTCCTGCATGGCAAGAACCCAGCCAGGAATTGATTCCATTGTCCTGATAACCCAACAACAGAACACAAAAATAAAAAGATTGATCATGATCAGCTTGTTTTGCAGTTATGTAGAAGATCCATTAAAAGAGAAGAGGTTTGTGGTTAAGGTCTAACCAGTGCAAGTTTCTTATAAGCACTCCTGAGCTCTGTATCAGTGCATTCCTTATTCAACCCCAAGACTTGATATAAGTCATTGCTTTTCCATTTCTCTTCTCCTCCGTTTGCCATTGTTGAGAAAACGCAACAAAAACAAAACGCTTAAGAATCCCACAAACAGAACCGCCTTAAAACCACACACAAGCACCACCAACCTAAAACCGAGACCACCCCACGATTCTTTCTTGTCGACAAATTGACGAAACCAAACAAAACCAAAAGGCTGTATCTCAAAGAAGAAAAGAGAAGGAAAGAGGCCGAAAAATCTTAGGTATATGTTAAAGTTATAATTGTGTATGAACAAAAACACGGAACCTTAGCATTGATTTCCGTAAAGGCAAGGATTGATCGAATTTGGAAAGCAGAAAATAAAAAAATAAAAAATAGAAGCATCCCCCACCCTCTCCCAAGTCCTTTCCCTGCTAAGGTTCAAGGAAGAACCCTCCAGAAACCAGCTATTTATATAGTTAATTACCACTTGGGCCTCTCTTTTTCAATATAATAAAGTTAAATGTTTCTAATGTGTTTAAGAAAGAATTGATGTATAATGTGCTGTGGTGTGAGATAAGGTTTGGGCAGATCGACGGTGCAGATTCATTAAGAGTGGTAGATATTTGTTTGTCCAGAAGCTTCTGCTCTTACTGTGATTGGCCCCTTTTGACGGCACATTTCTTACAAATGGTCCCACCAAACTCAACTGTTATCTTAAGACTTTCGAGGTCTTGTATTTTCTATTTTTTTTAAGTTGTTTTTTTAAAATATATTTTTGATATTATTATATTAAAATAATTTAAAAATAAAAAAATTAATTTAAAACTAAAAAGTATAATTAAACCTCAAAAGTAAATGGTGTCTTTACTCTATCTCTTAGGTCCTAGGAAAATTAATTCTTTTGGGAAAGTAAAGTAAATTCAAATTTTAAAATTTGAAAATATTTTCTGATTTTTTGTGTTATGGAAAATAACTTGAAATTTTACAGTTATGTAATGGAAAATGAATTGGAAAATAATTTAATAATGAATTAAAATTTTTTCAAGTTTATCTAATATATATAAAATATTTAATCACTTACAATAAAAAAAAGGAAATCCTCAAAGTATATTGTTGCATTTTCTTATATATTCTATTTTCATACATAAGCGCATGAACATATTTCAAAAAAAGCCTATTAATATGTTGTTTTATTTTAAAAGCTTGACAACGGATATAGTTTTTTTTCATCTCCATGGAGACAACAAATAAAAAAAAAAAAAAATAAAAATTCTCTATTTTTTATTTGATTTAAAAATAACGGTTTGATAAATCCCAAATATGTTTAGTCTAAGATTTATCTATCTGATTTCATATTTTCCTATAATGTTCAAACTTTTATAGCCCATTAGCATCAGACAATTATTTGTTTTCTTTGGTTGATGAATTATGTGCATTCCCTTCAGTGTTGAAGGCAGGTTTTTTCTTCCCCAGGCTAGACTGGATCTCTATCTGGCTTTACGCTGAGACAGGCCAGCACCTAACCCACTTTTGGCCTTGGGGATCAAAACGAGAAATCTCAGTCTTTTGATTGCCCTGATGTGGATCAGATGCATAGGCTTCCGCTACATTAAAAAGCCAAGACCCCCAATCCTATCACTCTTTGGCCGAAGCATGTTGGAACCCAAACAGCTCCCCCCAAGGGATTCCTGCTCTGGCTCCTTGTTCTTGAAAAAATTAAAAAACCTTTAAATGCCTGATTTTGTTTCTTCTTCCTCCCCTGGATGTATTGATTTCACTCTCGCCAGTAGATGTTATTGTAATTTGTACTCATTTTGAAACAATAAAAGGAAAGCAAGAATAAAATGAACAGAGAGTGGTTTCATTTAACAAAAGGAAAACAAACCGAAAGATACTTTTTAATTTGACGAACTCCTTTGACCATTTTCTTAGATTGCCAAGAGATGGAAATGAAGGGAAAGACTGATTCAGGATTTCCTCAAACACCCTTTTAACTTTATTTTTTCTAGTAAAGTACATTCAAATTTTAAAATTTAATACATTTTCTGATTTTTTTTATGATTGATTTACATATTAAGAATATTTGAAAATTTATTTTAAACACATTTAAAAAGCATTAAGTGAGAGAAAAATAATCCACGAAGGAAAGGCAATCCCCCCGGCTTTTTTCTTCCATTCTCTTGCTTTTATTTTATATTAGACCAACTAAAAAAGGAATATATACATGCTAGTTTTTTATAAAATTGACAACGGATATAGTTTGGCATCTCCATGGAGACAAAAATAAAAATAAAAATAAAAATAAAAATATTTTTTATTTGATTTAAAAATAAGGTATACAAATATGTTTAGTCTAAGATTTATCTATCTATATATATATATATATATATATATATATATATATATATATATATATTTGGGTATGTTCAAAATACAAGATGACAAGATGTTAAAAAACATTGTTTTCTTTGGTTGATGATTATGTGATATTGGTGTTGAGAGGTTTTTCGAAAAAAATTGATTGTTTTTATATGCACATTCTTTATGACAAATCCCTTTTGATTGCCCCGATGTGATCTTTAGAGGACAAGATGAATGATCGTAGTACATGATGCCAAGAAATAATAATAATAAGGGTAATTTGGATCTAGATTGAAAAAAATTAAAAAAATTTAAATGCCTGGAGATTTACACTTGCAGTAGATGTTATTGTAATTTGTATTCATTTTGAAACAATAAAAGGAAAGCAAGAATAAAATGAACAGAGGTGGCATTTATCAAAACAAGAGAATAAAAAAAACAAAAAGAAAAGAAGGAGATCAAATAAGGGAAATTTTCAAGAATGTCTTTTTTAACTTTAGAACATGTCTTAGTCTTCAAGTCCTGTTGTGAGATTGAGTGACAAAAAATTTATTTGAAATTATTGATGAAACTCGAGATGAATCCAAAAGACAACAAATAACCCTTGTTATTAGATTTATTAATAGAAATGGATTTATACGAGAACATATTTTAGGTTTATATATATTCCCTTATGCCAAGATAAAGATTATTTAACTTTCTAAATAAAAAATATGTTTATATATAGATCTTCCCGTCACTACATTCCATTTAGGATTAGAAATAAACGTAATTGAACTTGTTTTATATATATATATATATATATATATATTGCTAGTAATATATGTGGAGAGTGGAATGGTTTGTAAGCTTTATTCATTAAAGATTATCTTTATGCATATTACGTGCATTACTTAACCCATCAATTACCGTTGACTCTTATTGCTGCAGTTAGAGAAGTATTTCGTGTTCTTCTAATATGGATGCTTGTTCTTCAAATATGAGACGATCTTGCCATAATAAAAATTTAATAACAATTGAGCATCACTATCAGGTTGATAAATTTACGGTTATCATTGATCAACAACTACAGGAGCTAAATAATATATCTAGTGAGCAGGCAACCGAGCTTCTTATGTTGAGCGCAACTTTGGATTCTAAAAATACCTATAAATTATTTAGTATTGAAGATATATATAGGTTTGTTGATAAGTTCTATCTTGAAAATTTTCCTGACCAAGAGAAAATTCACTTGAGATTCCAGTTGCATCATTATGACATACCCAATCTTCTAGAGTTAAAGAATCTATCATCGATTGTTGATTTACGCCATAGATTGGTAGAAACTAGAAAATTAATAATTTATCCACTAATTGACATATTGATTCGACTTATTTTGACTCTTTTTATTTTTCTACTTCAACAATAACTACTGAATGAGTTTTCTCAGCAATGAAAATTGTTAAAATAAAATTTTGCAATCGGATAGAGGATAATTTTCTTGTAGATTATTTGTTTGTTTATATAGAAAAAAAAATCGCTAAAAGATTCACAATAGTCTTGATAATCAATGATTTCAATTTTATGAAAGAACGACGAGCACAATTAAAATAAACATGTAAGAATCTTTTTATATTATTATTTTTTCATTTTATTTTGAGAAATTTACCAAACATAAATAATGCTTCCTTTTAGTTAATATTTCTTATAGGAAAACCAACAAAATTAAAGTGGTGAAAGCATTATAAAAATGAAATTAATTTTATAGTTTTAATTCAATTTGGTGTCGCTCTTAGCCTCTTACACTGAGCAAATATCATTTTATGTTTATAGTAAGTTATTCGAACAAAACTAAACCGTGCAGTCTTTTTTACATGGTACATTAAAAAAGAAGAAGAAGAAGGTCTTGTTGCATTAAGATTTGGCCCCCTGCAAAATGATTTTAGCTCCACCCTGCTGAGGACTTTTTCTTGCCCAACACACACACACACACACACACAGAGCAAAACTCCCACGAAACTGAGACATCACTTTAAAAGGAAGGGAAAGAAAGATGACCAGCAAAAGACATGGGGGGTGTTCGATGGCTTCCTGTTACTAGTCCACCCTATGCAGACGTCCAAATTTCTCAAAGTCATTCGTGTATGGTTGTTTTTGCTGCTTGGTTTGTTTTTAGTGCTAGAGTCCACTCCTACAAAATAAAAAAGCAATTTTTGCCGTGGAGGATTGTACTCCATAGCAAATATAAAAATAGAAAAAAAAAAAAAAAACACGCACACACACCCACATTAAGCACTGTTCGCCTCTTTTGTATCATTAATGTATTCTGATTTTTTGTTTTCAGGAAGAAATCTTTAATTTTGCTCCATTTTTTTAAAACATATTTTTATTCCTTAATTATTTGCCAAGAAAAAATCTAGAAGATAAGAGATCACAACAGTAGCAAAGGGCATCCCATAAGCTGTTGCTATTCATAGGCAAACCATGTAAGTTTAGAGCCTATTTAGACAGATAGTAGTTTGATAGTTTTTTTATTATTTCTGGATCATTTAATTTAATGTTAAAAATAAATTTTTAAAAAATATTATTTTCATATATTTCCTAATAAAAAATAATTTAAAAAATTATTGTTACCATTATCTTAAATACTTTTATAATATTATTCTTAGAACTTGTTTGAGAGTTTGTGTTTTAAAATGATTTTTATATCAAAAATATATCAAAATAATATATATTTTTTATTTTTTAAAATTTATTTTTAATATTAATATATTAAAATAATTTAAAAATAATAAAAAGTTAATCTATTGGACCGCACTCTGACGTAAACCCTTAACCTTCTGCTTTTTTCCGATGGAAATAATCGAATAAAAGTTGAAAAAGAAAAGGAGAAATAAATGCAGATAAGGACGGAGGCATCGTAGAAAGCCAAAGCCATCACTAAACCACTTGACTTTGAGCGAACAAAAACATGGATGGAACTCTAGAAAGAGCACTGTTGGTGTTATTTGGTCTTCATTTGCAACCTGTGCACATCAAACTTGGAGTGAGAGAAAAAGAAGAAAATATATTATTTGTTTTAGAAAAAAAATAAAAAACCGTGTTTGGAAACTATTTGTCCACGTCAGCCATCAATTTCCCGAACTAAAAAGTTGTGGGTCCAGATTCATTCTCCGTGGCCCACTTTCACTCACCCTGTGAACATGCAGGTAGCAACTAGCTAGCTAGAGGGTCCATCAAGCAACGAAAGCAATATAACGTCACCAGACACCAGCTTCTTCTTTTTCTCTACTTTTTCATCCATCTTCACGAGAGCTGCAAGGAGCCACGGAGGGTGTTTTTTTGGCATATTTTATGGACTGCCCATTCATCCATGTTGACTGGATCGCCTCTTCTTATTTAGTGCTGCTGCTGCTGGTAAATTCATGGAGCACAATCCTGCAACTTGCTGCTACAAAGTAGTCAAGTGCTGGAGGCAATTTGATGCTTGTTTTTTGTTTGTTATTCAAGGTTCGTTGCCTTTCTTTAATAATCTTGCATTCAATTTACTGTTTTTCCATCTCTTGAAACGCCCCAGAGGCCACAAAAGGGCCCAACTTGCGCTCCACATTTCCAATTTTTAATAAGCAAAGGGAGCAACAGCACGAGAGCAAAGTAGAGAACTCACCGGCTGTGTTTCACTATTCTTTAAGAAAACGAAACAAAAATCTAGCTATGCTCAGAAAGGACATTTGCATGACAATATTATCTAGTGTGTGGATTCCAATCAACTTTGTACGGTCGAGTGAAATATGCTGATAGGGTCCAATCATCCAGCTATAGCTGGGGTCCTGCAGAACACATTTTGTAACAAGATTTTGACTCATATATAGCAAGGAAGGTAGAAAAATAATGGAGGAGAGAGGAGGGAGGAGGGAGGAGGGCACGGGTGATATCCATAGCTAATGGCAACTGGCAATATTTGATGGCTTCACTGTCCAATATTTGTGGTTGTAAACAAAGAGAAGGTTGATAAAGAAAGCTTTTGATTGGTTAACTGCACAGTTTTGAAAAGTACTCCCAGCCCTTCTAACAAAAATCTCATAAATCATGCATCATATTTCATAAGCATACATCAAGAATCAACAGTCTTTCTGGGGGTCTTTGGAGTAACTTTTATTTTTATATTTAGATGCTTTTTAAGAGTGTATTTGAGTTTAAAAATATTAAATTATACTATTTTTAGTGTTTTTTATTATTTTAATGTGTTGGTATAAAATTTTTTTATTTTAATATATTTTCAAACAAAAAACTATTTTAAAAAGCATCTTATATTACAATTCCAAAGCCTCATAATTTTCAGCCATGCCAATAATTATTCCACACTTGATTCGAATCTAGTCAGTATATCTGTCAAGGACGGAGTTAGAAATTTTTCCTGTCCTGAGCTATTAAATAAATATATAATTTTTTTAAAGATTAATTATTAACTCATGTACATAAATTTTTAAAATTAATAGTAAAATTTTAATTCAAATACACTATCTAAAATATTAAAAAATAAATTTGAAAGTACATAAAATTGAAGTAAAAGTAAAAATAAACTCACTATTAAAGTTACATCATTCAATATTTTGTGGAATATAATTCATTTATAATTGAATCTAAATTGATATTGTAACAGCCCCTCAACCGGAATAAAATAACAATCTCATGTCAAATGAAAAATAAAGTAATTAAATTTTTTCCCTCTCTCAATTCCCCATTCCTTCATTTGATTCTTCCTTAAATTAGTGTTTTATAAGTTAGACTTTGTAAGTTTACAAGGTTATTCCCTCACTTTTCTTATTTTTTTTCTTGGATTTTTTTATGTTTTTTCATGACTTTTTCTCGCCTTTTCTTTTCTTTCCTTTTCTATTTGCTTCTGCCCATTCAGCAATATATAAAAGAAAGAAAGAGCTGATTTGTTTTATTTTTTAATGGAAAATAACCATTTTATCCTTAATGAGTCGTTTTGTTTTTATTTGATAGTCCTTTTTTTTTGTTAGCACTACCAAACTCCGTTCATCCTAAAATTTTAACAAAGATTTTATTCAATATATTTTAAGATCTCTCGTAAAATTTCAGTTCAATCTGATGGTCGAATTGAAAATTACATTCAATAATATAAAATTGATCAAATTGTGATTTTTTATCAAATTTCTGAATTTCTTTAAAAATTCTAAAATTTGAACTCAAGCTAAAATATCATATTAGAAAGTTTTACGTAAATTTTCAGAATTTCTTGATAATTCAATCAAGAATTACAATTTTTTTTATATAAAACTAATTAGAAAGTATTAATAAAATCTTGACCTGAGCTACAGCCAGCCAAGCCGTTAGACATGCTTCTGGCCATGGCTGTCTCTTTGGTGAAAATCTTACCTCTGCATTGGACTTGTACAATCCCAGATGCTATTTGCATTATTTATGTGGTTGATGCGCACCAAATAGAAACAGATACATGATCATACAAGCAATCTTTACTAGCTAAACATGATCTTGAACGGTAAAAGCAACTAGTAAGCATCAAAGAGCTTACACCCCAATTAACACCAAGAACAGGAACCCTCGTTGTAGAAGAGAGGAGCGAGACTGTTACTAGGCCTTTGCAATCACAACAAACATAACATGCTGTAAATGGTGCATAATGATGGGGCCAAAGGCTTGTTGAATCTGTCACTCGCTGATATGTCCTCATATCTTTCACATCATAATTATCTAGCAACGTGAATATTGGCATTAGACGATGTTTACGAAGATGACAAAATAACTAGATAGCCAAACAAGATATGAACTATGATAACACGCCCATCACTCCTTTAATTCGTAAAGGGAGTGATTTAACGGGAAGAATAGTTTGCGCATGGAATGATAAAAGAGTTGGACTTTTCACAGCCCACAGAAAACTGTCGTTGCATTACCACAGCTCTTTCGGCTGGTACCCTAGCTAGACTCTTTGCCATGCAGCAGATGATTGATCATCGAAACAAGAAAATTGACGAGGCTAAATTCCATTGTTAATTTGGCATGCATGCAGAATAAACAGGGAGGAACTGCATTGTTGACAAAATAGTAACATTTTTAAAAAAAAAAAGGAAAAATGTTACTATTTTTAGACCAAAACAAAATAATATGCTTTGAAACAGCCGTTTTCCAAAATTCTCAAACTGTTGACAACAAGTCACTGTGTCCTAAAGGCTTTTATCCAATCAAGTTCAACTTTGAAATCACCTGGTCCAGATCAAGCACCATGGATCCCACCTTCCGCATTGACAGATATAGACAAGCCCATAATACGAGATTGATTCATTTCCATCTGTGCATCTATAGCGTTTCCTCTCCATGTTGGCAAATATCGAGCGATAGGTATCTGGAAATATCACGAAAATAAAGTGCAAACCAGAATGCTGAAGTATTTACTCCGCATGAACCTCTACATGTGCACAAGCAACATGCTCTTATGTGTATAGATAGCATAATAGTAGCACTGAGTTCTTGATTTACAAGTAGAGAAACCGAGATAAAGCAAATTGAGCAAGTGTACAATATTCTTCTGATGGGATTCCGTCATGTCCAAGAGAATTAACGAATCTATTTGACATAATCAGAGAGATCACTAGACGCTAGGCCACCAACCGATAATTTCTTTGAGCACAAGAATGGCAACTCCATCATTACAAGTTGCAATTGTATCTTATGCGTCTACATCAATGAAACCATCAAACTGCAAATGATTAAACAGACAAGGTATATATGTTGTACATAGTGTCTAATGTGATCTTAAGAGAACAAAAGGATATTGGGAAGGATGCAGATGAAGATACCACACAAGTTAATTTGTTCCATTCTTAATTTGAAGCATTACGACACACCTCTGTTACTCAAAAAAGTGCTTATCACAACAAAAGGAAACTACAATAACAGAAAGTATCAGTTCTCATTTAGTATGTGTACTATACAGCCAATAACAAAAAAAAAATATAAAAAATTCAACTGCATAAGATAGCCAACCACAAGAAAAACCAAGTTATCATAACAAGAAGCTTCATGATGTAATAGAGTAAGTCTGAACTGATCTGTTGTTATAAATCAAATATGTGATGTGTAAGGCAATGAAATGATCACAGTGGGAAGAAATCTGAAAGCAGCAATCTCCTTTGAAGTAGAGTTAACAAGAGATTTAAAACTCACACAGAGTATGATCTTTCTCAAGAAAAGAAACAGCAGTAAACAACATTCAGAATGGAGGGATGGGAGGCAATCCTAAGTTAAAGAGCTTTAGTCTATTTGTGATTGGTGACCTGCACATATATAATCGTAATTAATTCTGCCTCTACAGGAAAACTGGTACATCAAACAACTAAAAATACTTCCCACTTGATTATCCTTGCAATTAAAAGAAAAAAAGAAAAAGGAAAGGAAAAGGTGGACCAAAATCTGAACAAAAAAAATGCGAAGTTCGACAGAGAAACATAGATGCTTCTATTTATGACATCCTCGCAAGTTGCATCAGTATAAATTACATCAACAATTGCCCGCCAAAGCTAATTTGGAAGATGAAGTGATTCCCTTATAGCTGTCAGATAAGAACCATCACTGGACATGAAAATCAACGGAAATGCGAAAAGAGTTTCGGGTCCAACAGGAATAAAGACAATGAAGGGGTACACTTGTTAAAAAACATTTGACACATGAATCCCAGCTCTAGAAGAGGATGAACCTAGTATGTGATGTTGCAAAGGGCTGGGAATTCTGAATCTAAATTTTTTTGTCAGGAATTGATTTAAGTATTTAACAGGGCTGTTGGTGTTTGAGCGTTAAATTGTGTTTATTTTTTAAAATATATTTTATTTAGAAATATAATAATATATCAAAACGATTTAAAAACATCTAAATAAATATTAATTTAAAAAAATTAAAATTTTTAAAATACTATTCAAACTAAAAAAAAGAAAACAGGCATTGCGTTTGTAGATTTTCACCCTCTGTTGCCATATTAAATAAATTCCAAAGTAAAGCAGAGAAGCCCTCAGAGTGCTGGCAGCCTTCACGAGATCCATCAATTTAACGAATGTAATGTAATAACAAGTAGAGGCCGATACCTTTTGGTCCATTTCCCTCCTCCGTGATCTCAATTGAGTTTCTCGGTTAAGCCCAAACCCATGTGTGATTTCATGGGTTGTAAAAGTTTGCTTGGTTTTTCTTGTTTTTTTTTTAATTTTTTAATTTTTTTTTAATATTTATTTAATATAAGGTTGGGGTCTATTTTTTTTCTTTCT
The DNA here is from genome assembly GCA_015852605.2 of Populus deltoides. Taxonomy (NCBI): domain Eukaryota; kingdom Viridiplantae; phylum Streptophyta; class Magnoliopsida; order Malpighiales; family Salicaceae; genus Populus; species Populus deltoides. The sequence continues at coordinate 13,123,751 of CM027572.2, read as the reverse complement.
ATTAAATTTCTCACTAATTTTAAAATGATCCACATTATCTCACATTTGATATTAAATTATGTTTTATTTAGTTTGTTTTTGATAGGATTAATCTAATATTACAACCGAATCACATATTTTATATGATGAGCTAAGTGAACTTAGGTTAGGTTTTTTTTTGAATTATATTTTTTTCTTCAATATTTTATTTGTTAGGAATTGAACTTCAAATTATTTTTCTTTTTATTTCTTATGAGATTATCGCATTTTTATTTATTTATTTTTCTTCATTACTAGATAAGATCATTTAATATTTGATTTTTCAAAAAAAATAATTTTTTTATTTTAATTCCATCCTTAAATATTTAGTTGATTGAGAATTGGTTTTCATGCTTTTTTTCTTATATTGGGTTACCCCAATCTTATACCTATTATCATGGCATTGTATTGTTTGGTAATTGAATTTCATGATTTTATTTTAATTTGCTTCTAAAAAGGTTATCTTAGCGTCATATCCAAGTCTCATATTTGATATCCTAACCTGGATGGGTTTAGGTCAGGTTTTTTTACCCTGTTTTTGCTGTCAGTTTTTTTCTCACTTTATTGACCATCGTTGTATTTTTTATTCATGTAATGAAATTAATCAAGCTTATTAAATTTAATTGAGTCAATTACCCGAGTCTAAGATTTTTCTTTTGTTTTTTCAGAATGTTTGCATCACCCTTATAACTTCTTTTACAATAGAAAAAAATTAGGTCAGCCTATAGTATAGCGCACCCCACTTATCTAGTAAAAGTTAAATCGGGTATGAACAATACTATAGCATGTGAGTGAAAACATTGTTTACTAGAACAATGTTTTCTTGGTTTTGCCCCTCATAAAAATAAATAAAAAACAATAGATACGAGGGTATTAAAGTCTTTTCATGAGACCCATTAGTTATTTTAAATTGACCAGGGCCAAATAAGTCTTTTTCAATTTCAATTGCATAGTGAAACGATCAAAATACTCTGCGAAGCAAAAGGAATAAAACTAGCATCAAAGGTCATTTTGTATTTTCAATATTTCACAATGATTTTTTTTTGTTATTATCAGGTTAGATGAGGGGAATTTGGCATTTGACTAAATATAAAAATAAAAATAAAAAACATAGCAAAAAAACTAAAATGCTCTTAAAAGCAATAATTCTAAAACTGGAATCAATGAGTTTTTTTGTTATTATTAAGTCATCTTAAGAAGAGTTGGTATTTGACCAGATATATATATATATATATATATATATATATATATATATATATATATATATATAAAAAAAAAAACAAAAAGGTATAGTTGTGGACTCTCCAGTGCATGGGAGGTGTCTACACCTAAGGCGACACGTGTGGCACTTCCTGACATAAAAAAAATACCCTTTCATCATGTCGTCAGAAACGATGCCGCATCCTTTTCATGGTGGCACATGGTTCGTTGGTGGCAATAGTTTAGTCTGTCGTTGGTAGGTCTTTTTTTCTCTCTCCTCCACAGGAAATCACAATTTACTTTTTTTTGTTGATATTTCAACTTTAATCCTTATTATTTTGATTTTTAATTTTTTTTCTTGACTTTTTTTGTGGAAGTTTTATTTTTTTTTTAATTTCATCATTCCATCCTAATTTACTATATATTATTGTTTCCAATTTGATTCTCATTCTTTGGAATATTTTTTTGGATTTCTTGTTGAATTGATTTTTCTTTTCAATTTCACCTTCAATTAATAATTTGTTTTTCTTTTCTTTTTTACTTTTTATCGTCATTTTTTATTGATTTTTTGGTCCTTTTGTTCAATTAATTTGTCTTTTCAATTTCACCACTCAATCAAAAATAAAATTTATTTTGTATTTCAATTTCGATCCCTATTCTTTTTTTATTTGTTTTAGATCCATATATGTAATTGATACTATTTCAAATTAATCCTTTAATATTTAATTGGTTATGAATTGACCTTCATGATTTTTTCAGATGGTGTACTTTCGGTCTAATCTTTTGGATCATAGGTTTAAAAAGCTAATGCGGATTGACATTGTTTTTTTTACTTTCTTTCCAACTTTGTGATTTTTTATGTTTTTTTTTCTATCAGATTATCTTGATTTTATAACCTAAATAATATATAAATTTGATGAAATAACTTGAGTTGACTTGCTTTTTATTTCCTGAGTTATAGGTTTTATTATGTTAACGTGGATTACTCAAACTTTTTCTTTATGTTTTTTTTACCCAATTTTTGTCCTTCAGTATGGACTGGGAATTGATTTAGATAGTTTAACATGGATCTTTCTAAGAAATAGAATCGCACCCAGTTCCTTCCTTCTCCTAATTTCTGTCTTCTTTCTTTTGTCTATATGATTTTTAGTTCATATCCTCAGTATAGTACCAGTCCCCACAGAAGCACCAATGAATAGTTTCAAAACATCTATGAAGCCATGAGACCATGAGGTCATTTTGACTGATCATAATACTTGAGTTTTCTTTTTTGCCTAATTGAAAAGAGATTCAAGAACCCATCTGGACTAGTTTCACAAATCAAGCTTCTTTCATGCAGGTGGTAATGTTCCTTCACACATCAGATTGATCAGATGTCAAATCTTTCAGCAAAAATTCTTACAAAACCAAGTTGAATGTGTCAAACAATGCTAACTCTGTGGTCTGCTAATGCAATAAAATAAGATGTTGCAAAACTGGTTTCACCATGGAATGACTAAAATGATTGGACAGTACTATTCCACAAGACTTGCTTGACTAAATTCAAGATTGGGTTTCTTTTTCCCAGGTAGGTCAAGCTCCTTCAAAAGGCAATGTCTAATCTTGGAGAAAAATTTCTTGCACTCCCAAGTTAAACTTGTCAAGAATCTTAAATTGCTAATCCCAATTATATACGCACTAATCAACATGCTAGTGCAATGCAATCGATGGGAATCATTCAACATTACAAAAACTAAACACCTTGTATAACTGCAATTAATTTAATCTAATTCATCCAGTAAATAATATAACAATTAAATCACATCTTAATTCTTCTTCCTTTTTTTTTCCCAATTTTTGCTTCTCAAAATGAGGATCTATAGCCCTGTACGTAGAAAATAAAAACTAAGGATTCAAGAATGGAGACTACAATCACAACAAATAAACTTCCAACAAACATTCTTAATCCTAAAATATCAGCTCCACAACTGAAGCTCTGTCCTCCTTACCGGAGGCGGCGCCGCCACCAATCTCTCCGGAGTGGCAGGTAATCTAGACTTGAGTGGCAACTCATCTTCTTTGTGAACGTCATCCTCAAAGTTAAGAGAATAACTTTCAGGATCATACCTAAATTCCTCCGAACAGTGTCGTTTCCTGTTCTTTCCTCTCTTTCCAATAAAGCAACGATACTTATACTTAAATTCCAAATCATGGGCTGTCGATTTCAGCCAAGCATAGGGTGATCTTGGTGTCTGCGGCTGAAGCTTCATGCGGTTGCTCCCTTCTTGGTCATGATCTTGATGAAGCATCTCACGCTGGTTTATCATCTCCATGTTGGGGAAGCAACAAAAGGAGGATTTTAGCTTGGCTTTCAGAGAAGTTGGAGAGTCGCATTCATTGATCACTGGCCTTGCCATTTATATATAGTTAACGGCGGCTGTGGTGACTCTCCAAGAAGCTATATTGATACGCGAAGATTGATGAGAATGGAAAGATAAGGACGTGTATTTATTTCTCTGTATAACCGGAAAACTGCTAAGAAACCGTGGGGTGGTGCGCGGCACTGGTAAAGTTTGTTAAGAAAATCAAAATAGATGGAGGACTATAGAAACGTCCCCCAATTATAATGTTAAATACAATTATGTCTCTAACATTTGAAATTATGAAGTTTTATACTTCACATTTGTACCCCTTGAAATCAATCAACAAATTTCAAGAGCCTTTTTTTTTTCATGCCAACATAAATGTTATATGTTTTTCCAAAATAAAAAAAATAAAATATTAAGACAATATTTTAGCCAATTTTTTTTTTAAAATCAATAAGTTGAGATCGAGTTAGGTTTTTGACTAAATCAAGCTCGGAATAATTTATAATTTGCTAGCATGCCTACAATATGCGGTGATATAATTTTGATAATTTGATTCTTCTAGTTGGTTATTTGGATATATTATTGTAACATCATTTGTCTAACATGTTTTTTATTATTATTATTATTGTTTTAAATAGTAATTACAACATATATCATAACCATGAAAAAGCTTGATCCGGATTGTATATAATTTGTTTTCCAACTTGTATCAGCTTTTAATCTTTTACAAAAAAAAAAAAAAAAAAGGTAATGCAAATTTTAGAAGAATATGATATATTATATTTTCTTGATGCATTTTAAATTTAAATTCTTAATTACTCTTAATTTTTTATTCTTAAAATAATAATACTGTATTATTTGATTTTATAATTTTATTAATTAAAATGTCTTGATTAAAAAAAATAAGGGTTCTGATACTACATAATTAAACTTTTATGTTATCATACTAATAGATTGTTTTCTTATCTTTTTTTTCTTTTACGTCATATAAAAATAATTTAACTAGACCTTATGACATGAGATTTTAATTATTTTAATTAAAAATAATCTATAAGAAACCTATTTTAAGAAAATATGATTATTTAGTTTAAAAAATATTTAAAACCAAATCACATTTTATATCGATTATCTAGGTTGTTTTTGAGATTGTCAAGTCAAATGAATCACATTAGAACATCTTCCTTGCCGGTTAATTTTAAACCTAAGTTGGTCAAAGAGTTAGGTTATGAGGTTTCAAAATTGACTCACTTGATCGGACACCTTTTTTCTAAAGAAAAAAATTTCTAGTTTTTTCTTTTGATTGAATTATTTTCGGTATTTTTTTCTCAATTTCATCCTTCAACATTTAGTTCATTTAGAATTTATCTTCATAATTTATTTTAATTTGCTTTTCATGAGATTATTGCAGTCTTAAATGAATGTCTCAGAATTTTAATGGTGCTTAATTTTACAAGTATCTATTTTTTTTAATCATATTATTAAGTAAAAGATAGTTTAAAAAGAAAAAATAAAGTTGTTAAATCTAGTGGAGTCCAAGATCCGGGCCATGAGTTTGACATGTTAAATCACGAAATCCAGGTCGATCTAATTTGTTGTCATCTTAATATTAAAATAAAAAAGACATCATTTTGATTATCTTTTCTAAAGTCAAACCATGTTTTTTTACTTATCATTTGTAATCATTTGGACTCATCAGGTTGACTAAGTCATATCAAGGCAACTTTCATGCAAGTTAATTATAAACCTGGGCCAGACAAGGAGTTGGGTGAGGAGGTTTCAAGGTTGACTTGCTGAGTCAGGTTTAACAACATTACCAAATAGTATGGTCTGAACATTTTTTTCACATTAAAATTTTTTTCATCTGACCCATAAAGTTACATAGATAAATAAACTAGTTATTTTCTAAAACTTAAGTTGGAAGTTTAGATATCAATTGGAAACAATTTTGTAATACAAATATGTTGGATAAATAATAAATTAAAATATGATCAGTTCTAGTTATATACAAAAAAAAAAATAGCATTGCCATTAAATTCAATACAACAATTTAAATTTGAAAATGTCCGACCTAACTTTTTGCATAGCCTTGTTTTTAAATTAAGTTTTCTGTGAGTTGTCATGACATTGATAAAATATTAATTTTCCCCTGAATAATATCACATATATTATTTTAAGTATAAGTTTATTCAATCAAGTCCTTTACTTGATTTTTTTAGGTATAGAATTGTAATTCCTTTTATAAATTACTTTCTAGTCTTTAATTTCTAAAATTTATTTACAATTAAGTCACACTTGATTAGTCATCTCTTTTTTATTTTTAACCAATGATTCTTATGTGTGTGACCCATTAGATTCCTTAATAAGCTGACCCAAATATAAATCACAATCTTATTTAAAATATGATTAAATAAATTAAACAAATTAAATTTTATTAATTCAATAATTGATTGATTTATATTTAAAGATCAAGTATAATTTCTAACAACATGTCATGATCCCTAAAATATTAGAAAAGTCATAGGTGATTTGACTTAACTTTTTAATGACCCGTTTTTCAGTGTACTTATTATCTTTTCATAAAAAAATATTTTAATTTAGACATTATAATATGGAGTGTGTTTACTCTGTCAAATCATGTTTTTTCTTAACATCATAGTCATTGATTTTTTGAATAAAATTTGAAAATCTTTTCAAATCTCATTCCACCTTGCATAAGGATTTAAAATCAATATTATTTGAGAATGGATAGAGCGGTTTGCCTAATTCACTTAAGGTGATTGATCCTCTCTTAATTACTCAAATATCTATATATAGTTTATGTTATACCCAATATATACTCATTTGTTACCCTTGATTATGACAACGTGTAGTCATAATCAAAGTATAGCATTCTCTATATAAGATAACTTAATGATCTCAAGTCTAAGATCATTTACACAATTATCACTTGAGTTTTTCCATAAATATATGTGATGTCTCCATATGGAATTTTCATGCTGATCAGTTCAGTGTATATATCATCTGACAAGCACCTACATATTAGTTCTAGGTATCCCTCATAACTCAACTTATAAGAACAACTGTTTCATTTCATAAAGGAAATAACATAATATGTATAAGTCTTAACAACTCTAATTAATGTCTATTCAAAATAAAGCATTGACCAAGTACATTTAGGAATAATGTTTTAATACAATTGGAATCTCATAATTATAATGACTTTATAATTTTCTTTGCAAAACATTTTTGTCCCAAAGACTATATTTATACTCTAGATTCATTAATCAAATATTTGATAAATATTAAAGATATTGAGAACCGGTATGGCTCGGTTTTTTTTTTGTAACTGGAAAATCTAATCTCTTAGTCATTTTTTTACTATATTACTAAACAAGGTATTTGTTACTTGTCTAGATGTTTTGTATTTTCAAAAGAAAAAATAATATGAGCATCACATTAAGAAACAACGACCAACAGAAAAAAAAGAAGAAGATGAAAACATAAAGTCACAGTAGCAAATTTTCATTGAAATTTGCAATCAAGGACCCCAGGGGTTTTGGTTATCAAAATAAACAACAATCCCAGCTTAATTACAATAAGAACAAACTTGCCAAAACAGAACAGTAGGCATGCGTTAAAGGCTTTTTATTTTTTAAACAGTTAAAAAATACAAAATAAGAGTTTGAATAGTCTAGAAAACTTGAAAAGAAAACAATACATTTGAAATTAAAAAAAAACATTAACCAAGGCCAATAACCGAGAAATAGAGGCAACTTAGTAAAAGAAAAGATCAAAACAAGGGAGATTGAGGTTATTTGTAACAACTTCTGAAGTTTTAACAGGGGAGATAACGAAGGAGAGAGATGGAATGAGAGATATAAACATTTGACAATTGTTTTCAACGGGAAAAAAAGGTAATTTTTAGGGTTAGTGAAATTAGATCAATTAGTTTTCTATTAATATTTTTTTTTAAGTGGGTTTACAACTTAAATTGGGTCCGGTTTGATTACCCGGTTTCAGTTTCTAAAACCAAAACCAAACCGGATTGAGTTAGTTTTATGATTTTCAAATTGGTTTGATTGTTTTTTTTGTTTGGTTTTTTTAGTTAATTGTTTTTTAGTTTTTATAATTTAATTAATTGATCGATTTTTTTAAATATCCTTAACTACAAGGCATATGTACTCAAGGTTAAGTGCAGGATGCTTGGAGTTGAGCAAAGGCTAGGTTCAAGGTATCTCAGATCAAGACCAGTGTGATTGAGTATGAACAAAGGATAAGACCACATTTTGTAACTTTGAATAACATAAACATCAATCCCACTAATTCTGAGTATCCAATTTAGACTAAATGCATTTTTGAAACTAAAATAAAAAATACCTAACCAAATAGTTTTTTTAATTGAAAATAAAAACAAAAGATAAGAATGCAAAATGAAAAATGAAAATAATATCAAACAGTTCTTCAAGATCTCCCAAACAGTTCTTCAAAGATCTCATTCTAGTGGTGGATCTGAGCTTCGGGGCAGGATTTAGCTAGTATCCTATATTCCAAGTCTGCATCGTACTATGGGCTTTTTGACCCTTTTGTACTTCATGATTATTATTATTTTAATTTATTTAAAAATAATTTTTCGTTTCAGAAAGAAACAAAAGAAGGTGAGACATCATAGACATACACCCAAATAAAAAATTGCCATGGACCCTTTCTTCCATTTGGTTGTACAAGATGAGTACGTAATTTGTACACCCCAGCTAGCCTTAGTTTTGATTACTAGCTTACATTTTGAACCACGAAATGAGTACTCGTCTCCGTATGAACAAGCATAAACCAAACTATGTCGCCTGAACATACAAATCTAGCTAGCTAAAAGTTCTCTCAATTTTTATCATCTCATTGGTCGATAATCTCTAGTAGCTTTGATCAGGACGGGTACAAAGTTTCATCATAAAATATTGCTATAAATAAGTGGTTAAATAATTGATTCATGGCGGCAACTTTGTGGCCACGGCATGTAGCTTTTATAAATGAATTATTAATGTTGTCTCTTTCACTTTGATGGCAAAAATACCACTAATTAATCAACATTCGGCAAGTATACTTAACATAAGAATGCATGTCTTTATATCTAATTACAAGAATTGGAAGCTAATCAACATTTGGCAATGGGAGTGGGAGTGGGAGTGATAGCGAAGAAGCTGAGCAAATTAATCGGAGCTCGAGGGGTCAAGAGACTAGGAGGTACCACTACTCCATTGCCACCTAAAGGTTATGTTCCCATTTGCGTAGGGTTTAACAATGATACCAGGCGATTCATTGTTCATACAAAAGCATTTGGCGAGGCAGAGTTCTTGGAGCTTCTGTATAGATCAGCTGAAGAATATGGTTTCGATAATCAAGGAATTCTGAGGATTGCATATGAAGCAAGGGATTTCGAGGAGTGGATGATCACTGGGGCTAAGGGAAAGGTTATTCCGGTTAAATCCGTCTAATATATCGCCGGCGGCAACTATTTTGTTCGTTGGGGATACATGAATGGTGTTATTACGGGCTGTAAATGGCTCGATGGCTTCTTCAGCCAGGGAAGCACTGCTCTGAGATTGTGTACATAGATTCCTTCTGTGTTCATGTATGCATTTACTAATTTTCAAGCATTATCATTGTAGGATTTTTGGTCTCGCTTTTGTTTTGACTTCTGGTTAGATTGATAGAATTAACCTTCACATGAGAGCAATTTTGAGCAAGGAGCCGGACAAGAATTGGCAATTTGCTGTCGTCCCCAGGTTTAGGTTTTTAGGTGATTTGACGATCATTGGCCTAATTGATACAGCAGAGTTAGGTGATTTGGTGCTAATCACTATATATCCTGGATGACTAGATACTGGCTAGCAAAGAGCAAAATCTTGGCCCTGAATTGGGTTAGAATAATTTGTTTAATCAAATAAAATCTTTTGTCTAAGTACACCTTAGATCACATATCTTCTGTCACAAATTGGTGCCTGATTGCAGAGGTGATTGATTGAATGATGCAGGGAGATATTATCATGGTATATTTGAAATTATAATAATGATAATGGTTTAAAAATATATTTTATTTTTAAAAAATTATAAATTATTTTTGATACCAATATATTAAAATCATCTAGAAATATAAAAAGTGTTCAGTTAAGATTCAATACATCTAGCTTTTATGATGATTTGAAAAAAAATAAAATAAAAAAACTAATTTTGAATGTTTTTGAATTATATTGATGACTGATATTAAAAAATTAAAAAGAATATTTAAATAAAAAATAAAACCAATACCACACCATCACACACACGCAAAAACATCAAACAAATATGAACAAACAATCAACACTAGTCCTTGACAGCTTACCAAAGATTGCAGCTGGCAGACCACTAGCTGTCATTTCGAAGAGCAACAAGTTCATGAACATAAAAATTGTGCACAGAGATACATGCAATCCAAGAGGCATGACAATTCACACAACTTTGTCCCGAGTTTTGCTGCCAACTAGGTGGCAAAAGGTGAACCCTGTGGGCTAGGCCAGCGGTAAACATGCTATTGAGCACACTGATTATCGACCGCCAGCTCCTCCTGGTGGTTCGAGCCCCTTACTAACTTACATCATCATCTTCTTACCAGCTGGACATGAGACAACATCAGCCCTTGTCTCCTTAAGCTTTGTCTTTCCGCTTTCATGCATACAAGGGGTCTTTTTCACCTTTTGTGACTACACAGTAAAAATGGATTCAATAATATTCAGCTCATTTATTGGAAATCGTGCACAATTTCAAAGTTTCAGTGTTTGTCATTTTGTAGTTTTTAAGAAAATTAAATTAATTTTAAATCATTTTAATACAGTAATATTAAAAATAAATTTAACTTGAATCAGCAATTCAACCTACTTTATTTTGTTTGCAATGAAGGAGACAAAATGACATCGTTTTTCAATGTTTTTTCTTTTGAATTAATTTTTTAGCTTGTTTAATATTAACCTTTACCCAAATTAAACCACTGTCTTTTTATTGCCAGTGAAGGTGTTTGAGAATTTGTTATCTTCTCCTAGCACCGCTAGCGACTTTTCGGTTTAACTTATACAAATTTTAATTAATTTTTTAAAATTTTAAAGTTAATAATAATGTAAAATTTGATAGCTATAAAATTTATGAGATTCAAACTGATTATTTTTAAAAAGTAAATACAGAATTTGATCAATTAAGTTACATCTTTTAAGATTTATGTTGGATATTTTTTTCTTAAAATAAGTGGTATATATCCCAAAAAAAACTTGATTAAAATAAAGAGAAGCTGGATTCCTTACCACTCCCACTTGAAACAAATTCATATAGTAAAATCTAATTGTTTTAATGACTATAATTTTATAATTAACTTTGCATATATTGATGATATTTTCTCATATGCTTCTCAGTAAAAAAAAAATCAATTAATTAAAAGTATAGAAACGCACTTTCTAGTAACACTTTTTTTGACGAGATTACCTCTCAAAACATCAAAAAAAAAATTGAAAAACCTACAAAAGTGAAAAATTAATTTAGAAAAAATAGATGAAAAAAAAGAAAACATAATTATAAAATCCAGAAAATAAATAAAAAAAGGAAAAAAAACACGTGCACAACACAATGACAAATGAAACAAAATGAGTTTCTATGTCGGTAATACAGCTTTTGCAATGGCCCGGCTTTTCCAAAATTTTCATTTATTTCTCATGTTTTTTAATTGTATTTCAAGATTTTTCAAAATTAATTATTGATATAGTGCTTTATATATATAATAAACACACACACGAACATGTTTAAAATTATATTTTCTAAAAATTTAAAATTTTTATAAAATTTTTATTTTTATTTTTAATATATTAATATTAAAAATTACTTTAAAAAATAATCATTATTACATTCTTATACATTCTTATATAGGCTTTGAATGCACATTTAATCAACATGGTAAGGTAATATATTTTCTTGTGTATAAACATGATCAATTACCGTATATAAAAACAACAACAACAATAATAATATTATCATCGAATATATTAATAATAATCTAAAAGAATGAGTTTTCTCATCTCATTGTCTTAATTAGCCCTTCATTAGAATTAGAATGATAATTTAATTAGCCTTTCATATTGTAAGAGATTAAGATTTTATTTGATATGATCCTTTGAAATTTATTTGACTTACTTTTTAACTTTCGAGTCAAGCTAAAATAATAAATATGTTTGATTAAAAATATATCTTAAGTTATAATACTTTTAACTTAAATTAATTAATTATATCTTAAGTTATTTATATAAAAAAAAATAGATTTTCAATTATAAATTAAAATTAAAAGTTCATTTTCATATATAAATCATCTAAACTGACTCTAAAGTTATTCAGAATATCTTTTCTTGTACTTGCGCTAGTTATTGAACTGATGTGTGAGAAACTAAGTTAAAATGCAGTTATTAACAAAATATTAGATAGCTTAAATGTTCTTTGTTTTTATTTTAGCAATGGATTAAAATAGTGCACATTTTCTATTTTTCTAGTTTGATAATCAAATTAATAAAAAAATCATAATATTTAGTTGAGTCTATGACTCGAGTCACAGATTTGATTGGTTAATCTGCAAAGTTCAAGTCGATTCAATTTTTTATTGTCTAAATATATGTTTTAAAAAATATGTTTGGCTGAGTTTTTTTTTTTTGAAGCATTTAGTTTATTTTAAATTTGTCTTGGTGATGTATTTCTTTTGTTTTTTTGATGGTATTAATTTTTTTAATTTTTGCATGATTTTCATGATCTTATAATTCAAGTTAGGGGTATAATAAGCTAACTTAGGTTGCCTAATGTTACTTCAGTATGTCGTCATGTCAATATTGTTTTAGGTCATTTTGTAGATTTTTTATTCCTTTATTTTTTTTTCTTCCATTTTCATTCTTTAGCTTTTTTAAAATAAAAAAAATCCTATTTTTTTATCCTATAATTAGGTAAAAAAATAAATTAAAAAGAAAAAAAAATTAAACTCATTGAATTCTATGACTAGATTGCGACTTTGCAGGTTAAGTTCTGAAACCTCGGTCGATCAGATATATTGTCGTGTCAATTATTTTTTAAAAAAGATGTGATGTAGAATTTTTAAAAAAACATTTAGTTTATTTTGAATTGATTTTCATGATATGTTTCATTCTAGTTTCTATAGGATTAATTGCTTTTCATTTGCTTTCTATAATGTTTTTAGCCATCTTGATTTTTTAAAAACCCCAAACCATATTATTATTGATTATCTAGTTTGTTGGATTTAATGATACTGTCAAAAAAATTCTTCTAATTTTGATATTTTTTTAATGTTTTTTAATAAATAGTCTGGTTCGCAATGAAGTGTCAGTCAATGGACTATTTAAAAAAAAACAAAAAGAGATTATGTTTTTAATGTGCACCACCTCACATAATATTATTTTTTGTAATAGTGTTTTTATTTTCTTTTGAAAATTTTTTTTGTGAGTTAAATTATGTTTTACCAGTTATCTTTGGATATGTTAAATAAATTAAGTTATATCATATTAATTTTTATATAGTTTTTTTTTTACCATAAAAACATTAACAATAACTAGATGCTTCTTTTTACATTAAAAAAAAAAAGAAGAAGATCCGGCTGGTATTTTAGAAAATGGTATGAAAATGATTCTAAAACACAAGATATATATGATAAATCTTAAAGATACTCGTTTCCATTAAGAGGTGCGAAAGGAGAGAGGGGGAGGGGGGCCAATAAAGTGGAAAGATCCTTCTTACTGTCACGTCCATGGATCACAATCCAAAATTCCAAATCCATCCATCCAAAATTCCAAACATTTAATTACATATTTAATAATATTAAATATATTAAAAGTAACTAACCTCAATTATTTTGTTATTTTATTGTAACCATTTTAGCTATCAACTTGCATAGATCTTAATTAAATTATTTAGCAGCTCTATTTATTTTTTAAAAAAGCTATATAATGTTTTCATAACCCGTTTCTTATCCTTAATTTTGTTATGTGTTTTTCAAAATTAGTTTTTAGATCCAATTTAATTTTTATCTTAATGATAATAAAAAAAAAAAAAAGATTTTAGAAAGTGAAATTTTTTTAAAAAGAGAAAAAAACACTAAAAAATATTGATTTGAGTTAATAAAAAATAAAAATTTTCAAATTTTCGCATGGTTTAGCCTCTTTGGAATAAATAACCTCTTTGGGATGATGGTGCGTGGAACCACACGTTGAAAGTAAAATGTTAGTATGTACATGACAACACATCAGGGCTGTTTCAATTTTTTTTAGTAATTTTCTTTTCATTCCAACCGGCTCTGATAGCCTATAAAGTTCAATTTTAATTCTATATATGATCTATTTATTGTTCAAATAATGTTCTTGATTTTTTTTGGTTAAATTTCAAATTGCAAATGTATGTTCATGTTGATGTTGTTTTGAGTGAATTCGTGATGTATTCATGATTTTCTTTTGTGTTTGTTTATGTTTATTTATACTAACTAGTTGAAATATTTGTGGTTATTTATGATAGTTATTCTTGGTAAATTATTAATTTTTAGCAAGATAATTAAAAAAGAAATTAAAACTTGACTTGAGTCTCCTTTAATTATTATTTTGAATCTCACCTAAGCCAAAATCCTAAATCAATATCCTAGGAAATTTTACCTCTAATAAACATACATATATTTAGTTTAGGCAAAATATTAGTATGTATGTAGAATATGTATTTATATCATTAAAATTAAACAATAATGCAATTTATCTTAGATGAGATATTTTAAGGTGATTTTTTTCTTCTCTTTAGCATAATCAATTCCTTACTTAAAAATCTCTAAAAATCAATTAAGATTCCTAATAATTTTAAAATTAAATGGAGACTTTTTTTTATTTATTTATTTCACATAATTATATCACTGAGATGTCGTCGGACGACAAATGTTTTGGTTATTGTTTCTTTTTCACTCATGTTTTTCTATGATATTTGTGTGTTTTTCAAAGAAAAAAAATCATTTCTTAAGAACTCATTTAGTTTCTTAATTAAAGAAAATGTTTAATTTAAGTCATGTCTTTAATATTAATTTTAATTTGTATGAGTGCATTTGATAGTGTAGTATTTGTTGTGGTTTTTCTCAAATACATCAAAATGATATTTTTTATTTTTAAAAAATTATTTTTGATATTAATACATCAAAACAATTTAAAAATTAAAAAAATTAATTTTAAACAAAAATTTAAATTTAAATTTTTAAAAAATATAATTTCAACAACATTCTCAAACAATGAACAATGATATTATGATGCATTCAATCATAAAAATAAAAGTACTAGAGAGGGATTGAGTGTGTATATATATATATATATATATATATTTATATATATATATATATATATATAGCTCATCACAGATGCAATTAGGAAAATGTGCATATACATGACAATTTTGATTTAACATAATGATAATAAGTAAACAATCCTAACAAGTTACTTATAATAGAGGAAAAATAAAAAACCCTAGCTAATCAACTTGTTTAACAACATAATTCAGCATTAAACAAATTGGTTAATCCTCACAATGAAGTTAAACAAGTACAGTACTTCATTATTTTCGTTTGCCTGCCTCTAATATCATTTACTAGCTACAGAAAACTTTTACCATCACCATCAGCAAGTGTAATAGAATTCAGCAAGCTCCTCCATGGACCCCAACTGATCAGAGCCACCACTCTCAATCATCCACAGCAAGTGCTCAAACAAGACAACCTCACAAGCAACAACAACTGCTTGATTATCCTCATCACCAAAACCAGCGCCTGACCTGTCTATTAGCCCTTGAAAAAGAGGATGACAAATGACATCGGAGCTTAAGAGATATCTCCTCCTTGACTTTCCAACATAGACTGCATGAAGTTCCTTTGAAATCTTGCCATCGATGTGATCGTTGTCAGCAGCAGCAATGGAGCTATTTGTGCGGGCTATCTTGGTGAAAGATGGCAACCTCTTTATGGCAGACTTGAGCTTTGTCAACTTGGAAGTCTTCGCCATTTATATTTGTGTCTTTGCTTTTCTTCGTGTGTGAAGAAATAGAAAGGCAGAGAATTTTGGAGAGAAAAAATGCAGGGTGTTTTTCTTTTTTTCAAAAAAAGGAGGAATTGGCGAGGAGAAAGAGAAGGGAAGGTTCCTCCTATAAAAGAGAAGTGGGCTGGAGGAGGGAGAAGAGGAGCGGGCATATACGTGCATGGCCCACTGTTTGATACATACCAGCTAAGAAAGAGAAATGTTTGTAAGTTGCAAAACCACTTGCTGCTTTGTTTTGGCCTTTGGTGGGTGCTTTTGGTTGAGAAATTATCTTTGTTTTCCTTTCCTTTTCTATCACATTATATATATATATATATGGATGCTTCTGTTTTTTTCTTTGAAATTTTTTGAGTTGATGAATACATGAATTAGATTGTTTCTTAACCACGTTCTCAATTTCAATCAAGATTATCAGTTCTGTACTGACTGGAATTTACTTCATCTGCTCTGTTTCGAGTAAAGGAAATTAAATTAGTGAATTTATTCGTGTTCTATCTCTTCGAAATCGTAGTTTTCAGCTTTTTTCTCAAGAGAATACTAACAAGTTTACAAGAATGATACCAACCCAGTATGCTTTGAAAGTGGGTTGTTCCCAGGAGCAATTCGTCCTCGTTGGAGAGGCTATTATATATTATGTGGGAACTACTTTTCTGGTTCAATTCCAACTACTCTGATGGGTTCTGCAAATTAATGTGAGTTTGGTGGATAATCTTCTTCTTCCATGAGGGTGGGAATCAGAAATCATTAGTGGACTATAAGAAGAGATCTGGCCTGTAATTACTTATATTAGAACACCAAACTAACCAAATTTGTATGATAATATGATTGTTTCCTTTATCGTTTTGTCTCCATTTTTATGGTTTTTATTTAAAAACATAAACAGAGGTATACTTAATTAGCACCTCATAAGAAATAGAAAATACTATAATTGACCTACACTATGTGTGCATTGGGTTAAATTTTTCTTGAAAATAAATTTTTTTTCAGATATTAATAATGTTTTTTTAGGGAAAAAAAATTTAAACCCTGTGGGGGTTTCTTAGCAAGTCCAAAAATAACTAGGATAACCCGTAAAAATATAATTTGACTCAAAAAAATTTTAAGATCATATTTTTTTTTAGTATTAAGATAACCATATATTTGATTGACTTGAATCAACTCAAGTTAACATATCAAATTCATAACTCAGGTTATGATATTATGATAACCCCATAGAAAATAAATCAAAACTAATCATAAAGCCTAATTTCCAATCAATCCAATGTTGAAGAATGAAATTAAAAAAAAATCAATTAAATAAGTGAACGAGTTAACATTTCAAACTTGTGACTCGGGTTATAAGACCGAGATAACTATATAGAAAGAAATTGAAACAAATTACGAAGTTCAATTCCTGATCAGTCCAATATTGAAGGATGAGACTAAAAAAATTAATTAAAAAAGAATAAAAAAACAACCCAAATCAATTTGCCAAACCTATGACATGAGTCATGAAAAAAAAAACCTCATAGAAAAAAAATAAAAAAAATATGATTTAACCTGGATTAACTTGTCATATCCATGACTATGTCATGAGATTAAGATAATCCCATAAAAAACAAATGTAAAATAATAAACCTTAATTTTTAATTAATCATGTCGAATCCAATGTTGAATAATGAAATTTGTAAAAAAAAATAATTAAAAAAATGACATAAAAATTAAGTCAATTCAATATGGGTTAACTCGTTAAGCACCTATTCTTGAGTCATGAGACCGAGATAAACTCATAAAAATCAAATCAAAATAAATCATGAAGCCTAATTATTAATCAAACACTGTATTAAATGATGAAATTGGAAAAAAAATCAATTAAAAAAATTAAGTCAACTAAATTAACTTACCAAACCCGCAACCCGGGTCATAAGACAAAAACAACTGAATAAAAAACAAATCCAATGTTAAAGGACATGAGATCAAAATAACCTTTTAAAAAGAAAATTAAAAAAAACATGACAAGATATAACTAGGGTTAAAATACCAAAACCTGCGACCCTGATCATGAGATCAAGATATCCCCATAAACAATAAATCAAAATAAATTATGAAGTTCAATTCCCAATGGATCTAATATTGAATGATAAAATTGAAAACAAAAATCAATTAAAAAAACATAAAAACATCTCGACTTAACTCGGGTTAACCCGTTGAGCATTATTCTTGGGTCATGAGACCGTATTAACCTAATAGAAAGCAAATAAATTAAATCATGAAGTCTAATTTCCAATTAACCACATATTAAATGATGAAATTCGAGAAAAAAAGTTAAATAAGGAAGAAAAAAAAACTTTAGCCAACTGGATTAAGTAGCGATCTATATCATGAGAGTGAGATAACCCAATAAAAAATAAATTTAATATTAAAATTAAAAATTAAAAATATTTAATTGAAAAAAAAACAAAATTTTTTTTTTTAGAGCCGCACCAAAACCAAAAGATGTGGGGAAATTACTATTTATTGTTATAGTAGTTTTCAGTTTTCCCGCATGTTTGAATTTATTGTTAATAATAATATTAATTGTCAATCTTTTTAAAATGAAGATTTAAATATTCAACCAAGCTTTTTCCAAAAATAAAATCAGTGACGATATAAAAAAAAATTGACTAGTTCATTCATTTTTGGACATGGATAACACAATAGGCTCATGCCTTATTCTCAATCATACGAAGACAATCGTACGTACCATCAATTATGATATTAATACCGACTTAATTTGTTTTGTATTTAAAAAATATTTTTAATTTTTTTTAATTTTCTCAAATTAATTTTTTTATGATATTTAAATCATTTTCACATGTTAATATCAAAATAAATTTTAAAAAATAAAAAAATATTTTATTTGCACATTCCTTAACTTAGTTCCCCAAATCTTAGCTCATCATATAATTTATTAATTTGATTTTTAATTGAAATGACCCCAAAATAATATATTTGAATTCATATATATTTAAATATTAACTTTTATTTTTGATTCCTAAATATAAATATATATATATGTTGAATATATATATATATATAGGACCCCAAAATTAAACATTAAAATTCTCCAAAACCAAAATTTATTGCTCCAATAAATTAAAAACTTTCCTAAACTTTTGGTGAATAATTTAATTGGCCTGATCTTCTTCCTCAAACAGCGATAGACCTCAACGTCGATGTAGAAGAGAAAAAGAAAGGGGAGCACACTCAATCCTGCCATCCACATGCTAGCCCCATGATCACTAGAGCAATAAGCACACACCTTCAGACATGGCTGCAAATGCAGACCACAGACCACCACTGTTCCAATCCCCATTCACCAGTTTTTAGTCCATCCCAATGACTTTTAGAGGTTGTTTATAGATCTCAAATAAATTCTTGTTTTTTTTTTCAAATAATTTGTACCATATTATTGATTTTTACCACATATATTTGTACCATTGTGTGGTAACTACGGGGTATAAAGCCATCAAGGATTATTGTTTTTTTCCATGTAAGGCGGACTCAATACCTTGCTATATGGTTGGGAGGATGTGATGCAAAGGCGAAATGATTTGATTTAATTTGTCCCATATTTTTATTTTTACCCTTAATTTGCTGGCTCAGCCTAGATGTCCAGTGCTCAACACAATAAAAGAAAAGGAAGAAGAAGTCTTATTTTTTTATATTTCCATGATTTTGTTAAGTGTGAAATTTGGATGCATATAATCATTGCTCCTTTTGTCTGGTGAGTGCTATTAATTAAACTGCAAATAATCAGTGGTGGGGTGTTGGTTCTTTGTTTTTAATTTGTCATGTTTGTATCGTTCGCGGCAGCGAGAGAGCTGTTTGTTGGCAAGCAGCCACTGACTCCGTCGGCAACACCTACCGTTTCTTTTTCAAGGGTAGCAAGCCAACGAGCAAGTTTCAGGCATCTTCTTGGCCTCTTGCTTTGTCTCCACACCGACACGTTTTGTTGGCCTTTTGCTACCGAACAGAGCTCTTTGGATTGGCTTTACATGCTTGTTGATTGGAAATCAGAGAATTAAAAATGAAACTGAATAATTATACGTTACTTAATTATAACCAACTAATTAATGAAGTTCTTGTCTCGATCTTTGTCTTCATTATATCACATTTCTTAGGTTTTCATTGAAGATTTTCATGAGACGAGTTACAGGTAACTTGTTATTGGAAAGGGTGAAACTCTATCAAAAATTTGTTGGGGATACAGTTTTTTTTTATTAAAAAAATATATTAAAAAATATTATTTTTTATATCAGTATATTAAAGATGTGAAAATATTAAAAATTATTTTTTAAAAAATCGTTTTTCAAACAAAAAACCAGAAAAATAAAAAGAAACGGATGAAAAGAGAAATGAAGCTTCAAATGAATATCTTTGTGGGGTCCAATAAGATCATGATTACTGTAGAGCTACGTTAGTTAAAAACTCATTACAACTACTAGTGGGGCAATAGCACATCTAAAGCCTATTCTTGTGGTGTGAGACCGCTAACCCAATCAAATTGTGACGTGTGTGAACCCTAATGCTATTTCCAACTAGCTACATAGCTTTCGAGTAGTCCTAGATTTGCCCCCTTAAAACACATGTTTGTACCATAGAATTGCAACTATTAAGATTTGAATCATGTTTCATAAAGAAAGCTATCAAATACACAGTTTTTATACTTTGCGAACTACATTTATAATATATAAACAAAAATTGCTGTTGAAAGGGCAATCAATGCATAGTAATAGATTTAATTAATGCTCGATCGGTCACGATTAACCCTACAGCTAGCATCTCATGCAGGATTTATGGGATTTAAACAAGATTTGGGGGCGTAAGGATCATGTGCCTTAGAAGAAGCATGTGCGCTCTTTGTAGAGGCTCGGGATTATCATCATGTTCAGCAGCTAAATATCACTGTCAGATCATGCTTAACAAGATCATCATGAGTACACTCGTATGAAAGAACGAAGAACGAAGAGCGTATATGCCGTTTGAGACCTTTAAAGCAGACATGGTATCAAACACATGCATGCTCCATGATTCCAGTACTGTTGCACATACTGAGGAACACGTAGTTGCTCCATGATCCCAGTACTGTTGCATAGACTGAGGAACATCGATACTGTGCTGTGGGGAATCATGAGGTCAAATCCGTTTTGTAAGATTATCATGGGTTTGAAGAGGGCATTCATGTACACTGTAGAGATGGATTGCTGGAGATAAAATGCGCGCGTTTGCCCTTTATTTTCTTGGGAAGAAGAAGGAAAAGAAAGAAGAAAAAATGATCGTAGGGCGAAAGCAAGAAGACACCTTGCCAGACAGGAGGAGGACCAGTCAAGTAGCTAGAAGCGACATAATTAGGCAAGCCCAAACAAGACTCAAGCGTAAACAATTTGACTTGTGTGTTGTAGCCCGATAATTGAATAGGTCGCGGCATTCCTAGCAGGGGTCCATTCTGCATGCACCTAATCACATTTAATTTCAATCATTGTTTTTATATATGGATATTAAAAGTAAATTTTAAAAAATATTTTTTTTTTACAATCCCAAACATTTTCTACACATGCCCAGACTTCGATGTGAAAGCTTTATTTGCGTGTGAGATGTTGTGTTTGTTAAAGAAAATCAGTTATTTAATTTATTATCTTTTTGAAACATAGAGTTTATTGAAATAGAGGTTTTTGTAAGCTCAAGGAACTTAATATGCATGGATGTTATCAAGAACTAAAGTTTTAATACTATTCCATCAACATTTGGGATGAACAGAGATCCAGTTTTTTTACTGGTTTATGACTAATTAAATTATTTAGCATCGTCGTTAACTTTAAGATCTGTGGAATCAGTCGAGATGCGTGTAAGTTGGTTCGGACATCTATATTAATAAAAAAAATCATTTAGCACAGATAAAATAAAATAAAAAAATTCAATAAACCAATACATATATAGATTAGATGTTTAATGTAATTTTATTCGTGATATTCAGTGGACACAAAACAAACTCAAGACTAAATATTTTAATTTTGCAAGACTTTTCCATGAAGCAACGACATGGATGTACATTGCCAATCACTTCAATATTATTTATTCAGATTTTTTATAATTACCAGTGAGCAAAAATATATTCTACATAACACTCATTACATTTTAAATCAATAATAACAAAATATTTGATGTATAGAAACAGTTCTGTCTATGGATGATTTTTATAATTTTCATATATTTAAAACTTATAGCCTGATCATAATTATTTATTTTTAAAGACTATATTAAGATTTTTCAAATTCTTCTAAGCCTCTCTCTGTATATATATAGACACACACACACCCGCGCGCACGGAAAAGAAAAAAAGAGTGATAAAAAAATAATGAGTCTGGCTTAGGAATCAAACAACTTGTATTTTTTGCCAACAAGATTCTAATAGCTGATAATTCTAAGAATTGCTGGATTTCATTCTAAAAATGTATTTTTTAAAATTTAATTAATCTAAGAATATAATCTTAGAAAAAGGTAAATTGAATGGCAAATAATAAATAAAAAGATCTGAGATAACTCAGGTCATTATCAAAATTAGTGAAAATCTTTTGGAAAGAAAAAAAATAGAGTCTAATCTTTAATTAAATAAATATTGAGAGATGAAACTAAAAAAAATATGAGTTTAAAAAAAATGAGGAAAAAACAAGCAAGCCTGGAAGAATTTTCTAAACCTAAGTTAATCTTTCAAACTTGTAGCTTGTGAAATCCTAGATCAGAGCTAAATCAAGAAACTTAATTTTCAGCAAACTAAATGTTGGAGTATAAAATCCAAAAAGAAATATCAATCTAAAAAAATCACCAAGGAAAAGAAATATCAATTAAAATAACAAAGATCAAATTGGTAGGAAAAAAAAACTTTAAAATGATGAATTTTTTTTAAAGAAACTTTTAAAAATCATATCAAATAAAAACAATATCAATTAAAATGTTGGAGACCAAATATGAAAGATAAAAAAAAAAGATGAAATTGAAAAAAAAACCCAAGCTCATGAATCATCTTAACTAAACAAATAGTAATTAAACGAACATGGACCAAATGTCAAGAAATAACAAAGTGAAGGGATGCTTTTATTTTTTGTAGGGTCAGTGTGGAGAACAAGGAGGAGAGAGGGGAGGAAAAAAAAAGGTCGAATGCGCCTAACCGGTTGTTCGTTTGTAACGCACACCACACCTGGATGGAGGGGAAGCCGGGATGAATCTAACACCACCCTTGAAGCCCTCATATGACCACTGAAATGACATCCCATGTGTTGCTCAAAAGGCACAAGGACATTTTACACACTAGAGTGTATTCGCCACGCTCAAGCCATCTTTATATTTTCATATTTTTCATATATTTAAAATTTATAGCCTGATCATAATTATTTATTTTTAGACTATATATATATGCCCGCGCGCGAGCATACACAAAAAAAAAAAGAGTGATAAAAAAACAATGAGTCAAGACAAGAGGTGGATCTAGCTTAAGTATTAGGCTTGCTGAGCAACCAGGTTTCAAGACAAACCTCTTAAAAAAACATAGGAATCAAGTGTATTTTTTGCCAACAAGATTTTGATAGCTGATAATTCTAAGAATTGCTGGATTTTCATTCTAAAAATGTATTTTTTAAAATTTAATTAATCTAAGAATATAATCTTAGAAAAAAGGTAAATTGAATAGCGAACAATAAATAAAAAGATTCAAGATAACTCAGGTCATTATCAAAATTAGTGAAAAATCTTTTGGAAAGAAAAAAAAAATAGAGTCCAGTCTTGAATTAAATAAATATTAAGAGATGAAACTAAATAAACATGAGTTTGAAAAAAATAAGGAAAAAACAAGCAATCCTGGAGGAATTTTTTAAACCCAAGTTAATCTTTTAAACTTATAGCCCGTGAAATCCTAAATCATAGCTAAATTAAGAAGCTTAATTCCAGCAAACTAAATGTTAGAGTATGAAATCCAAAAAAAAAATCAATCTAAAAAAATCACCAAGGAAAGGAAATATCAATTAAAATAACAAGGATCAAATTGGTACGAAAAAAAACTTTAAAATAATGATTTTTTTTTAAAGAAACTTTTTACAATCATATCAAATAAAAAAATATCAATTAAAATGTGGGGGATTAAATATGAAAGATAAAAAAAAAAAGTGAAATTAAAAATAAAATAAAAAACTCAAGCTCATGAATCATCTTAACTAAAGAAATAGTAAGACCAAATGTCAAGAAATAACAAAGTGAAGGGATGCTTTTATTTTTTGTAGGGTCAGTATGGAGAACAAGGAGGAGAGAGGGGAAGAAAAAAAGGGGTCGCATGCGCCAAATCGGTTATTCGTTTGTAACGCGCACCGCACCTGGATGGAGGGGAAACCGAGATGAATCTAACACTACCCTTGAAGCCCTCGTATGACCACTGAAATGACATCCCATGTGCTACTCAAAAGGCATATGGACATTTCACATACTAGAGTGTGTTCGCCACGCTCAAGCCATCTTTATATATATACACAAAGTCAATTACCAAACAATCCTTCTAACAACCACATTATTACAAATAAATAAATAAATAAATAATTCAAAAGACATAAAGTCCCCTGGACCAAAGCTCTAAGAATTTTGACTTTAAGGGAAAATACGTCATTTAACTATTTAAAAAAGTCAAAAAAGTTCATAGATCCAAGTTTACACAATTTTACTTTTAAGGATGATTAAGTAATTTTATTGTGTTGAATAAAAGTGTAATACCTCATTGCCCTTGTTCAAATCTTAAATGACTTTTTAACAATTTGAAAAAAGTTTATCCTACCCTCAATGCAAGGCTTCATGATTTTGGACTGAAGGGAAAAAAACGTCACTTCACTATTGTAATCCACAGTAAATATAGTCTCGGTCCATAGTTAAAACCTGAGCACTTATAGTTTTGTTTTAATACTAGTCGTGGACCCGCGCTCAGCTACGAAACCTTTTTTAAGTTAAAAATGATGTTTAGGTAGCCCAAACATGTTTTAAAGCAGGAAAAAAAATACGTGACCCAAGTCATAGGCCAGACTAAATCAAATGAGTTCGTTTTATTTTAATTAGATGATAAAAAAAAATAGATAATGATAGCAAATGTACCAAATTATAAATAAAAAAATGATAACGATTACCTGGGGAAAGAAATTTTTGTAAAAGAGGACAAACAATATAGCTCAATTCTCATCTCATTAAATACAAAAGAATGAAATTGGATATAAAAAACAACAAAAGAAACTAGCTCAAGCTAATTCGAGTTAGCATGAGAAACCTGTAACTTAGAGGAATAAAGGATGAGCTAACTCGGGTTAGCTCGCCAAACTCGCAACCTAAGTTATGAGATCGGGATAATCTGGTAGAAAAGACAACATAAAAAATCACAAAGATAAAAAGAAAATAAGTAAGAAATAAAATGATTTCAACCCGTGTTAACTTTTCAACCCCGTGACTTGAAGCTACAAAACTAGGAAGCTCAATTCCTAATTAATTAAATATTGAAGGATTAAGTTGGAAAAGAATATCAATTAGACAAAAGGATCCAAAACATAAAATACAAAATAAATTTTATTTTTTGATTAAAGAGTGAATTTGGAAAAAAAAATAAGTGAATAAAAGGATTAGAAACACAATCAAAATAATGAGGATCAAAATTGAAATAAAAAAATAAAAACTATTTTTTTACTGAAGGGTAAAATCAAAAAGAAAAATCAATTTAACAAAAGACTAAAAAAAACAATCAAAATAATAATGATCAAATTGAAAAAAAAAAGATATTTAGAAAATTGGGATTGAATGATAAAATTGAAAACAAATAAAACTTTTACAAAAGAGCCAACAATAAAAATTAAAAATCAAAAGAATAAGGATTGAAGTTGAAATATCAACAATAAAGAGGACCAAACTATAATTTTCAGACGGAGAGGAGAGAAAAGAAGAGAAAAAATTAGGTCTACTGGTAACAAACTAAACTACCATCACCTATAAGTGTTTCACCACCAAAAACGAATGTAACGATGCTTTTAACAACACAAAGAAAAGGGCATTTTTGGACCCTAAAGGTGCCCACCTGTCGTCTGAAGGGTGTGGACGAATCTCATGCATCGAAGAGTGTGTCACACGTGTTTTAATCATTTTTTTAATTTTTTTTATTATTATTATTTTGTCAAATACTAAACTGCCCTTAAGTTGACCTAAAAATAACAAAAAAAAAAACCATTGTAAAGAAGATGAAAAAACCCCTTGACATTAGTTTAAATTTTTTTACTTATAAGAATAGTTTGGTTGTTTCATTGTGCATTTTATTTTATTTGCATTTTATGTTTTGTCAAATATTGAAGGATTAAGCTGGAAAAGAATATCAATTAGACAAAAAGATCCAAAACATAAAATGACAATTAATAGAATGGAGATCAAAACTGAAATACAGAATTAATTTTAATTTTTGATTAAAGAGTGAAATTAAAAAAAAATAAGTGAACAAAAGGACTAGAAACACAATCAAAATAATAAGGATTAAAATTGAAATAAAAAAATAAAAACTATTTTTTGATTGAAGGGTAAAATTGAAAAGAAAAATCAATTTAACAAAAGATTAAAAAAAACATTCAAAATAATAAGGATCAAATTGGAAAAAAAAAGATATTTAGAAAATTGGGATTGGATGATGAAATTGAAAACAAATAAAACTTCTACAAAAGGGCCAGCAATAAAAATTAAAAATCAAAAGAATAAGGATTGAAGTTGAATATCAACAACAAAGAGGACCAAACCATAATTTTTGGGTGGAGGGGAGAGAAAAAAAGAGAAAAAAATAGGTCTACTGGCAACAAACTAAACTACCACTGCCTATAAGTGTTTCACCACCAAGAAGAGAATGTGGCGACGCTTTTAACAACATGAAGGGCATTTTTGGACCCTAGAGGCACCCACATATCATCCAAAGGGTGTGGGCGAATCTCACGCATCGGAGAGTCTGCCACACGCGTCTTAACTATTTTTTAAATTATTATTATTATTATTATTATTTTATCAAATACCAAACTGCCCTTAAGTTGACCTAATAATAACCAAAAAAATCATTGTAAAAAAGATGAAAAAACCCCTTGACACTAGTTTAAAATTTTTTACTTATAAGAATAGTTTGGTTGTTTCATTGTGCATTTTATTTTATTTGTATTTTATGTTTTGTCAAATATTAGATTCCCCCTCAACTGAATTAATAATAACAAAAAATCATTGTGAAAATACTAAATTGTCCATTGACACCATCTTTAAATTTTTTGCTTTTAATGATATTTTAATCGTTTTACTATATATTTTTTGCTTTCAATATAATATAGTATAGTATTAGCCTTGATACTTACACTTCACGATGAGACCAAACAATTTGTTTTGCACAACAAAATGATATTTAGTTGCCGCAAGCATGTTTTAAAAAAGAAAGAAAATGTGTGAATTAGGTCATAGACTCAACTTAGTCGAATAAGTTTATTTTATTGTAATTAGATTAAAAAAATGATGGCAAATGGATCAAATTTAAAAAGAAAAGTGATTAGAATAACCTGGGGGGGGCTTTGTTTTTCAAAATAGAACAAATAATGTATCTCAATTTTCATTCCATTAAATACAGAAGAACAAAATGAGGTAAAAAAAAGACATAAAAAATCAATCATGGTCAACACAAGTTAACACGACAAATATGTAACCCTGATAATAAGAATCAAAATTGAAAAATAAAATAAATTTTATATTTGATTGAAGGTTGCAATTGAAAAGAAAAATTAATTTAGCAAAGGGACCAAGAAAAATAAAAAGAATAGGGATCAAAAACTAAAAACAATGTTTTGATCGAA
The DNA here is from genome assembly GCA_015852605.2 of Populus deltoides. Classification (NCBI taxonomy): domain Eukaryota; kingdom Viridiplantae; phylum Streptophyta; class Magnoliopsida; order Malpighiales; family Salicaceae; genus Populus; species Populus deltoides. The sequence goes on along the minus strand of CM027572.2, from coordinate 13,096,175 downwards.
TGGTGAAATTGAAAAGAATAATACATTTTACAAAAGGGCCAAGAAAAAAATTAGAAATGAAAACAATGAGGACCAAAGTGGAAAAACAATACCATCAATTTGAATTGAATGATAAAATTGAAAAAAAAAATTACAAAAAGGCAAAGGAAAAAAAATAGAAACCAAAAGAACGAGGACCAAATTAGAGAATACAATATTTGGTAAATTGAGATTTAATGATGAAATTAAAAATAAATAAAACTTCTACAAAATAGTCAAAACTAAAGATTAAAAATAAAAAGAATAAGGACTGAAGTTGAAATACCAACAACCAAGAGGGTCAAGCTGTAATTTTCAGGGAAGAAAAGAAAAACAAAAAGGGAAAAAAAGGTTAATCGGTGACAAACAAGAACACCATCGGTGACATGTGGTGCACCAATAGATAGATAACATGGAGGCACTTCTAACAATACAGTGGAATGGTACTTTTGGACGCCGTATGAATAGAACAAATGTCTCCCAAGTGTCACCAACATTTTTTTTTTCACTTTCTTTATTTAAAAAAACCAATTGTCCTTCATCTTATACCGTAATAACAAAAAAATTTTCACATAATAACCAAAAAAACTTGACAAAAAGATGAAAAATCTTCTTGATGCCGGTTTATATTTTTTTACTTCCAATGATATTTTGATCATTTCACTATGCTTTTTTATTTTTTTAATTATTTTCTTCGCCTATAAATACTAAAGTGTCCCTCATATGACATGATAATGATGTAAAAATCATTGTGAAAATATAAAAATACCTTATGACTAGTTTTAATTTTTTTATTTTAAGAGTGTTTCAGTCTTTTTAATGTGCAAGTAAAATAAAGAAAAAATTTATTTACTTTCAATTAATTTGATAATGACTAAACCTTCTTATAAAAAAAAAAATCTAAAATACTCCAATTTACTGATGTTAAGTTTTTTGAATGGAGAAACAAAACCATAAAATTATTGTTACAGTAAACAATGATTTTACTCGCAACCTACTATAAAAATGTGTTTACAATTAGCTTTTATTAATATGTTTTAAAACATTTAATTATATATAATCTATTTATGTTTGAGAAAGATGGTTGGTAATTATGAAAATCCAATAACGTTAAAAATATTAATTGCAAAATTATGTAGTTCATTATAAACATTAAGGAATTCTGAGAAATAATTTGTAAGAACTTTGAAATAATAAATTTAACCAAATATAATGATGATCACACAACAATACATTCCTATGACGTACAGTCGTGGCTCCCTCAAATTCTGCCAGGTCAATGCTATTCTTGGATAAGAAGATTCCACATTATCCCTGAAGGTCCACGTGGGAACCAATGATCTTTCGAAACCACTTGGGATTTTTCCAGACTCTTCACTTTTCGGTCTCGAACTTTCCCTTCTCCTTTTAAATATGATGTTTATCCCACTATTTTCTCAGCAAACAAACAGTCAAGTCAAGCCATCTTGTAAGCTGCTGTCAGTCATTCTCTCTTTTTATTGCCCAACTTTCCCAGCAAACAAACTAGCTTACTACAAAGCAAGAAGAATTTATTGGGAAGATGAACGGAGTAGTAGATTCAGATGTGTTTGATGCAGTGAGCCATTTGTTTAGCTTCCCTGAAAACTTTGAGAAGTTGATGTTTCATCCGCGGTCGAGTGATCATACAACCAATGAAATCAGGAGCAATAGTATTCCCGTCGACATTTTGGATGCTCCCAAAGATTATGTTTTCTACATGGATGTCCCTGGCTTGTCCAAGTCTGATATCCAGGTACGTTTAATCAATATTCTGATTTGCCTTGTTTTTAAATTGAAATTTTGGTTGCTGATCAATTTTATTAATTACAGGTTACTGTTGAAGATGAGAATACTCTGGTGATCAAAAGCGGAGGGAAGAGGAAACGCGAAGATGGTGACGAGGAAGGCTGCAAGTACATCAGGCTTGAAAGGAAGGCACCTCAGAAGCTGATTAGGAAGTTTCGGTTGCCTGAAAATGCCAATGTGTCTGCCATCACTGCTAAATGCGAAAATGGGGTTTTAACCGTGGTTGTTGGGAAGCATCCTCCACCACCCAAACCTAAGACAGTTGAAGTTACCATCTCCTGAAAGAATTAAGGAGACTGAAATATGATGAGTTTGGTTAACGAGCACTATGGGTTTTGCTGTGCTTGTGTTGTTGAATTGATGCAGCAGATGATTTTGTAAATGAGGAAGATGCCAGGAAATAGCATGGTTTCTTAGGCTTCATGGAAAGTAATTTTTCTTTGGAAAATAAATTTGAGAATAGTAAATTATTTTAGTGTAATGAAGGATAAATTGGAAAATATTTTTAGTATATGGGTAAGTAATAAAAAATAAACTAGAAAATAATGTAAGTTTATTAAAATAATAAAAAAATAAATTATATAAATAAAAAAGTTAAATGAGAATGAATTTGAAAAAAATATAATTTTATAAATTATTTTAAATAAAATAAATAATAATTAAAATAATAAAGATTAAATCTAACAAATAAAAAAATTAAAAGATAAAGAAATTAAATTAATTATTATTATTATTTTATAAATTATTTTAAATAAAATAAGTAACGATAAGTAATAGATAAAAATTTTAATTAAAATATAAAATGATAAGAAAAAAGTAAATAATAATTACAAAAATAAGAACTAAAATTAATATAAAATTTAAATTTTAAGAGATGAAATTGAAAAAAATATTTAAAACAAATAATATATAGTAGTTAAAAGTTTGAGGATGAAATTTAATATAAATAATAAATAATATGATATTTTTAAATTTTTCATAACTTTTAAAAAGTGTTTTATGTTTAAAATAAAAAAATATTTTTCTGAAAATCAAGCTAAATTTTTTTTACTAAAAATATTTTTTATTGATCGATAAAACAAGTCCTTAATTCAAAGCCAAATTACTTTGAAATGAAACTTGTGTTCTTTTCCATCTATAATAGGATTGGGATAACAATAAGAAAAGAGATAAAATTAAATAAATATTTTTTAAAAAAACAACATAAAAAATCAGAGTGAAGGTAAATTTTAAAAATAATGAGCTAAAATTATAAATTATAAAAAAAACAACATAAAAAGTCGATTAAGTTTAATATAAAAATAATTTAAAATAAAATATTAAGATATAAAATTAAAAATAAAATTTAATTAGAAAAATAAATAAAATAAAAATATAGCTAAATAAATAAAATTAAATGATGAAAGATGATATTGAAAAAAATAATTAAAAAATATCAATAAAAAATTTGAGATATTAATTGGAAAAAAAATGACAGCATATTTGTTTTGACCAAAAAAATCTTTGAAGCTTAATTACGTGACATTATTGAAAAAAAATATTATAAGTTTCTTTTAATATCACCTCAAAAGGTAGTGTTTAAACATAAAATGATGTTGTATGTGTTGTCTAAAGGGTTTAAGTGTTGTCCACTCATTAGCATGTCCTAGCAATTTTTCTTTTATTAATATTTGGTTGCAAGTTTTATTTTTGTTTCAAGGATAGGAAAGTCTTAACATTGTATATAAAAATGTAAGATCAATCTTTCAATAAATTTTATTTTTAAAAATAATATAATTTTTATATTATGTCTTTAAGGAAAGAAATAAAATAAAAAAAACACAAAAACAACATAAAATTTTCAACAAAATATCTAAAAATGCATTAAGCGACCTTGAATTTGCAACAATATTATCCCCAATAAGCATAGAGAAGGCATGAAGAATTAGCATTAGTCTCAGACCTCTTAGTAGCTACCAACATCTTAATATTTGTATGCATTAAAATTCAAGATATATAAATAAAAGATTATTTAATATTTAAAATAGTGGTTAATTAATATGTTCACGTACCTTTTTCTTTTTAATCTAAAAAACTCTAGGCTTACAATATAAGTTTTGAGTATCTGCAAAAACAATTCTAATTGTGGGACTTAAAAACCCTCTGATAATAAAGTTAACATCTTTATGGAAAATGTATTGAATAACTTAAAAGAGATTTAAATTCAAGGAACAAAAATGTTTGTTCTTGAGTTTTAAGTTTATTGATACTTTGAAATCTAAGTATTTTTTATCTTAAGAGATAAGAAGTTGTGAACCCTTTACCTAGACGGTTCATGAGGTATTTATACCATTTGAACTTTGTTATTTCCATAAAAAGAAAGATCTGGAAAGTCCTATGGTTTCAATGATATTAATGAGAGGTAAATATCTCTTACATATGATTAATGAGATAGTAAGTATGGTAGGTCACTTAAGACACCTTATATATACCTATAAGTATAAGGAAATAATTTTATATGGAGAGGCATGACGTTAACACCTATATTATAGAGGATTGTTTAGGATCAAACATAAATCTTTAAAATTTAGTAATGTTTAAGTTCTTTGGGTCTAGCATGTTTATCAAACTCACGTTACCTTGGACTTCGTGAACTGCGAAGTCCAAGTGCCTTGGATCTGACATGTTTGTTGGACTCATATTACATTGGACTTGGCAAACTGCCATGTCCAAGTGCCTTGGATTTGGCATGTTGGCAAGACTCACGTTACCTTGGACTTCGCAAACAGCCACGTCCAAGTGCCTTAGGTCTGTTATGTTGGCAAGACCCATGTTACCTTGGACAATGGTTAAGTGTCACGTCCAAGTGCCTTGGATCTGGCAGACTGGCCAGACTCACATTCTCTTGAACTTGACAAACTATTTTGGGTCTGACATATTTCACTGTCAAGTCTAAATATATTGGGTCTAGCATGTTTGTCAGACACATATTATCTTAAACTTGATTGACTGTCAAGTCCAAGTATCTTGAGTCTGGCATGTTTGCCAAACTCATTTGATTTAAGAAGATTTTTATTTATAAAAATCTTAAGAAAAAGTTAAACTCATCAATTCCTCCCTCCCCAATCCTTTAATGCATAATCTAATATTTAAAAGCTTAAGAGATGTTGAGGGTGACAATTGGTCAGTAGACATCTTGTCATCCTTTGGGAAAATACGGTATTGCATTGTAAATCTAAAAAGGTTTCGAGAGAAAAGAAAAAAGGTTTTTGAGGAAGATCACTTGGCGATGCACAATAAGTATTACAGGTTTTTTTAACTTCATCCACCAATATTGGATTTACTGGGTATTGAATTTCATAATTTGTTTTAACTTTCTTTCATTACAATTATTCTAGTCTCATGACCAAAGTCTAAGTTTTGCGTACTAGCCATGTTGACTGGAGTTGTTTTTTTGTTATTTTTTTACTTAATTTTGTTCTCAACTTCATCCTTCAATATTTGATTAATTGAAAATTAGGCTTTATAATTTTTTTTTATTTCTTTTATATGGAGTTATCATGGTCTCATGACCCGAGTCACTAGTTTTGTGGGCTAGGCAGGTTGATTCAGGTTTTTTGTGCTTTTTTTAATTGATTTTTTTTTTCAATTTATTCCTTCAACACTAAGTTGATTGTGAATTGGACTTTATAATTTTTATTTTATTTGCTTTCTATAAAGTTATCTTGGTCTCCAAACCCAGGTTTGGCATATAAGTCCCAAGTCAATTTTTTATTTTTTTTAATTTGATTTATTTTCAATTTCAATCTTTAATTGGTTGATTGATAATTGGGCTTAATGATTTTTTTATTTGTTTTTATGAGGATATCATAGTCTTATTGGTAAGATCATGAGTTAAGCTAGTTGACTTAGTTTTTTTTTCATCATTTTCTTAGTTGAATCTTTTATAATTTCATCATTCATTATTGAGTTGATTGAAAAGTATGCTTCATAACTTGTCTTGATCTGTATTCCATGAGATTATCTCGGTATCATAAACCAGGTCATCAGTTTGGTCGGTTGACAAGGGTGGTTTTTAATGTCCTTTTTTTTTAATTTCATCATTCAATATTGAGTTGATTAAGAATTGAGTTTTATATATATTTTTTTAATTTGTATGGGGTTATTAACATATACTAAAAGGCATTGACATTTTCATTATAACAATGAATAATGAAATGCTAACGCCCTTGTCACTTTGGTCCTCAAGATCTTTTAAGATTTTTTTTTTAAAAATTAAACTTAGTTTTTTTTATTAAAAAAATATCATTTTCAAACATTGGGTTTACTGGGTATTGGACTTCATAATTTTTTTTATTTGCTTTGTATGTAGTTATCCTAATCTTATAACCCGAGTTGTGAGTTTTATGGGTTAACCATGTTGACTCCGGTTATTTTTTAATTAATTTTGTTCTCAACTTCATCCTTCAATATTGAATTGATTGAGAATTGGATTTCCTAATTGTTTTTTGATTTTTTTTCTGTGGGGTTATCACTGTCTCATGACCTAGATCGCAAGTTTTACAAGTTAGTCAGGTTGGCTCGTTTTTTTATTAAATATTTTTTTTTCAATTTTATCCTTCAATATTTGGTTCATTGAAAATGAAATTTATAATTTTTTTATTTTCTTTTTCTGGATTTTTCCCGGTCTCCTAACCTAGATTTAGTAGGTTAACCTGGGTTGGCTCATGTCATTTATTTTATTTTATTTTCAATTTAAACCTCCAACATTGGGTTTATTATGAATTGAGCTTCATAATATATTTTTTTTCTTTTTACAGGGTTATCAAAGTCTTATGAATCGGGTTGTGGATTAAGTAGGTTGACTTGAATTTTTTTTATTCGTTTTAGTTGATTTTAAAAAAAAACAAATTATCATTCAATCATGGATTGATTGGGGAGTAGGCTTCATATTTTATTTCAGTTTATTTTCTATGATGTTATCCGGGTCTCATGACTTAAGTCACCAATTTGGTTGATTGACTCAGATGATTTTTTGTGTCATTTTTAATTGATTTTTTTTAATTTCATTTATAAACATTAGGTTAATTAATAATTGAGTTTCATAATTTTTCTCGATTTTCTTAATGTAAGGCTATTTATCATATAGTAAAGGAATTGGCATTTCACTATAATAATGAACAGTGAAATGCCAAGTTAGTTTTCACTTTGGTCCTTCAATTTTTTGATAACTTTTTTTTAAAAAAAAATCAAATTTAGTATTTGTTTTTTCAATTTTATCATCCATCTTTGAGTTTACTAGGTATTAGACTTCATAATGTATTTCAATTTTCTCTATATGGAGTTGTCTTAGTCTCGTAACCTGGGTCAACAGTTTTGTAGGTTAGCCGTGTTGACTTATGCTATTTTTTATTTGTCCTTTTTATTAATTAATTTTGTTCTCAAACTTTATCTCTTAATATTGGGTTGATTGAGAATTGAGCTTCATAATTTTTTTATATGCTTTCTATAGGGTTATCATAATCTTTTGACTTGAGTTGTGAGTTTTGTGGGTTAGCAAGATTGACTTAGGTTTTTTGTTTTTTTAATTGAATATTTTTTTTCAATTTCATCATTCAACATTGAGTTTATTGTGAATGAACTTTATATTTTTTTATTTGCTTTCTATGGAATCATCTCGGTCTCCTGGCCTGAGTTTGGTAGGTTAATCCGAGTTGAATTATGTTATTTTTTGTGATTTTTTTAATTTAAACCTTCAACTTTAGGTTGATTGGGAATTGAACTTCATAATTATTTTTTATTTTCTTTTTATGAGGTTATCATGGTCTTATAACTTGAGTCGCGGGTTAAGTTGATTGACTCCTTTTTTTTTAGTTTATTTTTTTAATTTCATCCTTAAATATTGAGTTGATTGGGGATTAGGATTCTTAATTTGTTTTGATTTACATTCTATGATGTTATCCTGGTCTTATGATCGGGGTTATGAATTTGGTTGGTTGATTCAAGTTATTTTTTGTGTATTTTTTTTTAATTTCATCCTTCAACATTTGGTTGATTGAGAATTAAAATTTATAATTTTTTAATTTGCGTTTTAATTTAAATATCTTGGTCTTATGACCGAGGTTTGATAGGTTAACTCGGACACTCAGATTATTTTTTTAATTGATTTTTTTTTCAATTTCATTATTAAACATTGGATTGATTGAGAATGAAATTTAATATATTTTTTAAATTTTTTTATAGGGTTATCAGGATATCATGACCTAAATAACTAATTTAGTAAGCTAACACGAGTTGATCTGAATAGATCTAATATGTTGTCATTTCAATTTTAAAAGTATTGTCTCGATTTTGTTTTTTGAATCAAACTATATTTTAATTGGTTATCTAAGTTTGTTTTTGAACATACCAAATCAATTATATCATATTAGTTAATCTTCATATAATTTAATTTTTTTTAAAAAAATTAATCATATCTAATTTTTTTTTTAACATTAAAAAAAAAATCTCACTCAAAGCGCAGCAGTAATATTATCTAGCGGTATACTAATAAATCCATTAAAAACCAAACAATTAAATCATTAAAAAATTTAATATTTTAAAATCATGAAGATTTCGATTATGAAAAAAGCAAAAGACCGATCATGATATCAAACGACGACGTGTAGTTTGAGTAGGCACAGGCCCATAATTTATTTGTCTGGGCCTTAAAAAACCCTTGTGGTGGCAACAGAAGCTGTCTTATCGCTCACTCACTCTCTTGAAACCAAAAAACCCTAGCCCCTCACCCCCCCCTTCTCCCTCTGTGCCTCACACACTCAAGCAGTAAATCATGGCGACAGCAACCGGAGCAGCTGCGGCTGCACCAACAAGGGCACTGTCGCAGAAAGAGCTAGACATTCAGATGATGTTGGCTGCTGAGGTTCATCTTGGCACCAAAAATTGTGACTTCCAAATGGAACGTTATGTTTTCAAGCGCCGCAATGATGGTATATTAGCTGCACTCTTTCTTTGTACATACTCATCCGTTTTAGATGTGTTGATCGTTATACTTTTAGGAAATAAGTAATAGGTTTTTTTGTTTTGTGTTCTGTTGCTGTTGCTGATCTATTAAAGGTTGAGTCTTTGAGCATGATTTCTGTTACGTGTTGTGTGTTTTACTTTTCTTTTGTGTTCATGAACTTGAAATGGTTTGGAGATCTTTTTTTGGATGAATTGTCTATGTTGAGATCATTGGTGGAACAGAGTAGATGTAATTTGTGTGTTTTATGTCATTTGTTATTAAGGCTTCGAATAATCTTATGAAAATGAGGCTTTCGATTAAGATTCAACGTGTTATCTGTTAGCTGTTTGAGATGCAAGGGAGTTATAATTTTAAATTTGTTTGTTTTATTTGTCAATTTGACTTTATTTTTCTGAATATTTGTACAGTATGCTTATTGTGGCTGTTCATTGCTGTGATGGGCAAATGGTTTTAGTTCTAACTTGTCCGTCTTATTGATTTGTCTTTATTGCTCAGGAATTTATATTATCAACCTTGGAAAAACATGGGAAAAGCTTTTACTGGCTGCCAGAGTTATTGTTGCAATTGAGAACCCCCAGGATATGATTGTTCAATCTGCGAGGCCCTATGGTCAAAGAGCTGTCCTCAAGTTTGCCCAGTACACTGGTGCTCATGCCATTGCTGGAAGGCATACCCCTGGTACCTTCACTAACCAGATGCAGACTTCATTCAGTGAACCTCGTCTCTTGATCCTCACTGATCCAAGGACTGATCACCAGGTGAACCCAAACTTGTCAATAGCATTAAGCTTATCATGCCTGTTGGTCTTTTTGCGCTCTTTTATCTGTCTTCAAATTTTAATCATCATCAATCATTCATATCATACAGCCTATCAAGGAAGCAGCTCTTGGAAACATTCCAACCATTGCTTTCTGTGACACTGACTCTCCCATGAACTTTGTGGATATTGGCATTCCTGCTAATAACAAAGGCAAGCACAGCATCGGATGCCTGTTTTGGCTGTTGGCAAGAATGGTTCTGCAGATGCGTGGAACTATTCCGCAAGGGCACAAATGGGATATTATGGTAACATGTTTATTGCAAAAGTGTTTTACAGTCTCTAGCCCCGCCCCTCTTCTCTGAGCTTTCTGTTTTTATCCATTTGCTCTTTAAATTGCAAGTAGAATGACTTGATGCTCTGCACTCCATCTTTACTATAGCAAAATCCCAATGTTTTAGTTTAGCCTGCAGCAGATGCAAACATTCATTATGCGTCTGTTTTCTTCATCAGTATTTTAATGTCATATTTTACTGCTTGGGATTGGTTTGTACATTCATGGTAACTGTGCTTGAATACTTTTCATGGATTGGTTATGAAACGCTTCATATGGCATTTTTCTGGACAGGTGGACTTGTTCTTTTATAGGGAACCTGAAGAAGCCAAGCAACAGGAAGAGGAGGATGCACTACCAGCTGCTGATTATGCTCTCCCTCCTCCTGATTATGGGATTTCTGCAGGTGAATGGGGTAGCACTATAGCTGATACTCAATGGACTACTGATGTTGCCCAACAACCCATTCCTGCTGCCAATTTCTTCCCAGAACAAGGTAACCACAATTCGTTGAGACTCCTATAATCTTTGCATTTGTTTTCTTCAGTGAAACTTGTCTTTGGATTCATCCCACCTTTTTATTCAAAATTTAGGTGTTCTTTCTGGCGAATGGGGTGCAGCTCCGGCTCCAGCTCCAGCTCCTGCTGTTGAACAGCTCCCAGGTGCTGAACTTGGTGTACCTCCTCCTGCTGCTGCTGCTACTGGCTGGGACGTTTAAATTCAGCAAGAATGCTCATGTTTACAACTACCATCATTCTTGTTTACAATTACCATGTTTTGCACTCAGTCGAGAATCATGAGTTAGTTTTGTGGGGAACGGACTGTTTTTCTTTTTTTACATTTTTGGGCTCGGTGTAGTTCTAGACGGTTAATTTTTTTTTTATATAAGATTTACACCGATTTTGGTATCTAATAGTAATGCTGTGTTTTGTGATGTCGTTTTTTAAGCTTTTGTTGTTTAAGGTGTAATATTCCATGTGGCACTGTATTTTATCTGGCCTGATTCAAATGATTCGGGATTTGCTTACGACAGAAATCTCTTTTTTTTTTTTTTATAACTGTAGACGTTACTGTTCCCCTCAAATATGGTGGCTCCGAGATGATTAATCTGGGGTTGTGATGAACAGGCAAGCGTGAAGATTTGGGGATGATGCTTCCTACCAGTGCAAGCGTCATCCCAATTATATCATGCAGCCTTATTTAACTTAGCTTGTGACAATGGCTGCATGGTTAATTTAAGAAAGATTTAATTATTTATAAAAATAAAAATAATTGACTTTATTATCTCATTTTTTAAATTTATTATGAATCAAGATCAATATATGAAGATTTCAAAGCCTTTGTTTTAGCAGAGGGCATGAGTATCTGATGAACATGGGAGATGTAACTGGAGAGTAACATCTGAATCCAACAGTTGCTGCTGCTCTTTCTTTTGGCAAGTTGTATGTAAAATATATACAGGGTTTCAAAAATAATCTTTAATATCCTAATAAGGGAGGGAAATGGAGGCCTCGAGAGCTCCAAATGAATTTAGCTATGCTATTTACCCTTGTGTTTCCTCATTCTCGTTCCTGAAGGCTTACAATCGAACAAAATGGCGGAATTGTATCTTTAGGTTGATCTCTGGCTATTTATTTTCAGACAGGAAATCCGCATCCTTCGGATGGGATTAAACAGATTTATGGCTCTAATGAATTATGTATTGAAAAATTGGAGGTGAACTTCAATGGAACAGCATCTCCCCACTCATTACCCACTGGACAAAGCGGTCTGGGAATCCACGCGGGAGGTCATCAGAAGATCCAGTTTGACTTCTTCCCTGAACCAAAAGAAGTATCAGATTAACATTCTGACCAACGCAAATCAGGAATGCAAGTGATGAACGATCAAACAGCAAAACATTACTCAAATACAAATAACAGAAAGTTGATAAATGTCGGCCGAATAATGTGAGAAACTTGAGCACATAGCATAACAATATAAAGAGCAAGTTCTCAGGTCAAGACCATAGTTGACGCAGTGTCAGACTCAAAAGAAATGCATAAAATTGGATGCCAACTTGAGCCAGCCATAATCATTCTACCTTGTGTTCGATTCTCCCATAGAGAGATAGAATAGGCATAAACAAAGTGAATTTGATGCTTAAACATATGAGAGATGATCAAGTAGTTTTAACCAATTTACTAACACATGATGTCAATTGAGTAAAAAGTTGATAAATAACATAGTTGCTATAGAGGGTCATACACCAGAAACTTGTACTCTTTAAACAAACTGCAAATGCAAACACCAGAAGAAAAAAAAATACTAACCTTCAAGCTGGATCCAGACTCACTAGCAGATATGGTTGTTTCTATTTTCACATCGTTCCCAAGATTCTCAGATGATAGGCCAGCACTAGACCTGCAGCCATTAAAATAATTGTCGAGTACTTGCCTTCGGTTCCTGAGCTGAAGCACTTAATTAGAAGTATAAAAACTACCTATCACACAGATCTTCGCATGAATTCCCAGATGTAGAAAGCCAGTCCATATCAAGGAAATTTGAGCAGCTGCAAGCATCCCCATGTTCGTCATAACAAATATGATTACTTTCAAAACATTGGTATTCCTCCACATCTTCGAAAAGCTTCCTGCAAGGCATTGAGGGAGTGTACCTAAAAAGACCCCCAACATTAATCAGTCACGTAAGCACATCAAATGCAACATCCGCATGATATAAAAGGGTTAAGGAATGCATCCAAGCATTTCCATTTCCAATTGAATTACATGCTGAAATTGAGGGACGATAGCAGCCAGATTTTGTAGCCACAGCATTTATAAATAAACCTCACTTATCCATTCCCAAGCCTTAACCTAATGGCTACAATTGCAGAGGAATGACAACTTATCTCCTAATGGCTAAAGAAATATAACCTGCTGAAAAGAGAATCTATTTGGCATTTCAATTAGTCATCAACTATGCACCTCTATGAGGAGTGAATACAAATCGGATAAACCATGGGCTTACCAAATAGGGAGATAAAACGTAACAAGCTGTGACAAGCATTGAACAATTTAAGCAGACCTGGAATATGATATGTCACTTTCACAAGTTGATATCTCCGGATTTGAGTCTGAAAGACCATTATTAACTCCTCCCTCCTTTTCAGACAGAGGCTTACTGTATCCAATATTGGCAGCTACAGGTGACTCATTTTCACACCGAAGATTGCCATCTGACAGTGACCTTTTAATGAATGGCCTACAGATGACAAAAATATTAGCATAAAGGTTTCCTTACAGATGAAACTTTAGTTTCATCATATTATATGTTCTAAACATTATATGGTCAAAGTAAATCTCACATTAACTTATGCTCACACACAAGCATGTTTAAACACACATAATTAATTTGAGAAAAGCGCTTCCAATATCCAAGTTGTATGCATCATTTGAATAATTACAGAAGAATTGCATTTACTGGATGTGTTAAAGCTAATGATTTATTTGCAATACAACAATGATAACAGAAACATGCATTTTTTTTAAAGCGAGGTCCTTGACCAACATAACTTCCTGTGATACACAGTTTTCCTATTCACAAAAAGGTCCCAAAATAATTTTATTCAAAAAAAGTCCCTAGATATGAAGTGTAAAACTTGTCAAAAGCAGAAACTGAAATTATAACCACAATTCTCCTTCAAGCATTGAGAATCATAGTCCCACACTGACCCTTTTTTAGCTCTGGTACATGTTTTTGCATTGTCACCGATTACCTATTTTCATACCCTTAGAACAATATAATGTTACCACCAACCATACCCAAACAAAGTGGTTACCTAAACAAGTGCGCCTTTCCAAATTCAGCTATAGTTATGGCACTGAGGGAATGAGGTAAGCATACAAAAATTATTGAGAGATGGCCTGTTATGAGGGCATATTACCTAGCATTCTCAACTAAATCAGGACCACGCCTTCCAACATCGCAATGCTGGTCCGAATCCAATTCCCACAGTGCTGGCTTTCCCTGCTGTGGCTGGAAATGACCCAAGAACCTGACCAAAAAGTTAAGGCAAATATCACATCAAATGCATAATCTATCCCCTGCAATGAACCTACCATCAAAACATACATTTTAAAATCCCTGATCTGGGAAGTTCTTTCCAGAGAAAAGTAATGATGGCATTGAAGCGCAGAGCCTCTTATACTTACACATTAATAGCATCTTGTTTCTCAGCATCCATGTAGGCATTGCTGTAATAACGTTGTAGAGTTCTAAAGAATTCCTGGGACTGAGTTGCTGCTTTCCACTGACCTCTTCTCTCAGAAAATATCTATTTAACATCATCATTGCAACACAGTGATGCATTGGCAGTGCTAAACTTAAAATAGATAGTTTTATGCAGAGTTCCAAAAGTAGAATTTTCAAAAAAGAGTGGACAAATGGAATGAATATGAGTATTTCAGAAACAAGGGTGTTTTGCTTTTTAAGTAATGAACTAACAATTTCAACAATAAGTACATCCATTGCTCTTTTAACTCCTGAGAATCCTTACTTTCTTTCCATGCAGGCAAGGATACCCAACGTGATCAACTTAGTTCCTTGGCATCACAATCAAAGAGGCGATGACATGCAAAATTTAATTTTTAATAAAACACAAACATGACATAGCCAACTTGCTCAAATAGTTTAGTTTACACACAATGGAAGATTGAACAAAACTACAATACAAGTTTGGTATAATGTTTTGCGTTATCCGCACCATCCTAAAACACATGCATCCAAGATTAAAAGCATCAACAAGCTTGCAAATGCTTCTTTCTGATTTCCAAAATCCTACAAATCAAGTCAGCTCATTGAGCAGCAGACCCACCTACTGCAGTTTTCAAGGTGACCAAAGAAAAATAATCACACCCCTATAAACTACATAATCTTAAGTGAGAAAATCCTTGATTTTTATTTTTTTTTACTTTTTCAACTAAAAAAAATTCCAAGGAAAACAGCTAACTGTGCCCAAAAATGTATTTGATCCACAAAATTATGGTCAATCATATTTAATCATTAAACTGTTGGCCTCCCCAAACCCACAAGGATTACCTTGTTGTGAGCAGCAGACCCACCATACTGCAGTGCAAGTGTGTCGCCCATCGTCTCATAAATCCTCATTAAATCTTCAGCTAAAGGATTATCTAGATCAATACTTGGGGATTCCATATATCCTAGTGCATGCAGCTGATGCCCTAGAGCCACCAATCCATAGGCATATTGTGCTACATTTGTGCGATCTAAACAGTCTATGCAATTGGTCCTTAAAACACCACTTTGGAACATTGGAACGTTGATACTCTGATTTTGATTTGCATCACATTCAGCTTTGGCAATTTCTGAATCCAACTTGCTGACATTGTCACTAGAAGGATTTTCAAGAGAATAGTCACCATCACGTTCCCTGCACCAAATTTGCATTGCCAGCATTGTAAGTCACTTACAAGAATTAGACAGAAACAAAGGAAAAAATCATGGCAGTGTACCCTAAAATTGTTAGTTACTAGCAAAGTATTACACAAGCTGCGCATATGCAAGTTTTGAGTTTTGAATCAATATATTTCCTCAAATCATTTGAAATTCTACAGAGCTAAAAATCCACTTCAGTTTGAATTTACTATAAATTTAAAGGGGCCCGGATAGCAATTGTGTGATTATTGCGTGAAATCTATAGCAAGACAACGGATTCTCAGAGCAAACATTTCCCTGAGTGGATAAGACAAGAAAAATACCATGTAAAAAGAATTGGAAGCCTTTTCATTAACTTACTCAAAGCAGGACCCATTTAACAATCCCTTGGAACTTGAACTTGGCATGACTTGACAATAAAAGATCCCAGTTAGATTCAATGCATAGCTTGCAACTCTTCCTAGAAGTGCCAAGACATTTGTAGCCCTGTTGAAAGCATACAAATGCTATTAACTTCAGTCATCACAAAATTAATGCGAGAGAAAAGTATTGGGTGGGCAAGCAAAGTACTTTCTAGAGTGTTTATGCAAATCCCAGTGCAGAAACTTTAGGCGATTCTCCTCGGGTAAACTTTTATTGATAAATCTGATGGCATTTGCAAACTCAGCACGAAGTATGGTTTCCCGAGGCTTCTTTTCACGCGACTGCCAATCATCAACATAATTGTTAGAAACATACAACAACCACGCCTCAATCCCAAAAAAAAATGCCGAAAACTAATGACAGCAATAATAATAAAAAAAAACCACATCATGAATCCATTTTCATACACAAGAAGCTTAAAACTTAAAAGATCACATGAGCACAGGCATATGGAGCAATCAGTCTCTTGGTAGTCGCAGCAACCTACCTTTATTAAATTCAAAATAATTATCGGACTTCCATATCTCTTCACAAGATTTTCAAAATGAAGTTTTGTTGCCTCAAAATTTTGGTCCTTCCTTGACACTGCAAAATAATAATAAATAAATAACTTGTGAAAGTTACCACTCAGAATAACACGGTTCACAGTATCGAAGTCATACACATAATGTCAGGTTTGATATTCAATCGTGAAGTTTCTTGAGACCAGAAAAGCGGGATTGAACCCCGATTCTGAACAACAGAACTTATTTGCACTGGCTGTTCTTCAGGAACATCTTCAAACATTATCTGTTCTGTCTCAACATCATTAGCAACTCTACCCTTCTCATTCACGCCTCGTTTTAAATATCTAGAAAGATCAGAAAATAGGAAAATCAAATAAAATTCACTGTAAGTTCAGCAGTGATCAGTGGGATAAAATCTGGATAGTAGTGTTTCTATAACACATCAGTGGACTATATGAAGAGGTTAATATACAGATTGGATCCGATCAATATTAGAGAGTTTATCATGTTCACTGGCAAAAGATCAAAGCAGCCAAGCAGGGTTGGTTAACTCCAGCTGGCATGCTGTTCAAAAGTTTTGAAGACCATCCATACCTTGTGCCAGCATAATGCCGTGATCGTCTAGCAATGAGAGCCAGCTTAAACTCCCTGCCAGATACTGAAAGTTTGACCTGGATACCAACAAAGGAAAAATAAAAAAGATCAGATTGAAGCAGATCATACAAATTTGCATAAATAAAGATTGAAAGGCGATTCATAAGGCCAGATAAATATGGATGGAGTTGATATTCCATTCAACCTGGTTCAACTTACAAAAGGACCATGTTCTTAATTCAATTAATTTTCCTCGCAAAAGACCTAGGTAGAGGAACTTCAACTCCTAACTCTAAATGGGATGTAATAATAAACTTGATAGCTTTGAAAAGAACCACAAAAGGTAGTGAGTTAAGAAATTAGAGAAGAAGACAGCAACACGTAACATATACCATCATAAATGTGATGACCATTTTCTATCATGGACTGTTCTTTTTTATAGCATGAACGTCTTTAAGCACTCATGTATGGTTGGTTACTTGAAATAAAATGCACCTGTTTAAAGAAGCCATACACTAATGCCACTGTCCATAGAGTATTCTTGAGGTTATTTCGAATTCCTCGAGTTAAGAATTCATTCCAAACAAACATTGATTCATAGTGACCTTGGCCCGTCTCATTACAAGATAAATTCTTCTGAAGACTGTGCATAACATGGTAGGAGTAGCTGAAAAAGAAGTCCCTTGTAAGATCCACCGTGCACAGGAGCTTCTTATATCTATTTCATCAAGACAAAAAAAAATAAAAAATTGAAAGGACAAGTCAGTATGTTTTTACTGATGTTAAAGAAAAGGAATGCTATGAATTGTTAGTCTAATAAATATAAACAAGAAACTGAAGTAAAAAAGAAAAAGAAAAAGAAAAGAAAAGTAAATTTTCCCCCACAAACCCTGATGATACCTTGCCTCATTCAACAGATTTTATTAACATCACAACAGCAATGAAGTTTGCCCCTGTACATATGCAGGAAATGAACTGGCAATAGCCACTAGGCAAAAATATCAGCTACAAAGGATGCAACAGCAATATTTTATATGCATACCTCTGAATAAGATGCCCTACTTGTCTCATCTCAAAAACAAAAATTAAACAAGGAAAGAAGAAAGATAAACTATAGCTACATTTACTACCAGAAGAAATTGAACAAGTTTGAATCACAGAAGCCTGCATCTTTATGAATCACACAAGCCCGCATCATTAATTAACACTGAAGGGTGTAATGACAAAAATAGTCAAGAAATTACCTCCACAGTGTTGAACCAGTCTACTTCTAATAGGCAACACACAACTCAAACTAATTGTTCCAAACAATTAAATGAAAGAAAATAAAAATACTGAACATTGATTTAAAAATTAAACCAGCGCAAACATAAAAAAGTCATCATCTAATTACAAATCAACAATGCTAATTCTGATACTAGTATCTTAGGTCTCCTTAACAGAACCAAGTACATATTACATTTACATGCAGAATGGACAAAAGACCTGTTCTCGTTCTTAGAATTAGTCATATTGGACTGCACAGTAGAATTTGGAATAGGAATCATCTCGCTCTTGGTTATAGAATAAACTGTATGGCCACAAATTGCACCGATTTTCCTTCTTTTTGTTATCAGCAGCATGTAATGGGGTCCCAAAAATTTAATAAACCCTACGTTAAAGAAAAGAGCACCATGAGTTCAATAATGAAATATATCAAAAGCTCATATAGAAGACCTTGCAGATACAACATACCAACAATTCCGTAACAAATAGTGACAAATTTAAGTCCACCCGTTGACTTATTGCCTTCATGTATTCGCCTTAGCAGGTCAACGCATTCACTTTCTGAATATGTTGTAGAATCTTCAAGAACAACGAGTTCAGATGGCTCTAACCGATCAATCTTTAACACCCTGCAAAGGGTTCTGTTCTTGTCTCTTCCGATCATATAAAAATTCTGCCAAATATTAGATGTTGGATCAGAAGTAGTTGTAATGATGATTCGATAAATTGGCATGAATAATCATTGCATATAAGAAGAAAAATGAAAATGTTTTGATAAATAAATTCATATTAACAACAGCACTTTACTATTGCTGTAAAATAAATTGTGGGATAAATGAAAGAAGCAACAAAAAGTTCCATCAAACAAAAGCAGAGATTTTTCAAATAGGCAAAGCACATCATCAGTACATTAAATTCCAGCAAGACAGCAAGAAAGAAAGTTATATGCAACTTGTTTCCTGCTTCATAAGCATCAGGATATAACTCATGCAGAAAGTCTGGATGGGCATAGTTTTCCAAAATGGTAGTGACTTCAATGTTCAGAGGACCCATATTACCCAAAATAAATTGAAACAACCCCAATACTTCAAATTATAGGGACACAGATAAGAGGAGGGCAACGACTTCAACATATAGTACCAAACATGACAAGGATTACTCCCTTTATACAACATATAAAAACACAAGAAACATAAGGTCTGGTAAAATTTGAGAAACTAATGGCCCATGTCTGTAATACTCTATTTATAAGATTCACTGAAAAAAAAATTGGATTATGCTTGACCACCTTATTGGAATAATATTAATACAATAAAGTTATATCCATTGACTGCATGCCAAAAAAAAAAGATAGACAAATCTGCAAAATTCAAAGATTTCTTATGCCTAAAAAATGTGACACTGAGCAAGTAAACATGGGAAAGCAATCATAAAGGTGAGCGAATGCAGGAAAAAAATTCATACAAAAGCGTAATTAAAATTTTGATCTCAATTTATGCTGTGAAGAATAGGAAAAGCAAACAGCGTCGTGTACGTTTCTTTACTGTTACCAACCTAAATCCTACAATTAGATTGCAATAACATCAAAGATTTTTGCAATAACTGACACCCAAACTTGTCATTATGAAGTATTTTCAAGGGACAAACTTGGCGACAAATCAATGAGCTGCTATTGTATAAAATCAAATGGCAGCTGAGCAAAATACATATAGTCTTATTCATTACTTCGGGAAGAAAGAGTAAGGCAGCAAAACAGGTATGACAAAAGCAAAATTTGGACATTTACATCTCCCCACTTTTTGCTTAGCCCAAGAATTCCAATGGAACAGTTCGCTGGAAGCCCAGTCACAAATTCCACATCCCTACTTTTTTAACAAAATCATTCTATGGCATAAACTTAGCACGCTTTAAGTTTTCAAAATGAACCAAGCAAGAAAAAACCAAAATCAAACCCAACCAATTGCTAACTACAATCTCAGAAGCAATGAGTGCTTTATTTGAAACACTCCCTTCAAATCCGAGTTTCCAATCTGGTCAAGACCACCCCCTAATGAAGTCAAAATCCTAAATCTAACACCACGTGAATCATATCCAATGTAAAACAATCACCCCATAAACATTATATCACCAGAAGCATCAAAATTTTAAATTCCTCACTTCACGGAGGCAATCACAGCAGAATTGAAATGAACATACAGACCTAAAGTAATCATTATCCTGGAAATCACAAACAAGAACTATTAAAACAACAAATCAAAGACCTCAAAACCCAAAAAAAAAAAACAATCAAACACGACAACATAAAGATAAAGATTGAAGAAAATGAGCACGTATATTATGTATATATACCGAGCGAGTCTCATAGAGTCTGAATTTCTGCAAGTAACAATAATTGGAGGCACCACCAATCAAGTTTGTTTCCATTTGGGATCCCACCTAGCTGAGCCTCCTGGAGTTGGGTCAACTCCACGGTAACAAAAACTCCTTTACTTCTCAAAATCTACACTGAAAGCACACATCTTTAACTATTTATATATCTGGGTTTTTTTTATTTATTTAAGAAAACACGCAGAATGAGAATTCAAAAACAAAACAAACAAGAAGCAAGCAGACCAAATAAGTGAAAGTTTTAATCTTTTTTTGTGGTGACGATTACAGTTTTTGATCGAGAGAAAGCAAACCAGATAATGAGCTAATAATACACAGGACGTTTTGGAGCAGATCGAAGAGAGAAGGTAGACGCAGAGAATACGAGAGAGAGAGAGAGAGAGGCTACAGATCAGAGAGAGAGATTGAAATGAAACGCAAAAGGAGAAAATTGTTTTATTTATTTATTTGTCTTTAATTTTTATACACTGTTTGCTTTGTGGTTGTGGTTGTCAGGAATTAGGAGATTGTATGAGTGGTGACTGACTGTCCGAATTAATCATGTTTTACTTGCTCTAATTTTCTTACCGTTACCACGCTTTACTCTCTCTTTTTTTAAGAAAAAAATAATTATATTCTCTCTTCAACCAGCAAGGCAATTTTGAGCTCGCATAAAAATAGTTTTAATGCTAAAAAGCTTTGTTTAAATAATTTTCACTATACAACAAACAATAACAATGTTGTAATACGAGGATTTGGAAGATTGATCTCACATTTTTTTAAAAAAAAAACTTTAAAATATCATATATAAATAAACCTCCTTTGTATGTTCTTGGATGTCAATGATGGCATTGAAAAATTCTTTTAATTCTCTATTCATAAAAAAAATATTGTTCAAGAGCAATGGTGTTCTATAATGTAGGAGGGCCTATTTCCAATAATTCTCCAACTCTTGTAGGAAATGTATTTTATATTACCATGGACATCTTATGTGAGGATGTCGTGGTGTTGGTGAATAAGAATATGCTTATACCATATGCCTTTCTTTGCCAACTTGCTTGTAAGAACATAATATCATTATAATATTCCATTGAATTGTGGAATATTTACAATTATGCAACTCTAAATTTCCATCTTGATCACATGAAAGTAATATAATGTAACTTGCAAGAAACAAAGTCAATAAGCTACTATTTAGGATTTATTATATTTTTTTAGTTGATTTTAGATTATTTTTTCTATTTAGATTAAAACTCTTTTATTATTTTTTAAATCTTTTTATGACTTTTTAAAAGTTTATAAGCCACCTAAAACAACTATAATAAAGAGTTTTTTTTTTATATTGCTTTCATTTGTGTCATATGTAAATCATAAACAAAGAATTTGTGCATCATATTAAAAAAAAATACAACTCTATGAAAAAATGAGTTAAGAAATCGGGTAGGGAAGAGTTTAGACAATGGAAGGATGTACCCTTCATCAATTGCACTCGACTTAGTAGAACCGATTCAAGCAAGCAAGGTAAATTTTTTTAATCTTCATTTGAAACAAAATTAGCTTATTTTAATATTATTTCTCTCTTCATTGTGCTTAGAATAAATGTAGGCTCAGGATATGTTTGTTCCCGAAAAATAGTTTTCGGGATATTATTTTTCAAATTTTTTTGTGTTTATTTGTCATTAGGAAAGTTGGTCAACGAAAAACACTTTCCAATTAAAAAAAAATTTGTTTTGGTTTTCAGGAAAGTGTTTTTTCTTTTAGTTGTGTTTATTTTCCGAAAAGTGGTTTCGAGAAATCATTTTCTAAACTTTCCTGTGTTTGTTTGCCATTAGAAAAGTTGGTCAACGAAAAACACTTTCCAGTCAAAGAAAAATTTGGCTTAGTTTTTAGGAGTGTTTTCCTGGAAAATTTGAGCGGAAAACACTTTCTAGAAGTTGTGAAAAATTTAGAAATGTCATTATTTGTTGATTATATCAAATTTGATCCTCAAACTTTTGATTGCTAAATATAATTTGTTTTGAATATTTATTTTTTAATTGCATCTCTTAAAATTTAATTTTTATATTAACTTTGGTCCTTATTTTTATAATTGCTATTTGCTTTTTCCTTATCATTTTTCCATATTTATCAAATTTGATCCTCATTCTTTTGATTGTTACTTATTTTATTTGAAATAATTTATGAAATGTTAATTATTATTATTTTAATTTCTTCATCTTTTATTTTTTTAATTTTTTAGATTTGATCTCTATTATTTTGATTATTATTTATTTTATTTGAGATAATTTATGAAATTATATTTTTTTTTTCAATTTCATTCTCATTCAACTTTTTAATTTGTAAGATTTGTTCCTTATTATTTTAATAAACTTGAGAAAAATAAAATAGTAATAAGTTATTTTCCAGCTCATTTTTCATGACATAACCAAACACTGAAAATTATTTTCCAACTTATTTTTCATTACACTACCAAACATCGGAAAATATTTTCCTGGAATTCACTTTTCAAAAAAAAACTACTTTCCAGCAAACAAACGAGGTTCATAACAGATTCCAAAGTTCACCTAAATACACATAGCCCTAGCTGAGACCAAAAAATCCTTTTTAGTTTGGCTTTCGAGGATATCCTGATGGCCTAGTATCACTCAAAGGCATATATGGTCAATTTAGGATCCTAAAGGTCTTGATAACCTAATTAGCCCAATGCTTGCCACTATTGGATTGCAACCAGGGTTGTTTTTGGTGGCCCAATTAACTCAAATCTCAATCAACCATAAAATTTCTCTCTCACAAATCACTACCAACAAGGTTATTTATTTTATGTTGAAAAATATTATTGTGTTAGAGGTTAGAGGTTATAATGAATAAACAACAGAAAAATCAAGGGGCAATGTTAGAGGTTACATATATAGTATAAGTTCCCCTCCATGTCCTAACCTTAAACTAATGAACAAACAAAGCTCATAAATAAAATGCTTATATGGACTAAAAAAAAGATTTAAGAAGTAAAAGGAGGACTAATGAATCTCCTTGATAAAATTTCTTAGGCTTATAGAACTACTAATAGGTATTCTATATGGGAGACCCTATTTCTCCTTACTTGTAGCATAAAATCAATCATACTAGTAAAGATTGAGTGTCCTAAGCATAGGGAGTTGATTGGAATGAAAAAGAACTCAAAATGAACTTGGACTTGTCAGAATAGACCCGATTAATGGCTTTAGTAAGAGAAAAAAAAGAATATAAACATAAGATATCCCAATACCATAATACCAAAATGAGAACTTAACATTTCAAGGTGAGGCATCTAATCTTGAGGCAGCTAAAAGCAATGAACAACCCTTACAAAAGAGGAAAACTAATACCACAATATGATAACCGTTATAAAGCTACATGTCTGATCAAGCAAACACCTATAATCTTCTAGTCTCTATAGGACGAGGGGTCAAATAAAAAAATGAAAGGCTAGACGCGTATTGACTAGGAAAATGGGCCTACATTACTGGACCGCATTTAAAACCCAAATGTTTGGGCCTGGAAGCTAAGGTCTACAAGCTTAGGGTTTTTTTTTTAAAGAGCGAATAACTTGTATTTTTTTTAAGTGAATAGACAACGTGTCATCCATTTACAACTTTTTTTATCATTGAAAAACCAAGGACTAATGTTTCGGATCATAAAAACCCATATGTCAACCATTTTTTCACCAAAAAAAGCATAAAATAAACATTTCATGAACCTTTAAAACCCCGTTTTGAATAACAAAACACATTCTAATTAATATAAAAACTCAAAATCAAATAAAAAAAACTTTCCAAGCTCTTATCTAATTTTTTTTGGTGAAAATTTGATAATTAATAAAAAATTCTTCTTAATAATTTATTTAAAAATAATATAATTATAAAATGTAAAAAGAAAAAGAATAATCAAATAAAAAATTAAAAGGCTAGGTGCGAATGGGCTTGGGCTTACATGCTTGGCCAATATTTAAAATTCATGTTGTCCATTCTTATATTTTTTTTAAGTGAAAAAATGACGAATGATTTGTCTACAATCTTTTAAAAAATAAAGATTAAACTATTAAAATGTGTTTTTTAAGCCACCTTCGGTGAACTGAAAAATTGAAGTCCAAGTTTTAGACCTCCAAAACTAAGACCTTTAACATTTTTTACCTAAAAACATGAAAAACTTCTCATGAATCTTTAAAATCCAGTCATGATCAGCAAAACACTTTCTAATGGCCTAAAAAATCAATATCAAATCAAATAAAACAACTTTTCATGCCTTGATATACTTTTTTGGGCATCATTGAAGATATAAACCACTTTCATTGAGTTTATCTCTTAAAACTGAATTCATAGACACCAAAATCAAAGTGATTAGTGGTTAGAACCCAACACCTGAGAGCTTTTTTCTCTTAATATTTCCCGATAACTTTCGAAACAAAAAAAATCCAAAAACAGAAAGGACTAGATATGAAAAAAATATTAAGGGATCAAAGTGTATTTTTACACGTCTTTTTTACAATACACATGTGAAAAAGGTCGTTAATTTTTTCCAATGTGAATTTGATCTTTATTTTTAAAATTTTATTTTTTCATTGTAATTAAAAGTTTAATTATGTAAATTTGACCTGTTATTTAATCCTAGAACAATCCCTAACACATCAGATACATGATAACATGCAATTCAACAAAAATTTTAAAAAAAATCTTAGAAGACCAATAAAGGAAATTTTCATAATGAACAATGTTATGAATAATGAAATGTGAAAGGATAACTATGAGCAACACAACAAAATGTTGACTTCCTTTAGTTTTTTTGTTGATTAATATGCATGAAAGTTGCTTCACAACATGCTCATTTCACCTTAAAACAATCCTCAGGATACACGAAAACATGCAATCCAAAAAAAATAAAAAAAATATTGAATAACTACATCATAACTTTTAAGGATCAAATTGAAAGAAAATAAATCTTATTAACCAAACTGGAAAAAAAATCTAAAATTTGATGGACCAAGGAAGGAAATTTACATAGTAAATACTATTATAAATAGTGAAATGTGATAAGATAAGCAAAAACAATGCAATAAAATATATTAATCTCCTTTAAATTCTTTGTTAATTAATTAAAATGCACGAAAGTTGATTGACACCATACTCATTATTTTTTATATATTTAAAGCCTAAATCATATTGTTATTGATACATTTTAAATTCATAAAATAATACTTTGTACTATAAAAAAATGTCAAGATATCACAACATCCTACGATGTTACAATTATTTCTTCAAAATATTAGAAATCTAGAATAACAAATATTCAATTGATTGGACTTATTTTTCACAATATTTTAGGTTTGGGTTCTTGAAAATATTAGCCAAATGTGATATAAAAATGGTAGATGTATTTAACCTTTATTTTTAATTAAAAAATATGTTACTTTGATCCCTATTGTTTTTTTTATTTCTTTTGAGAAAGATACTTATGTTGTTTCTATTTCTCAATAAGTTAAATTTGTAAAAGAATATTTTAATATGATTCCAATAATTGAATTTCTAAGGGAAACTAATAAAATGCCATTCTATTCCTCTCTTTTTTTTTCTTTGTTTACATTTCAACCTAATAGAATTCACACATTTTAACTTTAATATATTTCAACCTTTTCTATTTGGGAGTGTAGTAACATTAAATTGATGTATTTTTAGTGCTTTCCAATAGTTGATGTGTTGGTGTCAAAAATAAAAAAATGTAAAAAAAAAAACCATTTTAATGTATTTTTTATAAGGGATACTTAGAACTAATATGTAGGTGCTCGTCATAAGGCATTTACACTAAACTGACTGCATGAGAATTTCATATAAAGAGATCATTTATGTCTATGGAAAGGCTCACATGATAGTTGTGCAAGTGATCCTTATACTTAGATTACTGAGTCATCTTATATAGAAAATGTTATGCTTTGATCATGTTACATATTATCTTAATTAAGGTAACGAAAGGGCAGACATTGGGTTTAACATGAATTATATGAAGATACTTGAATGATCAATAGAGGATTCATCATTTTAGGTGAATTAGGAAAAATGTCACATTTGTTATCAAATAGTATTGACTGAGAAATCCTTGGCCAAGATGGAATGAGATTTAAAAAGAGTTTCAAATCTTATTCAAATGATCAATGACTATTTTATAGAGAACAAATATAATTTAACATGGCGGACATACTTCATGCTTTAATGTTAAATAAAAATATTATTGATGAAAGAATATTAATTACACTAAGAAATTGATCATTGAAAGGTTAGTCAAACATGATTTAACATGATAGACATACTTCATGTTTTGATGTTAAATAGAAACATTATTGATGAAAAAATATTAATTACACTGAGAAAGCGATCATTGAAAGGTTAGTTAAACCACTAATGACTTTTCTAATATTTGAGAGATCATGACACGTTGTTAGACGATGCACTTGAACTTCAAATATAAATTAATCAATTTTTTAATTGATAATAAATTAAATTATTTAATTCTATTTAATTAGAAGTATAATTTATATTTGGACCAGCATATTAGGAATCTAATGAGTCACACACATTAAGGATCATTAATTAAAAATTAAACTGAGATAATTTAATTGAGTATGAGTTGATTAAAATACATTTTAGAAATACATTAAAATGCATTTCTCACGGATGGTTCGTGTGGATTACTGTTGGAGGCCGAATAATTAGACAACTTGTGGTTTGTGATAACCCAACCTTTAAAAAATTATTTAAAGTCGAAAAGATGAGATATTTAGATAATAAATTCCTAAACAACTCTAAATTTGTCTAATAGGATCCTAGGAATTCCCAAATAATTTTATTTTATAGTTTTTATTGTGTATATGATATTAAAAAACCCAACATTTTTAAATAAAATTATTTTTAAAAAACACCTACACCACATTTATCAAATGTCAATGGAGTTTCCAAAACATTTCGGCGTTTCCAAAACATTTCTATACAGCAATTGCATTTAAATAATAGATGGCATTAATCACATGTCTATATTTTTATATTGCCTGCTTAGTTATGCTATTAATATTTTAAGAAATTTCTACAGCATCATCACAAACGTGAGAATTTATGAAAAAGTATGAGACAAGAGAAATCAGAAACATGGGGATTTAGAAAGAAAAAAATAAATAAATTTTGGTACACATTAGAAACGTGCGGTGTTTAATGTACTTTGTTCACTTGAAAAGAAGAAGAAGAAGAAGAAGGTGATGATATTAGTTTTGTCATTAACTATACATTTATGGATCGTACATAAATCAAATAATTCATTTTCGCTAATTTTAGTTTCCCACTCTAATAACAATGATTCATTTCTATTTAGAAAAATTAGGTAAAGTTTAATTATTATTTTGAGAGAGAAGAGATGAACATAACATAATAATAATGTATATCTCTTTTTTATTTTTATTTTAAAAACACATAAATTCATTTCAAAATTATCATATAAATATATTTATCTTATACTTTTATCATTATTTTTTTTTATCTAAATACGTTTTTGTTTTATTATCGCTGTCCAACAAATAATATTTTAGAAACATTATAAATGCAACCCCACACATTATAGAAAATTTTAAGAATGCACTGAACTATTTTCCCAAATTCCAAATCAATTGGAAAAAAACATGCAAAGGGAGTAGCTTTCTTCATTGTGTTCATCGTCCAAGTACTGTGGACCAAAATTGTCAAACAATAGTACTAACGATGTCTCCTTAACCAAAAGGAATTCTTGAAATTGTTAAAATAGTATTTGTCCTTTTATACAGGTTGTTCCGATTGAAAATTCTATTTAGAATTCTTTATAATTTAAAGTGTTATTTTTAAAAAATATATCAAAATAATATTTTTTTTAATTTTTAAAAATTATTTTTAAAACCACCATATCAAAATGATATGAAAATATATAAAAAATATTTTTAATAAAAATAATTTAAAATTTTAAAAAACATGGTTGTTTTATTTAATGTTCTATGTTTTTAATTGTTTTAAGATCCCAAGTTAGCTATTTCACACTATTCTCCCCTCATCAATGAAAAGAGAAATAATCTTCTTTACCTTGCTATGGTAAAGGGATGGATTTCAACTGCGAGGAAAAATAAATAATAATTTAATTAAAATATAAATAAAAAATATTTTAAAAAATAGCATCGCTATAACAGGTATAAAATACTACCGAATTAACTAATACAATGGCCATTGTATCAGCTAATCGGCAAAAGAATAATAATAATAATAATAATAATAATTTGAGCGATGATGCAAGCAAATCGAAATTAGTTTTGAAGGGCTCCTTTCAGAGAGAAAAAAGAAGAGTGCAATGTATGACAGATTCAACGTGGCCAGTTGTAAGGGGTAGCTGGAGACAACTGGCAGGTTGACGTGTAAATATGTGGACGTTGCATCCATACAAAACCACGTGAAATGCATTGCTGGGCTCTCGGGACGACAGAGACACCACGCGTCGTTGTCTGTAGTGGCTTACGTCACAAAACAATTACCTTGGCTTCGCGTGGATTCGGGGCTCACTTGTCCTGTTACTTCTTTTCGTGTACGTGTCTGTGTCTGTGTCTGTGTCTGTGACTCTGAAGATTGAGGTAAATAGACAATGTTATTATCCTGCGACCTCTGGGATTTTATTTTTAAGCACAGTATAAAATAGAAAAACTGACACGATCCATTTTATTTTTTTTAAGAAAAATAATATATTTTGATACGTCGCATGTTTCATCTACGTAAACGCGGCTTGGTAATTCAACTGGTTATAGGCCCGGATCGCGGTTTTTAATTGAGCCATTGGATCATTTTGGGTTGATTTTAATTTTATGTTATTTTTTTAAAAAAATTAACATGACATTATTTTTGTTAAAAAAAATAGTTAATGGTTGGCAACCAGGTTTTTGACAAAGTCTTTCCGTATCAACCAAGTTATCGGGTCAATCCAGGTAACCCGAGTTTTTTCCTTCCTTTTTTTCTTAAATTTAGCCCGGTTTTGGGTCAACCTGCCGAGCTGGACCAAGTTTTAAAACAATGTCTATAAACACTCAACACATTTAAAAAATCAACATATTTCACGGTTCATCAAAATTAACAATTAATAATTAACAATTAACAATTCATAATTAAACACAATACAAATTTATATAGCATTTTATTAAATTTAAAATAAATTTATAATTCTTATAATATTAAAATATATAATCTAACTACATCTATAAATTATCCTACCTCATGGATACGTCTGCACCACCCTAACTCATCCACCTTAATGATGAGTTTGTAGTGCTCATGGAGAGGTCAGCACCAAAATCCCAGCTCATAAACAAGCCTAAATCACTCGTGGATGAACTTGTCTCTCAAACTACATGTCCTTGTTCATGACAACCAATTTTATTATTCACTAAGGCTGCTTTTGAGATACTCAATCTTGCTAACTTCTTGAAATCCACCATGACACAAATTGAGTGTATTGTTGGCAAGTGCATATATCATCTTATATATTTCTTTACAAAGAGCGGTCAGTGCTCTCCAAGCTTGTAAATCCCATATTAAAATTTTAAAAAAACATGAAAGTATAGTATATTTTAAACGAGTTTAAATGAATATTTATTTGTTCAAAAAATAGTTGTGGACGCTTAGGGTTGAGAATAAATCTCCAGTTATAATGGAATTTCTGGATGAAAAATAAATAAATAATATAAATTGGAAATAAGGTATTTCCCGAAGATTATTCAAGGAATATGAATAAATTCGTTCATATACAGTATCAAAGTTTATCAAAAACTCAAAGAATTACCTGGAATTATTTAACAAACACAAGATAATGACAAAACTAGAATTTTGATAAAAATTCTAGCCCCTTTCTTGCTTATAACCCGTCGACCATATAAAAGAAGAGAGAGCTTTCTTATTCTTTTCTTCCTTGCTTTTTATCCATATTTCTTGTGTGTAAACCAAGTTCAGGGCATTGTAAGTGAGATTAGTAGTTTTTAAACATATGAACACAAGATTTGAGAGTGATTAAAGTGAGAGTTAGAGAGAGAAACTAAAGAAACGGAAGGAGAAGGAAAAAAAAGTGGAAGAAATTCACCTGGAGGGCTTATATTATGCACAAAATCGATGGGAAAAGTGTTCTTTACCAATTATTTTATTGTTGAATGATGTTAGGCAAAATTAAGCAAAAATCCCTAAACTTTTAAATTAGGGGTTTTGGTTAAAAATTGAGGGAAATGTAAAATTGATGTAAATTAATTCATTTTGGAATGAAATAGGTTAAAAAGGACATCAAATCTTAAGGAATGGAATAAGGAACCTGGTGTTTTTTAGGACCTAGGGCCGACCAGATAGGGAGTAAAAAATGGATTGATTTATTTAGTATAAATACTTATTAATTACATGTAATTGATGTGTATTATTATAGTAATGATGCTTGGAGGTGAATGGATTTCCATATCAACCTTAATTTGAAATTTTAGCATGCTTTAAATTAGAATTTCTTGAGATAATTGAGAGAAAGTGTATGATTGTTTATGATATTTTTTAATTAGTATGTGGGGATTATTTACTAGTTAAAATTATAAAGAAATTTAAGGAAAATCATGTAAGAAGAAGGGGCTTTAAGGCTAGTGAAGTATATGGTTTTAGAAGAAATTAGATAATTGATACTAAACTTTATAAATTATGATTAATCTCGTAGTATTAATGAGATGATGATGGTTGAAAAAAATAATTGATTTTGTTCATTGAAATTAAATCAATGTGTTTACTTATTAGAAATTATATATTGAAGTTTTAAATATGGTTTTGGATAGTTGTTGGTTTTTAGGATTTCATGAAGATGAGGTTAGATAATATAATATTTGTGTGTTAAGTATTTTGCTAAGAAAAAGTAAAATATTTTAGTATGAAATGGAAAGTGGTTTGACTTGAATATGAATAAGTTGATTTGAGAGATATATTGACCAGTGTTGTATCTCTTTTTGAAATCAAGAGAAACATTAGGAGTTGGGCAATCAACGAGATGAATTAGGTCTATTAAAGGCACAAGTAGGTATCTGATACCTTGTTCTATTTAAATTTTACTATTTATTTTTTTTAATATTCTTTTCTTATATGTTGTATCATTGTTAATTGAGTTGTGAAATGAAAATCATAGAATTATATTTTGAGATGAAATTAACATATGATTCTATTTTAAACGAGAATTTATAAATCAAATATAAAAAAGAGATGTTTGATTTGAATTAAGTATAAATGTTTATCCGCTTATACTTGTCAATTGTATTGACAAACATATAAGATGTTCTAATACTTATTTTATCGTGTTAACGATAGTTAAATTAATGTTATCGGCACAAATGGATTGTATTGACAAATATATAAGATGTTTTGATATATAGTTTATAGTGTTGATGATAACCAGAGGAATGTTAATGATATTAATCAATTTTATTGACAGACATATAAGAAGTTCTAATACTTGGTTTACTGTGTTGGCGATAACTAATAAAATGTTTTCGATATTAATTGATTGTATTAACGGAACATAAAAAGATGTTTTGATACTTAGTTTGACCATGTTGACGGTAACTAAATAAATTATTTTTGATACCTAGTGAGTCACGTAGATAGTGACTAAAGTAAAGAATACAATACTTAGTCGATCCTAGTGACAACGACCAAGAAAACTAATGTAAATCTTAGTTTAGTTACTTTCAGAATGACTTAATTGATATTTATGGACTAATAAATTTCTAATGTCGTGGTTGAAACTTCAAATCATTACAAATATTAAGTTGACTGTATTAGGTTGGGAGATACAAGTTTGTGATATTAAATTAATAACTAATTAGACTTTAAATGCTATATTCTTTGCAGGTTCATCTCATTTAAATGGACCATGCTGACATTAGTTACTAGATTATATTTTGTTAGGTATATACCTTATGTAATTTAAATATTATGTTATTGTAATACTTTTATTTTGGGATGTGTTTAATCATGCAACTTTACAAAAATATTTGTAAATTAAACTCTTTTGTGTTAAATCCATCCATGCATCCATTATGTCAAGTATATAATATAATAATGAAGGAAAAACTAGTATTGATATAGTTGATTGTGAATGAACTATGTCATAACCCAATTTTTGATTATTTTTATTTTAATTAATATTATTATTTTATGATGAAAAAATAATAATAACAATGATGGAAAAACAAGTAAAATAAAATAAATAAAGAATGAATTATAATTTGGGTTAAGGGCAACATGATTGGAAATTTTGGAGTTTAATTAAACTTTGAAATTAATCTAATTAAGCTTGAAATTAATTTAATTAATCAAGTCAAGGGTTTTAATTGGAGAATTGATAAGTTTTGAGACTTAATTAAGCTTGTAATTAATTTAATTAATCCAATCAAGGTTTTAATTGGAGAATTGATAAGTTTTGAGACTTAATTAAGCTTGGAATTAATTTAATTAATCCAATCAAGGTTTTAATTGGAGAATTGATAAGTTTTGAGACTTAATTAAGCTTGAAATTAATTTAATTTATCCAATCAAGGGTTTAATTGGAGAATTAATAAGTTTTGAGACTTAATTGAACTTGGATTTAGTTAAATTAATGAAATCAGGGACTTAATTGAACAAATAGCAAAGTTTGGGGTTAATTGGGGGCAAAATTGCAACAGATTAAAGTCCAAGGATTAGTTTGTAAAAAGCACCGAAATACAGGGGTCCAATTACAATTTAGAAAGGGGCTTGATTGCACGATTTCAGAAATTCAGTGACCAGATTGAAAATGATCATTTCCATCGCACAAACGGCACCGTTTTGAGAAGCTGTTCATCGCCTTCTTCGCCTTCTTCCTCAGGAGCCGTTTGGGGGGAATGGCTTTGAAGCCGTTTCAAATGGTTGGTATTCTCTGGCTATAAAGCCAGAGAAGATGAGAGAGCGACAGAGGAGGGGGAGGAATCACAAGGAGGAGAAAAAGCGACGAACGAGAGAAAAAGAAAAACTGGGGGGTGAAGCTAAAACCCAGACTCGAAATTGGGGCAGAACGGAGGAGAAAACACCGAGGAGCAGAACTAAGAAACCCTTAAAAACAGAGACAAAAATTGTACACTCAACAAAACCTAGAATACAAGAGAAGAACAGACACGGAGAGTCACAGAACCAGAGCAAAAAACAAAGCAACGAACCCGAGAAAGCATGGGTCCAGCCAACCCCCGGTTCCAGGATCCTTAGCATCGTAGTTTTCATCCAGAGTAGGGGAGTTCGAAAGCAGGGACCGAAAGTTTTTTTTCCTTTCTAAACACAACTCAAAGGGGGAAAAAGAAAAAAAAGAGAAGGAAAGAAAAACGGAGAAGCAACCATTTCGCGCCTGCAGATAAAGAAAAATCCAAGGGACAGTGGAGCTACACCGGGAAACAAAAGAAAAGAGCCACCGCGCCATCGTCTTCGTCGCCGTTCTTCGCTGCACAGGTAAGTCTCCCTTCCCTGCATTCAATAAGTGTCAAATGCAGTGTGAAGGTAATTTAATTACCTTCACAATATTCATGCACGCGTGAATTAACTTCACGCGTGCTTCTACTTCTTTTGCCCAGGGCGCCGGTCTAGCCCATGTGGTAATGAGACCTGGCCCAAACAAAAAAAAAAAATAAAAAAAGACAGAAAAATAAAAAAAAAAGGTAGAAAAAAATAAAAAAAATAAAAAAATGTGTATGCATGAATAAAAATAATGTAAATTTACTGATTTATTCACTGACGCCAGAGTCAGAAATAAAAATACCAGTTTAAATTTATATTATTTTTATTCATTGTATTTTATTTAACTAGGAAAATAATAAATATGTACATGCGTAAAAATAAATTTATTTTTATTTATTTACTCTCTGGCACTAGAATAGGGAATAAAAATATTGATCTAATTTTTTTTTTCCCGTAGCTAAGAATTTTTACCAACGCCAGAGTTGGAATTATGCGAGCTCGAATATTCACTGGCGCCAGAGTCAGGAATATTATAAACAAATCATTGTAGCATAAACTAATAAACATTTAGTAATTTAAGACAAAACCGGCAATGCAGTCTGCCTTAGGCAGAACGTTTAAGGGGTGATAATATCTTCCCTTTTACGTAACCAATCCCGAGCCATAGAATCTCTGTTGACCAGTTAGGGTTCCTAGTGACCATAATACTAGGTGGCGACTCCTCCAACAAGGCATTTTTTTTTCCTAAAAGAACCGGATGCCAGAAATCTATTCTTTTTCCCTAATGAGAATTATTTTGTGGGCCGCCGCGATGTCGGGTGCGACAAACTATAAGAAACTCCAATGAATTAATAAATGAACTAGTGGTATGCTTGGGGCATTTGTGTGGAAATTATGAGAATGTGTTTTATGCAGGCTATGACGGGACAAATTTTTTGGATAGGGCCTCGTATAAGGGTGACTCTACTGAAATTTTGTCAAATTCAATAGATTTTTTAAACAGTTGTGTATATATATATATATATTATGAAATATAAAATGAATTTTTTTTAGGAAAAAAATACAGGGATTAAAGATTTGGAAATGTTGTGAATGCAAATCAAGTATTGAAATGTGTCATAATATCCATATTGAAATAATACAAATGTTAATTCATCTTCCCTCTAATACAGAATGCATGTATAAAGTTGAAAAGATAATTTAATGGGGGATATTAAAATAGATAATTGGTAATAAGAAGAATAAATAATATAAGAGTTATAAATTCTCATGAAAGTAAATGAGATGGTAAAAAGAACTGATATTGGATTTTGATGGGAAAAAAAAGTGTGTGTGTATATATATATATACATACACACACACACCCTCTTTTCATGAATGTTATAAAAAACATTAGCGAAATTCTCTATTAATAATGGAGTATTACAGAACCTCCTGTAATAAATAACGAATCTAATAAATATTTTTTAAAAATAATTAGCACCTATCATTTATAATAATATGACTAATATTTAATAAATGTCATATAGAAAAAACTATTGCATATCAATCAATTCTGTTTCGGATAACAAAGCTCGTAATGCATCAAATTACATGGATGTCTAAAGAAACGTGACTATATAGGTGTAATAAATCAAGACATTATGGGAAAACACCATATCATACTATCTAGATAAATTATTGGATGTTGCACTACAAATATCTAATCTCTCCTAGCATGCCAAAAATCTAGGCAAGCTACATGATTCACCAATCAATTTCCTCCCCGCTTACCCTAACAACTGATACTATACGACTCGTCACTAATATCAATATAATCTATGATGTGTTGAGGGATCCAAACTACTGTATTATTCGATCAAGGCAATGCATCTCAACAATATCATAGTAACACATTTATGTATCTCCCTCTGAGCATATCAATGAAGCTGTTAATACCATATACTTAGTGTATGATGCCCATATAACCTATCAAGACATGAAAGACATACATTAGAAAACAATTTGAAACTAAAAAATCAACACCTAAATAACAAAAATAAATAAAATTATAATTCGTATCTAGTAAGGTTGTTGCGCATTATGCTCGTCCAGGTAAAACTTGTGGATGTGAGTAGGATTTAAAGTGAAATGTCTATCACTACATCATCTAACATGACAAACTATAAAGTTAGTACTTTGTTTTTTTGCATGTAATTTATATAAATAACGTGCTATTTAAAATTTATTAAATCCTATTATTGTTGATATCCTATTGAGAGTGCATCTGCATGTTAGTATCTAACATATTGTTCCCCTAACTTTTTAGATGACGGATATGAAGATTCTCCCACGACCAGAGCTATATGAATATACACTTATAGTTTTAAGTCAGTATTTAAAAAGGAATTAGTACTATCAAAGTAAATTGTTCACTTGAGAATATTTATAATAATTATATTAGTAGAAATAATAGACACCCAACTATTTAGACATAACAACCAATATAGATACGCAAGCATTCCCCCCTCCCCCTAATTATAGTTAAAAATAACCTAAAATTCCTCAAGTAGTGTCAGGAAAAATATTGGCACCGCATTGCCTTCATTACTTCCCAAACATGTATTAAACATAATTAAAAAAATCCCTAATCTAACTAAAAAAACCCTAACCCTAACCATAACATAATAGATAATAACTCAAATTTATCATTTTTCTTCATAAATAACAAAATTATCAAATCAGTTTAATGTATTGTATATCTAATTAACATAATTTAAATCTAATTCACAAAAATCATAAATTACCCTAAAAACCCTAATTCTAAACCCTAAATTAATCAAAACAAAAATTATCACAAATCTTATGTAATTGATAGAGAAAAAAATATGTAATATAACTTGAAATGTTGAATATAGGTGGTGGTGCTAAAAAACAGTGGCCGCCAAAAATTGAAGAGAGACCCACAAGTTAAAGGAGAGAGAGACATCGTGTCTTGTGATGAGGGGGGGAGGAATGCGGTGTCGTTGTGGCAATATAAGTGTTTGGTGGTGGAGAGAGAAAGAAGGGTGCGAACAGGTGTAGATGACAATAATAGTAGAAAAAAAGGACGAGAGAAGAGGGAAATTAAAGAAAAACAAATAGGTCCAAGATCTTAATTTCATGGAAGTTGCTTGTGATGCATGTAACATTCAAGTCATAGATATCTCTTACAACTCATTAAACTATATTATTTTTGTAAATATTTATTGGATGGTGTCATTTTCTCTATTTTTTGTTTTTATTGTGCTAATTTTCAAATAAAATTCTGAAATTTAATAATTTCTATTAAGAAATAATGGCTGAGTATGTTTTTTTTTTTTAAAAAAAAACATGGTTTTTTCAAGTACCTTGTAACAACACAATTATTACAACGGCTTTTTTGTTTTTTTTGTTAATCCTCCTTGCTCTATTATTGATTATCATGTTTATAACGGAATCAAAATAATCAGCATTGTAATCCTATTCCATGCGACCCTTCTAGAAACACCATTGTTCACATTACGTGTATTAAATGCCTTTCATATCCACACTATTCTAGACATGATGAGCACATGCGTTGACTTTAGTTCTGGAAACAATTTTGTTTACACAAGTGTCTCTCTCTCTCTCTCTATCTCTCTCTCTCTCTCCATGTATATATATTCAATGCAAACGTAGAGTTTTATTCATTTTCTAGCCACAAGCATCTCTATGCTAAATTAGTACAAAGGATTAGACCGTTTGACCAACGGTTGTATCTTTATTTAGTTAATTTTTAATTAATTTTTTTATTATTTTTGAATCATACTAATATAAAAAATAAATTTTAAGAAATTATTTTAATATATTTTTAAATAAAAAACATTTTAAAAAATAATTTTTACCGTAATTACAAATATTTATTAAAAATCAATGATTCAGCTAGGAATGAATGACGAATTTTAATTTAGTTTGGTGTCCTGATTGACTATCAAGGTTCCTAAATCCACCATAATTTAGTACGTAGCAACAGAATTTGGTGCTCAACATGTTGCATTTAGCTTAGATTGTAAACATACTTTTATGAGATTAGATGAGGAGTTATGTTAGAATAGGCCTGAGAAAGACTTATTAATTATATATATGTAAATGAAACATCTCAAATTAATTAGAAGTAAGAAAAATAAGATGCTTGCGTACGAATATTAAGGAATTGTTTAATAACAATATTAAAAAATTTTCTATAATTTATATATTTTTTATATTTAATTTTTTTTATTCCAATGCATAGCATCATGTAGCATACATAGTACAAGAATAAACTAGTTATGTCTTAATTAAAAACAAAACAAAAAACTATGTTGTTTTGGAATAATATAAAAGTTTGTGCTGTACCAATTTAAGATCAGACCATTAATTTTTTTAAAACAACAAAAACATGATTTTAGTGTTTTTAGAAGAGAAGAGAAAAGGAAATTAAATATTATTACTTGGTGTCATGAAATTATAAAAGTAACAATTTAAAAAATGTTTGGAAACACTAAGATATAAATAATGTTTTTCAATATATGTATTTTTGATCAGCTATTCTATGAGCATCTTTTAAATAATGTTTTATTCAACTATAAATATATTCAAATACCTTTTCAATTCAAATTTTTTTAATAATTTTTTTATATTGTTACCATAAAATCTACCGCGATAATAAACACAATTCAATTAAAAATATATTAGAATAATATTTTTAAAAATTTTAATTTTCACATATTAAAATCATAAAAAAAAATACTTAAAAAACCATTAATTTTATTCTTGTTTGAAAAACCATAAATTTTATACTTGTTTAAGAAAAAACCATAAAATAAAAAAAGTTGAAGCGCGTTAGGGTCCAAAAACTTAACACGGGCAGTGTGTTAGGCTTCCATTCCATTGCGGTGATCTTGACTTGCCGTGTGTGAGAGAGCAATAATTGAGAGCGAGGAAAGGAGAGATTGTCAAAGAAAAGCTTTTTTAATTGATTCTAATCATCTTTAAGTGGTGGGCAAGTAACTTTCTTCGTCTTGGATTCTTCCAATCTCCTCTTTCCTCTTTATTTCATTTTTTTCTCAACTTTATGCATAGAAGAATATCATTGGATTTTGGAAGTTGTCTGTCCTCTCAATAAAGTTACATGCAAACCTCCCCCCTACAGCTTGCGACGGGCATTCATATTTGCCCCTGATCCATTTTCTTCCCGAGCGTCTTTATCTAAATCCTCTTCCACACACGCACGCACGTAGCAACAAAATTGGTCTTTCAGAGGAGTTTTGTACTTGCTTGAAGCTGCCTTTATCAAGATGGGTTACCAATTGTTGCAAGTTTTCTGCAACCTTCTGTCAAGCCTTTCTCAATCTCTATCTCCCAGTCTATTCTGAACGTTGTGGTCTGCATGGTGGCTCTGATGTTTGGCTACCAAGAATCATATATGATCATGGGAACGGGAGTGCATTTTGTAGGGGGGTTGGTCACAGGCTGCTATCAAGTATAAATGCAGTAGTTGTTGCTTTCACTTTGCTATTTCAGTTTTGGTGCCCACTACATGATTCTTGTATTGCACTTATCATCTTGATTATGACATTAATTAATCAATGTGATTGTTAATTTGGTCAAGATTATGGCTATGAAGTACTAATTAATCCCTTACGATTACAGATTTAAGCCAGGGTTCTTTTTAGGTGGATTAATTAACAAAAAAAAAAAAACTAAAAAGTGAGGCCTCATTAACTATACTCACAAAATGAAATAATATTTTGTATTTTTTATATAACATGAAATATTAAAATATCTAAAATAAATTGTGGGTTAATAAGATTTCAAAGAACCTTTGGTAGTGTTGGCAAAAAAAAAAATCAAAATCTAACTAATAAGCTTTGTCTCACATTGATAAGAAATTATTTCTTTTCTTTTCTAAGCCATCCACCTCCCCTACACACACTCACGCAGACACTGTTCCACAGTGAAAAAATAGAAGTTTTTTTTCTCGCATGCCTATATATTAGAGGATTTTATTGGTTTATTAGAAAATTAATAACAAAGAAAGTATTATTTCTAAATTATTTTTCTTTACTTTCATCTTATATGGTTATTCTAGTTCTGTATAGGTGGATTAATTAACAAAAAAATAAAAAAAAAAAACTAAAAAGTGAGCAAATTAAATCTAACTATACTCACAAAATATTATTTATTTAAATAATATTTTGTATTTTTTTTTAATTTCACCTTTTAGCAACCTAATTTGTCTAAGTACAAGGGTATAACTATTGAAAAAACCACTTTCAATTGTATTGTTTAATATGCACTTCAACAAGTGTGATTTAGTTTATTTATATTGTTAATTCATTAATATATTTTTGTTGGGATAATTTAATTAACATAATTTAATAAATACAAATATATTAAATTATTGGGGTATCTTGCAAAAATGACAATACATGATCCTAAAAAGTCAAGATATGACCTAAAATAGTGGAGTATATATTCATTGAATATGCATACAATAATTGTGTATATGAGTATTTTATACGCAAATCAAGTATTAAAGATAATTATTCTAATATAGTAATAGAGTTAAGGAATGCTATATTATTTAAACATACTTTTTATATAAAAAGTTAAGAAATTCATTCACTTAAAAAAATGAAAGAAGTACGCTTGTGATCATTGTCAAATTATAGATGAAAGACTTATTAAAAAATAATTAAATTTAGACAAAGAGGAGTACGAGATAAAAAATCTCAAAAATATATGGTCTTGATTTTTTAACTTGTTTGTTAAAAAATAAGTCTCAAAACTATTCTAAAACAATATGATGCCTTGAAGATTTTTATTGGAATGAGATAATCAATTAAGAGATTGAGCCTATCATACAAAATTATATATGAGAACTAATGAATTTTTCATCTGGAAGCAAACTATTAGGTCATAAATGAATTTTTTAAAAGAAGATAAAAGCAAATGGAACTTTTAACAAATAAAAAGTAAATCTTGTTGTCAGAGTTTTAAAATATTAAAATGGTGTAAACTATTTTGATATTTACTCACAAATATTAAGAATAATTTCTATAAAAACATTAATAGCCATCATGACTACAAACAAACTAGAAATATATCAAATAAATACAAATACTCTTTCCTTATCTTAATGTATTGGCCTATTAATTTACTTTCTTTCTACAATTTTGTATATTTTTGTATACTGATTAGTCAATTTTCATTCA
Source organism: Populus deltoides (assembly GCA_015852605.2). Classification (NCBI taxonomy): domain Eukaryota; kingdom Viridiplantae; phylum Streptophyta; class Magnoliopsida; order Malpighiales; family Salicaceae; genus Populus; species Populus deltoides. The sequence continues at coordinate 13,054,853 of CM027572.2, read as the reverse complement.
TGTACGAGATAATTAAAAAAAACTGACTTTAAAATATGGTTATTACACACATGAAATATCTTTTGAGGTAAATATTTTGTTGTAAAATTTTATCCAACATTATTATTGTTATTATTATAACATGAAATATTAGAATGTTTAAAACTAATTAAGGTGAATGAGAAGTTGATTTAATTTTTTTTTAATGTAGTTGGCAAAAAATCAAAATACAACAAAAAAATAGAAAGTATTTTTTTAATTAGTTTTATTAAGTTAGTTTAGGCTTGGTTGTGAAGTGCATCAATCCTAAGTAATATTATGCATAAATACTAAGTAATACGACTGTCGAATCTTAAAATGCAACTTTCATCTATCTCATGCACCAATTGATGAAAAAAACGTTATTTTAAGAATAAATGGCCCAACTCTTACGACAATCACCTCTTTCTATTATATTTTTTTTAATCTATGTTTCAATAAAGTATGATTTAGTTTATTCATGTTTTTAATTAATTAATATTTTTTATCGGCACGGCTAGTTTAATTTTTTATATCACTTTGTATACATGCCTAACTTATTCTAAAGTGTTATCACATATGACATGCATTAAATGCTAAAATAAAAAAAATTATATATCTTAAATAAACTTATATTCATATATAATTCAACATCCTTTTAATCAATTTGATTTTCGATCATTATCTTATTAAGATATTAATTTATAAATTATTTAGATTAATAAATATATCGAATTCAATTAAATAAATTTAGTTTTATTTAATTCTGAAAAACAAATTGAACTTTCTTTGACTTCCCTTTGTCGATGAACAAAAAGGATCCATCATGTTAGTGGCTAAGCTTGTATATTTAGGTCTTCATGGGCTTGACAATGAAACCATTTAATTATTCTATTGAAAACGAAGAGAAGGATTGGGCTAAAATGAAACTGCTCGATTACAAAATTAAACTGTAATCATTCCCCCTTAGAATTGGATAGGACCACCTCGACGGTCAACACCAAAATATAGTACGAACCAAAAAAAAAAAAAAAAACCTCAATTACCAGTGATTTTAAACTTTTAAAACATTTAACAGAGCCATTTGATTATCCATTTTTACTCATTTTGATCTCCCAAAACCATCATCTTTACCTACAAAATCATGTCCATAGCATCTTAAGCATCATTTGTACTTCTAATTATCTTTCAAGTCGAAGTTCTAAGCACAAATAGACGAAAGTTGAATTTTAAATCTTGAATATTTTAGTTTAAAATAGTATTTAAGACTTCAATGAATGATTTTTGAAGGGAAAAAAAGGGTCTTAAAAACAAATATGAAAAACATGTTGATTAATATGCATGTTTTATATTTTGTTGAAATGGATCATTTAAGAAGAAAAAACGAACAAAAATATCAACCATATAAAATCTTAAAACAATTTATTTGCATATGCATATATGTATGATCTAGTTAATAATTACTGGTGGAAGAAATATATGTTGTTTATCATGCATATATATTTGTTTGCTTGCTTTATATTATGGAAAATAGATTATTTCGTATCTATATATACCTTATATATAGCTCAATTATTATGTGCAGTGTATTCCATTATTATTTAATATACACAACCTTAAACATATAAATATAAATGATGACTGTTATCATAGTTAACATCCATTACTAATCATATAAATTTATTTCTCAATAATCTTAACTTGGTATCAGAGCCTTCTTCGTGTTCCTCTCTATCATGGACTCTACAAACACTCAAACCATAGACTCCAATATGACTACATCGATTCCTTCCTTTGCTGCTATTCCATTTTTTGGTGCCTCCCTCTTTGTTGTTGTTGCCAATGACTCTGCTACTATCTCTTTGCCTCTCATGGCTGCTGCCACTTCTATTCTTAATGGGGCTGTCATTCCTTTGTCAAACGCTCAACAAGTAATCTTTTTGAAATTATCAAACACTAATTTTATTTACTGGAGGACACATATATTATATGTCTATTCTTTTGTTGATGATTCTTTCTCATGCCCTCCTTCACATATTACATCTACTGATATGTCCATGTTTATTTTTAATTCTCTGGTTTTGTCCTAGAAGCAACAAGATCAATTAATCATGAGTGTTGTTTTATCTGTTTTGTCTATTGAAGTGTTACATCTGGTAGTTAATTGCCATACCTCCCACAACATCTGCACAACTCCTGAGATCGCCTTTGCCTATCATTCTAACTCGCGGATTATACAACTCTATAGTGCATTCCAAGACTTTAGGTAGGATGATGACACTGTTAGTGTCTATTTACAGAAAGCCAAGACACTATTTGTAACAACCCCGATTTTTCTATATTTTTTTCGCAATATATTGGAAATTTTCAGGTAATTTTTTATATATATACAGGTTCCACCAACATTTTTACCAAAATTTCGGAAGAGTCTCCCCTATACTGGTAGGTCCCAAGTTATCGACATATACCCTGTTTAAACTTCTAATATCTCACATCTCATAACTCAAAATCACGACCCAATCATCCTGGGTCTCAACCCAACTCATTCTCATCAACACAACACATCTTATTCAATAACATCATATAATGTAGTTCAAATAAAAGATTCAATTTCAACTATAAACATGCATGGTCAAAAAGGTATTAAGAGTTTTAACCATTAGATTAAAGACATACATTCAAATTTACGGATTAATATTATATCTCAAGTTTTAGGAGATAAGTGTTTTAATTTACAAATAATTTACATGGTCAAAAACAAAAGATAATTAAACTGGTATTACCCTTGATGCGACCTTGACGGACCCGAAAATAGAAATTAACATGTACACATAAATATAAAAGATAGTAACAAGCAAAACAATAGCAGACAATAATCTCTACGGAATTTCTTTTTATATATAAAATTTGGCATAAACCTCTTCTGCAACATATATTTTCCATCTATTACCAATATCCATCTAATATCCTATCTTATTTGCCAAGAATAATTCCATCTTGGAAATCTCAACATAACTCAACGGTTTGCGAACACCATCTCCTTATAAATCAATTCTCACTTGATACCAAGATATTCATCTCTTGGTATCATTAGCTTATCTCATTCTTTTGGAATAATTAATCAATATTTTTCCTTTTCTAAATCTGTTGCTAGAAGGTAATCGCCGAAACTAGTAAATCTCATTAGTATCATTAGTCTTCTAATATTGGGCTAGACTAATCAATTTAAAAAATACCGGCACCGATGAAACCTCATCGATACCATTAGCAATCCAAACCTGGATAGCTAATCCATGCCATTTGATTCTTCCATTCATACCGAATCCCTTTCATTTTTCTTATTAACATCATATGTATTGTAACCACGGATGCCAAGTATCATTTGCACACAATCTTAGTTATCGACACTACGGTTACTAAGCATCCAACCTTGGTCACCCTCATCACAGTGCCAAGTATCAATTTATGCCCTTAGCCACCATCATTATGGTGTTAAGTATCACTGTAATGTATCCTTAGCCACCAACACTATGGTAATCAATTATCTATCAATTCCCCTCCAATCTCCAAATCATTGTGTCTACCTAATAACCACATTAATTAATTTACTCAATAACTTAGTCATATATTAATTATTTTACTCATAACATTTAGAATTTACTACTTCTAACTTCAATCAATTAATTCACATAATCTTTTCAAAACTTAACTATCCGGCTAACTCATTTCAATTGCCAATAATTCTAGTAATTTCATATAATTACGCACACATTTTGTTAACCTTCCTTGGTTACCAGTACATCTGGTAATTCCATACGAATTACCCAGCCTCCAGCTAACTTCTTTTGTTAGTCAATTAATTCTGTAATTCCATACGAATTACCCCATATCCAGTTAACTTCCTTGTTAACCAATAAACCCGGTAATTTTCTTAATTATCCAAGAAATCTGGCTGCCCCATCTTGGTTGCCAAAGTCAATCAGGTAATTTCATACGAATTACCTAGCATCCGACTAACCTCTTTTGTTAGCCAATCAATCCGGTAATTCCATATGAATTACCCAACATCCGGTTAACTTCCTTGTTAACAAATAAACCCGGTAATTCTCTTAATTACCCAAGAAATCTGGCTAACCCATCTTGGTTGCCACAATCAATCCAGTAATTCCATACGAATTACCCCATATCCAGTTAACTTCCTTGTTAGCCAATAAACCCGGTAATTCTCTTAATTACCCAAGAAATCTAACTAACCCATCTTGGATGCCACAATCAATCCGATAATTCCATATGAATTACCCAGCACCCGGCTAACCTCTTTTGTTAGCCAAATAATTTCGGTAATTTCTCTTAAATTACTAATAATTTTCATTTGTAATAATCACTCAACTTATTCATTTGTTTCATTCTTTTAACATCAATTAAACACATAACACAAATATTTAAGAAAAACTAATAATAACAAAATAAGGTGATGAATCACCTACCTAGAATAGGTGCACGTGCTGCCACTCCATGCAATTGTCCAATCCCCACAGCTTCCCTTGTACCACCAAGGATTCAATTTTTATCAACAATACAACCAATATCACATCTTCATTTAATTCTCATTCAACTAGTTTTCTCAAACCAATCACAAGGAATTTTCTTTAAGATCTCATACACTTACTCATTTTCATGTTTATATTCATTCTTATTATTTTGTTATCAAAACCATCACTCAACAACAATTCCAAGCAAAGATTTAAAATTGTCTAACTCCAATCAATTTAGCTCAACCAACCCAGAACACTATCTAGTGTCTTAATCCTAACTAAAGCTGTAAAACTCAGTTTTGGGCATGATTTATCTCTATGAAAGGCTAAAACATGGAAATACAACTTTTATGAAGAAACCAACTCCAAATTATTTTGTTTTAAGGCTCAAAATCAACAATCACAATAGCCTTTCCTTTATAGCTAAAATTTTAGACAACGAGGATTTTCATTCCTTGAAAATCCTTTTCAACTTCCAATTTATTTTCATGCAAAAACAACATCATCCAAGGTCATTTGGCATCATTAAATCACAAATTCAAACCAGTTCTAAAGCAAAACATTCAAACAATTTCCCTACCTCTACAATATAGCAAAGATTAGACAAAAAAAAATAAAAATAAAAATAAGGAAACTCATTCCTTTTGGGATTTCTCCTATTATTATTATTATTATTAATACAACAAAATGATAAACTGTTCATTTTCTTTCTCTCTCTCCTCGTGCGATTAAACATATGCGAAAAACCTTAACAATTAATATTCTTAGATCATTATCACAACAACAATTTCACCCTACTAGTTGGAATCCATGACAATCTTCATTAACTAATCAATTTGACAAAAAAACTTATGGCTAGCTATAAATATGTTTTATTTTCTATATTTCTTTCATTTCAATTTCTTCATGGTTCTACCCTATTTATATCCACACAACCAACAAGTTAGCTTTGTATTCAATCAACATGTTCATATAACAATGTTCCTTGCTATTCTTACACAATAATCATTCTTCCCCTCATATAAAGAATACATAACTAATCTATAATAATACTAATAACAAGAACATATTTTACCATTCATCTTCCATAAAACCTACACCCACACAATTCTAATTTCATCAAAACATGTATTTAATCAAGTTTGCTACATTTTGCCAAAACTAGTAATAGATTCAAAAGGCAATAAGTCATCAAATTCTGCTTATTGCTTTAAACCCAACGGTCAGACTACATATCATAGAGTTGTGGATACTATACCTCAAAATCATAATGATCCAACGGTTAGATCTCCCTAGATCTGCATAAAACTGAGCTTACCTGAAAATGGACGAGCTACTGTTTAACATGCATGAAACCTTGCTGGAGAATGCGTTTCCGATCTCCACTGTCCAGAATGAAGGAAACATCTAGGCTCACCACATATCCAAGAATGAGCATGATCCAACGGTGACAGAGAGAGAAATAGGCCAGCGACCAAACTGCCCTGCAGGTGCATTTCCTTTTTGTTTTTCAGGAAATGTTCGATGATTATTTCTATACAATGGATTGTGTTCTTTCCAAACCATCCTGTCAGTTAGTAGATAATTCTAATAAGAACAACATATCCAAAACTTGGCATGATCCAACGGTGGAGTCCAGAGATATGGCCACCGGAGTATTATTGGTTTTACTCCAAAATCTGCAGCTCTCTCTATTCGCTTTTCTCTATTTTCTTTTTCCTTTCCTTTCCTTTTATTTTTTTTAAACTGGTGGCCTTTGTATTTTTATAAGGACCTTTTTCTATAATTACAATTTTGTCCCTCATTCATGCCTTTATGTATTTTATTTTATTTTTCATGTAAACTATCTAGTTTATTTCTGCTTAAATCGTTAGTTTTTACCAAACTCCGATTGGGATGAGATATTTAACCAAGGTAGGAAAACATATTAATAGACTTCATGCAAAATTTCATCCCGATCCTATGATTGGATTGAGAATTCTGCTTCCTAATGTAAACTTGTTCAGTTCATGACTTGTCATAAACAATCTAGATTTTTCTTGTTCAATCTTCACAAAAAAAAATCATATCAATTATCCTTCTAAACCTTTACGATCATTTTATTATTTTGAAATGTATTCATTTTAGGATTTCCACCTTTATTTATTTATCGGGCTTATTACCGTTTCAAAATAACGTCACTGATTTTTTAATCGGTGCTTGCACCTTCAGTCCTACCCTTTTTCATTGCACTATCCTTTATTATAATGCATTCTTTATTACCTCACTTATTTCCTAAAAATATTTTGTTATTTTTCTCATTATTTTATCCATCAAAACACGTTACCAGTTTCTCTGTCCTTATGAATTCTAAACCAAAATTCATTTTATAAAGGTCATCTCTTCCATTATATATCATTATTTATCTATTATTTCTAATCTTGATTTTCATCACTCGTTGAAATATTACCACTTTCAGTCTTACGTTTACATGAGGGTTTACACATCTACATATTTAAATTATAAATTTCCAGGGTTTTCACACTATTTGATGAGGTTGTTGTTATTGATAAACCATTTTCCCTAGAAGACTTCAACTTGTATATGTTTTGTGGATTAAGAGGAGACTTTAGGGATCTCATGACCAGACTCTCTATTAAGGCAAAACCTATTTCATACACTGATCTTCACAATTATCTTCTCACGCATGAGTTTCTTTATAAGGCTTCTTTTCAACCTGCTGTAACAGCTCTACTGTTGCTAATGCCATCACAACCTTCTTCAACTTTCCTTTTGTGGTGTCAATTAGGGTCTCCAAGTAGCAATTACAACCAAAACTATATCAGTAGAGGTCGTTTTCATGAAGGTTGGAAGAACAATAATCTTGGCAATAATTGATATGGTTCAGGTTAGAATTTTAGGCAGTAAGGTAATCACTTTGGTGGTTTAAATCAGTGGTCTAATACCCAGTCAATCAAGTGTTAGTTATATTATACTCTTGGGCATTCAGAACAATAATGTTCATAATTATCCATAAACAACCTACAAGTTAATGCTAATTTGGCTTTTAATATTGCCTTTATGACCACTCGTGTTACTTGGTTTTCTGATACAAGTGTTAATCATCATATGAAACCTGATATTATGAGTATAAAAAGCTCAAAGCTTTATCTTGGTAATGATCAATTAGATGTTAGAGATGATAAGGGCCTTGTTATCTCTCATATTGCTCATTTTAAAATTATTACACTAAAACATACCTTTATTTTATCCAATATATTACATGTTTCACACATTAAAAAACCTTTGTTATATGTTCAAAAGTTTTGTCTTGAAAATAATGTTTTTTTATATTTATATTTCATCATTTTGTGTTTTATGTTAAGGACCTAATAATCAATAAGGTGCTGTATTCCATTTGAAGTAAAGATGGTTTTTACATTATGTCTAAGTCTTCTGCAATGTCGTTGCCTCAAGCCTTTTTGTCTGCATGTCTTTCTACTTCACCTGATAGGCTTAGGCATCTTAGTTCATGCAATTTTAGTTTTTTTAGTGTCAAATAAAATGGTGTCTTATACATCAAAACAATTTCATTTTAATTGTCCAACATGTTCTTTAGGAAAATCATTACGTTTGTCATTAAGACTTACAAGTCACAAAAATTTTGCCCCTCTTGAATTATTTTTAGTGATGTTTAGGGGTCTTTCTTTATATTGTCACCTGATGATTTTTTTTTTATGGATTCCCATACAAAGTATATATGGTTTTTTTCCTTTGGTTTCCAAATTCGACGTCTTCAATATTTTTCACCAATTTTAAATGCAAGTTAAGCACTAGTTCTCTTTAAAAACTAAATTTGTTTAAACAGACTAAAGTTGTGAATATCATAGACTAAATACATATTTTCAAACTATTGGTATTCATCATCACTAGATTTGTTCACATACTCATAAATAGAATGATATGGTTGAATGCCAACATCGATAAATTGTTGAAATTGACCTCACCTTTCTAGATCAATGTAAAGCTCCTTTAAGATTCTTGAGTTATGCATTTGAAACTTCTGTTTATTTGATTAATCTCATGACAACTTTTATTCTCAATCATAAACACCTTTCGAATGATGGTTTTCTTCGCACCTTTGAGTGTTTCTGTTGTTTGTTTCTCGATTCATATAATGCTCATAAGCTAGATTTTTGCTCTTCTCCTTTTGTCTTTTTAGGATATAGCGCCTTATACTTAGGTTATTGGTGTCTCAATTTATCTTTTAAATGTATTTACATTGCTCGTCATGTTCGATTTCATGAAAATATTTTTCCTTTTAGAACTTTTAAACATATACAAACTCTTCCCACATCGCCTAACAATACCCTCACTTACTGCCCCTGTTTTGCCTGCACCTACTGCCCTTGTTCTATCTAATTCTACGAGCACCAACCCATACCATTTATCTCCTCATTTATATCCTTCCATTGATTATTATCCATGTATAAGTTTTGTCTCCTCATCTCTGAATATCTCTCATGCTTCATTGCTTTTCCACAGTCTGATTCAGCTTTGGGTGCTTCCCTAGTAGGTCCTCCTTCTCAACTTGGTTCATTCTTGGGTGCATCACCAACAGGTTCTTCTGCTGTTTCCCTACCTGGTTTGAATTTAGTTATTGATCTATCTAAGTTTTCCCTTTAAAAGGTCTCGGACAACAGTATTACCTTCTCTTATCATTCTATTTCTTGTCAATATTCCATGATTTTTCAACTATAAAATTCCAAAATTGCCTATCTAAGTGAATCCTCTGGCCTGCGGGATTCTTTCTTACCAGACTAGGAATCGTCAACTTTCCAGGATGCAAATCGTTACTTGGCATGATAGCAAGCTATATAAGGGGAAATTTAGGCCCTTCACCATAATGGTACATGAACCTTAATCCCTTTTCACTCCATCATGAATATGGTTGGTAGTCATTGGGTTTACAAGATTAAACAGCGAGCAGTGTATTCCATTATTAATAATGTACACAACCTTAAACATTTAATACAAAGGATGGTTGCTATTCATTCAAATTTATTTCTCAATTATTTTAACTCTTTGTCTTGTTAATTAAAAGTAAGTGAAACAAATACAAAGAATTATGTTTCTGTTGTTTATTGCATGCCATGTTGTTAAATGTGAATTGATCTCTTTGGAGGAGTCCATTTATAAACAACAATCTTGATGTGCCTTCTCTTAAATTTTATGCAATATATCTATTATTGTGCAAACGCTTACTATTGCATGCTCGGCAAATTCTATAAAAAGACTGCAAATCTCATTTATGTATATATTGTCTATAAAATCTGTCAGTTCTGGACATAGATTTTATGTGCAAGTTTGTTAAAGTCTTATTATAGTTTCTCTTTGCAATAAGTATACTTTGTGTGCAAGTCTGTTATATAGTAGTATTTGTTACTTGCAAACTTGAAAAAAAATAGAGAACCTGAAAATAGAGATCGAAAGGAAAGTTTTGTTATCATCTGTCGTCAAATTTATATGCTTGAACTTTCTAATATATACAAGTTACTTTATCTGTGCTGGAATCTGTGTTCTAATTATATATAATAGTCGTGTTCAAGTTGAGTTTGTATATAATGCTAGTTGCTGGAAGAATTCATGTTTTGCTGGAAAAAGAAGAAGCACAAGTTACATATACTGGTATTATATCCACGTGCAAGTTTATATGTATTTGTTAAATTGCAATTCCTTGCTTTGTTTGTCTAATTTCACTTGAAAAACTTGAGAGGAAAAAAAAATAAACTGGACTGTTACATTTTTGCTTCTTTTTTCGGTTTGTCTTGATATATATATATATATATATATATATATATATATATATATATATATATATAGCAAATTTGGATTGAATAATGAAATTAAAAACAAATAAAACTTCTACGAAAAGGCCGAGAACAAAAAAAATCAAAAGAATAAGGACTGAAATCGAAATTCTACTAACAAAAAAGCCAAACTATAATTTTATGGGGAGAAGAGATAAAAGAAAAAGAAGAAAAGGCTTACTGACGACAAACCAGACCACCACCACTGATAAGCGCAGCTTTACTAGGAACAAGCACTACAAGATTTAATAGTTTTACCGACGGAATTTTCCGGAACATAACAATTCCATCGATAATTAATTTACCAACACATCATCGACCGAAATGCCCTCGATTTTTTATCCGCGATAAATCCGTGGAAATGAAAAAAATTACCCGCCGCCGCACCCCGGTAATAATATTTTTTATTATCGACAGAATTACCGATGGAAATTCCATCCGTAATTCCGGTAATTATTTAAAAAATTTAAAAAATCATTTTATAAAATTATAAAATAATTAAATCAACATAAATCAACACTATATAATATATACTCAAAATGCTTGAAAACAAAATAAGAAAATCAACTCAAACAAATTTGCAACAAATAAATAAAATGAAAAAATAAATTCAACTAAAAAATTCATATGAAAAATGAAGTTGCAATTGCTAAAAATTTAAAAATCCTATAAATAAATCAACTAAAAATTAATCTCATATGAAAAAACAAATCTCACAACAACATTTATACAATTATTAAGAACAAAAACAATTAAAAATAAAATAAAAACAAATATAGTGAAAAATCATGAAAAAGAAGAAAATCTTACCTTAATGTAGTTGCAAGTGAAGCTAAGGAAAGAAAAATTTCGAAAGCATATTAATTAAAAAAACTAAGAGGATAAAAGAAGAAAGAAGAAGAAGAAAGAAGGAGATGAGGAGAGAAAAGAAGAGAAAGAAATAGATACCGATGTTTTTACATACAAAAGAAGAAGAAGAAGAAGTAGAAGTAGAAGAAGAAGAAGAAGAAATAACCCGTTCAACGGATAATTGAATATTAATATTTTTAATTATTCCATCGGTAATATTTAATTTAAATTTTCAATTTCGCACAAAGTTTTCGAAACCGCCAACAATTACCGATGATTTTTCACGATTCCCCCCGTACCATATTTAAATGAAAATTTTAAATCAATTGAATTTTTCCAAACCCCACCCAAATAACACCGATGACTTTTCAACCCCCCCGGGCCCCCTTTGTAATTGACATGATGAACAAGTCAACAACCCGCCCCGCGGAATTTATTCCGCCGGTAATTCCGGGTAAATCCTCGACACGTCATCTTTTTTTAAATTTTTTGTCCTTTCGGAACCCATGCCAAGGGAATATGTCCGTTGGTAAAATCCCTCGGCAATTTACCGACGAAAATATTCCCTCAGTATTTCCATTGGTATTTATCGGTTTTCTGGTAGTGAAGATGCGACAACGCTTTCAACGACATGACGGAAGGGTATTTCTAAATGCCAGGAGGTGCTGCATGAGCCACCCAGAGAACATCAACGCCCCCACCCTGTTGGATTGCACTCCCCACCCCCCCCACCTCACCACCTTTTATTTTTTATTTTTTATATTTGATTAAATACCAAATAACTTATAAGTTGATTTGATTATAACAAAAGAATCATTGTGAAGAGACGAAAAAGTTCATTGATACCAGTTTTAAAATTTTTGTTCTTAAAAATAATTTAATTGTTTCACTTTATTTTTATTTTTTATATTTGATCGAATACTAAATTATTTCTTAGCTGATATTATAACAATAAAAAAACCTTTATAAAAATATCTCTTTACATCAAGATTTTTTACTTTCAAGAGTAATTAATTAATGTCGGCAAAGATGCAATATAATCACCAAAAAAACACATTCAATTACTTGAATCCATTGTCTCATATACAAGGCATCGATCACGTTTATTTACAAATGAAGACTAAGAAGTAGCCCTATATTTTCCTCTATTCCTGAACTAATGTTTGAAGATTGCAAGGCCCGGTGACAGAAGGACTTCCCGTCCACATTAATTTTGCAAATTGATAGTTGGCCTTTTCGGTTGGATGAGAACCATCAAAGAATAAATGCTCGCTAGCATCGTCACACAATTGGTACTCTTTTATTGTTCTCTTTCCACCACAGCTCAGGATTCCTCTGTACGGACCAGTGCCACAACATGCCACTTTACCCTCCTTGAAACCTACAAAACGTAAGTGATTGTAATATGTGAATGAAAAACGAAAGCAGAGATCATGGGAAAACTCTTTAATGCATGGTCGAGTAGTAGACGTGAAGGGGATAATACCATATTTTGAAGGATTGTTAATTCTTTCACTTAGTGAAGCATGGAAATCAAAGTTTGAATACTTGAATCCTTTTAGCTGCCCCATAAGCTCTTCCAAGGCTTTAGTCAGTGCTCTGTTGTGTAGTTTAGCTAGCACTGTAAGTTCATCTACGCAACCACAAGTGTTGTTTTGTAGAACTGCTCTCGCGTATGGAAAACAACCCATAGGCTCCACATTTAGGAATCCAAATTTCCTTCCTCCGTTCTTGTATATTTCCTGAATTAGGCACCGACTTTTACCCATAAATTGTCTATTTAGAGAAAACAAAGAAATCTTCAATACCAGGCACTATTAGCCTGGAGAGTACATATTACCTTGACCACAGTTGTCAGGTTACCAACTACCATCCCAACATAATCTTTTTTGGAGGAGGAATGAAATGCACTGAAGTTTGTGGAGAAAGGTTCTACGTAGTCATTGCTTCCTATGCTGAACAAGTAAATAGCTTTAGACAAAAACGTCTTGGTTTCTGTGTCGCCTCTTTCTTCTCTGAGCTGCTGCTTCACTTTCCTGAAATAACTTAGCTGAGTTTTAAGGTCTATTACCTGTAACAGAAATATGGGCCATAGAATTAAATTAGAAAGTGAAAAGTGAGTAAGGATACATATTTGAAGAACTATAATCTTACGTCAATTTAGATCACATACAAATCCCTTGTAAGTTTCTGCCAAAGCACCAGCTCCTGCTGATGCAAAGTTGGCCCCAGCTAGATACCGATGGTTTCCAGGTTGTAGATATGGTGGAATTAATGGCAAGTTTAGATACTCAGCTGTAACATGGTTGCAGCTATCCATGTTTTAGAATCTCATTTAAATGGAAGAAGAAGAGACTCGAAATTCATAATACAAGAATATCATGTAAATGTCTTACCGATAAAATCAGGAATTGTTCTACCATCGGAAAATCTCCCAGTAGGATGCTTAAAGAATGTCTCACCGTATGGCCAGAAATTTGCTCGTCCAACAGCACTCTTTAGGTAGTTGTTGTTACCAGCATCAAACAGTGAATCTCCAAAGATGAACATCGCTACATGGTCACTTGGAGACGATGGACGCTGACTATAGCAACTTGAAGGGATGACAAGGCTCGTGTATACGAGCAACAAATGAAAACTGGACCTTGATGAATTAGCCATGTTCTAACTTGTTCCCCTGCTGTTATGATATGCTAATTTCTCTTCGCCATTTATAGAATCTCTTGGCTTGATTATCGTACAAGACAAAGTCAATTAAAGAAATTAAAAGAGGCAAAAACACTCTTCAGCTCCCATACTTGCGCAGTTGGTGTGTTAACACCCCGTTTCAAACTCGCCTGATTTAAAACAAAAAGGAGCCAAAATGCTGGTCTATTTAGTCCCAGTTAATGAGAAAGAACTTGATTGCATTTGTTCTAAAAATAAAAATAGGGATTGATTTAAAAAAAAAAAACCATTTTAAGATATTTAAAAATACAAAAACTAGAATTGACTCTTGTATTAATACAAAGTGACATTGATGTATTTATAAGGGCGGGCGTGAAACGATTACTTGCTACAAACAACACTAAAACAGGGACAAGTGGATGGCTTTTCCTAATACAAGGGGCCGGGAAAAACAAAATATAATATCTAAGGTAGGGCTTGAACTTCAAATTTTCAGCCTTCGGCTGTAAAAGTCAACTTGATTTCTTCAACGTTGTAATTGCATTGAATGGTTCTTCCTCGAGTCTGCAGTCCTTCTAGAGAAATTAATTATCCCCAACCACATAGTTATAAATTTAAATCTCGTGGTGAAGGTACTACTGATCAGAAAACACTATTTCTTATATATATGGAGCCGGCGGCGGTTGAAGATAAAAGAAATTGAAACTTCTAGACAATATATAGAATTAATCATCCCTCTACTCGTGTTATGCAAAGCAAGGAGACAGAAACTAAAAAAATAATCTCATCAATAGTAATGATGGTAAAAATAATATATAGGTTATTATCGTGGTCGTCGCAGAAAAGAATAAAGAAATGATGGTTAGATAATGAAAATAATAATATATTTTAAAAATATTATACCATTATAACAGAGAAGGTGAAGATAATGAAAACATAGTAGTTTAATTATAATAATGATAACGATATCAACATTGACGGCAAAGTTGATAGCAACAACGAGGAATTTCAACCATGTACTCTTCACTTGCAAAGATAATTAGAGAAAAGGCCCCTTGTTGGCCACGGCTTGCTGGAAATGGAACGCATGATCATCAATTAAAAGTCCTCATGTTGAACTTAGTTGGAAAGGCAGGTGCCCGACATATTACTGTTTTAAATAATAATTATAATAAATCATATAGGTTGATGAAGCCCGTTGCTGTACTCAAGTTTGGAGATGCCATTGGAGGAAAGTTTAAGTTTTGTGATGATAACTAGAGATTCGTTAAGCAAGAAAATATATACATATATAGTACATGTGCTTGATGGCTCAACTTAGAAAAACTAGAAAAGTCAAGTGCAGCAATAAATAAAAGAAATCAAGGTTGATATGTTCGAGGTTAAATTAGCTTATGATCTTAAGAATATATATATATATATATAAAGTTGACCTGGTCGTCTTTTGCGAAGGTTCTGACAGCCGGAGGGCTGTTGGAAAGTCAACAGTTGCCGTTCATGTTCATCTAGAACACCATTTGCCACTATTTTCAGTCCAAAATACTTACAAAATGTCGTTCCCAAAACCTCCATAAACTTGTTTATAATTTCAAAAACAACTCTCGTCTGCTTTAAATCCTCAAATATTGAAATTGCAAAGTCTCTATTGATCTCAATCTTAAACATCTGTTTTTCAGCCATGAAAGATATTTTCTTGGCTATCGATCAATTTTACTAATCAAGACTACACTCGTTCACAGCCTCTAACTGAAAAGGTCATCTCTGCTGCCATCTCTCTCTCCTCTCTTCTTCGTTCTCAATATACCACTCTATCTCTCTATCTCTGTCTATAAATGAAGTCAAGGATTAAAAAGCAAAATAAATGAATTTTGGAGAAAGCAATATGTTGAAACAACACGTAAATGTTCATCTAACCGAACAAAATAATAAAAATGCTTGCGAACGATAAATTTACTGTGAATGACCCTCTCCCCAAATCCTTTTGTTATAAATAAATGTATTAATTTCTTTATTTATATATAAAGCGTGACTCTTTTACTATAGATATTGTTACTGTTTACTCTATCATATTTCACTATAAACCGCAATAGTGTGATTTTTAAAAAAAAATACAATTTGATTATTGATCCTATATTTTATACAATTGAGCTCTTTTGAGTCCAAATTGGAGCCTAATTACATGTTTTTTTTAATTAAAAGATATAGAACTGAAGTGAAACCCGTATACCATAGGTGGTTATCTAAAATTTTCTTAGAAAGTTCAATTTCATTCCCCATCTTTTAAAGCTATTAGGTGATTAATCCTTATACTTTTTTTAAAAAAGACATTTTGGTACAAAACTTAATTTTTCTTAAATTTTAGCCCTTTTTTTTTTGTAGAGAAGAGAGAGGGGATCACCAGATTCTGGCTTAGAAAGAGAAAGTTGTTAGAGAAGATTTAGGTCACCAAAACGGTTGATTTTATTGTCAAATGGTTTCATATGATAAGAGGGTTTCTATTAGGTGATTTTTACATTTAAAACATCAAAAAAAACATATTTGAGCCGAAAAGGTTTATGGTTTCCGGTTAATTTCGGGTTTTGGACAAGTTTTTTGTGTTTTTAGAGGTCATGAATTGGTTTAACAAGGTGCGTAAGGTGTTTCCTAGATGTTTTAGATCAAAAATGGGTTGAAAATGAGTTTTCGAATAAGAAAAGAAACTCTATTTTCCCGGCCAAACCAATGGCTAGATTCTAGGATTAACAAACGACACGTCGTCTATTGTTTATCACAACCAACTGGGTGGGTAACGAGTTGTCCACCCTATTAAACTTTTTAAAAATTAAAAGTCTGTGCGCGAGCCTTTTCTTTATTGGGCCAGGCCAAGTAGTGCCTGGCTTTATTTTTTTTCATTTTTTTTATATTAATATCTTTTTGTGTGTGTTTTTTTTTAAATAATGTTTAAATTTATGTTTTAATTAATACCCTTTCTCTATGATTTTTCATGTTTTTTTATTCCTCGGGAATAGCGATCATTTTTTTAATTATATTGGGTGTGTTTAATTTTTCTAGGGTTAGTATGATTCATCTTTAATTTTTTTAAATATCTTATATAGATTAAATATTTATTTTTTATAATATTTTTAATATGTATAACCTTGAATAATATTTTTCTCCTTTTATTTTATTCAATAAATTTTATGTGTGTCAATCTCTATTACAAATTGATTTTCATAAACAAATTCATTAAACACAATATGGTAAATGATCCGTGTTGAGATATTAACTATCTTGATTTACATTGGTATTTTAATTTTTCCAATTATCTTTTTTTATTGTTAATTACTTCTTTTCATTTATTTACACAATGGTTTGTGATTTATTTAATTGAATGAATGCATAAGTTTTTTATATTTACATTTATGATTTTTTTTATCTAAAAAAACATGTTGAAAAATTTTACATGTTCAAGGTTTTTTCATCATGTGTTGGTGTTTTTAATTTGATCCTTATTGTTATGATTTCTTATTTTTTTTCCTTAATTCTTTTATAAAATTTTTATTATGTTTAATTTTACCCTTCAATCCAAGTTGACAGTGCATTGTTTTATTGTTTTTTTTTTTAAAATTTTGGTCCTCATTTATCAATATATATGTGTGTGTGTGTGTGTTTTTTTTTTCCATTTGCTATCGTTACCTCTTTTTTCCCTCATGTGATTCAAATAAATCCAACTTTTTTAGTTGGTTGGGACTATAACCCGAGTTATTAGATTTCTTTTTCAAAAGAAATCCTTGCGACACCTAAATATTTTATTAAAAAAATAATACAGACCTGCGGCGTAGCGCAAGTACCAACCTAGTATATATATAAAACTAATGCTTTTCTTAATGTGTGACAATTTGACAAGAAGAATGTGTTTTTGTTTTCTTGGATATACTTCAAAAATACCTCAAAAATATTATGGTTGTCTTGATTTTACACCAAAACTATTTGTTGTTTTAATTTTTTTTTTTATAAAAGTAATTGTATAGAAGAGAAAAAAACTGTACAAAAGCACGAGGGGGCATACCCTAAAAAGTATAAAGGCATGTTACCTAGGTCATATTGACTAAAGGCAACCAGAAAATGAAGCAAAAGCTAAGGGAAAATACAGACTACCAAGACAAACAGTTGGTTGATCGGTCGACCGGCTTTTTGGAAAACTAGAAGCGGTCAACTAGTTGTTCATACAGAAACCTAAAAAAAAAAAACTCAAAAAATAGTCGACCGATTCATCAAGTTCTCACAACCAGTCAACTAGTTTCTACAAAATAACAAGAACCGAGAAGTAATGAAATCTCAAGAAATTAGAAGGCACCAAATGGACTTGAAGGCAACTAAGATACGATATCTTAGTTTAACCTCAATCAATCAGGACCGAACAAGCTCAAAAATTTCCTCACATATATCCTGATAGAATTGATAGATCTGATGAAAGACTTGGTTATTGCTGTCATACCAGACGAAGTAAATCGTGGCTAGGAGGACTAATCAAGCGAGAAAATGCAAACACTTCTTCTTCTTTTTCAAAAGCATGTATGCCCATTATAGCAAAGGTCATCATAACATGTAAGGCAGCCTAAAAAGGTCATGCTCGTGATAGAACCTCAAACTGGAGTAGAAAAGGATCAATGAAAGAACACGTAGTCATGTGCCTAAATATGTGACCCACAAAGGATACATACCAAAGAAAGAATGATCTGGAAAGCATGCAACTTATCCATGGTGTATAGATGACTCGTAGAAGCAAGTCATAGGATAAATGAGTGTTTCGGGATGAATCCTAGGAACTATAAAACATGGTGCATAGAATCTATGAGTCTGAACTCTCTAAAAATCTCTTATACTGAGTCAATGGAGAACCTCTTTGAAGAATGACCTTTCCAAACATAATGATTTAGAAAGACACTTTTGTGGTGAAAGTGAACTAAGTCCCAAATAGGCTAAAGCTCCGAACTACCTGGTAGAAAAGACCAAGTAGCCTCATCTATAATGTCTGAGATCCAAGGGAGCCTAGTAGATGATAGCACCTTGAAAGGCTTGAGGTCGCTTAATTATTGCCTATCGACAATCAATAGTTTGATCATAGAGAAGTGAGGGAAGGGTGAGCAGCTTGTCTAAGTTATTCATTACCTTCAGCCCCCTAGACCCTAGGGTGGACCTCTCTCACAACACGAATTCCATGATCTTTTTCTCCTCCTCACGGAGAATAAGAAAGCAGAGGGAAGTGTGATCCAGGCTCATCTCGGAGAAGAAATCCTCCACCTTCGTGGTATAAAGCACCTAGCTGGAAGAACTAACGAGCATAAGAACTAGGCTAATGAAGTTGGAGTACTAGTTGGAAGAGTGAAAATTTCTATATTAGAATTAAAAGTGACAAAAACTTTTTGCCTCTTCTAGCAAGAAGCAACTTTAAGAATGATAAAGGTGAGAGTAGGCACTTTAAAAGATATTGGAGATTGACTCCCTTTTGTAATTTGACTCCTCCCTCTAATATCTTGGTGCTCAACCTCAATTAAAAGAGCAGCTACTAGGAGCCCCTCAACATCTAGAGGAGCTTCTTCTATGTCCATCCTTCTAGATACGAGGAATTCCTTTTAAGAGGGAAACAAAAAGGTCTTCGGATAAAAAGGCACAACTAGGCATTGGGGTGGTCATGTGGCTAAGCATGGATAGTGTGGACTCGCTGAGCTATGATTCAACTACTTTTGGTGAGGATCCTACACAAGAAAAAAAGTCAAATGATGAATAACACACTAAACTAAAATAAACGATTGATAAAATAACATACTAGTGTGATAAGGGCAATAAAGTTCTTGAGTCATGCTGTTTATTTTGTACTCTATCTAGAACTGACGTGACCTAATGCATACCCTCTTGTTCTTCTCATTAAGGAGCAACCCTGGATAACACTATAGTTGAGCTGAGGTCTAGCCAGACCATCAAATTTCACTATTAACTACTTTCCCTTCCATTTCGTTATATGAGATGATTTACCTTGGAAAGTATCTTTCATAGGCCTTCTTGGCCTAGTAGAAAATGTAAAAAATCAAGGGATGAAAGGCTCTCTTTCAGCACTGTGTATCAACATGTAGTAATGTCTAGATATTCTAATTGTGGCTCCATTTTGAGGATTCCCAACAACTTATTTAAAGCAAACAATGTGGTTCGCCTATGAGGATGGATCTAAACCGAACTGAAATTATAATAACGAAAAACATCCCTTACAAACCCTTGCAAAGAAAAACAAGTACCCAAACTCATATATGCGCATGAGGGTAGTAATGATAAAATTGCACCCAACAAGTTTGTTGGTGGCCTAGGTAGCCTGATATCCTCCTCGGGCAACAGTACTGTAAAGTCCCCCAGTTACTTAGAGTTAGCCAAGGACACTTGCTCATACAATACTGTGTTTTGCTTCTTATCATAAGGAGTCCTATACATCAGCCTAATTGGTCTAAAGGTAGATATAAACCCATGTTGGGGTCATAAAGCTTTGTTTATTCATTCTTAAAACTTTTATTATTAACTATTCATGTTAGGAATTATCATCTCCCTATATCTATAGGTGTATAAAAGATCTCCCAATGACCTATCACATTTTCATTTTATTAATGATGTGTAAGGGATATATGTTTCTCATTAATAATGTACAAGGGATTTTTATCCGTCATTAATCCTATCAGGAGAAAATAACTCTCTAACCCTTTCATTCCATCAAAACGACAAAGTTCAAGAATTATAAATACCTTCTGAATTACTCACGTAAATGTTTCACAATTTCTATTCTCCAAGCATTCATTCCTTAATTCTTAGAGCATTTATCATACTAAAAAAGAGCAAATACCCTTGTTCTTAGAATTTAAAGCTTTTTTTTTCATTTTTTACAATCCTCTATTTAAAAGTCATTAACTTTGTCATCTGGGGATCCTCAAAGCCACCGAAAAGAACTGTTTTATAGATGCTAGGATTTCTAACACTAATCATAAACTTCTTAAGCTATGAAGAAGGAAATATTGATATGAACACTAATTAACTATTATTCAAACATCAAATAACTTTATTCTTGAACATATCAAATTTTAAGACATCATCACTTATCTTAGATGATTTTTGTGAGGTTTGTCTATATTCTTAATATTTTTAATTTATTATATTCTATTATTTTAATTTAGACATGCCGGTTTCTTATGTCAAATTGATAGCTACCTAACATGTGCCTATTTAATTGTGAATTGATGGAAGGACTAAAATCTTATCGAAATCAAGAGTTTAAGATCTTGCCCTGGTACTTTAAACACATGATCTAAATGAGATTTGGATTTAATTTGAAGGGGTAGGTCTAGTAGTTAGGAATGAATAAGAAAAAAATTACCCTTTACAATAAAAATAAATATTTCGGAGACAAGATCATATCTACTCGCCACCCTCAACCATAGCTTTTGAATAATCTTCCCTGATTTGTTACTTTCGACCCTTGAAGGTTCCCTAGTTTTGAACTTTTGCTCGAGACCTTGACAGAAAGTTCTGTGACATCATCTACAAGTTCTAACTTTATCATAAGATATACTGGAAGGCGTAGTACTTGACCTGGTATTCGTCATATGTAAAAGCAATCAAAAGCAAACTTCATTTGAAATAATTTTCTGATAAAATAAATTCACACATAACAAGTCTTGGGGACACTGGCATCTGCAAACCCTATTCAGCTATTCCTTAATTAGTGTTTTCAGATTGTGAGGCCTCATGACACTAGAACAAATGTTCCCTTGATTCTTACATGATGCTCCTGTATTTCCGTCATCCCTCCACGGTTCGGGACCCCTCTGTGTGGAGCGCTGCCGCAGAATGTCACTTCCCCCTCCTTGAAACCTTCATCGTATGAAATCATAACTTGCAGATTAGAATAAGACCAAAGTTATATAGGAAAAACTCGGTGGGAAGTGGTAGATACATACCATATTTTGAAGGATATTTAATTCTTTTACTTAGGGTGGAGTAGAGATTGAAATCTGAATATTTAAATCCTTGTAGCTGTTTCTGCACTTCTTTGAGGGCTTTTGTAAGTGCTCCATCGTGTAGTTTTACCGGCAATGTCACTTCATTCAGGCAGCCACCTTTTCTATCTTGTTTAAGTGCTTTTATTGTAGGGAAATGACCCTAGGAGCTAGGCTTGCAAAATCAAACTTTCCCCCTCCAATTTTTTCATATACTTTTGGGGTTAAAAGTACGTATCATTTTACTTTTGGGGTTAAAATTAAAAATAACATGGTTTATTTTTTTAGGCTAAATTAAAAATATATCATTTTACTTTTGGGGTTAAAATTTTGTTGAAATAAAAATAACATAAGCTGTTTAATATGGTATCAAGTTCGTCGATTTAATTTCGGCTGTCATTTTGTTTATCTTATTACAATGAATTTCTTTAGCGCATGCAATAATTTAACCATTTACCCAATAAGTTTTCTTTATATATAGTTACCTAAATCTTAATAAATCATTTTTTTTCTTTAATTATTTTAGTCAGAGATTTCTTTTTTCTACAGCCCGTTAGAAGTTGCATAACAGAGTTTAAATAACGAGAAAAAATATAATGCAGCTTACTTTTTAAAATATATTTTTCTTTTATTAAAATATTTTTTTTATATCTAACACATCAAAACAATAAAAAACATAAAAAAATAATTTGAAATTAAAAAATTCAGAAATTCTTGAAAATACGGTACCAAACAGAGTCTAAGTTTCTGTTTGGAATAGATTCATTAGATTATAAGGCCCAAGAACATGAGGGTGGCCAACCCCTCCACCCCACATTTGATCTGCCAATTGTCTGTAAGCCTTTTCAGTGAGATGAATAGAGTCCCAAAACACGTATTCATTAGGATTTTCACATAACTCGAACTGCTTCACTAGTCTCTTTCCTCCACAGCTAAAAACTCCTCGAAATGGCCCAGTTCCACAGCATGCTGATTTCCCTTCCTTGAAACCTTTATGATCCAAGTTTTTGAACATAAAGCAATGTTAGATATATACAGTGGCCAGGCCGTTTGCCAATCCATACCATTTCCCATAAATGAAAGCTTCATGGGTCTAATCTAGTGAGATACAAGGACAAAGAAAATAGGACCACGATAATTTGGGTTGGAGCCCACAAATCCCGGCGTCAAAGAAATGAGAGTGTTTTTTTATAGGGTATAGATCGTAGGACATACCAAATTGAGAAGGATGATTGATTCTTTGTTCAAGAAAGCTGTTGAGGTCAAAGTGTGAGTGTTTGAAACCCTTCAATTGCTCCTCCAGTTCACGGAGGAGCTTGGAGAGAGCTTTGTTGTGTAATGTTGAAAGCAGTGAAGTTTCTTTCAGGCAGCTACCGTTGCTATTCCTGATTGTGGGCAGACAGCCCAGTGGTGGGACATTGATAAATGCAAATTTTCTGCCCCCCAACTTGTATATCTCCTGTCAAATCAGCATTGATACAAGTCTTGATATTTACGTAAATGGAATTCAGAAAATACAAATCTGTATCAGAAGCATAGAGCGTGTTTAACATAGCAGTAGCGTTATTTTTTAAATAATTTTTTATGTTGAAATATATTTAAATAATATTTTTTTTATTTTTTTAAAATTATTTTTAATATCATATCAAAATAATTCAAAATATATAAACTATATTAAATTATAACAAAATAAAATAAAATTTTATAAAAACACGGTTAAAACCGCGTTGCGAAACAAGTTCCTGGAAGGCAATTGCACTTACTTTAATCACTGTTGTCAAGTTGCCGATGACCATCCCAACGTATTTGGTGTCTGTGTATGACTTTAGAATAGTGGAATTGGTCAAGAAAGGGCTCATGTAATCATTGCTTCCAATGCTAAACAAGTATACAGCTTTTGATATGGTCATCCTGGCTTCATCATCATTGCCTAGCTTATGTCTCAACCACTTCTCCACCTTCTTGTAATATCTCAGCTGTGTTCTAAGATCAATCACCTAAAAAAAGATGAAAACAAATAGTCGTATGATATGACTGGTTTGGTGCCACTATTCACCTAGGTAATGAAATCCTTCCATTTTCATGCCTTATGTGTGGTGTGTGGTCATTCCACCATATCCATGTTGACTTCAGAAACGTATTAAAGCTGTGCAAATTTTATGCCGATTATCGAAGTTAAGAAAATGGGTCAGCTTGCCATTAAGTTTTGAGGGCCTTCTCTTTGATTTTGACTTGTCAAGGATGCACTTAAGAGCTTGTGGACCAGAAAAATTAGGTGCATCCAGCCTATAAAAGTAATACTGTCGTAAGGTGAGCTTACACTGCCCTTAATATTTGGGTCAAAACAAAAACTTCAATTTTCAAGTCTCTAATAGGTACAACATCAAAGTCTCTACATCTTTGAATCAAAAAAGAAAGAAAGAAAAAGGCCTCTAGATCTCCAGTCTTTACCTCATTCTATCCGTCTTTTTAGTTCTTCTAACATGCAAGTAATTTAAAAAAACAGAGAATAGGTTAAAGGTCTCTGCTTTCTCATGGAAAGCATGAAATGCAAAGTAGTCGAAACAAATCAATGAAAAGAGAAAAGTTCTCAATCCACACAATGAGTTGGATTATTTGAAAAGCAGAGCACGTCTATGCGTGGAAAGTCTTCCCTAAATAACATGCGTATTTAGATAAGTATATGCAAGATATGGCATGTAGCAAAAGTAATTCCCTTGTAACAATATACTTACATCCCCTTTATATGTTTCAACTAAAGCACCGGCTCCGGCAGATGCAAAATTGACTCCATAGTAATATTGATCAATGCCAGGTTGTAGAAAAGGTGGGATAAATGGAAGATTTGCATATTTAGCTACAATGTTGAACCAGAAAAAATAATGTACAAGATTATAAGAGAACATAATATTTGTAGGTTAACCAAGGATGTCATGAGTTACACAAACAAGAAAGACATAGCTTGAGATTTGCATCTCTCACCAATAAAATCCGGTGCCAGACGACCGTCAGAGAAACGACCGGTGGGGAACTTGAAGAAGGTTTCTCCATATGGCCAGAAGTTCGCTTGGTCAAGAGTTGTGGTGTTGATATAGTTGTTGTTGCCGGCATCTAAAAATGAATCACCGAAGATGAAGAAGGCAACAACGTGTTTCTTTGGATGCTCGGATGTTGCTTGGCATCTTTCTGAAATGAGGACCGCGTGAAGAAGAAAAGCATACAAGAAATGTTGACTTATCTTCGCCATGCCTTACTCGTTTTGCTCTCATCAATCACGGAGACCTCTTGTGGTCTATGGCTTGACTTTAAATATGTAGGAGCTTTGCCATTGCTTCATTTACATGGCTGAAGAATTATACATATACGCATGTATGTAACAAGAAAAGACCGACCTTGTTCAACTGGGTGCAATGGGAGTTATTGGTTCAAAACAAGGAGCTTAGATTTACAAGTGTGGACATTGTAGTCAACTTTTTTGAGGTTTGGCACGATGAAAGAGACTTTAGAGGATGTGTTAGGCAAAATCTGACAGATCAAACATCAGATGAATTTAAAAAAGAACATCAAAGTCAATGAGCTCTTAAGTAACTTGACAGTCTTTTTTGCTAATTCTTCAAAAAAAAAAAAAGGCAATTAGAAACTCAAGCATGGGAGAAGGACCAAGTTGGGAAACACGTTTTGTGGCACGAGGACAACCTGTTCATCGCATCGTGTTCTGGCCAAAATCAAATAGCAAATTTCTGTGGTGATGGGGTCTACAATTTCCCCACTTCAATGAATCTCTTTTTAATTCTTTTTCAATCCCTTCTAAGCTCAGTTGAAAAGAATGCATGCATCTGCATCATTTGCAATAAGTTCCTTAGGAAAATTAACAGCCGCATGATTGAAGAATAAGGTGCTATTTTGATGTTGATCTCGCATGATGTCGCCTTGGTGTTATATTAATTAAACCAACACATAGAATAATGTTTTAACTTTGTGATGAACATGTCCTTTTGAGATAGCTTTCTTTCAAAAATCAGAATCATTTTTGTTGCTGAATCTGTCACTTTCCCAGTCTAGTATTCGTCCAGGTAATTCTCAAATATCTCCACTGATGAAAGTGTAGTCTTATCGATATATATATATTTTTTTTATTGTTGTTTCCTTAAAATTTAAAGTAGTTTGGAATTGTTTTTCAAATGGTATTTTTAAAAAATTTTGTTTTTTAAAAAATTATTTTATGTTTTTTAATTATTTTAATGTTAAAAATAATTTTTAAAAAATAAAAAAAAATATTTTAAATATCAAGCCTGGTACATAATAAAGGTACATAACAAAGAGAGCTGTAATTCAAACAGTGTAAATATTCTTAAACTTCATTGTATTTAGGTTATGTTTAGTATGATTTTTGCAACAAAAAAAAAAAAGAAAATTGTTAACTTTTGATTCAAATAAAAACCATACGTGTTCTTCAATTAAAAATAACTTCTAATTCAAGTAAAAAAAATTATAAAATTAAATTGATATTTTGTGTTGGTTTAAAGTTAAAAATGTAAACTTAGTAGTTAATTAGTTAAATTTTAGATTTGTTTCATAATAATTATGAGTTTCATTCCTCTCAAATCACTGAAGATTTACATTGTTTTTAATTTTAAAATTCATGTAATTAGTTAAGATATACACAAACTAATCAAAATAACCACATTAATAAATATATATATATTAAATTTTACATCGTGTATTATAATTTATTACATTCCTTCTCAAAAGGTTAATTTAAAATTTTTTTTATCCAGCATACTTCTAATTTAAATCGTTTTAACTCATTTTTATTTTAAATTATTTCTGAAAAATAATTTTTGAATTATAGCTCAAAGCCAAAAATTATCCCAAACCAGCTCCTAGTGTTCATTTGATATGATTAAATTAATTTAAAAGGTTTTATCAAATAAGATTTTAGTTTTTCTCTAATTATTTACAAGTGAAGGGTTTTTTTTATTATTATTTGTTTAATTTTTGTGTCTAGCGATAAATATATACGTAGCCTGTGTGCTATTCTGCTGGAATGTGACATCTGTCATTTTCACCTATCAAGCTAAGATACAGAAAGTCAGAATCATAATTAGCACCTCTTTGAGTGGCAGTTTAACATTTTCTTAATATCATAATTAGCACCTCGTTGAGTTGCTTTTACATCGACATCTAAATGGTTTTATTTTTAAAATATATTTAAATAATATTTTTAAAAATATATTTTTAAATTAATATATCAAAACAATTTAAAAATATAAAACACTCAAAAGTCTAAAACGTGCAGAGCATCATCAATGATCAAGTTTGGTAAACTTCCAGCTTATATGTCTGTAAATTCTTCTGTCATAATTCACGGATTGGCCATCTATTTAGGCAGTCATGTAATTGTTAAAAGGCCTACCAATGGAGGTTTGTTGAGATGTGACTAATAATACTATTGTCTGTACTCATTCTGGCATTTCCTCCTTTCATTTTGTAGCAGAAGAATATTGAAGAGATGGGGTCGGTCCCCTGCTGCATTATGGGATTCAAATTTTAGGTAGATCATGAAACAGTGTATTTGGAAGATGAAGGCAAAGATTCCAATCCGCACAAACAATTTGTGAAACTGGAAGGTTAGAACTCTATACAGAAAACTGAGAAATAAAATATGTTTCAAAATCCTTTTCTTTAATGGGTTAATTTTTTCATACCACAAACAAGCATAATTTTTTATTCAATTGTTTTACCGGATTGAAATCTTACCATACATTTCTAGAGATCCTATTTTATATCGAGTTAAAATGTCAGATCAATTCGACATCAGAAAATCCTTACAATAAAGTTCATAAATTACTGTACTTGATTTATATTTATTTCCTAATTGATTTAGGATTTGTTTAACTCTTTTATTATTTTTCCGGAATTGTTTAAGATATTTTTACCTATTATAAACATGATTCTTTACATTGTACTTAGGTTTTAACTTTTCAGCCTTGATATTTTAAATAAACTTGTATTTTATGTGATGTAACACTTTTCTTTGTGGTTAAACGAAGAACAATCAAACTTATCAAATTATAATTGACTTTGTAGCGTTTTTCCTTGTATTTCTCGTTCGTGTTCACTAATCGTTGGGTGGGGGTTTATATTTCAGTAGTGTTGGTGCTTTGGTTCAGATAATCTTTGTGTCATACTTCAATTAAACTTGATTCTTTAACTTTCTGAGATTTGTTTATCTTGTATGTGTGTTACGTAACCAAGTGATCATGGGGTTCATATTAGTTGGTATCAAAGCTTAGCTTTACTTATCAAGTTACGTCCTCTTTGTTTTCATTATTTAAAATTGTTTCCATGTATTTCTTCTTCTTGTTTTTTTTTTGGTCTCGTTTTGGGTCTAATTTGATTAAAGTTCTATTTGGTCAAATTTTTTTATGTCTTCTTTTATTATTGTCTAGTTTTGCGTTAAGGGTCATTTGATTAAAAAAAAAAAAGTGTCGAACATCTTATTCTGTCTAGAATATCTATTTGGAGTAAACAAAGAAATAAAAAAAGATCACAAATTCAGGTTTATAAGGGTTTATTCATTTGGGTAACAAGGTATATTGAATTTCTCAGGTTTAATCTCATTAAAATCAATTGGGTACCTATAATTTTAAATTTTGGATCAAAATTCCTATAGTGTTTTTATATCATACCTTGCTTGTCTTTTGTCTTATTTTTCTAATGGTGGCATGTATTCACTGACGGAGAGAGAATGAAGAAGGGTTCTCACTCAAGAATACAAAGATCAATCCTATATGTTTGGGGTTTTAAGGAAATAATTTGCTAAGTTAAAAGAATTGTCCTATGAATGCAAATCATTAGAGAAAGAGGAACAACAACGCTGAATGATGAAAGGAAAAAGAGAAGGGCTATCGCTTTTATACAAAGTTGTTGGATTCAATTGTTAGCAAGAAAAGAGTTCTGAAGGTTTAAACAAGAGGCTTATAAAACATCCATTGTACCTATGTGTTATTCAAGGATAAATCATCTTGAAGAGAGAGGAAATGATACCATCCAAGAAAAGATTGAAGAAAGAAATTTGGATTCTAGTGTAATTGTGCCTACTGTTCAATTTTACTCTATTAAGCATCACTTTTAATCTGATTATTGGATCGGACTAAAATTTTACCATGAGTTTTTAGACATATTTTCTATATTAATTTAAATTTTGAGGTCAATTGGAGTTCTAAAAGGTATCACAATACAGGTCAACAGATGTAATACAAATTTTGTTATTTGTTACATTGTGATTTGTGGACTTTCTATTTGGAGATGATTTTTTTCTAATAATGCAAGGATGTTCAACAACTAATTTTGAGACTTTTCCTACTTCTACAAGGATCTTTAATGGGCAGTGACATAGTTTCTAAGTGTGGCAAAATTCTTTAATGTTCTAAAATCCTTTTCTTACAAGGATTATAGGGCTGATTTTTCCTATTACACAATTCAGTACTATCAAGCATAATTTTTTATTCAACAGATTAAATGAATTGAAATTTTACCATACCTTTTTAGAGGTCATGTTTTATATATAGCTAAATTTCAGATCAATCCGACATCAGAAAGGCATTGCGATAAGCTTTATAAACTACTATACGAGATTTATATTAGTTTCCTAATTGAATTAGAATTTTTTTTTTCTTTTTTATTTAGAACTCTTTTTATTATTTTTCTAGAATTGTTTAGGTTGTTCTTACTTATTATAAATAAGGTTATTTAACTTGTACTTAGGTTTTAGCTTTTCAATCGTGATGTTTTTAATAAACTTATTTTTTAATGATGCAACACTTTTATCTTTGGTTAAACAAAGAACAATCGGACTTGTCACACTATAACTGACTTTATGGCATTCTTTCTTATACTTCTTGTTTGTGATTCGCTAATCAATGGGTGGGGTTCATATTCCAATATTGTTAGTGCTTTGGTTTATGTAATCTCTGTGTCACACTCCTATCAAACTTGATTCTTTGGCTTTTAAGGATTTGTCTTTCTTGCATGTGGATCACATGACCACAAGGTTGGTATCAACCAATAGTTGAATAAAAAATTATATTTGTTAGTATAAAACTATGTAATAGGAAAAATCAGCCAAAGAAACCTTGTAAGAAAAAGGATTTTAGAACATTAAAGGATTTTGTCACACTTGAAAACCATGTTGTTGTCTATTATATCTGAGTGCTTGCTTGGTAATTATAGGCATATGTACCTTAATTGCTTCTTGCAATGCCATCATAATGTCCTTACAATGACTGTCATTGGACAAATCTGAGACCCTTTTGAAACCAAATATAAAACATATACATGCTCATTTAATGAGTAAACATATCATTATAATTATGTACCATCTATAAATTGCAACAAAGAAAGCTCGACATGTAGCATCCTGAAATCCAAGACTTTTAGGTGGCAAATGGTTGTCATATAGATTATAAAAAAGTCTGAGTTATTACAAATTGATTGAGATAGATATAGATTCCCTCGTTGGTGTAATGATAAAATCAAGTTTTCAAATCTATAGATGACGATCATTATCACCCTTGAAGGGCAAACCCGTATGTAATTTATATTTTTTTCGTAAGCATCCCATGTTTATAGGCATTGCAACATTGTGTTTTTTTCTTGTTTTGAATGAGAAATATAAACCCACCCCTAAACTTCAACCCCTAACAAGATCTACAAGAATCAAATAGAAGACAAAAAGGAAGTTCAACTTGTGCAGAAGCAAGATAACTTTTGAGAACGTAAATGACTTAGTTAACTAATCTGCTAAGACGAACCATTCACTTTGAAGGGAGGCCCCCACATATGGAAGCCAATATTAAGAAGTTCACTATGAATATGCCTCATTGTCCCTCCACAAACCCTTATCAAAATTATTATCTAGCTAATTAAAGTTTTCATTTTTTTTATAATGCCCCTAGTTCATCAAAGATTTATGTTGTTCTGCTTCAAAATTCATTGTAGATTGCTACAAACAAAATAAACAAAAAAACTTTGCCTTTGTTTCAACTTGGTTATCATAACAATCAAAATCCAAATCATAAAAGAAAATGTCAAGAGAAGTATTCTCCCCTCTCAATTCTTATTAAGGATATTTATCAAACCCTCATGAATATTCATCAAATAATGCATTAACCATTTAAATCTATCTAACCACACTTTCTTAAATGGTACAATGAAAATTCCAAATGCAAGTACGATAGTGGAACAATGGGTCATTCCATTGATTGTTGTCTAGTCTTAAGGATAAGCTAATTCAATATGGATGGCTATCATTCCATAAGAAAAATAGTGTATTCAATACAACCACAAAAGATAGAGACTCATATGATCCATTTTAACCTAGAGAAATATATATGTTGAGATTCCTAGAAAATTTAAATCTTCTAAATTTGTTAAGTATAGTGAAGCAAAATATCCAGAGACTTACCTCAAATTTACCTAAGAGACTTACCTCAAATTTGTTAAAGTCGGTTAATTTAGAACAATTTTGAGATGTTACAGAAATCACTAGCTTAATGGTTAGTGGTAGACTAACATATCAGCATAATAACATGTGTGTACTTTTATCTTTTATACATGAATCCTTGTTATTGAGTGAATTTCGCCATCTTTATAAATATAAAGCTAAAGTGCACTTCTTGGAGATTGATTCAGAATTAACAGGAAAAGATGCTTGAAAAGTGGAATTGCAGATTGGTAATCTCATAAGATAAGAAGCCTCAAAAAAGGTAAAAATAAAGACAGAATATGATAAGAAAAATACATACTATAAGATCTTGAACTTCTTTCATTGCAAAAAGTTGATCTTTGAGTGCAAACTATGTATAGTTGAAATCTATGTCACATTCCAGGGCAACCTAAAAACATAGAAGTTGATTGAAAGGTTATAAGATATAGGGAAAAGGCTGAAATGTAAAATCATTCTCTAGACTTGGATGGATATGATAGAATTTAACGATGCTAACTAAATAAACAAACTCCTCCACCCTTCAAATTTTTTTAACAATGAGGATAAGGAAATATTTCTCATACCATTTCAATGCAATATGTTTCATATCCTTAATTGGTTTTACTTAATAAAATGTCATGCAGGGGAACAAACCTTGATCCTGAGCAATGTTAGATTAGATAACCGTGTCAAACAATCATCTCAACTCAATAGCTTAAGTTGTTAGGTGAGGTCTCAGGATATGATTTATATTATTCTCTAACACACCCCCTCAAGTGAAAGCCCTTTGGGCTTAAAACTGGCACATGTTCATTTTACCTTGTGCTTAATTTTTATCAAATAAATGGGGATGGTGAGATTCGAACTCGTGACCACTTGGTCATCAAGGCTCTGATACCATGTCAAAGAACCATCTCAACCCAATAGTTTAAGCTGTTAAGTGAGGTCCTATGATATGATTTATATTATTCTCTAACAAACCACAGGTGGAGTCTAACTTCGCCTAATATTTTCATATGTACAACGTTCTTCCTCGCCTTTGCTTTTGAGTCACCTTGATAAAAAATATGGGAGACATTTAAACAAAAGAGAGAAATCTGTGTCGTTATACCAACATTACAACTATGAGCAGGTTGATAGAACTGAGGAACTCGAATTAATCCTATAGGAATTCCTTTATGGAGAATATGAAGCCTTAAAGGGCTATATTTTATGCCAAATTTGTTATGGTATTTAGCATTTAGGATCAAAGACACAACAGATGAAACAAACAGTGTTGAATTGGAGTAAGTAATGAGTTTATATGAATCCACTCTTATCGTCTCTAGAGAAAAACTTGGTTCTTAAGGCTTTAAAATGAAGATAACAACGAAAGCAGCTACCCCTATGGCTATGACTATGAAAAGGAAAAAGAACAATACAAAGAAAAAGCAGGTCTTGAAAGAACATGCATTATGAAATTCTGGGCAACACAAAGAACCTGAATTTTTCGATGAAACATCCATGTCATGTCTTCATATTAGTGTTTGCTCAGAAAAAATAGTTTGACTACTAAGTTAGTTTGGCATCAGTTATTGGTCCTGATTCTAAAGGAATTTGATGTTTACTTCTTAGCTATATATATTCCCATATTCCTTTATTAAGGTGGCTTCATCAATATCTTCAAAATATTATAAATTTATGCCAAAAAAAAAGAAGGATCATACTTTCCCTGAAGTTCATTCTTCAATCTCATTTCTTAGAGTTGCATTAACCTGCAACATGTGCTGGGCTTAAGTTCTCTGGTCATTTAATGAGCCACGAGTTAACCCATATAGTGTGCTGAACCAAGCCCAGCATTATTGGTTAGCTAGCTTGTTTGCACAATTAAGATTCTTCTCCAGGTGGTAAGATAGTATAATGGACTTATGGTTAAGGTAGCATGTTCCTTCAGTCAACTTGTGATGAGTTAAATTCTTATAATATTCCCTTATAGTCTTGACAAAAATAGTATATTTTGGAAAAACTAGAGAGATGGACTTGGTTTTCTACACAAAAATTGACTCAGAGATTAGTGATATCAAATACGCGACAAACAACCATAATTAATTAACGTTTCACGAGGTTGGGCTTCTCGCTCTTGTCATATTATTCATATGTTACGTGTTGTTTTATGCCTCAAAACATAACACTAAAATTGGAAGCCTAAAAAAAAATATTGGGCAAACACAGGGCTCCGAGTCTTCGAAACTCGGCTCTACAGTTTAGCATTGAACACTATAGGAGGGTAATGTAGCAATAGTAGAGCATTAACTTTAACTATAAATTAAAAGATATGGGCAAAATACTATAATTCATGCCACTGTGGATACAGATTTATTGTGCCGTTGATTGCTGTATTTGTTTTTTCATTCCAAAATCTTTTTTTTTATTTCTCCTTTATAGGACAAAATTGGAGGACAATTTAGTTAATTTGGTTAAGAAAGGACATGGTTATGAGACAAAGGATCAAACTTAAAACAATAGAGGGAATGGATGGTGCTTTTGAAATTTTGCTAAAACATTCATTACAATCCTTGTACTTTTAAAATTATAAATATTAGATCCCTTGATTTTTTAAATTTCAAGAAAAGTCAATTTTGATCCAAAATATCAATTTTCTTAGTTTTCAATTTCTAGTTAGAAAGACGAGAAAATGTTGTTGAATTCCATCAATAAAAAGGGAAATAATTAGTTGACACTAATTTCAACCACTAAAATGATCTATCTTGGAGTTAATGAGTTTCATTCAATAAAAATAGTTCCACTTATGTGTTCTTTTACCTTTTATATATATATATATATATATATATATATATAATAAATATATTTTTTTTATTTTGGATTGATTTCTTAGTTATTTGAGATTATATATGGTTTTATCAAGGTGTTTTTTAGATATTTTAGGTAAAAAAAATAATTTAAAAATTAAGTTTTTTTTTAAAAAAAAAAACTAAAGCTGAACTTTCTAGCAACTCTTACTTACTTAAAACTAGGCTTGTAGATAATATGGCATCTATATTATTATTATTATTATTTAATTAAAGGGAAAACCCGCCCTTTGATTTTCTTTTAAAAAGAATAAGAGGGCACACGATTTTAATATTGGGAAAAAAGGTGCGGCTCACGAGCTCCAAGTGTCTTGCTTGTTTTTTTTTTTTTTCAACCTTTTAAACTTAAAAAATAATATACACCATTTCTTAGTTTTTTTTTTTTTTAAGGTCTCTCTTAGAACATACATTAACAATGTCAAGATTGTTTTTTGCATTCGAGAGAGAGATTAATCTGACCCTTTTTTTTAATTTTTTGCCTGTTTTTTTAATGATTATTCAATACATTAAAAAAAAATAAAATTATTCAACAACCAAATTTATTATCTTGATACATATTTATTTCTTAATTTTTTTAATTTAATATTTATTATCATCAATAACTTTTATTTATATTTATTATCACAAATAATTTTAATTTGCAATTATAATTTATTTTTTGTGAAAAAAACACGCAACACTTGAAAATAAAGACATCCTGCCCGCAGCTAGGCACGAGCTAGATAGCTGGCATCAACTAATCAAAAACAGAGGAGCCGCTGTATCAGCCTATCAAACTAGTTCAATTCAGCTTCAACAGCAGTTGTCATGGTTTTGATTGTTCAAATGCGATCTCAAAATTGGTCTCCTTCGCGTCGCATGCCATCCTTGCGCATTTTAGCCATTCGTAACAAAAGAGATAGGAGCCAGTGGGACCACTTCCTGTTCCCAGTTCGGCAATTTTAACTGGCCCGGGCCGGGCCGGGCGCATGCCATCCTTGCGCATTTTAGCCATTCGTAACAAAAGAGATAGGAGCCAGTGGGACCACTTCCTGTTCCCAGTTCGGCAATTTTAACTGGCCCGGCCCGGCCCGGCCCAGCGGTCACTGATGTGAACGCAGTGGCACATGCTAGTCGCTAGATAGCCGCTACAGCTTTTGCAGCTCAAAATTTGTTGCTAAAAAAACAAAAACGTCACGAGACACCTTACGCATCGTCGAATCCCATTTTATTTGGCATTTTCTTTTCCATTACTGTTTCAGACTTCGCAGTCTGAGAGAGGGCTCGCAATCCTAGATATTGTGATCTCCCAAAATATTACAGCGGGCCCCATTCCAGATCCCTCCCCTAATCCGCCACCTCAGTTTTGGAGCTACTTGGCTTTAAAGCTGGAAGATGATGGGACATGGGCATATCACGACAACCTTCTGAAAACTATCAACCTTTTACTACGTGCCACGCGGTCGGTGGATGGGAAATTGGCTCAATCTCCCGAGCTCAAGTCACCAGGCAGGAGTTGAATTTAAAACAATATGAATCATTCAAGGAGAAGGAGATGACCCTGGATGATCCATGTCCTTCTGTGTTTAAAAATGTCCATCAGGGAAAAAGATGGTGACCCTTCACAAGCACCATCACCTTTCCACCTGCAAGGGCGCAAGTAAATAAGAAGGATAAATTCTTTAATAATACAAGAAAAGTGAAAATGGCCCTAATTTGACTTCATCCATCATTCTTTGCATCTGGGACATACGGAGACTTTTCAACCATAACGGCAAGCAACTTTTTCTTTCAGGAATTTATCAATACAAACTACAAAGTACTGGTTAATCAGGATTCAAAAATGATGGCCACGGGGGAAAACCAACCACAAAGTTGAAATTTAAGGCTTCAGTTCTCAAAATAAATCACACGACATTGTCAAATTACAGTCATCGAATCCAACTTCCAAAGTCCAATGACTTAAAATGTAATGAAACGGGAAACCGAATGTACTACTTTTATATGGAAAAAGCTCCTGAGAATGCTTCTCCCACACCGAGGCTTTAAGCATGTTCAGCTGTGTTGTGTACTCCATTCCCATCTCAGGTAAACAACCATTCCTACGAGCAGCAAAATGAAAGGAGGCAATTATCGATGAAACTCATAATAGAGTAAAACAATAACTTTGTAGAGATGAAAAATAGAGACGAAACTCACTAACATGTAGCCTTATTATTTACAAAACCTAGCAAGCACAGAAAAGTTGGCTCAATAAACTCCCCCAACCATGGAGGGGAAGTCTTCGAAGCTCCACAAGTCCACTGCGTTTGTGCCATCCTGAGTTGTGTCTCCATTAAGGAAGCTATCAAGAGAAGCCTCCCAGTTACCCACAAGATCCGGCATCTGAAGGTTCATCAACTGATTGTCAAAAGCCAGCAACTCTTCGGACAGAGATTTTCCATTCTTCTCTTCAACAGGCACTGCATTCTCAGTGTATGATTTCAACTTCTTAGGATTAGCATCCACAAAGGCGGATTCATCAACTTCTGGAGTTGCTGCAAGAACAGACAAGATTTCTGGGCCTTGTTCTCCCCACCCAAAGTCACAATCAAATGAGTTGCTCCCCTTGTCAGAATTGAAATACATAGAAGCATTGTCAGAAGAAGTTAAGGGCGTCACCCCAGAATCTCCATTGGCCGGGAAAGAATTCATTATTCCAAACTGGCTCACTTGTGGTTTCTCTTCCACAAAGCCCATATTATTATAATCCATTTCTGGGTTGCTCAAGTAACTAAAATCCTGGCTTAAATTTGCCTTTGTAAGTCGTTTCTGTGAGTTTTCCTTGACTTGATGCCTTGCTGCAGCACATGGAGCTTCTTCAGGGAAGTTCACCTTAGCTTTCTTGCCACGAATTCTACGTGCCTCAGAATCATATGCTCTAGCAGCTTCTTCTGCAGTATTGAATGTTCCCAACCAGACACGTACCCCTTTCCTGGGATCACGAATCTCAGCAGCCCATTTTCCCCATGGACGCTGCCTAATTCCTCTAAACTGGTTCTTTCTCTTCCTCTTTGCTGATTTTTCAGCAAGTCCACTGAATCCAGCAGATTTAACAGCAGTAGAACCTTCAATAACAACCAAAAAAAATAAGGAAACATATTAAGCACACGGGCACAGCTACTTTAGGTGCGTGCTGCTGCATGAGCAAAGACTATAAAGATATCAAAAAGGAGAAACAACACTCATGAGGCAGAAAGCAGACAGCGACAAGAAGAATTTTGGCTTTAAATAGATAAAAAGATCCAATTTTACTTGCGTTGAATCACAAAATGAAATCAAGATTTGAAGCAAATTTTCCTAACCTGGAGTTATATTGCAATTCAATAATTATTTACTACATAGAGCTTATTGTCTGACAAGATATTAATTTATCAATTTTGATTTTCTCAAATTTAGACTAACCCAATCAAATCTGCGTTTAATTTATTTAACACCAACATCATGTGACCAAAAAAACCCCCAATAAAACTATCTATTAACACCTCAGATAACAGCAGGAGATCGTCACCAGAAGCATTTTACACAGGTCTCTTCAGCAAGAGCAGAGATTTTAACAGCTAATGATTTGAAGAACCCATAAAGTTAAGATCTAACCGGTTTTACAAGTCCTTATCTTTTTGCTAGATGATGATGATGATAATAATAATACTAATAATAAAATTGTACCCAAAATAAATCAATACACCTTATAGAACCAATTTTGTACAAAAATATACTTCAACCTAACCAGCATCAAAAATCTGAAATCTACGGATAAGAGAGGATTTTGCTCCCCATCTCAAAAGGTTTAAACTTCACAGCTTATTCATCATTTATTTTCCTTCCACTTGTAAGGAAATCTAACAACCAAAAAGGAGCAATGGACAAATTAAACAATAAAGCTTGATGAAAAAAGATGGTACCCCGAATCAAAATCCTAGATTTAATAACACAAAGACAACCAAAAAGTAACAACAATAACAAAACATAATAGCCCAGCACTAAATAAATAAATAAGAAAAAAACAACCTTCAATATACAAAAACTTCCTGATCATAGCAGATAACTACAAGATCTGTATCATGAACGTGTAAGCTTTGTAAGAAAAATGAACACAAATCTAATCCCGCAAAAATGATCAGTGAACAAGCACACACAGCTAGAAATTTATCTCATATCAATATGATCAGAAGCCATATAAAATTTAGCAAAGCGTACTCTCAATACTGTAGCATCGATCTCCCACAAACTTGATTCCCAAAAAAATCACAAAAACCCATTTCTAAGCTACAATCAGCTAACCCATAACCGTAATAATTAAGCAAGAAAAATTAAGACAAACAAACAAAAGAAAAGGCATTATTACCACGAGGGAGCCCACGTTTTTTAGCAGGTTCAGAAGCACTAGCAGAGAAAGCAAAAGGCTTGGCATCAGCAAAGACATCATAATCCTCGTCGACATCAGACTCATCCTTAAACTCTTGAAAATCAGCCTCAAAATCATCTTCGGGATCAGCAACAACTGGCTTCAAGTGCTTGTTGTTGAAGGGTTTCTTCAGCTCAAGCCACTCAAAGCCCGAGGTCAACCGCCGAGAAGATCGAGCGGTGTTTGTCGGAGCGATGAAGTCTGAGATGATAGCACCGCCACACATGTTGATTGATGGTGATTATACAGGTGGATTGCTTCACGAGGGTGTAATTGAAAAGATTTTTGAGAGAGAGTGGTTAGATAGTGATTTTCCTTTTTCTTCCAAGAGAGAATAATTTGTGAGTAGCGATTGTTGGGATTTAGGTAGAGATGGTTGGAGGAGTCGTTTAATAGGACTCAGAGGGATGGATGTGAAATTACTATTTTAGCCTTATTCGTTGTCAAGTTGGTTGAGATTTTGGTTGCCAGTTGCCAGTTGCCACAGTCATCTTTTTATTTGAGGTTGAATTTTAATTTTTACGTGTGTAAAAAAGGAAGGGTTATTTGGCATTACATTTCAAAATTTTATTTTTTTAATTTTAAATTAATTTTTTTTATCATTTTATGTACTGATTTAAAAAACTAATTTTAAGAATAATAAAATATTATTTTAATATATTTTTAAATAAAAAACACTATAAAAAACAATTTTTATCTCAAACAAGTCTAAAGTTAGATTACTTTTATTTTTTATATACATATTTAATATTTTCAAGTTATGTTATGTATTAGTTAAGATTAATTTTTTGAGTTATTTTATAAATATATTTGACATGAATTTGTTGCGTTTAGAATAATTTAATGATTTTCTTAAAATATCAACCTCGAATTTAAAAAGGAATTTAAAAAATATAATATAATTTCTTAATCATTTGATCAATTCTTTAAAATTATTCTTTTTGAAGTATTCTTAAAAAAAAAAACATTGTCATTAACTACGTTGTTATTACATAACATACGATGGTTGAGGTACATGAAATGCGTAGTTGGGTGCCCGCCACACGCTCGTGATCGACATTTATATACAGAATGAGGTCATTGCATATGCTATTTGCTTCTCTTTGCTTTTCTCTTGTCGGAATGCTCTGAAACTTCTATCTTCAATATATATATACAAAATTAATTAAATCAAAAAAATTAAAAAAAAAATAATTGAAAAAACTAAACTGTGAAAAAAAACTGACTAGAATTTTAAAAAAACCAACAAGTTTGGTTCGGTTTTAGTTTTATAAGCCTGAAATAAAAAAAAATAAACCGAACCTAAAACGAAAAAAACCAGAAAAAAACTGAGTGAAATCGGAAAAAAATCAAGTCAAATCGGATAAACCGGTTTGAACCGGTTTTTGTTCTAAAAAACCGAACCTAACTGAAACTGGTTGGTTTGAACCATTTCGGTTCGGTTTCTTTTAAAAAAAATTAGTTTTGTTATTTTTTTTATAAAAACCGAACCAAACTGAAAATAATTATTCTAATAAAGATGAAGGATTATATCATGGGTAACTTAAGCTCTATGTATTAATTACATGGAAATATTTATCAATTTGCGCAACTTTATTTTTTCTTGTTCGGTTATATTAAATAGTTTTTGTTTCTCTTTTACTTTCACAATATATAATATATCATAAATGTATTGAATTTCATGTGAATAATATATTAGAAGAGCATATTACGTGCATTCAAAATTATTGAAATTCTAATTCACATTCATATGTGATGAACTCCTACCATCTTGTTTGATGGAGTTTTTATTGAACCAAAACCACATAAACCCCATTCGTTTTAGGATAAATCTATGAATTTGTTTTTTATATTCTAAACTTATTTGAAAATTTGGTTGATTGTGTATTTTTTAAAATTATAATTTTTTTAAATTAATTTTTTAATTTTTAGATCATTTTGATATACTGATATTAAAAATAATTTTTTTTAAAAAATTATTTATAAATATTTTTAAATAAAAATTATTTTAAAAAACAACCGCTACTATAATATCAAACACGTTCTCTCTAATAGGTTGTTGGGTTTTAAAATCAACAACATGAATCTTGTGTATTCTTGGCTTTCTAAATAAGTTTCCTTGTCATTATTTCATGATGAAAATGTCTTCCAAGGAAGCATAATTGTAAAATTAGTTTGGAAAATAGCTATATCTCAAAAAATAAAATTGAGAAAACTTAGAAGAATTTTTTTAAAAGAAAGAAATTGTGAAAAACCTTAAAACGTGAAAAAAATCATTTTTAGTATTTCAAATGGGTTTTTTTTCAGGTTTGTATTTTCTAAGGTTTGTTCAATTTGTTTCTTTTCTATTGTTTTTGGATTTTTTTTTCTCTTTTTATTATTTTCCCTTTTAGGTTTTAAAACTTTTTCTTTAAGATCAGAAAACTATACGAGATGAGCTATTAGGGTGGTCACAAATTAATACATAAATTAGACCCTTCACTAATTCAAGTTTTCCTTCTGTATAATTTCCTCCATATCAGGTATTATATTCATGATTAGATGGGAGATTAGACAAAAATCATATAATTTTCTCTGTATAATTTTTAATTTCCTCAATATCAGGTATTAAATTCATGATTAGAAGGAAGATTAGACAAAAATAATAGATATCCACGTTGATGTACAATAATTTCATTGTATATGGCTTGAGTCAATTAATTAGTGATAACAAGAGAGACCGAATATTACCAAAGAAAACCGAATATTGTTTATGGCATGCTTGCGTGTTGCCGTTGGCTCGTGGCATGCCTGTGTATTTCCACAGGTTTCTGAAAAAATTATAAAAATAAAAATTTTCAACCAACTCAATATTAAAAAACTAAGATTGTTGCAATCCACAGTATTTTTTTTAAAAAAACTACAAAACTAAATTCTCAACCAACTCAATATTAAAAAAATAAAATCGACGAAGATAATTTTAGAAAAAATCATAACAAAAAAAATAAAAAGAAAAAAAAACTATGCAGAGAAACATTGTAGCAATCTATAGTGTTTCGTGAGGAAATCTACAATTGTAATTCTCAACCAACTCAATATTAAAAAAATAAAATCGACAAAGATAATTTTGAAAAAAAAACCATGTGGGGAAACACTGTAGCAATCCACAATATTTTAAAGAAAAAAACTACAAAACTAAATTCTCAACCAGTTCAATATTAAAAAAAATAAAATTGACAAAGACAATTCTGAAAAAAAAAAGATAATTTAGAAAAAAAAAAGCAAAAAAAATAAAAAACAACATGTGGGGAAAGCTAAAGTTAAATTCTCAATCAGCTCAATATTAAAAAAATAAATTTGACAAAAATAATTTTAAAAAAAATATGTGGGGAAACAATATAACAAAACAAAACAAAAACCATGTGGGGAAACACTGTATCAATCTATATTGTTTTAAAGAAAAAAACTACAAAGTTAAATTCTCAACCAGCTCAATATGAAAAAAATAAAATTGAGAAAGACCATTTCGGGGAAAAAAAGAAAAAAAATAATAACAAAAACAGAAAAAAAACCATGAGATGAAATATTATAGCAATCCACAATGTTTTAAAGAAAAAAACTACATAGTTAAATTCTCAACTAGTTCAATATCAAAAAAAATAAAATCGACAAAAATAATTTAAAAAAAAAACAAAGAAAAAAAGAAAAGATAATCTTAGAGAAAAAACAAAAAAAAATATATGTAGAGAAAGCTACAATGCTTTCCTCACGCGTTTTAAAGTATTAGGCAAAATAGATGTTAAAAATGAAATATGACATTTAAAAGATTTAGAATTTGATAAAGGCATGCTCGAAGCAATTAAAAAAGCAATTGAAATTAATTTTTTAAATAATTCAAAGGGGTAATTTCAAAACTCCTGCAAAACAAATCATCATTTGATGCCCATTTTAATATAGTATTGGGGGGAAATAATGTATAATAAAGAGGACAATAATAAAAGGTATGTTGTGATTATTGTACATGGTTGTGTTTTTATGACCTTGTTCTCCATTGTTATAACCTAGTGACCTAAGGTTTTCATACACCTCGGTTACATGAAGTTGCTTTTTGAAGAGTGGAGTTGTAGTTATACCATACCAGTATAACCATGAAGAATACTTATCTTTGTTGCACATGTAACTTATAAAATGAGTTGTCGAGTGTAGCCATCACATTGTATAGTTAGGTGTCGTATTGACCATTAACGATAACTATTAATGATACATGTAGGCGCGTGATAGTCATTGGTAAGATATGCAGGCACATGCATTAACAATTTGTATGCCTTTGCAATGAATAATTAGGTATTCCAGATGATACAGTGTTAGACTAATAAGACGTGTGCAGTGTGCTTCACATATTGTCAATAGGTGGTTGTGTGGTGTCGAATTGAAAAGATGTGTAACTATAACCTCTACAAGTCTTGTGGTTGCATGACATGTAAGCTTATTATTTTTTTTTTCCTCTCTTTTCTTTTATTTTCCCCTTTTTTCTTTGCATGTTATCCAGTCAATTAGATTTTGGAGTCTGAATTAAATAATTATTAAAGAATCAGGGACTAAAGTGGAGAAAATGAAAAAAAAAAGTAAGTTGGTGTATGTAACACATGCCAAAATGTGGTGGGCACGCCCTCATCACTTGTGGAGACATGTATGGCTTTGTCCTGTCATCGATGGTGGCATTTCTTGATGTCATTTGATTTGTCTCATTAAGTTTTTTTATGGTATGACATGTGTACATGATGGAGGCAGAATAACGCTCTAATGACTTCTCCTTCCTTTTCTCTCTCTCGTGTCTCTTGAATTGTAAGTCAGTC
Organism: Populus deltoides; assembly: GCA_015852605.2. Taxonomy (NCBI): domain Eukaryota; kingdom Viridiplantae; phylum Streptophyta; class Magnoliopsida; order Malpighiales; family Salicaceae; genus Populus; species Populus deltoides. The sequence continues at coordinate 13,011,341 of CM027572.2, read as the reverse complement.
TTCTACTATCGTGATTTCTTTTGCTAGCTAATCTATTCTTGGTGTTGGTCTATTTTTGCTGGTTGATCTTTTTTTTTTCTTTTTTTCTTTTTAAGTTGGGCCTTTGGCCAACTTTCCTTTCCTTTCCTTTTGAATTTGTTTTTATTTTAGGCCTTGGAGTTTGGTCTATTAAGTATTACTCTAAAAGGTGTGGGTTTTTCCACTTTGCAAGGCTCCATTGTTCATTCTCTCACACATTACTGAGAATGGGCTGTGCAAAGTTTTATGTTTTTTCAATTTGGTCCTCAAACCTTTTTTTAGCGATTTAATCCTAATTGAAGACTAATTGATTTTGATTTCTTATGAAAATACAAGATTGAAAAAAGAGGGACTGAAATGAAAGAGGCGTCAAACATGGGTGGCATGCTATAAGTTTCGGAATAGATGCACTTTGATCCTTGAACTTTAAAAATCATGCAAATTAAATAATTTCAGTACCTCAATATTTTTTCAATTCAGTTTTAGTATAAAAATTTATTTTTGTTATTTTTTAGTTCTTAGTTGGGAGAGGAGAGAAAGAGGTCATCGAATTTTGGCGATAAAGAGATAAAAATTTCATTCACACCGATTTAGGCCACCAAAATAAATGATATTTGTGTTAAATGATTCCATTTGATGAGGGGAGTTTATATTAGGTGTTTTTTTTAACCTCTAAAGTTCATGGAAAAATATATTTGAGCTCGGGTTGATTTCAATTTTTTTGGTATTTTTTTTATATAGGTCATGGATAGATTTACACGGTTCTTACGATGTTTTTATAGGTGTTTTGGGTAAAAAATAGATCAAAAAACAAGTTTTTGAGTAAGAAACTTAAGCCTGATTTTCCAGCTACCACAGTGCCCGAAATATTGGCAAATTAGACGTCGCATCATATGATTGTTTTTCAAAAATATTTAGGGCGAACAACATGTCGTTTGCTCTAATTGCAAAAAAAAAAAAAAAGTTAAATGCCCAATCATGTGGGCCATGACAAAATGGGTTAGACATGCTAGTTTGGCTTGTTAGGCCCAACAACGCTCGACTGTTGTTTTGTTTTCTATTTTCTAAAAAAATTAATGATTTTTTTATGGTTTTTTCTATATTTTTTTAATTTATATTTAAATTAGTACCCCTTCTTTCTTTCATTTTGTTTGGAAAATCTCTTCTTTTAAATGATGATTATTTTTTTGGTATGCATTTAAATTTGAAGAGTTTTTCTGATTCATTTATAATTTTTTTTCTTTTATATGGATGAACTTTATTTTTGAAAATAAAAACTTTATACTTTCATATAATATTTCTTTTTCCTTTTATTTTATTCGAACAATTTAATTTGTGTTTCTATTTCTATTATTGTTTGCTTAAATAAAAAAATTATTTTAATAAACAAATTTAGCAAATACAACCAGGTAAATGTCTTATCTTTCGAGATTAAATATCTTGATTTACATCTATCTCTTGATTTTTCAAGTTTTATTTTTTAGGTATCGTTAATGACTTTTTAATTTGTATCTCTATTTCTATTATCGTATGCTTAAATAAAAAATTATTTTAATAAATAAATTTAGCAAATACAATCAGGAAAATGTCTTGTCTTTCGAGATTAAATATCTTGATTGACATTTATCTCTCGATTTTTCAAGTGTTATTTTTTGGGTATCGTTAATGAATTTTTATTTATTTATCCGCATATATAGTTCTCGATTAATTTGATTACATATATACATATAATTTTTTATTTGAATTTATATTTTTTAAACTACAAAAAATACATGGAAAAATTGTATATATATAATTTTTTTTTATAAAAAATAAAAATATATGACATGCGGTAATCACGTTTCACATAACAAAGTCAATGCAATGAGATGAGAATTCTATAAACCAAACCTCATCAAATTCCTTAATTTAAACTCTTGGTTAAGCATACAAAATCCCATAAGCCAAGCAACACAAAGCCATAACCAAGATGGTAAATAGAAGATTGTATGTACGCAATTACAGTGATAATATCTTTAAATTATAAATTAAATTACCTAATATATTGAAAAGAATTGGGTATCAACTCCTCACCTTCACTGTTCATGAGAACAGTAATAGAGGTGGCCTCTTTTCTTTTCTTTTTTCATTTCCCCTTCCTTTTTTTTCTTTTTCTTTTTTGCATTTCTCTCTCTTTTTTTTCTTTCCTCTCAATTTGATCTTTCAATATTTATTTGATCTTAAATTTATCTTGATAAATTGTTTCGGTTTGCTTTTTTTAAGGTTTTTACAGTTTTAAATAAATATCATGATATTTGGTTTGTACTTGATTTTACAAGCGTTTATTATTTGTTATCGTATAATTAAGTAAAAATCATTTTTAAAAAATAAAATTCTTAAACCCAATGGAGTCCATCATTCTAATCACGAATTTAACGAGTTAAGCCGTAAAATCCGAGAAGATCTAATATATCGACGTCTCAATATCAAAATAAAAGGTCATCTTGAATTATTTTTTAAAAAATCAAACTATATTTTTCACTGATTATTTAGGTTACCTTTGAACCCTCCAAATTGATTTATCATGTTAGGATAATTCAAACATAATTTATTTTTAAATCCAGACTAAATAGCAGGAGTCTAAGTAAATAAATTTTAAAATTGATTTGCTAGGCCGTGATCTGAACATTTTCTTTACATTGAAAAAATTATGGATCCGAGCCATAGCATTATAAGCTAGTTTTTAGCTAAAACAATAGATTAAATAGTAAAAAAATAAAATATGAGAGTATATATTATGCTTATTTTTTAAAAAAAATTGAAAAATAAAATAAGAATACGGCGAACAAATGGAAAGCAAAATACATGGCTACTACAGGCAACAACATATAATTTTTTTTGACGGGGCTTTTGTCAAAGAGAGAGGAAAATGATGACGTTCCTTTTTCTTAACGATTGCTTCATGTATAAACAACGTAGAATGTGCTTAAATGACTTGTATTATGTATTTCAAGAAAATACATCAATTATCTAATTTATACCATGTACCATTTTTCTTGTGACAAGTGTATCTTTTCATCTCCAGTTAAATCCGATCGAATTTTTTAATATCTACTAAGATACCGATCAAGTCAAATAAAAATTTAATTCAATAGATTGACTGGTGATAGATATTGGGGTGTTTGGCTCCATGTTTTAATTGGAATTTTCTGAAATTTTAATTTTTTATGTTTTGTATTATTTTGATATATTAATATTAAAAATAGTTTTTTTTATAAAAGATGTTATTTTGATATATTTCTTAACAAAAATTATATTTTATTTTTTTTTATTATTTCAATCATTATGTAACTGCAAACTCCCCCAAAGCATGGTAATTTAGGTGAAAATTAATCAAACTTCATTTATAAAAAAAGTAAAATGTTTGGCTCCATGTTTTAATTGGATTTTCTGAAATTTTAAAAACAATTTAATGTTTTGCATTGTTTTGATATTTTAATGTTAAAAATAATTTGTTTTTGTAAAAGATATTATATTGATGTATTATTAAATAAAAAAATACTTTAAAAAGTTACTGTTATTACTATTCCAAACATAGATAGAATAACTGCTATCTCCCTCGAGGCATGGTAATTTAGGTGAAAATTAATCAAACTTCAGTTATAAAAAGAATTATTTAGGTTAAGAAAACTAAGATGAAGTTACCTAACTTTAGAAGACTTTGTTTTATTTCTAATTAGATTTGCAAAAAAGTCCTTTGAGTAACCTAACTTGTCTTAAATTCACGAATTCAACATATTTACTCCACGGCACTGCACGCCTCATTTGAAATTGGACTTTGCCTTTTGAACTAGCTTGTGCTGGAACTTTGGAGCAAGAAAGAAGAAGAAAAAAAAGAAATCATGGGCGTTATTGAAGCTAAATTACTGGGAAGGCAGGTTATAAAATGTTCCCAAAAGCCCATTTCTTGCCCTTTACTCTTGATGAGAATGTGTAGACCACCAGCCACGACTTCTTCTTGGCTTCATGGGATTATTAATTGTGATTAAGGTTAAACTAATCCATGTTGACTGATTAAATACTGTCGTCATTATCAAAGATTACGGTAAAAAAAGTAAGATGTCTTGGCCTTAATGAATACTCAACTCAAGGCTGGTCCCTTCCTCTTCGGTGCTCCTTTAAATAATAGACAACTTGCTGGGTTGGGGTATCCACCACCCCACCGAGGAAACTACGTTAAAGCCCATTTTGAGATATACGGAAGACATTGTTACCAGCAATGATGATTGTGATTGATTGATATATAATACTGGGTTTGGAAACGCCTCCTAAAAAATTAATTAATTTATTTATTTTTGTTAAAATTTAATATATTTTGAATCATTTTGATGTGTTGATATCAAAAATAATTTTTAAAAATAAAAAATATTATTAACATGTATTTTAGCATGAAAAATTATTTAAAAAATAATCGTTACCACGTAGGGAATCATTATCTAAGTTGGGATAAGGTAGGAACATTGAACCAATAATGTGAGCAATCATGACTAGGCAAGCAAGTTGTGGATCACATACACTGTTCATACCATATCTAGTTGCAATTAATTCAATTCAAGAGAGAAAGAGAACTTTCTAGTATTTCCGAAGGAGAGAAGATCGTGACAAAAAAAAAAAAACTAGCTAGCTAGATGGAACCTGCCTGCCATGATTGGAAGAGAGAGCATCTGAGCCAACTTGAAGGGTAAAATTGTTGATTCCATCGTTTTGTGATAGAAGCCAAATCCCTGTCAAGAAACATGCTTAAAACGTTTTAAAAAATAATTTTTCTTCTATCTAGAAACTTACCAGACTTGGTTTTGCTAATCCTGGAGCTGGTTTTGGTGTCGTCAACATGATATTTTTATCCTATATAATCACTGAATTTCTTATATTGTTGCTTTCTGCGGTGGTTGATTTTAGTTATTAATATTGTTTGATGGAGTAACTGTGGCTATAAAAGGAGATCATAAAATATAACGTGCTCTTGTAAAAGATGATTGATGTAAAATTGTTCTTTAGATTGTTAATTTAAGATTTGAAGAACAGTATGTAACATCATCCAATAAAAATCTTATCTCGAACGACCGAAATTATATATAATTAATTACCCTTACTCTATGTCTATAATAAAACATGAACGAGAAGTATAAATCATAATAAAATTGATCAATTTTTCAAAGAGTGTACAAGTTCAATCAAGAACGTAGTATGAGAATCACTCAATCACATAAAAAAAAAAGGATACATAATATGCGGCAACCTTATATAAAAAATTATCAAGATGAATTAGAAGTTATACCATATGTCACGGGAAAAGTATAGATGTCTAATTTTCAATTCAACTAGAATCGCATCAAAATTCATTATGTAGCTCCATTTATAGCCAAAACATTAGTGGAAGGTCAAAACTGACATATTTGAATCTCCTTATCCAATCTTTCTATAAGTTCTTTAAGCTCCTCTACAAGCTCTTCTTAAACACGAATCAAATTAATTAAGGTTTGTTCTTTATTTTTTTTATATCCTCTTTAAGTCCACATTAATCCATATATCTCGAAGAAGTTAATTAATTGAATCCATGAAGCTCTTTGCTCAAGTCTCATGACTGAACTTCTAATGGATTTCTTGGTGTTGAAGCTAGGATCACATCAAGGATAAAGAGGTTCTTTTATTGGAAAGAGATGTTCACGAACTCATGATAGAAGGCACATATATTTAACCCATTAATTGGTAGTGATAGATAAAAATAAGTTAAAAGAATTATTTCCTCAATTGATAGAGATGGAAAAGAGATGAAGATGATTATAATATTAAAACTGATTTTTTTTTTTTTATAATTCTAATTCTTTTACGGATTGACATACCACCAAAATTCGATGATTATAAAATTTCTGTAAGTTAGGATCTATAAAGATTCTCTCTTGAAAGTGTGAAGAACTCTTTGATACTCAAAATGAGTTTCTTGAAGCTAACTTTGAAGATATTGAAGTAGTAGAAATTTTTTGCCACAAAAAAATCAATGGACCAACTTGTTTTTCATTGCGAACAATCAAGTGTGTAAAGTTGACGCTCGAAGAAATCCGGATTGGTTTTGGTGTTATCAACAAGGGGGAGTTGCCAAAAGAGAAATTCCTAGTTGTTCTCGAGGACAATATAATTGTGTTGGATTTTGAATTCGAAGATCGGTTGGAAGATTTGGTTTATTATGTGCAGTAAAGAATGATAAAGAATTGGATTGGTCAATGGAGAAATTAATGCATTGCTTTTAGCATAAAACTTTATGTTAATGGACATGTTTTTTATGTATTTGTTGGATCGAGATGAAATTTTACTAGAAAATTATAAAAATCTTGGTTTGTATAAAATTAAAATCTTGTAGTCATCGAATATTTATAAGGCCTTCAAATAATATCTAAAAGTTATTATTCAGGATTTAACATATTTTTAGTTGATTAAGAATTATTTTCTAATTAATTTAGAGATGTTTTGTTATTTTTTAAATTTTGTTTAAGATTTTTTTTTTAGCATACAAGCAATCTAAAGAGCTGTAATAATGATTTTTTATTAGAGAAAATATTAAATAATAAAATTCAAAATTAGAATATTTTTTAACACCGTGAAAATGCCATGACATGCATTAATCATCCATGACTAGTTTTCACTCTAGAACATTGCATGCCTCGTTTGAGTTTGAACTTTGCCTTACAATCTAGCTTGTGCTGGAACTTTGGTGAATTCTAATCAGGGTAAAAAAAAATCATTTAAAATTATATGCGTTATTAACAAAATTTAATTGGAGAGGGATTTTCACTACAGCATGTCAGTTAAAATAATGTTCTCATGATTTTGTCCCTCACAAAAAAAAAATCAACACTAATTATTAGGGGCAATGAAATATTTTTCACAAGATCCCTTAGTTATTATTAAATTTACCAAGGATAAATAAGTTTTTTATACTTTAATTGCACAACAAAATGACAAAAATACTACTGGAAATAAAAATTTTAAAAACAGCGTCAATGAGCATTTTCATATTCTCCCAATGGTTTTTTTAATTATTATAAAGTCAGTCAAGATAGAATTTGATATTTTACTAAATATAAAAAATAAAACAAAAAAAATATAAAGCATAATAAAACAATTACAATGTTATTAGAAGTCAAAAAACGTAAGTTGGTCTTTGTTGTTTTTTCACCATGATTTTCTCATTAGTATCAGGTCAGCTAAGAAAAAAATTGACATTTGACTAAATATAAAAATAAAAAAAAAGATTGGTATGCATGTGGTGCACTTTTTAGCGAGTGGGAGGCGGCCATGCCATTTAGGCGACGCGTGTGGTGCCTCTCAACTTCTAAAAATGCCTTTTCGTCATAACATTTGAAGTTTCATCATGTTCTCATATTGTTGGTATAATGTGTGTCATTGATGGTTGTCTGCTTTATCATTGATGAGTCTTTATTTTTTTTATTCTTATTTTTTTCTTGGTCTTTTTGTAGAAGTTTTATTTGTTTTCGATTTTATCTTTCAATCCCAATTTGCCATATATTATTTTTTTAATTTGATCCTCATTTTTTTAATTATTTTTTTGGTCTTTTTGTTGAATTGATTTTTTTTTTTAATTTCACCATTCAATAAAAAAGTGTATGATGAAAAAAAAAAAACAAAAAAAAAAAAAAAAAAAAAAAAACAAAGAACTTATAATTTTTTATGAGCGAAAGGGGTTGTAAATGTGAATCTTAAATTCACAAGGTTATTCTCTCTAGGATAATAATAATGAAGTTTGTCTCTTTATGAGGTTTACACCAAACTACTTAGAATCTTTTATATACAGCCCCCCAACTTTTTTTTTTTTTTTTCTCTTTCCAATCTTAATCCTATTTCTTTTTATTATCTTTCTAGTCTATTTTTTCAGTTATTTTTTTTTTAATTTCACCATTCAATAAAAAAAAATTATTTTGTATTTTAGTTCTGAACCCATTCTTTTAATTGTCATTTTTTGTTTTGGATCTTCTTGTATAATTGGTATTCTCTCTAGGATAATAATAATGAAGTTTGTCTCTTTATGAGGTTTACACCGAAACCACTTTCCAAACTTTCTGTTTGTTTGCCATTAGGAAAGTCTTTGGCCCCCAACCGAGAACACTTTCCGTCAACAAAAAACACTTTCCACGAGCAAAGAAAAAACGGTTATTAAAAGTGTTTCCTTTGGTTTTCCCCCTTTTTGCCTTAGAAAAGTTGGTCAACGGAGAACACTTTCTCGGTCAAAGAAAAATTTGGTTTTTTTCGAAAAGTGTTTTCCTTTGGTCAGATTTCAATCTTAATCCTATTTCTTTTTATTATCTTTCTAGTCTATTTTTTCAGTTATTTTTTTAAAATTTCAAATGTCATTTTTCATATATTAAAACCTCAAACTTTTGATTGCATTTATAATTTGTTTGTATATTTATTGTTCAACTCCATTCTTAAATTTAATTTTTAATTTTGTCCTTATTTTTGTTTTGGCATCTTTTTTTATTGAAATTTTTTATCCAAATTTGGTATTTTTTTTTACAAGTTGATTATTATTTGAATTTTTTTTTATTTATTCACCTTTTAATTGGTTTAATTTTTTAGTTTGATCTCTATTTTTTGAGTTTTGTTTATTTTATTTGAGATAATTTATGCAGTTATATTTTTTTTCAATTTCATTCTCATTCAACTTTTTAATTTGTAAGATTTGTTCCTCATATTTTAATAAACTTAAGAAAAATAAAACATTAATAAGTTATTTTCTTTTTCCATGACAAACACTGAAAGTGTTTTCAAAAGTTAACGTTAGTTGACATCATTTCTTTTACTTGTGCTCTTTTCAACTCTGTGATTTTTTATGTTTTTTTTTTTATGGCTTGTTGACTCAAGTTGAGTCGCTCCTTATTCTCTAAGTTATAGATTTGTCATGCTAACTTGAATTGAATCAAGTTGGGTTTTTTTTCCCCACTTTTATCCTTTCATATTTAATCAATTGAACTACATCGTTTGTCTTTTTTTTACAATTTTTTTTCTTAGGTTATTGTCCCCATTTTTTTTATTTGGTACATTTATTGTTATTTTTTATTTTTTTATCATATGATTAAAATAAAAAAAAATTATTTATTTGATCCAGTTCACTCTATAACTTAAATTACAAATTTTTTTAATAAAAAAAAACATGTTTGTGCTATTTAAACATCAATTTTTAATGCAAAAAATATTGCTGCGTAGCGCAGTTAGGCAGATAGTTAAAGCTAAATTACTGGGAAGGCAGATTCTAAAATGTTCCAAGAAAACAAAAACATTTATTGCCCTTTCCTTTCAGGATTTTCTTTTCATGGATGAGAATGTGTAGACCACCAGCCATGACTTCAGCCATGACTTCTGCTTAGCTTCTTGGGATTATTAATTGTGATTAAGGTTAAACTTATTAATTGTGATTAAGGTTAAACTAATCCATGTTGATTGATTAAATACTGTCGTCGTTATCAAAGATTACGGTAAAAAACTAAGATGCCTTGGCCTTAATGAATACTCAACTCAAGGCTGGTCCCTTCCTCTCTGGTGCTCCTTAAAGTAAAGAGACAACTTGCTGGGTTGGGTATCCACCACCCCACCGAGGGAACGACGTTAAAGTCCATTTTGATGCAGATTGGAGATATGAATTTTTTAAATATCTTAAAATTTACGTAAAACATTGTTAACAGCAATGATGATTGTAAAATATAAGTAAGTTGGGATGGGGTAGAAACACTGAACCGATAATTGCAATTAATTCAATTCAAGAGAGAGAGAACTTTGAAGTATTTCTGAAGGAGAGAAGATCGTGACAAAAAAAAAACCTAGCTAGCTAGATGGAACCTGCCTGCCATGATTGGAAGAGAGAGCATCTGAGCCAAATTGAAGGGTAAAATTGCTGATTCCATCGTTTGTGATAGAAGCCAATCCCTGTCAAGAAACATGCTTAAGTATGGATTCTATAGAACGTTTTAAAAAATAATTTTTCTTCTATCTAGAAATTTACCTGACATGGTTTTGCTCATCCTGGAAGTGGTTTTCGTGTTGTCATCACAATATTTTTATCATATATAATCACCGAATTTCTTATATTGTTTCTTTCTGCGGTGGTTGATTTTAGAGTACAACAATCCCTAGTTATTCCCTAGATGATATGCATGTGCGATGCCATGTGTTTGTGGTATTTTTATGTGTTGTTATAGATTTGTAAAAAAATTTATAAAATAAAAAACTATATGAAGAAAAATTGATGTAATTCATAATATTTTTAAGGAAAACACTACAAAGCTGAATTCTTAACCAGCTTAATATTACAAAATAAAATCAACAAAGATAATTTTAGAAAAATTTATTAAAAAAACGAAAGGAAAAAAACATGCAGAGAAACACTGTGACAATCTATAGTGTTTCATAAGGAATCTAAAGTTGTAATTCTCAATTAGCTAAATATTAAAAATAATAAAATTGATAAAGATAATTTTGAAAAAAATCATAACAAAAAAAACATGTGGGGGAACACTGTAAGAATCCACAATGTTTTAAAGAAAAAAAACTACAAAGCTGAATTCTCAACCAGCTCAATATGAAAAAAAAATCGACAAAGACAATTCTAGAAAAAAAATCATAAAAAAAGAAAAAAACCATGTGGGGAAATACTATAGCAATCCACAATGTTTTAAAGAAAAAAACTACAAAGCTAAATTCTCAACCAGCTCAATATTAAAAAAATAAAATCAACAAAAACAATTCTGAAAAAAACAACACAAAAAAAATGAAAAGAAGAAGAAGATAATTTTAGGAAAAAAAAGCAAAAAAGATTAAAAAAACGAGAAAAAATACATGTGGTGAAGTTAAAGCTAAATTCTCAAGCAGCTCAATATTAAAATCATTTAGAAAAACAATGTAGCAATTTATAGTATTTTGTGAGGAAATATTCAATTGTAATTTTCAAGTAGCTCAATATTAAAAAAAATAAAATCAACAAAAAAATATTGGAAAATATATATAAAAAAAAACATGCAAGGAAAAACTGTAGCAATTTAGAGTGTTTCATGAGAAAATCTACATTTGTAATTTCCAACCATCTCAATATTAAAAACAATAAAATCGATAAAGATAATTTTGAAAAAAATCATAACAAAAAAAAAACACGTGGGGAAATATTGGAGCAATCAACAGTGTTTTAAAGAAAAAAAAACTGCAAAGCTAAATTTTCAACTAGCTAAGTATGAAAAAAATAAATTCGATGAAGACAATTTTAAAAACAAAATCGATAAAACAAAATGTGGAGAAACATTGTAGCAAGGCAAAAATCATGTGGAGAAATACTGTATCAATCTACAGTGTTTTAAAGAACTACAAAGCTTAATTTTCAATTAGCTTAATGTGAAAAAAAAATCGACAAAGATAATTATGAAAAAAACAAAAAAAATCATTAAAAAAAACCATGTGGAGAAACACTATAGCAATCCATAGTGTTTTAAAGAAAAAAAACTAAAAAACTTAATTTTCAACTAGCTCAATAGTAAAAAAAACAACAAAAACAATTATGAAAAAACAAACAAAAAAAGAAAATAAAACAAAAAAAAAGAAAATTTTTGGAAGAAAAACAAAAAAGAAAAAAAATGGAAAAACAAAACATGTGGGGAAAGCTGATGATAAATTCTCAACTAGCTCAATATTGAAAAAATAAATTCGACAAAGATAATTTAAAAAAAACATGTGAGGAAACATTATAGCAAAACAAATATTATGTGGGGAAAACATTGTAGCAAAATAAATATTATGTGGGGAAAACATTGTAGCAATCCATAATGTGTTTTTTTTTTAAATACGAAACTAAATTCTCAACCAACTCAATACGATAAAAAATAAAATAAAAAAGATCATTTTGAAAAAAAAAAGAAATCATAAAAAGAAAGAAAAAAACCATGTAAGGAAATATTGTAGCAATCCATAATGTTTTAAAGAAAAAAATTATATAGCTAAATTATCAACCAGTTCAATATTTAAAAAATATTGGTAAAGATAATTTTGAAAAATAAAATTAAAAAAAAGAAGTCAATTCTGAAAAAGAAAAAAGAAAAAATACATGTAAAAAAAAATCATTTGGGGAAAGCTATAGTACTTTCCCCATGCCTTTTAAAGTATTGACAAGATGTCATGCCCGCGCCAAGCCACGGGCTTGTGGCATGCTTGCACGTTGTCATGGATTTGTGGAAAAATCATAAAAAAAATCATATGGAGAAAAACTGTTGCAATCCACAATATTTTCAAGGAAAAAACTACAAAACTAAAATCTCAACCAGCTTAATATTAAAAAAATAAAATCAGTATAGATAATTTTGAAAAAAATAAAAAAAACAAAAGAAAAAAAACCAAGTAGGAAAACACTGTAGCAATCTATAGTGTTTCATGAGGAAATCTAAAGTTGTAATTATCAACCAACTCAATATTAAAAATAATAAAATCGATAAAGATAAATTTGAAAAAAGTTATAATAAAAAAAAATCATATGGGGGAACACTGTAGAAATCCACAATGTTTTAAAGAAAAAAACTACGAAGCTAAATTCTTAACCTGCTCAATATGAAAAAAATAAAATTGACAAAGACAATTCTAGAAAAAAATCATAAAAAAATAATGTGGGGAAACACTATATCAATTCACAGTGTTTTAAAAAAAAATTACAAAGATAAATTCTCAACCAACTCAATATTAAAAAAATAAAATTGAAGAAAACAATTCTAAAAAAAATGAAAAAGAAGAAGACAATTTTGAGAAAAAAAAAAAAGAAGCAAAAAGCAAATAATAAAAAAATGAGAAAAAAAAACATAGAGGGGAAGTTAAAGCTAAATTCTTAACTAGCTCAATATGAAAATCATTTAGGCAAACACTGTAGTAATCTATAGTCTTTTGTGATGAAATATACAATTGTAATTTTCAAGCAGCTCAATATTAAAAAAAATAAAATCAACAAAGATAATTTTAGAAAATATAAAAAAAAAAACGAAAGGAAAAAAAAACATGCAGGGAAACACTGTAGCAATCTAGAGTGTTTCATGAGAAAATCTACAGTTGTAATTTTGAATCAGCTCAATATTAAAAACAATAAAATCGATAAAGATAATTTTAAAAAAAATCATAACAAAAAAATCATGGGGAAACATTGGAGGAATCAACGGTGTTTTAAAGAAAAAAAACTGAAAAGCTAAATTTTTAACCAGTTCAGTATGAAAAAAATAAATTCAATAAAGACAATTTAAAAAAATCAATAAAAAAATATGTGGAGAAATATTATAGCAAGACAAAAATCATGTGGAGAAATACTGTAGCAATCTACAGTATTTTAATTAATTAATATTGTTTGATGGAGTAACTGTGGCTAAAAAAGGAGATCATAAAATATAATGTACTCTGGTAGAAGATGATTAATGTAAAATTGTTTATTAAATTGCTAATATGAGGTTAAACTAATCCGTGATGATTGATTAAATACTGTCAACATCATCAAAGATTAAAATATCTTTAATTTGATGCAAATTGGAGATATAAATATCTTGAAAAATACGCAAAACATTGCTACCAGCAATAATGATTGTGATTGATTGATATATATAAGCTGAGATGGGATAGAAACATTGAACCATTAATTTGAAAAATCGTGACTGAGTAGATTAGAACACGCTCTGTTCTTACCCTTTCTAATCACAAAGAACACTGAATTAATCGTGATGAGCCATTAATTCAATCCAGAGGAGATCTTTATGGTATTTTGGAAGGAGAAAATATCGCGACCAAGAAATCTTTCTAGCTATTTGATATTGGGTTTTAAGAGTATTTTTTTAAAAAAATAATTTTTTTTATTTTTTAAATTAATATTTTTTTAATATTTTTATATCATTTTGATATGTTAATGTAAAAAATAATTTTTTAAAAAATAAAAAAATTATTTTATTATATTTTAAAATAAAAAATACTTTAAATATTAATTATTACCAAACACGCTATTCGCACTCCCACCATGATTGAAAGAGGGAGGAGCATCGGAACCAAATTGAAGCGTAATAAAAAAGACACGTTTTAAGGAAAATAAAATCATAAAATAGTAGTTGATAGAAGAAGCTGCTGCAATTTTTAATATCAATTATAAATAAAATTAGTTCATGGTTTGCAATAATTTATCGATTTTTATTTTCTTAAGAGTTTTTTGCAAATCTTTTCTTTTATAGGTATGGCTCAATATCAGTAATCAAAACAAAACTTTTAAAAGTGATATTAGATTATTATTTATTATATTTTCAATTTAATATTTTATTATATCTATTTTATTCACATAATCAAACTTAATTTTTTTAAAAAAATAAAAATGACTGATTAATTTTCTATTTCTTAATTAATTTTTTTACATGCATTAATTATAATATAAAAATTAACCTCTCTTTCTTTCTTCATATTATGTTTTTACGTGAAACTTTTTATCTTTTATGTTTTTACGTGAAACTTTTTAATAACAATATGATAAGAATTATATTATTTTAACCTTTAATCATGCTTATATGAAAACTACACAGAATTTAATTATAAAGACTGCTATTTTCTGAATTGTTATTATGTATATGTACATATATATGACAACTAAATTTTATTTTTATTTTTTTATAATTAAATTAAAAATAGTTTTATATGTCCGTATAAAGAAAGAGAGAAAATAACTAACTTGATTAGAAACTATGGAAACTTCATACAAAATTATTTGGATTCAAATATCATGTATGTTAATTCAATAAATATTATCCATTCAAATGTTTCATTTATAAGAAATTTAAAGTAATTTTCATTGAAACTTAATAAAAAAATATTAAATATATAATCAAATAATATGCATGCAAAATCCTAGGCAAAAAATTAATGATACGCAGACACTCTTTTTTTTAATATGAAAAAGACTTGGATCTTTTTTAATTAGCACAACAACCTAAAAATTTTGGCAGAATAACATAAATTAAAAAAGTTTTGGCGAAATAGTACACTTTCACTTTGTCACGCTTCTGAAACACAATATTTATTAAATATCGCTATTCCCAAGCACGACAGGATAGTTGTCGTGATTCAGAAGAGAGACAATTAAATATGTCATGCTTCATAAAAGTGATAACTTAACATATCACTCTTCAAAAAGGTGATATGACATGAAATTAAAACCCTTTCTCGGATCAAAAAACATAGGCATATACATCAACGACCTTCCTCTCTCTAAAAAAAAAAAAACTATAATCATGTTTTTTAACCTTAAAACACTCAAAAATCAAACTCATCTTAGTCTTTAAGCATTCTATGATGTTTTCCTCTTCAAAATCCGTTGCTGCCGCCTCTGCCCTCGCCGCCCTAGCATTGTTTCTAGTCCAACAGGCAAGGTAAACATAATACTTTGCTATGAATTTGTATTTGGTTTAGGAACTTGCTATGAATTTTGGCAAATAGTGTTGGAGTAATGTGATTTAGTTAAAATTACATCCAATTAACTGGAATCCAATTTGTTTCTTTTTTTTAGAATGTCTTATAACATTTTTATGTTAAGTCATTATGTTGTCTCTATTATTCCCGATGTGAATAGTAGCATCACATACAATGACATGATCAATTTGTTGTTAAATGGTAATTTAAACATGTCATATGCGAAAATAAAAGAAACTATTTGTCATGAACTTGGGATGAATTATAATGATATTGATGTTGAAATAACTTGGAGGTGTCAAATTGGTGAACATCAATATTGTTCTGTACCAATTATATGTGATGGTCATTTAAGATAATGATTGATTGTTTCATCCAAAGTGAGTTGAACATAATGATATTTTATGTGAATAATCGACCAAAAGCTTTGTGTATCTTAACTTCTAGTTGAATATGTATAATTGTCTCATAATTTTTCGGTCCTTTAAAGTTTGTTATTAAAGGAAAAAACAGTTTATTGTTGGATAATTTGCTATAAGGGATTAATGATAATATGTTTAACAATATACTTGTTGATCAACATAAATTTGACTATTCAGAGCCTAGTGACAATGAAAAT
This sequence comes from Populus deltoides, assembly GCA_015852605.2. Lineage (NCBI taxonomy): Eukaryota > Viridiplantae > Streptophyta > Magnoliopsida > Malpighiales > Salicaceae > Populus > Populus deltoides. The sequence continues at coordinate 12,995,203 of CM027572.2, read as the reverse complement.
AATGAGATCTTAGACCTGAATGTGATAATAAATGTTGATGATGAAATAATAGCTCATGTTCATGAATTTAGAGATGGTTATAGGTCTACTTTTATTGTTTCTTATGATTGGGCACCTAGTTATATAATTTTTCCAAGAGGCTTTGATTTGGTACATGAGTATCACATGTCGGGTCATTACACTGGATCTCGAGCAAGTTCGTCCACCTACATACCTGCAATACAAGCAACATGCGTATTGAATTCAAAATATTGCAAGTAATCAAATCTTTTTAGAATTCATATATGTTAAACGATGCATTTTATTTATTGATCTTTTAATTTAATATTAATATTTTATAAATATTAGTTTGGCTTGTTGCTACGAGAGGGTCGAGAGGTTACACCTGTGATTTGTTATATTGATGAATAACACGAAGGATACACTTATGTGTCTCGGTGGCTCAATGTTTGCAACAATGAGCTTGGTAACTTTGGAAATAAATTAACTCTTAATGATATCGTAGCAGAGGACAAGGTCATTCAGGCTAGATATAGTTGTGCTATTGATGAGCCTGAATCATCCAGTAGACATAGATAAATAAATAGGTTACGTTGATATATTTGAGAATTTCAATTACTAGAATGTTGTAATATTGAAGTATCTCATATTCTATTTACATACATATATCTTTATATATTTGCATTTTTAGGCTATTTGTGATTATAAAATTATGTTTGGTTATTATGGTTTTTTGCATATATTTTTAAGCTAGACAAAACTTTGGGTGTAGTTCTTAAATAGGGAAAACTTTTCCCAAATTTTATTAAAATTAGAGAAGTTTTTACTCTTTAAAATCATTAACTAAATTAAATGTAAGATTAACAAACTAAATAATAAATCTCATAAAAATTATTTTTTTGTTAGATTTAAATGCTAGAGAATTTTGTTGATGGATTTTCATGGAATGACTACTGGAGTTTAATTGATGTTACGGCTCAAAACCACAATATTTAATTGATATTGCGGTTATGAAAGAAAACATCAATTAATTTTCACAGTTTAGAAACGCGACATAAATTACATGCCACATTTCTAAACCGCTATATTAATTAAATGTCATGATTCTAAATCGCAACATTTAGAATTATGCTATTTCATCAAAACTTTTTATTGATGTGTTAATTCACCTATTCTTTCTATTTTCTATGCTAATTGTCCAATTTGTCCATTTATGGCACAAAAATCTCGTTCCACGAAGATGTGTGATGAGTTCGTGCCATATTCATGGCATGAAAATCATGATGTATAGCATCACTCTATCTATTAGTTAACAATATTGAACAAATATATTATATATTATACATATGAACTCAAAAGGAATTTTTCAAAGGCCATAGCTCCATCTAAATGATTTTAAATAAAACTTTTACTCGTTATAGCTACTTACACACACACACACACACACCAAGATAGACGGGATGAGAAAATAACAGATATGATAAAATGGATATAGAAAGAACAAGGTAATTTATCAAACCTTGGTTGTGGGCCACAAATTGTGTCGTAACTCATTTCTAGGTTATTCCATTAAATTTACCTTTTTTCTTTTTAAAATAAAATTAAAAATTAAAGGAGATTGTCGATGTAAAACAAGCTAGTTGAAAAAGGTTTCAAGATATGCATAAAATCAATTTGCAATTTTAGACAAAGTTGGAAGCCTAATCGTACCTAGTATACCCAAAACTGAAGAAACAATGCAAATTTAAGGTCAAATTAAATATTTATTGGACTAATCTGCTTAAAAGTTAAGTCTAAGGGCATAATTAAATTTTTAATGAGTCAATTTGATTTAATCACTAGACAAATTAAAATTTTAATTATGTTTAAGAATTAATTTGGGTAAAATTGAAGGATTTAATTAGGTGAAATAACTTAATTATACTTTAAATGGGTAAAATTAATTTTATTAGAGACTTAATCGGTGAAAAAATTAAGTTTAGGAGCTCAATTTGAGCTTAATTAAGAATATTGAAATTTTAGAAGACAAAGTTTAATTTTACCAAGCCAATTGATTCAAATCAAAGGCAAAATTAAAAGAAAATCAAAAGTTGGGGGTCAATTAAAGGTTAAATTGAAGAAATTCACAGTCAAAGATCATTTTGCAATAGGTGTCAAACCATGGAAATTCAGTTGGTTGAAATTAGGGGTGAAATTGAAGAAAATTAAAAGTTTAATGGCTAACTAAGGGTCGATTTGCATAAATTCAAGACCAAGGACTAATATGAAAAAGGTGTTAAAATTCAAGAATGATATTGAAGTTTGGCAAGGGCAAAATTGTATAAAATTGAAAGTTAAAGTCAATCAGTGGTGTAATTATAAGAAATCAGAAGATGAAGGACCAAATTGAACTTTGGCCAAAATCCCTCATTTAAGGACCAAAACGACGCCATTTTGAAGGAAAAAACAACATTAGAAGACTTATCATCTGGTTTTTATTCATTGTGTTCTTCTTCTTCAACCCGAAAAGACTACTCAAAGGCTACTTTTTAGGGGTATTTAATGGTTCATCTCTTTACCAAATTTGACATAACATACACTAAAATGATGGCTTGACATTTGACTACACCTTGGTATGGCTACCTCCGGCTGATTGACACCATAGACACGCTGGTGCCGCCCTAAAGAGAATAACTCAGGCAACCTTGTGTTGTCAAAATCTGATAGTTCGTGAAGACAACTTTGAACCAACGGTTTAGATTCTTCCAGTTCAAATCAAGGGCTAATATTTGGCACTATTAAAGATAAAATGTCCATCTTCCACTCCCTAGGGGTAGATTCCATGACCTAAGCATCAAGAAATCAAGGTCCAAAGTTGGCCAAAAAAAAAAACCAGCCCCTACCCCCATTTTCTGTTTTCCCTTTTATTTTAACTTTTTAGTTTTTACCACTCCCTCCACCGCTCCTCAGCCATCATTACCACCACCAACCACACGCTGGACTTCCAGCATCATCAGAAACACCATCGACAAATCATTACCACCACCAACCACACACTGGACTTCCAACACCATCAGAAACACCATCGACAACTCTTCTCCTCCGGCCAGGTGAACCTTCTTCTTCCTTTTCTTCCTAAACACTCCCTCATGATGGCCATTGCATGCAGAATTCTGCATGCAATGGCCATATAATTAACCTCATAGTCATTAGGAGGGCCAGTGACCATGCAGGCTTGGGATGGACCTAGCCTATAAGGATAGGTCAAGTCCAACCCACTTGAAAAAAGAGGAGTGATGTTGGGCCTCAACTAGCCCAACTGAAGTAGGCATGGGATCGGAGTTGATGCCCACATGGTTGAGTTGAGTCGGGCTTAGACCCAAAAAAGAAAAGATAGGTTTATTGGACCATCAGTTGGCCTGAGCTGAGCCGGCTAGGTCTGGCCCAGATGGTCGGGCCAAGTGTAGCCAAACTCATATAAAATACTATATTAAACAAAAACAAAAACAAAATTCTAAAAGTACTTTAAAAAATATTTGTGACTTTCTCGTATGTTTTTCTACCAATTCTGTTCAATATTAGGTCGTGAAGTTACACTGTAAGATATGAACCCGGTACAAAATATCTGGTTTTCTCCGAAATTCTCGGAAAAAAAGCAAAAAAAATTTAATTTTTTTTTTATTTCAAAAACATAATTTTTTTTTGTTTTCGTGCATACAACTATATCCTAAAAGTTTTCCAAGCATATTTTCATAAAAAACAAAAATTACATCTTTCTCATGTTTGAAAATGTAAAACGAATATCGTAACCAATTTATGATTATCCGTTAAGGTTTGACCAAAATATCAAAAACCCTTCACTAATCACTTTGTTCACTTTATATTTAAAGTGTTAGGATTTAGCTATAGACTTTAGTATTTGGAGGTATAAAACTACATTGTACAGTATACACTTAAAAATTAAAGATACAAAAATAAAAATAAATGCAATGCTAAAATTTAGGCCTTAGAACAATCATGCTTTAACCTAATAGGGTAGAGATTTTCTCACTAAGAGAGATTTATCATGAACCTTAGATAAGACCAACAGATAAAAACATGACTTAGAAAAAACAATCAAACAACAATGCAACTTCCCTTAAATATAATGCATTGGAGGTGATGCGTCTTTCCCTTACACAACTAATCCCTTACCTAGACTCTTGCAGACTATAAGTCTCCTAGTAATTATAATACTAGGTGAAGACTCCTAAATTCTATAATCATAACTTTATGATTATACTCAAAATCCATTTCCTTTTCTTTTATTTTTCAATGCTTTTCAAGAGACAGACCCGTCATTCTCAACGTCACATGCCCCGTGACTAGTTGGATAAATTTTTTTAAAACATAGAAAAATATACAAACATTCAATATAATTTATAATTGTGAGTAAAAGTTTGATTATTAATTTGAAACTATTTTCAAAGTATTGTTTTTTAAATATCAAGACAACAATATTTTTTATGGATATGGACTCATCTGGGCTAATTTGTCAAATACACAACTCGATTCATAGACCCAACTAAACCTAATAACATTGTTTTTCTAAAATGATTTTTATTTAATTATATCACAATTAATACACGCTATCTAAAAAGTAAGATGATAAATATTTTTTTAAATAATGATAGGAAGTGAGAAACTACTGTACTCTTACTTGAAAACAAAGTATCATATTTAAATTATATTGTTAATTAATTTAAGAATTTAATATAGTTATCATATTTTTAATTAATTATTATTTAGAAATTTAAATTAAATTAAAAAACAAAAACAAGTCAGACCTATACGACTACGTCGTGCTTCATTCCTAAAAATTTGAAATTTTTTCTAAATTTATTTAGATTTAATACAAATGATTTTTAAAAAATAAAAAATATCAACATTTGGCAGAAATTATTTGAAAAATCCACCCACGACACACTCATAATAAAAATGGTCAGGCCCGCACGTGAACTTAAAAAAAAGGTCAAGTTCTTGTCTAATCTATTGGCATACGGCTCTTGAGAACTCGAAAAATACATAAAAAAAAACATGTCAAGATATGATTGGATAGACTGAGTTAGTTTTGGGTATCAAGCTGAAAATCCTAGCGTTCTAGGCTGGAAAAGTAGACACATATATTGGATAGACTTGTGATAATAAAAGTTTTTTAAAAAATATTTTTTAATTAAAAATGCATTAAAATTATTTTAAAAGATAATTAAAAAATATTAATTTATAGGAATTTTATTCAACTAATATGATTTCATGTGGGTCTGATAATGCAATATGAAAGTTTTTTTAAAAAATATTTTTCAAGCAAAATATAATAAAATTATCTTAAACGAGCATAATTAATTATGAAAATAACTAAAGGTATTGCTAGGTAGATCTGAAATAAAATCGTGGTGGGTCCCTCCCCTTTCCTTTCCTGTCTTTTGGCTCGTCCTTTAGCTTTGTCGTTTGCTATATTTGCCTATTTGGATGTTCTTGATTTTTAGAACGCGAAATGAACGCGCTTTTTAAAATTGCTAGAGAATAGATAAATTAATTTTCTTAAAAATGATTTTTAAAAAAACATAAAATTAAAGAAGATCGAGGAAACACCTTTACTGTTAAAAGAAGAAAAGGGAGAGAAAATAAAAAAAAATTCGGTGTTCGCCACTCTCCTTTTTTTCAATTATACTCTTCTTTTCCTCGCAGACGACAGTCTAGCAAGTGCATGAACCTCCCTCGTCCTTGTCGCTCCTTTTTCTGCCGACTATGGATGGAATATCCATGTCACTTCAAGCAATTTGCATGGAAGATCGATTCGTTTTCTTTTCTTCTCTTTCATTTCAAGAATAGTTATATCCATTCAATAGAAAATATGCAAAGATATCTAAAATTGTAGTCAGTATAATTCCATGTTGTTAAGAAAAAAATATATAATAGTTTACAAACTTCCCGTCTTATTTTTTTCAGAATATTTTTTCAAAATATTTTTTATTTAAAACTGTATTAAAATAATTTTTTTCTAGTTTTTTTTACTTTTAATATCAATATATCAAAATCATTGAAACCAAAAAAACTAATTTAATATATTTTCAAGATAAATATACTTTTAAAACATAATCAAATACAATTGAAAACACAATACCAAATAGGTAAATACAAAATATATTTTTTTAGATTTTTTATTTTTAATATCACAACATTAAGATCATAAAAAAAAATCAATTTGATATATTTTCTTGATAAATATATTTTTAAAACACACTTAAACACAGTTAAAAACACAATATTAAACATGCATTAATAAAAAAAACACAATGTATGGACGCGACTACACACCAAGATAAATGAAAAGGGAAAATAACAGATATTGTAAAACGAATATAGCTCATTTAGAAAGATCCAATCTTGGTTATGGGTCGCGAGTTGGATAGATTTTTATAAAAAAAAAAAAAGAATCATAAAAAACTATGCAGACATTCAATATATTTTATATTTGTCAATAAAATTTTGATTATCAATTTAAAATTATTTTTGTAGTAAATATTTTTCAAATATCTAGATGACAATATTTTCTTATTAATCTAGACTTACTTGAAATAATCTATCAAACTCACAACTCGAGTTATGCACCTAACTAGACTTAATAACATTGTATTTTTAAAAATAATTTTAATTTAATTATATAACAATACTAATAACACTATGCTGGAAGCAACATGATAACATTTAAAAAAAAAACTATTATACTTTTATTTGAAAACAAAGTATCATATATAAAATATATTCTTAATTAATTTAAGAATGTAAAATATTTATCATGCTAATTAATTAATTTTTTTAAAAATAGATTTAAATTTAAGAAAAAAACAAAAACAAATAAGATTCACCTGGACATAATTAAAAAAATCTCGCCCATGCCTGACTTAATAAAAAAGGTCAAGCCTAGGCTATTTTTTAAAAAAATTCCTCCGGCCATTTGATATATTGTTTTTATTGAATAGGTAATGGGTTGTTTGCTGGATTACTAGCTAGAATCTTGCCGTCATTTTGGTTGCGAAAAAATCTTTATTTTTTATTATTTTTTACTTGAAAACACATAAAAAAAAAACATCATAAAACCTATATAAATCATCCAACAACTCCAAAACATCCCAAGATCATTTAGAAAAAAAAATTAACCAAATAAAATAAAATCAAAATTAAACTTGGTCTATTTTTCCCATCACATTTAAAGAAAAAAAACCATCTTCATTAAACTTTTCTCGAGAAGAGAAACTCGTTGACACAAATATCCTTTTTTTGATGGTAAGATTGTGGCCAAATGATAATTTCTCTCTTTTCTGACAAGTTTTTCTTTTCTTTCTCTAATTTAAAGATTGAAAAATAAATAAAATCTAAAATGTTTTGAGAGTGAACTTGTATTTTTTCTGTTTTTTAAACTATGACCATCTTACTTTAAATTATATCTTGTTAATTCAATTGAAAACTTTATCTATATAACTAGGCTCTAAAAGGATCAAATAAAAAAAGTTCAAAGATGAAATTTTTAAAAGGAAACGAAAATGAAAAGAAAAGAGAAGGGAGCATGTCAACTCATTCACCTTACCAAGTAAAATAAACATGTCATCCTTCACTTTTCATCATCTTTATGCCGTCCCTCTTTAACAAACAGACGGTATAGGAATTGCCCTAATCCTTTCCCCACATTTTCTACTACTTTGATTATAGGATCTCCTCGTCACATGATTATTTAGTGTTTACCAAACAGGCAGCTGTTCAATATCTACTTCTCCAAGCAGAGACAGCGTCTGGTATTTTTGTCCACAGTGAACTTGATGCTCAGCTCGAACCATGCCTAACGAAGAGCTCACTCTTCCCGGCCCATCATAAATCTCTCTGGATCAAGATGAGAGTTAATTTAACTAAACGGACCAGGGAGACTCGATACCTATCCTCCAATAATAATAATAATAAACTATGGACTTGTATATTCATTTTGAAACATTCGTTTTAATTTTTTTTTTTATGTTGGTATATTGTTTTGATGTATTAATGCTAAAAGATAAATTTTAAAAATTAAAAAATATTATTTTAATATATTTTCAAATAAAAAATATTTTAAAAACAACAATACATCACTTCGTGTTTCACAAATCTTATAAATTAAGGAGCCTAAACCAAACAAACGCTATGAACCAAACAAGGACTCAGCCCAAAATAATGTAGCAAATCACAAACAAGATTAAGTTCAAGGAAAGGAAGACCAAACACATCCCAATTAATTAAGCCCACTACACGAATCCCGACCAACCTAGGAAAAATCAAATTTCATTCAAGTTTAACGATAGACAATGTCCAAACGCTCATCCTACTGTGGAAAAGACCTCTTCCATTTAGAGCCGCTTATAAGGAAGAAAAGCCCTTTGGAGCATTTCTACACCTCTATGGTTTCCTGTGCTACGAACCCAAGCCGCCTAGACTCTTGTCATGGTTGGGTGCTCTGGGCTATGTGCTTCGGAGGGGAGGGAGAGGGAGAGAGAGACGAAAATTATATAAGGTTGTGTCAATATAAATTCTAATTATTTTTTTTGACATTAAAGGAAAGTGACCTTTGAGATGAGAGGGCTTATCCATATGATTATGGTTTTTATATCTTTAAACTCTAAATAAACATTTATTTGAAAACCTGTTGATTATGTTTTTCTTATAATTTGTTAAATTAGAAAAAAAAAATCTTTATGTATATTTATTGTGAACTTCAAAGATCACTCCCTCTCGTTTTGCAAAATCTTAAACAAAAAAAAATATAAAAAAAGACTAATTGATTTAGCATACTAAATCCGTGACTTGATTGTGATGTAAAGAAAATTTCGTTAAAAACAAATTGAATAAAACAATGGAATTTAATTATCAAATAATCCAATGTTAAAAGATATAATTAAAAAAATCTAAGTCAACATGAGTTTACTTGTTAACCTCGTGACCATGAGCATAGGATTGGGATAACGCTGTTGATAGGAAAGGAAAAAAAATATGAAGACCGATTCATAATAAATTAAACATTGAAAAATGAAATTGATTTTTTTTTAAAAAAAGAACCTAAAAAAAGTGAAATTTACCTGTGTTAATATCCAAAACTCACTACCCTTGTCATGAGCCCGAAACTAACATCATAGAAAGCAAGCTCTAAAAAAGTAAAATTTTTAATAAAAAAATACTAAGGAATGAAATTGGGAGAAAAAGGCAACAAAAAAGGATCTAAAAAAATAATAATTAAAAAAATAAAAAACAATCTGACATAAAAATAAATCGAAATCAAACACTAAGGGATGAAATTAAAAACACAATTCAATTAGGAAAAGGATAAAAGGAAGTAAATAGCAATTAAAATAAGGAGGACTAAACTTGGCACAAAAACAAAAGAAACCAAATGATGACGGGCTAAATTGAAGAAAAAAATAATTAAAAAAATCAAAAGAAAATTTCTTTAATCACTTTTAGGATTAAAATTTAATTGAAAATTATTCTTCAATAAAAACTCTTTAATATGATTAAAACAAATTATATGTGTTTGACAAATTAATATCAAAGAGCTCTTATCTCAAATGTTTTTATGAAACTCAAAATCATTGGAAGAATACAAAAAATTCTTATAGTTTATAGAATGGAAAATTAAAAAGTTAAACATATGCTCGTAAAAGCATCAAAGTTTTATACAATATGGGTTTTAGGGTTAGCTAGACTTGCGCACTCGCATGGCTTGAATTTATCTTAGGCTCGATCCCAAGGTTTCAAGTCTCGAATCCTAAGTATATGTTTAAGTTTATTGTAAAATAATTTTTTAGTCTATGGTTTGAACCCAGCGCACTGGTTGTTCTCAGAATTTGATTAGGCTCAATCCGTCTGAATCCTATAATTTATTTTTTTCCATCCTAGTTTAGCCAGTCCATGAATGAACAATATGTGCAATAACCTTCAATGTCTTGAATAATTTATTTTCAAAGGAAAAATATTTAGTTTTTAAGGTAAAAACTATTAGGTTTTGGTAATTAAAGTAAAATGATAAGAATTAATCCTAATAATTACCATGATTATTTTTGCATCAATTTTGATTCTAAAATTAATATAAAAGGAGGTTGAATGAGAGATATTTTGCACGCCAAGCAGCATCTCTTATAGCTTCTTTCCAACATTTTCTACTATGTTTTTCTTCATATATTCTAGAGCTTAGAATAAGTTTTTTATAAAGACCTTTTAAGTTTGTGAACCTTGATAAGCAATTAATCAAGGTAATGCTGTTGAAATTTTAAGTGTTGAAATGCTAAGAGGTTGATTGCATTCAATTTATTTGTAAACATATTGCTTATCTAAATATATTTGATTAATAAAATCTTAAAGAAACATATTTAAAATCTATATATTTGTAAACATATTTCTTCATATATAAAGTGATGATTAATAAAATCTTAAAAAAAAATAATTGATTATTGACAATAACAAAGTTTTTATCTAAATATATTTTGAGTGCTTTAAAAAGTAGTATCAGTAAACAATCTTTTTAAACATATTGCTCTCTTTACATACATGTTTAAGCAATAAATATTTATATAATTCATTTTTTTTAAGTTTGTATGCATGCTAGTTGCTTTCTTATATATATATATATATATAATCCAGTTAAATCCTGTGTCTGTGAGAAGCACACCAGAATTTTGCATCCCATGAACAGCAGCAACACTCGTGATGTATCACTAACACAAAAATAACAGGAATTTAGTTAATTTACAACATCAAGTTAACAGCCCCACATGGTTTTTGTCCTAATGATTGTCGTTATATGGTGTCTTTGTTCTTCAGCTGCTTTGACTAGGAAATACAATTCAATATACAATCATATGTAGTGCATCTCTTCCCACATGCACTAAATAGTAAAATTATTATTTGAGATTCTACACTAAGGCTTTCTAAAAAGAAAAGAGAGATCTTTTCATTATGTTTTGGCTTCATATTCCATACACAAAGCATTGTCTACATACATTCTTGATTCTGCGATTTGACTACAAAGATTACACCTTCGAATCCAATCGTCACCTCTTATCTCAAGCAAATCATGACTTCACTCGGCATACAAACCCCAACTCCACTCGCTTCCTGATATAGAAAACCCCCACGCATTTTCATTTTACAGAGATACAGATAAAGTATGACAGAGAAACCTAAAAAGAGTGAAAATAGAGAAAACTTCCTAAATCCCCTTAAAGACCAAACTAATTAAAGAGGTTGCTGCATAGTCACAACAATGGGACTAGTGACAGTGTGCTTTCCATCAGACCAAATTATGGAACCACTCCTCATGCTAGAGGCCCCGGGTGCCAGCTTCACTGCTGTCGTTTGCACTCTGACAAGGAAGTTCAATTTCTGCCCCACCCTCCTGAACACAAGTTTCTCTGGCTGAACCGTGACCACAGTCTCACCAGGTGGCCTCATTGTAACTTTGTACACGGATTTTGCATCCCCGACATTTGTCACTGTCCTAATAAAATGTGTAGACATCTGATGCTTGCCATACTGTTGGAACACAACAGATAATGAAGGGTAATTCAAGTTCCCTGCATGGCCTGCCCTTTTAGCTCCACTGCAATCTGCATTCCTCCTTGTGACCACTTGAATGTTGTTAAGTGTATAATTTGAATTGCAGAGAAAATCTATATAATCAAAAGATGTAATATCATAGATCAACCCAGGATCCATGGCCTTTTGTGGGTGAACATGGCCAGCACCGAAATCTAACACAGTAGAAACATTTCCAGTAGACTCATCAAGCATTGTTCCGCCTCGATTATCAACTGTATAAGCAGTTGTCATCAAGGCCGACCTTATTGCTGCCGGACTCCATTCAGGGTGAGCTGCCTTTAACAAAGCAGCTAACCCGGAAACATGTGGACAAGCCATTGATGTACCTGAAAGAATATTAAACTCAATTTTTCGCTTATCAGATGGAATCCCAGAGGGTCCAATTTTATCAGGCCAAGCAGCAAGGATGTTCAAACCAGGAGCAATAACATCAGGCTTCAAAATTTCAGGGGACTCAGGATTTGGCCCTCTAGCTGAAAACGAAGACACCACTGGTGCAGGCCTAACGTTAACTCTGGTCCCTTTAAAAACAATAGTAGCAGTAGGAGGTGATGACTTCGATTTAGCGGCCGCAGATAAGTACTTTCTAATTTCATCGCCACCAGAAGCACCAACAGCAGTAGCAGGCAAAACATGACAATCAGCAACTAAACCCTCACCATCAAAAACCCCATTAGCCAAAATCATCCCAACCCCTCCAGCCATCTTCACAACCTCACCTTTAGCAGTCCTAGAATTAACCCCTCTATCACACAATACAATTTTCCCTTCAACAAACTTAGGATCTAAAGAACCCTCTACACACAATGAACCAGAATAACCATCTCCACCATCACCACTCCCAGCATAAACCACTGGATACATCTTCCCTGAAGCCAAACCTGGCCCCCCATAAAGACTGACACCAGAAATCACCTTCCCATTTCCAAGCTTAACATCAGCTGGAAAATCCCTATCAATTGTTCCAGCACCAACAGTAGTTACCCATGGAGCTACATTAGTAACAGATAAACCTCCAGGTCCACCATTACCAGCGCTAGCAGATACAAAAACCCCACAATCCACAGCACCAAAAGACCCAATTGCAATAGCATCTAAATAGTAAGGCACGACAACACCTCCAACACTTAATGAAATAACATCAACCCCATCAGAAACAGCAGCATCAAATGCAGCTAAAATGTCAGAATCATAACAACCGGCATTCCAACAAACCTTATAAGCAGCGAGTCTAGCTTTTGGAGCCATTCCAGCAGCAACCCCGCGTGCATAGCCAAATGTAGATGCCGGAAAAACGTATCTTCCGGCAGCAATGGAAGCAGTGTGAGTGCCATGGCCATCAGAGTCACGTGGCGACCGATACTCGGTAGTCTCATTCATTTTGCCGTTCGTTGCTTCATATCCGTTGCAGAAAAAGCGAGCTCCTATTAACTTTCTATTACAAGAACTTGAAGGGAAGTCTTTGCCACTAACACAAACCCCTTTCCATTTGGACGGGACAGGACCCAATTCACGGTCATTGAAGCTCTGTCGTTCAGGCCAAATACCAGTGTCGATGACTCCGATCACAAGATCGGACCCGAAATCCGACTCTTTAAGCAGACCAGCACTGTCGGATGTTCTCAAACCGAGGAATTGAGGGGAGCGCGTGGTATGAAGGTGACGCACGCGTTCAGGGATGACAGCAACGATGTGAGGGAGGGTCTGGAGCTTGAGGGCTTCAGTGAGGGAAAGTTTGGCTGAGAAGCCATGAAAGACGGTGTCGTAAGTGTGGAGCAAACGGGGTGTGGTTCCAGGGGAGATGGAGGAGAGAGAGGAGATGTACCAGTGCTGGTGGGTGGGGAAAATAGAGGGTTTGGTGTCATGTTGGACTTGGACAATGAAGGTTCTTGGCTGCTCATTTGTCGAAGAAGAGGTTGTAAGGGAGAGGAGAGAGAGGAGACAGAGAAGAGAAAGCATTGTGATTGAAAATAGAAGAGTGTTTGAGCTCTGCTACTGACTGAGCAGTCTTCGTCTTTAAAGTGAAATGGAAGTGTAAGAAAGGGGGACACACTCCCGAGCACTCAGGTAGGGAATGGCGAGTAGAAGAGTGAGTGAGTGGGATTTAACAAGGATAAAAGATGCTGATCACATGTTTTTTTATTTTTATAAAAATTCTATCAATCTTGTTTCTAAGAGCTGGTTTAGTGTGTATTTGGATATTTTCTTGGTTATTATTTGAAAATATAGATTTAAAAAAATTATGAATTGCAGTATTTTTTTTTAATTAAGATTTATGAAGAGAGCTTTTAAAGAAACTCATACAAAATTAGGATGTATTTTAATTAATTATATATTTTTTATATAGCAATTAAAGTAAAATATAGTTTCAACCGGTATGAAACTCTTAAAATTAGGATGTATTTTATTATAAATAACAAGCTTATTAGAATGTTTATTTTAATGATTTTGAATCGTGTTGATAATTTAAGATAAAAAATAAATTTTGAAAAATAAAAATCATATTATTTTAATATATTTTTAAATAAAAATACTTTATAATTCAATTACATATCAAATGCTGATCAGTTTCCATTACAATACAAAAGGTGGAGAATATATTTATAGTAAATTTAGCAACAAAAAAAATCTGCATGGCCCAATCTCCTGCCGCATCAAGTGATGCATTGAACCAACTCACTCGCCATCGCCATCGAATATTCTAATCACTTGATCGGAGACACACTTACCGGACTGTCCTCTCACGTGTTAGACAGTTCACACGTGACATTGACTCTTGCTAGTAGAATTGTTCGTTTTTAGTTTCTACCGTTGGATATTGTCGATATTATTCTTTTAGAGACAGGTTAAACACTCGTCGTAAAACTGGGGCACCTAACTGAGGTCGGAGGATGATTCAGACTCCAACCTGGACAGTTGCGCAGATAGCCACGTGGGGCAGTATTAAATTATTAATTAAAAAAAAAAAAAACTCAAAGAGCAAAGCATTTTACACTGTACTCCAACACGGATCCGCACATTGCAATTTCTTTTTCCTTTTTTCTTTTATCATGTGTTTTTTTTTTTATAATAGGTAGCAAGAGCCACACGATAGCAATATCCCCGCCTTGTGCCGCCTCGGAAGAAAGTCCTCGAAAATAAGCGTGTATCCAGAAATTTTTCCTGCCCTGAACTATCAAGTAGGTATATATAAATTATTATTTTAAATTAATTATTAACTTATATATATAAATTTGTCAGTTAACAATAAAGTTTTAATTTAAATTTAAAGGATATAAAATTAAAAATAAATTATACTATTAAAGTTGCACCCTTTCATGTTTTGTGGAATAAAATTCATTTATAATCGAATCCAAATCAATATCTTCAACATGCTCTCATTCAATGTAAATCATGGTAAAATATGCTAAAAACCCATCTTCCATTTAATTGCGAAACATAGTTTTAACATGTTTTATTGTTGAAAATGCTCGCTTTGTGGTGGCAATGAAAATAGACAAAGTCAAAATAAAACGAATCAACTTGTCAATCAAATGATAGTGCTGTGACTTATTTATTTCACTAATCGACTTATTTATTTCAACTAATCCTCGATATAATTCATAAATGATAGACATATTCTAAAAGCTCTTGTGATGAATCACATCAATCTAATAATGTTTTATATGAAGTCTCAAATAATATATTTCTTGTCCATTGAAATCTTCAGGATAAAATTTCTTAACAATCTAGCAAATAGTATCAACTTTAAATGATTTAAAATTATCCTTAGGTTCTAAAGCAGAGCTAAGTACAAGGAATTTTACGGTCCCATCACTAAATCTAGAATTTAATTATTCCAACTAAAAATCTATTGTTGAATTAAATATATCATAATGATAATGTTGGTAAACTATCATTGATTTTTGTTATTGACATAAATAACTTGTAGTCTTTTTATATGAAGCATTCATATGTGGTATGTCAATCTCATATTGTGTGCAAACAGATTGCACATATGCTAGGAGAAAATCAAATATGACATCTCTTAAAGCTCGAAGTAATGCTTTATTAGTTGGTAAAAAATAAGATATAATTAAATTAATTTTCAAGTTCACAAGAGGAGTTCTCCATTTTTTTTTAAAGAAGACAATATTTTTTTTTCTAATAAAAGATAGACTATTCATATCTAAAAAGATATTTGGACATTGTATTGATAATTAAAAACAAAAATAGTCATCATTGGCGAGCAATTAAAAGGTTGATTGATAAAAATATTCATACCTTCATTAAGAAAATTGAAAAAAAATAAAAAAAAATAACATATAATAAAAATAATTATACTACAATAAACTCTGGAATAATTTAAGGGATGTTAAAGTTTATTTTTCAATAATTTCTTGTCTAATAATTTAATAAAAAAATATGCAATATATCAAAAACCAATTAACATATATATCGTAAACACTTAATCAATTTAAGTAAAAATAATTAATAACAGTTGCAAGAGAATTTTTCACTTGAAATCGGCGATGAAAAAAATTCTCTATCAATTTCTTTCCAAATTTCACCTCAACTTCCAGCTCCTAACCCTCCCGACGTCCGAAACCCCATCCTACCAGTACAAGCGTGATTTAGCTGGGGGTAGAGCCCACCTCAGCCTTGTATGCGTGGGTTTGGTATTGCGGTAGCTGTTATAGTTGTGGTTTGAAAAAAATTATTTTATAAAAAATATTTTTAGTTAAGGTTGATTTGAAAAAATAGGTGTTTAGTTAAAACTGTAGTTGAAATTGAGGTTGAAAAAAAATAGTTTAATGTGTTTGGTTAATAATTTTTTTGAAATTGAGGTTATAAAATAATTTTAAAATATATATATTAATATTAATAGTTTTTAATTTAAATATTGTAGATTTAACTTTTGTTATTACATCATGAAATAAATAATACTTTATATAAAATATTTTTTATTGTTACATTAAAATATCTACAATTCCATCATGTTTGAAATACATCCGACAAGGACTACAGTTTAATGTGTTTGGTTAATAATGCTTTTGAAATTGAGGTTATAAAATAATTTAAAAAAATATATATTAATATTAATAGTTTTTAATTTAAATATTGTGGATTTAACTTTTGTTATTACATCATGAAATAAATAATAATTTATATAAAATATTTTTTATTGTTCCATTAAAATATCTATAATTCCATCATGTATGAAATACATCTGACAAGAACTACAGTTTTTTTGGTTTTTTTAAGAAAGTAATAACATCAGGTAAAATATAATCAAGAACGAAATTGGGATTGCGATCAAATTCTGCAAATGCTACTTTATCAAGCGATCTCTATCTAATTTATGTAGTGTCATTAAATAATGTTAAACACTAGTTTTTCGAATAAAAACAATTAAAAAATTAAAAATAATTTTTATTTTACTGGGTTAGACCTGGTTCAATGTATTTTAAGCTTTGAATCAGAACTGGTTTGGCCAGAACCGGTCCGGCCGGAACCGTATGCATGTTACACTGTGCATGCTAATTAATTAGCATGAACAGTGTAACATGCATATGGTGTATGGTGTATGCAAGTTACACTGTGCATGCTAATTAATTAGCATGCACAATGCGCAAATATGTTGCCCATTGTTTACTATTGAAACAAAAGCAGCCTCCTGCTGCTTCACGATTACTGAGTTTGCAACGCAGTAAAAGGTGGGATCCATAAACAGTTAACAACGTTTTTTTTCTGTAAGCAAACATATGGTTGCTGCGTTTTATTTCAGCCGCAGCCGCATAGACAAACGGACCTTTTTACCTGGGCTACAGCCCACCTCAGCCTTGTATATCTCTCCACCCCTGCTCGTCAAGATAATTTCTATGACACCAAAAAAGGTTGTCACACACTAGTGTACGGGTTAGAATTCCATATAGTTTTTTTTTTTTTTAATTTAGTTCATGATTCTTAGATAACTCTTTAATTTAGTTTTAAATTTCATCTCACTCAATTCCAATAAAGATCTAACCGGAGCGAGAAGAAAGGAAGAAAAAGAAAGAGATAGACAGCCTAACCGGTTTAGATCATTGTGGTGTGTCCATGACCCAAGTCGTGAATTTGATGGATTAAACCAATAGATTTTCATCTCGATATTAAAAAAAGGATATCACTTGAATTTTTTTAAAGTCAAACCATATTTTTACCAATCGTCCAAGTTATCTTTGAATCTATCAAATTAATTGTGTCACGTCATGAAAACTCTTATACGATTTAATTTGAAACTCGAGTTAGACAATGTGTTAGGTCAAAAGATTCAAGAGTTCACCTCCTGAGTCAAGTTTTATGATATTGTCAAAGAGTTATACATGACCTCACAATTCTATTTGTATGTTCAAAAAACAATGTTGTATAATTTTTTTAAAAAGAAATGTTCAAACATCATCATCTTATTTTTTAAAATCATATCGGGTTTTGACTAGGTCAACTTGATATATTGTGAATTTACATCTATTGTTTTTCTTTTAAATATGTTTAGAAGAATATTACTGACACCTTAAATCTGTATCTTTAACAAAACGCGTGCAACAAACTAGTTATACTACTATTCTAAAAGAATTTAGGGTTTCTTATGATGCTTCAATGTTTATATAAATAGTAAAGCACATTAATATATTTCTTAAAAATATTATAGCAATTCATTATTGTAGCATAGTTAGCTAGCTCGCGAGTTGCAATACATGAATTCACAAGTTTGAGCGACACTACCTATAAACCCCAGCTTAAAAATGGAAATGACAACTTGTAATGGAAATAATTTCATGATCCTAATTTAATTATTAAATAGGAACAAGGAGCATAAAAATTTAATATGGAGAAAAAGGTGATGAGCCTACTTGAAAATTTTGCATGATAGATTGAATTTAATTATGAAAAGTTATGGCTTGTAAATATAAAAAATTGATATGAGTTATGTTTTTTAAAAACTAGTAGAGGCAACAATAATAAAATCTTCTACTAGTGGTGTACATATTATCAAGGCGGCAAGTAGATGCTTTTAAACCTTACCTTTTGAATTCTAGTATTTCATGCATGAAATCTTTAGTTATATTTTATCTTGTGATCTTATGGATGAGTATCAAGATGTGAAAAAGAGTGAAAGTAATTATGGACTTAGAAATGAGTTTTTAAAAATTATTAAAAAACTATCTTTTGGGATTTATATCATCTAGAATGTATTGTTAAATTAAGGATATAAACTTAACCCTTTTTAATTTGTAATAATGTATAGATAACTTGTATGGATTTATATTCTAAATTTCTAAGTTGATAAACACCAAGTTTTAAATTAATTTAAATTACATAGACATATTTGTATCGCATTAAATTGATTTCTGGATTGGATGAAAATAAATGTGTGATGATGTTGCTACGAGCATGCCTGAGGCTGTCAGGACTTGATTGTGTTGAGTGTTCATTACATGTATCAAAAAATATTTATAGGTACTGATGAAAAGACTAAAGAAAATTTTGCTGAAATTTTGATAGAAACTAGAAATGACGATTATATACAATGTAAAAAAAATATCCTTATTTTCCATGAAAAGATGAATTAAACTGATATTGGTGTGATTAAAACATCGAGTGTTACAATACTATTATTTTCAAATAGACGATAAAAAACTTATCATTTATGTATTTTATTTTTCAAAAAAAATAAGGGGTGAACAACATTTTGTTCACTATCTAAATAAATAAATAAAACTAAGCAAGGCTAGGAGGGCGAGCCTGGTCTCTAGGCCCATCCATTCCTCGCCTCTAAACCTATATATGCTTGACCTGTTATTGTCGGGCCAGGTGTTAGGTCTGATCATTTTTTATCATTTTCCTTTCCTTTTCTTTTTGTTTTGTATTTTGCACTCCAAATTTTTTTTATCAAATTAATTTACTTTTTAATTTTGACATAATTTTTAAATATTATTATAAGTTTTTGTTAGAATTTGAATAATTCTTCTTTCAATTATTATGTATCTGATATGAAAATAATAATACTAATAATAAATTATTCATGAAAATTTGATTCAATTTTTTTATTCTTATAGTTTTTAAATAGATTTTAAACATGATCATTATATTTCTGATTTTATTTAAGCTTCAATCACGTATAAAATATAAATATACTATTTTGATATTTTTATTAACTTGTTTTGACAATTATAAAATATTTTTTTTTAAGAGAAACAATTATTCTAGTTAAAAATATTATATTTGTTAAGATAAACAAGAGATATATTAATAGAAAAATTTATCTAAATAGAAAAAAAATTCAAAACAACTGTATTTTTGTGTTTAATAACATTAACAAAAAATTCATTGAGACTTGAAAAAGTTTTCTTTTACATTTGAAAATTTTTTAGTTCCTTCGTAGCAGTAGCAGGAGTACAAACTAGTTGCTATTATATACTACCTATTATATACTACCTCATTTGTTTTTAGAAAAACAATTCTTTAGAAATTATTTTTTTCACTTTTTAATATTTGATAACTTTGGTCAAGAAAAACACATTTTCTAATCAAAGAAAAAATTAACCTTAAAAAAAGTATTTTTTCTTTTATTTTCTCTATAAAACATTTTCCAAAACTTATACAACAAAACTGCTTGAAATGACTAAATATTTTTTAATTTTTTATTGCTACTTGTTTATTTAAATAATTTATAAATTTTATTTATTTATTTTAATTTCATCTTTCTTCAACTTTTTTATCTGTCAGATTTGATCCTTATTCTTTTAATAAATTTTTTGAAAAATAAATCATTAATTAATTAATTATTTTCCGCTTTTTTTTTCATGGTATAACCAAATATTTGAAATTGTTTTCTAGATTATTTTTCATGATATTATCAAATATCAAAAAAATAATTCATTTAAAAAAATTATTTTGTAGCAAACAAACAACAACTATATTTAATGAACACTCAACACCGCAGAAGCCAAGGACGAACCCGTTTATTTTTGTATTTAAAAGCGTATTTAAAAAATTTATTTATTTTACTTTAAATTATTTTTTTTTTATGTTTTCAGATTATTTTGATGTACTGTGTCAAATATACATGTGGCATGCTAGAATATCAATTGGGTTCTCTTTATCCATCTACTATATATATATGTATTGGATTATACATCCCTTAATATGTTTTTTTTTTTTTTAAAACTCATTGTATCTCTCGTTTTAGCATATATAATGGTTAATATAGAACAAATAGCATGTTATTAGGGTGACATGTGACATGCATCAAGAAAGTTAATTTTGATGTGAAATATTTTTTTATAATGAAAGAAACTTTAAATAAAAAAACGAAAAAAAACATTTTTATTAATTATGTTTACATGTTATTTATAAAGACCCTCGATATTGTATATATATGGTTACGTGTTATATACAAATAAGATTGTGATAGGATAAATTATAAAATAAAAAATATGCATCAATTATATTTATTGGTGTTCATGTTTTTATTGTTTTTTTATTTATAACTTCTTTCGTTACAAAATTCACATCAAAATTAATTTTTTTAACAAAGAACATAACCACATCGATATCGTAAATGGGCAAATCAATGTTTTAATTAATTTTAATCCATAAAACTAATATAAAAATATGTAAGCGAATATGTTGCATCTCACATAAAATAGGACTTCAAAAATCATTAGGAAAATATAAAGTGAAAATATAGGTCCTATCTAGTTTTTTTTTTCAAGTATACTAGGAATTCTAAAATACATATTAGTTTTAAATATTTAAATAAAAAGTTGGTTATACCTAAAAAAATATAAAAATTATATTTATTGCATTCCTATAATGAAAATGTTACCTTAACTATGTGTTTCTTTTAATTTTTTTTTTACATACCTTTAACCTTTAACTGATATAATTATTTTTTTTGTTTATTTAGAAGTTATTTATTGTTAATTGCTTGTTCGTCCAGTTAGCACTATTAGATCCTGAATCAAGAGTCTCACAATTTGATAAAAAAATTTATATTCATCTATTTATTTATATTTCTTTACTTCCTTTGATTAACATTATTATTATCATTTACAAGGCAAAAAAGTTGAAAATAATAGTATGATCATCCCATGTTGGTCCTTAATCGGAGTAGACTCAAGGACATACTATTGATTTCTTTTTTATTCTTTTAAAAAATCAAGCCAAGTCTTTATCGGTTTTTAAAATTAAAAAACATGTTGATCTAACCATTAAAATCTAAATTTAAACTTAATCAAAATTTGATGTTATTTGATGAAAACTTGTCAATTCATTATTAAACTTGTTTTAAGGTTAAAATAATATGCTAGGCTTGCGTTGATCTTTAAATAATAGAAGAGATAATACCCAAGTTTAATAATAAAATATGATTCCAACTTAATAAAATTCATCGACATTGTTTTTTATTTTTTAAATAAACATTTTCATGCACATGCATACATATAAAGAAGAAGATGGAGTTGTACAAAATGTAAATAACTTTGATGGCCGGTTCATGAAATTTTATCTAACCGTTAAAATCTAAATTTAAAAGTATTTTTATATAATTAAAAAAAATTAAAAGGCTCATCATAAAACACACGAGATAAACATTTTAAATATCTTACTTTAAATTTTGATAGATAGATAGATAGGGAGACATAAACTAAAACTCCAAAAATATGTAACCATACTCCAATTATCTTACTTCAAATTTGTTTCCTAGTTTTGTATTAAAACAAAAATGAAATATGGAATATCATGTGGCTAATGTCCATCTATACGACTCTGATGGATATGAGAAAAAAAGAAAAAGAAAAAAGAAAAAAGAAAAAAGAAAAAAGAAGGAGATAAAACTCAATGAAATGTCCCGTCTCCCTCATCGCTGCCAGTGTCAATCAATTTAAACGTCTCCCTCATCACCAGATCGCCATTATTTGAAATATGCAATGATGCTAATGCTAAAAAGCAATCAGCCAAAGCGACTAACCTACCCTTACTTTCTTCTTAACCTTTAATTTTGGACTCTACTTAAACATTGAAATTTGCTAAGGTGTCATCCATTAACTCTCCTTTAGCTTTATGCCTTCATGTGAGCAGTGGCGACTCCGAAAACCCCATTCTAATTCAATAGCATTAAATTGGTTTATTTCAATATTCTAATTACTATACAGATATTAAACTAACATGCATTAAAGAGCTCTAATTTTTTATTTTTTATTTTGGGTTTTGATCGAGGAGTAATCACATTCCTCTCGTTGGACATGTTCTTATATGCCACATGAAGCTGGTGGCTGCTCCCATCTAATAGCATGTAATTAAGAAGAGTGAAATTATTGATACAGTTTTTTTAGTAGTATAAATATGGTTTTTTTCTTATGTAAACTCCAATACAAAAAGAAATTATTTTAACAACCAATTTGTATTTTAATATATTTAATATTAACACTTTTAGTTTTTTTTTTTTTTAAAAAAAAACATTGAGAAAAGTTGTGGGGATGAAAGAATAAATGTTTAAATAATTTATTTTAATGTTTTTTAATTCTTTTAATAGATATGTAGAAATAACTTTTTTTTATTATAAAAAAGTCATTTTAACTTTTCATTTGGCTATCCTTCGTTCAAAAATAAAAAAAAAGGCTAAAAAATTATTCTTTCCTTTGACTTTTTTTCTCTCTCCCATTTAAAAAGCCTTGATTGTCAATTTTCATCTAGTATTAATATTACTAGATTTTTGGCCCGCGCTATGCTACAAGTCAGATCAAATATTTTTTTAATGTAAAAAAAATTCTAGGTGTTGTTAATTTTTTTTCTAATACAAAAAAAGTTAAACCGTGTAGAAATTAATTCAATGTGACCTGTTCAACTTAATGAGTCTAAAGACAACCCTGATGATCGATAAAAACTTAGTTTGATTGAAAATAAATATTTAAGATGAGATTTTCTTATAAATATTATGATGAAAACATATTAGATTAATTTAGATCAACTCGGGTTGCCAAGTCATGAAAATATAATAATCGCATAGAAAGTAAACTCAATGTTAAAGGATGAAATTGAAAAAAAAAAGACTTAAAAAAATATAAACTCAATTTTCAACCTAAATTAACCTACCAAACCTGCAATTTGGGTCGTGCAGCTGGGATAACCTAATAGAAAGCATATTGAAACAAATTATGAAGCCCAATTTCAATCAATCTAGTGTTGAAAGATATTTTTTTTAAAAAAAATTCTATTAAAAAAAGGACTTAAAATCGACTAGAGTCGACCCAGGTTTACCAGTCAAACTCGTGATCCAAGTCATGAAACAGAGATAACCTAATAAAAAGCAAACCGAAACAAACCATGAAGCTTAATTCTCAATTAACCCAATATTGAAGGATGAATTTGAGAAAAAAAAGTTAATAAGGAAAAGGGAAAAAAAACTCGAGTCAACCCGTCAAACTCGCAGTCCAGGTCATGAGATTTGAATAACTCTATAAAATGTCAATTGAAAACAATTATGAATCTCAATCCTCAAACTTAATGTTGAAAAATATAATTGAAATTGAAAAAAGAAAACAAATAACAATGAAAGGAAACAAAACATTGTTTGAGTGAATAATGTTTTGTGAGGAAGGGTATAGTAAAATCCCCTTATTTTTTAGTTTTATGTTAATGAGTTACGGTATGAAAGGACAATTGTATAACATACAGATAAACTTGCCAATTTATCCTTCCTACTTTCTTTCTCTTTTACTCTTATAGCTATTCTACCCTTCACATCTTTTTGGTTAATTATTAACAATTTTCTCTTTTACTCTAATGGCTATTCTCTTTAAAAGCTTTCCATGTAAGAGAAAACTTTAAAGGATCATGTTTGTAGATTTTGGAGATTGAGTTATTGAAGGTGGCTACTAAACCTGAGTTTTATGAGCACCTGTAAAAACAGTTCCTTGATGGATTCAGAGACCTTTAATGCTTAAGTTAACATTGAATAGATAGAGAAAAACATTTGTGGTGATGTGTGTTTTTGAAGGAAATAATGTCAGAGATGATGAGAGGAGAGAACGTGAGTTGCCCCTTATCTCTCTGTTGTGCTTATAGGTAGGGATGACAATTTAATCTGACTCGATGAATACAAACTTGACCCGAATAGGTGGGTATTTTCTTGATAGTTACCTTATTCGGTGAATAATTGATAAGGTATTAATATTGTCAAACCTAACCTGAAACTAGCCCAAAATATACATTTATATTATATAGATATAAATGTAGAACATTTTAGATTTTTCCTTTTAATACAATATGATATATACATATCTCAATATTGACATAACACACACACACGTATATATATAATATTGATCATTTTATCATTTAATATACATATTCATACTTCAAATATATATTAACTATTTTATTTTTTATTAAGTAATAAATAATAGTAGATAATGGATACCCAAAACCTAATGTATAGTTTATGGATATCTATTTTTTTTTTATCTAGTGAATAATAAGTAGGGTATGGATATCAAAAAACCAACTCGCAAGTATCTATTATCATCCCTATTTGTAGGAGAGTTGATGAGAGAAGAGAATGTGAGTTCCCTTTTCTATATATGGTGTGCTTGTAGAAGAAATGATGAGCGTAGAGCTTTTCTTTTTTGTTACTTGACGACTCATAAACCTTTATATACTAATGAATTATGTGAATCCGATTGTTATGTAATCATGCATAATGATTATATTTATTGTGGATGCATTGTAATTATGGTGCTTGTGTATATCTAATAATATTCAATTTGATGAAAAATGCTTAGATCTTGAAATAGCACATATGGGCTACAATATAAAAGGACAATCTCATAACATACATACATATATATATTTGTCAATATTTGTTTTCTACTTTCTTTCTCTTTTACCCTGATGCTTATTTTTCCATCCATATCTTTTGGTTATTTGTCAATAATTTTCTAAATCCATTTGAATTTTTAATTCTTTTCAAAGATGGCCAGGTGGAAAAGCCTTTAAATGATTATGTTTTATAGATTTTGTAGATTGAGTTGTTCAAGGTGGTTATTAAACCTAACTTTTGTGAGCTCTTGTAAAAAAAAATTTCTTAATGGATTAAGAGACTCTTTGATACTTAAGTTAATACTGATATATACAAAAAAAAAAAACTTTTGTATTGATGTATGTGCTTATAGGGTAGATCTCAGAGATTATAAGAGAAGAGAATGTAAGTTCCCATTCTCTCTCTATCATGTTTGTAAGAGAGATAATGAGCTTAAAGCTGCTTTTTCTTCTTCTTTTTTTTTGTTATTAGGTGACTCATAGGTCTTTATATACCCATGAATTATATAAAATTACTTATTACGTAATCATGCAAAATGATTATTTTCATTACGGATGAACGCATTGCAGTGAATGTGTTTATCTAATAATATTCAATTTGATAAAATAAATGTCTAATGTATATCTAATAATTTCCTTTTCATTAACATAATTAAACAAATTACAAAGTTTCCTTTTTTTTTTCTTCATACATTTTTTTGGAAAAAATATTATTTTTTATTCCTTATACTTGGAATATTTATTACTCCACACTTGACATATTTATACCATTCTTTTTGTTCTTATAGTCATTATTTTGTAATTTTTTTCTTTACAATTTTTTTTTTGAAAATTTATTATACAAAAACTAAGGAAAAGATGTTTCAATGTAGCAATTACGACATTGTTCCGTTTTGTTTTTCTTTATTAAAAATAAGCTTGAGATCTTACATGTGTTTATTAACATATATGATTTTCTCTATGTTTTATTATATATAAGTGTTGACTTTTGATTTACAGTTATATCTTTTACTCGCTATAAAAAAAATGTGTTAATAACCTACACATTAATTCATTTGTGTTAGAAACAAAAAACTCAACGTGAGTCAAATAAACACATTAATATTTTTTTTGTATTTATTGGCGTAGATGATTCTCGATTTATTTAATTAATGCACGCATGGGCTTTTTTATTTATAATTAGAATTTTTGTTGTACAAAAAACATATTTAAAAAGCTTGCACGTATTTTTTTGCCAAAAAAACCTATCTTACCCGCGGCAAAGCTCGGGTCAAATAACCGGTAACTTATATACCAGTTTCAATAATTCTAAAATTTCTAGAATAACTATTGAGCTGGCTCAATTAATTGGGTTTAAATCCGAGCAGACAACAAGATCCCGTTCTTGAAAATAAGTCGCAACATCTCTACCCATGGTGGTGATTTTTGTTTTAGGTTGTTTCACATGGTGTTGAAGAATCAAGAGGAAGTTAAAAGACTTTACTTTTTGAAAGATGATTGTTTGTCTCCGCAGTCCGTGCTTGTCATAAATTTTGATTTTTTTAATGTTTTTAGATTATTTTAATATACTAATTTGAAAAATAAATTTAAAATAAAATATCATTTTAATATATTAAAAAAATTAAAAAAACAACTATTATTATAATACCAAACACTAGTAAAGAAGTAACATAGCTATATGGTGGAGTTATTATGGGAAGCTCTACATGAATTAATGAGCTTGAAAAAACAAGCAAACGAACAATTATGGAGAAGGAAGACAGAAAGTTAATTACCTTGCGAGTTTTGAAGGAGGAGGACTGGTACTTGTGTTGATGAACTCCAAATCTAATAAATT
Organism: Populus deltoides; assembly: GCA_015852605.2. NCBI lineage: Eukaryota > Viridiplantae > Streptophyta > Magnoliopsida > Malpighiales > Salicaceae > Populus > Populus deltoides. The sequence goes on along the minus strand of CM027572.2, from coordinate 12,967,890 downwards.
GTGTATTTTTAAGAATTTTCACTACGAGTTTTGAAGTGATTTTTATACAATGTTTGATGTGCCTAACTAGCTAATAAGTCTTAGTTTTATAACAAGCCGTCTAGCAACGCTGAGGGGCCGGGCTTTTTTTTTTTTGAGTTAAAAGTAATATTCAAGTAGCGTAAATACATTTTTTTTAAAAGAAAAAAAAATCCACAACTAGAGTCATGTACGAAGTAGATGAAATAAATTGATTTCATTTTAACCAGATAATAAAAAATAGATAATAACAATAAATAGACTAAATTAAAAAAAATAATAACGAGAACCCAGAAAAAAACATTTTTGTAAACTAGGACAAATGATTTAGGTCAATTATCAACCCATTAAATACAGAATGATGAAATTGATGCAAAAAAATATAAAAAACCGAGTTAGCATGATGATCTTGTAATTCGAGAAATAAAAAAAGAGTGAACCTAGGCTAATCTGTCAAATCCGCTGCCCAGATCATAAGATCGGAATGTGGGAAAGATAATGTAAAGAATCACAAAGCTGAAAATAAAATAAGAAAAAAAACAATGTCAACCTGCATTAACTTTTTAAATTCATGACTTAAAACATTAAACCGAAAGCATTATATCTGAAAAAACATGAAACTCAATTCCCAACCAATTAAATATTGAAGAATTAACTTGTAAAAATATTATTAATTACACAAAAAGATGCAACACAAAAAAATGACAATTAAAAAAATAAGGTCAAAATTGAAATACAAAATAAATTTTTATTTTTTCTTGAATGGTGAAATTGAAAAAAAGAGTTAATTGAACAAAAAAACAAAAAGACAATCAAAAGAATGAAGATCAAGATTGAAATAAAACATAAAAATAATTTTTTTGATTGAAGGATAAAATTGAAAAGAAAAATCAATTCAACAAAAGGCCCAAGAAAATAAAAAAAATGAGGGTGAGATTGAAAAAAAATAATATATAACAAATTATGATGGAATGATAAAATTAAAAATAAATAAAAATTCTATAAAATGATCGAGAATAAAAAAAAGGATTGAAGTTGAAATACTAATAACAAAGAGGGTCAGACTATAATTTTCGAGGGAGGAGAGAAAAAAATATATAAAAAAAAGTTAACTGATGACAATCCAGACCACCACCACCAATAAGCACATCACCATCAGGAAGAGGATGTGGTGATACTTTCAATGACACAACAAAAGATCATTGTTTTTAATGCAAGGAAGCACATCACGTGACGACACTTTCAATGATGCGACAAAAAACATTTTTGAATGCAAGAAAGCGCAACACTTGACGGAGAGCTACACGCACCTACACCTTTTTGTTTTTAATTATTTTCTATATGTGGTAAAATACCAAATTTAAACTAATCTGACTTGATAATAATTAAAAAAACCATTGTGAAAAGATGAAAAAAAACCCCTTGACATCATTTTTTTTTGTCATGAGCATAATATAAAAACTATATTATTTTTTTCAAAAATTATTTAAAGAATGAACAGGGTCAATTTAGTTTTATTATACTTTTTAAAAATAATATGAAGACTTTCATACCCTTAAAAACAAAAAAAAAAAAAAAAAAACTTACAACTAGGGGTATTTGTGTATTTTCAAGCTTCTTGTTTTGTAATTAATAGGTTGATTGAGATCAATTTAGTCTTTTTATATTTTAAAGGAACAATATAAGAATTTATACCATTAGAAGCAAAAAAATTAAATTTTACAACAAAGAATATTTGTGTATTTTTAGGCTATTTTTTTTTTATAAATAACAAGTTAGATCAAGGACAGCTTAGTTTTTTAATAATTTAAATATTAATTAAAATTTTTTTTGACATGTGCAAGGCACATCACATATTAATTTTTTTTTTACGAGGTGTTTAGAAATATTGTAGCGGTTGTTTTCAAAGTATTTGTTTTCAAAAATATATCAAAAAAAAATATATATATTTTTTAAAAAATTATTTTTGATATCAACGTATTAAAACAATATAAAAATACAAAAAATATTAATTTGAAATAAATAAATAAAAAATTTAATTTTTTAAAAATATTTTAAAAACACATAAACAAAAAAATTCTTAGCATTTACCTTCAAATTCAGCTTGTGAGTTATGGAGTATCCAAACTCCAATTTATGCTAATTATGAAATATTTACCGTAATTAGATTTCCCGTAAAGAGTTTTAAAATATTCTCCTATAACGTGTTACGTACTCTATGTTTTCTTTTCTAAATGTTTTTGGCGGGAACTTGTAAGGGCATTATAGCCCTCTTAATATTCATTTTTTAATATTAAAACTTGTATATAAACTAACGCGATTGTAATATACAATGACGTTAAGTCAATATAAAATTCTCCACGATGGCTAGAATTTATAATTTGAGTGTTATTTTAAAATAATATTTTCTCAAACGTTTTTGAAAAGAAATATATATATTTAATGATTTCTGCTGTTGGTAACAATGCAATCTATAATACTGTTAGGAATAATATAATCTATTAAAATATCTATTTTTTAAGTTTCATTTGAAATTTAAAATAATACTTATCATCTACAAATCAAAATAAGTAATTTATTAATGTCATCTTATTCTCAATAATAATCCATTTAAATTTCAATAGGATTTATAAACTTATTAAGTTCATTAAAAAATATGATAATTATTAATAAAACAATTAGTTGTAGTCGAGTTAAATTTCAATAAGATTCCTATATTAATTAATAATCATGATAATTATCAATAAAAATGATTAGTTGTAGTCAATTTAAATTTTAACCAGAGTTTAGTTATAATCAATTTAAATTTCAATAGATTAATTAATAATCATGATAATTATCAATGAAAATAATTAATTATAATTAATTTAAAATTCTATAAGATTATTAATAGGCTAGTTGTAGTCAATTTAAATTGCAATGGATTCATTGACTTAGTTAATTAATAATTATAGTGGTTATCAATAAAAATAATTAGTTGTAGTCAATTTAAAATTTAATAGAATCTCTTAACTTAATGACAAGAAGTGGCCTCTTAGCACTCAATTAAAAACAAAAAAGCTTGGTATTGTTAACCTGATGAGTGCAACCTTAAATAAAAAAAAATAACAATTTAAAAACTGAAAAATTCAAATTAAAAAATATAATTCAAATATTCAAAATAAAAACTCTCAAATATTCAAATAAAAACAATTACAATCCATAATTAAAAAAATACAAGTTCCTTTATCTTCGGATAATAAGATTTAATTGAATGAAAATATTGAGTTTTAGGCATTCGAAATATATATATTTTTTTTCTCAAGAAACCAAGTTCAGTTCGGATGGAATTTGATTGACCCAAACTGTTTCTCCATGTATCCTTTCCCAATTGATGAATGATTTTGTTCTTGAATCAAAATGATGGAGGCACAAATGTTGGCCCCCTTTCTTTTTCACATGATGAAGATTTCCAACCTAACATGAGATGGTGGGGACTCTAAAGAGGACAAATTTCATCGCATCAGTGGGTATCGTTCGACTCGTTTCTTTGAATTTGAACGGAGACCACAGTGAAAAGCGAGCATAGGCATTGTGCTTTCATGGCCAGAGCCAAGAAAATAGAGAAGGAAAAGGCCAAATATGTTATAGAAAGGAAAGAAAAGTAAGATGATTAAACAGTAAAAAAAGAAAGAATTAAGATTGTTATATTTGGAAGGGCGGTAGATATTTTTTTTTTCAAATATATATATTTTTTATTTTTAACACTAGCCTATCAAAATAATAAAAAATACTAAAAACAATAATTTAATTTGAAAATAAAAAGAATTAAAATTTTTAAAAACACTATTGAGCTGTAATGTCAAATGATTTTCAAATTTTTTTTAACGTGGATGTTCGGATCAGCTTGCGCGTACCTCAACTAATTCCACGAGCCCTAAAGTTAATGACCATGTAAGTCTCCAGTACTAACTCTGAGATTTGTGAGACTCAAACTAGTGATATCTATGAAAAATTTTCAAATCTAACCAGTTAAGTTATACCTCTCAGAATTACGATGTTCAAATGCTTGTTTAACATGGTAGTTGAGTTGGTAAATTACAGGTGGAGTAAATAATGTGTTTGATAGCTCTTTTAAAATCATGATTTTGAAAACCCTGTATAAGATCTTGGCTTTGATAAAACTAGAGTTTAATGACTTTTCAAAAATATTATTTTAGATTCAAAACATAGTTTAAAAAACGCAAATCCCAAACAAAGCCAGCGACAGCAGGGAATGGGACATGAGGCCCCTAGCCTAGACTCGTTGAAACAAAGTTTAAAAATTAGATAGAGGAGGGGGGAAGGCAGGTGGGGTTGGTAAAGTTTGCATGCAATTATGGAGGGTCTCATTATTTGTGGTAATAAAGATGGGAGTCATGGGGCTGTGGCTGTGGGGCTTGTTCTTGATGTTTGAATCAAAGCAAAATCCTTTTAATAATAGTCTAATAACTTTATCCATATTTTCCTGTTCTAATCTCTCACAAGCTTTTTTAATGGCAAGTAGTTTAGACTTTGAGCACTTTTGCAAGTAAAAAGTTGTGGCCTACGAGAAGGTTCCTTCATCTTCTACCTTCTCATGGTGATCATCTATTCCTCTCTTCAATTATTGTCTTCTAATCTTTAGCAACTTTTGTTAAACACGAGAAGCAAGGGATGGTGATGTCAAAGTAGCTTATTAAAGGAATGGAGGAAGTGTTTTTCTTCGTCAAAATGTTTTTTTTGTTAAGAATGTTTTAAAATTTTTTTAAATTTATTTTTAATATTAACCTATCCAAACAATTCAAGATATAAAAAAATTAATTTAAAATAAAAGAATAATAAATTTTTAAAAACATGATTTGATCGTAAAAACAAACACTACCGAATTATATATGAAATGAAGAGTTCCATATGTTGCTGAATTTGTAGCTTTCTATAACAAATACGTCAGGAGTCGGCATGCCCTTTATGATGTCTCGAAATTAAGTAGCTAAACTCTGCAGAAGCAAATACGCCTTTGATTTCTAGGTATTCAAGGACTATTTAATGTTGAAAGATAAATTCACTTAAACTTTGAGCCCTGATCGAAGTTGTATTACAAAGCCCTTTCATCTCTGGATGGTCCACCACAGTTCTGTTCATCATATTAAGCTAAGCTGGCCAGAATACTTGGCTGCCTCTTCTTCAGCTCCATGAGAATCTCAATCTGTATACTAACATAAACAGGACCCATCTTTATTAAAGAACAACATGTTATCTACTAATATATGATTAAGGTATGTTATCTAGAGAGGTAGGTAGCTAGTCTCTTCCTGCATGGAAGTTTGACAATGGCAGTGGTAGTTTTCCCGCATAGATACGCTTCTCTTCTCTTCTCTTCTCTTTTCTTTTTTCTTCTAACAGAGTTCCAGTACATGAACGATAGAATGTTTCCATGTTGAAAAAGGAATTGACAGCAGAGTTGAAAAAGAGAAATATATTTCTACGTGGACCTATATGTTTGTGGGAAGAAAGCAAATGAACACTTTCTGTGGTCAAAGGTCAGTTGAATTGATTGCTGTAAGAAGATGCAATTAAGAGGGCAATGGTGACCAGTAGGCTCCTTTATTGATCGGATGATACAGACATCCCTCAGACTCTAGCTTCCCTGCGTGTATCTGCTGACATTAAAAAAAACTTGAATAGAAAATAAGTTTGATTATTTTTTTATACAGAACACGTAACGACAAATCTAAGTTCAGGAATTGGTGTTGACTAGCTCATTAGGCCGTGCTTAATTCTGGCTTGGAGCCAAAAAAATATTTAAAGCGCAAAAAAAAAAAAGTATTTGTAACATGTTTTTTTTAAAAATATTTTAACTATAAGTTAAATAATATTTTTATCTAATATTGAGATGGAAAAATATTTGATCTACCTAAGTTAATTTGGGTTTACCTGCAAAATTCATGGGGATAATCTTGAAAAAATAAATAAATAAGTCAACCCCAAATTAACTCAATGTTTAATGATGAAATCGGTAAAAAAATAGCATTTAATTAAAAAATCTAAGTCAACTTGAGTCTACCAAATAAACTCGCAATGCAAGTCAATGAATTCAATAAATTTATTATTGCTGAAATTTTTTTCCATTTAATTATATGACAATAATATGTATGATAATTGTTTTGTATGAAACATTTGTTTTAAAAGTAAGAAAACCATGATAATGTTGACTTTTGGGTCACATATTAATATTTTATTTATTTTGATGATAATAATTAAATGAAAATAAATTAATAATATAATTAGATGAGATTAAGTTTAAATAGGTCTATATAAAAATTATATCAACAAGCATAAAGAGTTGAATGAAGAAATCTATGAATAAGTTCAAGATGCAAAGCAAGTGAAGATTTGGTTCTTAATGATTCATTTTAATGCTTATTGTTAAATCTTTATATCTTATTCAATAGCAAACTAAAATGAATTCACACACTTCACATTGTATGCATAAATAAAATTGATATATATTTAATCGGTTCAAGTTTCATCAGGTTTGAAACTGTCAAAACTGGTTTTTAAGCTGAATCGGTTGATTCCTAGGGCATATCAAGTGAACCGGTTGACCGCAGTTCATCCATGATGAACTCCTAAGAATTTTACATGAATCGGTCAACCAAATGATATGGTTATTTGAACCGGTTGACCATTTTAGCTTTTAGAGGCATTCCAACATCTTTAAACGAATATATATAACTCTATTTTATACAAAATTAAAGAGAGATTTGGAACATACATAATATAGAAGTTATTTCAAAAGAAAAAATCAACTAGAAATTATCAATCCTAACATACTCTAAGTTGTGCTATATTAAATTTTTATATTTTAGCACAAGAGTATATAATCTCATATTTATTACACTCACACACTTTCAATCATCTTAAGTGCTATTAGTGAGCTATAGATATTATACTTTTCAATTGTACAATCTACTATTTGAGAAAATTATTCTTGTTATAAATAAATCATAATTATAAACACCTGAGAGTTTGGATAAACTCTTAGCATTGGTGAGATATTGTCACAAAAAATAAAAAATCTTAAGAAGAGAATATCTTCAAGTGGTGTAATTGTTTGATGTAAATTCATCAAGGGTATTGTATCTTTTACTTGGATTAGTAAAAGAGTATCATATTCAAGTATAGTTGATATTTGAGGTATAGATATAAGTTTGCCTCCACATTAAAAATTGAGTTTGCAATCTTTTTTTCCCTGTCTCTTTATTTTAAATATTTTAATTATATTATTAATTATTGTATTTATTTTTTTTATTTCGCATAATTAGTTAACGCCTAATTCAACCCCACTAATTCAAATCATTGTAATAACTGCAAAGTAAGTGAGCCTTGATATCAAGTTCTTTAACACCAAACTGTAGAACAAGTACAATCAAAGATTGCAATGCGAGAAGAAATCCCAGATGTACAGTAGAAAGTCAGAGATAGTCTCAGCCTTTGTATGCTTGAGTTCTGATGGCATTGTCGAACCAGCGAATTATGCACGAAATTGAGGAATTTTTCCCTCTTTTCAACTGTTTCAGAATACAAATCAACGTTAGGAAGCCCGAACCAAGATTCTTCAAAATCCCATACGTGGAATGAAGTCGAAATGCGATGCCATTCTTGGACAAGATACTGATACGAACCACATCTATCGTGGGCAGAAACGAAACAGTCTGATGAATAATGTGGTCGGGCAATTGATAAATCCTGTTAGAGGCATTAACCTTCACGTCCATTGCGTTGATATCTCTTTGATGTCTTTTGTTTTCACACCAAATTCCCTGATCCACCTAGTTTGCCTTTTATTTTGCTTTGAACACAGTATTTTACTGTAGAGAACACGTGAACAAGGATGTTGAATTTCAAATTCACAAGATTTCTCACATACAAAGTTGAGATTCAACGGAGTAAAAAGAGAACAAATAAAACCCCCTTTCTTTTACAGTAACATCAATAAGTGATGGCTTACTGGTAAGAACTTGGGATCAAGAGGTTTGTTTTTTTTGGTCTCAGGTTCGAACCCTGTGATTGCTCATATAATGGCTACTGAAGGTTTACATGGTCGTTAACTTCAGGGCTCATAGAATTAGTCGAGTTGAGCGTAAGCTGGCCCGGACATCAACATTAAACTAAAAAAACTAAAAAAAAAAATCAACTCCATTGATAAAGCACTGTGAATAACAAATTCATGACGTACAATAAAGAAGATGATAAAGAAAGTATAATTGAAAAGGAGAGAAGAAAATAGGAATTGAATAACTTCAGGGTATAGGGTTTCACGGTGCCCGCTGGAAGACATGTAAATAGGATATGTTATTAACCGATCTGAATCTATTTAAAAGGAATACCCAGGTCTGGAAATGGAAATGATTTATATTCCCTGAAACAGTAGGAACCCTAAAATTGTTACAAGCCCCTTCTTGTTCAGCCCAGATATTAAAAATGGCAAGCCCCGATAGAATGTTGGTGCGGCCCAGATAATAAAAAGGGGATTTAGTTTGAATCCAAAAGACACAAGAACAGAACATCTTTTTCATTACAATTATTTGATCAGTTAAATTAGTTAATAAAATCAAAATACGGGAACTCGTGTTCATAAAAAACAAACGTGGGTCTGCTGCAGGAGGTGCTGGAAACAGTAGGCGCTTACAATATGGAGATGGAGGAAATACAAAAAGAAGGGATTGCATTTACAAACTACTCTCATGGCTTCTCGAGTTTCTTCACTCTGAAACTTAGGAGGCTGTATTCAGAGGCATATATATAGCTGTAACTATATAGCTTGTCGGCAATACGCCGTGGACCGGATAAATTTTTTCTTTAACATAAAAAAATTGTTAAGGCGAGATTAATGTTTTTAAATGAACAAGAAAAATATGAGATTTAAATTATTGACTTAATCATATTTAATAAACCCAATGAATTTAATAATATGATTTTAAAAATAACATAGTATATAACACAATTTTACTAGAAAAGTGTTGAAGATTATTTAGAGATGAGAGGTAAACCTCTTACCATTGATTGACTATGAGAAGTACCAACCACAATCTTATAAAGAAAAAATTTTAGACCAATAAATTAATCTTAGACAAGAAAAAAAAATCTGTTTATGAGTATATAACACAATTTAATAATTACAAGATAAGATGTGCCATAAAAGAGGATGAAGTCATGATTTTGCTTAAGTTTTGTGAAGGTTTGAATGATGATTTTAGAAAAGAGATCATGCTCATAGATGTTTTCACTCTTGACCAAGCCAATAATATAGTGCAAGATTATGAGTTGCTTACAAAGAGTCAATGGAAAAAACATCAGGATCCTTGTAGTACCTTTTTTAGGTCTTATTTAAGAAGTCTTTGTTAGGTGCTCCACCCCCTCGATATAGTTATAGTAGTGCCCAACTTTATAGAGAAAATAAGCACAAATGAGTCGTTAATGAAATATCTAAGATGAGTTCAAAGATTAAGTGGGTTAAATGTCAAGGTTTCAGTCACATCTTCATCAATTGTACCTCCAAATCCTTAGTCATCCAAGAATATAAGTACATAAGTAAAGAGAAAGATTATAATAATCAAGTGTATAAGCCTAATCTTGAGAATTTTAGTGACCTAGATAAAGAGAATGTGCAAGAAAAAAGATTTAACACAATAAGTTCAAATGAGTCTAAGATGAAGGTCAACAAAGAGTATGGTGTTTCTGTGTTAGTTATAGAGAAAAATTTAAAAGACTCTCTAATGAAATCGTCTGAAGCGGTAAGCGTAGTGTTAGAATATTTTCTAGATATTTATCCATCTAAGCTCCCTAATACCTTATCTCTTATGCTTGAAAATCATAATATAATAGATTTTAAGCGACATGTTGAGCTTTCTAATCTTGTACCCCATACGCGTGATGAGAAAAATGAATATAATCTTAAGTTATTAGGTTGTGTTCAAACCATATCTACTCAGGTTTTGAATAGTGTTTGTCTCATTTCATACCCTTAATTATATAGTATTTATAGCTACAAACCTAAGAAGTGTATATGTATTTTTCCTATCTTTCCTGATGTTAGGATGTTTGAGTCAGTTGAGCCATTTATACGTAGACTTCATAATTTACAAGTTGAGATCATAGAATAGATTTAAGCAAGTAATAAAGAACACAAATTTCAAGTTGATTTACATAAGTATCATGATAAATTTAATGTTGGAGATTATTTCATGATACATATTAAAACTAAATAGTGTCATTCAAAAATGAACTAAAAATTACAAACGAGTAATGTTAAATCATTCAAAGTGTTACAAATGATTCAATCAAATAATTTTGTTATTAACCTGCCATCAAACTTTGATATTAGCTCTACTTTTAACATAAAGGTCCTGATTGCATATAAAATACAACAACATATCCTTAATGATTCTTTTGAAACCTTTGCCCTGTTATCCTTATCATTGACATGAAAGAAATATATTAATGCTACTTTGAATGTCCAAGTTGTTTTTATAAGGGAGGATGAGATATAGATAATCTCAGTTCATGAGCTAGACAATTAGATTTAGACTATACTTGGATTATTAGAGAGACATCACAACAGTTTGATCATGATCTTTTAGAGTATTATTGGAGTTGCCTTGAACTACACTCGACAGGGTCGAGTTTCTCCAACCCTAAAAGAGTTGGTGGGAACACTAGACCCGAGACTCAGTTTATGCACGTGTATGATCATTGATGCTAAATGGTAGCCCAACCCATTACAAGATTAGCTTAACTTATGTTTTAGATTTATTTTATTTGAACTTTTAATTGAGTTTTATTATTGATGATTTGAATAAATATTGCAAAGTTACAAACTAATTAAAAAAAATAGATAAAGGGCTATTTCAAATGCAAATTTGTAACAAGAAGTGACTCGCCAAGTAGCTAAAGTAGCTAGTGAATCCCTGCCGTGCCATGAACTTGTGAGCTCCATCAACCCTCTTTTTAGCTAAATAATATCAACTAAGCTATTTGCTTTTTTCAATATATGTTGAATCTTGAAAAGTAATTAAGGATGACAGACCAAACCGAAATTTTCCACAGTTGTTGTCATGAGAGCGTTTGGAAACGCAGGCTAACCCGTATTTTAAAAAAATTAATTTTTTTTTGCTAAAAATTAATTTGTTTTTTATGTTTTGATGCGTTGATTTTAAAAATAATTTTTTAAAAATGAAAAAAATATCATTTTGATGTATTTCAACATGAAAAACATTTTGAAAAACAACTGCAACCACACTTCCAAATAGGCGCCAAGTTAATGCATAACTAAAATTATATTGATGAGAAGTTTGGGAGGTTTTAGAGTGTGGTTGCAGTTGCTTTTCAAAGTGCTTTTCATGCCGAAATGTATCAAAATGATGTTTTTTTTATATTTTAAAAATTATTTTTGAGATTAGCGTATTAAAACAATCCAAAACATAAAAAATATTAATTTTTCATAAAAAAATAATTTTTTAAAATACATGGGTTGTATCGCGTTTTCATAGGAGGAATGCCAATCCAGTAAGCGTTGGCTTAAGATAAAGGAACCATCGACATTCTAATACTGGCCACTCATATGGGGGAGACTATTCTAGCTAGTGGCGGCCTAGATTTCCTCTTGATAAACCATAAAATCTTGTAATTGGGCAGTCTGCCTCTGTTATATTAAGTTCTGAATAAATCAAAATTTACTTATTTAGATAGTGATTGGCAACATGGCTGCCTTGTATTTGTTAAAAATTTGATTTTTTATTTAAAATTATCTTTTTAATATTTTTAGATCGATTTATATATTAATATCAAAATAAATTTTAAAAAATAAATAAATATTATTTTAATATATTTTCAAGTAAAAAACAATCGCTATCATAATACAAAATATTACCTTAAACACTAGATCAGTCAAATTGAGAGGAAAGCATCTAAAATTAAATGCAAAGATATATAAAATGTTATACTCCAGTTTCAGCACTCCTAGAAATGTTGTTGGTTACTGTTTTATACGTGTTTGTGGGCATCAAAGCTGACATTTTTCATGATTTGACAAGTTCGAAGCAATATATAAAGGAAATCCCAACAGATTCAGCAAATAATCCCTTCCCCTGCACAGGATTGTGCAACCATCATTCAAGCCTAATATCAAGCTTGTAACGACAAATAAATCTTCAATGTAAATGCAGTGTAAATGCTAAGACGCAATCTTAGCTTTGTTTCTAAATTCAAACCTGCAATCCTATGTATATATATGTTAACAGTTGTATTATTCAATACAATGAAAAATACACTATTCTGAAGTTTATCAATTAGCTCAATTCTCTAAAACTTCCTATCTTCATCATGGTATCAGAGCAAGAAATCTCTAACGAGAATTCGATCCCTCACAATCATAATCCAATCTCAACTCCACCCTCTCCAACTGAAACACCCCTGATCGCCCTCAACATCACATCCCAGATAAATGATAAACTTACCCCCTCTACATTTCTTCAATGGCGCGCTCAATTTAAATCCTTACTCATCGGGTATGATCTTCTTGACTATATCACTGGAGAAAAAATTTGTCCTATACCTACCAGCATATCAATCTGTGCTGTCCAACGAACTCACTGGATAAGGCAAGATAAGCTTATCCTCAGTGCCATTTTGGCATCTACATCTACCGTCATCACTCCTCTCATTTCAATGGCCAAGACATCAAAGGATGCATGACATAAATTACATAGTCTGTATGCAAGCAAGTCCAGAACCAGAGCAATGCAACTTAAAGAAGAACTCATAATGATAAAGAAGGGCAACCAGTCAATTCAAACATGCCTTCACTCTGTAAAATCGTTGGCATATGAAATCTCCCTCATAGATCACTCAATCTCTGAAGATGATCTAACGCTCTATATCCTAAATGGCCTGGGAACTGATTTTCATGAAATTGCAGGTCCTATTCGCGCCCGAGAATGACCACTCACTTTTAAGGAACTTTATGATCTCCTTGTAAGTCATGATGCATATCTTCGCCGCTTTAAAGCCTTATCCCATCCACTGATTGCTTATGCAAAATACATGTACAGACGGGCTTTTTATAGTCAAGACAATCAGTCTTTTAAATCTGCCCCAAAGCCCCATTTCTTTGACAGGTCATATGGCCAAAGAAACAAACCTCTAGCTCACTATCGCCAGCCTGGCAACCCGAGAGACAACAACAAAAATTATGGACCACGTCGTTTTTCTCCCAAGTGCCAACTGTGTGACCGCATGGGTCATACTGCAAAACATTGCAGTCGTTTTCAGTACAACACACCAACAACAAACTGTACTTCCACCTCACAAACACAGGATACAAAATGGCTTATAAACTCAGCCACGTCTCATAATATTACTGATGATCTTGATAATCTATCTATTCATTCAGAATACGATGGCACTGACGAAGTTATTATTAGTAATGATTCAGGTTTGTCTATTTCTCATATTGGCTCCTTACTTTTTCAATCTCCCAATCGTACCTTTCATTTAAATGACACCCTTTATGTTTATAATATACAAAAAAATTCTCATATCTGCTCATCAATTTACTCGTCAAAATCATGTTTTTATTGAGCTTCACCCCTCTTTCTTTCTTGTTAAGGACCAAATCACGGGAGCGGTTCTGTTTCGAGGAGCGTGTGAAAATGGTGTATACACCCTTCCGAAGTCAATGGTGCACTCTTCTCCTACCATTGTTGCTAATGTGCATGAAAGAATCTCTATTGATGGATGACACAAACGTCTTGGGCATCCATCTCCTAAATTGGTTACTCACCTTATCAACTCTTTTTCCCTTCCAACAATCAACAAAAAAAATATTTCTCTTTGTTCATCATGTTCTATTAATAAAGCTCACCGTCAACCATTTCGTCAAAATAGTCTCTTGAGTCATGCTCCTCTACTTACTTTATACTGATGTGTGGGGTCCCTTAAGTACAATTGGCATCACTGGGGCTCGTTACTATCTAATTTTTGTTGATCATTTCACGAAATACATTTGGTTTTATCCTATGGAAACAAAATCAAGTGTTCGCATCATCTTTCCCCAGTTCAAAAATCTTGTTGAAAACCGGTTTCAATTAAAAATTAAATCTGTCTACTCTGATAATGGTGGTGAATTTGTTGCCTTAAAACACTATTTACAACAAATGGAATCAGTCATTACACCACAACTCCTCATACACCGCAACAAAACGGTGTTTCTGAGCGACGTCATCGTCACTTGGTTGAAACCGGTCTCACATTACTACATGATGCATCCCTTCCACTACAGTATTGGCCCTATGCCTTTTCCACCGCTGCTTACCTTATTAACGGACAACCCACACCTCTCCTCCAACATAAATCATAGTTTGAAATTTTATTTACACAATCTCCAAATTATAAAAAAGCTAAAAAAATTTGATTGTCTTTGTTTTCCTCTTATTCGGCCATATGACACAAATAATTACAACCAAAATCCATTCCTTGTATTTTCGTAGGATACTCCTTAACACAAAATGCATACAACTGTCTTGATCCCCTGACAAACCGCCTATACCAATCACGCTATGTCATTTTTCATGAAAATGAAAATGGTATCTCCTCCAGCCAACTTTTCACACCTAGCCCGGCAAGTGCCTCCCTTGTTCATGGAAATTCTTCATCTCCTCCTGCGCCTCCACCAGTGACTTCAGCAAGGGTACCCATTCTCACCGCTCACTCAGGTAATGAATCCCCCACTCTGTCTTTTACTTCACGTGAACTCACATCTTCATCTTCTCCTCCAGCATGTTCTGCTCCTCGTATTTTTCAGCCTGCCTCATCTCCACTGCAAGATCTCTGTAACCCACCCTCATCAGTTATTTGTGCAGCTTCCCCCACCTCACCTCCTCATCCCTCAAATCCTCCACCCAACCGAGCTCACTCAATGGTCACCATGAATAACATTTACTAACCCAAACAAGTTAACACCACCATAAAACACCCCCTCCCAAATACTGCAGAACCAACTTCTATGGGACAGGCTCTCCGTGAGCCACACTGGAGAGTAGCAATGTCTGAGTAACTCATAACCCTCATGAGGCATGGTACATGGGAGCTGGTACCGCCTCCTCCTGACTGCCAAGCAGTTGGGTGCAAATGGGTTTTTCGGGTCAAACGACATCCTAATGGTTCCATAACTCAGTTTAAAGCCCGCTTGGTTGCAAAAGGATATCATCAATGGCCTGGCTTGGACTACAGTGAAACGTTCAGCCCTGTTATGAAACCTGCCACCATCAGAACAGTTCACACCATAGTTGTCATGCAAGGCTGGTCATTGTGGCAACTAGATGTAAACAACGCCTTTTTGCATGGGAACCTGCATGAAACAGTTTATATGTCACAGCCACCAGGGTTCCAAGATACCACCACTCCACATCATGTCTGTCGGTTAAACAAGGCAATTTATGTCCTCAAACAAGTCCCTCGTGCCTGATATTCTGCTCTGCAACAGGCCATTCTGAAACTGGGATTCCACAACTCAAAAGCCGATCCTTCTCTATTCATGTATCATAGTGCAGCTGTTTTGTGTTATCTGCTAGTCTACGTGGATGATCTAGTCATCACTGGTAACACTCCATCCTTCCTGACTCATGTGATTCATCAACTTGGCATCCAATTCTCATTAAAATATCTGGGCACACTTCATTATTTTTTGGGGCTGGATGTTATACCCACTAAAAACGGGTTGTTCTTATTGCAACATCAATACATACAGGACCTTCTCTTCAAAACCAACATGCAAAGTGCTAAGGATGTCTCTTCTCCTATGTCCATATCAGTCCAACTCAAGCTTATTGATGGCACAGCTCCCTGCAACAGCACTGAATTTCGAAGTATCATTGGTGGTTTACAATATTTGTCCCTTACTCATCCTGACATTTGCTTTGCCGTTAATAAGTTGTCACAATTCATGCATCAACCCACAGTCACTCACTGGTCCGTTGCCAAACGTTTGCTCCGCTATCTGAAGAAAACCATTTTCCTTGGCATTCACATAAATCATCAGTCTTCATTTGATGTTACCACCTTTGCTGATGCTGATTGGGCTGGAAATTATGATGATCGCACCTCCACTTCAGCTTACATTACATTTCTTGGGATCAATCCCATCTCGTGGAGCTCTAAGAAACAATGTGTTGTCGCCAGGTCCTCAACTGAAGCTGAGTATCGTTCACTCGCCACTGCTACGTCTGAAACAGTTTGGTTGCTGTCCCTGTTCAAAGAACTTTGTCTCCCAATTCCCTTTCCACCAAGACTGTTGTGTGACAACCTTGGAGCTACACACCTTAGCTTCAATCCAGTTCAGCTTTCCCGAATGAAACACATTCAGATAGACCTCCACTTTGTTCGTGATATAGTTCAACGGAAGATTCTCAATGTTCAGCATGTCAACACTCATGACCAACTGGCAGATTTTCTAACAAAGCCTCTATCTTCCCAACGTCTGCATTCTTTACTACTCAAGATTGGCTTAGCTGATGGCTTATCCATCTTGCGGGAGCGTATAAAGGAAATCCCCACAGATTCAACAAATAATCCCTTGCCCCCTGCACAAGATTGTGCAACCATCATTCAAGCCTAATATCAAGCTTGTAACGGCAAATAAATCTTCAATGTAAATGCAGTGTAAATGCTAAGACGCAATCTTAGCTTTGTTTCTAAATTCAAACCTGTAATCCTGTGTATATATATGTGAACAGTTGTATTATTCATTACAATGAAAAATATACTATTCTGAAGTTTATCAATTAGCTCAATTCTCTAAAACTTCCTATCTTCATCACAATATGATAGAGCAATAAAACTGGAAAAAAAAACTCACCTGCATCGCCTGTAATTGCATCCTGAAATTCTTTGTACATAGAAGCTGCAAGACGGACACTTTTTCCACAGCATTTCCTTAGCAAGCTTGGCTAAGTATTCATCACTTTGTCTATCTTTCAAGCTCTTCATCATTTCTTGAAATTTCTTGCACGTCAATTTCTCGTGCCATGGAACCTTGCACTTTGCGCAGAACCATTTGTGGCAATGCGGGCAATCTGTTCGCATTAGTCTGCTACATCCCATCTTTAATTTACAAAACTGAGCGGTCTTCGTAAGGACAATAAAATCTTTCAGAATCCGGAATTACAGATTTGCCTAGTGCGATTTGCCATCGATCAAGAACAACCAGTGGGACAATCGATCGGAAAGTTTCAGGTTCTATAGCCTCATCACACTCTGGATCCAGACACTTCACCCTGATTATGTTTTTTTCTACCATGGTACCGACATGTTTACTAATACTGTCTTTGCAATACGTGTCATGAAGGCATTTGCTTCCTGTGGACATTTTCCAAGGGCCTTTATTTCACAGCAAATAACGCAAAGGCTGTGTGCAGCTTTTCTACTTCCTATTATCTCAACCTCTTGCTACTTAGTAGGATGTTTATGGCCAATCGCTGTTATCCTCTTCTTGATGGGAACAAACACTTCACTGTCATCAGTAGCGACGGAATCAATTTTTTTTGCGTGTTTGGCCTCTCCTTTTTGGAGCGGAAGCTTTGACTGGTGGAGGACAGGACCCAGATACCTCGTTTTGCTTTCTTGATTTCTTGTTGACATTATGATCTTCAGTGGTTGGTTTGCCACCTGTTAAAATCGCAGAGGAACTTCTGGTCCTCAACGTTCCAACACCGATATACTAAATATAGGTTGGAGCCATGAGAAGTGTTTCTAGCTAGGGTCAGTTGGTTAATTGAAAGAAAAGAGACTAGGTTTTCTTCTAGTCTTCTATTTAAACCAGGAAACTGTTAGCAACACTTTTTTCTTTTTTTTGAGAATGGTACGTTTTAGTTTTGTTGAGATAGGGAAAGGTTTTCTAGATATAAAAGTATTGGTGTTTAGAATCCTTATTCAAGTAGTATTTAGAATTCCTATGGGAATATGATATTTTGAGCTTATAATTTACCTATAAATATAAGAACATGTATTCAGAATATCAATAAATATGAAATGAGAGGTTAAATGGTTGAGTACCTATAAATATAAGAAATCTAAGGAACCGTATTCAAAATATCAAATAATAAAAGATGAGAGGTTAAATACTTAGGTATTTTAGTGTTTTTAACGATTGGTATGAGAGCCTTTATCAAAGCAAGGAAAAAAAACACAATAGCAGCATCAAGTTTTCATAGCAGTGAAGTTCACAACAACCTTCATAGACGAGTCAACCTTTGCAAAATAACAAAGCAACAGCAGCATCAACAAGCAAATCAACAACTAATTGTAAAGAGTTTGGGATCAAAGAGTTTGTTTCTTCTATGGTTTCAGATTCGAGCCCTGTGGTTGTTAATATGATAGCCACTGAAAGCTTTCATGGTCATTAATTTCAGGACCCGTGAGATTAGTTGAAGTACGCGCAAGCTAACTCGAACACCCACGTTAATTAAAAAAAACAACTAATTATAAAGAGTTTTATAGAGGTAAATAATGATTGACCAAGTCGGGATTAACAAGGTGAAAGGAATGCAAAAATTAGTTCATTATTTATCCGCAGGTAAAAATGGACTCTAATATGCCTAAAGAAAATATTAGCCAGAGAAATAAAATTCAAAGCAGTGAGTAATGGAAACTACAAGTTAATAGTGGATTGTTGCCCAGTTGTCACTACAACATCACTCTTTTGTTTATACAAGAATTCTTTTATGAATATATTTTGTTTGTATTGATTCCTTATTTAAAAAAGTCTACTGTAAGCCTATACATCGCCATACAGATACTTAGGAAGCAGTCGCTTAACTTATCCAGATCTTAGGATCTTTAACAAATAGTTGTTATTATTCTTTTGTATTTAAGCATTGGTTGAGATCAGAGAAAGATACGATTAACTTTCCGCCTCTTCATCTCTTATAAAGTTCTCATGGAATCAGAGCGTAAGTGTCAGCTGATCTTATCTTTTCTTTTTTCTGCGTTTTTTTTTATCAATCAGCCATGACAACCACTTTTATTCAACCCACAATCCACAACACCAATGAATCTCACAAAACAACTATAAAAATAAATGTTACAACTAACTTGAGGGGTGTATCTCAACTCGTCAAGTCCTGGATTTGCTCTTTAGAGGTCACCAGTTCGAATCTCACAAACATCAGAGCTACTAGAAACTTACATGGTTGTTAATTTCAGGACCCGTAAAATTAATTAAGATACGCACAAACTAACCCGAACACCAAACTAATAAAAATAAAAAATTTGCAACCCAATTTTTTGTCAAACTCATTTCTACAAACTACATCTCCTAAAAAATACAATTCTATACACTCTTCATCGGAATTGGACACAATGATCACTCGTTGATTTGGACACAACAGGAAGCTTGGACAACCCTTGCCAATATGTATGTCGAGCCCTCTCATGGATGCATCAAGAAACTAAAAGGCCAACTAAAGAATACCTCACAAGGATTACTAGGCATCACTAGTTTTTTTTTGTAAATTGTAAAAGCTCGGATAGATGAGCTTGCTCTTCTTGGAGTTCCATTTGATGAAGAAGAAATTGTGGATAAAATCCTCGATGGTCTCATAGATTATATTATAAGGAAAAGGTGAGAGTTTTGCAAGACAAAGATACATCAATCATCTTTCAAGAACTTCATGAAAAACTACTCAATTTTGAGGCATCCCTTCAAATAAAAATACGAGAGCACTCATACTTCCCAGCCATTACAAATCCAATAAATCGCTCAAACAAGAACTGACGTCCATCCAACACCACGAGCGGGCAACCACAAGCTCACCTTGCAAACAACATTTCATACACCCTAACATGGCTTTTGGATAGTAGCAATCCCAGCCACAACGGTGTTATCCTCTCTCAACCACTACCTTCCTCACAAACATAACCCTTAACCCACTCTGTAAACCCATCTTCAACAGCTACAACCATTGTTCTTCTCACTCGTGAAAACACGCTAGCCACCAATAAATTGTATCACAATTATTATTGTCAAAACTGATGGTCACAATCGACCATTGTTCACTCATGACAGCCTAAATCTCTTTCTCCCCAACCCGCAAAACCTCCTCTCAGTCAAACACCCATACGACCTATATTCCTTATCTTAGCTGCCCCTTAAAAGCAAGAGCCAGACAAAAAAAAAACCATAAATCAATTTGATCTTCACAGTCTTTCATCTTTTGCTGGTAGGTTTATTAATTAGGCGCATTATGAGCATGTGCGCTCCAACCTGGAAAAGTAATTAGGCAAACGTGTGTATCATACGCATTCCGTTTGGAATTGGTCCAATTCCAAACAGATTTTTCCAGCAATTTATGGTGTTTTACCACGTCGAAGGTCAATTTCAAACACTGAATAATGATTCTTGTTATTTGTTTTTAAATTTTGTGTATATCAGTATTTGTGTATTTGATTTACATTTTGTAATACTTAGGATTATTTTTTAGTAATAACTTTCTCATAAGAAAAAAAAAATATAATGAAAAGGGGCCTATATATAAAAAATAATACAAGAAAAATTGTTTTATTATTTTTTATACTATTTAAACATTAGTTGTAATAATTTGGACTGGGTCAACATCATTCTATCAAGGCAAAATAAAAATGATAATCATCAAGTTTATTTTGAAAACTAATGAAAATAAATGGGATAAAGTCCAATCCTATTTTTAACTTTCTTATGGAATTAATGTCTATTTTAGAAATCACTTAGATGATATTTTTTTTATATAGAAACCGATGTCAAAACATAGTGAAAGACAAGTTTCCATTTTAGGCGACCAATGATAGCGTTATAAATCTCCTTTTAAAAAGGACCATTGTCAAGATTTTTAATGAATAACCAAATTGACGGGTCTTTATTTTTAGAAATCGATGTCAATGTTTTTCACAAAATTAGATTAAAAAAATAGCTAGGATAATTAATGACAATAAAAAAAGAGATAAATTTAGAAGAAAACATATAGTAAGGTAATCTTTTATAAGAAAAGATATTGTAAAAATGACATTGTTTTTCCTTAAGTATAAGTAACCCCTTACTTGAATCTCTAGAACTAGTGTATATTTTAGGATCCCTAATTTCCTCTAACTACTAAGTGACAACTCTAATTTTTTTTCAATATATATTTAGTCATCACCACGATGTCCACCGAGGTGCAATATAAATAATATTCTCTATGTTTCTACCATATATAGGAATTTAATTTCAATATTTCAATTTTGCACCTCAAATAATTTTTCCATTGAATTCTTACCATCTACTTTTACTTTTTTTTGTAAGGAACTTTGTAATGGAGCAACATTATTGTGAAGACAAACTAAAGATGGTGTATATAAGAGGTCAATCTCTTCATCTCTGATAAAATTTTCTAGCATGAAGACCTCAACATTTATGTTGCATTATAGATTAGGATACCTTGCATTTCCAATTCTAAAACACATTGTTTCTACCAATCACCTAGTTTTATCTTCTTCTTTTTTTTTGTCATCAAATTTCTCATGTAATGTTTGTTTCTGTAATAAAAGTGACAAACTATTCTTTTTCAATTCAACACTTGTCTCAAAGCAGCCACAGAGAAAAAATAGAATTGCTATGAAAAAAAAAGTCTGTTTATTTTCACCAGTACCTCTCTGCGCTGACAGAGAAGGTATATATAGACTCATACATTGTTAGTTATTACATAAAATAAGGAAAGAAAAGATTACTATTCTATCTCCATAAATTCAGCAGCTAAATACTGAGGGGAATTATCAAGTGTAGCTATCAATTAGTTGGAGTTTTCTTTATCTGTTGAACTACTATTTTCATAGGAATTTGTTATTCTTTGGAAGTCCTTATCACCAACCATATTTCCTTTGATATGTCTATGAGTATGATCATCCTTATTACTCCATAATTCTTCCTTGTCACTCCATGATTTGTGGGATAGACTCGTATGATTGTTGCTAACATGAGGCTGTAGGTTGCTAATAGCCACTAGAAATAATATTTTTAGAAGTCTACACCTCTCCAATTATCTCATATAATGACTCTAAGTATTATGTAATTTTTATTAATCACTTAACTAAATATATTTGGCTTTACCCTCTAAAGTAAAAATTAAAAGTAAAAATGTTTTCATAAGGTTTAAAGCCTTTGTTAAAAAAACATTTTGATATAAACATTAAAGCTTTCACTCTGATAATGATGATGAACACATCTCCCTTGTTACTTTTCTTTCCTATAATGGTATTTCTCATCTTACCACTCCACCTCACACACCTGAACATAATGGTTATTAAAAAATAAAACATCTTTATATTGTGGAAACTGGTTTAACATTACTCAATCATGATTCCTTAATATTAGTTTATTTATCTCGTGCTTTTGCAACTACAATCTACTTTATAAATCGCATGTCAAATCCCATATTGAACCTGTCCTCACCTTACCATAATTTTTTGGTACATCTCCAAACTAATCTAAACTAAGAATCTTTGGATACGTATATTGTCTCTAGTTTAGATCTTATACTTCTCATAATCTTGAATCTCATTCTAAACCTTGTGTCTTTCTTGGTTATTCACCCACTTAAAGTGTATATTATTGTCTTGATCCTTTCACTCCTAAAATTTATGTATCAAGGCATGTCAAATTTGTTAAGAGTCAATTTCCATTCAACTTTCTATTTAGTTCACCCTCTCCTCCAACTCCTAACACCATCAACACTTAGATTTTTTCACCAATTCCAGTAAACTCAAGTCATTCATATTTTCCACTCATTATACCAGCTAAAGTTGAAGTCTCTCAACATCCTCTATGTGAAGCTTTCATAACCTTACCATTGCTTAAGCCTTTCTTTACCATCTCATATGCATCTCAAAACCCTTTTCCTACTCATATTATGATCATAATAGTAAAAAAATAACATTCATAAACCACTCAGAAAAATAAACCTTTGTACCCAACTCATCAAAATTAATGATTGTGAATCAACCACAGTAATTCAAGCTCTCAAAGATCTTAAGTAGCATCGAGACAT
Organism: Populus deltoides; assembly: GCA_015852605.2. NCBI lineage: Eukaryota > Viridiplantae > Streptophyta > Magnoliopsida > Malpighiales > Salicaceae > Populus > Populus deltoides. The sequence continues at coordinate 12,944,761 of CM027572.2, read as the reverse complement.
ATCTGATAAGTATGATGTGAGAGTTTAAAATGGAACATGGAAGCTCATTCCATATGATCGCATTCATAATATTGTTGGAAGTAAATTGATTTTAAAAGTTAAACGTAATTCTAATGATTCTATTGACAAGTTCAAAGCTTGTTTAATTGCCAAAGGATTTCATCATTGACTAAGGGTAAATTATCATGACACATTTGATCTTGTAGCAAACCAACCATAACTCATATTGGTCTAAGTCTTGTTATGTCTCAATGATGGTTTTTAAGACAACTTGACATAAACAATGCTTTTCTTGAAGGCCATCTATTAAAAAATGTTTACATGACGCAACTACCAGGCTTTATTGATCAAGATAATCCATCTCATGTTTACAAACTTAAAAACGCAACATATGGCCTCAAACAAGCATCACAAACATGGTATCATGAACTCTACTCCTTTTACATTAACTTTGGCTTCAAGAATTCTCATATTGATACATTTTTGTTTGTAGCTGATATTGATGGACATATTATGAATCTTTTATTCTATATTGATGATTTAATATTCACTAATGACAACTAAGAAATAATTAATTCTTTTATGCAAACTCTTGCTCATCGGTTCTCAATTAAGGATATTGGGTTGTTTTTTTATTTCTTGAATGTGGAAGTTATCCCAACCTAGCATGGTATTCAGCACTCTTGAAGGTGATACATTATAGATATTCTAACTTACACTCATATGATAAAAGTTAAGCCAAGTCTCACTTTTATTCCAACAAATCCCTCTCTCATGTTAAATTATGGTTCTCAATTGTCTGGCCCTATAGAGTACATAACTATTATTGATAGCCTTTAGTACTCTTGGTTACATAGTCCGACATTGCCTTTACGGTCAACAAACTTTCTCGATATATGCATCATCCAATAAATAAACACTAAGCTTTTGTTAAACGCTTGCTATGATATCTATTTGGAGCCATTAAACAAGGCTTGCAACTATATAACCAATCACCAATAAAGTTATATGCCTTTTCAATTGGAAATTAAGCAAGTGACAAGGATAGTTTTTCTTCCTCAAGTTCTTATATAGTTTATCTTAGTCGAAATCCTATATCCTGAAGTTCAAAGAAGTATAGAACAATTGTTAGGTTAACCACTAAGTCTGAATATCAATCCATTGCTAACACTACTATTGAGTTAAATTGGATATGTAATTTTTTAACTGATTTTGAAGTTAAAATTCCTTGTTTTCTAATAATTTATTGTGACAATATTAGAGCTACACAACTATGTTCCAATCCTGTTTTCCACTAATAATGAAGTTTGTGGCCATAGATTTTCATTTTATTAGGGAACAAGTTTAATTTAGAGTTCTTATTGTTGCTCATGTCTCTTCTAGAGATCAAATTATTGCACTAACCAAACCTCTTCCTTATACTTGTTTTCTTGATCTTAAATTAAAGATTGGGCTTTTCTTCTAAGCTTCATCTTAAGGGAGCATAATAAAGGATTATTGCCTAGTTATCACTACAACATCACTTTTTTGTTTAAAGTATAATTCTTCCATGAATATATTTTTATTTGTATTGATTACTTATTCAAACAAGTCTACTGTAAACCTATTGTCATCCATATACTTAAGAAATAGTTGCTTAAATGATTTAGATTTTAGGATCTTTAATAAAAAGTTATTATTATTCTTTTGTATTTAAGCATTGTAGAGATAAGAAAAGATACAATTAAATTTTTGACTCTCCATCTCTCATAAAGTTCTCACAAGTACTATAGCCAACAAAAAAAAATACATTGTCAAAAGAAGAAATTATACTTTATAACTTTTATTCCGTGCGTGGAACAAGGTTAATAAAAGTGTTTGTTAACACTCTAGTCGCTTGCTAGCAAAAACAAGATATACTCTGCATAGTAAAATAGAAGATTTGGTTCCAGTAATCTATAAATTACAGGATTAAAATCAATTTAGAAATATATTCTCAGAAGACACCATCAAGTTGGAGTTATTTGTTTGTAATCTAAAAGGCTTATTACTGTTGAAGTTATGGCACCAAAGTTGAAATTAATGTATCAGCTGTAGGTTATCTTTCATTAATGTCTATCTATTAGTAACATCACTATCTTGATATTGTTTAGTCAATTTTTACTTCTTTAGATTTGAAACTTATTTAGGATAAGTTACATAGCTCTTTAAATGAAAGAGTTTATGTTATTTATGTTTCTTAATTGTGTTGTGATTGATTTCATCTATAAAGAAAAGCTAAGGGATGGAAGTAACCTATGAAAAACATTCTACTCTTTGTTCTTCGCTGCAAGTTCTCTATTCTTTATTTTTCTAGTTATCATTAACATTCAGTTCTTTATATACCTATTATCAACAATTGGTATCAGCGCTTTCTTTGATCTTTGAAGGGGTTGTGAGTGAAACACGAGAGATTAGTGAGGTTAAATCAAAGCAATTTTCTTTGAAGGGATTGTGAGTGAAACACGAGAGATTAAGTTTTTTTTTTAAGAAATGGATTCTGCAAATTTTCCAGCAAAAACACTAGTATTCACAGGGCAAAATTTTGGTGTGTAGGCTATGAAAATGAAAATTTATCTCAAAGCTTTTGACTTGTGGGAGATAGTGGAGAGCGATAAACCATCAACTCCACTAGGAAACAATCCTACGATCGCACATATAAAGTTTTTTAATGAAGAAAAGGCAAAGCGATTCAAAGTTCTTACCTGTCTTCATAATGTTGTGAGTGATGAAATCTTCACCAGAATTATAGCTTGTAAATATGTCAAAGAAACATGGGATAAACTAAAAGTAGAATTTCATGGAGATGAGAAGTCAAGAAAGATGTAAGTCTTGAACCTCAGAAGATAGTTTGAAGGACTGAAGATGAAGGAAACTGAGACTATCAAAGACTTCTCTTCTCAAATTTCAAAACTTGTGAATCAAGTGAGACTTTTGGGGAAGATTTTCCAGATTCAAGAATAGTGGAGAAGGTTCTAGTAAGTTTACCAGAGAAATTTAAGCATAAGGTTTGTTCTTTAGAAGATTCAAAAGACTTTTCAGAAATGAGTCTTTGAGAATTGGTTAATGCATTACAAGCGATAGAGCAGAGGCAAGCTTATAGACAAGAAGAAACAAGTGAAGGAGCTTTTGTTGCAGTTTCCAAGGAGAGTCAGGCTAAGAAATTTTTATAGGAATAATCAAGAAGGAAAAAAAGAAAGAGAAAGAAGTTAGCAATCAAATAACTAGTATCAGAACAACAAAAACATCATCACTTGAGGGAAAGAAAAGAGAGAACATTTCCCTCCTTGCAAATTTTGTCAGAAAATAAATCATCTAGAAGCTTGGTGCTGGCTTAAGAATGCACAATGCAAAAGTTGCAAACAATTTGGTCACATCTAAAGGTTCTGCAAAAACAAATCAGAAGTAGTGAAACAAGCTTATATTGCAGAAAATTCAGAAGCCAAGGAAGATCATTTATTCATGGCTACATTAGAACAGATGTGCAACACAGTAGAGGTAAACAATTCATTATGGCTTATTGATAGTGGTCGCACTAATCGTATGACTGTAGATTTGAGTTTATTCAAGGATTTGGATAAAAGCTACATGTCCAAAGTTAGAATTGGTAATGGAGAGTATGTGAAGGTTACAGGCAAAAGGGTGATTGAAGTTGAAACAATGTCAGGTATAAAAACTCTAAAAAATATGCTTTATGTACTGTACCTAAGATTAATCAGAATCTAGTGAGTGTGGGACAATTACTGGAATCTGGCTACTCATTATCTTTTAATGATGGAATGTGCAATATTAGAGACAAGATGGGAATACTACTGCTCTCTACTAAGATGATGAATAGAAGTTTTAATATTCATTGGAAAGAAGCTTATTTGAGTGTTAACACTTGTGTCTATACTGATTATGTTCTATGACACAAAATATTGGGGCATTTCAATTATGCTACTTTAAAAAGGATGTTTGATCTACAGATGGCTTCTGGTTTACCAGAAATACAAGAACAACATGATATTTATGAAGCTTGTTAGGAAAGTAGACTAGAATTGTTTTTCCTGATAATGCATTTAGAGCATCATCAAAGCTCCAGCTGGCACACACAGATATGTGTGGTCCGATGCACAATGAATCTTTGAATGATTCAAAGTACTTTTTATTATTTGTTAATGACTATAGCAGATTCTGCTGATGTTTTTGCTGAGTTTGTAAGATTTAAGATAGCAGTTGAACTAGAAATAAGAAACAAATTGAAGATCCTGAGATCTAATAATGAGGGTGAGTTTACCTCTCGAAAATTTAAAGGATATTTGGCAAAAGAAGGTATCAAACATCAGCTAACAGTGCCCTACACTCCACAACAGAATGGAATCAATGAGAGAAGAAACTGAACATTGATGGAAATGGCAAGATGTTTGCTATATGAGAAGAAAATGCCATTAAAATTCTGGGCAAAGGCAGTAAACACAACATCTTACCTTCTAAATCGTATAACCACAAGAGTGTTAAGAGATAAGACTCCTTATGAAATCTGGTATGGCTTTAAACCCAATGTTGATCATTTAAAAGTTTTTGGCAGCCCTTGCTATGTCTTGCAACCTGAAGTTAAGAGAAAACAATTTGACTGATATAGGAATTCTTATAGGCTATAACATAAAATCTAAGGCTTATAAAATCTATGATTTGAAATCTAATAAAGTTGTGATTCCTAGAGATGTAAAAGTTGCAGAGAATGGTACATGGAATTGGGAAGCTACATCAATTGAAGGGACAAAACAAGAGTATCAAATTGTACTGGATGATATAGAGGATGATGATATTGTCGATAACAAACCAGTAAGGGGGACAAGGTCTTTAGCTGACATTTACAGTAGGTGCAATGTTGCTGAAGTAAAACCAATAGATTTTGAAGAAGCTATCAACTCACAAGTATGGATAGCTGCAATGAAGGAGGAGCTTACAATAATAGAAAAGAATGAAACATGGATGCTGGTTGATAGACCCGTTCACAAGAAGGTAATTGGTGTGAAATGGATTTTCAAAACCAAACCGAATGCAGATGGGAGTATCAACAAGCACAAAGCAAGACTTGTAGTGAAGGATTATTCACAAGAGCCAGGTATTGACTTCACTAAGACATTTGCTCCAGTATCTAAGCTTGATACAATAAAGCTCTTGCTTGCTCTAGCAGCACAAAACGATTGACATATTTTTCAGTTGGATGTTAAGTCTGCATTTCTGAATGGTGTTCTAAATGAAAAAATATATGTTGAACAACTTGATGGCTTTGAAAAAGAGATCACATCAAACAAAGTATATCTACTAAAAAAAGGCTTTATATGGACTTAAACAGGCTCCTAGAGCCTGGTACAACAGATTGGATGGGTATCTTTTGAGCTTAGGTTTTGAAAGAAGCATGAATGAAGTAACTTTGTATGTGAAGAATGTTGACAAACATACTCTGATCGTATCAATGTATGTAGATAATTTATTGATCGCAAGAGACAAGAAGCAGCTATTAGAGGAGTTTAAAACCAACATGAAGGATAAGTTTGAGATGAATGAATTGGGTTTGCTGTCAAATTTCTAAGGCATGGAAGTAACTCAGTCAGAGCAAGGTTATTTCCTATGTCAAAAGAGGTTTACAATGAAGCTACTAAACAAATTTGCAATGGAAAATTGCAAACCAGTTAGTACACCTATAGTACTGGGACAAAAGCTAATAAATGAGGATGGAGCTCCCAAAACTGATGGAAAAACCTACAGAAGTTTAGTTGGCAGCTTGTTGTATTTAACTGCTACATGTCCAAACATTGTTTTTACTGTCAATTACCTCTCTAGGTTTATGTAAAGTCCAAGTCAAATCCATTTTGTTGCAGCCAAGAGAGTTCTGAGATATCTGAAAGGGACCTTAGAGTTTGGCATGCATTTTGTGAAATCAAGTTTTGTTAAACTAATTGGTTTTTCTGATAGTGATTAGGCTGGAAGTGATGAAGAAATAATGAGCACCTCAAGTTATTACTTTGCTATAGGAGGAAGCATTTTCTGTTGGAACTCAAAGAAGCAATTAGTGGTTGCACATTCCACTGCAGAGGCAGAATATATAGCAACATATATGGCAGCAAAGCAATTGATATGGCTAAGGAAAATGCTGAATGATCTAGATTTTGATCAATGATCTAGATTTTGATCAACGAAGTCCCACATAATTATTTTGTGACAATACATCAGCAATAGCTATTTCAAAGAATTCTGTTTTTAATGACAAGACTAAGCACATGAAGATCAAGTTCCATGCTATCAGGCAATTCCAGCAAGAAGGGGAACTAGAGATGATATGCTGCACTTCAAAAGAGCAATTAGCAGACCTGTTCACCAAGCCTTTATCTAAAGATAGATTTGAAGATCTAAGGGAGAGGATAGGAATGTGCAGCTTTGGAACCAAGGAGGAGTGTTGAAGTTATGGCACTAAAGCTGAAATTAATGTATTTTCTGTAGGTTATCTTTCATTAATGTCTATCTATTAGTAACATCATTATCTTGATGTTGTTTAGTCAGTTTTTACTTCTTTAAATTTGAAACTTATTTAGGATAAATTACATAGTTCTTTAAATGAAAGGGTTTATGTTATTTATGTTTCTTAATTGTGTTGTGATTGATTGATGGCAATAACCTATGAAAAACATTCTGCTCTTTGTTCTTTGCTGCAAGTTCTCTGTTTTTTGTTTTTCTGGTTATCATCAACATTCAGTTCTTCATATACCTATTATGAACAATTACTGGACTGAATGTTTAAGAACATGGGATGGGTAGTTGAGATAGAAAAAAAAGGTTTACAAATCTAAAAGGATTTGTGTTTAAAATCCTTACTATGTATTCAGAATTTATATGTAAAAATCTGAAATATTATATTTGGGGGGTTAAATATTTATATGTTTTAGTTTTTAACAACTTTTAACTTTTTTTGTCTGAAATTCAGAAATTAATCTTAAACTTAGGAAAATTAAACACTTCTAGTAGGGATCTTAGTAATTAGTATTCATTGATAAAATATATGCATCATATCAAAAAGTTTAGCAACAATTAATTAATTAGTTAATGTCACAAACAAATCAATAGAAGTTATGAAAAAAAAATGTAGAGATAATGCAAGCAAAATATCTGCACGATTGCCAATTAAAGATGGTTACTGTTGATTCCATGGGCACCCTGTTTTTTAGTCTAATTGTAACAGACAAAGGAATGATGGTGATGTACATGTATTTCAATACTCATCTACTTGAAAGAGGAACAAAAGATCAGCTTTGAGTTCGTCTCTATCTGTTGTTTCATATGACAAATAATCTTTAAAAAATCCCACTAGTCACTTTTTCGTTGAACTTTACATTATCCCTCTCCATTAATTAATTATCTGTTTAGTACAAACTCAAGAGAAAAAAAAAAGGAAAATTAGGAAAAAGAAAAAGTTATGTAGACTAGGAGGCTATTGTCCAATGGTTTTCATGAGGAAGTGGTTTATGGCTCCGGCGGAGCTCTTCTAGGACTCGGCGTGTCTCATGCCGAACGGCAGTGGTACTGCAGTGCTCATAAGATTTTAATCTTTCCTTGCTAGACGCTTCTAGTTCTCTCATTTCATCCAAAATTATCTGCCTGTTTCTGCACTCTATGCTACAAAAGCCTTGATCACCCCTGCAATCACATATATTCAACAGCAGTTTTCAGAAATCTTGCAAGAGAGATTTAACGAAAGAATACAATTTCATATGAAACTAGTCCAGCTGACATGGCTATCTAATCTCCAGGAATAGTGAGCTTAGTATTACCTGTACATGTAGACATCCTTGTCAAGGCTCAATATCTTGTTGCATAAGTAACATGATTTGAGGTAGCAATATTCAATGGAGCTAGCCTGGACTTGAAGGCGATGTGTTTTCAAAGCAGATTTAGTGACAACATTAGAAATATCTCCTTCTAGTAACAGGCTTTGCAACCCGGCAACCATTAAGCCCTTCTTTGAGCTTGCATAAGTGGATTTAGTTATGGCTTCCTTGTTCATACATCCCTCCATTTTGAAGGGAATCTTGAAATTTCTTAACATTCGCTGTGAAGAATCGAGTGAGAGAAGAGAGGAAACTAAGCAAGGAGCTTGTGAGAAGTGAAGTGAGGGAGAGAGGTGGATATATAGAAGCAGATTGTGCAAAAGAAGAAAAATGAAATGCTTAGTTTTCATTAGCAATTTTGTTTAGTAATGTCGTCATCTCAATGATCTGACCGCGTTGGCTTTGCTTTCTCAACACTCCTTTAACTATACAACTTCGGAATGGGGAAGTTAATTTGTCTGTGACCCACCAAGAACAAGACACCGTTGCATTATTAGAAACGTGAAAGTTGTGAAGATTTGTCTGCATGGTAATTTTTTTTTAATATATATTAAAATTATATTTTTTTAGATTTTTTTATTAATACAACAATTAAAAGACACCAATTTAATATTGTTTAGATAAAAAAAATTTGAAAAATAAAAATAAAAATTTAGTGTTTGTTTAGTAATACGATGCAAGACATTTTGTAAAATGATTTTTTTGTTAGAAAATAATATAAATCATATTTTAAAACCTTACCTAACAGCTTCAGCTATTGAGTTGAAATAGTTCTTTGATATGGTAATACAGCTTTAAAGATCAAGCGGTCACGAGTTCGAATCTCACCATCCTCATCTTTTGATAAAAATTAAGTACAAGATAGTGTGAATTTATGCAAGTTTCAAGCTCAAGGAAATGTGTTAAAGAATAATATAAATCATATTTTGGGACCTCACATAACCGTTTAAGTTATTTGGTGAGATAATTTTTTGATATTTTTTTATTAATAATGCTTCAAAAATATTATTTTTAGATTTTTTTTATTTTTAACATCATCATATTAAAAACACCTAAAAATATCAATTTAATATATTTTTCATGAAATAAAATATTTAAATAATATTTTCGAAACTTAAATGCAAACATATGTAAGAAGGAATTAATGGAATTGGCCGGAACAACACTGTTTGGTATTTATTTACTAGAAAAAGAAGAGGAAACACTGCAATTATCCAAAATTACAGTTCTACTATTTTCTTTTTTTATTTGCTTGAAACAGAAATGTTTGGTCTAATAATTTGTAGGACACATTAGTATCCAATAAAGTCCATTTCATAATAATAGCATGCACATTTTTGGAACATGGTGTGTGGGTTCCGTTAATAATATGGTTCCTTTTTTTATTTTCTAATAATTTCCGTTGATAATATTATGCATCATCGAATCATCATAAAAAATAAAAATAATAATTAAAAACATGTGTTTTTTAATTCTTTATTTTTTTAAAAAAATTGAAAAGCATCTAAGTAATTGTTTTTTTTTTAATTCTCAACTAGATAAGAGACTTATTTGATTCATTCAATGTTTTATAATGTTCCTTTTGATATTTTTAATTCAAGTCCAACAAGACCCTTGTTTTTAGTTCTACAAAATTTATATTTAATAAATAATTTATATAATTTTCCATTAAAAATATCTTTAAAACTATAGATTTATAAAAAAAAATTGAAAGTAAACACAACCTCATGTCTCAGTGATATTTATTTTTTTCTTAGATGGTGTCTCATACTATATTAAAAAAGGGGTTGAACTATTATAAAACTACTACTACTAATAATAATTATATAAAAAAAGAAGCAGAGATTTTTAAGGATATAAAAGTTGATTTTTAAGAATATTTCGTATATCTTAATTGAAAAATAAAAAATTATTAATTAAATTATTAATAATGATTAGTGAAAAACAACTAATATTAACTTGCTACTCATTTGTAGATAAAATTAATAATATTACTTGGAGGGTAAATTTTACCTTCCAAAAAACCAATTTAGGGATACTTACTACTCCCCTTAATTAATTATTAACCCACTTCAAAAATTCAACCAAATATGCTAAAAACATTAATTTAATTCAAAATGTATAGGATAGAATATCATCATTATCCTTCAAAATAGTTTTTTTTCAAATGCATTTTTGTACTTTATAATATTTTGAGTGAATTAGATATATCGCTAACTTTTATAATTAAGACAAATTACTTCAAATAAATGCAATAACTAATAACGTAATTAAAACACTTAAAGCAAAGAGTTAAGAAAAAGAATTTGCAAGCACATTTTAACATATTTCGGTAAGTCTATATCTACACCTAAAATATCAAACCGTACTCAAGTATTGTATTTATTCATTAGTCCAAGTTTAAGAGTATAATTTTACTTGATGAATCGACACCAAGCTTTTTCACCACTTGAAAAAAACTCTTCTTCAAGACTTTTTTCTCACTTGAAGATATTTTCTATTTAAGACTTTTTCCTTCTATGAAATTCCCTCATCAATACTAAGAGCTTTTACTTAACTCTTACAGGTTTACAATAATGATTTTGTTTTCACAACAAACTCTCTTAATAAAGTGAATATTACAATTTGAAGTTCTAATATCTCTATACCTCACTAAATAGAACTTATAAGATGTTAAGATATTTAACAACAGTGACAATGAAATTGAATACTTTTACGTTAAAATATGAATGTTTAATAACATAAACTAGAGTATGATCAAGAATTGATGATTTTAATGTTGTTTTACTCTTAGAATAAATTGTATATCATATATGTTTGGATTTAAAAAAAATTACAATTAGACAAGTTATATATAAGTTTCTAAAAAAAACTAGTCGTTTATAGTTATTATAGTTCCACTTACAACTAAAATGGTCGAGCAATTCAAATTGATCAAGTCAATCGGTCAACTGGTTCCTGCAGAATTATTATGTGTTAATCACTAATGAATAAGCGAACCACAAGTTCATTTGGTAACATCAAACAGTCGACTTGTTCATGCAGAATTCTAGATTTAACAATTTAACTTAGATTAATTCTTAAAACTGTCTAAATTGGATTTTATCTAATTATTATCATTTTTTTAATGCATGCAAAGTGAAGTGTGTGAGTTAATTTTTTTTGCTATAAAGTAAGATATAAAAATTGACATTTAAGCACTAAAATGAACACTTATTCTAAGTCTTCACTTTACTCCCTTCTTGGACTTTCAGATTGAGTTTTTCATGTAATCCATCGTTTTTGTTGATATGTTATTCGTATAAAACTTGTTCAGAGCTTATTCTCAACCAAACATTTTATTAGTCAATTTTCTATTTTATTTTTATCATCAAAATATATAAAAATATGAATGTGTGACTCTAAATATCAACAATATCAATATGATTTAATAGGTCCCCCTGCTAAAATTTCAATTTAATAGATATTTCTATTAACTTTGTGTGGTTTAGCTTGTCTATCTGTTTAACAGGCCTCAAACATACTTTAACATGCTACAAGTTGTTTGGTAACAAGACTAGCCTAGGTGCCCATGCTTTGTCGCGGGACTAGACTTCTTCTTTTTTTGTGCAAGAAATTATATTTAGGTGTTGAAAGCATGTTTTAAAAAAAAAAGAAAAATATATGACTCGGGTCGAATAAGTTGAATTTATTGTAATTATACAAAAAAATAGGAAACAACAATATATAGATCAAATGAAAAAAAGAGTAAATAGGACAACTTGGGAGAAATAATTTTTCAATAGGTAATAAATAATGTATCTCAACTCACGGCACATTAAATATAAAAGAACAAAATGGGATGAAAAAAATGACATAAAAAATGGTCCCGATCAATCCGAGTTAACATAATAAATTTGTAACCCCAATAATCTAGCTAGGTCGAGCAAACCTAGTACTTTTCATTAAACTCATGGCTCAGATCATGAGATTGAAATAACCAGATAAAAAAATAAAGAGAATTATAAAGATCTTTTAAAAAAAACCATGTCAACTTTTTAAACTCGTGACTATAGTCATTAGACCCGTAGCACTCTATCCGAAAAAACTATGAAGTCCAATTCCCTATCAATTAAATACTAAATAATAAAATTAAAAAAATAATTTCAATTATACAAAAAAATTAGAAAAATTAAAATTAAAATAATAAGGATCAAAATTGAAATAATAATTTCAATTATACAAAAGGATTAAAAATATTTTTATATTTTGATTGAAGGGTAAAATTAAAATAAAAAATCCTTTTAGCAAAAGAACCCAATAAAAAAATCAAAAGAATGAGGATCAAAATTAACACAAAAAAAAATTAATTGAAGGGTGAAGGGTGAAGGGTGAAATTGAAAAGAATAATAACTTTTACAAAAGGGCCAAGAAAAAAATAGAAATTAAAACAAGAAGGACCAAATTGAAATACATAATACCATCAATTTGAATTGCAGGATGAAATTAAAAACCAATAAAACTTGGACAAAAAGGTTAAGGAAAAAAAATTATAAATTAAGAAAATGAAAACCATAGTGAAAAAAAATAATATATAGTAAATTAAGATGGAATGATGAAATTGAAGAAAAATAAAAATTTAATAAAATGATCAAGAATAAAAATTAAAAATAAAAAAAATAAGGACTAGAGTTGAAATATCAATAACACAAAAACTTAAGCTATAATTTTTTTGAGAGGAGAAAAAAGAAGAAAAAACAGGCTTATTAGCGATAAACTAAACTATCAATGCTGACACACACCGCTCCAAGTAGAAAAAAGACATAGTAATGCTTCCAATGACATGGGAAGGTGCCCGACGCGCCCAACTTTTAGTCGAATACCACATTTCCCTAAAGATGACTTAATAATAACAAAAAAAAAAAAAACTATTGTGAAAAGACTACAAAGCCCATTGACTCCAGTTTTATTTTATTTTATTTTATTTATTGTTTTTAAGAGTTGGTCGTTTTACTATACTTTTTAATTATATATGCCCCTTAAAACTAGTTTTACTTTGTTTTGCTTTCAATGATATTTTAGCCATTTTACTATGTAATTGAGATGGGAAAAGACTTATTTATCATCGGTTATTTTTATAATAACTAATGAGTCATGTAAAAAACTTTAATATCTTTAAAAGCTAATGTTAAATTTTTTAAATGAAGGGATTAAATCATCATTACAATGCTTTGGGGAATAATATCTCCAAGTCTAAGCTACAATGTTTTTCCAAAGCAAATGTTTTTCCAAGTCTAAGCCATTTAGTGAATAATCACCATCACAATGTTTTTCACTATTAATGGTGTTTGTTAAAATTCTAGGTTATTTCTTAAAATTTCTTTTAATCCCAAAAACTAATGAAATTAAAGTAAAAATAATGAATAAAATGAACTAATAAATGTCAATAGTTTTCCTTTTATTGTACAAGTGATTCCATTGAATATCATCTATAAACTAGAGCTTGATTATTTTTTCATGACATAAAAAATGAAAATAGTTAAACTAGAAATTTGTTTGATAATAAAGATACGGACAAAAACTCATTTTTGTCTCGGTCTTCGAGATAGAAATTAAGCTAATTTATGTTCCTTAAAAAAAGAACAAAATGGATATATATGTCTCAAAGATTGAAATAATAATGTTTTTTTTCAAAACACATTTAAATTTTTTTAAAAATTCCCATATCTATCTCATTTTAAGATTTGAACCATTAATTTTACAACATTTAATTTTTATCATTGAATTTGAAAAGCTCAAAATATGAAAGAAAAAATATTTGCAGAAAAAATGTCTTCTCCTTTTCCTTCTCTGATTGTGGGGAATATTTGTTCGTGTCTCCACAATTTTGATAAATTATGCATTTCCTGCTGACTTTCAACACTGAGAATCAGCGGACTTTTGCGATTTGCATAAGAACAATTGACCGACAAGGACTAATTTTTTTAAAATTACCCTCTCTTACCTCCAACTTTGGAACAAAAATATCATCAGCATAGGTTAAAGAATCATGATTTTGAATGGAAATTATGAATTTTAAATTCATATTATTTAATTAATAAAATTTTAATATTATATTAAATAACTAATTTAATTTAATAATTTAAATTGTCGGATGAAACTTTAAAATATAATATATATATTTCTCTAATAAATCTCAATAACCACTTTACTTTATTATCATGTAAAAATCATACTCTTGACGAGAAATGATAATCAAGATAACATAAGAATTGGAATAAATTAGTTTTTTCATTTTCTGTAATAATATATATTTGTGGATGTGACATTTTATTCAGATTCTACAAGCATCGATAAGTGTTATACTATACTATATAGAAAATAAAAGTTGGTAAATGAACAATTTTTATATAATAAGAAAAGAAGTAAAAAAATATGAAAGAATTTTGTTAGCAGAAATCAAGAGAAGGAAATAATTAATTTGTATGCATTTACAAGAAATACTTTCATTAACGAAAATGTCGTTCTTTTTTTGTCCAACCCCACTGTTAATGACTTGTGTATATTGATGAGCATCAAGTTATAGATATAATGATGCTCGGAGAGATAAAATCATAGGGAATGATTTCTATAAAATCTTGCTCTATATCAGATGATCAAGGGAATTAAAGGAGAATAAGGATGCTAGGAGACTGTTACAAGTATGTTAAACGTAGATCAGAGCCCATCGGCAAGAAATATTAGCAGCCCTTAATTAATCACCTGCTACATCCCTTGAATTAGGCCTAATAATATCCTATATATACACAAAAAGTTTACTATATTTGTATGAACAATGTAGCTTTTCCCCCCAAAAAAATAAATTATTCAGGATTTTCTAACATGTGTACCCGTTAATTGGAAAGTTTTCCTCATATGATTATAGATTTCTTGTCATAATTAGATAGTATTTAATACTGCAAAGTATGGAAATAAAATTATTAATATATTTGTTTTTTAATATTGTGTTTTCATGGGATTTATTACTTGTCAAATTAATTTGCATTAATTGAATTTTTTAAAAATAAATAAATATTAAAGATAAGAAAAAAACTAATATACGAGAAACGAGTCTCTAAATCTTGAAAGGATTCTTTGATATCTATCAGAATCTCAAACACATCTATAAGAGAAACCCCGCAATTTCAAAACTTAGATTAAACCCTATACAATATTTCTTTCTTCCCTTCTTTCTATCTATCTAAACAGTATGGGAAAGCTTCAAATGAAAAACGTTATGCTTCTCAGGTTTTAGCACAGTTTTTTTATTTTGTTTTATTTGTTTGGTCGCCAGAAACGGCCTCTGAAGCCTCCATTCTTTTCTGTCGATAATAATGACATGAACATGATTAATATCATCATTATGTTTTTGCAGCAAGCGTTCATATGGGATTGCAACAGAAAATCTAAGCAAGCAAAAAGCAGCAATATCTGTGATGAGGAAAGCAAGAGATGTACTGAAGTCATCAGAAGATTTAGAAACTGGTGATAGCAAGGAGTTTTGGATGAGAGATCCAAAGACAGGCAACTGGATTCCAGAGAGTCACTTCGGTGATACTGATGTTGCAGAAATGAGAGAGAAGTTCCTCTCAAAGAAAGATCAAAGATTTTAAACCAACTCCTCCATGATTAAAGGTCTCATCTTAATAACGAGAAATGGATATTAATTTCCATGTTCTAGCTCTGTCCTTTTTTTCTTTTTCCTTTCTGTACTGGATAAACCTATATTAATTTTCTTCTTGCAAGAGATTAAGGGGAAAAAAGAAAGAAAAGTAAAGCTGTCATCTTTCTTTATTTTGGATTGGTATAGTGATAGGCATAGGCCAAATTAAGGGAAGAAAGTAACCACGGTGATTCTGCACATCAATTGTCACCTTCTTTATTATTTTGATTTCTTTGGAACTTCCACAGCCAAGCTTATTTACATGGGAATGAAGAAACAATGGAAAACGCGTCAAATCTCAATATAGGAGACAGCAAAATTAAAATGATTGTCTTTTCAAATTTCACTATGGGCCGGGGGACAGGGAAAGAAAATGCTTAGGCATAAACAAGTGCAAAGTTCAAGCAATGCAATTTTTGTGAAAGAAGTAATATGATGGACTGAAGCTTTTGAATTTGCCTACTTTTCCAACTACAAGTCCACTAGTAGCAGAAGAGAAAACAATAGCATCCACTTACGATAGACACTACGACAGACCAGTGCTTTAAGAAAACTTTTCGAGGTCATAGTAGAGGAGGAGGAAAAGAATTAGATTCTTGCTGCTATATGTATGAAATTCCGCATAAGTTTTGGAGCAATGAGTGGTGGATGAAACCAAACGAATAGCAGACACGATTTCAAAGCGAAGGTGCTTTCTAAGAACATTAATCACCTGCGGTTTTGTGTGTGTGTGTGTCTATATATATATATATATATATATATATATATATATATATATATATAAACAATAATCAACGGTCACTAATTTTCTTTTATCATGAACGGTTACTGAGGCATTTAGAAATACAGAAAAAAAATTTAGATTCTATGTTCAATACATATTTGTACTTAGACTAGGAATTCAATTTGTATCTCAATAATCCCTTCTTTAAACTAATATTTTTAAACACCCAGTATAGAAATAAGAGATTTTCCCCTAAACAATATTTTTAAAGTGTAGACATCAAGTGATTTTCTTAGCTTCACAAATAACTCTAATTCAATGGACTTGGTGAACATATCAGCAACTTGTTCTTAATTTTTGCAATAGATGACCTTAATTGTTTTATTTTTTTATCAAGTCTTTTAAGAAGTGAAAATTCATATTAATATGCTTGTTTCTACCAAGCAGAACTGAATTTTTGAAGAATTTAATTATTGAGTTGTTACAAAAAATTATCACATGCCCTTGTCTTTTGAAATTAAGTTTTTCAAGAATTTTCTTTAACCATGTCACTTGACATGCACATGAAGTTACGGCCACAAAATTCAGCTTTAATAGTTGATAAAATAATAAAGATTCAGCTTTAATAGTTGATAAAATAACAATTGGTTGCTTATTTGAAGACTATGAAATAACTCTTGAACCAAGCTTACAAATATACCCGGAAGTACTTCTTTTATCATCTTAATCTCATGCATAATCGCTATCAATAAAATCAATTAAATTTGACTTTTCTCCTTTCTTGTAGAACAATTCATACTTCATAGTATATTTCAAGTATCAAAGTATCCTTTTAGCAATCAAAAGATGAAATTTTGTTGAATTCTCCTTGTATCTACTAATAAGATTCATTGAGTACTTTATATTTGGCCTTGTTGATGTGAAATACATCAAATAATTTGCTTGTAAAGAATGTCATTATTCTTCTTTATTTCATGATCCTAATTTAGTTTGAAACCAAACTTAGTTAGACGTATACTTACCGAATTGCAATTCATCATTTGAAACATTTCTAAAATTTCTTGAGCATAATTCTTTTGAGAAATATAAAATTAGGCATATGATTGAACCATTTTAAATTGAGAAAGTAACGTAACTTTTCAAAATCATGCATATCAAACTCAATCACCATTGACTTTTTAAATTTTTCAAATATGGCCTTATCATTATCAATGTAAATCAATCATCTATATATAAGCATGCGAAAAGCATCTTTTCTTCATCTTTGGTCTTAATAAAAAAGTGTATGCTTTTATAGACACTTTTTAAACCTTTCCTTTAAAAAATAAGCATCTATATATTTATACCAAGCTCTTGGAGCTTGCTTCAACCTTTATAGATGTTTTTTTTTAATTTATGTACATTATGCTCCTTACCAAATTACACATAACCAGGAGGTTGATAAACATTTATATGTAGAAAACTGACTTCACATACAATTGGAATATAAACCATGAATTTTGAGTTTCCAAAGAAATAATCAATCTTATAGTATTATACTTTGCAATTGGAACAAAAACTTCTTTGTAATCGACTTTGTACTCTTGCTTATGGCATTTAGCTACCAAGTATGTTTTATATTTGTCAACTTCACTATTTTCCTTTAATTTTGTCTTATACACCTATTTTACATCAATAATCTTTTGTCTTTTAAAAAACTCCATCAACTCCCGAGTGTTGTTTTTCTCAATGAAATCAATTTCATTAACCATAGTTTTTTTTCCAATTTGTTTCTTTAACGACCTATCTCAAAGTTATAGGACCACAATCTAAAAATAAAGCAAAATAAGTAAGTGAGTCATCATATTGATTTATTTCAATTACCTTATAATCACTCATCTATGGAGACCTTTTTATAACACTTAATGTTTTTATTATTAGATGTGTTTTGATCATCTACTAGTTATGGTGCATCCTCCATAAGCTTTTATATTTTTTTCATCATTAGTACAATCTAAAACCACTGAAATATATTGTTTAACACTATCATTGCTCCATTTCTAAAATTTAGCTTCATAAAAAATAACATATTGATTAACAACAACTTTCATGGTGTTAGGATTATATAGTTCATTTTGCATATCCATTATTGTCATGCTCTCCTTTTCTTCCATGCTCTCATACCAATTGCTAAAAACTAAACACACAAATAATTTTTAACCTTATTTCTCTTATTCATATATTCAACTCTTAAATTCTATATATCAGCCCCTTATATTTATAGAGAGATTACAAGTTCAAACTATTATAATACAATAAGGATTCTAAATACTAGTTCAATAAGTATTTTAAATTCAAGTCTTTTTTTAATTAAAGATTCCTACTTAAACTAGGGTTTCGACTAATATCTAAAAAACAACAGCCTCTTTTCTCGACTAGTTCTAGTTTAAAACCGAAGGAAGATCGATAATTGCCATCTCCCCAAAGAAAAACCTAACTAATGTGACTTTATATATGGTTTTCGACGCTACATTTTTCTCTCTTCATAAACCTACGTTAGAATATATTAGTCTTTAATCCATTGTAGTACTTTATTTAATTAGTTATTTACATATTTTATTATATGTTTTAGATAATTTAGATGAATTTTGAATAATTATTTATAAGTTATGTTAGTTCATGTGGTATTTATAATTGAGTACTTAAATTATTAAAATTATGATTTTAAATTGATTATTTATACTTGTTAATTAAAATTTGTGTTGAGTAATTGTTATTTGTTATGGAGTTAGTGTTAGTGTTAGTATTTGTCATTAATGTCCCAGCAAGATAAGAGAATTAGTGAAATAGTTTTGAAATAAAAATAAGAGTTACCACCAATTTTTTCTAGGTGTTATTAGCCATCTTAGTTACGCTACCAATTTTAATAAAACATAAGTTTTCTACAATCAATAGGTTTGGTCTGCTTAATTAACTTTGAGTTTGAGAGATTTTTTTTTTTTTTGTAAGAGGAAGGTACTAACATATCATAACATTCATTCAGAGAATGACTACCAATAATCATGAGTTGACTTGTATTATCATGTTTGCCAGCTTATCTTACTTTCTAAACTCGTTGGTTGTCATTTTCAAAAATCTATTAAAATCCTGCAGCAAATTTGGTAACATTCTACATCCATCTTTCATCTCGATAATTTTTTACACATCTTCTAAGCCCTTAAATTTCAACAATATTAGTTTGATTTTTAATGATTAATTAATAAAAAAAATATTATATCCTCTAACTTGTTTAAAACAATTTAGATACAATCTTTTGTCTCCAGTTTTAAAATCATTAACATTAAATATTATTTGAGATCCTCTAACACGTATTGATGCAGCATATAATAAAGGATAAAACATAAAGTTTCTCAATTTTTAAAAATTATAGTCCCAAACTATTAAGAAAGAAATTAGGGTTTTTCAAACATTAAAATAATAGTCATAACTATAGAGAAAACTCTAAAATGAAAAGTTCTGAAAAGTCAATTTTTAAAAATAAACTAGACAATTCTATTTACACTAATTCAAGACCTAAATCCTTATAGGAAAAGGAGTTCTTATTAAAAATCACATGACAAAAAGAACCTAACTAGCATTAGAATTTCTAAACTAGATAAATAAAAAAAAGAGTCAAATAATTAAGAAAAATAAAGAAAATAATAAAGAATAACTTTTAGACTTAACTTGAATATGAAAATTGGTTGTAATTAGATGACCCATTATAAAATCAAGCTTATGCAATGCACTAAACAAGTTTCAACCATATCAGAAGGTCAAATCAAAGCATATGTTTATTTTTATCAAAAATCTTGTTAAAGTCGTTTAGAATTCTTCTTGGACTTGTCAATCTAGTCCATAAACGATATGATAGATGTTTTTTCAGTTGTTACACATCCCTAATTAGGCTCCCTCACTTGAAAAAACTCATCCTCGAGTTCATGGTCAGAAATTAAACTCTTCTATTTTAAAGGAATGGATACTTTAAATATAGCATTGTAGCAAGCTTATTCACAAACTTAACCTCTTTTACTAACACTTTAACCAAATTAGTTCTCCTAACTCTTTATTTTCATCCTCTATACCAATATTTGCTACAACTTTAGGAATATAAGATCTTTCTTTGTTCTCTTTGATATCAACTTCAGCCTCTTGAGTAATTCTAACAACTTGTTCTAGTTTTTAATATTTAACTTAATCTTAAAATGTTTATTGAATTTAGATTGTCTGTCATATTTCACCTCCACTTGATAGTCTTATGTATTTTCACCATGTTTAGTGACTTTAGATTGCTCTTTCAAGGATGGCAATAATTGTCTCTCTTCTACTTTTTTAGGAATAGATTCTATAGCTAGAACAACTGATTCATCATTAATAACAATAGTTATCAGAGCTAGAACACTAAGCATGTGTGAGTTAGGAATGTTATCTTTTTTCAACTCTTTTTTATCATCTTAAGATCAATTACCACCTCAACTTTCTTTTCTTTTTATATTTTGCCTCCTTAATATTTAACAAGATTGAATAGAAAGCAAGTAATAATAATCTAATTTCTTATATATTCAGTATAAAATCTCTTCATAATCATCTTATATAAACTTCAAAATTAATAATCTCCTTATATTGTTTCATGATGAAATTATAGTCTTACTAATATAAACTCTATCTTTTAGAACATTGTACCAGCAATTTTTTTTCAGCATCAAAAGTAAGTTTGTGTCTTACAAAACCTACCTTTTAATAACTAGGAGTCGTATTCAATTAAAAGAATGTTTCCAACTCCGATAACTATCTAATAAATATTTTTTTGAAAAAAATCTCATCAAATAAACTCAATGTTGAAGGGTGAAATTGAAAAAAATAAATAAATTAAAAAATGACCTAAAAAATAATTTAAGTAAACCTAAGATAACCTGTCAAAATCATTACTCAGATCATAAGACTGAGATAACCTCATATAAAGCAAATTAAAATAAATTATGAAACTCAATTCTCAATCAACACAATGTTGAATGATGAATTGTTTTTTAAAAAAAGTTCGCAATCAACACAATAGATGACCTTGGGTCATGACACCTGGATAACCTCATAAGAAACAAATCCAAAGCAATTCAATTTGACATGGGTTAACCAATAAAATCCGTAATCTCGCTCTTAGGATAACTCCATAAAAAGAAAATCAAAACAAATTATGAAGCACAACTCTTAATCAACCCAAAGTTGAAGAATGAAATTTAAAAAACAAAACTAAAAAAACTAAGTCAACTCGTGTTAATCTGTTAAATCCACTACTCGGATCATAAAACTGAGATAACCTCATAGAAAATAAATCAAAACAAATAATGAAGTCTAAGTTCCAATCAATAAAATATTGAAGAAAAAATTAAAAAGAAAAAAAATCAAGTTAACACACCAAACATGTGACCCGGATCATGAGATTGTTATAACTCCATAAAAAACAAATCATAAAAATCAATCTCCAACAAACCAGGTGTTAAAGGGTTAAATTAAAATTATCTAAAAAATATATTTTTAAAAAATCACTATTAAAACTAATAGTATTTTTTGAAGTGTCATATAGTAAAAACATCCTCTCTCTTTTAGTGTTTTGTTGATTTCCTAAACTCACACTTTGTCATTTTCAAAAAAAACAAAAAAGCTGGAATCCTCCAACACATTTGTAAGATCCTAAAGTCGTCTTTCATTTCAAGAACTTTTAGAAAATCCATCTTCCAAACCTCTCAAATTTCAAGGTTAGTTTGATTTTTAATAATTAATTAATAAACAAATATATATTAAAAAAAATTATCCTCCAACATTTTAGCACTATTTAGTAATGACCTCTTATCTCAATAATTTTTGAAAGGTGGTCTTTTAAACTTTTTGGATTTCATGTTTTTAATTTTTATTTTTATTTAATTATTCATTAACATTAAAGATTACTTGAAATCCTTCAGTATGTTCGGTGGGATTTTTTTTTATAATCTCCCACCTCATGGATATCTAAAAAGTACCTGCGAATTCCAGTATAGGTCATTATCATATATATATATATATATATATATATATATATATATATATATATATATATAGGAAAAGAGGAATATATATAGGAAACGAAGTGGGGCTAATGTAAGGAGAGCATGAAAATCAAGTAAGAGGCAAATAACAATGACCATAGTTTTTTCTGGAATATATTGCATTGCATAAACCTAGTGTTGTGCTTAAAAACAACAACAGAAACGGATAGACAAATTATGACAATTCCAATGGCAAATAATGATAGATAAAATTAAAAAAAATCAATTAGAAAAATAACCAAGGAAAAGACTTGAGTCAACCCTGGTTAACATGTCAAACTTGTGATTTAAATCATGAGATCATTATAAATTTATAGAAAACAAATTAAGAAATCATGAAACCCTACTTCCAATAGAAATAATGTTGAAATCGAGAAAAAAAATTAAATCTATGAGACCGGTAAATAACTTAATAGAAAAAAATCAAAAAATATTATGAAGCATAATTATAAAAAACAACCTAATATTAAAAGATAAATTAAAAAAAACTATGTAGAAAAAGAAGAGGATTGGATTGTTAAAAGGTAAAATTGGAAAAACAAAAATAAAAAAAAAGGAAAAAAAACAACACTATTATGGTAAATAGTGTTTTGTGAAGGATATGATGCATATGTAATAATAAATTCTGTCTAGATTGATTTTTTTTGTAATGTAAAATAATGATGTTCAAGTGCTACTAACATGTTTTAAAGAAAAAGAAAAAAACATGACTAGATCATAGACCATATTAGATCTAATAAGATAGTTTTGTTTAATTATATGATAGTATAAGGACTAAATTTTAAAAGAAAATGTGATAATAATGATCAGATGAAAAGACTGTCAAAAGAGAAAAAATTACAAAGTTGAATTTCAAAATAACCTAATATTAAATGATAAAATTAAATAAAAATAACAAGATAAAGCACCTAAAGTCAACTCAAGCTAATTTGGCAAACTCGCAATTTGAGTCGTGAGGTTAGACCAACCTCATAGAAAACAAATTGAAAAATATAATGATGGTCAATTCTTAACAATCTAAATGTAGAAAGATGAAATAAAAAAAAATAATCAACAAAAAAGGCCCAAAAAATTAAAACACATGTTGTAAACCCCCAACCTAAAATTGTAAACTAGTGTTCAATAGGGTAATCTTCAACTAAAAATTAATAAATATAAAATGAAAAAAAAATTATGATTAAAGGTGAAATCCCTCAATAAATTAGTTTAAATCTCAAATGAAATAAAGTAATAAATTGGTATGTGAAATGTCGGGCCGTGATAAATCGTGTAAATCCCCAATTGAGAAATAAAAAAATACAATTAAAAGAAAAAAAATTGTGTTATTAGTGATGAAAATTATCAGTTATTTAGCGAAAAAAACCAAAATAAAATAAAAAATAATTTTGTGTGAAAACTTTAACAATCAGTGTGAACCTCATGCATAAACGATGACATGCATCGTCCCATGTGAAAGGAGACACCGCGACGCTTTCAATGTTGTCCCAAAAGCTGTCGTTTGGACCCCAGGTGACGCCACACAAATTGTCAAAAGATCATGGGCGCCTCCCACCCTCACCAGCCATTTTTTATTTTTAAATTATGTTTTATATTTATTAAAACACCAAGTATTCTCTAAATCAACTTGATTATAACTAAAAAGAACCAGGATGAATATACTAAAAAAACCCTTGAATGCCAGTTAAATAAGTTTTTATTTTTAACAATAATTTAGTCATTTCAACGTGCTTTAAAAAATATGAAAAGACAAAGTTATACTTGACTAATTTGATAATAATAATGGACTTTACAAAAAGACCATATTATCCCCAATA
Source organism: Populus deltoides (assembly GCA_015852605.2). Classification (NCBI taxonomy): domain Eukaryota; kingdom Viridiplantae; phylum Streptophyta; class Magnoliopsida; order Malpighiales; family Salicaceae; genus Populus; species Populus deltoides. The sequence goes on along the minus strand of CM027572.2, from coordinate 12,920,555 downwards.
ATAATATTATTGAATTTCAAATCCCCTTATAGTACAGTTAGTTTTTGTTAATATGTTCTCAATTCCAAAATTTGATACCTGGCAAGGAACAGCTAGGAAAGCCTCTTGACGGTGTCCCCTGTATATTGAAACAATAGAAAAACATACTGAAAGCCCCCATTAACACAAGATTTTGTTAGTGAGGTGGCTGCTCTTCCTTTATATTTGTTTCTTCTCTACACTTGTAATTCACGCTCGGTGTTTTGGTGATAACAAGAGAAAATAGAAAATCCATAATTAACAGCAGATCAGTTCAATTGTATTTAATGATCGAACTAAAATATCTAAGAATTACTGCTAAATTAGTACAGCATGTGAGCAACAGCTTCATGTCTCCTATGATAGTTCTGATTTACCAATCACACAATTCAATATCCTGCTCAAATTCAAATGCCTTCACCAACGGGGAAGAGTCTGTTTCCACGATGACCTGATTTGGCTCCCTAGAATCACCGCCTGTTGTACTGCCATGGCTTCACAATGAAGAGCATAATAACAACACCACCATCGGGCAGCCCTGCCATCACCTTCTTCCCCTTGTCATTTCTGCAAATAATCCCAATCCCAGTTTTACAAGCTTCGTGAAAAGAAGAGTCATGATTTATCTTTAAGGGTATTCCTCGCATAAGGGTTGTCCATGATGACTAGCGCTGATAATCACATGTGTTGCTGGGCTCACTACTACACACCAAGACAGTATGATACACCACATGATGAGGCAAATTGTCTTTTTGGGGCAGGAAAAACTGTCTTCACATGATGAAAGAACAAAAGAAAAGTAATGGAGGCTTGGAAACCGTTACCCAATTTTGCTCATTTTTTTCCCAATTATGTAAAACACATGGAGAAATTAACTTTTCACTTCAAACGAAAGGATAAAACAAGAATCATCTCCTGCAACAACTCTTGAAGTATCAATAAATTATAGACCTTCTGAAACTATAAACATTTGACTAGAATTCCGTTCAGGTTTTTAAAAAATACAGCAAAAATCTCCATTACTTTATAAACTTTTTAACCATTGAGGAATTGTGTCAGTCAAACCTTTGAAGTTTTTACCTCCCTGTAATTTTACTTTTATTAAAATGAATGGATATAAATTTTGTATGTTAACGAGTAGGTTAGTTATTTACTTTGATGATAAGTTCACAAAAGCTTGTAATAAAGAAAGAGCACAAAGCATAAGGGCATGTAGATGAATCTCTAAAAATAAACTAAAAAAAAATATTCCATCACTTTTACCAAGAGTCAAACTTTATTTCCATCCTGTAAAAATATATCTTTAGAAGAAATTCCACAAAGAGATAATATGATACTCCAAAATAAAAACCTTAGCTCAAGAAAATTTTTGTGGTTGCAACTCTTCTATCAGAAGGGCTTGGTCGCATTTGCTCTTGATCACCAAATTCACCTCATCTAGAAAATTTCACAAAGGATCCAACTTTGCCTGTCCAGACTTGACTTGAATGTTATTTGATTGAATTCAAAATTGTCAAAAAAATTATATATATAGAATACACGGGCATCCAACATGCACTATGTTAAAAACTAGCCATGTGATCAGTAGCTACGTTAAAACAATTCAAACAAAATTACATTCAAACACAGACTACAAGTATAGCTGAATGAGTTCATCACTGACTACAGATGGAGTCAGTACACCAAGATCAGTGAAGAGTAAAGTAAGATACTGCGGAGGAGTATAGTCCCGAGCAGATGTTTCAACCTCAACCTTTGATGGAATGGGCACCCCAAAATCAATCGGGCGTAAAGCAGGAACCATGTCTTTCTGGTCCAATGGATAGAGACGAGCAAACTGAAAAGGAGAGTATCAATATGTAACTATCATTAAGTCAAAAAAAAAAAAAAAAACCCGTAGGCAAATTCCTATTTAAATTTCTGTTGATGATAAAATACAGTTTCAAACTATGCACTGGCTGCAGCTGGTTTATTACCAATGAGATAAGTTGGGTGATTATCTATCTATATAACCCTAAAGGTACAGATTGGCATACCTTATAGCTTTCAGCAGCCACATAAACAGGCTTATTCATGCTGTGTGCAACCAATGCAATCTGGAATGTTCCCATCATGTTGATTATACCTCCACTTTCAACCACTCCATCTGCTCCGACAAATACCATGTCTATCTCATCCATTGTATATGCCACAGCAGAGTCTAAAAGGAGTTTCACAGGAACATCAAGCTTGGCCAGCTCATTGGACAACCGTAAGCCCGTCCTATCAGGCCTTCCCTCTGCAATTTACAAGTATGAAAAGTTAGTGAACATGTAACCCAGTATAGAACCATATAAAAATAAAGGTTGGTCTCAAAATAAAAGGCCAAAGAAAGAGGAGCTATTCATTAAAAACAAAGTAGGTACTTATATGTAAAATGAGCAGTGCCATTTTCCTTTCTTGAGCCCAGCACCATGCTTAGGGAATGGGCAATACGATATTTTCCCTCTATTCTACACATGCTTTTGACCAAGCAAATAGTCATAAGAAAAAATGCAATATGGAAGTTATAAACTTGAGCCCATTTTAGAGAGTAAATGTTCAGGGTAATTTTAAGTAAGATAGGGACACTCTAAGCAGATACAAGAGTGTTGAGAAACAAAACCTGTGCAGAAAACTCTAAAGAGTTTTTTACTTTGAGCTGCTGTTTTCAGAACTTCGAACACAACTCTGGAGAAACCATGCACCAAAATCGTGCAATCATCAAAGATAAAATCTTGGCTAAGCATGGCAATGATCCTACGTGCCTGCAATATTAAACAACAATTCCTTCTACTATCAATATTGGCATAAATGGCATATAGAAACAACCTAATAGAAATATCATTGCAACATCTAGCAGTGATTTGCCAAAATACCTTGTAAGATATCTCCCCAAACTTCTCCGCACGCTCGATCAACCGAGATTTAGCTGAATTAAAGTCCTCATATTCTAAAGCAGAAGTTCTAGTCACATATCGCATGAACAGATCACAACCTGCTGTCAAAGATATCGAGGTACTGTCCGATGACTGGACACAACAGATAGGTTAAATCATCAAGACCAAACAATAAAAAAAAAATCCTCTTCATGAATTTAATAATAATACTCTAAATAAAAATCATTGTTTATTACAAAAATGAAGAACCCTAATGCACGTAATTGTTATTCAAAATCAAAACTTTATCATTAAATCACAATTAACCCCAAATGAAATCAAACAAAACTCTTAAGAAGCAACAAAATTACACTCACTTTAAGCGAATCAGAGGCCTTTTTAAGCTCAATTTCAAGCTCCATCATAGTAGTAGCCTGACAATTCCTGATAACGGCGGCAAGCGCCCTGATCGCTGCCACAGCCTCCGCCAACTCAGGCTGCTTCCTCCAGCTATTGAACTCATCAATCACACTAAACGGCTTTCCGGCGACAGTTGCAACATTAGTCTCCGGGGCGTCGTCTAGGTCATGGCCGATAGCAGCCTGGGCCTGGGCGAGCCAGTCGCTGGTGACCACGGCGTGGTGGGCGGCGCGTGTCTGGTAATAAGCGGAGATGTTGTTTTGGGGGTTGGGGTTTTGGAGAGCATCGGCCATGGAGAGAGGTGGTGGGGATGGGAGAGTGAGAGTGTCGGGGGGATTGCGTTGACGGGGAACGGTGTCGCTTTGTTGTTTGTCCAGGATGAAAGAGGCCGATCTACACCACATTTACGTGTGTTTTGGGGGGTGTCAGAGAAAAAAAGTTGTTAACGTGAGAGGGAGTTCCGCTGATAGATTTCCAATCTACAAAGCTAATCTTGTAATTATTAGCCCATAATAATAATAAATAAATAAATAAAATACAAGGAGGAAGACTGACGATTTGCTCACTTGCAAACCCTTTTCTTTTCATGTTTTGGAAGGAAAAATGATCAGATCAATTTCGAATCATTCACCCCAAACTACCATGCTGTTCAACGCCCCCTCTAATTATGCTGTTAAAGATTTTCAAATAAAAATTATCTTTAAATTAATTTTTTATATTTTTGGATTATTTATTAGTGTTAATATTAAAAAATATTATTTTAATATATTTTGAAATAAAAATATTTTATAAAATAAATTTTACGATAGGTCCAAAAACATATTTTTTTCATAAAAACATTTATATATTTTTTATAAATTCATCAATTAGATTGTGAGTGGTTGAAATTTAACTAAAAAACATTTTATTCTAAAATATAACAATCAACTAAATAACTATTTTATATAAGTTTATATGTAATGAAATGAATGATACAATGATAATAGATATCTAAGGTCCATAGCCAGGAGCTTACTTGACTTAACTATCTCACAATCAATTAGTCTCTAAAATAGATATAAGGTCTCCACAAAATCTAATAATAAAACTCAAACTCACCTATGCAAAGTGACAAGCACATCTAAGGAAACAAACTTGGACACAAATCTACTTAAGGTTTTAAGGTAAGGAAGATAAGCTTAGCCCTATATTACTTTACCTACTCTTTATAAGTTGGTATATAGCATTAAATACTCTCATGTTCCCTTGTTTTAAACACCATACTCATAGAACAATATCATGGATGTTATTATGGATGCTTGTATCCTGTAGATGGCCTACATAACAACAACATTATTATTTAGCAATGATCTCCATCCATTAAGAGGTTTAACCTTAAATGATTATTATTAAATTAGATATCACAGTATTTTCCCGTTTTACTATTATCTTAATGTAAGTTAGTGTGGTTTATGGCTATATAAACATTCATAAACCATTAAATAACACAAAAGAAATTCTCGACTTCTTAAGCTTTAATTCCTAGAATTCTTAATGCACTTTCTTGTCGAAGTAATTTTATAGAGCTCAGGAAGAAACTGATGGCATCATATTAGTTGCATCATCGAGCCCACTTTAAAAAAAGAGATAAGTACAAAGATGAGAAAGAAGTCATAAGTGGAGATACACTTGTCACTTTTTTATAGGTCATTGATATAATTTTCTCTCTTTTTTTTCTTTAAAGTGAGCTCGGTGGAAAAACTAATAGGATGTCACTAGTTATACTTAATGTTGTTGGGTTTCTCAAAACACATACATGCAGCGGAAACAGTAAATTTAAAATTTCTTAGGAGTCTCAAGAATCCTATTAAACAGATCTAGAGTTATTTAGGATTTATGCAAATATTACTTAAAGATTATATATTCTTTTCAACTTTGAATATTTGTTTCAAGGTTAGGCTATCACAAACCATAAACTGTCTAAATATTCACTTTCTAATGATAATCCACACGAACTACCAAGGAGAAAACTCTTAAACCATTTTAAAAAAAGAAGGATTGATATACCTTAGAGTGTTAGCTCTTTTCTTTTGTGTTTTAGATATTTTTATATTGTACTATACTTACCTTAGTAAATAAAAGGCATAACATTCTATTTATAGGAAAATCTAAAACCCCTATGAATGGCGAAATATCAATTTACCCCTTAAATAATATCACTTATATTATTTTATAATAATTTTAGAAATTTATTTATTCAAGTCCATATTTGATTTTTTTTTAAGTCTAGAATTGTAATTCCTTATATTAATTACATTTTAGGCTTTAATTTCTGATTAATGGTTCTTATGTATGTGACCAATTAGGTTCCCTAATAAGTTTCCCGAAATAGAAATCATAATTCTAAATAAAATAAGATTAAGTAATTTAATTTATTATCAATTAAATATTTTTTATGGGTCCTGAATATAATCTTCTCTCTCTCATGTGTTTGTCTTTTTTTTTAACTGAGCCCATTAGAGTAACTAATAGAATGTCAACAGTTACACTCTATGCTGTTTGGTTTTCCGAACACATACATACAATAGAAATGGTAAATTTAAAATTTTTTAGGAGTACCAAGAATCATGTTAGACATATCTAGAGTTGTTTGGGATTTATGCAAAGATTACCTAAAGATCATATATTTATTTTGGCTTTGAATATTTGTTTCAAGGCTGGGTTATTGCAAATCACAAGTCATCCAAATATCTAGCCTCTAACGGTAATTCACATGAACCACTAAAAAATCTCTTAAATCCTTTTAGGAGAGAGAAAATATTATACCTTAAAATGCTAGTTCTTTTTTGTGTTTTAAATATTTTTGTATTATACTCTACTCGCCTTAGAAAATAAGAGACATGACATTTTATTTATAGAGAAACCTCAAAATCCTATAAATGACAAAATATCAATTTTCTTCTTAAATAAAATCACATATATTATTTTAGAATAATTGATACGAACTAAGTCAGGTTCAAATTTGGCCTGAAGATGTTTGCTGACAAGTTTTGCGAGATCAGACATCTCTCTCAATCCGTACATCGAAACGAGCTGAAATTTTACAAGGAGATACCAGATAAATGAAACTATATTTTGATAAACTTTCAGGTCAAATGAAATTCAGGAACATATTATTCCAAATGGTCTAAGTTACTAGATAAATCCTATTAAATTTGACAAACTAGACCTTTGTGTACTATTTGAGACATATCTAGAGCTACAAATAGAAGTTTGATACGATTCAGGTTGGTCTAGAAACTAAATATCTCAAACCACGCAACCATATATGGTATCCTCGTGAATTCATACGCATAAGAGAGAACGATGTATTTGAAGTCAAGATTGAAAATCTACCAATAATATGTGAAAATTGAAGATTTGGACTACATGGAGGATTTTTGGCATAAAAATTATTTTTATTATCCTATTTTATTTATTTATTTATTTAATGTTGAATATTTTTTTTAATTTGGATTTGTTCTGACCTATTAGACATTGTTTAGAGGCTTATTTCATTATTAAACTTATAGAAGTTGATTACTAGTTTATACTCAATAGCTTACAACCCAAAAGAGGTCAATTAGGGTTAGTTACAGGAGACTATATTATTTTTTTTATCTGCAAATTTCAACAGCTAGTTGGAGAATAAACATGAATTTTTCTTTTGTTTGTTTGTGGCAAAACAACCTTTCTATGCAGGGATAAAGATCATACACTAATTTATTGAAGATTAATTGGCTCTGTGGTTTCATTCACATACTTAAAGTTCTTAGATACAAGGTTATCTATTTGTCCAAGTCTTTTTCCAATACTTTGGTTTTTAGGTATAGGGTTACCTCTAGGTCAAGATTTTATCAAACCTGATTTTTAGCTTCCCGAATTGTTATCTACTTCGTTAAAGGTTGCTTGACCACGTGAACAAGAGGTTTGCATCAATTGGTATTAGAGCTAAGCTCTAAAAATTAGGTTATATCCTGTATTTTTTTTATTATTGTTAGTTTTAAGTTCCTTAGGTTTAGCTCTCTTTGATTTGGTTTTTAATTATTTCATGTCTAGAGCTTAGTAGCTTGCGTTTAAGGATCCTTAACAAAAGGTTTTATTTTATTTTATTTTGTTGTTATCTCAGAATATATCAATAGTATAAAAGTAAAAAAAAATGTTCAAAAGTTATTTTTATCGAATATGCCACAATACACAAACAAGGGAGAATTTAGACCAAACTAATTCAGAAAATTCTCAAATTTTATATATTGGTTAGGAGTCTTAATTTGAGCTTATTCGTAGATTGTTTGTTATAGTAACCAAGGTTAGGATTAAAACATGTCATAACAGATCAGATTCATATCAGAAGAGAATCGCGGGTCAAATAAATTTATAAAATTCTCAAATTTTATATGTTAGATTCTTCAATGTTAAACCGTTTTAGCATGTTGTCTATATACATGGATTGAGATAATCTAAGCAACCTTCTAGATCTATCTTTTTAGATCTTTATTCCTAATATAAAGGTTATTTCTCCCATTTTTTTCATAGAAAAATTCTTGGACAACTAGATTTGTATTGATTGGAGTAAAGAAATATTGTTTCCTATCAATAATATATCAAATACATAAAATATTAAGAAAAAAAATCCACTCCCATTAACTTTTTTATAATACAAGGTTCATCCATATTTTTAATAAAATTAAACTATTGGATTATCTCATCAAAATGGATATTCCAACTCCTTGAAACTTGCTTAAATCCATAAATAGATTTTTGTAGCTTGCATATTTTATTGCTAAATTTATTAGATTCAAAACCTTTAGGTTGTGTAATATACATCTTCGTGAAGATTCCCATTCAAGAATGCAATTTTGATATTCATTTGTCAAATCTCATAATCATGGTATGTAGTCATAACAAGTAAAATCCTAATAGATTTTAACATAGCTATCGGTGAGAAGGTTTCATCAAAGTTAACCCCTTGTTTTTGTCTGTAACCTTTGGCAATTAGTCTAACTTTGTACATTTGTATATTTTCATCCATGCATGTTTTTCTCATAAAGACCCACTTACATCCAATGGGGTTTATTCCTTTTAGTTGATCAACCAAACATACATGGTTGGTCTACATGGAATCCATTTAAGATTTCATAGCTTCAAGCTATTTTTTATAATTAAAATTAGATATTACTTCATTGTAATTAGTGGGCTCATGAAGAATAAGCAATTCATCATCATCAACTTCCATGAGAAGTTGATATCTTAATGGTGCATGATGTGTCCTACTAGATCTACTTAATTCTTGTGCTTTTTAAGTTTCAAGTTGAACATCAAATATTATAGCCTCAAGCTATAGTTCTATTTGAATGTCATTTTGTGGTTCTTAAACTTCATTAAGCTATATTTTCCTCTCATTGTAACTTTCAAGAACAAATTATTACTCTAAAAAAATAACATATTTTGAGACAAACACCTTTTGCTCAACATAATGGTGGAAATTATATTAAATTGATTTTTTTAGATATCCAACAAACTTAAATTATTTGACCTAGCTCCTAGCTCTTTAGATATTATACGCTTTATATAAGCATCGCATCCTTAAGTCTTTAAGTATGATAAGTTTGGTATCTTACTATTCCATATCTCATATAGGATCTTATCAATAGTTTTGATGAAACTTTATTTAAAAGGTAAGATGTAGTTTAAAGAGGATGGCCCTAAAAAAAAGATGGAAGGTTTGCATAGCTTATAATGGACCGTATCATATATAATAATGTATGATTTCTCCTTTTAGAAACTCCATTAAGTTGTGGTGTTGTAGAAGGTAACCATTGTAAGAGAATCATATTATCTCTTACCCTATTAAACTACTTCCAAGCTTTACTATCAAAAGGTTGCATCATGACTTCATCTTTCATATCATGTGAATAATGTCATATCATGTCATGTGCTTAATAGTTTTTAGAGACATAAATAACATTTATAGTCTAAGAGTGATTGGGAAGTATCTTAATTTTTTATATGTGATAAGTTTCCTTCCTCTATTGGTATTGGGTTTATATCGAGCATATCTATAAGTTTTGTACTTGGAAAAATTTATATCTTCACTATAGTCCAACATGCAAAATCTTAGGCACATATCATTTTTTTAAGCCAAAGGGTTTCATTATGCATTTTGCAACATAAAAGTTATCTTTCAACATATTCCCTTCAGATAAAATGTTTTTCGCTCATTTAATAATGTTGTCATAACTGGCCTTACTTAACTCATAATTTCACTTAATAGTAAACACTCGTGCAATGATCAACAATTTACTGTGATTTGTGCACTCATCTCATAATGGTTCATTAAAATCTTGCAAAAGTTTAATAAACCTAGTTATATCTATATTTGGTTTTTCATCTACACTTGATCTTTCATCTAAATAATCTTGATTCATTCTCATTACATTTATCATCATACTCATTGATTCATTCTCATTGAATTTTAAAATTACCAATAAAAAGTTTTATGAAAACTAGTAATGAAATATTTACATCGATAATTCCATCAACAAATAATGATGTCATATTGTTGAAGTTATCAATGGAATACTTATTGATTTTTTAATTATTTTTATTTCATCAAAAATTCTATCAATAATTACTGACGACGTATATTTGATAGCTATTTTAGTTAGTAATGTCCAACGGGTATATTCTGTCGCTATTTTTATTGGGCATTATCAATGGAATATTTCCTGTTGGTAATTCCATTGTTATTTGTCAATTTTCTAGTAATGAATCCAACAACACCTAGAAATGTCACTAACAGTTATGAAAATAGGTTGCACACAGCAGGTGGCTCACTTGCTTTTGGGCGACATGTGACACCCACTCCAGTCAAAGGTGATGATCTTTCTTGGTGTTAATTAGGTTCATCTTATTTAGATATTTTTGTATGGTATTGGTGGTGTTATCATCAAAGATTTGGTTTTCTACTAAAGTCTCTTTCTTTTTTTGCTTTTTCTCTCTCTTCTCTCTCATCATTGTAATTGCTCGTTTACCTTTGGATGAAGAGTATAGCCCACTATCACTGTTAATGATCTTTCTTAGTGTCATTAGATTCATTTCATTGAAATCTTTTTTATGGTACCAGTGGTGTTATAATCAAAAGTTCAGTGTGCTTTCAGGGTCTTTTTCTTTCTTTTTTTATCTCTCATCTCTCCTCATTGTAATTTTCCACTTGGCTTTAGATAAAGACTGTGGCCCACTTCGGTCACCATTATTGATCTTCCTTGGTGTCTTTGAATTCTTCTTTTCGAGATCTTTCCGATGATACTAGTTGTGTCATAATTTGAGCTTCAATATGCCTCTAGTGTATTTTTTTTCTTTCTCTCCTTTCTCCTCACTCTTTATTGTAATTTATGTCATCCCTTTAATAATTTCTTTGAAATATCGTGTTTCTCAATTGCAACATATAACAAATTGTGCTATTTCACCAAAATATTTTCAAGCTATGTTATTTTACTAATTTTTCTTTTAAACAATAGTAGTTTTCAAAAAAAAAATTATTTAGTTTGTGATTGTAAACAAAAATAATTAGTTCATTTGGTTTTAAAAGTTCAATATTGTTTCCCTATATATTTTTTTATTTATTTAATGGTATGTTTTAACCTAAACTATTAGTGTAGTGGTAAGACAAAGCTTAGGTTATAATTTGGTCTATTATATCCTTTAAATATTTTTTTTAGTAAATTAAGTCCTCCTATTAGATTAAATTGTAAGACTAATAGTCAAACTTTGTTCTTTATTTGGATTATAGATTTAATTTGCTAGAAAAAAAATTGTTTAAGATCTAATACACCAATTTAATAGTCCAAGTGATGTGAACCTCATAATTATATGGCCACGCAACCCACAATGAAATTGAAAACCAACCTAAGAAAGCCTAATATCATGTTTGAAACTCCGACCCAAAGATAACACCGTATATAAGAACTAAAGATATTGAGAAAAGAACTTGGTCCTAGAGATAACCCCCTAGAGAAACTGAAGCATACAAATGACACCACAAAGCCAGTTAATCTTCGATTAGTCGGTGTGCGATCTTTATCCTTGTAAAGAAAGGTTGTTTGCAACACGTAAAACAAAGGAAAAATCTTGTTTATTCAAATAATCATAGATGCCAAAACTTACCGTCATAAAAGCAATATATAGAGCCCGTTTGGCTCTGTGGCTGCTGTTGCGTTTTATTTAAAACGCAGTTCGCAGCTGTTTGGTTAAGGAAAAAATTGATTTACTGTTCACTAGGCCCCACGTAATTTCTGCATTAGAAACGCAGGAAAGGAAAAGCAGCCATTTCTTACTTTTTTTTACTGTTCATGTGAATAGTGCAATTCTCTTGCACTGTTCACTTGCCTGCGTGAACTTTTTTTTTTTAGTGTGTTATTTTTTTTTAGTGTGTTATTTTTTAACATTTTTTTTAAAAAAAAACTAGTTTATAGTGAATTTTATACCTGATAATATTTTATCTAATTTTATTACATGCTAAAAATATTATGAAAACTGTAGTTTTTGTCGGATGTATACGTAATGGAATTATAAATGGTTTCATGGAATAATAAAAAATATTTTATATAAAGTATGATTTATTTCATGATATAATAGCAATAGTTAAATTCATAATATTTAAACTAAAAATCATCAAGATATTAATATATTTTTTTAAAATTATTTTATAACCTCAATTTTAAAAGTATTCTTAACCAAACACATTAAACTATTTTTTCTTCAACCTCAATTTCAACCACGGTTTTAACCAAACACCTATTTTTTCAAACCAACCTCAATTAAAAGTACTTTTTTATAAAACAACTTTTTTAAAACCACAACCACAACAGCTACCGCAATACCAAACACACTCTTAGTCCCCTCTAAATAACCCTAATGGATCCCTTTTAGGTTGAAAGCCAATGAGCCTTATCTAATAATCAACTGACACAAGTCTAATACTGAAACAAACTCTGAAACAATATCTAATGGGCCAAAACTAACCCAAATTAGAATAAATTCCAAAGCTAATAATATTCAACATTAAATTGCCTCCTCTTAGTCTTCTTGATGTGTTAGAAAATCTTGTAAAATAAGTAAAAGAACAATAAAACAATCTCAAGCCTCCTTGCCACCATATATATTACATAATAAACATGGAATCCTTGCAAGCTATGGATAATAATTGCTACCATAAATGTTTTTTTATTTGACTTGAAATCCTTATAGAATAGGTAAGTCAATAGCTTCTACACATATTTCCAAGAGCATTAATGAACTTTTGTATTGACTGGAATCCATAATATACAATGAAAAAATGTTTCTCTAATGCACATTCCTAACATATTTTTGTTCTAACTTCAAACATGTTGTTCTCTCTTGTTTGAATGAATTAGCATGCATACCACATATCACCGGAAAGGTATAGATGTCTACTTTCCAACCCAATTGAAATTTCATCAGAATTATTTATGAAGATATAGATATAGCTCAAACAGTAGATGAAGGTCTAGATATACAGATTTGACAAGATTCGTCCATTAACTTCGATCCTCTGAAATAATTCCTTCCCGAACTTCAATTGAATTAAAATCTTAATCCAATGAATAAAAGCATGTCTAGAAACTTATGTAAAAATTTCAGCTTGATCCAACAGTTGAGTTGAAAGGTATAACTGATAATGTAAAACTGGATAATAAAAAGTTTTACATCAAAATCTAAATCTAAATCTTAACTCTTATTTTGTCACAATATTAATAGTTTAGGGGAAAACATGCCATTAAACCTGTAGGGAAAAAAAAACAAATTAAGGAGTGTACCTTTATTCCAAGCCATAGAGTACGTGGAAGTTCCATTATCTTTGCATGTTATTCCAAGTGTTCGTAGAGTGTAATAACAAAAGAAAAACAAGTGTTTTCGCCCTTTAAATGCTAGAACTTTTTGAGTTAAGAAATTTTTTATTTTTTTTAGAAAGAAGGTTTTTTTTTTTTTTTTTTAGAGTAGTCAGTTCCATGTCAATTTATTTTATTATAAACTGGTATATTTTAATTATAGCTACAAATGCAGCTGTCAAAGATTAAAATCTTGAATTTTATATCTGTCAACTGCCCAATTTCAATTCAAATCCAACAAAACCAAATTATTTGTATTTTTAACTTGGTAATTCGGTTGATTTTTTTTGTAAATAAGTTATTTAAGTAGTCAATAATTCAGCTATTTTTCTTTTTAAAATATCTGTTACGAAAAAAAAAAACTAGGGTAGCTTCGTCATTTTGCAGAAAACTAGATGGAGCTTTTAAAAAGTTACAGTCGTGGACCGCAAAGAAAACAAGTTATATAATATAAATATACAGGGACTGCATTATTATGTTTTGACCTTTTGGAAGCTTATCCTCCAAGATATAATTAAAACGATTGCAGCTCATTCGATTTCTCAACTCAGCTAGTGAGTGCAGGCTGCTGTGGTAATTAAAACGCATAGATGCACTAACAGGAGTGGAAGGCTAGATCGTAAGGTATAATCTTTCAATATAGTAATTTGAAAGTCTTTTGACGGTTGAATTCGAGTAGTCTATCCAGAAAAAATTTCTTTATATTCAGAATTATATTCATATGATCATCATGATTGTAGATAAATTGGAGTGACAGAAGGTGGCTGTACAATACAACGCTCTCTATATTTGTAAATTGAAAAAACATGCGAAAGACATTAGTGATAACACAGTTATACATGTGAAGAAAGAACAACCTATTGCCTTGTCTGTTTATAGACCTTTTACATTTTGGAGTTGATGAGGCTATACACAACAACAAGGCCCATGATCAGAGAATGATCAATAAAGGGCTCCACCACCATTGTCATAACATCTTCTCCTAGCACAACTCCACATGCTGACTGCTTTCTCTGTACCTGTTTTAATTTGCACACACAGTTGACACACTAATTAGCCTTCATATATTAACGGCCTCCTAAAGCAAAGAAATCAGGAAGAGGCCTTAGCCAAGTTGAGCGGTTCACCTCTGCGATGAGCCCTCCACACTTGTCTACTATCTTGTATGTTGACTTGCTGGTCCAGCTTTCTATCTTGTACTGGCATGGTTGATTCTTATCCAGCCCAACAGTTATATTACATGGTGCATCTCCTCTTAACAGCCTCAAAGTTTTTCTCACTTGAAAGCCAGGCTTGGTCTTGTCAATTTCTGAACCGTCGCATCTGTAGCCCTCCCAGAACCCCAACAACTTGAGCTTCTAGTTAGAGAGAAGCAAAGCACAACTTGTTAAAAGGGGAATTTAGTGCAACTTTCATAGAAAGGTGTTGCTGTGTATGTTACCTTTCTCAGTATGGTGTACAGGACTTTGCCTTCGAAATCCATGAGATGAACTTCATTGCTACTCTTGCTGTCATAGTTATCGACCCGATACACAACATGGCCATCTGAATCAAATACAGTACAGCCTTTGCCACCCAGTACTAGAGACTTCATCCACACTGTGAATGATTCTTGTTTGGAAGAGAGGTAACAAGGGTCTGAAGAAACAAGTGCTTGGGGATGAACCTTTCCCATCTCACCTGTCAAGTTTAACTTTGTCACTTCAACAGCTACAGGGCACTTTAAATACAAGTAGATATAATATTATAGAACAACTTGGAACTGGGCGGGGCTTACTTTTGTAATTTTCTTTTGCCCACCAATCTATATCTTTATCGTTAATTTGATGTGTGTGTTTACTTAATTAGAAGGCTCGTTGACCTTCAGTACATAAAAAAAGTAATTCTTTTTCACTTTTTAATTCTACATATTCTAAGTGTAAACAAGATTTGTTCGCAGTCTTCAGGCTAATATTAAGCTGTTTTCTCAGCAAATTGTTGATTTCATGGCCAACAAATAATTATCGAGAAAGGAACGTAAAGATAAATATGTACGGAAACTAAAAACTAGATATTGTATATTATGTCTGAAACAGTACTTTTAATGATTAATAAATATGAAACCGTTTGCTATAATCAAACTTATCCTGGAGAAAACTTGGCCATGAGTTTTGTTTATGTTGTTTCTTGACCTGTTCTTCGTAAGCATGCTTTAAACAAGGATATCATAAAGCCAAATAATTGTTAAATTAATTGAGATCATATAAAGAAAGGAGGCTAGAATTCTGAATAATCTGTATATTATAAATGCTTAGTCTTAACCTAAATACAAATAAAGTATATATAGGTCAAACTGAAAGTACTATTCTACCCTTAATAAATAAGATTACATAAATATTATTTAATATCTCCCCTCAAACTCACGATGCGGCAGCTACAAGCATCGAGAGTTTGCCAACCAGAAAACAAAAACGAGAGATGGAATGCGCCTTGGTAAAGAAATTTGCAATCTGCAATGAAGAAGGAACAAAAGGCAAAGCAATGGTGCCATGTTTGAGATGATGACGAGTAAGATGACAATCAATCTCAATGTGCTTAGTGCGCTCATGAAAAATCGAGTTCTGAGCAATCTGAATAGAACTCTAGTTGTCACAATATATAGGAGTAGGATGAGAAAAGGAAATTCTCATATCGACAAGTAACCAACGTAACCAAACAATCTCTTTGGTAGTAGATGCCATGGCACGATATTTTGCTTCGGTGGATGATTGAGAAACAATAGATTGTTTCCTGCTCTTCCAAGAAATAAGAGAATCACCTAAAAAGATATAGAACTCGGTAACAGACTTGTGATCTGTGGGATCACTATCATGATCAACATCAGAGTATGCACGCAACTCCAAGGAAGAGGTGGATGAAAGTAAAAGACTCTGAAAAACTGTACCCCGAAGATATCGCAAAATACGAAGAACAGCTGCCCAGTGAATAGTAGTAGGAGAAGCAACAAACTAACTAACAACATGAACAGCATATGCAATATCTAGACGAGTAATGGTGAGATATACCAAACTCCCAATAATAGTGCGGTATAAAGTAGGATCTATCAAAGGTAAACCATCAGAAGAAGAGTACATTGCGTTAACCTCAATAGGAGTATCTACAGTCTTGTTATCAGTAAGTCTAGCTCGCTCAAGAATATCTGAAACATATTTCAACTGAGAAAGAAGGTAACCTCTAGGTGAGTATGCTACCTCAATACCCAAGAAATATCGAAGATAACCCAAATTCTTCATTTCAAATCGTCTAGCCAACTCTGTCTTCAAAACTGAAATACCATCAATATTATCACCAGTAATAATCATGTCATCAACATATAAAGACAGAATGATACGACCATATCATCACCAGTAATAATCATGTCATCAACATATAAAGACAGAATGATACGACCTGTATCAGTGCATTTAATAAAAAGAGCAGAATCATGACTGCTAGAAAGAAAGCCAAGAGACGAGATCACAATAGAGAATTTCTCAAACCAAGCACGAGGTGCTTGTTTGAGACCATATAATGCTTTCTTAAGCTTACAAACATATCCAGAGTCATGTGAAATACCAGGAGGGGGTGTCATATAAACTTCTTCCTGAAGATCTCCATTTAAGAATGCATTTTTAACATCAAGCTGAGAACTATGTCACTGACGAATCGAAGCTACGGGAATAAGAGTACGAATAGTAGTCATTTTTCAACAGGGGCAAATGTCTCCTCATAGTCCATACCATACTGTTGAGAGTATCCTTTTGCAACCAGCCTAGCTTTGTATCGCTCAATAGACCCATCAGAATTAGTTTTGATCTTATACACCCAACGACAACCAACAACACTCTTACCGGGAGGTAGAGGAACCAGATCCCAAGTATCTGTCTTATGCAAAGCAGAAAGTTCCTCATCCATAGCTTGCTGCCAAAGCGGATCAAGAATTGCCTCTTTATGGGAAGAGGGCTCAAAGAGACAATGAATAGAAGCTAAAAAGGAAGTAAATGATGAAGAATAACAAGAATAAGCAAAATCTGGTAGTTTTGTGGACTTACGAATGCGGATGGACTGACGTGAAGGTGGATCCACAATCTCAAATGAATTTTGAGGGGCTGTAGATGAGAATGGAGCTTCAGGTGTGCCAGAGAGTAAAGTGCCAGTACCTGCAGAGTTATAAGTACAAATTGATCGAACATAGGGAGAGGTATCATTACCAGAATCCTCAAAAAAAGGATCTATATAAATAAGATCAGATTTTATCAGGCTATGAGTAGTGGATGGAATAGAAAAGAAAGGTATATGCTCAAGGAAGACAACATGATGAGACACATAAAGTTTCTGAATTATTGGATCAAAACAACAATACCCCTTTTTACCTTCACCATAACCTAGAAAGACACAAATAGCGGATCGAGATGATAGTTTACTGCGTTCTACATGAGGACGAAGAACGCAACAAATACAACTAAAGACTCTAAATGAGGAATAATCAGGGATATACCCATATAACTTTTCAAAAGAAGATAGACCCAAACTATGAGAAGATGGAATTGTATTAATCAAACTTACAGCAGTAAAAACTTCTCCCCAAAACTCACTAGGAACAAAAGCAAACAACAAGAGAGAACAAGCAGTTTCGACAATGTGCCTATGTTTTTTTTCAACTACACCATTTTATTCAGGAGTATCTGTACATGAAGTTTGGTGGATGGTTCCATCTAAGGCAAGCATTTGACAAAATTTATTAGAGGTGTATTCCCCACCCAAATCACACCTAAAGCATTTGATCACAGCAGAATATTGAGTTTTGATAAGAGCTCGAAAAGTTGCATATATCTCAAAAAATTCAGAACGATGTTTCATTAAATAAACCCAACAATAACGAGTATGATCATCAATAAAAGAGACATAATATCGAGACCCTCCTTTTGTAGAAACAGGAGAAGGTCCTCATACATCAGAATGAATCAAATCAAATGGTGAAGATGAAACAGAAATACTTCGATTAAAAGGTAAAGCAGAAAATTTTGCCAGTTTACATCCACTACAATCAGAAATGTCACAAGTTTTCAAATTTTCTAAAGCTCCTATGGATGCCAAAAATCTCAAACGAGAAGACGAAACATGACCTAGACGAGAATGCCATAAATAAAAACTAGAAGATGAAAGACTCAAATGAAAGGAAGACAAATCAGCAGAAGTAGTGGCGGCGGTGGCAGCAGCAACTAGCACTTTTAACTCATCCAAAATATATAGTTTATTCTCCCTACGGCCTGTCCCAATCAGCTTCTGAGACTACAGATCATGTACACAACAAAAAGAACCAGAAAACATGACTAAATAATCACCAGAATCACATATTTGACCAACAGACGCAAGATTCAATTTGAGTTTTGGAATAAGATAAACATTAGGGAGAGACAAGTGAGGTGTAACAACAGAACCAACACCTGCTAAGGGCATAGGAGTGTCATCAGCAGTCATAATAGGAATGGAGGACAAAGGGGACACTAAGGTAAAAAATGAGGAATCTAGAGACATATGATGGGAAGTACCAGAATCTAAGACTCATTCAAAGTGTGATATACCTGAGGAACTATAAGACAACTGACCTATGGAAGAAGCGGACATTGCTTGTGGCTGAAAAGAGAGAAACTTCTGAAATTGCTCAGCTAAAGTATTAGGATCGGTAATAGAGCCTGGGGAAGCTACTGCTGCAGTATTGTGGTGTGGTGGTTTATAACCCTGAGGTGATCGATGAGCATTAGATTGTGACTGACTGCCAGACTTCTAAGCTTGATTCTGCTGTCTCAACTTAGAACACTAAGCCTTCTAATGACCTTTCTGCTTACAAAAACTGCACTCATCGAAGCCAACCCTTGTGTAAGGCTTGTTCTGATGATTAGAGAATGGCTTAGAAGGTACAGCTAGTACAGAAGGATTTGAAGCAGAAAGAATTTCCTTTTCAGAATAAGACTGAAGACATATTTCTTCAGCCAATAACTCACTAACAACAGAGTCAACAGAAGGCAGTGGAGAACGATGCAGAATTGAACCTCTAAGTCCTTCGAAATCACTGCGAAATGCTGTTAAAAATTGTATCAATCGTTGCTGCTCTCTACGTTCAATATAAGCACCACATGCTTTTAATTCTGCCGATTCAGTAAGAGCCAATTGATCCCAAAGATCTGTCATGGCAGAATAGAACTCCTGAATACTCATATTCTTCTGGTGAAGAGCTCGTATGTCATTCTCTAACTGATACTGTTTTGTAAAATTTGATTGCATGAATAACCGTTGCAGATGATCCCAAACCTCCTTTGCTGTCTCATACTTTGCCAACTGTGTACCTATAGAATGCTCAACAGAATTGTTGATCCAAGTAATGATCTTTGCATTGTTTGCTTCTCATGCATCTATCGAAGCAGTATCTCCTTCTTTAATATTTTTAGGTACCACATAAGTTCCACTAACATATCCCCACATCTTCTTACCTTTAAGAAAATTTCTCATTACATGGCTCCAATACGAATAGTTCTTCCCATTCAACCTCACACTCACAGACTGAAGTGAATCATCTCTTTCAGTAGCCATAATTAACAATCATAGAGAACCAGAATGCAAAAGTAGCGGAAAACAAAATACCAAATTGCAAAAACTGAATAGAGATTGCAGAAACTAAACAAATATCTTTTCAAAATTATACGATTACTCCAAAACACAAAACAAATTTGTAGAAACTGAACGGAAATACCAAATTGCAAAAGCTGAAGGGAAGATAAAATACCAAAATAATTGCAGAAACTGACAAAATACCAAATTTTACAGAAGCGGAAGACAAAATCTCACTCCAAAACATTTTGGGATTAAACCTCGTTCCATAAAACCAGCTCTGATACCATGTTAAATTAATTGAGATCAAATAAAGAAAGGAGGCTAGAATTCTGAATAATCTGTATATTATGAATGTTTAGTCTTAACCTAAATACAAATAAAGTATATATAGGTCAAACTGAAAGTATTATTCTACCCTTAATAAATAAGACAACATAAATATTATTTAACAATAATAACAATTTTAAATTACACTTTTGCTTGCCCTTTTTGTTATTATGTGTTCTAAATGGAACCTTATCACTTTACAGGGACCCCATGCCTTATGTCATACGGGGCTTTTTCTGTTCCAAAGTGGAGTTTTCGTCAGGGCCAGCTAAATAATGTTAGTGCAGATCACGCCCTCGGGCATAAGAACTCATTCCTCATTTTGCTTAAGCATTTAATTCTTTGAAAATTGCAATGGATAACAGAGACATCCACTCCAGCATGTATACATTCTGATGTGTTCTTAATTCTTGTTCTTATCGGATAACTCCCATGACTGTACGTGAATCAGAGGAGGCAGCTACAAAATCAGAAGAGAAAGCATGATCAAATTAATGAAATAAACACTAGGATTAATTTATTGATTAATATTGAGAAGCTGCAAATAGTTCACAATTAGATTATAGGTATAATGATTTATGGCAAAAAGCCTACAAACACTGAAACCTCTCAAAATTATGTATTAATCGTAGGATATTTTAGAGATTGCAATTGTTTGTTTATTTTAAATAAAGTTGTTCTAAATAAAAGTTTGATAATTAAATTATATTGTATGCATTTTTATAAATCAAAATAAAATTACTTAAACTTGCAATAAAGATAAAACAAAAACCTAGCATGCATGCTAAGTATTTGTTATTAAATTCCTTACAATTGCCTTCCACTTCACATCAAGATTTTTTTTTGGTTTTTATTATGGATATTCATCACTTGTTTAACAATGTTTGTTTTGGAGTACATACCTAAAAGAGTTACTTCTTTTTTTGAATAACTTATTATTCTTTTTTATTCTCAACCTCAAAACAAGGTCTTTAACTCTCATCTTTTTATTCTTATGCTTGAGATAGTTCTTGGAATCTTTTTAAAATAGTAGCAATGTTTCAATAATTATAGCACTTGAAATGATTCACACAAAACCATTCCTTTAAATTCCATATCATGCAAGATGAGTTGAAGCTCTTAAACTTAGCTTATCATAATCTTTGAATCGGCCATCTTGAAGTTTAGAAATTTGTCAACTATGAAATTTTTCATACCAGTATCCTTAGTCTTGTACTTTTAATCCAAAACTTTTTATAATACCTTCACACTCTTGATTAAACTATACATGTCATACAGTGTGTTGTCAATTTAAGATATAGTTCTTACACACAAAATTGTTATAATTTCATGTGTCAATATCGACCACAATGGTATGATGAAATTCGTCATTTGACAACTTTATTGCTTCTTCATATAAGAACTTTGACAAGTTCAGGTGGTCAAATAAAACAACAACTTCTATTGTCATCTCTTAAAGTTTAATCAATTAAACTTTTTTAGATTTTTCACCATGCACAATAGAAGATGATGATAAAACTTTCATTACCGAAATAGTACTTGCGAAACAATAATGGTTGTATTAACCATCTCTTGAGTTGAAGTTATGGTTAATATTTTTAAAATAACAAGTAAATATATAAAATTAAATTTTGGTTGTAAACATGCAAAACATAAAATTAAAATAGATAATTTAATATTTTTTAACAAAGAAAGTAATGAAAAAACCATAACAAGTCTAAGTTTATATTTTAGATTTTATAATTAATGTTATCACAAGTTTAATTTAATTAAACTAAACAATTAGTAATTTAATTAGATATGAAAATCAAAAGGAAGAACACAGACAAATGATTTTAATCTTGGCAGTGTTTGGCACTGTGATCGGAAAGGCGTTTTTAAAAAAATTAAAAATTTTTTATTTTTTATTTCTTTGCTTTAAATTAATATGTTTTTGATATTTTCATATCATTTTAATTACTGATGTCAAAAATAATTTTTAAAAAATAAAAAAAATATTATTTTAATGTGTTTTGAAATGAAAAGCACTTTGAAAAGCAACCGCTGCCACACTCTCAAACACATGATACTTTAGAGATTGTAATTGTTTAGTATAAAAGAATTTGTTAAACTCAAGTAAATGACACCAAATAAAAGTATGATAAATAAAATATATTTCATGTAATTTTATAAATCAAAGTAAAATTACTTATACTTGCAATAGAGTTAAAACAAAAATCTAGCATACATACTACTTTAACTTTTAAAGGATGCATTTAAAAAAAAATCTATGAACCAAAAGAATAATTAAACTCTAAAATACTAAAGATTTTTCAAGAGTAATTTCATATTTAACCATAATTTATTTTAATAAAGTTATTGTTTCATTTTAAATTACTTTTATTAAAAAAAATTAACTCTAAAATAAAGTAGATACTAGCTAGTTTTAAATTTACAATAAATATACTTAGTAACCATGGTTTTAAAAACAAGTTATAACATTAACTTCGCTAATTAAGCCAAATTAATGTCTTTGAGATTAAAAGGCTTATACGTTGATTGCATGAAAAGGCATAGATTTATTAAGGTATTGATAGAGACTAACCCATTTGCATGAACAACAGCGACATAATATGATATAAAACTGAATTAATTAAATAATGGTGAAAAAGTTTAAGGCTTTCGTTATGTAAGTTGATTTGAAAAATGCGGTTTAGATGTCTCTCTCCCGTGCGTCGATGCTTGCTTTGTAATTGAATGCGGCAACTTATGGACCTCATATTTAAATACAATTTTATTCTTTTTTTTTTTAATGATTTTAAACATCAACTTGGCTTAGCTTACTTGGCTTGTGCTATATCATGAGTTAATTTATTTTTTTTAATATAAAAAAAAATACTAAAACAATGTAAATATTTTTAAAAAAAGTCAAACACAAAAGATTTTGGTTATTAACTTAATTGAGTTTAATAAACTCTGCTAATTTAATAATATAATTAGAAAAGAAAATATCAAGAAAAATTCAACAATAATTCAACGTAAAAGATAAACTTTTGTCAATATTATAAAAATATATCTTTATAATATTTTTAAAAGATTTCAATAATCTTATTTATTAACAACGTAAAAATAATATTCTTAAAAGCTTTTCCAGGTTAACTTTTCTTGCTTTTTAAGGGTTGTTTAATAATTCTACCTTACTTCAAAAACCTAAAAAGACTAAATTAATCCTGTTTAATTTGATAATGACTAATATGTTCCATTAGAAAGACTAAATCGCTTTTAAGGTTCAATTAATTGGTTTTTCTTGGCAAGGGCAATATAATAATTTTATCATGCAGATCCATAATAAAATGTGAGTATATGTATAGTAAAACATTAATCTCATTTAGCTTTTAATTTAATTTAATTGAATTTGACTCTTACTTATAAAAGTAAAACCTTGAGTAGCGTATTTATTTCCTAGATAATTTGATAGATTTATTTCGGATAATGAAAGGAGTTTTTATTTTTGAAAAATAGTACAATGGCGAAAAATATTTAGCTAAATAACAAAACCCAAAACTTATTTATAAAAATAGCATAATTTAAATAAAGGCACAGGTCCAACCCACGCTTCCAGTCAATTCAATTTTTTTGTGTATGGCATATGTGATCCACATGCTAGCAGATCGATTTTTTCTTGTTGTTAGTGCTTGTAAAACATGAATTAGTAGGTCAAAAACTTTTGTGCTAATGCGTGTATTACACACGCCAATAGGTGATCATATCGCCACCTTTAAACGACATATGTGATTCATTGCCAGCTTAAAAGTTGACTTTTCTTAGTTTCCATGGATTTATCTCATCGAGATCTTTCTAATAATTATAAAGGTATTGTCATCCAAACTTTATGTGTCTCTAGTATTTTTTTCTTTCTTTCTTTTTCTTTTCTCTCTTCTACTTTGGTTATTGTGCCAACCTATTTCTTCTTCTTTCTTCTCTACCTATTACACTATGGTCCCTCAATTTTTATATTTAGTTAACTTTAGCCCCATTATAATGATTGAAATGAAATTAAATACCTTTATTTTTAGCAATCTCATTCAAAAATAAATATTAAATTGATTGGTATCTAATGAAACAATATCTATAAAAAAAAAATCAACTCTTTTTATTTGATTAATTTTGATTAATGTTAAAGAAGAAAAAATCATGAAGACTGGTATAAAAAGAGCACTTACTAATATCATATATATATATATATATATATATATATATATATATATATATATATATATATATATATATATATATATATATTCATAATCTCATATGAAAAATAAATTCAGAGATAAATTGTATTTAATGGAATAATATTTTAAAAATAATTCTAGTTATTTTATTTAAACAAATTTTGGTAAAATATAATGAAAGAATCTTCTAAAAAATAAAGATAATGGAATAATATTATAAACAAATACAGAAATGGTGATGTTTTGCCCAAAAACAATAGTTATTTTTTATTGGATGATTTCGAAAACGTTTCAAAATACTAACCTATTAATTATTATTTAAGATAATAGTTTTCTAATTACTATTAAATTAATGTTTTATTTATACTAAATATTCAAGTGACCATGTATAAAATGATTTTAATTTAGTGTTTTACCTAATAAAACAATTTCATTATATTGTTTTCTCTCATACAAATGATTCCAATATACATCAAATAAAAAAATATCTAAATCCATACACTTTGATTTTACAAACATTTCGAAGAGCCTAATCTGTAATTCTTCAGGGCATAATTGAATAACTCATATAATTATAACTACTAAAATAAACTTTGAGGGGTTGTGCCCCCATCTCTTCCCTGGGTAGCTTCCATCCCTGGACTCTCCAGTTAAAAACCCACCTGACATGAGTTATATATATATATCTAGTTACTTGACTCGTGCTCAATCGCGGCTTAAACATTTTTATTTTTTATAAAAAAATTATATATGATGATTTTTTTAATGTTTTTTTATAGTTCAAAAAATATAATAAATTAAAAAATTTATGCACGCGTATAATCAAATAAATTAAGAATTATGCAAACTAATAACTAAATAAATAAATAAATATAAATATTTGTTATTTTCAAAAACATAATTTATCTATACAAAAGATAAAAACAAAATCATAGATGAATCATAAAAAACTCTTTAAAAATTAAACACATAACCAAAATATCAATATTATTTAAAAGAGACCCTCTAAACAAAATAAAAGAAAAAATAGATATTAATATAAATGTAATTAAGATTTTTTTTTAAAAAAAAAGCATAAATAAAACAATAAGAGAAAAAAAAGGTCACACGTTGTTGGGCTTGAGAAAGCAGGCTAGCCCGTCTAACCCATATAGCCATGGCCCACGCACAGGCTCATCAGGGTAAGCCCACGCGACCAGTCCCTTATTTTTAATATGTGCATTTAAAACAAAGATAAATAGTCAACGCATCACCTGTTTTGTCCAGATTTCGACCACTGTGGTGGCTTGAAAATTAGGATCCATGCTTTTTTGACTCAAAAACCTGTTTTTCAACCTTTTTTAATTCAAAACACCTATAAAAACATTTTAGAAACCATGACAAATATATCAATGACCTCAAAAAACCGTCCTAAAAACCGAACTCAACCCAAAATAAAAAATCAACCTAAGCTTGGATCTATTTTTCACGAACTTTCAAGGTACAAAAACACATAATATGAACTTTTATCATCAAATGGAACAATTTAACATAAAAATCTCCTATTTTGGTGGCCAAAATAGGTGCCAATAGCAAGTTTCTCTCTCTACCACCGAAATTCGGCAATCCCTCTCTCTCTTCTCTTTCAACTAGAAACCAAAAGGTAACAAAAATAAATCTTTGTACCAAAATGGAATTGGAATAATTTTGAGGAACCAAAATTGTATAATTTGCATGATTATTTAAGTTGAAGGACCAAAGTATATTTTTTTCAAAACTTATGGTACGCCATCCATGTTTATCGCGTTTTTCATTTCAGTTCCCCCCTCTTTCAATCCCACAATTTCATAAGAATTTGAAATTAATTGCTTATTAAATAAAACTAAATCACCCAAAAACAAAGTTTGAAAACCAAATTAAAAAATAAAATTTTACACCGTAACTAAAACACAGTGAAAATCCCAAAATTTAGAGTATATTATAATATAATAAAAATACTAGTGTGTGTATCACACACATCAATATCAAAAACAAAATTACATGTTAGATCTTGGATCATATGTGCTAGCAACAAAAAAATATATATCATGTAATGCATATATCACACGCGCTAGAAGGAAAACAAAACCAGAGGCACAAATTCAATCTGCATCTCTACACAAACTGTGCATTTTTTTGCCACTGCTATTTAAAAAAAACTCAAATGAAAGACCCGAACTTAAGATCTCAAAAAGGATTAGCTTTGCCTTTTCACGACTGCTTTTATCAATAAAAAATAGGAGAGGATTTCTTGTTGCATAGTTTTTAAACCTAGTCCGGGTTCCGGATTTTAATTGGGTCGGCCGGATCAATCTTTATTTTAAAAGATTTCAAAACAACATCGTTTTAGTAAAAAAAAAAAGTCAACGGGTTGCAATCGGGTTTTTGACCGGGTTTTTCCAGGTCAACCCACTTGATCGGCCGGGTCACACCAGGTCATGACTTTTTATATTTTTTTATTAATCTGGCCTGGTTCTAACTCTGGATCAGTCAGGTCCCGGGTTAACCCACCGAGCTGAGCTGAGTTTCAAAACTATGCTATGGTGAACTTGATTGATAATTGATATTCTAAGAAATGGTTTTTTTTTAAATGCTTTTTTAAAAAATAATATTTACTTTTGTTTTAAATAATTTTTTAATATATATTTTTTTATTATTTAGGTATGTTAATGTCAAAAATAAATTTTAAAAAATAAAAATAAAAATATTATTTTAAAACATTTCCATGCAAAAAAAACACACATTAAAAATTAACTTTTACCCTAATATCAAATAAGTTTTAAATTATATTATAAAATGATTTAATGTTTTGTTTAACAATGATTAGTGATGTAAACAGTGAGATGTGAAAGGTCGCGTATGTTACATATTTAGTAAAAGTAAGATAAAGAATTTATGAATATAGTTAATACAATATATTTTTTAGAATTATATTTTTTAGTTATTTATTTTAATGATATTTAGTTATACAATTAAAAAAATCACAATGGGCTAAAAAACAAAGGCCATGTAGCTGGGCATGGGTGGCCTAGCGAGTTTGACCAGCGCCTGACGTTTTTTCTTTCTTTCCTAACCCAAGAGGCCTACAATATATCATCTGCCTTTTAAAAAAAAAAATAAGCCAAGTTTATGACTACTAGAGAAATATTGGGAAATTAAACTTGGATTTTTAAGATAAAATAATTATTTTTAATTTAAAAACACATAACAAACACTCTCTTGATCTATTTAAACTAATCTCTAAGCTTAAAAAACTTTTAAATTAGTCTAAAAATTACAAAATTAAGTTTATAAAAGTCTTTGGCCAAGAGGTTGTATTTTTTCTAACAAGATAAAAGGTAAATGCATTTAAATAAAACTTTTATCATCAAATAAAATCCATTAACATAAAAAAAACAATTTATTTTGTTATTGCTTTTGGTTAAGTAACAATTTTATTATTATTATTTTTTAATAATTTTCTCTCTCCTCTTTCCTCTTAAACTCAGGAATAAAAAATAGACAGGTAGAAAACACATTAAAAAAATATTTGAAGAAAAATGAAAAAAAAAATTAAAACACAATATTTGAAGAAAAACACTTCCACGATAAACTTGTAGAACATGCCACTAGGTACTCAATACCTAACTTACATCCTCAAAGTTCAACAGAGATCCCTTCTTGCCCACAAATTTTGTAAGACATTCGGCTTAGTCTCCCGGGCATTTTGAGGAATTTTGTGACTTTTAGTTTCAAGTCGTCCGACACTATTATCATTATAGTTTTTAAACCCAGACCGGTTTAAAATTTGAATTTTAGTTTTTAATCAGGTCATTAAGTTTTGATCAGGCCATCAGATAGCTCGAGTTAATTTTTTTAAAATCAAAACGATATCGTTTTAATAAAAAAACAAAAGTCAACAGATTGCAACTAGATTTTTAACCAGGTTTTACCTGTTTGACCCCCCAAACCAGACTGGGTTTTAAAACTATAATCATCACTTTAATAATATTAAAACAATTCAGAAAATCATAAAAATATAAGTGTAAGTTCCCGGGATTTCCTCATTCCTCAAAACAACATCAATTCCTTTAAAAGGGGAAAAAGAAAATCTATCTAAAACAAGATACATGATCTGCTACGCGTTTGCTGAACTGTGAACTTCTCAAAAACGTTCTGGAAAATTTGATAAATATTGTAAATATTAACGTAAAGAGTTGTATCCTCAAAAGAATGTCAATCAAAACTATTTTTTTTAATATATGATTTTAAGAATGTATTTCTGTACATTCAGAAAAAAATAATATATTTTTAAAAATATTAACTTTAAAATTTGAATAAAAAAAGTTAAGGAAAGGAATGCATTTTTTTAATCACTAATTTAACCTAATAAAAATGAGTTGCATTAATAATGTTTGAGATAAAAATAATGCCATTTCATAAACTAGAGTTTTAAAGCTTAATGGGAGTAATTAATATAAAATTAAAATAACAGCTATTATAATTCCAAATAATTACAAATATCAGTTTGCATTGACTTCTTATGATTTGATTTATTGCCGGCATAATATAAAAAAGAATATTTATAAAATGAGAAATACACACACACAAATACCCGTTGTTGATAAACACTAGCTTTGATACCCGCGCGATGTTGCGGATCATTTTTTTACATAAAAAATATTTAAAAAATAAAAATTTAAAAATCTTGGGTTTTTCTGCAAAATTATGCCCAAGAATCTTGGGTTTTGCTGCAACATCTGACCTAAGAGTATTATTTATAATATTAATAATAAAATTAAACTTGCACGACCCAAGTTTAAGTGAGTCTGGCTGTAATACCGGATCCAAGAATATTGAATGTGGGTCTGGCTATAAGATCGTGTCATAAAAGTGTGATAATTAAATAGATTAATTAAAAAACAAAGAAAAAAAATCAATAGGAAGGAAAAAACTAATGAAAAAAAAGAAAAAAAAACATTGAATTAATTGGGTCAACCTTTTAAATCAGGTTATCCCGTAAAACCTGGGATTTACGTCATGAAAGTTTGATAACTAAATAGAAAAAAATAAAATGACAGGTTTACCTAGAATTAACCCGGTTAACCCATCAAACCAAGTTAACCAGTCAAGCCCAGAATACGTGTCATGAAAGTATGAAAGTCTGATAATTAAATAGAAAGAAAATTAACTTTAACAAATTAAACTAAATGAAAAAAATAACTCGTCAAATCAGGTTAACCCATCAAACCCGAGATTCGTATCATGAAAATCTGATAACTAAATAAAAAAATTAACATTAATAAACTAAATCAAACAAAAAAATTCATTAAAAAAATAAAAATAAAAAACAGTTATATAATATAATATAATACAATATAATAATAATAATAATAATAATAATAATAATAATAATATTATTATTATTATTATATTATTATTATTATTATTATAACTATAATGAAAAACGTGGGGAAAATTTAAAAAAAAAAAAGTGGGGAAAACTAAAGCTAAAGCTAAATTCTCAACGATATAAGGAAAATATTGTAATAATCCATAATATTTTTTTTAAAAAAAGTTACAAAGCTAATCTCTCAACCAGCTCAATATATATAAAAAAAAAACCGACAAAGGCTATTTAAAAAAAAAGTCAATTTTGAGTAAAAGAAATGAAAAAAAATGTACAAAAAAGGAAACAAAAGCGAAAAATGACACGTGAAAAAAGCTACAGTGTTTTAAAGAAAAAGATAAAAAAACTAAATTTTCAATCAGCTTAATAATAAAAAAATAAAATCAACAAAAATAATTCTAAAAAAAACAAAACAAAAGGAAAGAAAATATGTAAAAGATGACAATTTTGAAAAAAAAGAAAAATAAAAAAAACATAGGGGGAAAGCTAAAACTAGATTATCAGCCAGCTTAATATTGAAAAAATAAATTTGATAAAGATAATTTTTTAAAAAATATATATGAGGAAACACTGCAGCAAAACATAAACTATGTAGGGGAAACACTGTAGCAATTCATATTATTTTTTTTAAAAAAACTATAAAGCTAAATTCTCAACTAACTTAATATAAAAAAATAAAATTTACAAAGACTATTTTGAAAAAAAAACGGATAAAGAAATTATATAAAAAAAAGAAAACAATGTATGAGAATATTATTGTAATTCACAATATTTTAAAAGAAAAAAAACTACATAGTTAAATTTTCAACTAACTCAATATTTAAAAAAATTAGTAAAGATAATTTTGAAACAAAAAAAATTAAAAAAAACAAAAAAAAGAAAAAATCAATTTTGAGTAAAAAAAAAAACATGTAAAACAAATAAACAAAAAAAACCTGCTGCTACAGTGAAAACCAACACGTTTTAGAATATCCTATAATAAGAAGAAGAAGGCTAAATCAAAATCAAGTCTCTATTATTTTAATTTGGCCATTTGAAACCACGATTATCCAGCTGCGATCAACTGATGAGAAATTTTACTTTGGTCCCTCGAGTTGATATTAATTCTAGCATGCCATTAATGTTTTTTTTTTAAAAAAATATTTAGGAATGGACTTGGTTGATCTTACGGGTTGATGCAGCCACCCCCAGCCTGCCCGGAGTCTAGTGGTGAATGGAATCATCAAGCTCAAATTCTCTGTCAGTGGAGTTCTTGCTGTAAACATCTTTATGATTTTGATATTTAATGTTCTTGAATTTCATAATAATAATAAAAATAGGAGATTTGGAGATGAGGAGGGGGAGTTTTAGGGGTGGAGGAATAGATTTGAAGTCCTGTTTCTTTTTTTTTATTATTATTTCAAGGGCAGAAAATAATTTTATATTATGTTTTAAACCGTAATTTATTTTATATTTCTAATTTGAGAAAAAGAGGCTGTTTAGAAAAAAAAATTAAAACATTTATCTGTATGTTCAAAAGCCATATTACAAAATCAAGGGTACAAAATAACAACGACGCTAACTGGGATAAACAAAATTGAAAAGACAGGGACTTAATTGATGAATTTGAGATAACAAAAGGACGAATATATAATTGTTTCTATATAATGACACTAATAATAATTATTATTATTTTCAGCATTAAAAAAAACAAACATTCTTTGCTTCTCAGATAAAAATGGCCTGCAAGACGTCAGCAAGAAGCAAAAAATAAAAAAACGCGTTTTGAGAGGAAAAAAAAAGAGTCAAAAGCCAAATACCTATCTAACCCTTCTTATCCACAATCTTTCTAACACTTGCCCACCCACTCCTCTCCTCCGTGACTCAAATTTGAGGGCACTCTTGAACTTTTCTTTTTACAGCATTTTCTGGTCATTAAAATAAAAAACCCATTTTTTTTATATCAACCAGGAAGTTGTTTATCTTAGCCATAGAAAAAGGAAAACCTTTATTTATAAGCTTTCATTATTACTTAAGTTCAAAAAATAAAAATAAAATAATTTATTTGATAGGTGTGTGTGTGTGTGTGTGTATTTATTATACAATTTCGTATGTGAATGAACTACAATTACAGTGCATAGCTGGATATAGAGAGATTGTTTGATCATATACTCAACACAAATTTATTATTTATTTCCAATTCCAGGTGCTCTTTGATTTTTCATTTATTTAATTATTTATTATTCTCTCATGCCATTAAATGGAGCAGCTTTGTTTATATATGTATAATACAAGAAAGAGGAGAGGAAGAGATAGATGATGATGATTTTGCAGGATCATAAAAAATCTGATTGCTTCTTTTAGAGAATCGCTATCTGGGTAGACAGCCAGGCTTTTCTTTTTTCCCTTTCTATTGCAAATCAGCACCTACCCTTTTTTGTCACGGATTGATTTGACTACGTGTCATAAATCTCTTGGAGAACAAGATCTTATGCCGTTGTTGTTGATTGTCTTTTTCAAGGTAATAGTAATCAAGTCTGTATTTTCTTTTCCATCAAGGTATTGTATTGTGTCATTCAATCACACCCTTTTTTTCTTCTCTCTGTAAGGAAAGATTAGAGGCAGACACGTGTTAGTTTTGTTTGGGGTTTTGGATTTGATCAAATTAGTTGAAAAGGGCTGGTTGGGTTTTTTTTCCCTTGAAAGTTGAGGTTTTTGATGTAAATTGTACTGATTGAGATCGTTTTGGAAGGGTTTTTTTTTTTTTTTTTGCAGTTTTGAGCTTCTGTGTATCTTTAATTTAGTGTTTTTTTCGTGAGTGAATAGGGTGTTTCTTGATCTGGGCTAGTTGTTTGTAGGTCATTTTTGGGTTGAGGAGTGATAAAGAAGTTGGAACTGCATGTTTGAGGTTATTGGAGGTGGGAGTGGTTTCTTTGAATTTCGGATTGATTAGGGGGATTTTTGTGACTGGTTGTTTAGTGATGACATTAATAATTGGTGTTGTTTCTTGGTTTGATGAAACGAATAATTGAAGATGAGATTTTTTTAATATTGCTAGTTGGTTGAGAGTGTCAAATGAGTATAGCATAATGAACGGGGCAGTAAGGATTGGATTTAGATGGAATCTTCTGACAAGACGTTCTCTGAGCTAATTTGCCTTTTGAAATCCTGGATCCCTTGGCGCTCTGAGCCTGCTAGCGTGTCAAGGGATTTTTGGATGCCCGATCAGAGTTGTAGGGTATGCTACGAGTGTGATTCTCAATTTACAGTATTTAATCGCAGACATCATTGTCGACTTTGTGGCCGAGTTTTCTGTGCCAAGTGTACAGCCAACTCAGTTCCTGTTCCATCTTGTGATCCAGGGGCTGCTCGGGAAGAGTGGGAGAAGATTCGGGTGTGTAATTATTGTTTCAGGCAATGGCAGCAAGGTTTAGCTACTTCTGATAATGGAATCGAGGTTCCCTGCCTGGATTTTAGTACTTCACCTTCTGCAGCAAGTTTTATCAGCACTAGATCTAGCGGCACAGCTAACAGTAGTAGCATCACTCTTGGCTCAATGCCATACTTAGTTAAGCCTAATCAGCAAGCTCAGACCAGTTCCAGTCTCAGCCCTCAAGTATCTGAAATGGAGACCAGTTCTGATAAGCAAGGGGAAGTGGCATCAGCTAGGAGCAAAGACCCTGTTGCCGACATAGAGTATAGAACTCCAGATGGATATGCATTTTCTATGAACAGGTTTGTTGATTATCTCCTTTTAGCACTTCATATACAGCTATTATTAGGTGCCTGCATCAGAAATGGATAGAAAGATAACAATCTAGTGTACTTTTGTCAAGGCAGAGGTTGAAGAAATTCATGTGCCATTTATAAGCCAGTGAGAGTGGTTATTTTTTTAGAGGATAGTGGTTAGTAATTACTTTATGATCATCCAATATTACATGTTGCTGTCTAGGTTTGTTGTCATATGTTCATGTAATGGCGTCTCAAGCCAAAAGAATTAACCCTTTTTACTCCACAAAGATAAAAGATCCTTAGCTTCGATGGCAGCAACCTAGGTCTGTTGACATATGTTTACATGCAATGGCTTGTCAAGCTGAAAGAACTAACCTTTTTGCACTCAACGATGAAAAGATCTTTTACTTATGTTTCAGCATGCCAAGATCAGACCCCTTGGCAGAGACTTGAGTCTTAGACTTATCTCTGTTTACAAGCATGATAGTACTAGTAATTTGTAAGATGTTGGTGTTATTTAATGCTTAGCTATTAATTATTAAATCCTTAATTCTGCTTTGGCACCAGAAGTGATGATGATGATGACGAGTATGGTGCATATCGGTCTGA
Source organism: Populus deltoides (assembly GCA_015852605.2). Taxonomy (NCBI): domain Eukaryota; kingdom Viridiplantae; phylum Streptophyta; class Magnoliopsida; order Malpighiales; family Salicaceae; genus Populus; species Populus deltoides. Next base: position 12,886,393 of record CM027572.2, on the reverse strand, counting down.
TTCTGAAACAAGGCAATTTCCACAAGTCAATGATTACTATCGTCAAGTTGAGTTTGATGACATGGGTAATGATGGTGGATCTCACAAGGGTCATCTTGATGGAGAAACTATTGACACAAAAAGTTTAAGCAGTTCTCCATTAAACCACAGTTTTGGTTCACAGAATTTGGAAGGAAGGTCACAGCTAAGGAAAAAGGATGAACATGAGATGGATGATGAATGTGAAGCACCTTCCTCTATGTATAGTGGAGAAGATGGTGACACTGAACCTGTGGATTTTGAGAACAATGGAGCGCTCTGGCTCCCTCCAGAGCCAGAAGATGAAGAAGATGAGAGGGAAGTTGGTTTATTTGAAGATGATGACGACGACAAGGATGCTGCTGGAGAGTGGGGATATTTACGTGCCTCCGGCAGTTTTGGAAGTGGAGAATTTCGCAACAGAGATAGGTCAGGTGAGGAGCGCAAGAAGGTTATGAAGAATGTGGTTGATGGGCATTTTAGGGCTTTGGTATCTCAACTGTTACAGGTTGAGAATGTTCCTGTGGGAGATGAAAATGATAAAGAGAGCTGGTTGGAGATCATCACATCTTTGTCATGGGAGGCTGCTACTCTATTAAAGCCAGATACAAGCAAAGGTGGAGGAATGGACCCTGGTGGATATGTGAAAGTAAAATGCATTGCTTCTGGACGTCGCTGTGAGAGGTAGTTGCTACCTTCTTTTTCATTTCCATTTCCATTTCCATCTATAGGCCACCCTGTTCCACATTTTTTATAGATAACTCCTCGATATGGATTTCTCGCTTCATTGATGATCATGGTGAAAGGCTGCGATGCCATTTCATACTTGCTTGTTTTAAGTTTGTATAGCTGCATTCTAAAAGGCATTTTCTTTTAAAAGTGGATTTATTTTTGTCTGCATTTCTTGTTGCAGTTTTTATAAGTTTCTTTTTACCCGCATTGATTTTCTTGTTGCAGTTTTTATAAGTTTCCTTTTACCTGCTTTGATTTGATTTATCTTCTTCTAGTATGGTGGTCAGAGGAGTTGTTTGTAAGAAAAACATTGCCCATCGTCGAATGACTTCAAAAATTGAGAAACCTCGATTATTGATCCTCGGAGGGGCTCTTGAGTACCAGCGAGTTTCTAATCACCTGTCAAGTTTTGATACTCTATTACAGCAGGTTCTGATTGTTAAACATTCTTCTCAGCCTTCATGCTTTAGTTTCTTCCTCACTGCTCTCAATGTGCTAGAGCAATTGTGTGTTTTTGCTTGAACTTTATTTTTATTTTCTTTTTATTTTTTGGTTTCTTATTAGTTTTGTATCATTATCTAGGAAATGGACCATTTGAAGATGGCAGTGGCAAAGATAGATGCACACAACCCTGATGTCCTTTTAGTGGAGAATTCAGTATCACGACATGCACAGGAATACCTTCTTGCTAAAGACATATCTCTTGTTCTTAATATCAAGAGGCCACTTTTAGAACGTATAGCCCGCTGTACAGGTGCTCAAATAGTTCCTTCAGTTGATCATCTCTCTTCCCCAAAGTTGGGGTACTGTGAGAAGTTCCATGTGGAGAGAATTTTGGAAGATCTTGGTACTGCTGGGCATAGTGGGAAAAAACTGGTGAAGACATTAATGTATTTTGAAGGCTGCCCAAAGCCATTGGGTTTTACAGTAAGTCCCTGAAACTTAGATGATGATAATACTGTATTTAGTATCATTTTACAAGAAATTGATGAGGTTAAAAGATTTGATGGACACTTAATTAGGTTTCTGAATTGCATTGTTTTTTGGCTGATTGATGCTACATCTACTCTGGTGATTTTACACGTTGTACTGTAGTTGAAAAAAATTTCAGAGTTACTGTTCAGGAAATTATCTTGGTTGGATTATGGAACGGGTGGTGGTACTGGCTGCATGCACCTGTGCAAATTTTGTAGCTACTAGCTATGTCATTGATGTAACAGTTCTTTGATTTTGCAGGCTGCTTTCAATTTCATTGCTGGGAAGTTGTATTTAACCTTTCATTTCTGTTTTCCCAGATTTTACTTAGAGGCGCCAATGGGGATGAGTTGAAGAAAGTGAAACACGTGGTCCAATATGGTGTTTTTGCAGCATATCACCTGGCTTTGGAGACTTCTTTTCTCGCTGATGAAGGAGCCACTCTACCAGAACTCCCGTTGAACTCTCCAATAACCGTTGCACTTCCAGATAAACCATCAAGCATTGAGAGATCCATATCAACTGTACCTGGATTCACTATTGCTGCCAATGAAAAACCTCAAGGACTGCAATCTAGCAATGAACCACAAAGATCCAATAGCGCCCCTACTGCTAGTCTGGTCCCAACCATAATCAGTTCATCTGTTGACAAAGTACAAGCAGCAGATGGTCTCAGCACTCAATCCTCAGAATTCACCCAATGTCGCCTCAATTCAACTGAATTTCTTTCTGCTTTTCCTTATACGGGGAAAGTTGTGTCAGATTCTCACCAAACATTCGAGGACAAAAACAAAATGAATTCTGGAGATTCTCTGGTGGCTGAAATTGCTCCGGTTAATAATGGTTTGGCTGCCATTGGTGATCAACTTAATTTTAACGGTTTTGGGTCTTCAGATGGTGTTGCAATGAACTTTTCCCAGAGTGATTTCAATGAAATAATCGCAACTCATCCACACAGTTCAGACATATCATCTGCACAACAAGATTCTAGAAGGAACCTTGAAGAGTCAGAACCTTTAAAAGAAGAGTTTCCTCCCTCTCCTTCCGATCATCAGAGCATTTTGGTTTCCTTGTCTTCCCGGTGTGTATGGAAGGGGACTGTCTGTGAGAGGTCCCATCTCATCCGTTTCAAATACTATGGGAACTTTGACAAACCTTTGGGTCGGTTTTTGCGTGACCATTTATTTGACGAGGTAAATTCTCTCTCTCAAATTTGTTATGTGGAAACAGCTATTACATTTTGAACTTGACAGATTAATTATTCTCAGAGTTACAGCTGCCGTTCTTGTGAGATGCCATCAGAAGCACATGTTCATTGTTATACTCACAGGCAAGGAACCCTCACTATATCTGTTAAGAAGCTACCGGAAATACTCTTACCAGGTGAAAAGGATGGAAAAATCTGGATGTGGCACAGATGCCTGATGTGTCCGCGGATCAATCGTTTTCCTCCGGCTACTCGTAGAGTAGTAATGTCAGATGCTGCCTGGGGTTTATCTTTCGGGAAATTTTTGGAGCTTAGTTTTTCAAATCATGCAGCTGCAAGCAGGGTGGCAAGCTGTGGTCATTCTCTCCATAGGGATTGTCTTCGTTTCTATGGGTAATTTTGTTAATCTCTTCATCATGTTATGCTGTAAGTAATCATACGAATTCATATTGTCTACAGTCGCTACATGTTGTGAAAATAAAGCAATCATGGCATTTATGCAGGATCTAATACTGAGAATTATTTTATAGACAATATTAAGCAACATGTCAGTCAGGACCGTGTTGGGTTATATCTGCTAAAATACTGCTTTCTTCAATGTTCTTGTATATTTACTGAATTTATTGATCTATATGTATCAAGCTTGTGTGCCTAAGTATGTCCATTCGGCATTGAATGCTAGTCTATAGGAGCAGAAAAGGAGGCATTCAACTTTGTAAACAAGTCTTCTCACTCTCACACTGCCTATAAATGTGCAGTTTTGGGAAAATGGTTGCTTGCTTTCGATATGCATCGATTAATGTTCTCTCTGTGTACCTTCCACCCGCGAAAGTTGATTTCAGCTCTGAGAATCAAGAGTGGACGCAGAAAGAAACAGATGAGGTGCAGTGATCCCCCTTTTGGACTTTTCATTATCTTACTCCTGTATATGGGTGATTTAATTGTCTTATTAATAGGTGGTCAATCAGGCAGAGCTTCTTTTTTCTGAAGTGCTCAATGCTCTTAGTCAAATATCAGAGAAACGATGTAAGATTGAGCAAAATAACAGTGGCATGAAACTCCCTGAATCAAGACGCCAAATTGCAGAATTTGAATCGATGTTGCAAAAGGAGAAGGCGGAATTTGAGGTGAGGCTTTCTATGCTTGCTGATCTCCTAGTCTTTAGTTACACAAGCATCATATGTGAGCCATTGTGGACACTTATCATGTGAATAGGGACTCTTTAAGTCACATTTAAGTACAAACTCTGCCCTAATTCTGTTACTTTCCTGTAACCAGGATAAGCCAATAATTTTAATTTATGTAATGCTAGAGATACTTAACTTTTGCTGAAATTTGCTTTCAAATCATTGAATGGGAATATTGCCACATTTTTTTAATAGAATCACAATTATGGAATAGAATAATTAACAAATCTCTACACACAAAAGGCGTTGTCATTTGGTAAAAAGTGTTTTTAAATTTGCTTTCAAATTATTTTTTATCCTTTTCATTTTGTGAATTATCTTGTCTGCCTTTGTAGTTCACATCCACGTAACTACGGAAAGCATCTTCTGGCTTCTATAAAGTTCTCTTAGAAATATTTTTTTTCCTCACAGTTACTTTTATCAAATTGTGTGTAAAAAAGTGCATATAGTTGGGACTAATATTAAATCTGTTGCATCTTGTGGTTTCTACAATTTTTCAGAATTTTTTCTTCTCAATTTTTTATGTGTGAAAGTATTGTAGAAAAATGCTTTTGGTTTAAACTGTCCTCGTTATTATTTCAGGAGTCACTCCACAAAGTCTTGAACAAGGAATTGAAAAATGGGCAATCTGTTATTGACATTCTTGAGATCAACAGACTGCAGAGACAGTTACTATTCCAGTCTTACATGTGGGACAACCGCCTGGTCTATGCAGCCAGTTTAGATAACAACAGCTTCCATGATGGTTCAAACAGCTCAACTTCAGGACAGGAGGTGAAACCACTAGGGCCAGCTAATAGTGATAAGCTCATTGAGGAAAATGTGGATGCCAAGCTGCTTAAAGCCTCTAACCAGCAAGGAGGCTTTGGTAGCAACACAAACCAATGTGATGCAGTTGGTCAAGAAATAGATGTTTGTCAAGGTCCCAGTCACGGAAAAGGAGGCCAAGCTAATCCTTTTGCTGCTATGCCTGCCCGTGATCTATCTGACATTAAGGAATCTGGTGGAAATTTTTATAGGACCCTTTCTGATGGACAGGATCCTGTCATGGCAAATCTATCAGATACCCTTGATGCTGCATGGACAGGTGAGAATCAACCTGGAAGTGGGACATTTAAGGATGATAATAGTAGGCTTTCTGATTCAGCTATGGAAGAGTCTTCAACCACAGCTGTAGGGTTGGAGGGGGTAGGTTTGGAGGGCCACGTCGAAGACCAAGTTGGATCCAAAGTGTGCTATTCTCCTTCACCTGCATTGTCTACCAAGGACCCTGATAACATGGAAGATTCTATGAGCTGGCTAAGAATGCCCTTCTTGAATTTCTATCGTTCGTTCAACAATAATTGTTTCACAAGCTCTGAGAAGCTTGATAGTCTGAGGGAGTATAACCCTGTCTATATTTCATCCTTTAGGAAGTTGAAACTCCAAGATCAGGCTAGGCTGCTTCTGCCTGTGGGTGTGAATGACACGGTCATTCCTGTATACGATGATGAACCCACAAGTCTTATATCTTATGCTTTAGTATCGCAAGAATATCATGCCCAACTAACTGATGAGGGGGAAAGAGTAAAAGAATCTGGAGAATTCAGTCCATTCTTAAGTTTATCTGATATGACGTTCCACTCTTTCGATGAAACAAGTTTTGATTCTTATAGAAGTTTTGGATCTACAGATGAGAGCATCTTATCCATGTCTGGATCACGTGGCTCTTTGATTTTGGACCCACTCTCCTACACAAAGGCTTTGCATGCCAGAGTTTCTTTTGGAGATGACAGCCCAGTTGGTAAGGCAAGATATTCCGTGACATGCTACTATGCAAAACGGTTTGAAGCCTTAAGGAGGATATGTTGTCCATCTGAACTTGATTATATAAGGTCTCTTAGTCGTTGTAAGAAGTGGGGAGCTCAAGGTGGCAAGAGCAATGTCTTCTTTGCAAAAACCTTGGATGATCGCTTTATCATCAAACAAGTCACAAAAACAGAATTGGAGTCGTTTATAAAATTTGCTCCTGCTTACTTCAAGTATCTCTCTGAGTCAATTAGCTCAAGAAGTCCAACATGCCTGGCAAAGATTTTGGGAATTTATCAGGTGCTTATTCTTGAGACTCAAATGCAAACTAGGCTAAAATGTTCTTGATTTTTGTTTTTGAAGTTCTCAACTCTTTTATAGACTGTCTTTATGTTGTCTGTCATTCATTCCTATGAAAATAGCTGTAAAAAGTGGTTGAAAGGATTAAAACTTTTAAGAATCCTAGCCTTTGTCACTTTTGCAGCTAATGATGGAGATCCTGCATGAACTTCATACAAATTATTAAATATGTTGCAGGCAACTTATTGCTGCTTTTTTTTTATGTTGAAAGGTTACATCGAAGCTTCTGAAAGGTGGGAAAGAAACGAAGATGGACATTCTAGTTATGGAAAACCTTCTATTTAGGAGGAAAGTGACCCGCCTTTATGATCTTAAAGGATCTTCCCGTTCACGGTATAATCCGGATTCTAGTGGGAGCAACAAGGTTCTGCTGGATCAGAACTTGATTGAAGCAATGCCGACCTCTCCCATTTTTGTGGGAAACAAGGCAAAGCGGCTGCTGGAAAGAGCTGTCTGGAATGACACTTCTTTTCTTGCAGTAAGTTTCAAATATGTGTTTCTTTCGTTCTTTCCTTACATAACTATATTGTTTTTTCATCGAAAGTATCTAGCTGGCTTTGGTTATTCAGCATTTGAACCTGAAAAGTCTTTGTTGTCCATTTTTAATTTGTCATTGTTGCAAAACTGCAGTCGATTGATGTAATGGATTACTCATTATTGGTTGGGGTGGATGAAGAGAAGCACGAGTTAGTACTTGGGATAATTGATTTCATGAGGCAGTATACATGGGACAAGCATTTGGAAACATGGGTCAAGGCTTCAGGCATACTTGGCGGTCCAAAGAATGCTTCACCAACTGTTATTTCTCCGATGCAATATAAGAAGAGGTTCAGGAAAGCGATGACAACCTATTTTCTGATGGTCCCAGATCAATGGTCCCCTCCCACTATCATTCTAAGTAAATCCCAATCTGATTTTGGCGAAGAGAACACACAAGGTGCGACTTCAGTTGACTGATATTGTGGGTCCGTGTTCTTGTACATTTAAACTTGAATTTTGGGATCTTCCCACAATTTTTCTCTCATTCTTAATTTTTCCTTTCATTTTTTATTTTTTATTTTTGTTTTATAGAAATTACTACTGTAACTTTAGTTAAGAAGAGAAGCTTATAATTATTTGTTAGGAAATGCAGAACAAGGCTGTCATAGCCATGAGATTCGGTTGGGGGTATAATATTGGATGACCTTCCTTGAAATCGAAAAAAAAAAAATCTTAGCATTGCAACTTGTATATGTATTTCGAATTAATATTATGTCTTGTATTTTAGTGCTGATTTTGATATTCGTTCTCAATCATATTCAGTGTTTTTTGGTCTATGTTTCCATGGTTGGATCTCTCTCTCTCTCTCTCTCTCTCTCTCTCACACACACACACACACACACACACACATTTGCTGATTTTCCTTGAAAAGACTCAAGGTAGCCTAGTACTTAGTGAGGAATTAAGGAGGTGGGAATAGGGATACGTCTGGCAGTAAATGTCTGTCCAGCCTCGTTGGCCATTCTGATCTCTGTGGATCGAAGCGCTTTTTTTCTGCATTGTAGCATAATAACCCTTTAGATTACTTTACTGAAATAGAGCCAATTAAATGAATGTGTTGCAAGTTGAACGTTGGGTGTAACGAGCTCTGTTTTGGTAATTGCGTGCCAAATGATCTGCCGATTCACAGTTTCATCATTCTACCTTGGTAGTAGCATATTCAAATCTTTCTGTAGATGCTCTGATGCATGGTTTTTTCTTTTTTTTTTTAGATATTCAAATTGTTTGATTTCTAACATAACAAATGAGTTTACTTTGTCTCCATGATGAATGTCCTGGTTTATTTGGCAAAGCATTTTGTGCAAAGGCCATTCTTATGCATTGGAATAATGATTTATTTTTTCATTTTTTGCATTATAATTTTTTGGTACGTTAATGAACGTGAGTTGCAACATACTTGAAAGTTACCAGGTTGTGATTGAGTTGTTTGCTCAAGAATCATGTCCTGTGTTTTCTAAGATTCGTTTCTTGTGCTTCACTTTTGGCAAATTTTGTCAATTTAATGATAGCGTTGAGGTGAAATACCAAGGGATGAGGTGAATACCGGTCATGTTTGTTTTTACGGTGACATGTTTTCAAAAAAAATGGAAAAAAGAGCAAGCAAATGGGAGAAAACTGAAATATTGATAACGCATAATGGAAAAGAGCAAAAAGGAAATGCTTCAACGTAGAGACGAGTGCTTTATGCTCGCTATTTACATTTTGTGATTGAAGAAGTGCTTTTCTTTTCAGTTTTGTTGGAATTTACAAGAGGTGGTCATTGATCAGCAAGATCTGTTAAAACCATTCTGATTGCAGTCCTCTTGCACAGCAATAACACCATTGGCAGTATTGTCAAACTCGCCACCATTAAAAATCTGATGCAATCCTTGTTTAAGAAGATTGATGATCTCAGCATCCCTAAAGTCAATCAAGGTATTATTTATGTATCATAATGTTTTTGTATCAAATTGCAATGGAGGACTACAACAACAAAGAGAGGTTACTTACAGTATGCTACTTGGGTGAGAAAAATCAAACCTTGAATGATATGATGAACTTGGAAGAGGCTGGTGAAAACGAGGGCCTTCATCGAATCCTTCACAAATTATCTCCCCACTGTCATCTCTATAACAAACTATGCCCTCAGCTTGATTCTCGAAAACCTGTTTGAAATTGACCAGAAAGTCATCACAAACAATGTTTCAATGATCATAAATTCACTTCCGTTTAGTTGCATATGTTTATATCTTGAATGACAAGAAACACGGAAGACAAGATACAAGTGTACAGGAATAACAATACCTTGTCTTTCAAGGAGGATCTGACTAGAAGTGTAGGTGCTTTCTTGAGTAGAATATGACTACTCTGTTTAAGCATCCGAGATTTGCTTGCAGGCTTCAAAACAGGTCCTGATTTTTTGAAGGGGATGTGAGGAGAAGAAAAGCATGTTACAGCCATTGATCAAATGCTAGAAGAGCAGGAAGAAGATGAGAAAGAAAAGGAGTTTTTACCTCTTCTTCCAGGTGCTGTAGCTTTGTAGGAATAGAATAACATCTTTTGATATTGTAGAGTATTTTGTAGGTCGAAAAAGGATATAAAATTGAATTATTGTCAGGTTTTGTCTTGTCAGCTTGCAATACATAGGTAACGTATATTATATATATATATATATATATATATATATATATATATATATATATATATATATATATAGTAGCTTATGAAATTTGAGAACCCTTGATTTGTCTTATAGTTCGGTGAAGCATGCTACCTTGTTCCTGATCCATAGCCTCACATTAATAAAGCTTCTGTATCTCTCTCCACGTATTTGATGAAAGTGACATTATTCAAGGAGTACACCAGAAAAATATACGTATGTATGTATGTATCTATGTATGTGCATGCATCTATCAATGTTTATTTTTAAAAATGCCAAGCATGGGTTGACAAAGGGAACAGGGGAAAAAATAAAATTTCATTTAGAAATATTTTTTTTGTTTTTTACTTTTTAAAAAACAGTATGATGACCCAACTTTTTCTAGAAACAAAGTTCTCAAGCATGGCTTCAAGGGTTTTTATATAATTTCATAAAGGTTTTTCATAATATTTATTTGATCCTAAGGGTAATATGATGATTTGATAAATAACATGTGCTGCACACATCAACCGCTTTGACATTTTCAAGTGGTGTGTGTGGCTGACTCTTGTTGTCGAAATTATTATTTCGTCATATCATTTGATTCGTTTTGATATTCTCTTTCTCTTTGATTGTGCGTGCATGGTGATTCTGTATCGTTTGGTGCTAGATTGATTTTTTTCCTTTTATTCTCTCTTGTCCACTTCGATTTGAACGTTGTCCTTTAAAATATTCATAGCAGCCCTTCAGTTTTTTTTTCTTTGGATTTAGTACTTATTCTTTTAATTGCAATTTTTTTTATTTGAAAGAATTGTTTCAAATTGAAAATTATTTTTAGTTTCATCCTCCTTTAAATTTTTCATCTTTTAAATTTAGTTTTTATTCTTTTGATTGTTATTTTTTTAATTTGGGATGATTTATAAAATTGATTTTTATTTATATCCATCCTCCTTTTTTTTCTATTTGGTTTGATGATTATTTTTTTTTATTGCTATTTTTCTGTTTTGACAAGTTTTTTAGATTGATTTTTTTTTTCGATTTCATGCTTTAACATTAAATTTGTTGGGAATATTTGAATTTTTTTATTGAGTTCAAGTCTGATATTTCATGGGTTATGATTTTAGAAGATTAACCCGAGTTTAGAAAATTCTTCTATGTTTACTTAATTGTTAATGTTGTTAAATTAACTAAACTTATTAAATTAAATTAACTTAATAACCAGTCTCAAATCACTTTAACTTTTTTATAAATCCTAGTCACCTTAACTTTGTTCTTCTCATGTCCGGAAAAATTTAGTCTACTCCAAGACATTACGCCCACCACCAATATAATCAACTTTATTTAGGGTTTTTTTTTTATTTTTAAAAAATTAATTTTTTTCCTTTTGATATTTAGTTTATTATAATTAAAAAAAATTATTTATTTTAATATGAGTTGCATAATTTTATTATAATCTCACGCACTACATCACAAGTTAATTCTTATTAAATTAAATTAATTCAATATATTATCATCTGAGCTATTAAACATTAAATTTTTAACTTCGGTGGCCAAAAAGCTAAGCTGACACGTTAACGATTTTAAAGAGTGGTGGTGGTTCAATTTTATTAAAGTAATAAACACGAGATGTGGGGGCAGCCTCCGCGAAATTCCAATGGACGCTGACCTAATCGGAGAAAGGAAAAGGTAATACCACTACTACTTGTATCACTAGCAAGGCATCACGTTGACTTTTTCAACAAGTAAAAAATACCACTTATACTTGTATCACTAGCAAGGCATCACGTTGACTTTTTCAACAAGTAACATCATGTACCTTCCCATCAATCAGTTTTAATGTATATTTGATTTTTAAAAATATATTAACATAATATTTTTTAAATTAATAAATCAAAACTACCTAAAAATAAAAAAAATAAAAAATTGTAATTTAAAAAAATATTTTAAAAATTAAAAAACAAACGAGCTCATAATTTATTTATTTTTACGTCAACAATTCATGAATAATATTTTTTTTTATGACTTCGCTAATTTTCATTACACCGAATAAAGTGATGCATCAAGCCTTGCATGCGGTGGAGCCACCTCCATTAACCTCCAAACAATCTTAGAAAAAGGAAAAAGTTCCACAAATCAATGATACAACAAAAATAAAATTGTTCAGTGTAAGAAAAGTCATTATCTCAACTCTCTCAACAATAAATATTAAATTGATTAATATCTAATAAAAAAATATCTCAAACATAACTTTATTTATTTAATTATATTTAGTTTTGACTAAAACTTGAAGGAAAAAATAATAATAAAAGGTTATACAAAAAAAAAATCTGCTAATATAAAAAAACTTATACAATCATATGAAAAAACATTCAAACCCAAATGAAAAAACATTCAAACCCAAATGAAAAAACATTCAAACCCAAATGGTATTTAATGAAATAAACTTTTAAAAATTAATTTTAAAAATTTTTTTTAAATAAACTTTAATTAAAAATTTTTTAAAAATAAAGGCCTTTAAAACAAAGCATAGGAGTCTAGGCTTCATGCACCTGCTCATGACCCAGAAAATAGAAGCAAGTAAGCTTATGTGCCTCACCTATTTTATTTATTTATTTGTTAGCTAAGTTAAACGGATAATGTGTCATCTGCTTAGCTTTTTTTAAAACAACCATACACGAGCTGTTTTAGGTTCAGGCATCAAGATCATTTTCGGTTTGATATTTTTCTATTAAAACAACCAAATCAAATTTTTATAATTTAAAACAATTTAAACCAAAACCGGTTAGAACCGATCGATTTCGATATGATTTTTTAATGTCAATATCCGAAAAACCTATATTATTTTTTAGGTGCTCTTAGGATGATCTGAATGGTGTGAATAGTGGTTTTAATAGTCGAAAATAGAGATTTGATGGTGTTTATTATAAGACATTAAAACCAAGTGTGAGAGAGAAAAAGAGGACAACAGAGACATAGAGGCTGGGGTTAAAAAAATGAAAATAAGGTTATGCTTTATTGTTAGAATAAATTAGCAAAATCTTTTCGAAATATAACAAGTGATAGTGATCCAAACACAAGTTTCAATTAATTTAGAGATGAGTTAAGTACAGTTAACGCTTGCCCCCCTTTCTGCTCGTCATGCTGCCATAAGGGTTGTTAATCTCAAGTTCTTGCAAGGGAGATGGCCCTTGAAGACTCTTCTTTAGATGTATGAAAATAGTAGAGAAATAAAAGAATTGATAGCTAAGCATAGTAATAGCAATACCATGTGGTGTTGCTCGTCAACACAGTTGAGATCCTAGTAATACTTTATCTTTACGGTTGAGATCAAGAGACGTAAATTGAAAGGTTGGGTTTGGCGTGTTACTTGTGGGAGCTTGGGTGGGGGTGGTTGATGTTGCTTAGATATGGTGATGGTTGATGAAGATTCACAATACTGATTGAAGGACGAAGAATTGTTTGTAACTATGAACTCGTGAGTGTTATTTATGAATTGTGAAAGGTTGTGTTGTTATAAGGAATGAGGTGGGCGGCTGCTAGGGCTAACAACTTATCAGCCACTAGATTAGAAAGTTTCACCTTTCTATTTATAGTACTTTTTTTTTTAATATGAACCGGTTCGGTTCGGTTAGAGTTAACCGGTTTTATCCTTATGAAACTGGAACCGAACCAGCAGTTTTTTTAAATATTTCAATCGGTTTAATCGGTTTTTGTTCATAGTTCGGTTTTTTTATTAATTTTTTTTGGTTTTCTTGATTTAATTGGTTTTTCAGTTTTTTTGCTCACTCATAATCTCAAGTGCTTGGAAAGTTGGTTCTTCGACTTCATGAAAGAAAAAAACCTAGATTTTCATTCATTCTCCACCCATAAAAATACCTAAAAAACCTAAATGAATCCCTTTATGGCCTTGAATCAGCTAAAAATCAGTTAAAAATAAAAAAAAATCAACCTGAATCTGAAATACTTCCTAACCTTATATCTACTTTTTTTAGACAAGATAAAGGCAAAAAAATACCTTAATGGGCCTCTTTTATTGAACAAAATCTTTTGATATCAAATTGATTTTTTTATTACCAAAATCAGGCCAACTCATAATTTTTCTCTCTTCTTCTATTTTCTAGCAACTCCCTCTCTTCTCTCTCTAACTAAGAGAATGAAATGCAAATAATATAAATCTTGTAGCAAAATGTAAAAATCCCATTAAAGATTAAAAATAAAAAAATTGAAAAACAAACTTTGGGGGTGAAAAAGCTAAAAACACGGGTCAAATACAATATTAAAAAAAATGTTTGGAAATTTATTTCAGATTTAGTTTTGAGTTTTTGAGTTTTAATTATATATTTAATCAAGAAAATTAATTTTAATTTTACCGAATCGAATATGGATTTCATATGGAATCTTTTTTGAACATTGTAAGAAATCTTTGTGAAGAAAAATTATTGATCCCAGTCCTAAATAAATTGAATTTGAAAGGACTACATTGAAAGAAAAAAAAAAGGGGAAAATATTGTCCTAATTCACAATTTTTTGTCTATAAAAAACAGTATTTATTTACCCCGTACTTTTTAAGTTTCTATTTATATTTATAAACAAGTCCACTTCCTTCTCTACAAAGACAAGTATTTATCGTGTAAGTGGGTCCTTGATTTTCAGAATTCTTCTAAATTTATGTTTTGACATCAAATCTTGCAAATATTATTCACACAAATTGAAAGATTCTATATTGATTTTGAGTTTACAACTCTGTAACAATGATCAATTAAACACTTACTTGTAAGATTAATTTAGCAAAGTGGTTAGTATCATTTAATTAAAATCCCATTTCTTTTATTTTGATAAATAAACCTCTATTATCCATAAATTTCTACTTCTCCGACAACACCGTTAGAGAGCGTTTAGAAACTCAAGATTTTTTTAAAAAAATTGTTAAAAATTAATTTTTATTTATTTTAAATTATTTTATACACTGATTTTAAAAAAATTTTAAAAAAAAATATTTTATTTTAATTTATTTTAATATAAAAAATATTTTAAAAAATAAATACAACCACTCTCGATAAATTCGAAACACTCCGTTTTAAGATCTCCCTTAAACGCCACTGTTGGGGAAAACGAATCACGAAACGTTTCGGAGTGGCTGTCTTGTGAAACAAGTCCAGAGAGCTTAACCCATCTGACTAACTCCAAAAACAAAGCAGCTCTTTCTCTCAAGAGCAAGAAATTGTTAAGCAATTTAGATCCAATCAAAGATGTTTCTCACAAGGTAATGAATAAGCTCCATTATTAGTTCCCTTTCATAAAAAATCTCCCTTCTTTTTTTATCTTTTTCTTTGACGATTTGTGTTTGATGTTTTAAAATTTTGAAAAAAAGGACCGAGTATGATAGAGGAGTCAACACTTTCTCTCCAGAAGGAAGATTGTTTCAGGTTGAATATGCTATTGAAGCCATCAAGGTAACCCTCTAAACCCCTCTTCAAAACCCTTTTCTGTTACCACTGAAAAAGTTCTGATCTTTTTTTTTCTTTTGATATTTCACTCAAATCCCATTACTGAACGTTCGATCTTATGCATCTTATTTGGACAGAATAGGATTTTTTTGTGAATTTTTCAACTGGGTTTTGAAGGATTAGTCTTGTTAACGGCGTTATCGTATAGATTTTAAGTTTTCACCATGATATTTGGCAGCAGAGATGTTTTTTTTAAAACCACAGGATGTGGCAAGTTTTTGGGGTTTTCTATATGATAATAATTAAGAGACCCGTGAATGTACTTGATAGTTGCTCTATTATCGACAGTATTTTTATTGGTTGTGGGTACTAATAATTCATAGAAGTAGATGTTGATGGCTAGCTATATTTTTGAACTAATTAGCTTTTAGGAATGTCCTTTATATATATGAAGTGATTTAATTATAAGTCCTTCAATCCATATAAATAAGCTAAAAAATGTTAATGATTGGATATATGCACATGTGTTTGTAAGAACTTGGAGAACTGTTTTTCTCCTCCTTTTTGCTATATGTTTATTTTAAAGCAATAAGATTTCAGATTATCTAAGAAACCTATGGAGTTTTTAATTATATGGGCTGTTTAGTGTGACAATATGAGTGTGTAAGGAATTCCCATTGCCATGTTGATGCTTTATAACCCATGGTCAGAATACGTGATTAACAACACATTCACTATGAGCTGTCTCAATGGGAAAATTTTCAGTTCTCCTTTCTAAGAAACCTGCAAAATTGTTGACTTCTTAGAAATCGTTAGCGATCTTGATTGTTTGTATTTTTAAACTTCTACTTCATAATGATGCCTTTTTTTGGCCTCCCCTCGCCTTCCTTTCAATCTTCTCTCTTCATGGTCTTCATGAGGTTGAGCTGGTTTTTACATGATTGAAAATAAAGTTCTGTTTTATTTTAATCACAGCTTGGTTCAACTGCAATTGGTTTAAAGACGAAAGAAGGTGTTGTGCTTGCAGTTGAGAAGCGTATCACTTCACCTCTGTTGGTTTGTCTCTTTCTCCTTGCATCCACTTTTCATTTTATTATATCACATGTTTGGTTCACTTCTGATTTGATAAACCTAAGAATGGATCACCTTTATATGCCAGTTTGATGATTTCCTTTGGTTTGTTTCTAAGAATGTATTGTTTTGAATTTCCACTATGCATGGTTGCATATTGGAGTGACTGCGAAATGAGACTTGTGGATCTGGACTTTATAATACATTCAATGAAGTGGTAGTTCTTTAGATTTGACTTTTGACTCCTGAAGAGCTTTATAAATTAATAACCGAACTCCTTCTTGATGCATAAGCTCTGGAAACTTTTCCATGTTCCATGATATATTTGCAGCAATCCTAAAATCTGATTGATAACTCATATTCGGAAGAAGTGTTCCTGCAGTCCTGCTATTTTTTATGTAATAGGTTTGTCTTGGTTGTGTTGGAAGTACACTTTAACTTAGTCATAGAGAACTTGTTTCTTGGTCACACTTGGTAATGTTTCAAATGTAGATGAGTATAGCTTTATTTCAGTCATCATTTTGTTCAATTCATTTTTCAGGAGCCTAGTAGCGTGGAGAAAGTCATGGAAATTGATGAATGTATTGGATGTGCTATGAGCGGACTAATTGCAGATGCTCGTACACTTGTTGAGCATGCCCGGGTTGAAACTCAGGTATAAGTTAATTGTAATTGTTTCTGCTGCTGCCATGATTTGGGCATTGTGAAATCGCTCCTCCACTTATTTTTTTTAATTTATTCCTCAGAACCACAGATTCTCGTACGGTGAGCCTATGACAGTGGAGTCTACAACACAAGCACTCTGTGATCTGGCCCTGCGATTTGGTGAAGGTGATGAAGAATCCATGGTAATAGTTGTTTACCTTTTGATAATTTTTTTATATGAGCTCTCAATTCTTCATTTATGATATTCTTTTTATGGCCAATTCCCAAGCTACTGCTGTTTTTATTCATTATGATGTGCCCCTATAGGGTAAAGATGTTAAAAATCCTTTTTCCTTTTACTGGCAAAGTTGTGTGATCATTTTCATGTATTTGTCTTTTAAATTCAATTGTGATGCTCACCCTCTCTATGTATACCATATTGGAAAATACATTAACTGTTCCTTATTGCTAAATACTAGAAATGTGTGATCACCGTTGTTCGTTAAGCTGCTGTGGTGCATCTATTTATCTTCAAGTGGGTTGTCTTGAAAATGCTTACACTGCCAGATCCTCCTATGCTCTTGGAAGATAAAAAAAAAAAAAAAAGCAAGTTTCTGTTCTTGCCACTTTGACATGCAAATAATTGTTATCCAAACAATTTTTCATACCATAATCTAGGTTGAATGTGGAGATATCGATATTATATGCTTTATTCTATGTTTTTACTTACGAAGATTCTTCTCCTTTGCAGTCTCGTCCATTTGGGGTGTCTCTTCTCATTGCTGGTCATGACGAGAAAGGACCCAGCTTGTAAGTATTACTAATTTGTTTTTCTGTGTTAGATTCATTTCAAATAATTACATTACCACAAGTTACAATGGCTGTAAATTAGTTTTCCATTTGGTTTGGACACTTTCTAGTTGATACATAAACAGTGATTATGGGACTGGTCGGGTACCCCTTTTTTCCTCTTTTATTTGAATTATCTTGTGGGACCTTAGTCCTAGGCCCAAAGTAGGAGCATTTACCACCATGAGAACTACTGATTTCAAATGCATATCAAGTCAACTACCTCCAATCTCTCTTGGATTCCCCCCCCCCCCCCAAAAAAAAAAAAAAAAAAAATCTTGTGGTTGAGCTGATATCCTAGCATGTTTGATTCCCTTTCCTCCATGCTTTTTTAGCTGCAAAAAAACATGTTATATTAACAGCACAGTATCACTTGTGTTTTCGCTTCTCTTTGGCCTAAAACAAGGAACTTCCATTATGCAGGTATTACACAGATCCATCTGGCACATTTTGGCAGTGCAATGCAAAGGCTATTGGTTCAGGGTCAGAAGGTGCAGACAGTACTCTACAGGAGCAATATAACAAGGTATTGCTGCTTAGATTCATATTTGCCTCTTTCCCTTCCCTGGAACACTAAAAGACTTGGTAATACAATGACCAATGGAGTTTGAATGAAAAGGTTGCCGGATGGTTGCATCTTTCAAACCTTCCCAAAAGATGATGAGTTGTCATCCTCCCTAATGAAACAAGTTTATTAGCCTTCTTAATTGTCATCTATCATATCTTTTACTTTAAATTAGAAGTTGGAATAGAGATTGATTTTGGTAATCATGTGCAGGACCTCACTCTTAAAGAAGCTGAGATGATCGCTCTTTCTATTCTAAAGCAAGTCATGGAAGAAAAGGTGAGAACCTTTATTCTGCATGGTATAATGGGAGATTTGTGTGTATTTATGCATGCAATACTTCTTTATCCGTTTCCACTTAAAGTCCAATCAATTGAGCTGTTTAGTTGTATTGTTTACACTTACTTCATTATCATTAACTGTTTTATGCTAATGATTTCAGGTGACTCCCAACAATGTCGATATTGCCAAGGTGGCACCTGTATACCATTTATACACCCCTGCTGAGGTGGAGGAAGTCATTAGCCGCCTTTGAAAACAATGTTAATTTCCTTATGATATCCCTGTTGCCTAAATTTTGCTTGAACAGTTCAATTTTTCTCTAAACCGGGCCATATTATGGGATTTGGATCACGTGGTGACTCCACTTGAGTGATAAATGTTTTATTTTGACCGGTGACTGGTGTGAGTCGATGTTTTTCTTCAATTTTAAGGTCAATCTGGTGTGAATCAATGTTATTCCTTCAACTTTAAGGTCAATCTAGATATTTAGCCAATGGTATGGTTTTCTGATTGTCAAACTCCAAATTAGGAGAAGTGTGATCATCCTAGTCCCTGGCCGCGAAACTGCTGACATGGATCAACAAAATCCAATCTCCATCCATTTTTCCGCAAGAAAATGAGTCTCTCGGAAGACTGCTAGCATCATATATAACTAACCTCTTTCCAGAAAACCTGGTTTGCATGCGACAAGTTATTTTAAGGCTATTTTGCTAGCTGAATTACAGCAATCCAACCCTCAAATCTTTTCAAACGTTTAGGGATGGCGAAGGAGGATATTTACGTGGATCGAGTAAAAAATTTAGATGTTTTTATCATATTTATCAGATTTCGGGTATTTATATTAATATTTTGTTTGACTATTATTTATTATTCATTAAAAAATGAAATAGTAATACATGTCTATTTGATTGAAAAAAATATAAATATTCAATGTATATATTCTATATAATATAACTATGTCTTAGGTTTATATTAAATTTAATAATATTTATATTCTATTTATTATTAATTAATTAAGATAATTATCCTTGTTGGGGTATTCATTAAATTTAGATAATGGTCTATTTTTTTGTATTTCAAAAACGTTTTTAAAAACATTTAAAATTTTTTATTTTTTTCTTTGTTTTAAATTAATATTTTTTTAATACTTTCAGATTATTTATAATTTTTTAAAAAAAAATTAATTTTATATTTTTTTATATAAAAAATACTTTAAAAAACAAACTAATTTATATTTTCAAACACCATCTAAATAAATTGTCATCCCCACGAACACGGCATCTGTACAGCAGACGAGAGAGGACCATTAGCCCCATCAGATGTCTCCAATGTTAGTAACCATATCCGGCTGTTATGATATTACAATTAACAAGACAATGTTTTTTTTTTTTTTATCATGGCATTTCGTATTCTTCGATGCTTTAAATTAAATTTTGTAACTGTACATACAAAATATTTAAACAATACAAGGACGGTAGAGTGTAGCTGCTAACAAAAATATACATCACAGGAAGATGCTAAAGAAAAAAAAAGAAATCAATGCTTGAGGGGCAAATAGCTTAAGATTAAACAGGTTGCATGGTTTTGTTTGTTATCAGACATGACCGCCGAAAGCTACAAACAAATCCGGCCAATTAAAGGAACTGACTAGCCGTGCGCAGGGACAGACACAACTTGTCACGATTTAGAACTTGACACCACCTTCATATAAATCTGCAATACCACAAACCATGCGCCATACATTCATACGTCCATGAGGACTTCACGTAGTTGGGCCTGCGGGCGTGTATTATTTGCAAGAGAATGGAGGATGCGAAAATATTGTCATTATTGAGCCCGATTGTGCTGCAGAAAGATTTCTCAACTTCGTTTTCAAGAAATGTGATTACAATCCAACATGTCTTTCCCGATCACAACGAGAAGGGAAACACTTCGATGGAGGAGCAATAAGGAAAAACCTCTATATATCCTTCCAAGAAAAAAAATTACAATGTATCAAGGTAACATCCATCGTTGTATTAAAATGATCTTATTTTGTAACTTTTCAGAGTTTAAAATGCAAAGATCCTTCAATCGCGAAACTCATCCATGAAACTCTTGTGGAACTCTGTGAGACGGGAGACAACTGCTGGAATCTTATCTTCTTGAGGTAGTATGGTGCACCTAAAATGCCAAGTGCCCGGAAGCTTCCATGAAAAACATCAATTCAAAGGATCAGTCAAAAGAATGATGAAGGAGAAGATAGAATTTTTTTGTTGCACAATTATTCAACTTTAACAAACTCACCTGCCCAAAGCCAGAACCAGGAACAAAAACAATTCCAGTGGCATTGAGTAGACGGCGACAATAGAAGTTATCTGGAGCTGTTTTTGCAGCTTCGGCAGCCTTAATTGCCTTTTCAGGCAAGCAGATGCAGGGGAAGAGATACATTGCCCCTTCTGCTTTGTTGCAAGTTACACCCTCTAGATTATTGAATGCGTCTTCCAGCGTCTAGCATTATGTAACAAATGATTATCAATACTTTTTTTAGATAAAAAAGGGGGGAGAAAAAGGAGAGCATGCTTAACAACCAAGCAATTTTTACTAGCTGTACGTCAGAAATGCCCAAAGTATAGCACACATCTACTATACATAAAGTACAAAAAGAAGCACCAAAGAGTCACTAATACACATTTTTTACTCAAAAATTGTATTACTACAAGTTTGCAATTACTTCAAAAATCAGTTTATTCCTTGTAAATTTAATATTTTATCTTGACTATGTTAACTAATGCATCAAATTGGCTGCTGCATTGAACTGACCTTTGCACGTCTCGCTAAAGATGAGAGGATTCCATCTTTTTCGGCAGAGTATGATTCATATGATTCATCTCCGACCTGCACACATAACTCATGGAGATCAGACATGATATAAAATAAGTAAAATCTTAAGAGTTCTTTCTTTTCCCCCTGTGTTCTCGCTAACAACACGACACCAAATGCGTATCCAAGTTTGTCAAAGCTTAGGCTGGTCTAATCCTGGATTATAAATCCAAATGTCACAGGCATAGGAAACAAATAAGTTACTAAAAAAGTTAACCTTAGGTGGGCTCATGACGAGACTTGCAAGAATTTGACCAGAAATGTTGGAACATAGATTCACAGATGCAACTTTGTATATTTGCTCTCTTATTTCAGGACCAAACCCAGTGACTTCCATGTAACCTCCTCTCTTTCCACACTCTCCATAGTAACCTAAAACATTACAAACGACACATGTTCACATATTTAATCAGAAAAGTGCAGGATCTCTTAATTTTAACTTATAAATCAATCTTACCTTTAGAGACAGACTGAAAAGATACTAAAGATATATCCTTTTCACCATATCCCATAGACCGAGCAACCTTCTTAAATGAGTCGAACTTTTTCTCAGGAACATAAACATTTTCCTGATAAACCTGGATGAAATTCATTGTATAATTATTGGGTCAATCAACCTAGACATAGTAAGAAGTCAAGAATGTAACACTAGTTCAAAACTATTGGCAAGCACCTACCTCATCTGCAAGAAGGACAAGACCTTCTTGCTTGCAAAACTCCACAATCCCCTGCTGATTATCCTCTGCAAGAACCTGAGGCATGGACAAAGGAAGTTAAATTATTCAAGCCAGCCAGAAGTTATTGGCTCCTTTGTAAGAACAATATTTACAAAGTTTTAAATTCTCGCTCATTTGAAAATCTTATCCATTTTCTGTAAAGCTAATTACTGTTTACCTGCCCTGTTGGGTTTCCTGGATTTATCACAACCAGGGCCCTGGGGGTGATTCCCTTGGACTTTGCATCTGCCAACTGCTTCTTAAGCTCAGAAACTTCCAAGCCCCACCCAGTTGCTTCATCAAGATAGTAGGGAACCTGAAACAAGTATAGAGGGCTTACAGCCATAAGTCACCTAAAACTAAAGGCACCAGGATATCTAACCGAATAACTTCGGACAAATAGCATTTTCATATAAAAGACACATACCAGAGCACCACCATGGAGAGCAATTGAAGCAGAGTACAGGGGATACTGAGGAATGGGACAAAGTATGCCATCTTTCTCTGATCGTATCAGTAACTGCATCATCATGTGGACCTGGAAATAAACAAACACATTTAGTTTCATTTGAAGCGAGTACAATACATACACGTCTCTTTCTATATGGGATTAAATGTTACCGCTGGACTTGCACCATCTGTCAAGAAAATATCATTTGGATCAGCAGGAAAGCCATCACGGGCTTCAATTCCAGCAGCAATTGTATCACGCAGTCCTTTGATTCCCTGATGTGGAGAGGGAAATATGAGTCATGTTCTACACAAATATTCCACTTGAATGGAACTTTTTAAAGTCCACAAGGTGAGAGCTTCAATTATAACCTGGCTGTGACTATAAGCACCAGTGGCCCTTCCAGGAATTTGATCAAGAATCTGCCAAGCTCTCTCTATGGCATCAGCACTAAAAATATTCACAGAAATGTATCAGGTATCCTACAATATTTCACTAACTCAATAAAAATGGAGAGAGTTCTTGTATAAAATCTAAACAATAAAAAAAAAGGCAGACTCAAGAATTCAAGGTGTTAACTTGTATACCCTAAATGGTTCTTAGTAAAGGGAAAATGGTATACTCTTCTTCCTTCAATCATGGTGTAAACAAGTATAAAGAGAAGTTCAATGATAGCATGAGAAGTTTGAATACCTGAACAAACCCTGAGTTTCACTTCTGTCCAAAATGGAAGGATGGTCGCATAATGCAAGAACCTAAAGCGAAAATAATCAACAAGGAGAAACACCCCAATTGAACACAGCACAGTACCCTATAAAGCACCACAACATACTTACCTCACGGAAAAAGGTGATAGGCTGCTGACCAAGAGACTGAGGATTTCCAATATTGCAGTAAAGTATCTGCCACAAGATGATAAACAAATCAAAATGAACCCTTTAGGGAATATCAATTGAAAGAAGACATGCATGTACCATCTCCTTTTTCTTCTTTTTTTAATAGGAGTTGATCAAACACATTTTATATTATCTTGGTTGAAACAGAATGCCAATTCCTAGAAAAGTGAAAATCCAGCAAGTGAAATCTGCTTTCTGAAAAATCCAGAAGTGCTGGAAATTTCCTTTGAATCTTGTCACTAACAAAAAAAAAGCAACACAACACCACACATCAATAGCATCGAAAAAGAATTGAGGATCAAAATCATTAATCTACCTTAGGCAGCTTAACCGTTCTAGATAAATACCATGTTTACAAACCCAATAAGAACAAAATATAAAGATAAAAGCTACACACCTCATCAAAGGGATGGGAGCCTGGCTTAGACTTTAACTCTTCTTGTAACGCCTGTTTAAGATGAAGGAAAATTCATGATCACGTTTAGTACATAAAGCTCCTTTAATAAAGTCACAATAAGTAAAAGCACAAACTTCAAATAGAAACATCCTGCCCTTGCTAACTTTGAAGTGTATGATACAGCCAGTCATGTGAATTACCTGTGCAAGGGTGACAATCTCGCCACGGACAGCATATTCACATTTTAAAACCTGGGAAACAGAATATCATAGTTAATAAACTAGGAATATCAGGAAACAAAACAAAAGGGAAACAAAGGAATGCAGGAGAGTTCAAGAAAAGTTACCAATAACCAAACACTCAAGAATTCTTTAACTTTAGAGCAAGGTTAAACGCTCCTTGACTACAGTAAAAATAAATATTGGTGTTTTTTCAGGTGAATCAAAGTTAAGCATTTTTTTTTCTTAAATCGATAGTGGATAGCACAGAAAGAGCTTTTGCATATTCTTAATCAGATTCTATAAAATATGATAATGTCACTACGTACAATTAAAAATCTGCAATAAATAAAGCAATAAGATTTGATAAGATTAACATGGAAAGAATCACTAGGCCTATGTGCTTTGCTTACTGGACTTCCAGTTTGAAGCATGAATTAAGGTTCCAATCTATCCGCCCATTTTTAATGCATAAATGAGCAAAACCAAAAAAAAGGACACATTCATGTATGTATCCATAAAAGAAAAGGCAAAGACAAATCAAGCACAGCCCAATAGCCAGAAAAGGAATCTAAAACAACAAAGACAAACAGAAAAAACAAACAAAACACTAGCATAAACCTAGAGCATATAAAACTCAACAAAACAAAAGAGGGAAAATGAAAAAGAAAAACCCAGATGAAAAATCCAACCAAAATCAAGAACGAAACAGCTAATCAATAAAAGAAAGAGCAGAATTGATGTTGAAAAGAAAAGAGGGTACTTTGGGATTTATGTTATCAAGAGAAACAGGAGGCATAGATGAAGGAGGAGGGGGGGGAGAATCAAGAACGGAGGTAGAAGACATGAAACGTGAAGGAGAAGAGGCTAAAGGACGCAGCAGCAGCACGTTCCAATGATTTTGACAGGAGCGGTTTGAAAGGGCTTTAGCTGACCCAATAACAGATCTCCGCATCCTCTTATATATTGTTCAGATGTTACTTGAATGAAAGGAATGAAATATCACACACGAAAGAACAGACACGGAACCGGAGAGAGGGGGAAAGACAGGGTTTTGTGTCCTTTTCAGGAAAAAATAAAATCGGACCCAATTGTCTATGAAACTACTTTGGAAAATGAAACAAACAAGTTCTGCCCTTTGTCTGGTCTTTCAGTTAAAGATTTTTTTTTTTTTAATTAGCAAAATAAGTTTAGAGTTTTGACATAATAATACGACAAGAAAAAATTTAAAAAATAGCATATCTTCACCTTATCATTAAATAGATTACTTTCAAATATAACAAAATAATTATTACATTTCATAAAAAATAACATTTAAACATGTCACTGTTAAAAAAATAGTATATTTTCACCTTATTACTAAATATATTATTACCAAACATGATAAGATAATTATTGCATTTTATAAAAAGTAACATTTAAACATGTTGCTATTCTGAAACGTAGTATGTCATGAAATTTGAATGTCTCTCAAGATCAAAGAACATAATACAAACACATCAGCACCCTTTTCTCTTTAAATTGATGCTTTTATCCCTTATCTTTCTAAGATAGTATTTTTCGCTTGAAAATATATCAAACTAATTTTTTTAAAAATTTTATTTTTGATATTATCATATTAAAACAATCTAAAATTATAAAAAAAATAATTTGAAGTAAAAAAAATTAAAGATTTTCAAAAGCGTTTTTTAAACACAAAAGCAAACACACTTAAAACCCACCAAACAATTGTTTTTTTTCCTTAAAACACTAAAAAATCAATCTCATCCTACTTTTTAAGCATCCTTAGATGTTTTTTTGTTCAAAATTCATTGTTGTCGCCACTAACGATGTTGCCGCCACCGCCCCAGCCATTTTTCTAGCCCTACGAGCAGGGTAAACATACTATATTGCTATAAATTTATGTTTAGTTTAATTGTAATGGAATAATTATTTAAGTTGAATTTAGGGTTTGTTGAGTTAATGATAAGTTAGTTATGAATACCATTAATTAGAGTTGATTTGATATAGTTGAACATGAAAATAAATTAAATAAATTATTTCAATTAATTATCTGTTACATTTAATTTTAGATAAGTTGTCGAATTATGGATTTTGCGTGGATTATTGGAATCAGCTAATAATATAATTAACTACATTTGATGGTTTAATACAATAGAGCATGAATTGGTTTAATGCGAAAGAGCATAAATACGGTAGAATTATGACAAATTAAATATTGTATTGAATTGTTGATGAGTTTGATATTTTTTTTAAATTATTTTAATTTGCTATGAATTTCAGTTTGATTTAATGCAATTGAGCATGAAAATATCAATTAGATTTGGTATCATTAATTATATTTAATTTTGGTCAAGTTTGCTTTTACATTAATTTTTTGGATTTTGATTGAATTTGCTATGAAATTTGTCAATTAAGGTTGTGATAATGCAATTTAGTTAAGATTATGTCCAATTGACCAGAATTCAATTTGTTATATATATATATAGAAAGAGAGAGAAAGAGAGAATGT
Organism: Populus deltoides; assembly: GCA_015852605.2. NCBI lineage: Eukaryota > Viridiplantae > Streptophyta > Magnoliopsida > Malpighiales > Salicaceae > Populus > Populus deltoides. The sequence goes on along the minus strand of CM027572.2, from coordinate 12,860,058 downwards.
CTTATAACATATTTATATTAAGTCATTATTGTTTTTTAAGTGAACAGTAATATCACAAATAATAGCAGAAACAGTTTATTGTTAAATGATAATTTAAGCATATCATATGCAGAAATTAAAGAAATTATTTATTATGGACTTGGATGAAATTATAGAGTTTGGCTACAGACAACACATTTCAATCGACATTAATATGAGTGATGCTTTGCACACAATAAATTATCAGTGTAAAAATAATAAAATATTAAAGGATGAAATAAAAAAATATTAGTAAATATAATTATAAAAAAAATAAAAAAAATGATAAAAAAATACTTTAACACCTAATTTTGGTCCTGTGAGAGTGATAAGTGTGAAAATCCAGGTGAAGAAAGAGAGAAAAAAAAAGTTTGCTCGAGTCAAACTAGAAGCCCGGTACTAATATATGTCACATGTGATGGTAGATGACGACAATTTAAGTGAGATAACCCTAATGAAGGATGAAGGGTGGAAGGATATGTCAAAGGCTATCACATGTGCTATTTAAGTGCAACGACCCCTCTTCAGTGCAAACCGTATTTTAAAAATAATTTAAATTTTTTTGTTAAAATTTAATATGGTTTGTACGTTTTGGATCGTTTTGATGTGCTGATATCAAAAATAATTTTAAAAAAAATCATTGGCATGCATTTCGGTAAAAAAAATTATTTGAAAAGCAACCACTACCACACTGCTAAGCACCCTCGAATTAGTCTTTGAATTGTCATTTTTCAAATTCATCCTTGAAGCTTTAATTGCTTTTGAATAAGTGAAATTAATTTTTTGAAAACTAATTTTTTTCTCGATATCACAAGAATCTCAAATTAACCAAATAAAAAAAATAAAATTAAAAAAAATTAAGCATCTTAAAAAACAAAAAACAATGTGGATTTATTATTATAATCCACTGTATCTATAAATATTATGATAGAACAAAATTTCACTACCCTTTTTAGTTTTTTTGGTCATATTTGATGAGAGAAAAAAAAAATATTTGATGCATAAGTTTGTTTTTGAAAATATCACTTTCAACAAAAAAATTTTTTTATTAAAATAGTACAACATAAAAAAATAACTTAAAAAAACAGCTGAGGTCAAAGAATCGCATTGTTGGGAACAAAGTACTCTATTGGTTGTGCTGTTCCATAAAGCACATCTGATTTTTTTAAAGAAAATATACAAATTGTGTTATTGGGAACATATTTTGTTGGTCCTAGCAACATAATCAAAGTGGGTTGTGTTGTTCCGAACAATGCAGCTCATACAATTAAAAATCATTTGCGTGTATTTGAGGGTCGGGCTCGGTAAGGCTTGCTTTGCTTCCATCTCAAGTTTAATTTTTTGTGTGCATGCTTGTTATTCTTATAGTATTTTATTTTTATTAAACTTGCAGGATATTTAATGAGCCGTGGAATTAATCATGATGCACACAAACTAACTCAAACACTCACATTAATAATAATAATAAAAAAAAATCATTTGCTTCTTTTTCCCCATTTCTCTTGTCTCTTCTGCTAAAACATTTCCTCGTTCACCTGAGTTTCTCCTACAATTTACAATCATCTCCCCTTCAATTAAATTTTTTTATTTAATTTCTTTTTATCAAAATAGCTTGTTTATCCATTCTTTTTAATAAAAATTATTATCCATGGGCTAAGCACGGATCAAATATATACATCTATAGACTAATATGTCCTTGATAAAGGATATAAATGTTTACAGTAATTGGAGTTGAGTTTTTAAAATCTTTTTGATAATATAATAGGTATTATTTTTTAAAATATTTTTTTTGTTTAAAAATATATTAAAATAATAATATTTATTTATTTTTTTAAATTTATTTTTTATATCAGTGCATTAAAATAATCTAAAAAAATTAAAATAATTTTTTTTAATACTAAGATAACAATAAATTAAATTAATCCGAGTTTCACAGCTTGACCCGTAAAGCAGTAATATGAGTGATATGAGTGATAGAATCCATCGATTTTAAAAGCTTTATTTTTTAAAACTATTTTTAATTAATCTACAGTACTGAGGAGTGTCAACACTGGGCAGGAGACTATTTTGTTATTTTTGACATTATAAGAATCAAACAATTAATTTCGACAAACTACAGGGACCAAGATTATAATTAACTCAAGAACTTAGCAGAAGCTCAGCCCTCTAAACACGCACCTAGAAACAACCGAGGTTGGAAACGTAACCAGGAAAAAGAAGAAGAAGAAGAAGAAGAAGAAGACAGACTGTAAGCAATCGGAAAAAAAGAAAAGAAGAATCATCATCCTCCACATTTGTAGTGTTTTTGTGCTCTCAAAATATGCAGTGTATTGATAGTGAATTATTGGTTCGATGTATATGTCCTTGGAAAGTTTCTAGGCGAAGGTTATAATATATTAAAATGATTTGAAAATAAAAAATTTAAATTTTTAATTTTTTTTTAAATTTTATTAGAAGAGGGTTCCATTCACGCTTAAAATCTTCTTGCAATATTGAAAATATTCCCTTTTTGTGAATTGCAAAGATTTCACATTATTCAACCATGTTTTTAAAAACAATTTTTTTTAATTTCAAATTAATTTCTTTTGAATTTCTTTTAGTTTCAAATTATTTTTTTTGAGTTGTTTTGAATTTCAAATTAATTTTTTCATCATTCAAGTGTCAAAACTAAATTTTAAAGATGAAAAAAAATATACTTTCGAGCAAAATCACAGTTAAACCTTAATTAAAAAATAGCATAAACAAAAATAATCTAAAAGAGGTGGAAAGCTGAAAAGGGTGGGGTATGCATGTACATTGAGGATAACTCATTGACACTTTTTTTATAAGAAAAAATAAAAAATAAAATGTGTAACAAAAGAAGAAAGTTTGAACCCTAATATCTATGAACATTTTCCTCTCCTCTCTAAAGAAAGAACACAGTAAAGGTAAAAATCATCCTCTTCTGGAGATATTTTAATCTTACCAAACTTGACCGATAATTGATTATGGCACTTGATCACAGTCACACCTTCCAAACAATTTTAAATCATAACGTTGATTGGAATGTCACGCTGGTTCTCGGTAACCACTCGCTGCCTTGGATGAAGGAGTCCACAGCAAATTTCCCTGCCTCGTCCACCGTAAGAGCTGGCTTGTAACCGGTCCATTTAACCCTTCCATCAACATTAGCACCAGAACCAGTGTTCTGGTACTCTGCATAGAATATGGTGGCCGGTGGATCCACACCACTGACCCATGATATCCAACCTAATGGTCTCAAGAATGACCCGATATCGGACTGCATAATGACAGTGGTGGAATAATCCTTCCAAGGCCTACCAAGGTAAGTTGGTGCTGTAACATTACCGAAAGCAGAAAACTTGCACTTCTGAATTGAAATGCCAGTGTTTTGATTAGGATCCTTCTTTCCCTGGGCTGTGATGGTGTTGAATTGGTTGGCTAAGGGTTGCCTGGGCTGGATGTTGCAATTTTGGAAGACAACCGCAGCATTGCCGAAAATGAAGTCAATGGTGCCGGTAATGTCACAGTCACGGTAGAATTGTCGATTTGAGTGAGCATAGAGCGTGTCCTGAAATGCATCAAATGCACACCGATAAAATACTGACATGTCCGAGCCGGACCTGAAGGCCACTGCCTGGTGCTTTTCTGCCCCAGCCGTGTTAATGAACTTCATATCCCTGGCAAAGAACCCCTTGCCCGCAACCGCTGGTGATCACAACAGCATACCAATTAGCACTCAATTTCCAAGGATGTAGCTTTTGAAAAAAAATCAAATATTTGAACCACTAGCTACTAAATGACCCATGACCCATGACGCTATCAGAATTGACTGGTCAGCTTGGCTATTAATGCGAAACAAACAGCATCCTCCTCGAGAAGTGTAAGTGCAGGCATGGAGCAGGCTTAGATTTGAATCTTTTCTTTTAGGTTTGAAGGGCCTCTTGGGTGACAACACTAGGACAGAAAGTGAGGAATCCATGTTCTAGTGCAAGTGGTGCCGGCCAACACCCACAGTAGCAACGGGCATCTGTCACTTGTGCTGTCGTTAAAGTTTCTTTATGCTGATATTAATGCACTTTGATTCCCTATGGCTACACTATCAATTGTTGGGTACTACCTATCTCTGACCTAAAAAGTACAGCAGTCAGTTCCACTAGTGACGATACTAAAAACCACAAATAAGTCAAGTCCTAATCTCTATGCATACTCGAAGGCCCGTCACTTCGTTTGGATTATGGGGAAAAAATGGGACCATCAGGAATGATGGCTATAAATCAGAAGACAGACAAGCACATGGTGGGTCCACAGAACTAATTTATTGTGCTCAAAGCAACATTTACAGGGACCAGCAGAATTTAGATAAGCGTTCCCCCATCAACTCACATGGGGGAGTGGACATTCAAATCCATGTGCCCTTCCTAACCCTTTCATTAGAAGATGCCATTCTGCTGCTAGTTGCTCTATTCCTCAGCTGAACTATTCAAATGGCACAATATGGATTTGAGTTCCGTTCATGTGTCTTCCAGGTTTCAAAAATTTGGGCAATGATCATGCAATGTCAAACAAAGAAAGACTCATGGAGAAATCAAGAAAACAATTGTGAAGTTTGAGTCATGGTTGCACAGATCTAAAATCATAATTGGTAAAGTAACAAAATAGAGAAAGCAGGACTTACCGAAAGTGGCAGTAGAGAAGGTGGGTGTTCCATCAACAAAATTCAGACTTCCTGAAACAATTGTCTTGTCCTTCCCCTCACCGTAAATCATCACGTTCCACTTGCTTTTGTCCAAAATCACATTCTCCACATATACGCCTTCCTTAACATGTATGATGAATCTTGATTCACTCTTCTTTGGAATTTTTCCTACCGCCTCACGAAGGGTCTGGCAGTCCCCACTACCGTCCTTCGCCACAGTGACATTCGGAGTCGGATTAGACTCCTGAAGTAGCCTTCTATCTCCAAAACTAACCCATTGAGGAAATTCTGAAATATGGCTTCTTTCAAATCCAAGTAACCTTCTATGAATTGGGATTTTGAAATCAGACAACAAACCCAGGATTTTTGCAACAATGGCCAAACTATTGCTAACAAACTCGGTAGAGTTCTCCATTGCTGTCTTGACTTGATCAACAAGTGTCTGGTTAAAATGCTTTGTAGCGCTCAACTCTTGCAGAGCATCTAAACATGTTTCTTGGTCGGTAATTGTAGCACTGAGCCAAGTCTTCAAGTCATTCATTTTAGCTGGTGATAAAATCTGTTCACCTTCACCAATAGCCATTGATGATATGGAGTCATTCAGTCTATCTACAGCATCATCAAACACGGTTGCGCAGACTTTCAAAGCATCTTGAAGGGTTGTGTCCTTAATGCTTTGTTTGAGCTTGTCGGGGTAGTCTTTGAGCTTGGAGAGCTCATTCATTGCAACACGTAAAGAGAGCTTGAAAAGCACTTCTGGGTCTGTGGTGTTACCCGTTTCAAGGGCAGAGATGCTGGAGAAACATGAGGCTGGGTACTGGGTCACACTGCAAACCGCCTTCAGTGAAGTGGCTGGAGTCAACTCAGGAGGAGGAACCGGGTTGGATGATGACTTGTTGTTTCGCTTGTGCACAACAGCTCCTATAACAGCACCAATTATCACAGCTAAAAGAACAATGGAGACAACGATAATGATCAAACGCTTCCGCGATTTTTTCCGGAAGGCTTGCTGCTCTGCCTCATCCACCTTACCATATCCTTTGAAGGAATTGATAGAGTCCATAAATTGCTGTCTGTGTTTTTTTTAATCTGTGGAGGGAGGGAGCTAGCTTTGCTGGGAATAATGTGAGGGCTTTGAGGGGGCGCGGCTAAGCTTTAAATCGGTGGTGTGAAAATGCGTGTAAGCTTTGTTGGATGGGAGCTGGTGGGTGGGACTTTGGTTTGGCTTGGAGCTGGTGTCTTTTTATAATAGCAAGGGAGGCAGAGATGTATGGGAATGGGATCTCCCTGCCTTTCTTCGATGCTTCTTCGTCTATATATTATTTATTTATAATTATTGTGAAGAAGTAAATATCATTGCCATCCTCTCCCCTAACAGAATATAGAACGTTCCATTTATTATCAACCGAAAATAACACTACATATATATATAAACTACTTTGAATAATAAATAATAATGTGAAATTTAATAAATAATATTCAAAATTCAATAAATAGCGCATGAATATTTAAATTTATTATTTAATAAATAATAATAAATAGGGTTTGAATATAATAAAAACTTCATGCTTTGGAATCCATTGTAATTTTTTGAAGTACTTGCTCTTATTTTCTGTATTTATTAATGATTTTTTATTTTCTTTCCAGCCAAGTTACTCATCATTAATCTAGAAAGTGTTAGGGAGTAATGGGGAGTTTGAATCATTCCGTAATTTTTTAAAGTATTTTTTATTTAAAAATATATTAAAATAATATTTTTTTTATTTTTTAAAATTTATTTTTAATATCACTATATTAAAATAATTTAAAACACTAAAAATTTAATTTAAAACAAGTTTATTTATTTTTTAAATATTTCATGAAACTAAAAATTTGGGCATGTGCACGCATAAAACAACTAAAACACGATTCCGTATTTCCGTTGACACCAACGCAATAAGGGGTTCCAGCGGGGAAGCTGAAGCCAAGTCGTAATTAAAAACTGAAGGAAGATATTGCCACATGTACTCAAAGAAAGTTGAAAGCAGCATCCTCCTCCATGCTCACGCGGTCCATGGAGCAGAAACAAGAGCACAAAACCAATCATTGTGTTACTTGTTTTTTTTTTTAATGCCCACAGTCTAGTTCTGTAATAATAAAATCAAAACAGCTGTGTGTGCTGGGCCGGATGTTTATGAAACGGTAAGATTTTCTTAGTTTTCATTAATAATAATAATAATAATAATAATAATAAAATGGGTTCTTTTTTGCCATCAATTGTGAGAAATGGTCTAATTCCTGGTTCTGCAGACTTTTTCAACCAATGGGTTGCAGACAGCCTGTTAGCCCTCCTCGATAAGCTAGCCCGGCCCTTTGGTTTACCTTCCTAAGCGGTTTAACTCGAAGGAGGTTAGCATGGACGGCTATATGGCTAGTGCCATGGATTTATGGAGTCTTTTGTTTTTATATTACTGTAGTGGGTATTTTTTTAAAAATTATTTTTTGACTCATAAATAGAAATAAATAAACTTTCAGTGAAGCAATAACTAATTTGTCGATTGTAACTTACAAATTCAGCAACGAAGATTATAACTTACAAATTAAGTAACGAATGAGCAGTAAAGGTTATGAAACACTTTACACTCCTCTTGAATTTACAACTCATCATTATTAGACTAGTAAATTTGCATGTTGAGATATTATTTTAAAAAAATAATATCTTCTATCAACTCGATTATAAATTAATTTAAAATATATATATAATTAAATGTTTAGATATTTTTTATATACCAATTCAATGTCAAAAAAAATTTTTATATCATGAAAGCTATATAAAAAATAAATTAAAATTAATTATTAATTTTGAATTCTTATATGGGACTAAATTTTTTTAAAAAAATTAATAACCAAAAAAAGAGTCAAAGTAGAAAAAAAAACCATGAATTACACGCTGTGCAAATAGGCTCTCTAGAGCCAATTTAAAATTATGGTAGCGGGGACAATTCAAAATACTTTTAGTTTAGAAATGCATTGAAATGAAATGTTTTTATTTTTTAAAATTATTTTTAATATTGACATATTAAAATAATTTTAAAATATAAAAAAATTATTTTAAATAAAAAACATTTAAAATATTTAAAAACACAATTTACAGAACGTGGTCAAAAACTTCATGATTAATTGATCCATTTGCAGTCTGCACAATTGATGGGGGACCCCACACAAGGCTAGACGAGCGAGCGAGCTCTACCTTAATGATCGATCGACTGACCGAGTTGGATTCGAATGGGACAGCACAACGATAGTCTCTTGACTTAATTTATTTTTACATGGGATCTCTTTCTTTTTCTTTTTCTTTTTTCTTTTTTCTTTTTCTTTTTGCCTCGCCGCATAGGGGTGACAATGAAGGATCTCACTCCGTGTAGCCGATAATTGCGCACATAATCATTCCCAATTTCTTTTCTTTTTTTAATATTTTTGGTAGGTCAATTTTAGCCTTTTTATCTTATTTTTCATCATAATTGTTCTTTTATTTGTTTTATTTATAGGAAGCCGCATGAGGCTATTAGACTACAAGTATAACATAAGGTACTTTCTTCTTGACGTGGGCCATCTTCAACTTTAATCACCTATTTTAGTTAAAGTATGGTTTTCAGTTTGGTTACGGGTACTTTTCAAATAATTTTTTTTACTGAAATATATATCAATGATATTTTTTTATTTTTTAAAAATTATTTTTAACATCAGCACATCAAAACGATCCAAAACATACAAACCATATTAAATTTTAATAGAAAAAATTGAATTTTTTAGAAACGCTGTTTGCACCGCGTTCCCAAACGATTTCTAAAGCAATGCCATGTAAAACCAAATTCAACAAAACTCAGTAAAGTAAATATTTGTCTATTTTCAATTAATTTTATTTAATTAAAAAAAATATTTTGAGAAAATACATCTAACAAAGAACAAAACATACAAAGACCCCAGATAACCCAACCATTTAAAAAAATAATTGCTCAAAACAAAACAAAAAATCTAAGTATAAAATGAAGTTTTCTCAAAACTTTACTTGTCAACATATATATAAAAAAAATTAAAAATTTTTAAAAATTCCATTTATAATTTTATTCAAAATCTTCGTTCATCTTAAGTCCTTTGGGTGTAAGTCAAAATCTTTTTGACACTTGTACAAATCCCTAGAGACAACACGATTAGTTTTTTTTTTTTTTTATCGTGAAATTGGATCCTTCCTCGAGAGTGTTTATAAGAGTTCTTAGCACTTCTCGATTAGATTAGAAGTCTTCAAGAAGTTTATAAAAAATCATGAATAATTTAATGTGCCGGAGATACATGTTTGTTTTGTCAGGATTGCTTCCTTCTGGGCAAGCTCATTTCATGGGATTGCGGTGGCAGCTCCATTCATTAATTCTTATCGCAATCAGCTCCTTATTTGGCTCCTTCGGACCGGCGGTTCTTAAACAACCCACCAAAAAAAAATCAAGTCCCTGTGCTGGCGCCGTTTACTTAGCTGCAGACCAAATAATACAATTGCACAATCATTACAGTACGTCTACGCTTTCATATTTCGCAGGCATAAAAAAATGTATTTCAATATTGAGGGCTCACCGCGTATTCATGCACCTTCTTACCCAGTTGCCTCGGTAGCTTATGGAAAGAATCTTTTGTAACAATGTTTTAATCTAATGTACTGTATGGTAAATGTCCTAGGATCGTTTGGTACTGAGATATTCAACTTTTCTCAAGATAAATGTTTAAAACACAGAGCATTCTTGAAAATCTCAATTTCCCCAAATCTATGGTGTACCAAGATATTATATTATTGAGATAAAAGGAACGGAGATCAAATTACCTAAATAAATAAATGAAGAAAGAGAGATGAGATTGAAACAAAAAAAATCTTTTAGAAGCATTAAAATCAAAACAAATAGATATAAAAAAATTGAGGACAAACTTTAAGACAAATACAATCTTGAGAACACATCTGAATTTTTAAAGGATCGGTATAAATACTAAGGCGAGAGAGAGAGAGAGAAAAGAAGGGGAGGAGAAAAAACTTTCATTATCGTTGAACCTCTGCCAACCAGACCAAACACGCCATTCCAATAGTTATGCTGACACTTGACGTGTCAGATGAAATGACTGTTGGTAGATTTTGACCATTAGAATACACCCCACGCACCTCCAGTTTGGTGCGGGGGATAATAACGCGCGTGTAGCACCCAGGGGCGGAGCTAAGATTATTTGTTAGGGGTGGCCAAAAATAATATAATAAGATATAATATTTGTTTTAATTTATTATACATGAATTGCAAAAAAAACCTGCATGATTTAGTTTTTTTCAAATAACTTATTACAAACATATAATGACTTTGTAAAAAGGTTTAGAGGTCAAAGCAATGAAGTTAATTTCATCTTCATGATGTATCCATCACTTTAATATTGTTGGTCTTTATACCTATCAAATATAAACATACAAAGTATATAAGAAACATTAGCTAAAGCGAAACATTATTTATATTTGATAAACTTTAAAATAAAATAACAAATAATAAAGAATGATTTTTACATCTTTATTTTAATTATGCTCGTCGTTCTTTCATAGAATAGAAATCATCTATTATCATATCAACTGTGAATCTTTCAGTAATTTCTTTTTTTATGTAGACAATCAAGTAATTTGCAAGAAAATCATCCTCCATCCAATTACAAAGTCTTGTTTTAACAATCTTCATCGCTGAGGAAGCTCGTTTAGTAGTTGTTGTCGAAACAGGAAGAGTCAAAATAAGCCGAATCAACCTGTCAACTAGTGGATAAATTGTTGATTTTTCTGTTTCAACCAATCCTTAACATAAATCAGCAATTGATGACATGCTCTTTAACTTTGAATGATTGGGTCCATCAAACTCATAATGCTACAACTGAAGTCTCAAATGAATTTTTTCTTGGTCAGAAAAATCTTGAGGATAGAACTTGTCAACAAGTAAGCATATATTTTCAACATTGAATAATTTGTAGCTATTTCTAGGATCTAAAGTTGTGCTCAACTTAAGAAAATCGATCGCCTGCTCATTGAATTTATTATTTAGCTCTTGCAATTGTTGATCAATGATAGCTGTAAATATATCAACTCGGTAGTGATGTTCAATCATTCTTCGATTTTTGTTTACGGCGAGATCTTCCCACACTAGAAAAACAAGCATCCATATCAGGAACTTCAATGTCTTGATACTTACAAAATGATGTCACTTCTTCTAAAAGAGTTTTCCAACCATCATCTCTTAACTTCTGAATTAAAGTCTTTGTGGTAGTCACCAAATGCATAGCATTTAAAATATCTTGAGATTTTTGTTGCAGGGCTTGACAAAGAGTATCAGTAATTCCCATAACATCCTTCATTATATGTAAGATGAATGCAAAATCAAATGACATTAGCAACTTAAATGAAAAAGCTGCATCACCACGTTGAGAATAAGTAGATCCATTTAAAGCAATGTTTTCAAGAACCAAACAAGTTGCCCCCTATATTTTTATCAAATTGCAAATTGATTTGAAGTGCGAACTCCATCTGCTATCTCCAGGTCGTTGCAAACCACCTATTTGATTAACTCCTTTACCCGTTTCAATCTCACCAATATCAACTAAATGTTCAATTGTAGCTGCTTGGAAAGCCCGTAATTCATCAGTAAGCTTACAAGAAGCACTAACAATGATAATAATAAAAATCAAATTCCGAAAGAAAGTGTGAACATCAGATATTTCTCTAACTGCAGCAATAAGAGTCAATTATAATTGATGAGCTAAGCAATGTACATAATATGCATAAGGATAATCATTAATGAATAAAGCTTGCAAACCATTGCACTCTCCATGCATATTACTGGCACCATCATACCCTTGACCCCTAATATTTTGAACATCAAGATTGTGATGAGATAAAACAAAGGAAATCTCTTCCTTAAGAGTTACAGCAGTTGTATCTTTGATATGAACTATATCCAAAAATCGTTCTCGTATAAATCCACTTCTATCAACAAACCTAAAAACAAGGGCCATTTGCTCTCTTCTAGATTCATCTCGAGCTTCATAAACAATTAAACAAAATCTTGCATCACCAATCTCATAACGAATTAAAGACTAAACATTTCTAGCAAAGACATGCAAAATTTTCTTTTGAATTTGATGTGAGGTGTATTTAGCATTTTGTGGAGCATTACCCAAAATAAAAGCACCTACTTGTTCATTGTATGATGCTAAAAGTTCCATAATTTCAAGAAAATTACCTCAGTTTTTTTATTCTAGACGTTCATCATGCCCTCTAAAAGCACATGCTTGAAATGTAAGCCAACGAACAATATCTATTGAAGCTTTAATACACAATCGATTATTCTGAATTTCTTTAGTAGTTTGCCTCTTAACTACCTTCTCAATATGACATGATTGGGTTTTCAAATTTTCCAAGCACCTGGTAGCAAATCTATGAGCTGAATTTGGACATTTTCCCATATGAGTCAAAAAAGCACACCGTTCCCCATCATTAACTTTCTTCCAATAATTAAATTCTTTAACAGTAAATGTGTCTGATCCTGGCATCCCATATGGTTTACTTGGAAATAAATAGCAAGGGGAACAAAATGCAATATTTTTCTCTGAATATTCAAGCCACAGATAACTTTTGAACCAATAAGACTGAAATCGCCGAGGATATTTTTTACCAGTCAACGGATATTCAGACATCAAAGGTTGATATGACACCAAATTAATGTATGCCCTTCGAATTTCATCTTGTTGAGGACGATTGCTTGGATCTCTAATTAAATGAGCAATGTCGATTCTAGTAAGCGGCTGCTCACTAATCAGTGCATGTTCTTTATAAACTGAAGCACATTGAGGCTGCTCAACCATAACTTCAACATTACTTGGAGTTGGTTCACTAGGCTGTGAGTTATCAATATTTTTTCTTTTTTTTTCAAAAAAAGAATCAATTCTTCTTATTTTGCTCATGGTTCAACCTAAAATCAATATATGTATATCATAAGAAAAAATTGATAATTTTGGTGGCTCTGCTAAAAACAAAAATAAAAAAAATTCATGCATAATCAAAACAAACCAATAAAATATATCTAATTAATTAGAAAAAAAATCAATATAACAAGAATTCAAAAAACAATTGTTAGAACTAGCAAATTTGAAAAACAAAAGCGAAAATTATAATATTATAAAAAAAATCTCATCAAATTCTTAATAAACATCTTTAAAAAATATATTTTTAAAATTTGAGTTATTGATATCCAATTACCTTGTTTTGTTTACAGGAAGATGAATTAAACAACTCTGCTTCAATCTTTCCATACAAAAATTATGTTTGTGATCTGCATCTTTATTCATGTTTTTGTTTTAACAGGCTGCGTTGCAACTTACAAGTATTTATATTAGGGTTGTACTTTATAATCTATAGGGAGAGAAAAGACAAATAAAGACATTGATCACTTTATTTTTTTTTCTTTCCATGTAGGCACTTTATAGCCTATTACTTGTTGTCATAACCCAATTTTTGAATAAATAATACAATGGATAAAAATATATTTGAGAATGGAGTTAAGACAGCACAAAATTTGAAGTTTGAGGATGTAATTATTAAATTTGAGAGTCAATTGGTCAATAATGGAAGAATTAATAAATTGGAGATTTTAATTAAAAAATTTGAGTTAGTTTAATTAATAAATCAGGTGCTTAATTAAAGAATTAATGAGTTTGAGGACTTAATTAAACTTTGATTCAATTAATTAAAGGAATCAGGGATTTAATTGAAGAAATACCAAAGTTTGGAGCTGATTCAAGGAAGATTGCTAGAAAATTAAAGTCCAAGGACCAAATTGAATAGTCTAAAAACCCAGGACTGTTATGTAAATGGCGCTATAACTCAGGGATTCAAATTGAATTTAGTCCAAGGGCACAATTAGAAATTAATTATTACTGATTAAGATCTCAATTGTTGAGTTTAAAAACGTTCAAGGGTCAAAATGAAAATGTCATTTGCTGCTGAAACGTTGCCGTTACTGGTGGAACAATCGTGTTCATCTTCTCCATCCCGATTCAACAGGCTGAAAATCTGCAACGGATTCGATCCAATCGTGGATCACGTCTCTCGCCCACGATCTCGTTCGTGGCAAATAACAATCCTGCAAAGGCAGAACTGGTTAAAGGAGGCAGCTTGGGAATCTCTATAAAAGGGAAAAGAAAACCTAGAAAAGGTCGGAAAAAAAAGATAGAAGCAGAACCAGAGCAAAAACAAAGCAAGAAAACCAGAGAAATAATACATAGTAAGAAAAGGAGATAAGAAGAACCAACCTAAAAAACCAAAGAAAAAAACAGAAAAGGAAAAGAAAAAACAGAGCAACACGTAGAGAGCAAAGAAAAAAAAGGCAACATACACACAAACAAGAATTGTCCTTGCTGTTATTTCATCCCTGCAACAAGAGAAACAAAAGAAGACTCAACAATTGACATTCACAGTAAACCATGCTTCTTGATTCTTTCATCCTCTCAAATCTGTTGTAGGACAACTTTCATCCTCTCAAATCTGCTGGAGGAAAAGAGCAGATCGTGGGGCACAAGAGCAAAAAGGGAAAGCAGAAGGAAAAAGGCGAGAGGTACCAATTGTTCGCTGAGCGGTCTGTTGCCTCCCCATTCTCGCTTTTTTGTTCAAATTGAGTTGCGGGAACAGCAGGTAATTTAATTACCTTCGCACGCCAAGGGAAACACGCGGCACTTATAACCACTGTTTTGTCCAATGGCCAATGGTAGGTCGCCTATAAAATTTTGAAATGCAAAAAAATGTATGTTGGCGTCGGGCCCCAAAATACAAAAAAATAATAAAATTAAAAATTTTAAAAAATATGTGTATACATAAATAAAAAATATTGATTTATTGGTTTATTCACTAACGTCAGAGTCAGGAATAAAATTTTTTTATTGTTTTTTTTGGTACGTTATTTAATTACATAAAAATAAAAATATGCATGCAAAAAAAAAGTAAAATTTATTGGTTTATTCACTGACGCCAGAGTCAGGAATAAAGATGCTGATGTAAATTTATTTTATTTTATTTTATTCTACTTTTATTTAGTTACCTAAAAAAAATGTGTATGCGTAAAAAATTATTTTACTTTTATTTAGTTACCTAAAAAAAATGTGTATGCGTAAAAAATAAATTTATTCGATTTGTTTATTCACTGATGTCAGAGTCAGGAATAAAAAAAAACTAATTTAAATTTATTTTGTTTTTACATTTACATGATATTTACCAACGCCAGAGTTGGAAATATCCGTAGTTAAATATTCACTGACGTCAGAGTCAGGATTTTTTATGATGCGTAAAAATAAATTTATTTGATTTGTTTATTCACCGGCCGATCGTGATATTTACCAAGCTAGAGTTGGAAATATCCGAGTTAAATATTCACCCGAGGCGGGAATATTACAACAAAACACCCCACCCATAAACCAACAAAACATTAGCAATTTATTGACAAAGTCAACAATCGCGGGGCCTCTAAAGGTAATAATATCTTTCTTTTTGCGGGTCTTGTACCATAGAATCTCTCGACTAGTGACCATAATACTAGGTGGCAACTCCTTAAACAAGATCATTCACCATTAAAGAATAGGATGCCAGAAATCCATTCTTTCCATGAAACATTTATATTTTTTAAGGCCGCCGCGATGTCGGGTGCGACACTTGTAATTCTTTGGAAAAGCTGGATTCTCTCTGTCTTCGAGCTTTCATTCCTCAATCCACGTAGATATTTTTTTGATCACTTTGTAGCCTATTAAAGTACTTTACATTTAATTATAAAATAAAAAAAAAGTCTTGCATGGGCTCGGGCCCCTGCTTGCCACCCTTCACTCCGCCGCTGATAGCACCCCTCACCTTTTAATATTGATTTTTAATAACTTGAATTACTAAAAAGCCTCTAAGAGCAACAAAGACGAAAACACCCTCTCCAGTCAGGCTTGAATTTTTTTAAGTCAAAGTGAGACATGTCATTTAATTGTACAAAAAAATATATAAATACAAAAAACCCCTCTCGATAAGGTCAATACTTTTGAACTTTTAAAGGTATCATCGTCCTTTAACTATGCAAATAAAATCAAATATACACAAAAGCCCCTAAATAATAGGCTTATTTTTTTAGCTTTTAAAGGCAACAAAATAATTTACTGTATATAAAAACATTAAATTACTAAATTGTTCCCGATCAATTAGCAAAGGATATTTTGATCCCCGGGAAAAAAACGACTCTACCCCCGTTGGCAAGGCAATTGTTCAGTGTAGTGAAAGATAAAATGGTTAATACATTGTCTGAATCCATAATGTTTCTTGTCACATGCTATAGGAAATCACTAAGCCCTTTTTTTTTTTTGTAATATCCGGTCTGGCCTAGTTAGGGGTGAGCAAAAAAAACCAAAAAAACCTATTAAACCGAGAAAACCAGAAAAAAATAACCGAAAAAATCAAATCGTAAAAAAAATGATTAAATCAATTAAAATTTTAAAAAAACTGACCGGTTCGGTTTCGGTTTTATAAGCCGAAAACCAAAAAAACTGAACCGAATCGAACCCAAATCGAAAAAAACCAAACCAACTGAAAAAACCAAGTCAAACCGGTTTTTGTCCAAAAAAACCGAATTGAACCAAAACCGGTCGGTTTGAAACGGTTTCAGTTTTTTTTAAATTCGGTTTGGTTACTTTTTTTATAAAAATCAAACCGAACCAAAAATGACAACCCCTAGACCTAGTGGATCAACTCGGTGATCTGCTGGCTGTCATTGTATATGCATGCGTGAGTAATTCACGCATGCTTTGCACAATGACAGGGTAATTATTTTGCTTTAGTGACTACTAAATTTGCAAAGCGAGGAAGGGGAAGAAGAGTGTGCCTAGAGTTGCTGCGTGAAGACAAAGATTACGGTGAAGGAGGGCTGGTTAACCAATGTTCCCTTCCTTCTATTTTTTTTCTTTGTGTGTGTTTTAGTCCTTTTGGTATTCTTCTGTTCATTCGTTTGTTCTTTCCTCCACCTCTCTGTTTTTTTCCCAGTTGTCGTTCGTCTTTCTTTCTTTGTTCTTTTAGTCTCCCCCCTTGTGAGGCCTTTCTCTGGCTTTTATAAAGCCAGAGAAGGTCGTGTGTTCATGCCTCCAGAAATGAGGCACATTCCGTGAGGGATCGTGGGCATCGCGGTCCATGATCTGCTAACTGTGTTTTTTATTGATCTGGTCTTCAGGATGAGAAGATAATGAACAGTGTTCGTTGAAAATGACATTGGTTTCACCCGAAATTATTATTTTCAATTTGGCCATGAACTTCTGACATTTAATAATTGGGTCCTTGATTTCATTAATTAAATAATTTCAAGTTCAATAAAGTCCCCAAACATCCAATTGTTTTAATTTTTGATCAAATTGACTCCCAAATTTATAATTCAATCCTTATTAGTCTCCAAACTTTTAATTTGTGTTGTCTTAACAAAGTTCTCAAATAGTTTTTATTCATTTATTTTTTTATCTTATTATTTTTTTTGAAAAATCAAAAATTAAGTTATGAAAATTATAATTTATAAGAAATAAATTTATTATTTGACCCATACTAATATATTAGTTTTAACCATAGATAATGTGTGTTTATAGTAAAAAGAAAACAAAAGCATTATTGTCAAATTAATTACTTTTGGTTTTAAATGCAAAATTATACATTTGTTTATACTTCTTATGAATTTAAATGATGAAGAAAAAGCCATAAAAACATGTTATTAAAAAAATCCATTTTCAACCTAATTCCAATATCGCATTCTTAGTACAATTTACACTCCTTGCAATCAAATCCTCGAAACACATCTCCTCACATAAATCGCTTAACCAAAGTTTCGCTGATTAAGGTGTCAACAGGCAACTGGCTGGTTTTCACACCGGACAAGAAAAGAAAAATATAACGTGGATCCCGAAAGGGAAGTGGGCACACAGAGGGTAGAGCTATACTTGAAATTTCGAAGACGGAACCAAAATCTCTGGCTAAATAATGAAGCTTCCCTGACTAGCGTCCAGTCTGGATGACAGTGACGAGCGTTGAGAGGATACATCCAAGTGTGGGAAATGGGAATGGATTCATAATATAATTGCAGAATTTCCACAAAATAACGTGGCTGGCTCGTAATATCACAGGTGTATGGAAGGAAGGCTTGAAGCGATAAGTTGTCGTTTTACGAAGGCTAAAGTGATCAGAATTGTAAGAGGCGGAACCGAGGGGTGGCAAGCAGGGGCGGGCCCCTGCGAAACACCCCTGCAAAATATTTAATTTTTTTTTATAGTATTTAAATATAACAAGTAATGAGTTTTTTTAATAATATATTATTATTTTACTATTTATCTTTAAATTTTAAATTATCTCTTCTTATAAATGAAAAAAAATATATTTTTTTTATTTAATAATTCTTTTTATTGTTTCTCTGTCTTTCTTCTCTAGGAGTCTTAACCAAAAAATATAATAATACAAAGTAATGCGGAAAAGTTAAAATAAAACTGTCAATTAATTCATTGTTTATCAAAATAAAGTAATTTATATCCCAAATTTATAATCTTTTGTTTTTTTTATATTTGTTAAGAATTTGGTGAGGTTTATATATATATATATATATATATATATATATATATATATATATATATTCTTTTTTTTATTTTTATATTATAGATTTACTAGTTTTTTATTTCTTGTTAAAGTGAATGTTGTTTTTTCTAATTAATTGGATATATTTTATGGGTTTGTTTTGATTATACTTGGATTTTTTTACGTTTTATTTGTTTTTAGCAGAACCGTTAAAATTATCAATTTTTTCTCACATGTATGTTATTATCATAAGATCTCATATACAATTAGACACGATATTTTTAGCCAAATTGAGTTCTTTAAAGAGCACATATTTAATTTTAATTCAGTGTAAGTTTTTTTTCTTTAAGAACCAATAATCTCATTGTTTATGTTAGATTTGCTTTTATATATTAATTTCTTTACATGTAAAAAATTATACCTTGATATATTAGTTTTGGCTCGTATCAAATAGTCTTAGTTCTGCTCCCAAGAATTGTGCTCTTTGCGCGTGATTGATGATAGGCTTGAAAATTATTCACAAGATAATGGGAATGGAATCATAAAAATAGTTTGATTTTTTATTATAGTTGTTGCTATGTTTTGGTTTGATCATTGTTGCATTTACACTTGTAATTCCTCTTGATGTATATAAAATTAAATAGAATCGAAATCGAAATGGAAATGAAATCGAAATCATGAAGATAATTATGATAAAATCCCAAACCCCAAGAACCAACCGTGTATTTAATGAAGACAGGCCTGGAAATTTAAGCCATGTTGACATGTAAATTTTAAATCCTAATAATTTCAATAAATATTATTTTCCAAAAGGGTATATTCAAGGACTAAAAGAATATACTTCGCGAAAAGGAGGAGAATATAACATACAAAAAACGCGACTTTTGAAGCTTTTTATTAAAATTAAATATAATTTGTATGTTTTGAATTGTTTTAATGTGCTGATATCAAAAATGATTTTTAAAAAATAAAAAACCTCTCATATTGGCATACATTTTGACATGAAAAGTTATTTGAAAAGCATCCACAACCACACTGCCAAACACACTATAAAAAGAAAACACTCCCCGCGCGGAGGAGGAGAATATAACATACAAAAAACGCGACGTGAAGCTTGAAGATAGAGTTATGAAAAAAATGAGATATAAGACTCAAAAGTCACTCCCTTGCTCAATTAGTTAAATTTTAAATTTTTTTAAAAAAATTATTAATTTAAATATCATAATATTCAAAATCATTAAAAATTTATTTAATCATTAACTTCAAGATTTTAAAAAATCAATCAATATTCATGTATAAATTGATTTAAACAATTATGGTTAAAAAAATAAAATAAAAAATCGGGGTAGATGATACAATTAATAATTAAGATTATGTCGTGGATATAGTGTGGGCAGTGTTTTGACCATAATTATAATATTCGATTCAACTTATGATATTTTATAAGATATAAATCTGATTAATTTAACACTATGAAAACGAACTTGTGAAATTTAAGCTTCGAGTGTGTTTGACAGTGTGGTTATGAGTGTTTTTTAAATAATTTTTTATGTTAAAATCATGTTAATGATATTTTTTTATTTTTTAAAAATTATTTTTAACATCAGCATATCAAAACGATCCAAAATGTATAAATTATATTAAATTTTAAAAAAAAAATTTAAATTTTTTAAGAACTCGAATTAAACCGTGTTCCAAACGCTTTCTTCGTCGCTCTCTAATTTCACACGCGCACACAGTGATTGCTTGCTTTGTTTGTCTTGACCGTTGTGAGTACCATTATCATGTGAGAGCTGTGCAACCACTCCCTGTGGAGGGATGCATTTTTGAAATCACACGAGCAATACAGCTTTTTCTTCTTCTACTTTTTTTTTTTTTTAAGTGTAATTATGGTTATTTTTTAAATAATATTTCGTGCTAAAATATATATTAATAATATTTTTTTATTTTTTAAAAATTATTTTTGACATCAATATATCAAAATAATTTAAAAACACTAAAAACATATTAATTTAAAGTTAATAAAAAAAATTAAAATTTTTTAAAAACACTTTTGAAATATAAAAACGAACAACCTAATGAGCCTATTTATTGATAGCATTTCAAAAGCATTTTTAAAAAAATTTAATTTTTTTTTTTATTTTTTTAACAACTTCACGTTAATATGAAAAATTTTAGCTTTTCATAACTTTCAAAGCTTTTCTTCACAATCGATGATGACGCATGCACACATGTACAACGAAGCTGGGCATTAATCACTGCAGTAACTTGAATACGTGCCTGATGGCTCCAAACATCCCTATTTCAAGACAAATTGAGAAATGAGGATGATGTATTGGTGAAGTGCATTGATAGGCGTAGAGGAAGCATCCAAGTTTTGATGGATATAGTTAAGCCTAGTTGATGGAAAAGATCATCACGAATCTTCGCACCTTGACATAGACACTATGGTCTTTATTGAAGCAACGATCTTTTGAGCTTAGCTGTATGCTGCCCTAGTGGTCATCCTTCACTACAATTGGTGGAGGATATGAAATTACGAGGCGAGGAGTTGAGCTTTGAGCTTCAGTGGCAGCAGCTATCGATTGGGTTCAAATTTGATCTTGACAGAACTTGGGGTTGGTTTTGTTTTACTGGTTTCTAAATGTTTAAAAAATGACCAATTCGGTGTTTTTCGACTCGGTTCGATATATTAGATAACGCAATCATTCTGATTGGCTGCTACATCCACATTATAGATTCAGTTCTTTGTCATAATAAATATTTATTTAATTTTCTTACGAAAACAATTTATTTCACCATCGGATCACTGATGGATGAAGTTCCATGATCAATACTAATCAATAATAAGAATTGCTTAAACAAATCGGTCTATATATTGACAGTTCATGTCGATACTTTCATTTTTATAGAGCAAAGTGTGTGATTGGTTTCTCCACAACAAGATGCATCTGAGAACACGTCCTCTTATTGAGTTTTGCTTCGTTAATTGAAGCCGAACCATACATGGGCTGCACAAGACACTCACTCACCATTACTAACAGTACAGGTGAAATATATATCGTGTTATACCATGAAGAACACTTATAGTTTACAAGCCAAGGGAGAAAGGGAAAGTAGTCGACCTCAACCAGCTACTGCCAGCAATGAAATTGCCAGGAGTGAATCTTTGAGCCTCCGTTGCACTTGTAATCACTCTGTATCCTTTCCAGGTTACCCTTCTAGAGGTCCCAGCACCAGCCCCCGAGTTCTGATACTCTGCATAATATAACGTGTTCAGTGCAAAACTTCCACTCCATTCGAACCACCCGGCTGGTTGTATTACATCGGTTATGGATGATTGCATGATGACAGTCCTCGAGTACTCCTTCCAGGGTCTACCAAGATACGTCGGGAAACTGCTCTTAACAGGCTGTAAATCAGAGGTGGCGCCAATCCTGCTCTTTTGAATCACAATGCCAGTGTTTTGATTAGGGTCCGTCCGGCCTTGGGCTGTGACCATATTCTTTTGACCTGAGTTGGGACGGCGAGCATGGATGTCACAATCTTGTAAAACAACCGCAGCATTGCCAAAAATGAAGTCAACCGTGCCTGCTACGAGGCAGTTAATGAAAAATTGACGATTTGAATGGACGTAGAGGGTGTCTTGGTAAGCTAGCATGTCACAATCGTAAAACGCTGAAAGGTCAGACCCGACCCTTAGCGCCACGGCTTGGTGCTTCGACGGACCAGCTGTGTTTTGGAAAGTTATGCCTCGGGCTAGGAATCCTTGACCCACAGCAGCTGCAATGTTACAAGGAAAAAAGGGGTTATCATCCCAGCTACAATGTTTCTCTTCTAAATATAAAAAGAGATGGAGACAAGATAAAGCATGCCAGGCATATCTGATCGATTCAAATAGGAAAGTCCTCCACGCTCATGTTTCTCTTCTATTAATATGATTAATGGAAAGACGCCAACGGTTAAAAGAAACTAATGTTTAACTACTTAATTATTCATCTTTAGTACCGTGCATTATTGAGGTTATGGTATTGCCGAGTGTTTAAAATATTTTTTATTTGAAAATATATTAAAATAATTTTTTTTTATTTTTAAAAAATTATTTTTAATATCAACACGTCAAAATAATTTAAAAATAAAAAAATTAATTTTAAATAAAAAAATTAAAATTTTAAAAAACACAGTTACACTGCTTAAAAACTTGCCACATTTTCAACTAAATAAATTAATAAATATTAAATAAAATACACGTGCATGCCATGCCAGACAAGTTCTATCAGTCGGGGGGGCACAAAACTAATTATGGGATTCAATTTCAAACCTTCTCATCTAACTAGACCCACTTTAATTAATGTCTAACTCTATTAATATTTATAGTTTTTTGGCATCCGCAGCTACGAGAATGAATGAAGTGAAATATAGAATCAGTTTCTAATTATTTTTGTCCGAAAATGATAATCCATGCCAGGAAAGACGTGTGTATACATAATTTTAACAAACTGCAATTGCCTTGATAAAGGTCATATTGGACTGACGCCCAATAAAGACAGGTCCGACAAGAAAATGATGAAGACAGCTCGAAGCTTCAAGTAGAATGAGTTGATATATATAATAAAATCTTTTTCGAAAAAGAAAAAAATGGTTAGAAAACATTGTTTTGTAGGTGGGTATATACTGGGATTCTAACAGCTTGATCTTCAAATTGAATGAACTCAAGTGGGCGAGACATAACGATCTCTTTCTCCACCAGGAAAATTTCTAATCGTCAAAAAGATGAAAATAAATTTCATGCGCTTTTTTGACATTAAATCATGCGATATGATGCAAAAGCAAATAAAACAATTAAGGAGATAACTTGTGATATGAAATAATTGCCGATTAGCAATCCTCTCACTCCATAAACAGACAAAATGAGTGTTTTTAGCGAGTCAAGATTGAAGGACACATGTGACAAGATATGGAAGCATCACGCAAGTATCAAACAGGACCACCAAAAAGGACTAGCCAAGTTATCGTATGGAGAAAAGTAAAAATCCCAAGAGCCAACTTGCTGGGTACGTACCTAGCTAGCTACTAGAAATTAATGAATGCAAAAGCTGCAAAGCACTATTGGATAATTTAAAAAAGAGGATAGAAAACGACACCTGAGCTACAATTTGGGTTTGATTTCTATGAAGTTCTGGACATATCTACGATTGATTTGAAGTAAGGACTACTTTTCTTCTCTTTCCCATTTTGTTTCTATCTTTTTCTAGTGTGATTGCACAAGCATGTGCGAAGGGATCTGTGGAAATGCTTGTTTTTTTCAAAAGATAAGCTGAAGAGGTTAACTTGTAGGTTATATACAGGCTTTTTTTAATAAAAGAAGAAGAGAATAATTACAAATTAACATTTGATGAATTATGGAAAAACTAATCCTTTTGTAATTTTTAATTTTTATTTGTATAACTTTGTGGGATTTTTTTTTTTTAAAAAAAAAGCATATGTGAAAGTAAATACACATGCATGCTCGCAATCAAATCTGCATAGACAATAAAATGCTCGTTCTTTTCCTAACTTTAGCAACAATGGACCCCATCGATATGTAACATTTCATCGAAAAAGATGCAATAAAAGTAAGGAAATTAATAAACAGGGAGGTAGAAAAGGTTGCTAAAGGAAGAGGGTAAGATATTGGACTCACCAACTGTAGCAGAGTTGAAGGTTGTGCTACCATCAACCACATTCCTACTTGCTGTAATGATAGTTGTTTTTCTTCCATCTCCCATAAACATTATGTTTGTCTTATCCTTTGGTACATCCACATTTTCCCTGTAAACACCTGCCTTGATACGAATTATGTACCTTTTGCTGCTTTTCTTTGGTGCTGCAGCAACTGCAGCTGATACTGTCTTGTAATTCCCACTTCCATCAGCCGCCACCACCACATCTGGAGTCACTGATGATGATTGCAACAGCCTCCTGTCTGCTACTGACATCCACTCCGGCCACTCACTTTCATTTCCTTCTTTTTCCTGCATGAGCTTCCTGTTTGTGGTCTTGAGCTCATTTGCAACGTCTGTGTCTGTCATATTCTTGATCATTGCCAATACATTACTGCACATCTTTTCAACATGAATTTGGCCCTTCAACAAAGCTTTGCGCACCTTTTTATCTGCTTCATCATGAGAGAAACCATCCAAGCATGTTTCTTGGTTGGTTATGGCAGAGCTCAACAGGGTTTTGAGGTCATCTGCATGTTTTTTTAGAGATTTGTTCTTTGGGTACTCATTTAGATCCACCAAAGCCTCGTGTAACTCGTCAAGAGTCTCGTCAATAATCTCCAAACAATCATGGAGAGCAGTCTTTTCTCGTTTGGTGAGTTTCTTGGTGGCTATGAGCTTTTCTACGGTGAAGAAATTGTGTTGAACAGCTTTGGTAGTGAGGTTTATGGAAAGTTCAATGACATCCTTTTGGCTAGCTAAATTGCTGGTGGCTCCAGGGACAGTGGCAACAGCTGAGTAGCACAATTCAGGATACAAAGTGGAGCTGCATGAGGATTTGAGAATGGCATGAGTACCTTCATTTTTGCTGCTCTTGTGTGAATTTACACCAGTGACAATGGCAATTATAGTGGTAACCAGTAACAAAGAAGCAAGAATAACTAAGAAGAGTTTCTTGTTTTTCTTGAAGATAGAAATGTGCTTGCCAGAATCTGATATTCCAGTCAAGCTTCGCTTATCTTGGGTCATTTTGGCTACAAGCATGGAGAAGAAAAGGGAGGGCTGTGAATTTCTAGCATGGTGGTGCCTGGCCCATATATAGAGGAACAAAGCAAGTCATATTGGGAGGGAAGGGTCTGTGGGAGAAATTTTGTTAAGGAGAAGTGGCGGCTTGGGTTGGGTGGTTGTATTATTTGAGTTTTTATTTTCTATTTAATTTTGATTGCATGGAATTGTAAGAACCACTGAATCGGGGTTAGCTCCGTGATCTTCGATGCTTCTCTCTTCTTCTTTTTAATTTTTGATAATTTATACATTAATTTATATGGATTTTATTACAGTGAATTTATTTATTATGATGATAATAAATAAAAAAAAACCTTTTTTTTAAGTTAATAAAGTTCTCCGACATTACGCCAACTAACATTATGATGATACAACTTGCTTATGTCTCGTATTTATTGATCTAATCTTAGCTTTCACCTTTTTTTTTTTTTTTAACTTTCAATTAATTAAATGATGCTTTTAATATTAAAATATAGCAATAATTTAAAAAGTATTGTTTTTTCCCTCCTTTTTAAATATTTAATATCCTGTAAACTTTAGATTCTCGAGGCACTGCACGTTACAAGTGGACTGCAATGGGCACCTTGTAATAAAACTATTCCCTCGACAAGGGTGTGGAATCGGGACGCATGTCTGTTTTTGTCTTTCTATTTAACTGTTTTAAATATTGCTTTACTAGCTTACAGCTGTAAAGCAATATTAATACTTTTATTAAATTCCACGCAACGAATCAATTTTAATTTTTTTTTATTAACTTCTTTTCTTTCCTGGTTTTAAATTAATATATATATATATATATAAGAGTTATTTTATAATAAAATGAACCGGTTGATTTGGTTAGTTCATAGACATCAACTGCTAAAACATTATAAGAATAAAATTAAAAAAATAATAAAACTAATATAAAAAGCTTTCAATTCAGCTTCTAGCATGTATTTTGAATGAAACAATGTAAAAGTTATATTAACTTGATCTAATCGACTTAATTATTTTTAAGGCAACATGATAGACTGGTTAAAAACATCTAATGATAAAATTAAAAATTAATAATATAATTGACAAGAAATGAACAACTCGATATGACTCTTTGTTTTTAGATTCTCCATGTCCTCATCTTTATTTTTTTAAAAGAAATTATTTATATCTTCAAATTATACTATATAGATAATTAATTACAATAATTTTTTTAAAATAAACTATTATATGTTTTAAAATTATATGTTAGCATTTATTGTAATGTTGGTTTTTACTATTTTTATGATTACATAGGAAACTAATGTGCACAAGTTTTTTAAAAAATATGGCATAAATATTTAATGAGAATAATATATATATATATATATATATATATATCATTGTTATTATTCTCAATTTTTATATTAATATTTTATATATATTCACATGAAAATAATTGAAATATTATTTTTATTTTTTTCTTTATAACTTCTTTACATGTTATAATAATTTTTTATTTGAATAGCCATACTTTTGATAAAAGAATTATGTTCCCTCCAAATTTTGGAGAGAGAAAAAGACAATGAATGTGAGAAATGAAGTTTTGACTAAAGAAATTCATTTTTTACCTTGATTAATTTAAATCACTTGAATTCTGATAGATATTTATTTTATTTTTTAATTAAAATAATCATTGCTCCATCAAAATAAAAAAATAACAATAAAATGAGAAGAACAATTAAGATAAAATATTTGCACATATATTTATATTTTGCTTCCTACTGGGAAGATCAATTTCCTTCTTTAGCCTTGAATGAGCATTAATAAAAAAAATGATTAAAAAATTAGTTTTCAAATAAAATATGAGATTTTTATGATAATATTATCAAATAATTTATAAAAAAAATAGACAAATCAAATGTGCATAATGTTTTCTTTAATTGCTCTTAAATATTCAATGAAAATATTTCTTTATGTTAGGTTTTTATATAACTTTCTAAAATTAATTATTCTTTTATTTAGTAGTGTCAAGTGTCGGTGAGGCTAACCTGCAATTTTTTTTGTGCTTGAATAATTAAATGAAATGTGACTAAAAGACATCAGCATTAAACTATTGACCTGCCGAAGGAAGGCGTGACTAAATTGCCTTAATTTCTTTTAAATATGTATGGTTTATTGATAAATCGAGGGTAAAATGGTAGTCGAAATAGTTAAGTTGTGAGTAATAAAAAAATTATTTGATATGATTTTTGAGACAGAAAAGGAGGTGAGATAAAAAAATAATAATAATAATATTGCTTTGGAGGGTAGATATTACTTTCCACAAAGAGGGTTTGGGAAGTAATTAGTACGTCCTTAAAAGTTACCCTTTTCCAAAATTTATACCATACAAATTTAAATTAAAAAAAGTAAATTTATCTCTCCATTAAGCTCGTAGCAAACATAACACTAAAATAACAAAAAAACCAAGAAACTAGGTATTTGGAAGTGTAGTAGCGGTTGCTTTTCAAAGTATTTTTCATTCCGAAACATATTAAATAATATTTTTTTAAAATCATTTTTGATATCAACACATCAAAATAATCTGAAAACATCAAAAATATATTAATTTTTTTAAAAAATAAAATTTTTAAAAAACACTTTCCAACCACATTGCCAAACACTAGTGTATCAATGTACATAAATATAGACTCGTAATACTATGAATTACTGTAGCGTAACAACGCTTTCACATTTCCCATAAAAAAGTCATTAAATTAGCTACTAGGAGTAATGCAGTATTTTTCCAGATCCATTAGTCATTATCAAATTAATTATAGATAGATTGATCTTTACCATTTTAAAAATACAATGATAGTACTAAGTTATCATTCAAAGCATATTTTTAAAAATTGGTGCTCAAAGGCTTTTTTGTATTTTTATATTGGTTTTTAATTATAATTAAGTTGATTGAGGAATAATTTAATATTTTAATAAATATATAATATAATTAAAAACAAAAAATTATTGGCATGTGCGATACACGTGTCAGTGTGTGGATAGCCTTGCCATCTTTGAATTGTGCATAAGGTGTTACTCGATGGCCGAACACCACGTTTCATGATGGCGTTGGGGCATGCATCGGTGGAATACATACAATGTAGGCTTCGCTGAATTATTTTTCTTTTCTTTTCTCTTTTCTCTATCCTCACCCTGGGATTTACACATATTTTTTTCAAAAATTAAATGTGTCATATCAATTTGTTCTCATTTTTTCTATTAATATTTGTTTTGTTTTTAATGTCTATTGAAATTGATTTGTTTTTTCAATTTCATCTCTTAACACTTGAATTCATTTAATATTTTTAATTCAATTTTGATCTTCATGGTTTCCAAACACCGTTTCATAATTTATCAAATGTCAATTTTACAAAATCAAACTACAATTGTTAAATGAAAAACAAAAAAACACAGTAAAAAAAAAAAGAAGGATGTTAATAAAAAAAAGTTTGAAGGACCCAGTAAAAAAAAGAAAGGATGCAAATGAGAAAAAAAAACTTGAGGTGGTTCATTGCTTATATGATAGTGTTTCTATCCACTTTTTTTTCTTATTAATAACTAATTCTGCAAAATTAATCTACAATCGTTAAATAAAAAACAAAAAAAAATACAACAATAAAAAAAGGACTGAATGAATAAAAAAATTGAAGGACATAATAAAGGAAGAAGGATGCAAATAAAGGGAAAAAAAGTTTAAGATGGTAAAAAACAGTTTGAATGACCCAATAAAAAAAATGCAAGTGAGAAAAAAAAAATTTGAGGTGATTTAAAAGGTATTTAACCCTAAGTTTTTTAATGCATGGCATAATTCAACTATCCTTGAAATACAAAACCGACGTAGTTTTCTTCAATCTCTTTCCATGTTCCTGAATTGAACTTGAAATCTTCGAACAAAAGCTACAAACAAGCATTAATTAACGGATGGGATTTTTATTATTAATTAGTTGAAGGCAAAAATAGAAGAAATATCTTAAATATAATTTAAAATGTGGTTGGGAAGGAGCTATGGAGGAGCCACAGGCCCACAAGGAACCCCCCTGCTCCTTATCCAAAGGCAGCCTGTGGCTAGCTGTATTATTTACGTGGTGTCTGGAGATGTTGTGATAGTTTTTTAAAAAATATTTTTTTATTTATAAATATATTAAAATAATATATATTTTTTATTTTAACACATTAAAACAATTTAAAAAATAATTTTTAAAACAAAACAATAATTACACTACCAAGCCAAACACCTACCACCCTTGAAAAGAACGCGGTCAAAAGCGATGGGCTAACAAAGTAAGCAGCCGCCAACTATATGTACCCCACCAAACTGGCAAACACTGCTTTTAGATTTATAAATATTATTAATGGATCCAACGTAAATTAAAAATAAAAAAAATGATAATCAGTGATGATCACTGAAAAAAAAATGGGATCTACTAAATTTTCTTTCTTGGAGGGTAAGTTTTTCCCTTGATGCCTGAATATCGCCCTCCTTAAATTTCTCGTCTTTCAGCCGGCCATCATGCACCAAACACGAGGAAACGTAGTGAAAAATTACTGTATCTTGGTACCAAACACGGAATATCATTGACCTGTGATGTATAAGGGCGTGTTTGGCAGTGTAGTTACAGGTATTTTTTAAATAATTTTTTGTGTTAAAATATATGTAATGATATTTTTTTATTTTTTAAAAATTATTTTTGACATCAGCACATCAAAACAATCTAAAACGTATAAATAATATTAAATTTTAACAACAAAAAAAAATTTCAAATTTTTTGGGAACGCGGGTTGAACCGCGTTCCCAAACGCTTCGTAAGTAGATTTTGGAAATGTGATATTCTTGTTTTATAAAGCATTTTTTATTTTAAAATATATAAATAATATTTTTATTTTTAAAAATAAAT
This sequence comes from Populus deltoides, assembly GCA_015852605.2. Lineage (NCBI taxonomy): Eukaryota > Viridiplantae > Streptophyta > Magnoliopsida > Malpighiales > Salicaceae > Populus > Populus deltoides. The sequence continues at coordinate 12,830,028 of CM027572.2, read as the reverse complement.
TTTAATATTAACACATTAAAATAATTTAAAAATATAAAAAAATAATTAAAAAAAGTCATGAAAAGCGATTTACAAAGATAAATAGCCGCTTAAGAACGTACATATTTTCTCTTCACCTTGAATCACGGACATGTTGATTCCGCCCAATAAAGAACACATTGTCATATGGAATACCGAAATAATAACAACGATTCGTCTTTAATGACAAAGCATACACGTGTTTCATGCTTGTGTTTTTTTTATTAAATTCATTTATAATCTTTTGTTAATCTCTCCAGTGTCTTTTAATAATCAAGTTGATTACTTCTTTAACAAGTGGATGTTACCACCTCGCCCACGTGACTGACATGACAACAGCCATATATACCCAAATATATATATATATATATATATATATATATATATATATAATTTTGACGGGGAAAACTTTACTAGTGGAATCACGAATAGTAAATTATCGTTGGAAAACATATCCCCCGTGATTTATAAGTTGTTGGTCATTTCTATTGATAATATAATCGCCATGAATTTATCGGCGGAATGGAACAAAAATAATTATTGGCGGAATGGACAACATAAATAGTTGATAATTCTATCGGTGGTGATTATATGCATATTGCTGATCGGGTTGCTGCATATGGGTGTGCGGTGTTGATGCGACGTAAATTTCAGGTTATGGTATGATTTTTTGAGGTTATAGATTGGTTTTACAAGATTTATAGAGTTTTTTTTATATGTTTTGAGTAAAAAATGAGTTGAAAAAAATGTTTTTGAATAAAAAATCTTCAACCTTGATTTTTGAGCTACTACAGTGATCGGAATCTAGACAAAATCAGACGACTTGCCATCTCACTTTTTTAAAAAAACATTAGAGCTAATAACATGTCATCTACCTTATATGTCAGCAAAATAAAATGGGCCAAGTGCGTTGACTTGACTTGTCAGATCCAATAGCACCTGATTTTTTTTTTATTATTATTTATGCTTTTGATGTCTTTTTAAAAAATAAAATTTTAATTCAGATTTAATTTAATACACACTCTTACTTTTATTTTGTTTATTTAGACTCTTTTAAATAAGGATTATTTTTTAATTATTTTACATGCATTTAATTTTTGAACAGATTAATCTAATTCATCTATAATTTTTTTAATATTTTATATAAATAAAAAAATATTTATTTTTATAATATTTCTAATATGTTTAGCCTTACATAATATTTTCTTTCTTTTAATTTATTTAATCAATATAATGTGTTTCTATTTATATTATCATTTGATTAAATAAATATTTGATTTTGATAAACAAAGTTATTAAACACAAAAGGGTCAAAAACATATGTTACGAGGTCAAATATTTTTATTTATATATATTTCTTGATTTTTTTATTTTTATCTTATTATTAATGATAGTTTGAAAGAAAATATGAAAGTGATTTTTCTTGATTGTTTTTTCTCTCTCTCTCTCTCTCCTGGGAAGGAGGGCACGAGGGTGATTGATGCTAGCTATTTCTTAAAATGTCTAGCTAGAACTTAGAATCATGTGAGTAAGAGAGTGAATCTTCCTTACCTTTCATGATTTTTCTTGTAATATTTTATAAAGATAAGTGCTTTCTAGGTATGTTTCTTCTCTTACAATTATGAATATAGTTTATTTTTAAAAGAAATTAAATAAATGTGAAATAATGATAACAAGAAATAATAATGCAGCCTAGGAATAAATAAATACCCTAAATAAATGTAATGTTGAGAAAGTAAACACAAGTATAAAACATAAGTGGTTAGCTGTTAAATTTAGATTTGATTTGTGAATCTTTTAAGAATGATGAGTGTGTTTGGTATTGCAGTAGCTGTTGTGGTTGTGGTTTGAAAAAAGTTGTTTTATAAAAAGTACTTTTAGTTGAGGTTGGTTTGAAAAAATAGATATTTGGTTAAAACTGTGGTTGAAATTGAGGTTGAACAAAAAGTAGTTTAATGTGTTTGGTTAAAAATGCTTTTGAAATTGAGGTTATAAAATAATTTTAAAAAATATATGTTAATATTGATGATTTTTGATTTAAATATTGTAGATTTAACTACTGCTATTATATCATGAAATAAATAATACTTTATATAAAATATTTTTTATTGTTCTATTAAACCATCTACAATTCCATAACGTACAAAATTTATTCGATAAAGACGTCAGGTTTAGGGCGTGCATAACATAAGGTAAAATATTATTGTGGGGAACAAAATTGAAATTGCGATCAAATTCTGTAAATACTACATCATTATGCGATATCTTTTTAATTTATGTAGTATCATTGAATAATGTTAAACATTAATTTTTTGAATAAAACACAATTAAAAAAATATATTTTTTTTACATTTAGGTTCGTACCAACCTGATCCGGCTGAAACAGTGTGACACCATTCTCCGCACAGTGGAAAAGCTCCAGGAAGTCATCTTTTACATGCTCTCTAATATCCGGGGAAGACAAGCTACAACATATAGAATTTGCAATTCCAGAGACAAAAGATGAACAGTTGAGCCAGCTTTTTTCTTTTAGCACAGTGGATCTTGAAAAATGAGGTTAACTGCTGTTGGAAAGCATAATTTTCCAACTTCTTATCAACTACAGATGCAGCCATGATTACTGTGGGTCCCACCAAAATAAAATCTATTTTTTTGCATAACCAAACACATAAAAACTGTGGTTTATTTGAACCTCCGGTACAGCTGCATTACCAAACGGCACCAATATACACGAGAGCGAAGTTCCTAGTATTTAGAATATATATAATCATTGGTATTAAGGATTTTATGACTCTTTACTTAGAAATCGGTGGTTGTTTCTAGTTGATTAGAAGAGTACGTTTTTTTTTTTTTTACATTTTTGGTCAACACATTCTATCTATGAGTTCCATTGTATAGTTTATTTTATGCTTGATCAATTATGATACCGAGGGTATTTTGGGAATGGAGTAAAAATTGTGTTTCAAAGTGTTTTTTACTCGGAAATACATCGAAATAATATATATTTTTTATTTTTTAAAATTTATTTTTGACATTAACACATCAAAACAATCTAAAAATAGCTGGACTCAACACTATTGGGTCATGCTGGCAGCCAGACCCAACTTTGTTGGGTTCTGCTGGACAATTGTTTCTTCCAAAAACTACTAGGTTTGATTGGACAACTGGACCCATTGCTGCTGGGTCCTACTGGGCAGCCGAGACCTAATCTTTTTGGGTCTAGCTACGAAGCTAGACCTAAGAGCATTGGGTAGGATTGCTCAGCTAGACACAACAACACTTTTTGACTAAAAAATAGCAAAGACAATGTTCTTTGGTATTGCAGTGTCTTCCACAGTGCAAACATTATATGTATACAGTACATGGACAATGTTTTTTCTTGGGTCTGGCTGTGAGCCAGACCTAACAACATTGGATCTGACGGTCAAACCAGACCCAACAACACTTTTTGACTAAAAAACAGAAAAGACAACCCCCCATGACACCTTTATGACACTACAATGCAAACACTATATGTTTACAGTATGATCCATAATACAATGAGTTTATATCTACAGTACACGCATGATGTTTTTCTCAAATCTTTTAAACTATAGTATAATTTGTAAAATATTAAGCTTTGGCCATGGATACTTACTTTATAATAACTAGGTTATCTCTAGTTTAAACTAAATCATTGTGCAATTTTAAAATATTAGTTATCTCTAGCTACATTGCCCGTCCACTTTTCACAATTTATTTTTATTTATGAAAATTAAAATAGATATTTATTAAAAAATCAGATAAAATTATAGAGAAAATGTATTTTTAGTCAAGATTATCTTTCCTTATTCATGTAATATTTTTTTTATTATGATAATAACATGTGTCTTTTATTAGCAACATGGTTTATATTTTATTGAATAAAAAGTTATGGAAATTAAAAAACAATTTGTAAATTTTTTTAATGATTTGAATAAATGAGGAAAAATTTATTTTTAATTAAAAAATCAATTTTCTTATTCATGTATTTATTTTTTTATGATAAAAAAATATTTTTTTTACCAAAAGTATTTTTTTAAATAAAAACTTATTATGATCTGAAAACAAATTGAAATAAAAAACAATCTCGAATAAATTATTTTTATGCAACTATAAAAAAAATATATAAAAAATATAACAAAATAGGGATTTCGTTCTTTTTAAACATTCATGCAAAAGATTTTTTTTAAAAAAAATTGAACATTAGTTTAATATATATTTATTTATAAAGTAGTTTTTAATATTACAATAAAATGCTCAAATCTTCTAAAAACTATAGTATAATTGAATAATTCTTTAACTATCATTTTAATAAATTTATTTAAATAAAATTTTATTCTATTTAAAAGAAATTGTTAAGGTCTACTTAAAAAAAAAAAAGCCAGGAGTACTCTAGAAAAACAAGCCATGCGGTTAGCCTGAGAGAAAAAAACTTTAACATGCATGAGCTTCTTATTCTTATTTTTTTTAAGGACAAGTCATCTTATTTTTTTTAATAAAATAAAAGATGTGTTGTTTGTTTAAACATACACCAAATGTATGGTGGACTTGGACATACCCTAACCAAAACCTACCATTGAATGTTTGGGTTCAAGTTTAAGGTCAACACTTACCATCATATAATATCTTGAAAGTTAAGTTATTTTATTACAAAAAAAACATTATCTTTTTCCTTGTACATACCAAAATACTATTTTGATTCTTATTTCTAAAATTTTATTATAAATAATCACATATCCATTCTTTAAATTAGACAGATTTGAAAATTATAATAAAACGCTATCAGGTATTGATGAATCAAATTTTTTTATTGAGACTGATTATGTAACATTCCCGTTAGCGAAATCATTATATCATTCATATAAAGGGAAAAAAGAAACATGACATAATTTTTATTTTGATCGAACTTATATAGGAATCTTTGAAATTTCTAATGAAATTTTGGCAATCTCCTTTATACCGGGATGTTCCAAGTTATCAACAAATCATCTTGTACTCATCTTATACTTATTTCTCAATCGCATCACAATCACATTAATGTTCAACTCAACAATTCATTAATTAATAGCATTTCATTTATTCATTTTCTTTAACATTTAAATATGTATAATTTAACAAGTGAAGATGACATGCAAATGTCAGGATTTCAAACACAAAATAGTATAATTTTATTTTACGACATCTAATATAAAGAGAATACCATTACGGTTTAAGTTACATGGTTACTCAAAGAATACAAAATACATATATGTTTTCTTAGATTCCTGATCCATACTAAAGGGAACTAAAAGACCTAAATGCTACTCCTAGTATGGGTGAGAAAGACTTGTAATTTCATAGTTTTTAAAATAATATAGTAAGGATAAGTATAGTAGAAAAGGAAAAATCATACAATACATGCACTTATAATTAAACATATAATCAACAGTATGCCATCATACTTCTTTGAAAACTCTTAATTAACTTTCCATCACTACATCCTTATTCATCATTTCTAGAACCGTTCAACCTTTTCATTTTATAATTATTCACAAATGTATCTCCCCTTTTCTTTTTCATCAAGGATACCAATATTATTGCTTCTTCCCCAACCTGGAAAGGTCATTACCGACTCTAATGACTCTCATCAGTGCCTTTAGTCGCCCATTCAGAGATTGAGTAATCAAATCCTTGGGAATGTTGACATCAACATAACTTATTGATGTCATTGACTATTTTTAAACCGAAATAGTCAATTAGTGTTCCATACCACCTTGGAGTATCCTTGAAAATGCCGATGTCAAGGATCTTTGACATCATTAGCTTTCACCTCAGGAAAGCTAATCAAGTTTCATGAATTTACCGATATCAACGTCACCTGTCGATATCATTAACTATTCTCAACCCGAATAGTTAATCAAGATCAACATTCCTCATCCCTTGTAATGGGCATGCCGATGTTAGCAAACCTTACTAACATCATTAGCTTCCCATATTTGGGACCGACTAATCAAATCCAAGAAGCGGTTATTCGTGAAATTCATTACCACCATTCATCATCCCTGATTGGATCACAAATGTATCTCCCCTTTTCTTTTTCATCAAGGATACCAATATTATTGCTTCTTCCCCAACCTGGAAAGGTCATTACCGACTCTAATGACTCTCATCAGTGCCTTTAGTCGCCCATTCAGAGATTGAGTAATCAAATCCTTGGGAATGTTGACATCAACATAACTTATTGATGTCATTGACTATTTTTAAACCGAAATAGTCAATTAGTGTTCCATACCACCTTGGAGTATCCTCGAAAATGCCGATGTCAAGGATCTTTGACATCATTAGCTTTCACCTCAGGAAAGCTAATCAAGTTTCATGAATTTACCGATATCAACGTCACCTGTCGATATCATTAACTATTCTCAACCCGAATAGTTAATCAAGATCAACATTCCTCATCCCTTGTAATGGGCATGCCGATGTTAGCAAACCTTACTAACATCATTAGCTTCTCATATTTGGGACCGATTAATCAAATCCAAGAAGCGGTTATTCGTGAAATTCATTACCACTATTCATCATCCCTGATTGGATTCATAACTCAAATTTGATTTTCATTTCCCATTCATTCGATTTTATCTTTTCTCTCATCGGTCTCTTCTATAGGCACAAGATTCACAATTTAAAACAAACTACTAAAATCACCATTATTTAGGGATGGTATAGATATAGGAGACTTACGTGTCACAGAAGCTCGGTTTGCGTTCCCTTGTTGTTGTTGTTGTTGTAATTCTCTTACAGTTTCTCTTGAATCCACAAGTACAGCCCATTGTCCCATATTCAAATTATATTTTTCAAAATAACAATAACAATAACGACAACGTTGTTCTTTTATAATTGTTTCTCTTACATTTGCATTCCTAATACACCTTTTAAAATTACGGTTCATTAGAAAATCCTAATGGACAATTACAAAATTCCATTTCGAGTATGGTTTATTTCCTTATGAATGTCAAGGAATGAAGCTATAAATTTTTGAAAGGAAGGAAACTGATTCTTGCCCTTGACGTGGGTAAATTTCCTTGTTTTATCAATTTTGCTGAATCTGCCAGCAGGGGTGGCAGCTCGACCTCCCCTCAGATTTGTTGCTCATATCTGGCGATTTAGAACTCCAAATTAAGTAAGGTCAAACTCGTTGGAAAGCTAACATCTCAAACTACAACTTCTATGAAGAAGACTTTCCTAAGTTCTATTATCTTCATGCCCGAATCCTCTCGGAAATCAAGACGATGAATCTATCTAGTTTTTGTTAATGGGTGAAGTATCTCCAATTATCTCCAATCCCCCATTTCTTCCTCTAATACATCCTTACCCATGCCATATACACGGTAACCTTTCTCATTATGATCTTCTAAGGCCGTTTACGCTAATTTAATAAAATTTTGTAAGGTGATTTAGGATCACCTCAAGAATATGCACGTTATTATACTTCCATAATTTCCTTCATCTTGTAATTGTCCCTCAAACATGCCTTAGACCATATGTATAGCATAGTAACTCCTTTTCACCCTACCTAACTTACAAAACTGATTTACAAGTTCTCATATCATAAAATTACTTGGTCTCTTTATTAGTAAACTTTTCATGACACCTAACTCATTCATTATCATTATATGAAATTTCAAAACTCCTCCTTCCCTTCCTAAACTTGTCTTGGCCGAACTTGGCCCAAAGGAAACTAAGTGTTCCTTCTCCTCTTTATCTGATAATTTCTTTTTTCTAGTTATTTTTCACCTCATAACAGCACATCCCAAGCAATTTGAAAAAGAAAATCATAAGTTCTACTCTTCTCATTTATTTACCTAATGGTTGGCCACCTTGTATCTTTGACCCATTCATTTTTCTTTGTTGTTCTTGTGTCATTTCACATCCAAGGTAACCTATAACACTTTAATTGATTCAATTCTAGATAATTTTGCATTTTTTCAAAATTGTGTTGAATTCAAGAAATTTGTTCAATTTCAAACTGAATTTAAACTTAATTTGTAAGATTGGGTTTATGATTCCTTACTTGATGATAATCTAAATTCCACTCCTTAATTGATTGAGAAATTTTAGCCCTTTTTCTCTTGCATGCAACCAACCCCCACTATCTTTTCTTCCTAATTTTTACACTTGTTTCTTACCCATTCTCTTGTCAAGTGGTGTTTTCTCCTACCAACTTATTTATGGTTGTAAAATTTTGTTACGATTTTGGTCTCTCATTCTCTCAATTTAGATAGAAAATATGAAATTCTCCCCCATTTTCTTAGTGTTGCTACCGGTTTTAAAGAAGAAAGAAATAGGAGTATTTATAGTCCATATTCCTTCTTAATTACACTTTGGCCTCAATTATATTATTTTTCATAATTTGAGTCACCCTTTTTATGCCTTTCAAAATTAATAATTTTTTTTGTAATTGTATTATTTCTATATTTATTTATCATTTCTATATTCTATCAATTTTTTTTTTGTATAATTTATTCTTAGGATTTCACGTGCTAAAACTCAACTTACAAAATACAAATGTTGACAGGAGGAAAAAAAACACACTACCAAAGTTGCAACTTGTAAACTACTTGCGACAAGAAATTAAAATGATGGGCAAAAAAAGAAGAAGAAAGCCTCCTCTTAAATTTGCAAGTCAAAACGCAAGTAGTGATGGGCCTAAGAACCCTAAACCGTTATCGAGTTTAAAGAAAACAAAAGAAAGGAGCCCAGGAAAACATATAAATTTATGGGCCCAAAAGCCTCACCAGGAGTCGCCACCATTTGAAAACGGACGGTTATAAGCTCTATGGCCACTCCAATTAGGGTTTAAGGTAGGTTTTAGTGTTTCTCAGTTGATTTTCTTTCAATCCTGTCAGTTTATTGCATAGAAGGCAAGAAGCCTTGCTGCGGGTGCGTATGGTTTCTGTTGGTTCAAAAGCTTTAGCATCAAGAAGAGACAGGAATTGTTGTAATTTGGTGGAAGATAACTTGATGGGCAGGGAGGATAAATCATATAATCAGGGCAGAAAGAAAAAGGGTATGAGCAGGAAGGCCAAGAATGACAGTTTTGGTTTTGATGCTGATAATTCTAACAAAAGTGTTTCTGGGCGGGCGACTGATGGAACTGCAAAACCCAAAAAGTCATCAAAATATCAAAATACTTTCTCAGAGCCACAACCATCAATTGTAAGGTATGGTACCTTCTGCTTTACCTTTGTTTTATTTTTTTTTTGGCAATCTCTTTTCATTTCTCATGTTTTTTTTTGTTTTTTTTTAACCGTTATAAGACTGTATCTGAGTAGTGGAATTTGCTTGTAGGAAACAGGTTGATCCTGAAACAACCAAATATTTTTCAGAGATTGTAAATCTGTTTGAAAGTGATGGCGTTGATTTGGAGGAGCGTCCGGTTATATGTGGCAATGCTCTTGAAGAAGCTAGAGGCAAGGAATTTGAGCTGGCAACTGATTATTATATAAGCCACACTCTGCAAATCCTACTCGAGGGCTGTAATGTGGACCATCTTTGCGATTTCCTCCGAGGCTGTGCAAAGGTCTTTCCTTTAATTTCAATGGATAGGTCCGGTTCTCATGTTGCTGAGACAGCTCTCAAGTCTTTAGCTATGCATCTTCAGGACGATGAGGCTTATTCTGTTATTGAAGAGACTCTAACTAATATATGCAAGGTATTAATTAGGTGACATTTTTTACTTTTATAACATGATGCATTTAGATTCTTGTACCGGCAAACATGCTTCCTCTTTGTTCTTACTGTTTATCAATGTTGTGCGCTTTTAGTTGTGGGTTTTCTCAACAATTATGGCTTTCACAGAGCGAATATTATTGTTCAGCCAAATGGCAAAAAATTGCCGATATCTTCTCCATAGTAGAAGTAAATGACTAAGTGCTTTTAATGACACTTACTTTCCCTTTCAATATGATTTGATCTTTGTCAGGTAACTATAACCAATTCTGTAATAATGATATGTAATCGCTTTGGATCTCATGTTATTTTCTTTAATATATGATTTGATCCTTGTCAGGTAATTGTAGCTAGTCCTGTTGATATGATGTGTAACTGCTATGGATCTCATGTTTTCCGAAGTCTTCTTTGTCTTTGTGGAGGAGTGCCATTAGATTCCCCAGTGTTCCATCGAGCAAAATCATCAATGATTCTGGCAGAGCGTTTGAACCTCAGCACTTCTTCAGCCCCTGGGAACAATTTATCACATCATCATCAAGGATTTCCTGGTTTACTCAAGTTTCTTGTATCAGGAATGTTGAAATGTAGTGAAGAAGATGTGAAATACCTTCTAGTTGATCAGTACAGCAGTTTGGTTTTCCAGGCATGTTGGAAAGTTTCCCCTTGAATCTCCTTGTGCTGTATCTTTGTTACACGAATTATTGATGCTGTATGGAAATAAGAAGATTAAGTGACTATTACTTGATTTAGGAGTTCTAAGCTGAGATGTACAGTCTCCAGAAGATTTGTCTGAGTTGTAAAAATTACCTTGCCAGTGTTCAACTAACTTTCTTAAGCTTAGAAAGCTATTCTTCTTTCTACTTTCATTGTGTTCAGAGACTGTCACCCCCATACCCTTAGACACACTGCCACCTCCCATGATGAGTTGGTGTTAAGGAAGTTTGTCTTGTGTTTGTTGCACTTTGTTAAGTGACTTGAGCCCTGCAAATTCTTGTTTGCTGGTTTAATTTATTCATATGATTTAATTGTCTTAATCAAGTTCATGCTATTTAATTGGCATTTTGCTCTTGGCAGACAGCTTTGAAGTTATTTGCTGGGCATGATCAACAGTTGTTACAGATAATTCCGGTCCTACTCGACTGCAGAAAAGAAAATTTAACGGAAGGAAACTTCATAGAAATGACAGCGGTCAGTGACATTGTAGAATTAATGAAAGAAGCTGCGTATAGCCACCTAATGGAGGTGAGTAACATATTTAATTTTTTATTTGGTAAATCAGTGTGGTCCATTAATTAGACACATGCATCCTATGTATCATATCATATTCTCAATTGCATCTGTATCAATGTGATTACTTGTTTTTACATTGTGCTCCTGGTGTGCCTGATTAAGGTGCATTTATTTCTACACTTTTCAAGTTTGAATCATAATGAAAAGATTCTACTAGAAACTCATCCTCATCATTTGTTTTTTACAACCACAAGTATGATTACAGATACTAATAAACTTTCCATGATAACCAAATTGTTATACTAAAGATTTATCTTCTAGGTGCAATTTTTATCATGTTCCCTGTAAACAATTTTAAAATGTCTAGTATCTGCAGGTGTCCTCTTATGAAATTGCTCTGCTGTAGTGAGTACTGAAATACCATCAATTTTCTTATTTTTTTTGTTTATATTACTCTACTATCTGGTTGGTGACACACTTAACCCCACTTGTCACGTATCTGAGTAAGCTATTCCATGGTAACAATAACATTTCTGCTTCCATAGGATTGCAAGTTCTGTGCATTTGGTTTTTTATTTTGTAAATAATTTTTTTTATGCTGTAATAAATGCTTAAGGACCAGTTATGTGAAGGGGTTCAGAATTTTGGATAATCACACATTGTCGTCAAGGTTGTATGCTGTAATATGTGAACTTTTTTTATTGTGCTGTTTCTCTCTAGATAGTAGCTATTTGTAAATTTGATTATTTTAAGTTTCCCAAATCTACAGGTAATCCTGGCAGTGAGTCCTGAAAGCTTGTATAATGAAATGTTCACAAAGATTTTCAGGAAATCTCTATTTGAGCTTTCATCCCATCAGTGTGGCAATTTTGTTGTTCAAGCCTTAGTTTCTCATGCAAGAGATCGGGAACAAGTATGTGTTATAAGATTGCATCTCTCTCAACTCAGCCTGTAGTTCTTACTTCTCATCTTTTGAATGTTTGGCAAAATCTCAGCACACCTTACTTTTTTGCACCAAGATTAGGTTGTAATATTATGAGAAGTTCTTTTTCATGAGTTCAAGTTATTCTGGTATATGAACAGGGTTGTATAGTTTTGCTATGTTTAGCTAACCATTATACTTTCATTCAACAACTAATATTCACGGTGCAAGATAATGTGCCTAAGTTACAGTGTCTTTGAGTTCTGATGTAGTATTTTTATCTTCTTGACTACTAGATGGAGTTTATCTGGGAGAAACTTGGTCCAAAATTTAGGGATCTTCTTGAAATGGGGAAGTCAGGAGTTATTGCATCTCTTATTGCTACAAGTCAAAGGCTTCACACACATGAACATGAGGTTTTTTACTCAAACACCATTTCTTGTTTGACATTTTTTATTTTGATACATGCATGTGTTAAGATCCTGCAATAATTTTAGGAAATAAAAATTAAATATTTTGTCAAGTTGTTGAAGAGCAATTTAGTAGATTTTTACACTTCCATATATTTAAAAAGAAAAGGAAAGAATCAAGATTATAATACATACACGTACTGTTAGAGAATAAAATAAATCATATCCTGGGACCTCACCTAACAACTTAAGCTTTTGGGTTGAATTGGTTCTTTGACATGGTATCAGAGCCTTGATGACCAAGTGGTCACGAGTTCGAATCTCACCATCCCCATTTATTTGATAAAAATTAAGCACAAGGTAAAATGAGCATGTGCAAGTTTCAAGCCCAAAGGGCTTTCACTTGAGGGGGTGTGTTAGAGAATAAAATAAATCATATCCTGGGACCTCACCTAACAGCTTAAGTTTTTGGGTTGAATTGGTTCTTTGACACGTACATAATCTAACAACGGCAGTCATTCATTCCTGTTGCTTGTTTGTAGGTCTGTAAGGCCCTTGCTGATGCAGTATGTTTGCCAAATGAGTCTCCTAGATCTGTTGTTGATCGAATATTGTTTCTTGAAAGTTACTTTGCTTGTGTGGAAAAATCCAATTGGAAGTGGCCAAGTGGTGCCAAGATCCATGTTATGGGCTCTCTGATTCTGCAGGCAGTTTTTAAATTTCAAAATGTAAGTTGTTTTTTGCCTCATTTCTGCATTTGTAATTGCTCAAGTCCATTACCATGCTGCAACTGATTGCTGCAATTATGTTTTATGTTTTGCTTTTCTGAGCAAAAGAATAAAAATGATAGGGAAACAAAGCCATTGCTAGCTGTGCAATCTTAATGCTAAGGACCCACCATTTGCCTCTCAAATTTGATCTGTATTTTATGTGCGTGCAAGTGTGGTGTGTGCTCGTGGTGTACTTTGACATTTAATATACATCTACAAATTTTACAGTACTGGGTCTCTTATTCTTGTCCTGCTCTCAAACACAACCAGTAAACTTCCCTTTTTTCTCACAGCCACCACCACCACCACCACTCACAAATTCTACATCCACATGCTCCATCATAGTTTAATGATTAGAAAGTGGTTGCGTTACCATTCATGCACACTTGCTTCTGTGCTTTAGTTCTATTGATCTTGAGCTGGAGACTTGGCATAGATAGATTTACTAACGGGCTGGGTTTTTTTGCCTTTGTTAATTAGTTTTGCTTTGAACTTCCAATCTTGAACCATCAGATCTGTTTCTCCTAATCCACCTTGATATATTAGTTCATGCAATTCAATCTAATACAAATACAATCGGTTTATTACTAATCTGCCCGTCCCTTCTGTTGGAATTCATGAATCTGAGTATGCTGGTTTGAATCATTGAAAATTTGAAATACCTGTTGACTTGAATTTTCAAGGAAATATTTTTGTTTGTTTGTTTGTAATTGATTCTTGTAAAAAAGCCTCTGGATGGGCAAACAGGAAAGTCAGTGTGGTGTTCTCTGCTCTGGTGTGGTTTATTTTCTTTACCAACTTAGAAGTCTGGCAGATTTGACATTGTTGTGGCTATTTAGGATTCAAGTTAGCTCAAAGCCTGTGAGGTTTGTCTTTCTTTAATTGCTTAGTTTTCTCATCGGCCCTTTGCTGGCTGAACTTTTATTCAGATTGTCTGTTCTTTTTTCTGTGCTTCAAAACAATTAAGTGTGTATTCTTTTATCGATACTTGCTGTAGCGTACAGTTAAGCTTATTTATTTGGGTACTTAACAGATCATTCTCACCAGGGGGAGGGTGGTAACTATATCCCCTGTAGGAAGAGGTATGTGAGGAACCAAACAATAAAGAAGTTTTTGATGGTACGAAGTTGGACAGGGTTAGGCATTGTCTGTCCCAGCCTACCCTGTTCTTTACCCTCCCCATGTTGTTTTGGCTCATGCTTTCATACTCTTGACTATATTCACACACACATGCATTCATATGTGCATTGATATCTCTCATCAAAAACTTCTTCTGGAACTAGGTATATATCTCAAATGTGCTTATGATCTGGCTACTTAGAAGTTCATTACTGCAATTAATATTTGTATCTATCTTAGTTTATCATGGCATGCTAGGAACTTCCAACATGCTCAATTAACTTAATAGGCTTCTAATGGAGATATTTGGCAATCTTTTCATTCCTTGTTTTAATGTTTCATATTTGGTATTTTTGCAGCAACTCATACAGCCTTATATAATGAGTCTCACATCCATGGAAGTTGACCATGTCCTTCAAGCTGCAAAGGATGTAGGGGGAGCTCGTACAATCGAAGCATTTCTAGATTCCGACGCGTCTGGAAAACAAAAGCACAGGCTAATTAATAAGTATGTCATGCTACGGTATTGGTTGTTTTCTCTTTTTCAAGAGTTTTAATTTCTTCTTAGTTCCTTTATTTTTGGTTGAACAATAATTGAAGGAGTTGCTTTAGGAAAAAAAGGGTAACTTTGGGGTCAAAGTTTTATATTTTCCAGTCTAACCATTATAGAATTAGTTTCCAATTTTTGTAATTATTTTTCCCCTCACGCCTTCTAGTGCTATTGTTTTTCCTTTATTTTGGGAACGAAGTTAAACTAAGTATAGCCATTTTACCCTTGGGTGCCGTGTAATGCAAAGTCAATCTTGAGAGTACTATTTTCTTTGAAAATTTCTGGTTTATATCTCAGTTTTTTGACTAACAAGGATTCAGAGATCAATCTTAGCTGGGAATCCAACATAGAACTCTTATTTTTCATCAATTCTGAATACTGAATTTTCTACTTAGCTGGTTATTCATTTCATTTCTCCCTCTTTTTCCTTTTGTTTAATGTTGATTACTCTCTACTTCTGAAGGTTACGGGGACATTTTGGAGAGCTTGCAATGCACTCTTCCGGTTCATTTACTGTTGAAAAGTGCTTTAGTGCCAGTAATTTGTCACTAAGAGAAGCTATAGCATCAGACTTGTTATCCGTGCAAAGTGAGCTTCCCAAGACCAAGCAAGGACCTTACCTCTTAAGAAAATTAGATATTGATGGGTAAGCTACGTGTAGTATTTTTGTTTTGAATATCGAGCTCCTAAGGTGATCAGTTCTCATATGAAATCTACTTGCCTTTTGCATTTGTTCAAGGGTAGTAAAAGCCATGATAAGATTTTTCTGGTTTGTCCTCACTTCAGTTAGGACCCTGTATTGTGATCTGAAATTAATTTACATGGGCAGTATGCAATAGGGAAAACAAGATGATAGTTGATACTTATGAAGCATTTGGCATTTGTTAGCTGGTTTTGATGGTTGACTATTGTGTTTGATACTGGTTTCTTTTTGCCTTTTCTTTACCGTGTCAGATATGCTAACTGGCCTGATCAGTGGAGATCAAGACAGGCTTCGAAACAATCAACTTACAAAGAATTTTATGCTGCATTTGGATCTGGTGAGGCCAAGTCATCAAAAAGTGACTCCTTCCTTGCTGATACTTCCAAGAGCACATCACTCGCAATAGGAGTAAAGAATGTGAGGAAAGAGATTGATCATCATTTGGCCTCATCAGAGAAATATGCAAAGCATGCTGTGGTTGATGATGTCATGAAAGTGAAAAACAAGAAGCACGAGAAGGGTCATGGTGGTGCCTCTGATGAGAAAGCAACAGGGAGTGTAAATCAGAAACCTTTTCTGTCTGTTGACCTGAAGAAGAACAAACGACACGGACAAGAGGAGCGATCAAAAGCTTCAAGAAAGAAGTTAAAGGTTTGATGGTATGAATTCTCTATTTCTGACACTTTTGTAAGGCCTCACTTTTGTTGCGTAGAGAATATAGTGTAGCAATTTAGTTGCAAAGATTGTTAGAGTACTGGAGTGGAGGTGCAAGTTCTGTTACTTAATAGTATTTTTTATCTTGCTCTTAGCTTCAAATTTTGTTCAGTATTAAGAGTATTTTGTTTTAGACTGGAATGTGTGAATTATAGACCTTTTCAAATAACAGATGAAATTATCATTTACTTTTACATGTAAGAAATAGACTGCAAAACTTAATTGTCTGTGCCTATGGTAGCAACTGCAATTACATTTGGTGGCTATTGACATGAACTCTAGTCTACATAAAACGGGTGTTAAAGAATGAATGGAACACACGCAAACAGAAAAAAAAAGAGCGGCTACACTCAATGCTGTCGCTTTGAATCTTCTGGTTTGTGATTCTTTCAGTCGCCTAATTGAGGCTTGCACCTGGGACAAAAAAAACAGGGTATTTAAATCAATTACCGGAAAACCGCAAATGGTGGAAAAAGGTCTTGAAACTGTTTGTTCTCGTGAGTTACTTGTTCTGTCTGGGATTTGAATTGCTTGGAGGTATTCTTCTGAAGCTTGAACCAATTTTCTTAAATGGGTTCTTATTTGCTTGCAAATCTCTGGAAGCCTGTGAAGTTGAAGCCTTGCTTGATACTGAAGTGGTAGATGGTGGTGCCAAAGAACGACCCTCTGCTTGAGTTTTGTTTAACCAGGCGGATAGAAGTAGTGAAAGAAGAAGAGCAAGTGCAGCCAGCGATCTAGAGTATGACTTCATTTTGTTGGTGGTTTGCGCTTTGTTATGCTACTTGGTGAGTGAGGTGACAATGATTTCTGATATGATATGATAGAATGAGACCATGTAGTAGTTCATATAAGTAGAAGTGATTTATACCTAACTTACTGATTTTTTTCTTTCAAATTACCAGTAAAAATCCAAATTGGGATCTGATAACAGTGGGATCATGTGCTTTTCATTTACTGTTACATGTTTAGTGACTCTGACCCGATTTTGGTTGTTTTGTAAAACATTTGTAAGAAGGTCATGTGATTTATCACGTGATCTCAACACCAGTCCTTTTGGGGAAGCTAAAAGGATCAGTATTATATTGTGTGATTAGGCAGTGCTTCAGCCTCCAACTCCAAGGACAGTGACAATAGCACAGTGTTGGATCTACAAATCTTAGAAACATGTTTGGTTTGGTAACAGCTGTTCCTCGCAGATAATTCAGCTGCAAATGCTCCAACGTTGTCTTCAGTTGCAAGAGCTTCATCATTCAATGGCGATGCTCTGCCAACCATGCCCAGAATTTTGTTTCATCGAACACATCTTAAATTTATCATCATGAATCATGATGTTGCGTTCTGTACCAATTCTATTATTGTTTTCTTAAGAGTGATTGCGTAAACATTTTTTTTAAATAATAAGAATAATAATGTGTAAGGAGATGATCTTTTCTATTTTTAGGATAAACCCAACCCATGAGTATATAGGGAGTGTTTTTTTTTTTAAATGTTTTTTAAAAACATTAATTTTTTTTATTAAAATTAATATTTTTTAAATTATTTTGATATATTGATTTTAAAAATAATTTTTAAAAAATATTATTTTAAAATATTTTAAAATAAAATATATTTTAAAAAACAACCAAATACTCAAATATTTTCTCATCTGCAATTTCTTTTGGAAGTCCACGCTAAGAATCCATTTCATCTCGTATTGACATCATTAAATGATAAAAATTGTTCGATATTGAGTGTAAGTATTTTTTATTTTAAATTATTTTAATATTCTAATATTAAAACTGAATTTTAAAAAATAAAAAATATTATTTAATATAATTTTTAAACACAAAATATTTTAAAAAATAATTATTATTATTATATTCTCAAATATACCGAAAACTTGTAAAACACAACATGTTGCAATTACAAATTTCGCTCTTTTTTTTTTTTTGATAAAGAAAATAATGAGAATATTGCGGCTTTTACACCTACATGTCTCTAAAGAAACTATCACCGATCACCACTTTTGGTCGGAGGCTGGAAATTAGGGTGGCTCGAGGGATTTGATTCTGCCTGGACAGGGACGAATCTAAGGGAAGCAGGCCCGTCCTCTGATAATAGTAAAATTGGGTCCCTTTTCTTTATAGAATTTTGATTTAATCCTTGAGAAAATGAAAATTATGAAATATACGATCCTTCTCTCTTGAAGATCTCTTTACAGCTTTAGCCCTCCAAAGTATAAATTGACTCCTCCAACAAAAAAATGTCACATCCTCCCCCTCTCCAATGCCAATGATCCTGGATTTGCTCCCATCTTGGAAACCAACAACGTATGTGAAACTTGAAATCCGAGATCGAAAGAATGTTCTTCTTATTAATCGAATTAGCCCCTTAAATACTAGGCATTTCCGAGTAATTATCTATTTATGTAAAAGCGAGAATTATTACATAACTATTCATAGAAATTTTTTTATGTAGATAAGAAAAAAATATATATTAAAAAAATAAACAAGCATCACTCAAAGAATACAAATTATCCTGCTATACTGGAAAAAAAAAAAAACTTGAAGAACATAATGGAGTTTCATTGTTTATATACGAGCAGTGTAACTCTTTTCTAAGTCAATTCACCCTCTCTTTTTTTATTGTTTTTTTTTAATTTAATCCTAACATATTTTTTAATTGGGTTGTTTTTTTTGAACCAATCAAGTTAACTAAATCATATTTGAGTAATTCTCAAAAGATTTAATTTTAAACTTGAGACAGACAAGAAGTTGGGTTAAAAGGTTTTTTTAATATTAAATGCATATTTTTTTTTCTCGATTTCATCCTTATTTTTTTTATTGATCAAGTGAGTTGCTTTTAGATAAATCAAGCCCACTAAGTTAATTAAAGACAACTTTTAGACTATTTAATTTTAAACACAAATTAAGCAAGAAATTGGGTCATGAGATTTTTTTCCTGGTAATTTTATTTTTTTTCTCAATTTTATCCTCAATTTATTTTTTACTAGTTGACTATGTTGTTTCTGAACTGGCAAAGATGATTGGGTCATATCAGGTCAAATTCCATATATTTTAATTTTAAATCCAGACAACGCAAGAAGTCAAATCAGGAGGTTTCAAAGTTAAATCACACAACAGGGTTTAATAACAATGTGAAATAGTTCTTTATGAGTAGGATTTTTTTGTTACATTTAAAGATTTGTTTTATCCAACCCGCAACAAAGCACATGCGTATAAATAAGTAATTATAATTTATATAAAATGTTTTCTAACTATAATTTTGTATTACATTATCGGTGATTGTTTTTTATTTTTTATTGATATTCTTTCAAGTTACATTTTTATGTTGTGATATAAAAAGATTTGTATTGAGATTAAATTTCTATTTGATGATTTATTAAACAAGTCTTTCATGTTCATAAAAGAAAATTATATCTAAAACTATCATTTACAATTATAAAAAAAAACTAAATTCCATAGAAAAGTCACTATAGACTCCCTTATCGTACATTGTTAACTAGAATAGTATTGTGTAATTTGTTTTTATATAGTCCTTTAAGTTTATTTTTTTTTTCAAATACATTCTTAAAACTGTGGGAATAGGATTTCAGACTCATAGTTTATTTTAATTAGCTTCCTATTGATTTCCTGAGGTGTTGAAAGAATGTTTTGAAGTTAAATTTTTATTTGAATTGGCTATATATGATTCAATTTTATTGATGAAAAACTGAAACCAAAATTCACAATTAAGAAAATGCAATTTATTTTTAATTTTTCATTTTTTATCCCTTTTTTGAGTTTTAATCCAAGCTTTATTTTATTAACGTTTCACTCTTTTATATAAGAGATGAGAGACTAACTGAAAAATAAAAGAAGAGTAAAAAAAGTTAACAGGCGTCCATATTATATTAATAAAAAAATTATTTTTTTTATCAACGAGTTTTATATAACAAGAAGAGTTTTATTAAAATGTTTTTTTTTTTAATTTTATAATTAAAAAATAGATTGAGCCTCAAGATTTTTTTTTTATAATTAGGATAAACTTTTAGTTTTTCAAAGTATTAAAGGGTTAGGTATAGATTTATAAGTTTACAAGTTTTAGGTGTTTTCATGTGAAATAGCATCTTTAGGTGGTGAAAATCATGGAGTCAACAACACATCATTTGTTTTTTTTTTTTAAAGATGGAAAGTTAGAGAGCCAAGTGTACTGGCCCCACTCGCCTAGGCTTTTTCGTGATCTTTAATTTTTTTTCATCCATTTAAAAAATAAAATAAAATAAATAAAATAAATTTATTAAAAATATATTTTGGTGTGTTTTTTTTGTTAAATACCATCCGAGTTGTTTTAAAAAAAAATTAATTTGGTAAGTTTCTTGTGTATGCTTATTTTTATTATCATATAATTAAATAAAAAAATATTTTTAAAAAAAGTTATTAAATCCGAGTCCATAACTTGGGTTACGAGTTTAACAGATTAATCTAGGTATTCTTAAGTCGATTAAAAACATCATTGTCTCAATATTTTAAAGAAAAATGAAATGATTGGTTTTTACGAGGTTCACAAGGTTGTGTCTAGAACCATCAAGTTAATTGAATCACATTAAATCAACTCCTAGAAAATTTAATTTAAAATTCAATTTAAGCAAGGAACTAGATTGGGTGATACCCGAGTTGACCCATCGAGCCAGGAAATTAATAGCATTGCCAAATAGTTCACTACATAGAAAGGCAAACAATGCATTAGTCTTATGTTTTTATATCCATTCACATAAGAAATATCAGAATAATATTTTATTTATTTATTTTAAACTTATTTTTATGGTTATGGCAGTAATTTTTTTTTTATCTAGAATTTAAATATTCTAGTAAAATTTTTTAAAAAAAAAACGCGTAAATAAGATAGATGAGTTTTAATTAGAGAGATATGTTTTTTATTTTTATTTTAAATGATCCAATTTTTTTTATATTAGTTATCATTGCTTTTCATTTTTATTAATAAAATAATGCAACGAAGTTATATTTTTCCTTAAATAAAGAAATAATAATAAGAAAAGAAGGGGTTATATAAGAAAGTTATTTTCTTTCAATGAAATTTATTGTATATAAAAAAAATTATCATCTAATTAAAATTATTATCTTACTATGTATCTATTTTTTAACTTCATGACTTAAATTTAAGTTAACATTAACAATTTTTTTTAATATTTATTTACACATAATTCTTGATTTATTTTATTATCAAATTTTAAATTCACAATTAAAAAAAAATTACTGTTAAAAATGCATGGCAAGAACTACACATTCTCTTCTTTTTTTCTTTTTTCTTTTTTTTTGCAGTTAAAAAAACTTTCACTATGACATACAGCATAGCGTGGATCCGTTAGCTGGTTTTTACTCTAAAATCGAAACTCTAAGTAATAAATCCACAAAGCATCCAAGCTATATATATAATTATATGTATATATATAAACTTAATTATAAAATTGCTTTTAACTCTGTACTCTAATTTTTTTTTAATATAAACTTAGTGATAATGATATATTTAAATAAGCTTATTCGTCAATTGAGTAAATCCTCTTTTTTTTTTTTTTTAAATGATTTGAAAGATGAATTTATTATGAGTCATTTGATTCTCACATTAATAATCAAAGTTTTAAAAAGAAGAAGTTAGGTAACATTTCAATCCATCTCTACTTCCTTCCTTCTCTTTTACTATACTATATACTATTATGATCAGATTATTTTGAGCTAGGTAGGTACGTGGGTAAGTTTCTGATTTGATCCCTCTTTTCTACTTCGATCAATTATTGAACTAATAATCTATCTCCCTTCTTTTTCTTTTTATTTTTTAAAAAATTCTCCTTTTTTATAATATTAATAATAGTTTTTTTTATATGATTCGTTCTAGTTTTTACCTGATCAGCGGAAGTAGTGGATGATCTTACTAATTTAATTAATTTTCTTTTAACAGTATCCAGTTGCGGAACTTCAAACCAATTATAATAATTTATTATTGGAGGAGGAGGAGGAGTAGGTAAGCTTATTCATGGCTGAGAAATCTTGTGTCAAGCGACTCCAGAAGGAATATAGAGCTCTCTGTAAAGTATAGAATCCATTTTATCCTATTTTCCAATATCATCGTAGTGAAATAATAATGCGGCTAGAGCTAGAGTAAAGATTGGTACTGTCAATTGCTACCCATTTTTGATAAAATGTTAGTTTGTCAATCTCGGGTTTTCATTTCTTTTTGGAAACAGTGTCCTATCTTGTCATAGATGATTAGCTTTTGTTTTCATACGCTGCTTTGTTTTGCATCTTTTTTCTTTTAAGATCACATGGTTGTTTGATGTTTCGCTTACTGGGTTTTTAGTGATGGTTGAAATACTTGAATGTCTCTGAAGTACCAAATGCCAGCTCTTTACTGCTCGATGAAACTTCATTTCAGTTTTTTTTTTTAATTTAATTTGACAATGATTTTTGTTGTTGTATAACAATGAATTTGCAGGAACCAGTCTCACATGTTGTTGCCCGTCCTTCCCCAAGTGATATTCTCGAATGGCGTAAATTCTTATTTATCCTTGTTTCTTTCCTCTTTTGATTTTTTCAAATGAAAATGTACATGTTTTTTTTTTAAATTCCTCTTAGCATTTTTCACGATCTACTAGTGCTTACGAGTGATGACCTAGAGTTATTGCTATCTATATTTAGGATAAAGGAAATACAATATCCAATCATTTGTCTAGACTTGCTTCAAATGTAACTGAAGATTTGGCAGATATTGTAAGCAACACATGAAACACTGATTTTTGTGTCTTTGTACTCATTCAAACTCAAAAGGTTATGTGGAAAAGTTGATGCGAAACACTTGTGAATGCTTTCCGGTTCATTACTGATTTGCTTGACTAGTTCAAAATCATGGAGTTGTAAATGCATGAAGATAATGTTACAGGTTCCAGAAAGTTGCTCTTCATTCTTAAGATGAAGGGGAACAGATTTTACAGCCTTATCCAGTGATGTGGTGAGGTGTCATTTCTCCTACTGCAAGTATAGTTTGGTATTTGGAAGAATCCCACTATGAAATATCCCATTGTTATTTGGAATGGAGATGAGTTGATGACAGAAGGAAAGTGAAGAGATTACTTTCTCATGAAAACTTTAGCATTGTTACCAGATGATTTGAGATATGGTTCTTTCATTCATAGCACATAGTGACTCTGTTTTTAACTTCATTTTTGCTCCTTGTGTTTTGTTTTTTATTTGCTCTCTGTTGCCTTTTGTGATCATAATATTACCAATTTACTGATGTGTTTTGTTGCTATTGATGTTATGTAACTATGTTTCAGATTATGTGTTGGAGGGAAGTGAAGGAATGCCATTTGCAGGTTTGCTAATTATGTCGTTGATGCAAACAGAAACAGTGTGATTATCTTGCTCCCGAGTAAAATGTGGTGTCACTTGTTTTGTTATTCTAATTGGAAATTCTGACTTCCTTTCGATAAGGTGGATTTTACTATGGAAAAATCAAGTTTCCTCCCGAGTATCCCTATAAACCTCCTGGAATCATGTAATGTGCTTTCTTGCTACTTAACTGTTTCCTGAATATCATCTTTTCTGTGTCTCTCTCTTTTAATTTATAGGATTGGGCTTCATTCTAATTTTTTTTGTGATGTTCATCTTTGTAGCATGATCACTCCCAATGGCCGATTCATGACTCAAAAGAAAATATGCTTATCCATGAGTGATTGTAAGTTCTTTAAGCTGCTATGCTTAGAAAATTTTACTTGTGGCCAACTTGATAATTGGTTTTGCTTACCTTGATCTTATTGCTTTCCAGTTCATCCAGAGAGTTGGAACCCCATGT
Organism: Populus deltoides; assembly: GCA_015852605.2. NCBI lineage: Eukaryota > Viridiplantae > Streptophyta > Magnoliopsida > Malpighiales > Salicaceae > Populus > Populus deltoides. Next base: position 12,806,018 of record CM027572.2, on the reverse strand, counting down.
GGTCTGTATCAAGGTAAAACAGATGAAGGCTTATTAACTCTCTAAATAATAAAGAAACAGTTATTTTTTATCCTTGGTCTAACATTCTTCCTCATCACTGCAGCATACTTACGGGGCTTCTTTCTTTCATGGTGAGATAATTGTGGCTCTGAACTCCCTGAATACTTTAAATGTAGTAATTTGTTAGGACTGCTTATTGCTTCAGAATCTATTTTGTTATTAATTACCAAATCTGCTTAATTTACTTGTAGCTAACCATTTTTGTTTCGGCTTTCTTCCATTTAACTTGTTTGGGAAGTGTTCTGGGTGGGTAGCTGGCATTATCTTGTTGTTACCATAATTATGGTATGTTTCATGACAAAGGTGTTAAAACTATGTATTAGTTCCTCGGGAACCTGTAATTTGAGGCATTTTTAAGTCTTTATATTGTTACTTTCCCTGGAGTACATTCTCAAACGAGGATGCATCTGTGCTATGCAGACTGACAACACTCCTACCACAGGAAGTGTGAACACTACTGCTGCTGAGAAGCGACACCTAGCGAAGGATTCTCTTGCTTTCAATTGTAAGAAGTAAGTACAGTGCACCACCTTTCCTATGTTTCCTTATAAAAAAATAAAAAAGAAACCCTTCTCCAATCACCACCTCAATATATAAAGCTTCCTCTATCCGAGGATCCATTACCCCAATCACAAAGCATTTATCTGCCCCATTATGCATACCTGGTTTATATATTGAGGTGGATTTGGATTATGATTGCTGGAATGGTGTTGATTTGGTATTGAGGCTCTGTTGTTGTTGCCCTTTATGCATACATATCTTTGATTTTGCATTTAAGCCATTGTCAGAATCCCCCCCCCCCCTACCTGTTCCTGCAAAGGCAGCTAGGATTCAATGTTTATCACCCATTTAAGGTTATGTTACTTGTCTTATGCCTCCTTAGCTTGCTTGAAAGTAGGATCTATCAATTTGTTTGAGTTAAAGAATCAAGCAATTAGTTATTTAAATTCTGTCTCCATGACAGCACGGCATTCAAGAAATTGTTTCCCGAGTAATGTAGAGAAGTATAAGCAGGAGCAACACGCCAGGCAGCTTGTTTCAGAGCAAGTGTCATCACAGGTACCACAAGAAGATAAATGCAGACTGGAGTTGGAAAAACTTGGTGATTCTTCAGTAGAAGATGCAAAGGGAGTAGATACCCCGAAGGATGCAAGAAGAAACAGGAAGCAGCCATTCCCAACCTGGATGATGTTGTTACTGGTTTCAATCTTTGGTGTTGTGATGGCACTGCCTCTACTTCAACTTTGAAATCTAGACTGGACAAAGGAAATTTTAGAAGGGTTAGTGAAAATTTTTGTCATGTATCTACCAGAATCTTGTATAGAGAGGTCATTGCTGAGGATGCCCACTTGGGTCTCTTGACTGTTGCTAATATTACTGTTGGTGGTTTGTTATAGTGCTTGAAGTTTGCGTACTTCGGATGCTATTATAATGCCAATTTTGTTGGGGTTTGTGTTTGGCATGTCAGATTGGAGGTCAATGTTTTCTTGCTGTTTTGAAGTTCTGCTCATTGTCGCTTGAAAAACATTATCAATGCCATACGAAGTTCTGTTTATCAGTCCAAAGTGAAACATTCTTGTATGCGCACTCGATTATCTATGATTCGTATTGATTCTGATTTGGCCAGAACTGTTAAATTACCATATTGTTCCTTTTGTTCTTCGTATGTGATGCTAACACTCTTAAATCTAATGATTCCTAGGATTTATGTGGGAAAAAGGTTTGCCCAGAAGCAAAATGTTGGGAATAATTTGAGCAAATGATACAAAGCATCCATGATTTTGAGATATCAACTCTAGATATTGCAGTAGAGGAAATGAATTTCTGCTCCTGCGTGATAGTTCTGCTAACCTAAAAAAAACAAGCATGAGCTTGTATTAGTGAGTTACAATCCCCAACTACACCTCAGTTTTGCGATTATTTGTTGTTGCCTTGGTGGGGCGGGGGGATATCTCCTTCCAAAATCTAGGAGAGCCCAAATCACTCCGTGACATGCGCCAGACATGGATACTTGACATCCCTCAAACCCCACAACAGCATAAAAGGATCCTTTATAATTTCTTTCCCAAACGTAACAATTGCTTGTTTTTTTTATATTATCATTATTGAATTTGTGGAATGAGCCTCTATCTCAACTTGCCTAATCTGTACTAGTGCTAAAAAGACTTGTTGGCTGGCTCCTCTACTGCTTCCACTTTCGTGCATATTGCCAGCTCTTCCAAGTTCATATTCAAGGCTATGAATCAAGGGTGTTTGGTCCTCAAGTACGATAGCTGCGAGCAACAAGCATTTACTTTGTGACGTTCCATCGCTGCCTGCCTTACTGAGTACGTTTAGAATTGATAGGAAAGTAATCATCGGAATGATTCCATCTTATTACCTTCCTTTTCTCAAGGATTTGGTAGCTGGCCAGATTTTCTGCTGATTTTGAGTACTACTTTTGGTTAGTACCTCAGTGAATTCTCCAGCCAGCTTACCCACCTGTCCTTTCCTGGCTAAATATCAGCAGGAGGTTACATTGCCATTTCAACCACCAAAAAGCTCTTGTTTCTTCTGCAAATACAGCTTGATGAAGTGTCAGCCGGGCAGTTGGCCTTACCCTTCTTCAGTTCCTTTTCATTAGCAGAGGGCATAATTCAATTTTCCTTAGCCTCTTCTTTGTGCTGCATCTATTTTTCTGTGCTGCCTCTCCTGACTAAAGAAATAACTCTAGGTGGACAATTGTGCACTTCATCTTCTGTCTCTTGATATCGTTTAACTGCTTAGCTTCATGTATTCCATTACCCTCTTTTACAAGACAAATTGATGGCTCACCTCTTTTGCTGGATGTTCTTTTTGTGATGCCTTAGATTGTGTTTGTGTAATTTAACCTTGAAAGCTTTGGTTTACGTTACTGACTCCAAAGATTTCCAGGCAAACATGAATAACTCTCCAATGTACCAAAACTACGAGGCAAGCGATCATGGTGCTTACGAGTTTGATCCTCAAGTTGACTTTACACAGGTAAGCAGCCTGTCTTAGCTTTTAACTAGTTCTCACCTTAGTTTCTAAACATAGAACTGAAACTAGTTATCAATTCGTGGAGTGTTTCAGATTTAGTAAGAAAGACAATACTTGTCTTCATGTCATTTGTATCCTTATCTCTAGTTCTGTAGTGAATCAAGTTCTATGATGTGATATTGGATCATAAAGGTGAGTGTCTCCGTGCTATAGCTCTTAATTGATCAACAAAACTAAACTTCTCATTAGCTGAGCAAACTGTTTTAAGCATCTCTGAGTAGCTGTTTAGCATTGAACAGACAAGAGAGACTTTCTTAGAGTGCCTTCTAGTTTTTACTTTAACGTAACAAGTTTACAACCATGATCAGTTCTTGGAAGAAGCAAGACAACATGCAAGAGAAATGAATCTACAGTCAATTTTACCACATCCAGAATCTGGAAAAGAAAGAGTGGAAGTAGAGAAAAAGAGCAGGAGGTCCTGGAAACACTCTCTCCTCAAATGGTGGAATGCTGAGAAGAAGACCAAGACTATCGTAGAACCAACAAATAGCTCTAACATTTCAAATCCAAGAAAGGGTCATGTTTCCGGTCCTATATATGGAAGTGGCAGAGGAGTTGAAGTCAGGTATCGGCGACAAACATCTGGGCCGCTGACTAATCTTTTCAACCGTTCCAAGAGCGTGGAGAACGAGAACCGTTATGTGTGTCTTGACCAACTTAACAATCCCCATGGTGTCAAGGCCTATGGACCTGTTTACCTGGTAACTTAGCATTTCGGCGACAAAAGCTTTGCACTGAAACTTCTTCACTTTCCGTAGTGAAGTAGCTCTTGGTCGAAGGATGGTGACGCTAATTGTATTTGATCATTCGGAGAGGCAGAAGCAACTAATATCTGGAATCCAAGTAATCAGCTTTAATTTGTTTACAGTAGATTATTTATAATAGAAAGAGATCGAGACCAGGACAACTTGTTAGTTTTATTCTACTATCTGTCTCCTCCTTTTTGCTTGCTTGTTTTTTTAGTCAAGACTGTGCAACCCAGATAAATATTAAAGTAAAAAACTATTCTAAGTAGCCAATTGAGCTTTCTGCCTTGTATTAGCTTGTGTTTATCCGAATTACAATATATTTGATGCATATGGAAAAATAAAAAAGAATCAATATCAACAAATGAAGATAATTTAAAATAAAAATAATAATTAAATTTTCAGCAGCTACAAACACTCGTAGATTGACCGTAGATGCAGAAGTTTATCAATTTGAACGATACCCAGATGACTTCCTTCTCATCCTTTTGAACTTTGTTCCACCTCCCAAGTGTCAACATGAAGGAATTTCGACGGAAAGAAAAAGAGACCCAAAGGAAAAGAAGTGCAAAATAAAGCAAAAGATGGGCACCGAAAAAGGACAGAAAGTCTGCTGCTGCAGATATCTGGAGAGAATAAAACCCAACTTACGTGGGGGTGTTGCCCATCCGGCATATTTTTTGATGCCAACTATTTGCGGTCAATATTTAGTTTCGGTGCTGATTGAAATTATAATAATAATAATTTTTTAAAATAATATTTATTTTAAAATTATTTTTTATATTTTAAAAATTATTGTTTATATTAACACATTACAACATTCTGAAAACACCAAAAAAATTAAATTGAAGCAAAAAAAAATAATTTTTTTAAAAATATATTTTTAAAACAAAAAAAAATAAATAGTAACTTGTCCAAGTCAATTTTTCAGTTCAAAATACAGGTTGAAATTATGTTTGAGTCTGTTTTAAAAATATTTTTAATTTATTAAAAAATATTAAATTAAAATTATTTAAATATTTTCTTATAACAATAATTATTTATTGTCGGTATTTAGATTTCAATCAAATTCAACTATTTTAGAGACTGTTTATAATTATAGTTGAAATTATGTTTAAGTATATTTTAAAAGTGTGTTTGATTTGAAAAGTTATTAAATTGATTTTTTAGTGTTTTTTTAATAGTTTTGATATTAATAATAAAAAATATAAAAAAATTATTTTGATATATTTTTAATTTAAAAAAATACTGTACACCCCAGTACCAAATACATTTAGCCCATGTTTGGGATTATTGTTTGGTAATACCAAATCTATATAGTGTTTGTTTGCGATTGCGTCCACGTAGGAATTGGCTAAAATTTATTTTTAAAAAAAATAATTTATTTATATTTTCAAATCTTTTTAATATATTAATATAAAAAAATATTAAATAAAAAACAACTTAAAATGGTTACCACAATCTACAGCATATTGTTTCCCTATCAACCCCACATTGTTAACAAAAAAACAAAATCATCTGATAAACAGAAGTTTTAGGAATCTCAAACAGGTGATCGATCCTGTCTTGTTAATTTGAGCAGAAGCATTTTGAAAGACGAGTCCATATGGACTTTTGTTGAGATCTTAATATGCTTTTGCACTGCCTCGTACCTAGCTATCATATCCAGAAACAGGGTTTTGGACAGATGATTGGCAAAGAAACCAGAAACACTCACTCAATGGATAGTTGATGATCTGTTCAAAGTTCAAACTAAAGAATGACGCTGCTTTTGTCAAAGGAGATTGGTAGCATCTTGCAATTCGCTGTTCAAAAGGTTTCCAATGGGTATGCTGTTCATGGGCTCAACAACTCTATGCAATCTCACGTCATGTAACACAAAATTTCTCCAATTTAGAGAACAGCAATACAAGTGGTTGTTCTAAGATGAGTTTGAAGGGAAGTTTCAACATATCTGGAACCTTGCCGCCCAACATTTGATGCAGCCCAGTTCTGTGCAATATATCGATGATTTCATACATTTCTGAAATGCATTCAACCCATGGCATGTGAATCATAAAGCTTAAACAAGGAACTAATGGATTAACGGCTCTATAACAGATGAATCAGCGTTGGAACAGAAAAATTACAGAATTACATCTTCTGTAGAAAGAGATCCGTTGGTTCATCTATTTAAGCAGAGAAGCCTGGTAGGCTACTCTCTTCTAATCCAATATATTCATTTCAAACAAATGTTGTGAAACTCTGTTGCAAGATCAGAGTTGCCAGCAAGAACTTGTACAACAGGCTAATTAAACCTTGCCATTTCAGTGTCAAGAATCACAAGACACTGAGCTAATCAACTAAAGAAGTCTCATTTATCTTCAATAAGAAGCACCGATTCTCAAAGATGGAAGAACCCAATGATGCCGAGATAATGCTATATCTTCAGGCATCTAGAGCTAATTTCAAGACCTGGATTAAATTAGTCCAATGATTAAACATCAACAGGACCATTGGAACAATTAGGAGGTACCCTCTTCTCCCTGCTCAAGAGTCTCTTCAATGACCTCAGCCGCGCAGGCGTTGGCAACTTGGGTTCCTGATCCTCAGCAAGATTATCGGTAATATGCACAGGAACATCAATAACAAGCGACTCATCATGCCCCCCACCAGCTGAAGATGATGATGATGGTGCAGAAGAAGCTGAAGAAGGTCCTTCTTCCAAGGAACCACCACCAGTGCTTACTTGAGTCTGATCCCCCCAAAACAACACGTTTGTAGGAAAATCTGGAGATTCCATTGAATACCCAGAAATCAAAATTTCCTCTGGAGACTGAATATTCAGCTCCAAATCATTGAGGTTATTGTTACCACTAGAGCCTTGAGCTTGTGGTGCTACTGAGCTTCTACAGAGAGGACAAGTAGAATGAGACTGGAACCACATGTCAATACAATCATGATGGAATCCATGGTTGCATTTAGGCAATAACCTGGCCTTTTCTCCCTCTACAACATCAGATAAGCAAACAGCACATTCTAGTCCATCCGGGAAATCTTTAGACTGGAAAATCACTACTGGTAAGGATCTTCGTATAGAGAGGTCTAGCCCTCTTCTCACTGGGTCTTGACCAGGGGTAAAGACAAAGCGGCGGCGTTGGCGGCGGCGAGATTGTTGAGGTTGAGTGGGCTCTTCAACGCGCCACCAAAACCATTTTGCATAAAGATGAAGAAAGATAACAAAAACCACCACCAAGAATAGAACTATAATTGCTATAATCATAATCTTGCCTGCTATTTCAACTGTTGCTGAGTCATCTAATCTTCCCATGGCGGATAACAAAATGTAACACCGAAGACTCAAACTGTATGACTGAAGATGAGCAGAGGAGCAAACCCAGTTGAGAATTACAAGAGAATAGTGAAAGAACGCTTCAAAACTCAAATGGGGTTTCTTTGTTTCGTTGTGGCCATGAATGAATGTGTATAAAAGTAGACTAAGGAGAGTAAGAGAAATGCGTTCGATAAGAATGGCAATCAGAATTGAAAGACTGGTGGCTTGGACTTTTGAAGAAGAACAGAAGAAGTAGACGACTATACTCGAGTCTGAATTTTGAACATTAAGACTTTCAAATTTAAGCAAACAAATGCAGCCTAAAATCTCTTTACCCTACAATACCAAAAGAGTGCCCCTTTCTTTACTCACGGAAAGTTGCGTCTGGTATTGGATGAGGTGGTGCCGTGCTCCATCTTTTTGACCTTTCTTCTGCTCTCTTTACGCCCTTCAAGTTGGAAACTTTGATTTTACATTCCTGTGCTTCCCTTCTCCTTTGAACTTAACAAAACAATTAGCATTCCTTAATAAAGTCCTGCCAAACTACTGTTCAACAGGATCATGTCTTAATTTGAAATTGTAATTGGATTAAAAATTCAAAACTCAAAATTATTCAATCATTATTACTCACTACTGCTGCTAATCAACTTCTTATTTTTTCCTAGATGGTATTGGTGTAATTTGACAAGTCCAATCCTTTTCTGGTGTACGTATGCCACTGGTTCCTACTATTCTATACGCAGCCGCATTATATTTTGAAATAAAAGTAGGTAATTGAACAGTATAATAAGGAATCTAAAACCTCCATGTATCTTAATAGCAAAATTGAGATTCTTTCAGCATCCAAAGCTAAGCTAACATTAAGGTAAAAATATATTAAAATAATTTTTTTTATTTTTTTATACAAAAAACATTTTTAAAAAGTAACCAAAGTGAAAGCTAGTAAACTCCCACTGTAAATAAATCACCGATCCTATTTTCCTGTATTAGAACTCTTTCTTCTTGTTTTGTTTTTATATATTTAAATTTCTAGTGCAAACTTACGGAGAAAGATGGGTAAATCACAAATTCAAAGGGTTATTATTTGGTTGGTTTCATGGCACTTTCTTGGAAATGCCCTCGTCGAGAAACACAGGAATCTGACTGACTATGGAACCCTTTTATCTTACGCAGAACTGACACCTTCGTTGCATTAATTGTCTGTGCGACAAGTTGACTTGCCATAAGAAATTGTGCCTTTTTCATTTCCACTCGCTATCTTCCTTCTAATTTCCTTGCGTGCATAATTTTCCCAAATCAACGAAGACCACCCACCTTAAAATCAGGTCATGCAGGTGGCTTGCCAAAGACTTGGTCTCCATGAGGTTGTCTGGATGCATGCTAGACGTGAACCCCTTCTCTGAGCAAGAGTTTAACAACGAATTGAATACCTAGTGCCTGCTGCCATTAGGGACCGAGCCGACCATGTGACTCAAGCAATATTTGAAACTTTAGAGCCAGTCAAAATGGCCCTGTTTGTTAAGTTTTTGGTCACCATAACTAATTAATGAGCGGGGCAATATCACAGTTATTGCCTCTATAACATTAGCCTCCTTGCCCTTCTTCGTGGGTTTTTCTACTTTCTACTATACTCTGAGAAAAACCTAAAAGCATCGTTGTTAAATGATCAAGGAGATGTTCTGGGGGTTGACTTGGTCATCCAGCCATGGTTCAACTATGCTTTCGTCTGGTGTTTGGTATGTTGTTGGGTTTTCTTTTGGAAAACGTCACGTATAGTGTGAAAACTCATGAAATCATCTTGGAAAATTATACAGCTGTTTCGGAAAAAATGCTACCTTTTCTTCTCTCAGGACATTGGAGAACCCCCCGTGACCATGCCTTGTGAGAAAATAGAAGGCATTGATGCATTGCGAATATAATTTTGAAAGCTTGACCTAGCTAAATGGGATCAAGGTTAAGATCTCTTCACATGGGTTATTAAACACTTTTCAAACACAAATTTCAAGAAATGCAATACCTAATCCCCGGATTGTTCGTCCAAAGAAGACGCTAATCACCACCTGCTTTCAACAATGTCGTCAATGAAATTTGACTTTATTTTCATCCCCTTCTTTTGCTTCAATTGCAATGATTATTATTGGCTTAGTTTGTGTTTAGAAATATATTCGTTTTTAAAAGTATTTTTTATATAAAAATATATTAAAATAATATTTTTTTTATTTTTTAAAAATTATTTTTGCTATTAACACATTATAATAATATGAAAATACTAAAAAAATATTAATTTAAAATTAAAAAAATATATTTTTAAAACTAAAAATCAAACCAGCAATCTAGTTTTTCACTTGATTAGTGTTCCGTTTGTACTGTACTGATTTTTTTTAAAGTAAACAAATAATGTTCATACACAGGTGGCAATTTTTTAAAAGATCCATCAATCAAGTTATAGTCGTTTAATTATAAAATTAAAAAAATAAAGAAATGGCAATAAGTTATAGATCTTATTGAGTTCAGTAAGATGATTTTTAGACAAAAGAATAAAGTATGATAGTAAATAGACAGAATTAAAAACAAACGATGATTTCCCAATAAAAGAATATTTGCGAAAAAGAATATGAGGCAACTTGGTGTTAAAGAACAAAATTGAATTAAAAAAAACAATTCAAGTAAATTCAAGTTAACATATCTAATTCATGACTCAAAAGTAACCACATAAAAAGTAAATTGAAAAAATAACAATGATCAATTCCCAATAATTCAAATATAAAAAATTAAAGTAAAAAAATGAGTAAAAATAATTAACAAAAAAAAACATCAACAAACTTGAGTGAGTCCACCACATCTCAAGAGTTAGATTATGTGAATAGGATAACCTAATAAAAGGTAAAATAACAAAAATTATGTAGCCCGTTTCTAAAAAAAAATGTTAAACGGTGGACCTGAAAAAAATATTAAATGTTAAAAAATGACTTGAAAAAAAAATAAAGTTAAGTTGGGCAAACTTGCCTAACACACGACCTGAATAATAAGACTAGGACAACTTCGTAAAAAGAAAAGCAAAAAAAATCCTGAAACTTAATCTTCAACAAACCCAATAGTGATGGATTAAATTGAAAAAGAAAATCACTGTTAAAAAAAAGATAAAAAAATATATTGATGTCAGTCCGGGTTAATATTTTCTACTCGTGTTCCTAGTCATGAGACTGAGATCACCGCACTAGAAAGAATTATGTAACTCAACTCCTAACCAATCTAATATTAAAAGGTGAAATTGAAAAAGAAAATCATTTTAAAATCTAAATAAAAAAAAAGGAATTAAATGAATGAGAACCAAACTTGATATAAAAATAAAATAAAACAAAATGATGAGGATAGAAATTGAAAAAAAAAATCAATTAAGAAAATGATAAAAAAATTGAAATCAAAAGAATAGGGATCAAATTTAATATAAAAATAAAATACTAAGGGATGAAGTTGAAAAAAAATCAAGAAAAAAAGGGATTCAAAACAAAATGAAGAGCAATTAAAAAAATAAATATTAAATTTGATATAATAATGACCAAAACACCTTTTTATATTTTGCAAGCTAATACAATTCCAAGAGAGAGAGAGAAAAAATGATAAGAAGAAAAGCTCGTTAAAGCCCAACCATGGCACCATCACCAACATGCTCCTCTCCATCGGAAAGAACATGGCATGCCGCTTCCAACCATATTATGGAAGCTATTGTTTGGTCACCATAAGATACTTTAAGCGCCTTGCACATGCCTTCTTATTCTTTCTACTCATTTACCCAAAATCCCATACTTGTTTTAGTTTTAATTTTAATCATTTAACACTTATATTTAAAAAAATATGTGGATTTTATTTTATTTTGCAAAAATAAGCATAAAAAAATCCCCTTAATATTGCAAGATCTCCATATCAAGACAACAAAACACAAACAACCAAGATAGATCTTAAATAAAGTCAATCCAAAGGGATCAAATTGAAGAATAGAAAGTTGAGGGATTGAAATAAAAAAAATGTGCATGAATTCCCCATTGATTGTGCAAATCAGTCCATGATTTTGAGGGTAAAAAAAAGGACTGAACATTTCTTTAAGTTTCAAATTCAATCCTAGAAGCTCTAATTATTATAAATTAATTAAATTGAATTTTGTTTTGCAAAATAAAAAATTAATCAAGTGGTGTAACATTTCCCTTTCACCTCAAGATCTCCATGCACGCTCATGGAAAAAAAAAAAGAGAGATCAATCACAAATCAAATCAATTATGAAGGATTAAATTAGAAAACAAATAAATTAAGGGATGAAATTATACAAAATTTAAGTGCCTACAAAAAAAAAAAGTAGCAGCAGCATTGTCCCCTCACAATGTACCGTGAAAGCATGAGAGCTATTAGGGTTTTTTTTTTATATCATATTAATACTTGTTGTGCCACCTCACACTACCAATCCTTCGATAACGTCCGTTGTTTTTTTTTTTTAGTAATTTACAATAACTCCCTTGAGGGTGGTAAAATTATAAAGATCATTTTTAAAGTTTGAAGATTTAATAAAATCCTCATTTATTTATTTTTTTAATATTACAAAACCTCTCTTTTAAATCCAAAATGACCATAATTAAGATAGATATGCACATTAAATCTTATAAATTTAAAAATTAAAGAAAGCATATTAAAAAAAGGAAACTACTACAAGTATATTAACACTGTTAATTTCACTATTTAACTGTGGTAAATTTTTTTTGTTTCTTTCATAATATTCATTTTCTATTTTTTTAATTTTTTTAATTTAACTATATTGTTTATAATTAATAATTAAGGACATTTTTGGTACAAAATAAAGTTTCTATCAAATATTCAAATATTTTAATAGTGTTTGATTGTTTGTAATTTCACAATACTTTACGAAATTGTAACTTAGCCCCACCCTTCCTTGTTTTTTTCAAAAGAGACGCGTTAATTGAAAATAACTTCATTGCTCTACAAGCAACGAACACTGCTTTCTCCTTCCATTAAAAAAATGAGCAATGATTTGAGAATCACATTGAAGTCAATATAATTTACTTAATTTTAAAAATAAAAACAATATAAAATTTTTAACATTTAATTATTAATTAATATATTTGACTCAATTGGATGGAGTACGGAATAAATGGTATTTTATAAATCACTTGAGTTATCTCCACTTGGGGTGGTCCACGTAAGTCCAACTTTGCAGAAGCTGAGCAAAACCAGGCGTGTGTCTAATGTATCCGCAATTGTTTATTATTGTGTTTTTAAAAATCTTGATTTTTTTTTATTTTTATATTTTTAGATTATTTTAATGTGTTAATATCAAAAATAAATTTTAAAATTTTAAAAAATATTATCTTAATATATTCCTAAATAAAAAATACTTCAAAAAACAATTTCTAAATATTTTAACATTTATGCTAAACCATGGGTTGCTTGTGCATTTGTTTTTTAGGCATAGAGGGTGGAGTAAACGAGTACAGGGTGAGACCAGACCCTCCTTTTCGTATTAGGCGTCATCGTCCTGCATCAACAAGTCTTATTAATCTAATATAATTTCTTAATCAGAGAAGAACAAAGTCCGGAAGATGTTTTATTTTCTAGTAATTTTTTTTAAAAAAAGTAAATAAATAAAAATACCAATCTCGAAAATCGTGCGGTGGCCTATCACTTGATTTTGCCCATCCTTACCAACCACGTCATTCAGCCAATCATCAGTCATGTCGTTTGCCACCATTTTGGGCTTTAGTTTCCTTTGATACCTAAAACTGGAGTAAGAAAGAAATCATGATTCTGCTTGTCTTATGTTTCAATGGTCTTTTTAAATTTTTTGAATTTTAAATTATTTTTTTATATTTTTATGTTGTTTTGATGTGTTGATATTAAAAATAAATTGAAAAAATAAAAAAATATTTTAATTTATTTACAAATAAAAAATTCTTTGAAGCATCCGTGAACAGTCCTACGTGTGAAAGACAGAATGATGGATAATGAATGATAAGCGTCGTGATCATGGGCACTGATGGTTTTCATAAGCGTTTGATAGCGGAAACACAGACGTGCTTGGAGGGCACACCGACTGACCTTTTCGCCTTTTAAGAAAGTTCCGGGAAGAAAGAGGGAGCCTCCCATGTAGGCCAGTTCGCGTAATAACCTCCTCAATTATTGTTCCTTTTTTTAATCTATATTTGTTTTTGTTTTTTTTTGTATTTGATCATGAATGACTAAATAGTTTTAATAAATTAACCATTACTTGTTTTGATTTACACTTTCTCAAGAATTGTTTTTAATTTTAATAGTTAAAATATCTTCTGTACGGATTTATTAGGGGTGAGTAAAAAAATCAAAAACTTACTAAATCGAGAAAATTGAAAAAAAAAAAACAGAAAAAACCAAACCGTGAAAAAAATTCAATTAAACCAATTAAAATTTTAAAAAAACTGACCGGTTCGGTTTTGATTTTATAAGTCTGAACCGAAAAAACCGAATCCAAACAAAAAAAAAATCAAACCAAACCTGAAAAAAAAACCTTGCATTTAATTTGATTCCCTCTGTTAGTGTGGAGTCGTGGGATTGATTTCAATATTGTTTAATGTTTTATATTTTATTAATCAATTATTTTGGCCTTCGTTTTGTTATACATACGATTCTCACATGCTTTTTTAACATATTTATTAATAGAACCTAATAAAAAAGTGTAAATTCAAACATGTAATTAATTATCTAAATAAAAAATAAATTCTTCACAGAGAGTGTAAGTCAAAACGATTATTCTTTTTTTTATCGTAAACTTCATTTTTACACGTATAAATAAAAAGGAAAATATTTCAAGGGAATAAGTATAGAATAGCCTTAGTAATTCACTTATTTTTAAAATTAAAATTTTATTAAAAATTATTCTTAAAACAATATTTTAATAAATTATAAATAAATTAAAAATTAATTTTAAAAAATTCTTGATTAGCATGTTCAAAAGTTAAAAATGACTTTATAGAATATTAAAGCTATTTGGGGAGAGAGGCTCTAGGCACAGGGAGGCTTTCGGCTTAAATTGCACGCGCTTGCTCAGCTGGGGCCTCAGTCTTGGGTTTTGATAAAATAATTTTTTCATGCATAAATAATGATGTTTTACTTGGTCCATTTTGGACTTTAGTTTGCAGTAAAATGAAGTTTTTTTTTTCATAAAACATTATTTTTTAATTAATTTATTATATTTAAATTATATTTGGAAATGTGGTTGTACTTGTATTTTTAAAAATTTAAATTTATTTTGCTAAAAATTATTTTTTTATATGTTTTGGATGGTTTTAATATGCTCATCTTAAAAATAATTTTTAAAAAATAAAAAAATATCATTTTAGTATATTTCAGCATAAAAAACACTATAAAAAACAATTATAACTATACTCTCAAACAAGCTGTTAGATAACAATAATGAGTAGCCTAAATAGTAATTCTCCACTTCATGAATATTATTTTCTAAGTAAAAAATGTCAAGTTTTTTTTTTGTTTATAGTAAGTAATTAAAGTAAAATAACAATAATTAATTATGGTAATTATTAAAATTAAATTTCATCAATTTTGGCTTTAAAAATAAAAATAAAATTGGATTGAATGGAAGATATTCTACATATCTTGCACAGTAGCTCATTTGTCTTCTCATGTACTGTTTTCTAGTTTCATTTGCCTCTCGTTCCCCCTCTTTTCTTCTGTTCTTTAGCTTAGGTTCCTGTTTTTTAGAGAGACTTTAAGTCTTTTTCTTTAAGAGAGACTTTAAGTCTTATTTCTTTCTGTTCATGTACCTTGTTTAGTATAAGTACAATTAAATAAGGTGTTATTGATAGAATTTTAAAATTTTAATTATAATAATACTGTTTATAATAAAAGATGAAAAATAAAATTTTAAAGATAAATAATTGATTCTTAACAATAACAAATTTTTATCTGAATTAGATTAGAAATCATAGTTTTGAAATCCGGCCCGGCGGGTCGACCTGGAACCCGGCATGCTCGAGGCTAGAACCGGGTCGGGTTGAAGAAAAAATAGAGAAAAAAAAACCTGATGTGACCCGGTCAAAAACCAGGTTGCAACCCGTTAATTTTTTTTTTTTACTAAAACTACTTCGTCAAAAACCAGATTTATGGATGCTCCATATTGCTGTTCAAACCAAGAATTTTTTGAATGTTAAAAATATCTGAGCGTTGTTAACATGTTTTTTTTTAATAACACAAGAAATTTAACTGTAAAGTCAAGGTTTGACATGTATATTTAATAAAATAGATCAAGGATTACATACATTCATAGATACTTGAAAAAATTGTTAACACCAACTAAAAACTAAATTATGAAATTGAGAAATAAATATAGGTTAGATATCCGATATTATGCAGTGGGGAGCCTTTCATTTTTTTATTTAATTACATGGTAATAGTTTTTTTATGAGAAGAGTAATAATTTAAATTTTATTGAAACAAACTAATTTGCTAGTATAATTCATAATTTTATCATTAATATTTTTAATTCTAGCAAAAAAATATAATTTTTTGTTCCATGTCATTCATTTAATAAAAATAAAAAACAATTATAACACATACCCAAAAAAATTTAAACAATTTAAAATAAGGATAGAAATAATCTATCAACTTAAAAACCCCTTTATCTAAAAAAACATAAAGGAGAAAAAAATTAAAAAAAAAATCTTATCCGATAACCAAATAAAAATCAAACAATATTTTATTAAATACCCCAAACATATTTTTAATTAATTTATTTTGTTTAATTTAAATTGAGGGAAAAAAGGTTGAAAAAAGGCTTGATGACTAGTCTAAATGGGCCAATGCGCCTACCTATCTAAAAAAAATACAACCATGTATGTTTGTTAGGTATGGCTTATGGCTTATGCATGTGCTTGTTAGGCTATGTTTGCTCACCTGATTTTTCTATTATTTTTTTCTTGTTCAATTATTCACTATTTTTTTTTTAAAGCACAAGACATGTCGTTTTATTTTCAAATTCAAACCATGAAAAGAGGTAATTATAAAATCAATTCAGGACTTTTTCAACTAAAAACCATTTCTCAACCTATTTTAACCTAAAAACACCATCAACCACAAATAAACTAATTTCTCAACCCAAAATGGCTCTAAGTCCCAAAATACAAAATTAAATCGATGTAATTTTTATTTCTCAACCCGAACTATTTTTAAACCGATAGATAAAAAACACCTCAATAAAATCTTTATTGTTTAATGGAACTCATTGATAATAAAAATGAGTTTTTTTTTGTTACCTTAATGCTGACAACCAATTATTTTCTCTTTCCTATCTTGTTGATTTTCTCTTTTTTTTTTTTAACACAAGGATTGAACATGAATAAAATAGTTTTCCACCAAAACACATAATTCTTCAACTAAAAGAATCAAAATAGAAATTGAACAACATCTCAAAGCATTTTTTTCCCCTAAAAGATGTTGGATGAACAATGCAAGGTAAATTTTTGTTGCATTCCCCCCGCCCCACTTCAATTTTTATCCCCTTATTTTTTTTATTTCTTTTATAAATAACAAAATCATTTTCATTCTTTTTTTAAAAAATCTAGCATCAATTATCATAATGTTGTTTGACACCCCAATAACATGATATAAAATAAATTAAAATAAATTATCAAACCCAATCCCAATTAATACAATATAAAAAGATGAAAAAAAAAAGTTAGATGACCAAAGAAGAAAAAAAATAATAAAAAAAATAAAAAAATTACTATTACAATCCATAGTATTTTCACTCATATGCATAATGCTACAATGCATGTACAACGAAAATACTTAGTCATGGAAAAAAAACATTAAATTAGATTTTAAAAATATTTTTCATACATATAAAAATGAGATTCACCATAAAAATTGTTCATGGGTTTAACCTTTATACAAGATAGAAAAATACAAAATCCTAAAACTCCTTCCAAACACTTATTTAATAGTCTTTTTTTTATAAGAGTGTTTAGAAGTGTGGTAGCGGTTGCTTTTTAAAATGTTTTTTCTTTGAAATACATCAAAATAATATATATATATTTTTTTAAAATTATTTCTTACATTAGTATATCAAAATAATATAAAAACACCAAAAAATAATTAATTTGAAGTAAATAAAAAAATTAAAAAATTTAAATTTATTTTAAAATACTTTAAAAATAAATAGATTTTATATTTCATGTACCGAACCCTTTTTTGATCTTGGAAAATCAAAGTTACTGATGTGTGCAAAAATCAAGTTTAGATTTCGAGACCTACAACACGACACCACACACAGGCATGGTTTTTGTGGCTTATTGTAAATTTACCCAAAAGCACGATGCCAAGGCCCATAAACGTGGAAACTGGATCAGCCTATAAATCTAAAAATATCAACGAGGGTTTAAGGTTGATAATTATCAGATTGACTCAAAGTCCATGGGCTGCTGCTATCTTCTCTTCTGCAACTAACAGACACCACCCTTTCTCTACGTGTGGCTCTCCCGCTCTGTCTCCTCCACTTCTTTCAAGATTCTGCGTCTTACCCTCCTCCTTCCCTTCCTTTTAAAATAAAACTACACACCCGTTTTCACCCTCCCTGACATTTTATCATATAAGATTAGAAGATTTTGAGCCTGCGTCTCAACAGCTTCATGCATTATAGGTGCCCATTTGAGCTAATTGGTTTTGCTTTTAGCTGAATGACCTCTCATCTCATCAATGCCTTTACTAGGTTCTTTCTCTTCCCCCCCTCTACCTGCATGCCTATCTTATTAAATCTCCGTGTTTTTTCCTTAGAACTATGGCAAGTTAGCATTTTTTCCGTTTCTAGATAGTTCTACAGTTTTTGCTACAAGATATTCACTCAAAGCATTGCCACTTCTAACTCTATATCTGTATAATTTACTGTTATAATTCAGGGTTTTGCGGTTAGCAAAGAAGTTTGCTAAATATTGTACGATATTCTTCTGCTTTTTTCTTTCACGTGCTTTTTCATTATTGTCTCTCACCGCTGACTGCCATTTTTTTGTATTGTAACTGTACAAAAGATTGTTGTTAGCATGCAAGTCTCTTCCTTTTATTTAGACTTTCTTGGATATTTGGATCTTCATCGCCTATATGCGGTGGACTTGTAGGAGTACTTTTCTTATCACTGAATTTGTTAATGGTTGGTTTCGGTGGGCAGATATTGCTACTTCTCAGGCTTCCTTGCAAAATCATCTGGGCCTACTGAGGGTTCAAACCAAAGCTCATTGCAAAGTTTTTTCAAGTCCATTTGCCTTTGGTGATGATAAGAGGCTGTTATCATTAGGGAAATCCATCAAATTCCGTAGAAAGATAAATGTTTTTGAGAGGAGTAAACTTCAGATAAAAGCTGTTGCTACCGTTGAACCGAAGTCTTTGGTTCGCAAGGGAGATGGAAAAAGGAAAACAAGTCTTGAAAATGAACAACTTGCTGCCAATTCGGATACCATGCCTGCTCAAGTTGAGTCTTCAGGCGAAGACTCGATGGCATTAGATGACAAAGAAAACTTGAGACGGAAAAGGATTTCTAATGCAAATAAAGGGAACACGCCATGGAACAAAGGCAGGAAACATAGTCCTGGTAAGCAATATCTAAATACGTAGTTCTGCATTTGTCATTTTGTTTTCTTCATTTGTTGACTTGTAATTTGGTGATGCTACTTAAAGATTTTAATACATGTGCAGAAACCCTTCAGAAGATTAGAGAAAGGACAAGGCTTGCAATGCAGGATCCTAAGGTGATGTCATGTAAGAATAATTTATATATTCCCTTGGCATGATGTGATAAGTTTACAATCTACTCTATAATTGGATCCAGTTTTCAGATGAAAAACTTTGATACAAGCTTAAGCAAAGGAATTGATGAAGTTTTCTAGGACATTCAATCCCCTTGTCTCTCGATTATTGCCTTAAAAATGCAGGCCTCTGTAGCTAGCCAGCTGAAACTCTTCCTAAAAACCGTAAACAACCCAAAATAATGCTTATTCTCCCATATCTGGCTGGTCCTCACCAAGTGCCAAGTAGGTCCTTCTTTGACAGTAAATTGTTCAGTTACACTAGTCTATGATATTGTGGTGGAATTAATTGAGTAGCCTGGAGGATTTTTGCAATGACCAATGATCAACGTTGGCCTTGGCACCTGACTGTTGGTGTGCACAATGTTAAGAAAACCTGTAGTTAGCAACTGATTGAATCTTTTGACCTTTAATTGATTTGACATTTGTTTCTCTGTTCTTTTGAGTTCACACTTTGTCTCAATTGCTTTACTTATGGTTCATCCAGGATGAACCTTTCCTTTTCCTGACCATTCATAAGTTAAATGATCTTCATCCGACTCACCTTCATGGACAATTTTACTTTTACATTATTGTTTTAGCTAATGTATTGGATACAACATTAATGTATGCATGATATGGCTTCACAGATTTCGCATATGATGACTCTATGAATAGGATTGACATGTTAAATTGTATAATTCACTCAAAATTTGGCTATGCAGATCAAGATGAAGCTAGCCAACCTTGGACACGCGCAGAGGTGGGTAATTCTCTGTTTGCCTCTTTTGCTACAAATTTGATTTAAACTGTCATTTCCGCTGCTAATGCTAATAAAGGTTCCGTCACTTAACTATCTTAATTTACCTTCTAAATTGTTTCTTACTTGGGTAAAAGATTCTGATTGGAAGTTCTAGATGAAAATTGTGCGCACCATTTCTTGTTATCTTACAGCAAAGAGACAAGGGAGAAAATCGGGCATGGAGTTAGGTTGGGGTGGCAAAAACGCCGTGAGAAGCAGATGGTGCAGGAAGGTTGTTATTTTGAATGGCAGAATTTAATTGCAGAGGCGTCAAGAAGAGGCTATACTGGTGAGGAAGAGCTGCAGTGGGATTCCTACAACATTTTAAGGCAACAGCTTGAGGTTGAATGGGCGGAGAGCGTTCAACAAAGGAAAACATTGCCTAGGCCAAAAGGTAGCAAAAGAGCACCAAAATCCCTTGAACAAAGAAGAAAAATATCAGAAGCCATAGCTGCGAAATGGGCTGATCCTGTGAGTTCTTTCTGGTATTTTTGATGCTATATGTTTCCTCCAATGAATATTGATTCTGAATTCTGATACTGGACCATAAGATTAGTGGTAAATGAAGGGGTGGAAAAAAAAAGAAAAAAGAAAAAAAAGAGAGGCATGAAACAAAAATCAATTTTGGAATAAGAATTTATGATGTTGCTTGGCCAAGACATATGACATGTTGTATGACTTAACTGTCTAGTCCTAAAGTATTCCTTCATCAGAAATATTTGGTATGGAGATGATATACCTGTAAAAAAATTAGTTGATCTGGACATATGCATATTCTGATATTTCTTGTCTAAATACTCTTCCATTATTTGCCATCTGCCTTTCTAGTATTACTCATCATTCAGCCAACTCCATGTTCTTTTGGTGATTGCATACTCATCACTCATGAGCTAAGTTTAATTATGACTCCTGATATAAATTTCAACTAATTCAACTCTGCAGCTGTGAACTCACACATATTTTATCCCCTATTACAATCAATCAACTTCTTTGTTCCCACTAGGAATACCGTGAGAGAGTTTACTCTGGCCTTAGTAAATATCATGGCACGCTAGCTGGAGCTGCAAGAAAGCCAAGGCGGATGCCAAGTGGTAGTTCACAGTCTGCTAGACGGGACTCCTCAAAGAGAAGAACCAGTGATACAGAAAAGGGGTATACTAGAAGCCCAATTCAGAAGTTGAGGCGAAGAAGTAGGACACCATCATATAAGGATCCTTTGGCAAGTTCGAAGTTGGAGATGATAAAGAACATCAGAGCACAAAGAATTGCCACAGAAACCAAGAAAAATGAAGCCATTGAACGAGCAAGGTTAGTTTGCTAATGGTTGACTTTGCAAACCTAGTACTTGATTACTATATGAGCACAAACTAAAGTTGAATTTAGTAACCTGCACTATGAATGCATTACACATCTCAATCCATCATTTTCAGCACTTGTGTTTGGTACTATTCCACCTAACTAATTAAGTTCATTTGTTCTCGGTCCCTACCGGGAATTGTTGCTGAAAAGGAAAGTGGTAGCAGTAATGAAGCTAGATGAATCCATCTTGTTCTGAGTTTCACAACTCTTTCTTTTGGTTGCAATTTGAACTTTCCACCAACATATTAGACTGCTCGCCTTGTAGAGAAACTATGTTCATCTTCTGTGATATCCTACAGGTCTTTAATTGTGGAAGCTGAGAAGGCTGCTAACGCTCTTGAAGCTGCTGCAATGAAGAGCCCCATTGCCCGAGCCTCCCTAACTGAAGCCAGAAAGCTTATTGCTGAAGCAATTCAATCAATTGAATCCGTGGATAGAGGGAATGGTGTATCCAGTGATAGCATATCTAATGTGAATGACAGATACCCATCTCTTGCACTAACTGAACTGGTTAGTGAGGATAAGGAAATAAATGCAGGCAATGGAAGCATGGATCAAGTAGAGTTGAGACAAGTAAATGGGACCATGATCATGGAAACAAGTAAAGATGAAGACCTCAATTTCAGTAATTTAGCCTTCCATGATTTACTGAATGGTCAGGGGGAACTTCTCCCTTTAAGCTCCAGTGCATATAGTTTGCCTTCCTTAACCATAGACCATTCGAGTTCAGGAAAGCAACCTGACCAAGTGGAACCAAACGGGAGTCTCACGTCTGAAAAGATTAATCTACCAAATGGATCTAGAGTTCAGTATGTGGAAGAGGAGACACCTTCCAAATCAGTCGCTACTAAGAAATGGGTTCATGGAAGGCTTGTTGAAGGGACGGAAGGAGGTTGAGACAGTCCATAGAATTTCTCAAATATGATACATTTATGTCCCTTCTCATCTTCCCCTGTTCTTCAGCTCCTCAATCGTTGGGAGAGGTCAACAATCCTGCTCAACACAAATTGGCATCCGCAGTTTAACCGAGGGTCATGCGTTAATGAGTCTATCATCCATCATATTTTGTTTATAGCTAGCATGTAATATTTAGAGATGCAAAAGATTTTTATTCACACTGCGCACTTGAAACATTCTTGGTCTCTCTGTAACTGTTCCATGTGAGATTCAAGGTTAGATCTTGTACTAATATTAATATATATATGCAGAGGCAGACCAAATTGTATCCAATTGTTCTTTATGCCTCTCAGCTATAATGCGCCTGCCATATGTTTATTTCTCTTGAATTATCTGAGCTAATAAAGTTAGAAAGAAGCTGAAAATATGAACCACGAACGCGTATCATGAACTTCAAATGTGATTCCTCACAAGCTCCAACAATGTTACCTTCACATGTACATGCGACAATAAGGGAGAGATCGACGGAAGGCGTGGGAACAAAGGTAGCTAGCCTAGTGTTTAGGACTGTTGGAGGAGAGTAAGTTTTATCAGAGCGGCTGAGTTGGGAGCTCACAATTTTCTCCACCTTTTCCCTTCCTACCCTTTATTTATCTCCTCCGCTTCTTCCCTCTGTAAAATCAATCAAGACTTGTTTAGATTATAGCTGTTTCTTGGTTGGTTAAAAAACAAGAGATATGTATATATAGCCCAAGTAAATCATTGATGCTTAGGTTGATGGTTTCAATGATAGCAGCTCCGTTGGGTGCCTTTGCTGTCATTAACCTCGCACTCCTTATCATGAGCAGCTCATCATGCTCCTTGCTGCAAACTCCAAAACCAATCTTTTGAGTCACCGGCCACCAAACGGTCATTTCAAATATGATCTTGGATTCCTAATACAGAGGGTCCTTGTTGTTAAACATCAAAATTTAGATCCAAGGCGTAATTATATAGAAAAATGATAAAAGAGAGGGCTCGTGCTCGTGCTCTTGCTGTATCTGGAATTGTTACCAGATGTCCACTGTAAGACATGCTGTTTTAGCATGTGTCTTTCTTCCTTTCCTTATGTGACGTTTATTTCATTAATACAACCTTAAAATAATTTCTGTTTGAACACTCTCTATCAACTGAGTACACTAAAAAAGGGTGGCCTTTCAATCCAGGATTACTTTCACAAAGCCAAAGGATTTGCTGACATCCTTTCAGCCATTGCTCAACCTCTAGTAGAGTAAGAGCTCATCTCTTATATTCTAGTTGGTTTGCCAACTTAGTATGATCCTCTTATCACATCTGTCAACACTCGTTTTGATCCAATGCAGCTTGATGAACTCTTTGGCCATCTTCTTACTCATGAACTACGTGTGCAAACAAGTTGCCACCTCCATCGATTCCTCTGCAAATCTAGCTGCTCTCTCTTATAAAAACAATGGTCGCGGTAAATTTTCTTCTGGTCCTCCCTCTCGTGGTATCAATAATCGAGGGCGTGAACGTATTCATAAGAGTTTTTAAGCCCGTTCAAAATAGATTTATCACTTCCATTTATTTAAATCCATATCTTTGCTGTGTACTGTAAGACATCTATAAATGTTTCCTGTTGCTCCCAGAATAATTATGGGAAGCTAAAACTTAGAAACATATTTTTTTACCTTTAGTTACAAAAAATAAATAAATATTGGAGGATAATCCTAATGGGTCTTTGCTGACTGATCGAGGTAATTATATCGTTACCATATCTTGAAGAAGATGAAGTTGAGCTACTAGATGATGACATTCTTAGAGGTAATTACACGATGACTGGATTTTGAACCACTATGTGAGGGATTTGTGGTAGAGGAAATGAGGCGGCGAGCAAATTAGCCATATAGTCGTTCAGAGTTCTTTCTTCATCTCTTTCACGGAAAAAAAAGAAGAAGTTTAGACTGTTTAAGTTGTAACTGTTGACATTAGGATTTACAATATAAAAAGAGATAAAATCACATCACATCTTATAAAAAAATAAAAATATTTTCATTTATTTTAACTTTTTTCTGTTTTTTTTAATCTATCTCTCCTATATTATGAATATTAATATAATTTCTTGAATAAAATATGTATATGTATTTCATTTATTTTAAAAAGTCTTTTTAAGTTACTTTATTTTTTCAATTTTATTTGTTGTTTTTTCAAAAAAAAAATATATCTAGAGTTCATGTGTCATGATTTAATTTCAAAGATTGTTAAGTTATAATTTCATGGAGATATATAGACAAACTATATCATTGTTTTGTGCACGATCAATATTTTTTAAAAAAGTTAAAAATATTTATACATTGCCAATATTTTTCCTAGTAGAAAACAATTTAAATTGTGAGAGGAACCTGATATAATTCGATCAACTTGACAAATTCGAAGATAACTCAAATGACTGATAAAAATATAATTTGATTAAAAAATATTTAAGATTATATCTTTTTTTTTAAAAAAAACATTTAGACGACAATATATTAGATTAACCCGGGTCAACCCAGATTAACTTATTAAATTTGTGATTTGGG
Source organism: Populus deltoides (assembly GCA_015852605.2). Classification (NCBI taxonomy): domain Eukaryota; kingdom Viridiplantae; phylum Streptophyta; class Magnoliopsida; order Malpighiales; family Salicaceae; genus Populus; species Populus deltoides. The sequence goes on along the minus strand of CM027572.2, from coordinate 12,781,377 downwards.
TCATGAAACCATAATAACTCAATATAAAGTTAATCGAAATAAATTATGAAGTTCAATTTTCTAATCAATCCAATGTTGAAGGATAAAATTGAAAAAACAATTCTCTAAAATAAAAAGGACAAAAAAATGACTCAAGTCAACCTGAGTTAACTCATCAAATCCACATCCCATATCATGAGACTAGAATAACCCCATAAAAAGTAAATCAAAATAAATTATGAAGTTCAATTTAGACATTATTGAAGGATGAAAATGAAAAAAAATTAAAAAAAAACACAAAAAAATTATCCAAGTTAACAAGAGTTAACCAACTAAACCATGATTCGAGTTGTTAGACTATAATAACCTCATAAAAAGTAAATAAAAAAAATGACTATAGTAACCCGAGTCATTCCGCTAAACTTAGAACTTGAGTTATGAGACTGAAATAACCTTATAGAGAAAAACTTGAAATAAATTATGAAACTCAAATTCCAATCAATTCATTATTGAAGGATAAAATTAAAAAAAATAATCTAAAAAATTATACAATAAAACGACCAAAGTCAACCTTGGTTAACCGGCAAAATCTATAACCTAGATCATGAGACTGATATAACTTCTTAGAAAATAAACCAAAACAAATCATAAAATCTAATTCATGTCGGTGAATCTCTCTCTCTCTCTAGAGAGAGAGAGAGAGAGAGAGAGAGAGAGAGAGAGAGAGAGAGAGAGAGAGAGAGAGAGAGAGAGAGAGAGAGCAAACCATGAAGAATTATTAATTTTGAAGTTTCTACAAGATAATTATGGAAAACAATTATGTTAGATATATAAGCAATTAAATTTTTATTATGGAGTTATCACGTCTTATGATCCGGAACATAAATTTGATAAATTAACCTTGGTTAATCTAAGTCGATCCTATATATTATCTTTTTAATATTAAAAAAATATCATTTAGAAAATTTTAAGTTTTATCGGATCGAGCCATATTAAGTTAATCTAGACATTATTTTTTTTCTTAGAAGATAATTATTTTTCATTAAAAGAAACCAATTATCTAACCGACAGCAATGGGAGCATTTCGAATCAATATGAGTCGACCCAGATCCTTCTTATGATATACACCGGGCCAATCCCATAAAGTATATTTAAGATATTTTATACCACTTGAAAAAATGAAATAAATATTTACTACACACGATTAGAATCTCATTTCATAGTGTCTGATACGAACCAAAATTAGTCGAAATGCTTTAAATGTTTGACCACTTGTTTTATTATGCTAATTAAAAAGTGGATTTATTTATTTATTTATTAAAGCTTTTCGATATTTAACTCATAACATTGATTCCATTTGACCCAACTTAATTATGTATGGTTTTTATAAGATCTTGGTACTTGATAATTGTAAATGTTTAATATATTGATAGAATATTAACATTTCATTTTTCTTCAAGTGATCCTGAGTATCTTTAAATAATTTGACTCCATGTTTATATATATATATATATCTATATATATATATGCATTAAAAAATTTTATTTTTTTACTTTAAATTAATATTTTTTAGTGTTTTTTTAATTATTTTAATGTATTGATATTAAAAATAATTTTTTAAAAATAAAAAAATATTATTTTAATATATTTCTAATAAAAAATACTTTAAAAAATAATTATAGTATCATTATAAAAAAATATTAGCTGCAAATTAGACTAATTAAAAGTCAATTAATTATTATTATACCGTGGAACAATGCAGGAGCACAATGATGAGGCCAGATCCCTAAACAGCTGAAACAAATAATTGGGCCGGGCCGGTGGAGCTAAGAGAGTGAGAGAGGCGGGTGTGAAGTCATTATCCGCCACCGACGACTGATGGACATTTGCTTTACTTCCTCTTTAATTTTCCTCACCCCCTTACGCTTTCTCTACCCTCCGCCAGGACCACCACCTTAATCTTTCATCCGATCTCACCTTACTCTCACTCAAGATGACACGTACATAACTCATTCACATTCATCTCAAACCCACTAAACGACACTGCCCCACCGAGTATCCCAAAAAGCAAAGCAAGCACCCAATGGAGAGAGATTCGTCAGACGAAGAGGACGATCGCGAGCACCTGATTGAACAAAACGATAGAAAACACCACCAGAACGGCGTCCCCCCCACCTCATCCCCAACACGCCGACGATCCACAACGTTCGATGTCGAATCTCGGATACGACACCGTTTCAACTTCAACAAGAGGTACTCTCTGTTTGCTGCTGCTATAATATTCCTCCCTCTCTTCATCTTATTCCTTTCTTTCTCCACCGACATTCGGAATTTATTTTCGACCCATCTCAAGGTCGGGGATTCCCTCTCTATCCGAATGCGCGAATCCGAATTACGCGCTCTTTATCTGTTGAAAAAGCAGCAGCTCTCTCTCTTCTCTCTCTGGAATTCCACTGGCAATTCAACATTGTTAGAAAAGGATCTCAATTCCGTTTCCTTTGAAGATTTGAAATCTGCATTGCTAAAACAAATTTCTTTAAATAAAGAAATCCAACAGGTTTTACTAGCCCCTCATGAGTCAGGGAATGTGTCGTCATCGTCATCAGATTTAGATTTTAGCAATGCCGGTGGTTTCGTCCAGAGATGTGAAAAAGTGGACCAGAGATTCGCTGACAGAAAAACAATAGAATGGAAACCGAAACCCAAGAAATTTTTATTCGCGCTTTGTTTATCTGGGCAGATGAGTAACCATTTGATTTGTTTAGAGAAACACATGTTTTTCGCTGCATTGTTGAATCGGGTCTTGGTTATCCCGAGCTCCAGGTTTGATTATCAGTATAATAGGGTTTTAGATATTGAGCATGTAAACGATTGTTTGGGGAGGAAGGTTGTTGTTACCTTCGAGGAGTTTGTGGAGATCATGAAGAATAAACCCCATATTGATAGGTTCTTTTGTTATTTTTCTGATCCTACTCCATGTTATGTTGATGAAGAACATGTCAAGAAGCTGAAGGGGTTGGGGGTTTCTATGGGGAAACTTGAGTCCCCATGGAAGGAGGATATTAAGAAGCCAAGCAAGCTTACTGTTAAGGATTTTGAGGGGAAGTTTGTGAGTGATGATAATGTTATTGCTGTGGGAGATGTGTTTTTTGCTGATATGGAGGAAGAGTGGATTATGCAGCCAGGTGGTCCTATTGCTCATAAATGCAAGACTTTGATTGAACCAACTAGGATAATTATGCTTACTGCGCAGAGGTTTATTCAAACTTTCTTGGGGAGTAACTTCATTGCTCTCCATTTTCGGCGTCATGGATTTTTGAAGTTCTGGTATGTGTTGCTTTTTTCATGCCTGTTCCTTTATGTTTATTGCAGTTGGTGCTTTTTGCCTCTTTGTTTTAGCATGTGTGAACTGTTTTACTCTGTATAGTGTCATAGAGAAGGAGGGGATGGGGGAAAGGAACTCTTACATCTATCTAGTGTCTAATGCCCACTTAATAACTTGTTGTGGTGGTCACAGTCAAAATCTTTAAGCATTTTGCTTTTAAGCATCTGTATAATTAGATGTTCAATCAGGAGATTCCTTGTAATTTTGAGCCATGAATCTGAAACTGAAGAAAAATAGGGATGAGGCTTTTAAAATGATGATTTGGTTGCAAGTACAGTGCATATGTTGTGTGTTTTTATGCATGTGTACAGGTGGCTTTATGCATCAACTTAGTTTTTTTTAATCAATTTATTACTCTATACATATATTTATAGACATATGGTGGAACTGCTTGAATACAGATTGATTTGTTTATATAAGATCTCATAGACAGTCTTGGAGCATAACACTTAAAATGCAACTGTTCACTTGTTTTAGAGCAACATCTAGTTCTTGCTCCAATCAGCATGCATGATCGGATTGGGTTCTAAACATTATGAATGTTTATTTATTAGAATTTCTTTTACCTTATCGAGAAGATTTAGACATCATGATGCCTCTAAGAACCCTTGTATATTTTGCCAGCAATGCCAAGAAGCCAAGTTGCTTTTATCCTGTTCCCCAAGCGGCAGATTGCATTGCTCGGGTGGTTGAAAGGGCCAATGCACCTGTCGTATATCTCTCCACAGATGCGGCAGAAAGTGAAACTGGTTTGCTGCAGTCACTAGTTGTGGTGAATGGAAGGACTGTTCCACTTGTTACACGTCCTTCTCGTAATGCAGCTGAAAAGTGGGATGCTTTGTTATACAGACATGGCCTCCAGGAAGATGCTCAGGTAAGACTAAATTTCTTTTCTTCCTGTGCATTTGTTTTAGCATGGGTTAAAGGAGATTTACATCCTGAATTTCATCCATTGCCTGTTTATTTTTACTGATTGTTCTCAAGAGTTTTCTGGGTGTGATAACAATTGAAAATGCATGTCAATTGATCCCTTTACATTCCTTTCTCTGTTTGTTTTTTGGATTCCTTAGAAGGTGATGTTACACTTAATAAATGATCCGATTGGATCAGTTTTGACAAGGATGGTATTTGATCACAGGCTTCTCTTCCAAGCTTTTGGAGGATACATTAGTAGGCTTGCTTGGACTTTTGAATTTAAATAGCCTATTGATCATGAATAAAAACTCCACAATGGTGCAAGATTCTATCCTTTTTAGGATATTCTACAAATAGATGCGGAAAAAAAGAAAAGAAATCAGAGCCTACCTGGTTTGAGCTAAATTTGTTTGCAGATTACGAGTTAAACTATCCCTTTTGACTAGCTGTTTGTTTTGCTAAAGTGATCACTGTACTAGCACTGCTTCCATATTGTGAATGTATAAAATCTATCATAATTGGTTTTCTGGAATGCTCTAGTTTTATCAGATTTATCTTCAAAAAGACTTGTGAATCCTTTAGTGAAAGATGGATTTTAATGCAGTTCTTGTTGTGGATCAAGTAAATAAGTTTCAACTTTATTCCGCGTGGTGTGCAGAAGAAGTGCATTTAAATTCTTTTCCACTGGCATATAATTATTCATCGTGCATATGAATGACTCGTATTTGATTTTGTTAGAGATTAGAGAGAGGCCCACTTTGGCATCTTATTGAACAATAATGGTGATGTTGTTACTCCATTTGTCTCACTCTTGATTTTTCTCTTTCCTTTTTTTGTTCCCGCTTTATCCTTTTCTTCCTGGACATAATTGAAATGCACTCAGTTTGGTGCCTTTTTACATTGGAAAATAAGTTCTCAAAGCATTTGATTTGCTCTGTTAACTTGGACAATGTGAAGACATTGTGTGAATTCAATAGTCCCTACGAATCTCACATATGATAATTGCATGAGCGTATGCTGTATGTTACTTGCTATCTTTTTTCCCCTCAAATTGAAAAGAATTTATCGGGTTTTCATTTGTAGGTGGAAGCTATGCTGGATAAGACAATCTGTGCTATGTCCAGTGTGTTCATTGGAGCCTCTGGATCCACATTCACTGAGGACATCTTTAGGCTGCGGAAGGGTTGGGAATCAGCATCTTCATGCGATGAGTACCTCTGCCAAGGTGAATTACCTAATTACATTGCAGAAAATGAATGAAGAAGATACAGGAAACTGGTAGATGGTGCGCTGCCTCTTCAATACACATTAGTTCTTCGTGATAATCTGCCGGTGAGGCTGGTTTGTCATGGATACTCAATAAATCTGGAAATAACTCCTTGGTTGATGCCCAATTCAGTTAGTGGTGCCGAATTTCACCATAGCATGTATTTTAGTGTACCATAATAGGTGTTTGTATCTTGCACATAGCTTTCTCGTTTCATTGTGTCGGTCATGGCTGAGTATTATTTTTGTAATGCACATGGTGTTAAAAACTAGTGACAGCAGCTGAAGAAATCTCGTTTCCATTTGTGTTGCTAGTGATGATGCTCCACAGTCTGTCTTCTCCTCTGCCAAGCTTATTCAGAAGCTTTCATTAAATCTGTAAACTTTGTATTCAAAGATACAAAGAGGCTTTCTTTGTAGCTTCATGCTCAGTATCTTGGCGGCTTCATGCTCAGTATCTTGGCGGCTTTCTCAAATTATCGATGGATACCACTTAAATTTGCCTGAATTAGACGATCCAATAACCCCTTAACAATGTAATGAAAAACAATGTAATGACAATTGCTTCTTCCTTCTCGTCCATTTCAAAAAAGGAAAAAAAGTGGTTGCATCCCTTGATCCTCTTGATTAGAGAGTTCGACATAATTTAAATTCTTAGGTAGAATAATATTTTATTTAAAATTCCTAGGTTCAAAACTCACTAGGGAACATAAAAAAACCATTTATGAATCTTATTTATTAACTATATCATTGACCTACACATGTTTATTGCCCAGATTGGCAAAAATATATAATTTGATGATATTATCACCTACCGATCTCTATGATTTATTCATTTGCAGTTCTCCATTTTTAATTTCTTTGTAGTATAGTATTTCCAAATTAAACTAAAATTTTCCATTAAAAGTAAAATATAATGTCGCTGTTTCTAAAAAAATAATAATTCCACATTAAGATTATTTTGGAATTTGGAATTTGGATGAAGCAAGAAAATTGGAGAAAAATAATATGACTCTCCATTAATCTTTCTTCTGAACTTGTAGCAACTTCCCCACCTTTCATTGACCCTTGTCCTGAAGGGTAAATGATGGAAATCGCAATTCCATCACTGGCAAACTCCCAGGTGGTTCCTGAAGGTATATGGTCGTCTAGTGAAAATTTGGACAGTGGATGCACAGATCATATGATTTGCGATCAGAGTCTATTTGCATTCTCGAAGGCTGTCAATAATCGTACAGTAACTCACATCGGCAAAGTTGTTTTGTCTCCCGATTTGATTCTTGATAATGTTTTATGTGTCCCATATTTCCAATTGAATTTAATTTCGATCAGCAAATTAACCCTTGATTAATCCTGCATAACCGTTTTCCTAAACCAATTTCGTGTTATTCAGGACCTACGCTCGGGGAAGATGATTGGGAAGGGAATTGAACGGGAGGGTCTTTTCTACCTCAACCAAGCTAAGAAAACAACGCGCAACCCATACTCCGACTTCTAACCTAGACCGATGGCATCAACGACCTGGGCACCCCTCCTCAAACAAAGTTTCCCAGCTATTCCCAGGTTGAGTTTGGCCTTCCATTTTCGGAGAGTAGGACACAGATATTTAAGATCCGTACACGAACAATGAATTGTGAAAGGGAGATCCGGTTTGATCTTTTGGCTCGGCTTTCTCAGAATTCAACAGGTGATTTCTGCATTTATTTTATGCTTTTTTTGTATTTATATTCTTATTACAAAAACCTGTTTCTTTCATAACAATATGAAATACACCAGCAGGGGCTCATTCAGGTGACCGGGCGGTGGAAACTTGGTTAAAATCTGAGGTTGCAGCCATGGTGCTATCATCTGTGTGGTGTGTGTGTGTGTGTGAATAGTATAGTATATCTCTTGTTGGTTCTTTCTTTGACGAGAACATATCGGATTCTCCCAATCCCCCATTTTCATTGTCACTCGGCAGACCTTAGTTAATTCGGTGTATTTATCGATTTACAATGAGGATTTCTTCGGGGGCGAACACTAGAAGTGCATGTATTGAAGCTGGATTTTTAGCAATTTAATGCCTGGTTATACATCTTTCCAGTGATTGTTGTTTTATGGATTTTAGTATGGAAGTTTGGTAGATGTTTTTTAAAATAATTTTTATTTAAAAATATATTAAAATAATAATAATGGATAAAATTGCATCCAAAGATGTCAATTCTATTTTGATTGGCATTTTGTTTTTCTTAATGGAACGATAAATATTAGTTCTAGAATATTTTCACGTTTCTTTTCGGTCCTATATTGTACATATAATATTTATGTGTGTGTATATAACACTCAAAATAATAATTTTAACATACATGATTTGAATTCAAATTTAAAGATATATTAATTTCAAATTATATAATATAAACACAATATTAAATATTTAAATATAGTTTTAAAATTTAAATCATTCTTAAATAGTTAAGACTTAAGAGTTAATATCGAAAATAATATTAACTTAAAGGAGTTCAACACAAATAAAATATCAAAATATTAAAAAAATAAAAGATTTTATTATCAAAAAAAATATATAAATAATAATCTTGATCTTATGGTGGTATGTAAGAAAACATAAACTATATATTCTAATAAATTATTATTTTCATTAAACTCATCATCGTATTCAAAATGGACCTCTTTATCTTTTAAAGTCAAAGTAGATAAAAATATCTCAATAATCTCCCAACTTTAATTCTCATCATCAAGAAGGTTAGGTTCTTCATAAATCTACTCGTTTAAGTCAATGTTATCAGAGTTAAGATCTAAAGCGTCTCTTGTTTTACTTAAATTTCTATAAACTAAAAACATAAAAGAAAATAACATCAATATAAACCATATATATTAGTGATAAATTTAATTTTTTACAAATAATATCGATATTAATGAAAATAGTAATAATTATTTTCAATATCATTATTAATATGATAATATTAATATCTTAACATAGTTGAACGAATTGAAGACAAAATCACTTAGTCTCTTATGCTTTAACTTATTTCAACTTTTTAAAATAGATGAATTCAAATATATTTCAATTTCTCTCATACTTAGTTGTACAACGACATTGATTAAAAACTCGAATTGCAAACTTTTAAAGTTCTGGTGTATTATTACCAAATTGCTCCCACCATGTAACTAGTTAATTTTTTTTTAATAAATTAGATATTATACATACAAAAATAGCATTTATATTTAAAAATTACAAGCACTAAAAGTTATTATCTAGATTTAACTTCTGCTTTTACTTTACTTTTTAAAAAATAAAATCACACTTTAGTTTTGTCAAACTTTTATTTGAAAGGGAACAAACAAAACAAACCTAAAATATCTTGGTCAAAATTAAACAAGAAATCTCTAATAATATAAGATCCTGATGGAGATGAAATTTATTTTATTTTTTAAAATGATATGAGATATACAGGCTATTCTGTCCAGAACAGAACATAATTGACAACCTGCATCAAATTATGTTACATTAGAAGTGTTTGGCTAGGCAGTTGAATCTACTTTTCGTTAAAATTTAAATTTTTTTTGCTTATAATTTTTTTTTATGTTTTCGGGTTGTTTTGATGTGCATTTATAAAAAAAATAATTTTTTAAAAATAAAAAAATATATTATTTAATATATTTTCAAATAAAAAATATTTTGAAAAACAACTAGCACCATACTCTCAATTACTTGTAAGTCTCTTTGCCTCAATAGCCGGTCGTGTTTGATTGTGTTAGGTGCACATCATGTTTTACCGTAGTTGATATCTTGCCAAGATGTTCTTACGATGAAAAACGAAGTTCATCCCTAAGAAAAACATTTCAGCCATAAAGGTTGGCATTCAACCAAAGTACTGAACACATAACCAAGGAAATTGAGCTGTCTGCTAATTCAAGAGAAGAGGCCTTATCACACCAGCGACCTGATGATAAACATTCAGACTTCTCCACGAGAACCAAATCATCGTCACCATCACTGCTTCCTCGTGCTTTTGTTTTGCCATGATATTTAAAGATGCATTTGATTTTTCCATGATAATTAATGGTGTTTATTGATATCACATGGCTTATCCATTTTTTTCCTTTTCGAGGATTGCCAGAATAAAAAGATTATTAACTTATATCCCCTCCTCAAACTAGTTGCTGGGATGGACCAGCAGCAAAACTTCATGTGAATATTATCAGGGGCATCAATGATCAGGCAATCTGAAAATCAAAATCCTGAAATATATCATCACCATTTTTAACTAGGAAAAGAGAATAAAAAAAAAGTATAACTACATACAGAAAGCCATAATGAACTGTCACGAAGGCATTACAGGGTCCCAGAAAACAAAACACTATGCTAAACCATGTCATTTTTACCTTACTGGACCAAGCTTTTAACTCTCGTATCATGTGTTTAAGAGTCTATGACTGTTCAATAAACTTGAAATTACAATAAACAAGAAGTGCGAGGAGGTGGAGGTGGGGGTGGCTATCAATCTACGACAAAAATGCAAGAAATCAACGTTTTTGCAGCAAATTTCAAGACATATAGTCTTGTGTATCTGGGTTGTCAGCTCTTGGTGTTTCTCCTTGTTCGTTTCCGATAGTTCTCTTGCTCATGTTAGCTCTCTGCACTAAACGAACCAATGCTTGAACCACTTCTGACATAGGAGGTCGAAACTCTGGCTCAGGCTGCCACAAAAACAATGATAATAAGCATCAGAACTTAAATTCATACAATATTTAGCACACTCCCTTTTCCCCTTCTACAACTGCAGTAATGCCCAAAACTTGCCAAGCTGCGAATCTGAACTCCCAATATCTATGTTTCGGTAAAAACTGCAATATGGTACCTAGCTTCAAAACCCCCTTCCCTCAAATAAACCTCACCAAAGTTCCCTCTTTCAAGTAATACATTACCTGGACACAGAGAGCAATAACATCAGCAAACCGGGAAAGAGATTTGACAGGGTAGAGCCCTTTGAGTTCTGGATCAACCATTTTCGATAAGGAATCAATGTCATGGAGCTGAGGAGTTGCCCAGCGAACCAAAGATTGCTCAGATCTAGGCCTTGAGCTGTTAACAATTAACATTGCAATGAGATTAGGAACTAACTGATTTTTATCCCATCTTTAGTTATAATTTTGTTGGTAAATAGGATAATCAGCGTGATTATGGCAATGAGATCATCTCTCTCATCATATTGTTTATGTTATCATTTCACCTGTCAAATGGTTTACGTCCAGTTAGAAGCTCCAACATGACCGCACCAAAACTGTAAACATCACTCTTTAGAGTATAATGACCGGACATAGCTACCTCAGGTGCACTGTATCCAGAACCTGCATTATAGTTCAAAACCTGCATGTTGTGAAAAACAGAGGACTCAGAAAAAAGTTTAAGCAAATAGCTGTGCGTGTTTAGAGATTAGTCTAGCCTCTAGACTAAGATACGGGTACAAATAGACCAGATAAAGACAAGAAGCTTTTCACCACCAATTAAGTGGTTGTGAATTCACTCACTGGAATCCAGGAAAATCTTGCAAATTTGATAACATGAAATAAATGATTCCTCAAATGCAACATCCAGAAAGTGAAATAAGCTAACTAGCTACAATGAAACCACTTGTATTTTGCTGGGTAGTTCTTACATAATAGATCCTGCAAAAACCCAGAATACTAGATGTTGCACCATCTCAAATTATGCTACTACCACATCATGGATTTTGGAACCAAGTTCTCTTTTGGAGAGCTTGACCAGATTAGCAATCAAAAGAAGAGAGGTTAAAGCATAAGTTAGAAGTATTCATCACCCTATCCGGTCATAAATTGCAGATGAATTTCATAAAAAAAATATATACACAGAGAAAAGAAATGTGTGCAATGACAGATGGAAAACCTTGGTAATCTTCGCCTCAAGTGAACTTCAATCGTAAAAGCTCAGGCAACGAAGTTCTTCACAATTCACATCAAAGAAACACTATCTATGGACTATCTGGAAAATTTAAATGAAGGTTCATGATCAACCTGGTCTGCATTATGGAGACTGCTTGCCAGGCCAGCATCTGAGAGATGTGGATTGAGCTCTGTGTCCAATAATATATTCGCTGACTTGATATTCTTATGAATAATAGATGGCGAACAAACTTCATGCAGGTACCTGAAGAAAACCCTTTGAGTATCAGGAAGCTCGTCACTAATATCATAGATAAGTTACCACTGATTTATGAAGGTCTCGGTTGCAAAGGTTGCACTCTTTCCCTATCTTTTGGTAAGTTCTAGATTACAACATCAAAATTCTTTAACAAAAGTCTAGGCCATGTCCTGCATCTTAGAAAGAGTGAGGACTGTTCACGTGGAGTAGAAACAGATATGCCAAAGCAACTTCTTCATATGCAAAGGTTTTAGATGCTCAGAAAATGAGCTGATAAAAAGTTCACCTTGTTTTGCTGGCCTCAGGTTTTTACATTATTAAAATTCATACCATAGAACTAAATAGTTAATGATTATCATTTTTGTTGAATCGTTCAAGTGGCGATGACCCAATCCCTTTGCCCCAATATTTGAATAATAAAGCAGATGATAGATAACGGGGAAGAGAATGGAGGGCGTGTTCACTTCTTTTTTTTGGCACAATTTGATGTTAGTGAGAAACAATTAGAACTATAGAATTCCTTTTCTGAACTTACTCCAATGCCCGAGCAGTCCCCAGAGCTATCTTGACACGGGAATTCCATATCAAAGGTTTGCTGTATTCATCTGATAGATGCAAGAAGTCATGCAGTGAGCCATTTTTATGGAACTCATAGACCAGCAGATGCTGTCCATGCTCTGAACAATAGCCCACTAGTTCTGTCACGTTTGGATGATGCAACAAGGAAATGCTTGAAACCATCTCCATAAAATCATCAGACATATGGCTGGGCAGAATGCCTGAATCTAGTTTCTTCACAGCAACCTACAGTGTTGTCAAGCAGAAGTTACAACTTAATAAGGTATAGGGACAGTGTGCATGTTAAAAAGAAATTTTCTTAAGGAAACATGTGCACAAAATTTCTTCCTATACGAACACTAGTCATCACTCTATCCAGACTCTTACACATCTTTCCACAAATGCCTTAATTATATCAGCGGGCATGTCATTCATAATAGAGAATGGAAAGCCCAGCAGAAAGTATAAAATGGAGCAGACATGTCCAAGAAGACTATGTTTTATCCTTTTAACTGAAATAGGCAAATTGATTTTAAAGGCGAGGAAAGTATACCTTCCCATCATCAAACTCAGCTCGATAAACACGTCCAAAAGACCCCTCACCAAGAAGATGGTCAACACTGAAGCTGCCAGTAGCCATCTGCAGGTCTGCTACTGAGTATGATGTCACGTTTACAGGAGCAGCAACAGGTTTCTTGACAACAACGGGCTTTGGTGAAAATTCCTCCTCGTCAAATGACTTGTGACGATCAATAGGTGGAGGTCTAAGATTTGTTGAGGCTGGGGTGTCAAATGTCTTTGTATTTACCATGGAAGAATTTTGCATAGACTTCATTTCTGCAGTACAATTTCAAAGACAAGATCATAAGAAAAAGGTCATATTACAATAAAGAAAGGGGGAAGACAAAGAAAAATGTCAAGCATGATGGTTCTGAAACCAAGAAGCTAATGACATGGACCTCAAGCTACACTGAAGTAGTGAAGCTCAACATGGCACTGCTTTTGTCAAGTTATGGGACTTGAAGTTTTCAAGTCAACCAAGTTCATTTGGAGCTAACCACAGGGTAGTGCCTGTGTCACACCTCAGATATGCTAAGGTTTTCACTAGAGAATTTTATACCTGATAAAAGAAAAGGGACGCTTTAAAATTTGAAAGTATTTTATTTATGTGTTTTCCATTTGAGCTATTAATTCCTAGACATTTAAAATATATTCCTGAATCACTGATTTTCAAATTTTGAGTTCTAATTCTGTCAAATTATCAGCAAAAAAAGTGAACAGATTGCAAAGCATACTAATAAATCATAATTGTTTGTGGATAATTTGCAAAGCCATCCTCCTCACTTCCAGTCTGTAAAGTAACAAACAAGAATGCCCATTAAGCAATCTAATGCAGTTGTGCAAAAAGGTAAAATGATGCAAACAATACTTGTGCTGTACTGACTTGCTGTACTGTTGTATTGCTAGTGGACTTATGCATGTTTCATCAATGATGCTCAACAGAAAGAAAGGTGCTTTTAAGAAAGGGTCTACCTTGTATATCATTTGTTGAAGAAAGAGGAGCAAATGGCTGATTATCAAGCATTTCTAGATCTAAGGAGGACCTCCTGGATCTTCTCTTCACCAAAAAGAATGCTACTATCCCCCCAACAACAAATATGGATATGATTATTCCTGCTATGCCACCACCCCCTATTCCTGATTTTTTGCTGCCACCACCAGCACCACCGCCTGATGGGCTGTCATTGCCACCAGATTTATGGCTCGGGCCTTTGGGGGTTGGAGGTGTGCCAGGTGGAGGAGGGGGTGCAGGTCCTGAGTTCCAATTGTTACCGTCCTTCCTGTCAAGATTATTCAGATTATAATATGGAAGCACTTTTTTCTTATGAAACAATAGGACAATAAGGACAATTTCCATAATGCTGCAAATAGAAAATGCTTACTGTAGATTAATGCTGTTTAACTGGCTAGGGATCCAACCTGTAAAACGATTATTTCCAACATTCCTGAAAACCATAATCTGAAAATAATAAGCTGCAAGGCAATTTCTTAATAGCAAACAGATAGAAGACAATGCTCCTGGTGAATTTAACAGAAACGCTGGTTACCCACAGATTTTCAAGAGGAAGACTTGCAAGGACATTGATAGAGCCAGTAAATTGGTTGTTTTGCAAATACCTGCCAAAGGACAAATTAAGGAAAAGGGGCCACGACAATATATGAAGTTCTACTATCAGAGAAGGCCATTTTGAAACTTACATTGATGTCATACTTGAAAGTGAGCTAAAACTCTGAGGTAGATCACCTGTCAGGGAGTTGAATGACAAGTCCCTGTAGTGGCATCGAGAAATGATTATTACTTTGCTTTCTTTTTTTCTTCCATAAAACTAGATAGATATATTTAACATGATAAATTACTGAACAAACTTCAATTTGATCTACTTGTTGAGGAAAAAATGGCACTTCCATAAATTTTCAGCCGCAGACATTATAGAGGATAATAAGAAAAACAGTAATCGAAACAAAAAATGTTGTCTTTAGTAGAAACATAATATGCATCTGCAGAAGTTTTCTTGTTGCGTTACTGACAGTGAAGTGCTTTAGCATCAACCCTAATTTTTTAAGCAGGTCGAGAAAGTAGAAGAATAACAAAAGATTCGTTGCACTGTAGCAATCTGTCAAAGTAACAGAGAAACCATGCAACACCCTTCTAATGTAGGCAGCCAAGTAAAATTATTTTCTTATTTAATAAGAAAGTCTGAGAAGATCTCACAATGTGGAGAGAGAAGGAAGTTGTCTGAACACATCTCCCAACTGATTCTGAAGCTGATTGTGACCAAGATTTCTACATTCTCAAAGAAAAAAGAAAAGGAATTAGCTTTGCACCTTTAATAAGTTGAAATTGAAAATTATTGACTGGAAATTACTTACAAGTATTTAAGAGAAGGCAATTGAGAAATGGAATACGGGATTCCTCCGCTAAATTGATTATTAGCAAGATTTCTGAGTACAGGAGAACATCAAATGTAAATCATCACAAAATCAGAAAAAGGCAGGAATAACTCAACTAAGAAAGAAATGAAGAATAAAGCATACAATTGCTGCAAGTTTGGAGGAAGTTGATCAGGTATGTTGCCTGCAAGATTATTATAACTCATGTCTCTGCAGAACTCGTTAAATCACATGTCAAGACATAGAAATGTATAGGATTGGGACAGACAAAATATATAGGATAAGAAACCTCACAGGTTTGTTACTGCTGTCAAACTGGTGAGCTGGTATCCCAATGACCCAGAAAGTCCAAGACTGGGTAATTTACTAAAAATATAAGAAAAAAACAGTGTAGGTAAAAGAATCAGCGTCAATAGCTTTCTATAGGATAAAATATCAGAAAGAACAGAAGATTACATTTCTGTAACTCGTGAGCCTGAGCAAATAATGCCTTTCCAGTTTTGCCCACATGGATCATCACCATTTATGCTCCATTGTGTTAGCTGCCCTGGTGAATTCAAACTGCTGTACATGACCCTTAGAGCAGAGACTGCATGAAAAACAAGTAACAAATTAGGATAGATGTATCACTCGGTAGAGAGAGAATCATCAAACATATTTCTTGCCAACTAAAAATTTTCCTGTAGCGATTCGTACTTTTCAAATCACAGGATGGTGACATTATTGCAGTACTTGATCGTATAACATGTAGAATTGGAGCTCAATATGTGATATTTAGCCATTGTCTGAGCATTTGGAAATTGATGTTTTATCTTTCTTGCAAAGCTAATGGAAGAAAAATGTAAAATCCTTTCTTACAGCATTGACTTGGTTAATTCTAGATGTAGACCATGTTACCCATAATGGCTGGCTTCTAGCAAACCAAGTGGGAATTGAGTGGTGAGTTGGAAAGTGAAAAACGAATGAAAGCATCACATTTGAGAAATTTCCCTGTTCCTATTTACATGCATCCATCTTCCAAGGGTGCTAAATTAAAGAAGAGAACTCAGACTTCTCAGGGAAAACTGTTTTAGAAAAAGACCCAACATCGTACAAAGCAATTTTTAACTCCACTAATCTAGGACCCAATATTAAAAGGGAGACATGAGAGTGAGAGAGAGTGGTTTGGTTATGCTTTGTAACCCTTTTGATTGTCAGACGCATTTAGAGGTACAAATGTTCATCAATGTCAGAGAGGATCACCTCTTAACTGATATAGGACTGTTTAAAGCATCAAGAATTCAGCCTAATAAGTACCGACTGTGTGTACTTGAAATGATTTATGGCTTCTACGAATCCCCTAATACTCAAAATTGAAACAATCTTGATACTCAACAATCACCTACAGAAATCTCCAACCAACACTCTTTAAGGATCACTACCTTATTTTAGATATCCACACAATGATAGCCCCTTCATTCTACAAATGATGAAATGCATTACAATCCGGGAAATCAAAAACCAGTGTAAGGGGAGTGAACAACCGGAATACGCAAAACCTGGAAGCGAAAATTGTACAAGCAAAAAAAAAAGAATCTTTTTAAAGATGCCTTTTATTTCCTGATAATATTCTTTTTATTCACAAAGCAATCACCTTTGGACTAAACAAGGTAAATTAATATATACCTAAGACAGCAGCAGCAGCATATGTCACACATAAAATTTTGGATTTCTTAAATGATAGACAATGAAAGCAAAGCTGAAACCAGTAATTGCAGACAAGAAATTGAATTTATATTTAATATCACTGTCCTTAGCTGGAGATTCTATTTTCCCAGAAAAAAGAACCAAACTTTTCTCAACCCAGAACTGATCTCCACAGTTTAGCACCAATCTGCTTCTTAAAACAGCCCAAACACACTGTAGTTTCAGAAATAAACAAGACAAAAGCAAAATCTGGAAATGCATCAAAGACAGCATCTTTTGTGGTCCTGACATCATAATTAGAAGCAGCAGCAGCAATCCAAAACCAAATAGTAGCAAGGAAGAAGCAACAAGAAAAGAAGCAAAATGAATAAAATAAAGGAACAAGAAATGCAGATGTGTCAAGAGAAAGTTAGCACATGCAAGAAACAGAAAAGAAAAGGCACAAAAAGGTGTGAGAAGATAACAGTAAAGTAGTGAATGAATTTAGTTTTTTTTTTGGTGTTAAGTTAATGAATGTGTTGAGTAAACTAACTGACCATCATTTGGATCTGTTGCACCATTGACGCATCCAAAAATGCAGACTATGAGGAGTGACACTAGCAGCTCAACTCCTCTCCAATTCTCCATTATCTCATCTAAAAACACTCAGGTCTGTCTGTCTGTCTTACCCACAACCCAGAAAAAGACCACCCCTTGTCTAAATGACTTGTTTTTTTAAGAGCTAATCTACTATGGGGTTTTCTTTTTATGGGATGATTATATTCTAAAATATTTATACATCCCTCCAACAAAAGCTGGCAGACACGATTTGCCAGAAGAATCCAAGGCCACAGAATCCTCTCTCTGTCTGTCTGGTATTTTTTATTTGTGTTTTATCACATTCTCCTTCGCTTTGTGCTGTTTCGGTAGGTGTGCATCAACTGGCCATATTTTGCTTAGCTTTTTTTTTTCTTTGTTTTGTTTTTTTAAAAATAGTGTCAGTCCGTGAACGGCTATTACTTGGTGGATTTTTTTAAAAAAAATATATTAAAATAATATTTTTTTTTATTTTTTAAAATATATTTTATTAAAATAATATAAAAATATTAGAAAATTCAACTAAAAATAAAAATATTTTAAATTTTATAAAAATATTTTTAAACCACGAAAACAAATAGAACTTGACGAATGTTTGCCATAATTTTCGTTTATGTTTTTAAGAGGTTTTAAAAAATACTTTTAATATAAAAAATATTAAATTTATATTTTTAGTGCTTTTTGATAATTTTGATATGTCAATGTTAAAAATTTATTTTAATATATTTTTAAATAAAAATTTATTTTGAAAATCCAAATTAATTAAAAAAGAAAACATATACTAATATTAATTAATAGTGATGATGATGGTGACTAGATTTAAAATTTATTTGGAACAGTATTTCATCTAGAATTTTTAAGAAATTTGAATTTATTTTTTAAAAAATTTATTTTTTATTTATTTTTAAATTTTTTAAAATATTAATATTTTTTAATATATTTTCATACAAAAATTATTTTAAAAAACATATATATATAGATATAAAATACTCAAAATCACATGTAAAAACGTCACTTTTACCAGAGGTGGACGGGCCAACCACGAAACACTGGACGTGGACACTCTTGTTTTATTCTCATTTCTCGCTCTCCTCACCCTTTTTTATTTTCCTGTCATAAACAGAAACATATAACCGAAGCAAGTGAGTCTGGTTTTGTTGTTCCATCCATTGTCTTTCAAATTATTTTTTTTTAATTGATCTTTTTAGGTATTTTTTATAGTTTTAATATTCTGATATTAAAAATAAAAAATATTATTTAGATATATTTTAATTAAAATTTATTTCTGTTTTTTCTAAAAAAAATATTAAATTGATGTGAGGTGTCATTGAAAATATTTGGTGGGTGACAGAAGGGTTGGGGGCCAGAATTAACGGATACTTCGATTGTGTTGATTGGTTGAAGCGGGTAAAAAATCATTTTCCACGTCATCTTATAATATTTTTGTTGAGGTAAGGTGGCCATCACTATCACGATTTTCATTCGCGAGCTGACCTGCCCCTCACGTTATTTTCTCCAGTGGGGGGGCATGACCGAATTCATTTCCAGCCACGTAAGAGGGTGTTTAATAAATTAAGCACGGCCAGCTAGGCAGTAATCCCTGTATTAATAAAGTCTGAGAAATCACATGGAGAATAAGAAACTATTTCCATAATTGAGAAGGACGTGAAATACTTTAACTTACCGAATTTAATAACCCCACACGTAAATCATGATAGATACGACGACTACGAACGATCTAGCTCAGTTGTCAGATTCTAATTTTATTTTTTAAAAATTATTAGTTTAAGTATTATAAATTTTAAAATTATTAAAAATTTATATAGTTATTAATTTTAGAGCTTGTAAAATTAATTAAAATACACATAAATTAATTTAAATATCTATATTAATAATAATAAAATCATGATAGATACACACTTTTTATATCGGATCATTTTCAAGTGGGTTATTTAACTAATTTTTTCCCGTTTTTACTGAAATTGATAAGTATATCTTAATAATTGTATTCAAAATCGGTCAGAGTACAGAAATAACTTAAATAATAATTCAAGACCACCATCTAACAAAAAAACTCTAGGAATAAAGAAAATATATTTGTTAATTATACTTTATAAAATAAAACGTACACTCAATTAATAATTAATAATTTAAGGCTCGAGATACAAAATGATAATTGTTCAAGACTCCACTTGGTAAATATACGTAAAAATAATTAAAAAATGTTTTAAAAAACCCTATTTATAATTCTGCTTAAAAAATCTAAATAAATCCGAGAGCTGTAAAGGGCATTTTCAAAATGTTGCTTGAATCACTCGTGGTCCTCATTACTTTTATAAAGCAATTCAACTATCAAAAGAAAAGGGCAAAAAAATAACAGTACAGAAACTTGGTCGTATTAAGTTTGAATAATGAGGGTGGCATCTGGGAAGGATGCACGGCAAACATCGTTGGTGGCGAAACCTGGTCTTGTTGACCCGTTATGAAATGGATGTTAGACAGCTAATGACCCGTGGTATTAGACAATCCATGACGAGGATTTAACTAAATTCATATCACTTTATTATCTTTTTATTTTTATATTTTAAAAGTATTTTTTAAAAAATTAATTTTTTTATTTTAAAATAATATTTTTGATATTTTCAAATAGACTAGTATCAAAGATAATTTTTGTAAAATAAAAAAATTATTTTAATATAATTTTAAAAAAATACATTTTAATTCAAAAAAATAAAGGAAATGAAGCCTCGTTTGTTTGGTGGAAAATGATTTTCTGAAAATCACTTTTTAAATTTTCTTGTGTTTATTTGTTATTAAGAAAGTTGATTAACAGAAAACACTTTCCAGTCAAAGGAAAATTTGGCTTGTTTCCAGAAAAGTGTTTTTATTTTATTTTGGATGGAAAACATTTTTTGAAAGTTGTTAAAAATTTTAAAATGTTATATTATTTGCCGATTATATCAAATTTGGTTCTCAAACTTTTGATTGTTTTATATATATTCTTTTGAATATTGTTTTTCAATTTCATCTCTTAAAATTTGATTTTTATATTAATTTTGGTTCTTATTTTTATAATTGTTATTTGCTTTTTCCTTATTATTTTTTAATTGAAATTTTTTATTTATAAAATTTGGTATTTATTCTTTTGATTGTTACTTATTTTATTTTATATAATTTATGAAATGATAATTATTATTATTTTAATTTCTTCATCTTTCAATTTTTTTTATTTGTTAGATTTGATCTCTATTATTTTGATGTTATTTATTTTATTTGAGATAATTTATAAAATTATTTTTCAATTTCTTTTTCATTCAACTTTTTAATTTGTAAGATTTGTTCCTCATTATTTTAATAAACTTTAAAAAAAAACATTAATAAGTTATTTTCCAGCTTATTTTTCATGACATAATCGAACACCAAAAAATATTTTTCAATATATTTTTTATTATATCACCAAACATCAAAAAACAATTATTTTTTTAAATTTACTTTTCTGAAATATATTTTCCTTAAAAAAAAAACTTTTAAGCAATCTTACAAATGAAGGAAATGATGGGAGACAACTGTTATAACTTAAGTATAATATAAGAGGCAGCGGCAGGAGACGTGGCAGGGACCTGTTACGTCTTGGAATGACATGGACACCACAGCATAATATATATATATAAAATGATTGGCTTAGCCAGAACTAAATCATTTGACTCTGAGATAAAGGATCCATTAATCTTTTAAGAAATGAAGTTGATATTAATGAATCAAATTACATTAGATGTTTCTATTTCTTTGTTTTTCTAGCACTAATTGGCGTGCTTTTGAGTCAGAATTTTTTTTCCTGTATTTGATTGTTTTTTAAAAGTGTTTTTATTTTAAAAAAATATTAATTAATATTTTTTATGATTTTAATGTATTAGTATTAAAAATAAAAAAAATCATTTTAATATATTATAATTTTTTTTAACAAAATACATTGCACCACAATCCTAAATATGTACCTGAAAAGGTTGATGGTGAATTGAATTTGTTGATTTTGGGTGTATGCGTACCTCACCGATTCAACAACCTGTCCACGTCTGCATTTCACTCGTTTTTTACTTTACTACCGCAAGCCAGGAGTCATGTCGGCGGTCGGTGGCATTTTCTTGTCTTCATTCCTTTCCAATCTCTATAGCAGTTTTAGAAAGATTTCGGCATTTTATTCTGGTAAGCCGTGTAGGATTGCGGTGGGTATTGTTTTTAAAATATATATTTTAAGAAATATGTTAAAATAATTTTTTAAAAAATTTTATTTTAATATCAGCACATAAATTTTTAAAAAAAAATTAATTTTTTTTTAAAGTAGAGTTGAATGTAAAATCAAAGGCCACCTAAATATGAGATGATGAGCTCCTGAATTAAAAAATCAAGAGAAGTTATTATAGGTGTGTGTTCTGGACAAAAGGGATCCAAGCCCAAAAAACAAATGTCATCTAGCAGCCCAGCATGAATGCTTTTCCTCTATATTTGCCTGATTGCTTTGTACAGTATTGTTTGCCCTTCCACAGCTTGGACGGAAATGAAACCAGCAATCTGGGTTTCGACCAAACGAAGGCATCTCTAATGTCTTTTCCGTTTTTTCTTTAACCTATTGTTTTTGGCACATCCATCTACATATCTAGCAATAACCTACATGATTTGGGACCAGATTTTGACCAAATGATTCTAGAATGTCTTTGGTTCTATCAAAAGCATTATCTCATGTTAGGTAGTCCATATAATCAAAACATCATTTCAAAAAAAAAAAATTACCAACACCAGAATAATCTTTGATGAAGTAGCGGAAAAACATCACACAAAAATTGAGTTTTTTTTGCATGTTGTGATCTTGAACCAAGATGTGTGGGCTTGGTTATAGGTTTAGTATATGGGTTTAATTACGTGCTTGTGTTCTTAAAAAAATAAATATCTTGTGAAACGAGGAATTCTCTGATGCTAAAATCAATAAGTATATGAGAGAAATACTGTGTGAGGGAAATGAAAGAAAATATGTAGAGAAAATATGCTTGAACGACTTGTATACAGAGAAGGATGGAGAAGAGTGGGAGTGAAAAAATATTGGCGGAGGTGGAAGACCTCTAACTGTTTGGGTGAAGGTGACGTCGTTTGAGCCACGGTGGTGGTGCGGTCCACGCGGTTTGAACTGAGCACTTTCAAGGTCGAATCAAGAGAAAAAGGATGAGGCAACATGAACATGAAGACTGTGACGTGAAGGCCTGGCCTGGCCTGAAAAGTGTAGCCGGGTCGTGACCACGCCATTTGGGCGAGGTGACTTTTCTTTTTCTTTTTAACTTATTCGCCACCAATCGTCACCTAACAAATACAGGTTCACATGAATAGGTGGATCAAATGCATGATAAATGCCAGCAGTGGCTTGAAAAGCGAAAAGTGAAAACTGGGATTAAATGGATAAACGTTACAGCCATGATTACGCATCAGTTTTTGTACATTTTAAAACTACAATATAGTCCCTGAAAGAGTGGAGATAATAGAGCCAAGAACACATAATATTCTGCCCAAAAAATATTGTCCGAAGGGGTACATACCCTACAAATTCTTGAACATAAGACACTATTTTGTTGTTTCTAGACCATAATATAATATAATTTTTTTTTTAATTTTTTATTCAATGATAAACAATCGAGACTAAATCTATTTTTTTAAATAACCTTAAATGTGCACCCATATCTAGTACATTTAGAGGAATTTAATAAATTTTTCTAATTGTAGTTTTAAGATTTCAATGCTACAACATTATGTTATTTCACCCGTAAGATGGGGTTGTGTAGAGGTTAAAATAATAGTGATATACAATTTTTTTTTAATCAAATCACCATTTAAATGGGTGACTAGTTTTCTCTTGATCAGTTAGGTCAGACAAGTCACATTGACTTTTTTATATATATTTATTAACACATGTAATGATCGATTAATTTAATTTGATACACTGATTAAGTTTTTTAATCTCATTTCAAATATTGTATAACATGTAAAAAAAAAAATAACATGGTTCACATGTTTTTTTATACAATAATTGGCTTTTGATCTGGCCCACAATGAAGCGTGGGCACCAGGCCTAATAAACATTATAGTTTATAACTATGAATCTACAATGTTTTTATCTTTATCTTTTTTTTGTTGTTTAATGTTTTTCAATTTTATCTTTTTTTTTTGTTTTTGGTTGATTTTGGATTAGAAGTAATGGTTTGTTTGCTTTGATTCGGTTTGCATAGGATTCTTATAGTATCGGGGAAAAAATTGGCACTTAATTGAACCCTGGTTTGGGTAAAAAAAAATTAATTGCATTGATTCAAAACAATTAAAACTTTATGGACAAATTCAAAACTTGACAATTTGAGGCCTGATTAAAATGAAAAGGGAAAGAATTAGGGAGAAGTGATGGCGTATGCAAAGTACGTGTCAGCGCATGGGAGAGATTGTCACTTTTAGGTGGCGCATGTGGT
The DNA here is from genome assembly GCA_015852605.2 of Populus deltoides. NCBI lineage: Eukaryota > Viridiplantae > Streptophyta > Magnoliopsida > Malpighiales > Salicaceae > Populus > Populus deltoides. The sequence continues at coordinate 12,757,400 of CM027572.2, read as the reverse complement.
GGCCTCCAATGTCCACTTTTTTCCTTCCTTGATTTCCTCCAAAACATCTCACCATGGTTTACAACCACATGTCGACAAGGGTCATCCAATTTGGCTTTAATAAACCATTCCTTTTCTTTTTCTTTTTCTTTTCCTCTCTCTTTTCTCTTTCCTCATCTCAATTTCCCTCCCTAGCTTTCAAGTGATCAAAATAGGCTATCAAACTTTCTTTTATATCAGATTTGATCCTTATTATTTTAATTGTTATTTGTATTAATTTCATCCTTCAATATTTGACTTTTTAAGAAATGGGCTTCACTATTTTTTTATTTGCCTTCTACAGGGTAATCATAGTTTCATAACCTAGTCGCGAGTTGACAAGGGTTTTCTTTAGTCTTTTTTTTTTTAATAATTGTGTTTTGATTCGTCCTCCAATGTTGGACTGATTGAAAATTGAACTTTATATTTTTTTTAATTTACATTCTAAGAGGTAATCTCAATCTTATGATTCGAGTGGTGACTTCGGAAGTTTACTTACGTTAACTTAGGTCTTTTCTTTAAATTTATTTTTTTGTTAACATCCTTCAACATTGGATTGATTGAGAATTTATATTCATCATTTTTTTCAATTCTCTTTCTATAAGATTATCGTGGTCTCATAACCAGGGTTGTCTCAAGTATTTTTTTTATCATTTTCTTTAAAATTTAATTTTTTCAATCTCATCCTCCATTTTAGGTTGATTGGTAATTAGACTTCATAATTTCTTTTAATTTTATTTTTATAGAGTTATCCAGCTCTTATAATTCACGTTGTGAGTTCAAAAAGGTTTTCCGGAGTGGACTTTAGGCACTTTTTGGCTCCTTTTTAGAAATGTAACTCTTTTTTATTATTATTTTTTTTCATTTAACATTGGGTTGATTGAGAATTAAGTTTCATAATTCATTTTGATTTGATTTCTATGGGTTTATTATGCTCTTATAAGCCGTGTTGCGAGTTTGGCCGATTTACTTAGGTTAACTTGAACTATTTTTTCATCCTTCTTCTAGATTGATTTTTTTTCAATTTTGTTCTTTAATATTGAGTTATTTGAAAATTAGATTTAATAATTTTTTTTATTTTCTATAAAGTTATTATAATCTCATGATCCATGTTGTAAATTTTACAAGTTGAAGAGAGTTGGCCAAAGTAGATCCATTTTGTCACTGCCTTAATATTTAAAAAGAAAAGATGTTGCCCAACATTTCCTATCTTAGTATTTAAAAAAAAAGGTATGGTCTAATATTTTTAATTTGTAATTATTTTTTTACTACAAAAACATAAGAATATACAGCACAGGGCCTTAAAGGATTCAAAACGTGATACAGCACAGGAACTAGCCAGTGAAGCAAATTGTTATTTTCAATAAGAGAAAACAGAAACAAAAGTACTGATACCTATATTGCTATTGGCTATCATCATCACAGCGGTGAGGTCGCTGGAGCCACACTTTTCGGTTTCAACTGCCACTTCAACCAGTGCTAGAACGTGGCGTGGAGTAGCAAAAAGGAATCGAGTGCGTATAAGCAAACTCAGCTGCATGCCTTGCTAATGTTTGTTAACTGAAAGGACAAAATTGATCGCCAACAACCTTAATTTGACAATGCATTTTGAAATCTTTGTTTGCAATATCTCCATTATCTAAATCAAGAAATACAGGATAAGAACGTCATGAACACCATTAAGAAAACAAGAAACTATCACTTTTTGATATTAGATCATCAAGAATCGGAATTGCTTTGTTAACCAATTGGTGGCTTATCTAGCATAGCGAGATAGATTCTAATAAGATCATGTCCTCTTTTAGTTTCCTCCACCAAGCGATCAACATCTTTAATGCTCCTAAGTACTCCTTGAATCTTGAGCACCTACCAAAACACAATCTTGAATATTGAAAGTCCACCAAAAAGACTCGAGTGAGAAAGTATTCATGGCGGCTGCGACTAATACTCCTACAGAATTTGAAGAAAACAGCAATGATGATGATAAGAGTGAAATGAACATTACTAGCTATCTGATAGTGAGGCCAGAAAAGGGAGGCATATTGGATTTATTAAGGTACTTGGTGTGGGCTGACATAGGGAGTGGTGTGAAATTCTTGGAGAGCTCGGACGAGGGAATTATGGGTGGGGAGGCCGCTGATCATAGGTGGATAATATTGGTGTCTATTATTGTTAGGAAGATCATTTCTTTACTTGGCAAGCCCATGGAGTACACTGGCTTCGTGGCTGATTTCTTTCTCAATCTCTTGTTTCAGAATGGTGGCATCATGGGCTTATTTCTCAACTTTCTCCAAGGTAATTTAGCCAATCCTGCTTATACTCTTTGATCAATTCCCTTTCTTTCTTTCTGTTACTGTTTAATTTGAATTATAAGATACATGCTTGTAAATGTCTGTACTTGTTAAAGTAGATTGAACTGGTGCTTGATTTCCTTTACATGGTTTAAGAAACACTTGAATTGCTCTGACTTGGTTATGAAAGGGAAATAGCCTAGGTTCATGTCTGGCAATTTACACTACAGTTTATATTTGCCAGTTTTGAATCTGGTTGATGCAATTGAAAAATCATCATTTAAGGAACTGATTTCAATTGTCTTATTGGGAACTTTTTTATAGACTTTGTTGTGGTTACAACGCTACTAGTCTACTAAAAAGGTTGTTCTGATGATCATGGGGATGCAGGAAAGGTTGTGACACCACAGAGAGACACAGAGACTTTTATAAGTACAATTGGGCATTTGGATGGGCGGATAGACCTGTACAGAGATGAAAACTTGCTTGAACAACTAGATAATTTGGTTTCTGCTAAGAAAATAGCCACAGAAGAAATAGGGAACCGCGCTCTTATGGACCTCTGTATCATGGCATCCAAATTAGCTTATGAGAATACCAAAGTTGTTCAAAGTACTGTTGTTCAACACTGGAAGGCAAGTGACTCTAACTTCTGTTGCCCCCCTCAATTTTTTTTTCCTGTTTGTTTTGAATTAGCTACATTGAATGATGTAATTTCGATTGGCTGATGTAACATATGCGTTTCTGAAAGCAACCAATACAATAATGTGAATTTCTGACAAAACAACAGATGCATTTTGTGGACTTCTACAACTGCTGGAACGGTAAGCAACACATTCTGAATGGAGTTATGGAAGATTTGGAACTTTGCCAACTCTTTTTATGGTTTAAAAAAATAATGTTCCTTTACCTGGTTTTAAGCAAAAATCTACTTCGCTCTTCTGATCAAGTGTTTGGTGCCTTTTCATCTTGTTATGGCTTGATAGATTTTCAAAAGGAAATGTCCACTCAGGTGTTCATACTTTGTGACAAGCCCAAGGACGCAAACTTAATATTGATCAGCTTTCGGGGCACGAAACCTTTTAACGCTGATGATTGGGGTACTGATTTCGATTACTCTTGGTATGAGATTCCGAAACTGGGAAGAGTCCATATGGGATTCTTAGAAGCATTAGGTTTGGGCAATAGAGCAGATACGGCCACCTTCCATAATCACCTTCAGATGAAGAGCACAAGTTTCAACCATGGTTATGATGGATCTGGATCACTATCATCAAATACTGATTCAGACATGGAAGAAAATGAACGGGACCAATTTTCTGCCTCTGAGGAGGGCACTGCTGTAGGTCATAAGAAGTTCCTGTCAGAAAAGGTGAAGAAGACTGCGTACTATGCTGTGAGAAAGAAGCTTAAGAGCATACTCATGGAGCACAAGAATGCGAAATTTGTAGTCACTGGGCATAGCTTAGGTGGGGCACTTGCTGTTTTGTTCCCAACTGTGTTGGTGCTGCACCAACAGACGGATATAATGAAAAGGTTGCTTGGGGTTTACACATTTGGGCAGCCAAGGATTGGGAACTTGCAGCTAGCAAAGTTCATGGAAGCCCATTTGGAGTATCCTGTTCCTAAATACTTCAGGGTGGTGTACAGCTATGACCTTGTTCCTAGATTGCCTTGCGATGACAAAACATTCCTGTATAAGCATTTCGGAGTGTGCCTTTACTACAACAGCCTTTATATTGAACAAGTACGTGCATTCTGCTTCCAATTAATTTTTTTCTTACTATCTGCATAAAATGCTTCAGTTCTTTGAAATGTTGCCTTTTAAAGAACCTGAAACATCCCAAGCCTGCTGTTTCTATTCTGAGGCATTTGTCACTGCACATGCTCACAATTCTAATGGCAGAATACGAAGAAATCTTCTGATTGAATCGGAGTCTTTTTGTCAATATAGTCACTTGGTACTCTTAACCAAGAAATTTAACGGCAAAGAAACAACAATATCCACCGCTCCTCATGTGATCATTGTTATCTTAAAACGTCTTTTTTTCCTAAGTGGTTTATTTTCCTGATGATTTTGTTTCTTCCTTTTGGTTTACATATTTGAAGAAATTGGATGAGGAGCCAGACCCCAACTTCTATGGGTTGAGAAATGTTGTTTCGGCACATCTGAATTCTGTATGGGAGTTAATAAGAAGTTTCGTAGTCGGCTACACACATGGGCCAATGTACAAAGAAAGTTGGTTCATGGTATTTGCCAGGATAATGGGACTGGCACTCCCTGGTATTGCTGCACATTGCCCCACAGATTATGTTAATTCGGTAAGACTAGGAAAGGAGCGAATTGTTCGAATGTCGTCTTTCTGAGAGGTTTCTGCTGCAAATGATGCCGGCGATGGTGCCAAGATGAATTTTATGCTTCATCATGGATAAAGTGTCTAGTTGTCTAAGTTACTTGTTGAATCCTATAACAAATTGTGAAGAACAAAACTAAGGAAAGACAAGTTGTGTAGAAGATCATATGTTATTGATTGCATAACCATCTTAAATAGAGTTTTTGTTTAGCATAAAAAACAATCAAATTTACTATTACATAACAAACTTCTAATAACAAAACAAGAAAATAATTTAAAGACTTTGTCTTCAAATAGAAAACTTCTAGCTAATTTTCTCCTCAACAACCCTCCTTGAACTTCTGCTGCTTTTAATGTATTCTTTCAATATTCATCATTGTCTTAACAACAACAAACACCTAGCTTGCTTCTTAATTCTTTAAAATTTATTTTTGAAAGAGTTTTAGTTAATACATCTATAATTTGGTCATTAGTTTTGCAATAAAGCAGAATAACTTCACTTTCTTTCTGAACTTCTTTTAAAAAATACAACTTGATTTTAAAGTGCTTAGTCCTGCCATGGAAAACAAGATTATTTGCAATAGAAATTACAGCCTGGTTGTCAACATAAATTTATATTGGCTTAGGTTGATCCATATGCAAATCTGCAAGTATTTTCCTGATACAAATTGCTTGATTTTTAGCAACAATAGCTACTATATATTTAGCTTCAATTGTGCTTTAAGCAACGACGTCTTGCTTTCTTGAACACCGAGAGAACATTCCTGATCCAAAGCTGAAACAATAGCCTAGTCACTGTCAAAATAACCATGAAGCATAAAACTTTGAAGATCAGAAAATTTTATACCATAGTTCACTGTACCCTTGATATATCTTACAATTCTTTTGGTAGCTTGAAAATGCAATTCACTGGCACAATACATGAATCGTGAAAGCAAACTTACTACAAAGGTAATAATAGATCTTATTATTATAAGATACATCAAACACCCAATTAAACGCATGTATTGACCTTTATCAACTTTGTCCGCTTCATCATCTTTGCTGAATTTTTTCTTCTGATTCATAAAAGTGCTTGTGCCTTTGCAGTTCTTCATGTGAAACTTTGTGAGTATCTCCCTAGCACATCTCTTTTGACATGTGAAGATTCCATCATGGCTTTACTTTACCTCCATTATTAGAAAATAGAACATCAAATCAAGGTTCGTCATCTCAAATACTTTAAGCATTTCAGTCTTCAACTCTTCTATCAGTTTCTCATCACTTTCTATTATAAGCAAATCATCAACATAAACAAATACAACAATTAAATTTGCATATGTTCTTTTACATATAATGTGGTCTCACTTAGACTTTTAACAAAGTCAAGTTTATGAAGATATTCATCAATTCTGTTATTCCATGCCCTAAAAGCCTGTTGAAGACCATATAATTTCTTCCTTAACAAGTAGACATTCTCCTCTTGCTTCTTGACTTCAAAACCTTCTGGTTGTTCTATAAAAATCTTCTCTTGCAAATAACCATTTTAAAAAGCAAATTTTACATCTAACTTATAAACTTTCTAACCCTTTTGTGCTAATAATACAAGTATCATTCTGATTGTATCACGTCGTGCTACAGGTATAAAAGTTTTTGAAAAGTCAACTCCATACACTTAAACATAACCCTTCACGACTAACTTAGCCTTGTATTTGTTCATAGAAGCATTAAGTTTGGTTTTATCAACCTAATTGACTTTAACCAAACTTATTTTATTAAAGAAATGACATTAAGTCGATGGAACAGAGAGAACAATTTAATAGATTGGTTATACACTAGGTTGTTTAAGCCTTAGCCCAACAACAAATTATAAACAACCAAGTTGTCTGCAATGTTAGGCCTTGATCTAACCCTTAATTATCTTAATTGGGTTTGAATCTCAAATGAATTCCAAAAGAGCCCAACACTAGCATACACCACTAGTGTTACGATTTTCAAGAAGTCGATGCAACACCACAAGCTTGCTTCATCGACCCTTTGACAGTACAGTGTTACAACCTTCTATGCTTACAAACACATAAATTATTAATATAGCACCTAGCTTTCTCAATGAAGTATTCTTCATGATTATACCCACAAGGTATGTATGCAACTTCAGATCTTAAAAGGTAATGAGGTATATAAATATCTTGGGTTACTAAATAACAAGACCACAAAACAAGTCATACAACACACACGATATCACAAAATACACCTTTTTATACTTTTTGTTCTCATTCTCTTTATTATACCTCATTTCAATGAAGCTTTTGTATCTTGGCTCAGCAACAAAGTCTAAACACCTTGGCTTAAAAGTAGATGTGGAACACTCAAATCAAACTTAAAGTTTTTACGAACTTGTGATCAAGTATATTATATTAATGAAACCTTGAGGCAGACCATGTATTGGTAATGATCTTTCTAGTGTAGTTCAATCATCAACAACCATATCTATGAAGATAGTGATTGTCTGGGTTGACTGGCCACTCAAACGATATCTATGGAGAGTTAAAGGATCGGTATCCAAATCTCTAAAAATTCATAAGGCACATTTTCCCTTCTTACACCTGAACTATACTTTGATATATAATGCTGCTGTCTTTTTTATAAGCATGTGATCATCTAATTTTGTTCACAGATTCTTGTCTCAAAATCCCTTTTGCTTAGAGCAGCAAGCTCTGCTGTATTTTTGTGTGATTTAAGTAATTGATTTAATCTGTCTACAGTCCAAAACGATAGCTGGCCAAGACAGACCAGACCATATAGTATAGCATCTACGATTGATTAGGATTTTGAAGGATACAAGTGATTGGAGATTGAAGAATCGTATAATGAATCCCAATTGAGTCCTCAATAAAAAAGAATCGCAACCGAATGCCTAAAGATTTAGAAATCTGAATTGTACTCCTCCATCTTTCATCGCATAAAATGTGCACTTCATACGAAGTTAACTAATAGCAAGTGTGAAGTAGAGGGGAAATAGTATGATTTAAGGAGCTAATTCAATAATTTTCTATAAGAGAGCTCAATTAAGATATGGGCTACACTTTGCAAATTAGTTTTGAGCCTTTAGATTCATACTACGATGGATTGATACAATTTACTTGGTGGATTAGCGCTCTAGCTAGTAATGTGGATTCCTTGATTGCTCAAGAAAAGAAACAGTTATTTTATTTTCTCCGAATAATTGAGCTGATTGTCTTGAAAAATATAGTTTTTCTTTAATAATAGTACCTGTGTGTTGCGATTGTGAACCATGTTTGGTATAGTTAGGGAATCCAACAAGACCAACTTCCTACCTCAAAAATGAGGTCAAATTGCCGGGACCCTGTCCCCAGAGGCCTAATCCAATGCCTTGTCTTCATTAAGCAGACCTCCACCTTTCATGCACACCTTTGCCATTTCTCTAATCTATCATTTACGCTTAATCTATTGACTCTTCCCAGCTAATGACACTACAATACAAGATTTTTGACAGCAATTCTAGGAGTTAAAAACATTAATTTGCACGTACCATTGGTATTAAAAGCTTAAACCCCGCGTTCATTCCCCCCTGCTGATCTACATCTGCATAGAAGATCACAAAATTATACTAGAAATTGCAGTGCATCTTCCCATGCAAATCCCTCAATTTTCGAAACTGACCATGTTCACTCCCCTTGTTGCTTTCCTTCAAAACACGGTCAACTTTTCTTAATTGGCTTTTGGTCTTTTAATGTTACTGTGTTTTGTATATATACATCCCTTGCCCCCCTAGACTTCTTCAAGCTCTTCAGTGAGCTTTTTTTGGGGATACCTCATAGCTTAAACATCTACGAGGCATGGCTGAGATTAAGTTACAAGTATACAACAAGAGCAGTGGGGCCAAAAAGGCCCCTGCTACAAGGAGATCCAAGGGGCATGGCTTCACCAACAAGTGTGCAGCCCTGGTCAAGGAGCAACGTGCTCGTATCTACATCCTACGCCGTTGCGCCACCATGCTTCTTTGCTGGTATATTCAGGGTGATGATTAGTCATCCAGCTATAGCATATAAAGTACTCTAGCTATAGCTGTAACATATATTTCTTGATTTCTTTCCTTGCCCACACATATATCTCTTAGTTATGCACAATAAGACCTCACATATCAGGTCCAGTACGGTTTTGTTTCATGGGGTAAGGGTGTGGTGACATCTATTTTCTCAAGCTGCTCTGAATTTTCTCCTGGTAAGTGCAGCAATTCCCTTTTTTTGACCTGATTGGAGAGCAATCCAATGCGGGTTTCTGGGGGCACGGAGCACAGGAGATCATCGACTAATTAAATTCACAGCTGCACTCTTCTTTTTTCGCCAACCGACTGGTCATCAAGCATGTATGAAGATCAGTGGAGCTGATTATGAGAAAATTAATATGCAGGGACGCATCTGAATCTTTTATTATGACTGTCAAAGGTTGTTTGCCTGTTGATAAGGCTTAATTTACGTTAACCTGTACTGCTGTTCTCTTTTACTTGCTCCCTCTTAATGAATTAGTCTTTTTTGGGAAGTAACACGCACGAGTATATGTTACAACCTGCAAAGAATATGAGGGAAAGTTCTATCATGTAGTTGCTGAGTTGTATTTGTAACTTTGGATCATCTGCACTACTCTCTCATGTTCCATTTTAAACTGAATCTTTGTAATGTGATCTTTGTACAGGGTTCAGTTCATATGCCAGCTACTTCTTTTGTACGTGAACATGGGAAATGTTGGAATCTTATAAGATTTGTGATCAAATATATATTGGATATGTATGATTTCTATCACGACCTGAATCTTGAGTAAGTGGCTGGCAACGGGAGCTATGTTATAGAGACAACTCACGTACGCTAAATCTCATAACATACATATCATAAAATAAATATATATAAAATTCACGAAACATTTTGTAATCTTTCAAATATTCCTCAAAACCAATAAAACAATTCATAATTTAAAATACTTATTACATTAAATATAATCCAATCTTTGAAATAAAAAACTAAACTTGAATGAAAACAACATAATAATAGAGCGTCTAAGAAATCAAATCATAAAAGAATAAGAAAAGTCTCGCAGAAGCAAACAAGACATATATACCAACAAACAAAGTAGCTAGAACTCTCAATCAAAGGTCAACCTGCTAACAGAAGTTAAGAACCTGAAATAATATTATAATAGAGGGTTGAGTTCAACCAACTCAGCAAGAAAATAATATTTAATGTACATTTTAGTTATTTATAAGTATAAAAACTAAAACAGATATATATACGTACATTAAGCATAATAACATATAATAATTAAATACATGTAAGAGATTAGATAAAGTCATCGGCTCAAATAAAAGACAAAACCCTAAGATTCCGATAACAGACGAGGTTTGCAACCTCGATCATTGTGAAATGATCAGTCGCCACTGGTTGATGCCATTAAAGATTATCTAACTCCCTCGAAAAACAAAGCAAAAGACAAATAGATACAGAACTAGAGACTATTGAGAATTACTAGTAGAAACATCAACATAACATATAATAGATACAGAAAAACACTCAAAACAAATAACATAAGAGATTGAAACTCTAAACTTAAAGACCAAAATATAATTATAAAGCTGATCGATTCATCCAATCGATCCCAAACATACCCTAAATTGATCGAACCTAACACACCCGATTAACTTCTACTGCCGGATCAACCGGTAAACTAAAATGATCAATTAGTTGACCACCATCATAAGCCAGCCGGTCAGCTGGTTTAGACCAACCAGTTGATCAAAATCTCGATTTGCTAGTCTTCAAATCTGCAGATCCCAAAAACAACCAATCTGCTCTTCAAGACCTATAATTCCAATCATCTAATTAATCAGTTCATTTAAAGTCAACTAATTAACACCGTAAAATATCAATTAAATCTTTCAATCACTAAATCATAATAAAAATCTAAAAACTCTTCTTTAATCCAATAACTATAAAATCTCTAATTGAGAAATAACGAAAAAGAAAGATACTTGTTTTTTTAATCCTTCTTAAAACCTAAAAGCTTAAGTTTAGATGGAGCTAAATTCTTAGTATATTTGAGAGAGAAAATTGCGGCAGAGGAAGGAAAAGAGGAGAAGGGAAAACAAATTCTCTGGCAAGAATTCTATTTTAATTACATAGGTTAGGATGGGTTCTTGGGTTATACTTGGGCTTGGATCTAATGGGTCTTACAAATTTCATCTTTGGCAAAAACCCCTAACTTTGTTGCTGCTCCTGGTACAAATGCTAATTAAAGCCTAATTTTAAAACGAATTTCTGATTTTAATGGACGCATCGTCTAAAATTAAGCATGTTTCCTCTTTTATGATGGATGGTGCACTATTATTCAGTGACTTCAATGTTGATCAACTATTTGTAACCTTCGATTTGCATGTTATAAGCATCCAATCGAAACTGACATAGATTTTGAACACAGATCAATCAAGGCATTAATGGATGATTTTCCATGACAGATACCTAGCCAAACCCATGCTTGCCATTGATATTATTAGCTTATGCTATTTTCATTTGAGCAGATAATGTCAGCATATATGCAGGCAGCTACGCCTAATTCATGCCCTCAACTGGTATGCAAGGATTTCTGGCAGATGACTTCTGTGTTTTGCCAGTCAGAGTTTCGCAGGAGATGACATGCTCATGCCACCGGAACGTCCGCTTTTATGATTTCTTATCTCGGGATCATTTCATTTCCTTTTCTAGTAAATTTAACTTGTACTGCATGCTGCCATGCTTCCTTCACTCGGAATTTGATTTCCATTCTGTGTCAAGAGGTCATTTCCTTCCAAGTATCCGAGCCCCTGAGTCACTGGGCATGAGAATATAACTTGGAAACTGATTCATTCAAGAAAAAAATGAAAAAAAAATGATAATAGCACAAGAGTAGAAGCTTGGACGGAATCTGAAACTGAGCTTTACCTAAAGAATTGGATAAATGTTATCAACGGAGACATCTTTGATCTCTCATACAATTGGAGCCTTTAAAATTTTAGACTTAGGGCTTACGATATAATTAGGCAACCTTGATTCGATAACTTTCCATGTTCTACATGGAAATATAGATGGCGGCAATTAATCCTCATATTTCAAGGATATTTTGGCAGAATTTTGGAAGTTTTTATCTTCGATGTACTAGAAAATTAAGAGGCAATAGCTATTACAAATATTTCCATGTTTATTTAAAAAGGTTAAAGTCTATAGCAACAATCTTTATTATTCAATAAAATTTAAATTGATTCTAGATTGATTTTTTTCTAATATATAATTTTACGCTAATAGTTATAATTTTTAATCCAACTATTAGATGTGACTGAAATTTTACTAGTTTCCAGAGTTTTTTTATATTGGTTTAAAATTTAAGATCAATTCAACATGGAAAAGGCTTTACGATAAAATCCAGAAGCTACTGTGTAAAATTTGTATTAGTTTCTTAGTTGATTTATGATTTTATTTTATTTTATTTAGAAATCTCTTATTATTTTTTCATAATTATTTATGATGTTTTTTTCTACCTATTATAAATAGAGTTATTTAACTTGTATTTAAGTTTTTTTAGGGACTTTAATTTCATAATAAAATTTGCGTGTGCAAGGAAAACTCATATTTTTTTTGTTCTTGAAAGAGCTAAATTTAATTTATATAAAATAACAACTATTTTTATAGTGTCTTCCTTATACTTCTAGTTTATGATTTGCTAATCATTAGGTAGAGATTTGAATTTCAATAGTGTTGGCGTCTCGATTCAAGTAAATCGTTGTATCACGTTTTCTATTTCAAATCTTATTTTCTTTAATATTCTGAAATTGCATTCAAACTTGTTTGTAGGTTTCTAAATCTTATATCTATGGGTTCAGATCAATTTGTAGTTGAGAAATTTGAATTATGAGATTATTATTTTGAGATGATTGAATTTTTTTAGAATATTTACGTGACGATTTGTTATGGATGCTTGAAAAATATTGTTGTTGATGAGATTGGAAGTTGTTAGTGTTGATTGGGTTTTGTCAAGTGATTAGTGGATGTAAAATCATGCTAATGTATATGTTATTCTATGATAATTTGGTTTGGTTAATGATGTGTAGATGATCGAGAAATATTATTAATATTGGGTATGAGAAGTTGTTTAATGATTTTAATGTGATTTTGGATTTTGGTGATGTTATATATTAATTAAAACTAATTTTTAAAAAATTCATCTAGAATAAATGAATTAATTTGTATTAGTATTATATATTAATGACCTTACCTTTGTATAGATAAATTATATTAAAACTTGATTTTTTAAAGTTTACCTAATTTTGATCATTATTGTATTTTAATGACTTTTGTATCAAAAGTTATATTAAAACTTGATTTTTTTCAAAGCTGACCTAGAATAAACAAATCAATTTTAGTCATTATTTTAGGTCAATGGCTTTCACATCAAAATTATACCATTACTCAATTTTTTCAAACCCACCTAGAATAAACGAATGAATTTTGGTCAATATTCTAGGTTAAAGGCTTTTGTATCAAAATCATATTAAAATTTAATTTTTCTAAGCCTACCTAAAATAAATGAATTCATTATTCTAGGTTAATGGCCTTTGAGCAAGATCACATCAAAACCCAACTTTTCTAAGTCCACTTGGGATAAAATAAACCATTTCTTTGTTGATCTTCTAAGTTAATAGCTTTCATGTTCAAACTTGATTTTTTCAAGTTTTTCTAGAATAAACGAATCAATCTGTTATTATTCTAGGTTAATAACTTTCATATCAAAATTAAATAAAAAAATTAATTTCTTATGTCCATCTAGAATAAATGAACCAACTTCGGTTATTATTCTTGGTTGATGAATTTTATTTTTAAAATATATTTTTAAGAGTTCGCTTAGGATAAATGAATCAATTTTAATTATTATTCGAGGATAATGACTATTGAGCCAAAATTACATTTTGTAAAATATATAAATATATTATTTCTATTAACATTCAAAAATGTGAATTCTTTATTTTCACTTTCATGTGATAAATTTATGGTTTGCACTCTTATTTTTAGGATTTGTTTTTTAACACAGCGGCCTCATTTGGGCTGGATTGAAATTTATGGTTTTTTAGTCCATTTTAATCAATATAAATTTCTGGATAGACTTATGTCTATTTTTTTTTTTACCATATTTTAATTTTGGGTCCCACATTTGGAAAATAACCATGTACATGAGCACAGACTCTGGGTTCAGTTCCAGTTTCAATTTCAATCTGGAAGCCTGATGAGTGATGATCATAAGACATACCTCGTCTGGTTTTTTAGCAGTAAGCAGCGCATTAGTAAAACCACACAGAACTTTATTTATACCTGTTTTTTGAGGGCAGATAGCACCATTGACACTTGTCAATATGGTGAACATATTCCTCCTATGGCCACTCTCCAAAGCTTCGCTTCCCAAACACTCGAGCTATCTTCAACACCACTGATGGCTTCATTCTCGCTAAGAATCTCAAAAACACCTCATTCGACCACATACAAGTTCTCTAAAGTGGGTTTCGTACAAAACCCAAAATGGAAACATGGGATTGAATTGGAGATGGCTGTCATTGCCATTGCCAAGCATTTTACTTTTGACATTACAACACTACATGCTATATGGAGGATCCATTAGTAGCAGGAGTACTTGTTTTAACTTTTTGCCTCTCAAAGTTGCAACAGATCATATATTTAGTAGGCAACAGCAACAGCAGCAGCAATGCTCCTGTTCTACTTCTTCTTGTATCGAAGACAGACGGAACTTGTTCTCTCATTATTGCCTGAACGCATCATTTTCATCGTTGTCCAATCAACACCTTTTTTTCTTTCCTTTTCTCTGCTCTCAAGCACAGCACTGAACTTCAAGATAATCTCTTTCTCTAGCAAACTTTTATATCAATTTATGCTCATGGCTGGTTAGTGTGTCCTTTGCAGGCTAGCTGTTTGTTTTAATGCCTACTTTGCAAAAATGACCTAGTAGTTGACAAGGGCAGAATCAGCAATTTCAACTTCCAGATGCTAAAGTTTGGTTCATTAAAGTAAGTTATTATGCTTTCCCTTTTCTCTTCCTCTCTTAGTGATACGCGTCATCCCTAACCACTCAATTCTTTTTCTTTGATATTTGGGTTCTGTTGGCCTTCTTAGCTTGTTACTTTGTAACCAAATGCTAGAATTTGGCTAAAAGTAAGTGATTAGTGCTTTATGCATCATTATGCCCGAAGAGATAAACATCTGCCTCGCTAAAGACTATAGAGAATCTTATCTTGTTTGCTAAAGGCTATAGAGAATCTCATCTTGTAGTTTAGTTATTTAATTATCATTCCTTTTAATGGCTGCTTTGAAGAGAAGTTGAATATTGGATGGCCTACATTGTTCAAATGGAACTTCTAAAGGCATGAACTGGCAATTTAGAAGAGCATTTTGAGGACTGCAATAACTTCTATCAGTTTTTTAGTTTACTTTTTGATGGAAAGAGATGGCTCTAGGTGTTTTGATGGTGCTATTACTTCGATTTGCGATTTGCTTTGATTGATAAGAATTTTTTAATCTGCTTACTCAAGACCCATTTGACTTGCAATGCTGTGATTCGTTAAACGAAAGGCATCTTTATCATCTTATATAAGTCCTCTTCATTCGCAATTGTATCCCGCAAAATATACTCATTTTTTTCTTCAACCTTCAGGATGTTGTACCAACTACCAACTAAAAGTTCTAAGTCTTCTTACATAACTTCATTCTTGAACATCAACACTTTACCTTCTTTACGAATATTGACAAGATGGGTTCCTCCTGATCTTAGCAATTCGTGCACTGGACTAATCCTCCTCCAGGCATGCTTTATATTTTTTTTAGCTGGTGTTATTGGAGTGGCCCTCTAGTGGCCTTTGTCTTTCTTAATATAATCCATTATTGCACCCAAAAAAAAAAAATACTGACAATATTATTTAAATGACTATGGTCTGCTGCAACTAAAAGGTAAATGAATAGTGAATCTAGATTGGTTCAGTTATAAAAAATGCAGTGATACAGTTAATGAATGTATCGGAGATGACCATGAGGAGTTGTTAATGTTTAAGGCAAGAAGCTGCTGTTTTATGTGCTTCTAGGTGATAGGTTGCATGTATGGGAGATGAAGTTACAGTCATAAGACTACTATATCTTTAACTCAACTTATAGATTCCTCCGTTAATAACTGATTATAAATTGTAATTTCTTTTTCTGTTCGTCTATATACCATATGATAGGAAAATTATCCATTTACATTCGAAAACAATTAACAAAAAAACCCTCATATTTTGTGCAGGTATACATGTCTGTTTAATATGTGTTGAAGACCATTTTCCACTAACCCTTGTTTTCATTTCTGTGCGAGCCAACATTCTTGAGCCAATCAACAACTTCCTTGATGGTTGGTCTCTTGAAAGGGTTCTGGCTAACACACATGCAGGCCACATCTAGTACTTGCAGCATCTCGTCATCAAAACCCTTTCCTCTCAGGAGAGGATCAAAGACTTCATTTTGTTTACCCTCATTTCTCATTTGCTGCACCCAGCCAACCAATTCTCTTGACATCTTTGGCTTGGATACCTCCACAGGCCTCTTCCCAGTCAGCAGTTCAAGCATAACAACTCCAAAACTGTATATATCTCCTCTCAAAGTAGCTACCCATGCTTGCCCATACTCCGGAGGAATATAACCCAGAGTTCCAACAAGTTCGGTTGTAACATGAGTCTGGTAAGGAAGAATCAACCGGGACAATCCAAAATCTGCTACATGTGCTTCGAACTTCTCATCAAGGAGGATGTTGCTAGATTTGATGTCACGATGCACAATATGAGGCTCACATATCTGGTGCATGTAAGCCAGACCAGAACCTGCGCCCCGTGCAATCTTGAGCCTCGTGGGCCAATCCAGGTTGGATGCACCATCAGTCTTCTCATGCAACCAGTAATCCAAACTCCCATTTTCCATGAAGGAATATATAAGCAGGCGACATCCCTCGTGCACACAATAGCCTTGCAGGGAAACCAGGTTTTCATGTTGAGCTGTGGAAAGAGCCTCCACCTCTGCTCTGAATTCTCTTTCCATCAGACCCAAGTCTCCGGAGAGTTTCTTGACAGCCAGTTTGCTCCCATCTCCTAATGTTGCTTTATACACCAGACCAAAACCCCCACAACCGACAATGTTTGCTTGATTAAAATTGTCAGTGGATTTCAAGAGTTCAGATATGGTTAGATCCTTGATCTCATAAGTATTACTTGGGAACAATACAACTAAACTGGCATCCTTGTCACCCTCGAGAGGAAATCCAGAGTTGATGGAAATTGTATCCAACTCAGTGTTGTCGGTATCCCCTCCAGGAATGATCCTTCTCTTGGACAATATCCACAGTGCTAGCACAGCAATAAATAAACCGGTGCCAAAACAGATACCAACAACAAGTCCAATGACGAGTTTTATGTTTGTGCTTTTATGAGGAGCCGAAGAATGGTTGGTTCCTGGTGAACTGGAGCAAGATCGCTGCAAAACCTGACCACACAACCCTGGATTCCCTACAAAGCTGGAACTGGGGAAAGTATCAAACTGACCTCCCGATGGTATAGGTCCTTGAAGTTCATTATTGGCAACATTGAACAAAGACAGGAAATGCAGACCTGAGAGTGAAGCGGGGATTTCTCCGGATAAGTCATTTCCTGAGAGATCCAATTTCTCCAAGTTAGTGAGGTTCGATAACTGATCAGGAATGTTCCCGAAGAATCTGTTATCACTGAGATCCAGCACATGAAGGAACTTCAGTTGGCCAATCTGTACAGGGATGTTGCCACTGAGGTTGTTGTTTTTAAGGTATATAGCTGGTGGCAGGTTAGAGAGCTGATTGTACTGCAAATTGGTAGCATTTGTGGGCTTGACAAACACGGGCAACTCTAGATAACTTCTTTCCACTCGTTTAACAGCCTCTTGCGATGTTAGTGCTCGCAATCCTGCGAGCTCCAGAGGAAATCCTCCTGAAAGAAGGTTATTGGACAAGTCCAAGTAGAAAAGGCTTGACAGATCACCCAGCCAACGAGGAATTGAACCCCTGATTTGATTGTAAGACAGATCTATGACCTGTAGGCTCGTGATGCTGGCTAGCCAGGAAGGCACTTGACCAGAGAGTTTGCAACGACCTAGGGCCAAAACCTGGAGATTTTGGAATCCAGTTGAATCTAATGTATTTCCATCGTCTAGTATACCTTCACTCATAGTATTATTGGAGAGGATGAGAGCAGTGAGGCTCTTGCAACCCATCAGAATTCGGATAGCCCCAGTAATGTTAGTTAAGTTGTTGGCGGAAATTGAGAGAAAAGACAGAGATTTTAGAGCTGTTATGTCAGGTGAGATCTGCCCCTCTATCTGATTACTGGCAAGTCTAACTGCAACTAGTGATGTGCATGAGTAGAGGCTTGTGGGAAAGATACCTGTAAAGTTGTTGTTACCAAGATCGAGGGTGGTAAGCTTGCGGAGTGTGGAGAAATCGAGGTCAGAGAGATTTCCTGCCAAGAAATTGACTCGCAGATTCAATTTTACTAGTTTGGTGCAGTTCATCAGAGATGGAGGCAGAGGACCTGCGAGACTGTTAATGTGAAGCAGCAACTGTTCCAACTTGGAGAGCTTGCCTATGTCCCTTGGTATCCTGCCGGAAAATTTATTGGAGTACAGCTCGAGAACCTTAAGATTAGTGAGATGGACCACAGCATCACTGACTGGACCAGAGAGGTAGTTAACAGGTACCGAGAAATGTACAAGTGATGTTGCTTTGTACAGATCATCAGGAATCATCCCCGAGAGATTATTGAAACCAGCGCGGAATATCTCAAGCTTGGAACATTCCCCTAGTTCTGGAGTAAGGTTCCCGCTGAAATCATTGCTGGAGAAGTCAAGGAGGGTTATGGAAACAGGAGAAATTTGGCAGACGTTGGAAGGAATTTGGCCTGTGAAGCTGTTATTGCTGACATTAAGTCTTGTCAAATTCCAGGCTGCCCGGAGAAATGAGTTGGAGTGACTTAATTCCCCATCGAAGTGGTTGCTAGACAAGTCTACTATCGTGATAGGGATACGGTTATTGGTATCAACGGATGGTAATTCACCATCGAGACGGTTGTAGCTGAGATCAAGGACCTGGAGGCCGCTGAGAGAGGAAAAGAATCCAACTGGTAGAGGACCATGCAGGCGATTATGTGATAGATTGAGGTGAGTAAGGCTTGTGAGATTGGCAAGATATGGGGATAAGGTGCCAGTAAGGTCTCTAAAAGGTAGAGAGATACTGGTTACTCGGCCATCTGCAGTTTCATTGCAATCAACTCCTTCCCAGAGGCAGCAATCAGTGGAGCGATCCCAATTCAAAGGAGATGATAAATAGGAGGAGAAGGACAAGAGAGCGTCGTGATCATCTTGATTGCAGACAGTAGCAGCATGGCAAGGAGACAGTAGCGATGCTATTAAAAGAAGAAATAAGACCATGACCAAGGAAGAGGAGGAAGGGGGCGTTGGTCTTTGAATTATAATGATTTGATTAGTCAAGCCAGACAGAGTAGAAAAGCTGTCTTTCTTGACCATTATCCTCACCATCATTCAAGTTTAAGGGACCAAAATAGTGGAACAAGAAAAAGACATAAGGAGGAGGAGGAGAAGGTGGGGGGATGGGGGTGGAGGAGATGATGGAAGAAGAGATGGCCAAGTACATGATTATCCATTCTATCTAGGAGAACTTGTAGGCTTACAAAGATGTGAGATTGCAATCGAACCCCTCATTGACCTAAAGAGAGAGAGAGAGAGAGAAATGAAGAGAGTGCGGGCGTGACGTTAGGTCATTTGATATTTTAGTGGCAACTACATGATATAAAATATAAATAAATAAATAAAAGGCTGTATCATTAGATATATGAATCTCAAATGGCGTTTACTTTTGGTGGTGCTGGCTGCGGTGGACTTTTTGTTGGATGATGATTGATTGATGACCACTGGCCACAAATCGTGTAAGCTTGAGCGTTCAAAAACTTCATAATCATCTCATGTTGTTTCAGAGCTTATCATGTCTTCCAACTCCACAATTTCCATCGTCTCTCCCCTCTCAATTGAGTTGTCTTCTTCTTTTCTTTTTTTATTCTCTACTTCTTTCCCATGCCCCCCAACCCCACTCTCCACTCGTAATATTATGATGTGCTGGGGGCTTGGCGTTGGTTGCAAGGTTGCCATTGCTGATCTTGCCAAATACCCTCTAGAATTCTATTGCATTTCCTTTTTCTTAGTAGCAAAAAGAATCTTAATAGTTAAGACTTGCTATTTTTTAATGTTTCTCAGCCAGTCGCTAACAATAGGTGCAAAGTGTTGTCAATTAAAAATTGCCCATTGCCAACCATCGTGTATATTGGTCAGACGAATATATGGTTTAACTTTCAATAGCACTGGATGCAAAGTGACTTAACATTCTCCGTTCGCCCATCTTCTCTTGAGGTGTGCTTTAAGCATATCTTCCGGAGGGTCTAGCAAAATAGTGTATTTTTTACTCTCTCCACCTTGCTTCCCTTAAAGCTGACGCTTGACTTTACAGGTGTAATTTCAGCAGCATAACTTACCATGGAAAACTTAATATTTATCAACATATTGGCATGATGATAGTAAAAATGTCAATCTTGATCATCATCGTCGTCATTATAACAGGAACAGTAAAAACTTTTCCAAGCATTATTCAGCAGTGGTAATGAAATAACATAAAACCTTAAAGAAAGAAAGGGAAAAGCAAGGAAATTCTTCTCCACTGCTTGTGCATGAACTGTCATCCGATGAACACATCCATATCATGAATCCAAAGACAAGAAATGGAAATATCAAGCAGCTAGAGAACATCCCGTTACGGGTGGGTTTCCACACCCAACAGATTAGTAAAATCAAATTCCATAAGCCCCCTTTCTCTGTTGCAAAACTCTGTAGAAACTAAAAAGGCCTGAAGGATGGGGAAAGAGTGGGGAAATGCTCAGTAAACTATGCATTATTGAGCTGAAATGGTTTTGGTTCCCAAGTCAGGCTTCCTTCTTTTTTATCAGGAAGCAAGATTTTAATTTCCCACAAGCGCATGCTTCTGGATCCAGTCATGCTACTCTCACCACGAAACCCAGTAGATAGGAAATGAAAAGAAAGAAGAACCGACTGCAAACCATAGACACAAAACCTTTTTGAATCTGCACGCTATGATTGCCAAAATGCTGACGACTATTATGGAGAGAAAAATTGACCCCTCAGCAAATTCTTTCATAAATTTTAAAAATTTCATCCCACAAATTGATATAAAAAAACATGTTTCGGATACATAAGAAATTATTTGAAACCAGGGCTCGGTTCAACAAACCAAGCGTCAGCAACACCACCCTACGCCACAACTTGATGGTTTAATAAGAGGAAAAACACAGTAAATTAAGATGTGATTTCCCAAAAGTCAAGAAAACATTAAACTAAGATGTGATTTTCCAAAAGTCAACATAAATAAATCCAAGAAAGGCAAGAATACTTCACCTGCTCTACAGGAATTGAGTACTGCAAATTCTCATTTGTAGTTAGTTATACACCACCATATTGCAAAATATAAAAAGGGATTAAAATTTAGGGTATGATTTGCAGCATCGGAATATTCATAGATATCATCACAAGATCTTTCCAGTTTCCACATAATTTACTCTGTCTTGAAAAAGTCATGCTCCTATTTACCATTTCAAACCAGCAATGACAGGGACGTAATTCTTTGTTTACCTTGATATTTTCAAGAAGAAAAAATGTTTCAACAGAGCAATTTATAGATAGAAGAGATTACCTTGATATTTTTGCTGTTCCCTAAACTCCAAATAGTTAATTAACTGCAAAATCCGAAATTTATAATTTCAAAATGGAGTTGTAAAAAAAAAAAAAACCCTTTTATAAGATTAGATGAATGAAACCCAACCTGGATGAAAAGGGAGTTTGTTTCTGTCTGTCTGCAAGCATTTGACTGGGAATGGGACACTTCACTCCAGCAAGCTCTTATCTATCTTTTCGCAGATTTTGGCATCATCTCTTCCTCCTTTCTCAAATGGACTTTGGCATTGAGAAGCCCATTTTCATCTACTTTTAGGTGCCCGACCCCATTTGCTTGCGAGGTCATGAAAAGTCTACCATGGTGTTGATATTAAAAATTTAGTTTGCCAAACCTGAACGTGTGAGTAGTAATGATATATTGGAATGCCATTATTATACTGGTAGGATTACGTTTCCATGTTAATAAAAAATTTATATGATATTAACAAAAACTAATAGGCATTGAAAAAAATATTGTAGCTTAAGATTCGAAAACACTATTAATTAAAATAGTATAATGATAGTTTTCTCATTCACACTACATAACTTAAAATTTTTTATATAAAGTATTAGTCATTATTAAATTAGTAAAACGAACCAAATGCTTTAAAAAAAAATTGGATTCAATGGGCAATGTGGTATTTTCAAAATGATTTTTTTTATTATTATAATATAAAATGAGAAGCAATTTTGTCTTTTGATGAATATAAAAAATAAAAAATAAAATCAAAATACAATGAAATGACTACAATGTAAAAAAAATAAAGCTAGTATTAAGAGGTTTTTTTTTTTATCTTTTCATAAAGATTTTTTATTATTACCATATAGCTCATAAACAATTTAGAATTTGATTAAAAAAAAAGTTAATGATCGTTAACTTCAGGGTCTGTGAGATTAGTCGAGGTACGCGCAAGCTAACTTGAACATCCATATTAATAATAATAAAAAAATTACAAAAACAAATCAAGGGTGTTCTTGGTATGTAGATTACTGAGAGTACCATGCTATCGAAGAAGCATATGCTTTTCTTAATACGAGGTTGTGTCTGGTTGAGAAAAATTAAGAGTGTAAGGATTTAAAACTTAAGTGTTACTGAGTAAAAAAAAAAATGTTAAGGATGTTTAGTAAAAATTAAAAAGAATAATAGGGGATCTCAATTGAATCAACTCAAAATCAAGATTAATAATATTATAAAAAATATTAAGAAGGCATTTGTTTTTATAGATCGTCTCCGAGTCTATATATATATGTCACCCGATCTTTCCCTGTGTCATCAAGCTTCAGACCTTTTGGTCGCCCTGCCTCGTCTCCGCCATCATGTCCTCACGGCCCTCACCTGAAGTCTTCCACCTACAAAAAGTTCCTGGGTTACAACCACTCGGTCCGGTCTTTAGGGCCCGATCAACCCGCCATGACCACGCCTCTGGGTCAACTTGCTTGGCCCAACCTTCGAGTCCACTAGCACCGAACCAATCGCGCGTCTGCGAGCTTCAGCCTTTGATCTGAACCCCGGGTCGCTAGGTGTCTTTGGAATCCCATGGTTCAAGCTTGAGGTGATTTAAGAATCCATCCGCCGCCGCCGCTGCATGAGAAACAGAAACGTGACGTGTTAAGTTACTGAAGCCACACATAAAATAAGATAAAAGAAGAGCTATGCCACAGCCCGCAGACACAAAACTTGTCTACCCGCCCTTGAGTGCCTAGCTGGTGTGATCAATCATGTAACTTATTCCGTTCCTGTTCCGGGTTCGATCCTCTATGTGCACGTCTGTTATTCCCGGTGCTTTACCTATTCCTAGGCTTGCAGGATATCCAGTGGGCCGTGGGGAATAGTCGTGGTGCGTGTAAGCTGGCCCGGACACCCCATGTAAATCCAAAAAAAAAAAAAAACTTGTCTACCCGTACTAGTTTCTCTTGAATTCGAGAACACCCTCAGTTCGAAAGTAAAATTCAAATAAAAAAAATACCTAATCCGCTACGGAAGGTGAGATAATTAGCTAGTACATAACTAAATATATAGTTATTTATGATAATAAAAATATTTATTATTTAAAATAAAATAATTAAAAAACATATACATAAGTTATTTTCAAAAACAAATAAAACTATTTAATTATTTAAATCTACCACTTCAGCATGGGTAAAATAAAATAATTATTTTTATTCATGAAAGTATAAAAATATATTAATAAATACAAAATTATTTATTTCTTCGTTATGACTTGAGAAAAATTGTTATTTTTTATGAAGCTTATAAAATAAAATAAACATAATATTCAATGAAAAAAGAAAAATAAATGAAAACAGGGCTACAGGCAAATAAATTATCATTATTCAATAAATGAAAACAGAAACGGAAGCCGTGATTTATCACAGGAAGAAATTTCTCATTCGATCGATTGATAAATTAATCCCCAGGTCCTTGCGATAGTTCATGCAGTACCGGAGCAGATTCAGCAGCTATCATCGTAGCAATCACGTTTCTTCCAAGTTCTCGGACCATGCACGGCTCTTTTACTTTTAGAACATGTGGCTCCTCTTTTGTCCATGACCTCTTTGTTTGTTTTTGCTTCTGTCACCTGGAATGGCAACAGGCTTCATTTGACTTCGCCATCCTCAGAATTTTCAATAACCTTACGTATGAATTTGTGCCCTTTTTTCTCCGGATATAACTAAGATGAAGTTTGAATAGACTTGTAACTACACCCACGTAATTATAAGTTGTAATGGAATCTAGAATTCATGAATTCGGTTGCTGGTTATTTATTTACTTTATGAATGGTGAAATAAGGTAGTGTTTGTTTTTGTGGTGTTACTATAATATTTTAACTCGTAAAATATATTTAAAAAATATATATATAAAATTATAATTTTTATATAAAATAGTAAACCGATTAATATAATTAAATCTAATTGATTGATCGATTAAACTAAATTATTGAACTTTCATCTTGTTGTGTTTCAGAATAATAACATTAATTAAATATCATTACTTTAAAGAGCGGTAATTATTTTATCGTATTTGAAAAATAACGATATTTAATAAATATTACACTTTTAAAAACATGACAACGTAAAAATATATTATTTTACTAAAAAAAAGTTTCAAATAATATATTTTTAAAAAAATCACTCCTACATCACCAAAAACTACTTAACAAAAATTTATTACCAGATGTGTCTGCCAAAGTTTCTTATTGCACGACAGCTTAAAAGGAAAAAAGAAAAAGAAAAAAAGAAACATATGGATCTAAACATGCACCTCAGCAAAGTGTTTTATTGAGCTAGTGAGACGTGGTCGAATGAAATGTAAATGGAGAGTAATGGGCATCCATCATCCATCGAAGTGTTCACACACACAGAAAGAAAAAGAAAAAGAAGAAGAAAAAGAAAAAAAAGAATAGACAGACAGCTCGTGGAAAGAAACCAGAGAGGTTACTTGAAGGAAAACCCAATTTCCGAATCCGAAGAGTTATCTTATTTCCAAAAGGAGAAGATTTCTTGAAACAAGTATTAGTTTTCCAAATCTGATCACTCCCATTTTGTCCACTTTCTGAGACAATGATGATAGTTTAGGATTCGACGGAAACAAGACGATGTGTCGATTGTGGTACCAAGTGAGAGTTCTGACCTCAAAGATTTCTGCTTCTCTTTACAAAACCAGACAGAAGCCAAAGTGTGCTTCATGACTAGAATAATGAACGCTGCCAAGTTGTACTCCTCCTCCGACCCTCCTGCTTTTACTAGAGAACCAAACTGAACCTTGTCAAATTAAAGCTTCTTTGTAGTTCACGCCGAACTGTGTCTGAAGCCTCCATAGCACAGCGATGGGACTGGACGTATGATCTGACAAACCCTTTAGTTTCAAGTACACTAGCTCTCTGTGTGCTGGATATGATGTCTCGACCTAGACCAAATGATAATGATGGGGCCGAGCCTAAAATATTAGATTAATACTTAACAAATAAGATCGAAAGTATTTTTCAAATGGTATTTTTTAAAAATATTTTTTATTTTAAAATATATCAAATATTTTTTTTCATTTTGTATTAACATGTAAAATCATTAAAAAATAATAAAAGAATATTTTTTCAAAATGTTTTTAATAGCAAATACATTTTTAAAATATACTCAAGTAAAAAAAAACATAATATTAAAGAACTTTTAAAAAGTAATTTGTAACTATATATTTCTTTTAATTGATGACCAAATTTGTACCTGTACGTTTTTTTTTTAATTTGATCGATGTTTGCGCTCATTTTTCTTGTTTTGGAAGTTCTGTATTTATCAATTCTCAATTTGAATACTTCTATCCAAAATTTAACTGGCCTGATGATTAATTTTTATAACATCCAGGTTACAGATTTTGATTGCATCATAAAATATTATGGATTAGTTCAAATTTTTTAAATTAAAATAATATTATTATTTTTAATAAAAATAAATAATTAATAAATTTTAATTGGATTTTTTCTATCAAATCTTGTTAAATCAATTGAGTCACCACATTAACCCAAGTTTTTATCTTTTCTTAATTTGTTTTTAAACTTGTACTTGTAATATAAAAGTATTTTTTAATTATAAATATATTAAAATAATATATTATTATCTCTTTGTTTTTTTTTTGCTGGGTTTTGCAATATTCAAATTAGTCTTTTCCCTTTATCAATTACCCAAAGCTCACTAAACTCTTTTTTTTAGATTTTCTTCTTTGATTTTTGTTTTATTTTTAATTTTAGAAAATCTGCCAATATGAAAACAAATGGGTAAAAAATTACAAGAAGTTAACCAAATCATGTTGAAAATATAATTTTTAGGAAATTTTTATATTTTTTGAATTTTTGAAAATATAATGAAAATGAGCGGTAAAAATCAAGTTATATTATGACCCCGTTTGTTTGCTGGAAAATAGTTTTTTTCAAAGTAAATTCTAAGAAAATGAATTTTTTTTGATATTTGGTAGTGTAATGAAAAATAAGTTGGAAAACACTTTACAGTGTTTGGTTATGTTATGAAAAATGAGCTGTAAAATAACTTATTAATATTTTATTTTTTAAAAGTTTATTAAAATAATGAGGAACAAAACTTACAAATTAAAAAGTTGAATAAGAATGAATTGAAAAAAAATGTAATTTCATAAATTATCTCAAATAAAATAAATAATAATCAAAATAATAGAGATCAAATTTAACAAATAAAAAAATTTGAAAAAGATAAAGAAACTAAAATAATAATAATTATCATTTCATAAATTATTTAAAATAAAATAAGTAACAATTAAAAAAATAAAAATCAAATTTGATAGATAAAAAATTTCAATTAAAAAATGATAAGAGAAAAGCAAATAACAATTATAAAACTAAGGATCAAAGTTAATATAAAAATCAAAATTTAAGGGATGAAATTAAAAAAAAATATTCAAAACAAAATATATATAACAATCAAAAGTTTGAGGACCAAATTTAATATAATCAATAAATAATATGACATTTTTAAGTTTTTTCATAACTTCTGGAAAGTGTATTTCGTTCAAAATAAAATTAAAATACTTTCTTGAAAATCAAACCAAATTTTTTTAACTAAAAAATATTTTTCGTTCGTTAATTAATTTTTTTAATAATAAATAAATATAAATTTTATTTTATCAATTTTTCTAATAATAAATAAATATATAAAAAAATTGAAAAATTATTTTGAGGAAATTATTTTACGTCTAATAAACGAGGCCTATATGAAGTCAATTTCTTGTTCCATTGGATCCTCTAGTAAAAGAAGAAGAAGAAAAAAAAAGAAGAGATCTATAAGAGTTGAGTTGATCGTTTAGCTGGATGTAATTAATTTTGCTCAGAATTCATGACCAGTGAATAATCACTGACATTAGCAATCTCTCACTTCATCATGTCTTTCCTACCTCGGCCTTGACGTCATGGAAACACTGAATTGATAGAGGGGCGAAGATAAAACCATCAGAATCACTGCATTTTTCACCAAAAGATAAAAATACAAAGTGAAGAAGTAGCTAAGGTCTCAGCTTTCCTTTCCTATTTAAACACCTGCGAACAAGCCAGTTCCATTCAAAACCCTAGCAACATGTTCTTTTTTCTTTCCTTCGGCTACTTGACTTTAGCGTTTTCTCCCTTCACCTTCGTCTCTCCATATCCACTGAAGTAACAAGATAGATACCTTCCCAAATGATTGCATGCAGTCTTACGCTGCTACCAAACCAAAACACAGCCCTTTTTGTTCGCTAAATAATTAAAATGGTTTTTCATGCCGTCGTACCTAAGGTTTTCTCTATAGTTGTTGACTTCGATGAACTTAAATCCATCGCTGGCCTCTCTTTAATTTCTCCTTGAAAAGAGTGCTAAAAAACAAGACTTTAGTTAAAAAATAGAAGTCCTTTCAAACCTTCTCCATTTCTTTCTCCAGGCTTTAAAAAAAAACCAAAACCCAGATAGTTTTTTTGGCCTAGCTACTCCTACATGGAAGGTGCTTTCAACAATTCTATGCTCTTACCCTTCTCCTACACTTTCACTCCTGGCACTAGCAGTGCTAATGTTACGGATAGTGTTACCAGTCCTTGGATGGACACCAGGATATGGAGCAAACTCCCACAAACGCTGATCGATCGTATTCTCGCCTTTCTTCCTCCTCCAGCCTTTTTTAGAGCTCGTTGTGTCTGCAAGAGATGGTATGGTCTCTTGTTCTCCAATAATTTTCTTGAACTCTATATCCAGATATCACCACGCCGCCATTGGTTCCTATTCTTCAAGCACAAAAGCCTAAAAAGCTACATCTATAGAAACAACAATAGCACCAGTGATAGCGGCGGAAAAACTATGACAGCCAATATTTGTGAAGGATACCTCTTTGATCCATATGATATTGCATGGTATAGAATTTCTTTTTCCTTGGTTCCATCTGGGTTCTCTCCTGCTGCTGCTTCTGGTGGCTTAATATGTTGGGTCTCAGACGAGGCTGGTGCAAAGAGTATCATTTTATGCAACCCCCTTATTGGTTCTCTATCTCAGTTGCCACCAACTTTAAGGCCACGTCTCTTTCCTTCAATTGGCTTAAAAGTTGGGCCATCCTCAATTGATGTGGCTGTTGCAGGTGATGACTTGATTTCTCCATATGCAGTCAAGAATTTATCCACTGAAAGCTTTCATATTGATGCCGGTGGGTTTTACTCACTATGGGGCACCACTTCTTCTCTTCCAAGGCTTTGTAGCCTTGAATCAGGTCAAATGGTTTGTGTTGACGACAGATTCTACTGCATGAATTACAACCCGTTTAGCGTTTTGGCTTATGAAATAGCAGCAAACAGTTGGTGCAAGATTCAAGCTCCAATGCGGAGATTTCTACGCTCGCCAAGATTGGTTGAGAGCATGGGAAAACTCATTCTTGTTGCAGCAGTGGAGAAGACAAAGCTCAACGTGCCAAAGAGCTTGAGACTTTGGCGCTTGCAACCTTGTGGAACAACATGGATAGAGATTGAAAGGATGCCACAGCAACTTTACTTACAATTTGTGGAGCTGGGAGGTGGTCATGGGTTTGATTGTGTTGGGCATGGTGAGTTTATTGCTATCATTATCCGAGGATCGATCAAGGTTTTGTTGTTTGATATCTTGAGAAAGATGTGGCAGTGGATTCCTCCTTGTTCTTGCATTGATGGAGTGGGAGATGATAATGATGAATTGCATGGTTTTGCTTACGAACCTACAGTCACCACCCCAGTTACAGGCATCCTTGATCAGATCACAATTCCAATATTCCAGTCCTTTACTAGTTAATTGGCTAGCAAATAATAGCTGTGGTTGTTAGCAACATAAGAGACTAGTACTAGTTATAGTGTGATTATGATACTCTAGCAAGTAAATGGGAGGTCACCTGAAGTACTTGCTATATAACATTCAGGTGAAGATGAATCTGATAGGCTAACCTTCATGTCTCGTACGTATTATTGTATTGCTTAATTAATTAGCCTTTATCTAATTAATCTGTTTTCTGCTACCGTAATCTCATAACTTGAGGGTTTGCTTTGACATTTTAGATTTAGGAGCAGTTTTTGGAATTCCAAATGGTGTTTTATGAAAATTTATTTATTTTTATTTAGTATTTTTTTTATATTTTTAAATTATTTGAATTTAATTATTAAAAAATTATTTAAAAAAATAATCATATGAAACAACTTTTTAATATTCATTTATATATATGATTGGGGCTGAATTTCATCGTAATCATAGATTTAATCTTGTTTGATTAATAAAATTAGTTGAATGATTTTGCATGATTTTCGACAAAAATTCTCTTTTGGATTTTGGTTAAAACTAAAATTTATAATTTTTTTTATTCAATTTAAAAAAAGCTACTATATTGCCCACAAATATAATTTTGAAATCTGATTCAGTTTAGTGAGTAGACCTAACCCGGCCTGGGGTTGGAATGAAAGTACATGCATAGCTTATAACTTAACTAATTACTTAGAATGAAGAAATGGAAGTATATGCATCAATGGACGTTGAACTCAGTTATTATTGTAATAATTATTATTTTAAAATTTTTTAATATTTATTTTAATATTAACATATTAAAATAATTTAAAAATTTATTTTAATTGCAATCTCAAACCTCGTCATCTAACTCACAGTACCTCTGGAAAGAAAATACCCACTTGTACCATTAGAAGTGTGTTTGGTATTACAGTTATTGTTGTAGTTGTGATTTTAAAAAAGTTGTTTTATAAAAAATATTTTTAGTTGGGGTTGGTTTGGAAAAATATATGTTTGGTTAAAACTGTGGTTGAAATTGAGGTTGGACAAAAGGTAGTTTAATGTGTTTGGTTAAAAAAAATAGTTTTCAAATTGAGGTTATAAAATAATTAAAAATATTTTTAATTTAAATATTGTAGATTTAACTACTATTATTACATCATGAAATAAATAATATTGATATCAAAATTTATTTATTATTCCATTAAACTACATGCATTGTCATCACGTACGAAATCTATTCAACAATGACTATATTTTTCATGGTTTCTTAAGCACGCAACAACAAAAACTGAATTTTTTGTTACGTCATCAAGCGATATCTTTCTAATTTTTTTAAATAAAACACAATTAAAATAAAAATAAAAACTGAATTTTTTTAACTGAGTCAGACCTAGCAAGAACATAATTGGAATTGCTATCAAATTCCATAAATGCTACGTCATCATGTGATATCCTTCTAATTTATATAGTTTTATTAAATAATATTAAATACTAGTTTTTCGAGTAAAATTCAATTTTTTTAAAAAAATTTACAATTTCATTACGTACAAAATTCATTCGACAAGAACTACAGTTTTCATGATTTTTTGAGCGTGAAATAAAATTAGGTAACATATTATCAGGAATAAAATTGAGATTCCAATACGAGTAAACTTAATTCACTTTAAACTAATTTTTTTTAAAAAAATTAGAAGTTCACATTCACATGAACAGTGAGAGTGAAATAAATTAACTGCACTAGTTTTTCAATAAAAAAACAACCGTTCACGTGAACAGTGCAATAGTAGAGTCATGCTCCACTGTTAAGAGGAAATCACCACTAGAAGCAGTAAAATGCTGTTTCTCCAAACCTGTGGCGCAACAATAAAAATTGGTGGGTCCTATCAATAAAAATCACTTTTTTTCTGTTACCAAACACTGAGATATGTTGTTGTATATGAACCTTATTCGCAATCACATTACCAAACAGCATCTAAAAATGAACACTTGTCTTAATGCTCTATTAAGATGCATCTCAATCAACACCACTAACATGACTTTGTCATCATATTTCAATAATTATATTATTATATATACTATAATTATTACGTAGTTTATCAATGACCAATGATCCAACCGATGAACCGGTGAATAAATGACCTTACTGGTTTCCCGCTAACCGATTATAATAACACAGCGCATAACAGCACCTTGTGACCCACAAATCTTAATATATTTTTTTCTAAGCCAAGTGGAAGTCGATCAAGGTTGGCACAAACGAAATTACGAAAATAGACACCATCGCCGACCTGTTAGAGGTAAAATCCGACACATTTTTTCCATCTTAATTTCGGGCCACCCTTCTACCGGCTGGCTTGTCAGCTTCAGTCAGCTTAGATAGTAAGATGACAATGTGTTGCCCATATAATTTGCATTTTTTTCCTTTTCCTTTTCTTTCATTTTGTGTTTTTGGCATCACAGCCCCAATTAGTTGCTTCCTCCTCACTTCATCCATTGTGTTTTTGAGCTTCGACGGGGTACGTAGTTTCTTCAACTGAGGAAAGCTGCGGCAGCATCACAATATATGGCAGCCCAGCTACAAAGAAGGTGCGCATTCCAAAGAATTATAATGTTAGCCTTCATTCAAAGTTACAAAAGAAGTACAAAATCTCGGGGGATGACTTGGCAATGGCCTCACAAAATTTGCAAATTTGTGTTGGCTCTATATATCCATTCAAAAAATAAACATGCTATAATAGAACACAGAAAAACATCCATTCAAAAAATAAACATGCTATAATAGAACACAGAAAAACAAACACCGTATCTTCATGTATTTCAGTTTACAATTTTGACTCAAAAAATAATAATAAAAGTATAGTTTTGATATATTTTTAAATATTTTTAAAAAACAATTAGTGAACAAGCTCTGAGTCAAACATGGAGGATGAGGTGCATGCAGTTCCCTGTTGTACATGCATGGACCTCAGCTCTTCATTAGCTTCAACAC
Organism: Populus deltoides; assembly: GCA_015852605.2. Classification (NCBI taxonomy): domain Eukaryota; kingdom Viridiplantae; phylum Streptophyta; class Magnoliopsida; order Malpighiales; family Salicaceae; genus Populus; species Populus deltoides. The sequence goes on along the minus strand of CM027572.2, from coordinate 12,725,054 downwards.
CTGTCCTCCTGTGTGAATAAACAATGGATGCTAATAAGAACAAGTACGGTAATGACTCTTAAGGATGGGTGACTGCTACAGTGGCTTAAAATAATTAATGGTTAAATCTCCTTTTTTGTTACGTAAACGTAAATGCATTAATTCTTTCTTCAGTTACGGAAAAAAAAGAATGACTAAATTAAAAGTTACTTCAAGTCATAAATTTTTTTATGATGTTACGTTTTTTTTTATTGATTTATTAATATAAATATTTGAACTAATTTATGTATATTTTTTAATTTCACGAACTCTAAAATTAAGTAAATTTTCAATAATTAATTTATAAAATTTAAACTAGCTAATAATCTTTAAAAAATAAACCCTAATTAAACCTAACTAGTTAAATTACATGCTTAATTCAAACATAACAAGATGTAAGAGCAGGAATGCCAGCACCCACCGAAAAGATAATTTGGTGGTTTGCACTCTGTCCCTAGTTTTGCAAGAACTTGTTCTGGATGGATGCCGCGTACGTAAAGTTTCTTGGATTGCACTCATATCTTCTTATCTAGTGCCTTACTATTTTATTATTTATTTTTTTTCAAAGAAAGGCATCCATCTTAGCGTTCCCATCTCAGTTCTTGCCAGATATGCATGAAGATAGCCACCTTGACTAGAGAAATTTGCAATAAAAGATGCAAAGGAGAAAAATAGCAGTAATCCTAGAAATGGAAGTAGCTTCCCCAATTTGTTATCCCTTAATTCTTCCCCACAAGAATCTTTCGCTGGCTTAGTTGAGGAGTGGTGAAGCGTTGTTCAATCCTGAGAGAACCATCTCTGAACTCTTTCCAATCCATCAACTGATGTTAAATGCCATACGGGATTTCCTGAAATGGATAGGGCTGAAAGCCTTCATTAAAATCCTCATGGTTTTATATAATTTTAAATTTTTATTTTTTTTAATTATTTTTTTTATGTTTTTTAATCGTTTTGATATACTAATAAAAAAATTAAAAAAAAATTATTTCATGTCTATACAAAAAAATCTTTCAAAAATAACTGTTATTACAATGTCAAACACTATTTAAAATTCTTTTAGAAATGTGGTGAAAATTGCTTTTTAAAATGCATTTCATTATTAAAATAATATATTTTTTAAAAATTTTTATCGGCACATCAAAAAATAAAAAATGCTAAAAAATAAATTAATTTAAAACTAAAAAAAAATCAATTTTTTTTTTAAAAACAGGATTAAAATATGCCGTGACCTTAGATTAAATTAATAAACTGAAAATCCAAGCTTCACGCGATGAACATGGTCCCATAACCTTTCCCAACAATTTCTAAAGAAATATATTCTTCATAACTTCTTCGCTCGTAGATAGTAGTGGATCTTCATCCCAAGGTCTTTCGACTGCCTAAGTACAAATACCATTGACGAGCCCGAATCGGACGCAAGTCATGATTGAGATAGTAATAATTAAAGGGAAAAAAAAACAATGGTAAACTTGAATCTGCCAGTAAAATGGCTGCCTTTTGCACCCAAATTTTGCAGAAAATAATAGATGGGGTCAACATATGTTATATATAGAACTGAACATATTATGAACTCCGCAACGACCTTCAACAAGTCTTTCTTTCTCTCAACCAGGCCAGTCTTATTCATACACAAAACCCGCTTTTGTTTTGGGTTTGCTTGTGCTCCCACGCATTTTATAAAACAATAATACTAAAATAAGGTTAGCTTACACAAGCAGAATACTAAAATTTTGACAATGACAAGACATTACCACGCCTCTCTAGAAATAGTTTAGCAGGCTTTTGATGTTTTTTATAACAATAATTACGAACTGTGATGGACTAAGGCAAGATCTTCTTTTGCTTCTTCCTAGTTTTAATTCTGTGTAGGCTTCTTTCCCCCTAAACCTGATCTAGAGAGTTCCTAAGACTTTTTTCTCCTTTGGGCTAGACCTTTGAAGGATTTGAACATTATTTTTTTCTTTTTGTCCCTTTTATTCCACTCCAAAAGTACACGAGTAGCATTTACCCACACAAGCCCTGCAAGTATATTGACAAGGTACAGTATCATAATCATGTATGACACGTATGAATTCATGCATTTTGAGGAATATTATTATGTTCATCCTTAGAAGTGTTTTAAGTGCAGCGCTTTCAGTGAAACTATTGAAAACATATGTATTGGGGAAACAATTCTAAGATCTGCTACTAGTTCATGACCTTAATGGCAGACACATGCTATATAAGGCCTAGAAAAACCCATGGTTTTGCAGTTACAGTTATGAGGCTGATGTTCAAGAAATGCTGCTGACATGCTACGCCCACCTGTGAATATAAAAGGGTGTACGTATAGCATACAAAACAGTGACAATTGAGAAGGTTATGGTGGCAAATTGAGAAAAACCCTAATTGTTTAAGCGCAACTCCTAATTTTCAATCAATAAAAAGGAGAACGTAATTGGGAAATACCCTTGTAAAATAGATTTAAAATAATTACTACATCTCCTGACAGCACACCAACAAAATGCAAGGATAGAACTTGTTTTGCTTGCAGATTAACTTGGTAATAAGTATCAAAATAACTAGAAAACGCCATATAAATAGCATGCCAGGGGAAGCACAAGAGACCCAAAAGCCATCATTTAAAACAAGAAACAACTCGATACAGATAAAATATATCCATTCATGATACTGGGCATAATTTAAAAGCAAAGCAACAGCCTCTCTTTAGGATTATTTAGCAAAAAGTTAATCTGACAGCCAACATCAATGTACAGGAGGAAATGATTGGCTCCTCTTAAAAAACTTGAATTCCTGGCTAATTAATGGGTGGCCCTTTCTTCTACATTTTTCAAGCAGCCGGTATCACAATAAGTATTCATCCAAAAGAATACTTTATGATTCATAAATGATGGCACAAGAAGGCCATGTAGTCACATCAGATTTCCTTTTCTAGGACGACTTCCTCAGTTTTTAGCCAAGGATTAATCTGCTTATGATGATTTTATTGACCATAATATTTGCTCTTTCATGCAGATGAATGCAGTTCATTAAATATACACAAACGAAAAGTGAATAAAGTTAATAAATCAAAGCCATGAGACATGCTATTTGAGTGTCTCCATTTGTCATCACTCCCAACACTTCATGTGTGGTGGTATTTGTCTTCCGTGACACAGCACAAACCTTTGCCCCAACTTGTGCATATGCGAAGCTTATCCAAACAGTTGTCAGATGAATTTCGTGTTGTAAAAGAACCAGGAACCTTGCAAATAATACTAGATATATATTAAGATAAATTACACAGGCACGCAGGTTCACAAAGAGAGAAGACGCCCTCTTTCTCTCTAAATTGTCTGCTTCTTATGAAGGCTCACTACATCTCTGGCTACGTACTGAGGGGCAGCCTTCCCAATTTCATATTATTTCCACCAACCCATTCTATAATTTGGATCGAGTTGACACCTCCAGGCTGGATGTCTCAAGTTTAATTATTGGGTTGTCCCTAAAGGAATATATCTATCCTCATGTATCCAGAAGACATGACATCCCATGCTCAATGAAAGAGCAATACCGAATTTTGGATTGTGATTCAGTAAGCAGACAATGACAGATATATATAAAATAAGAATTCAGTAGCACGGCGGGCCCGTGCCTGAATAGTCGCCCCACCTAAAAAAAAAAAATAAGAATTCAGTATTTCAAAATTGGAGTCAGCTTCCTGTGTCACCAAATTCTTAGCATGTTGCGGCTTGTGGTGAGGGTACAAAGTATGACACTTTGACTCGTTGCTGGCACCGAATACGAGGCTAGTCAGATTGCAACTTCAGGTTACACCAAACCTAGACATGATTAGATATGCGTCCAGACATGCACAAGCCTGATGCTTCTTTAAAGTTCATATAAACCCAGAAGAGTTCCCATAGAAGTATGATTTCTTTAGCTTTCTGGGAAAGTTTTTCCTTTTGTTACACTCTTATTGTTTGTTCATTCGACTCTTCTGACATTTGGTCTTGGGTAGCCCTTTCCAAGGATCCATATCACAAAGGGAGATCCTTCCCATAAGATGCAATTAGAATGGCACCAGCACTCGCATCACTAGCAAACCTCCAACCAAGACTGTCGATTTCTCATATTACACCACCGACCAAACACCTAAGGAGTAATCTTGCAAGATTAAAGAAGACAAACAGCTATTATTAATGAAAGTTTCTCATAATAGTCAAGATGTGTTCTTTCAGGGTACCGCTCCTGAACAAAATAAAGGTGCCTACTGTAAATTTTATATCACTGGAACTTCAAGGACTAAAACTGTAAAAAAAAATAAAAAGAAATTTAGGGACTTCAAAATATAAAAATTAATTAATTTAATAAAATTATATAAAAATTTTACCATAAAAAATAACTAAATAGATATTTTGTTCTCATTGATTGAAAATTCACGAGCAAGATTTTTTTAAAAACAAATTATATAATAGATTCATATATAATTAGTCATAAAAATTCACTAATATTATCATAAAAACTATTATATTATTTAAAAATCATGGCATAACCGAATAATTTTATAAGTACCATCTCAATCATTTTATTTATAGTGAATTTTATTCTAAAATTGAAAAAAAATAAACAAAATAATTATTTAAAAAGATAAAAAGAAAGTGATGAAAAGCCCAAACTCACCTAGGCTTCAATGATATGACCCAAACATGGCTTTGGTTTACAAGGTTAGGCCCACGTACCTAACTATATAAAAAAAAAAAATTAAAATTGAAACAGAACTTTTTTTGTTTGTAAATAAGCGGGTGAAAGTCCTCCCATTTCTTTTTATAAATACATCCAACAACTTATCACCCATTAATACATTTTCTAATCACCCACGGTATGAAAAAATAGGGTTCAAGTTCGGGCCGTATAAACATATTTTCACTGGAAAATGCCACAAATTATTTCAATCTTAAAACACTATTTAATCAATTTAAAAATATAAAATTAAATTAAATAAAAAAACCTTTTCGAACATCAATGTGTGTTTTCCAACACGTTACCGAAAACCATTTCCATTAATCTCTCTTCAATACAAACACATTTACACCAAGATAGCTTTTACATGGTCAAAATCCAAGTAGCAGGAAAAACATAAAGATACAAAGATCAAAAACACAAAGCTGCATTGTTCCGTGTCTAGGAACAGTAGAAAAAGAAGAAGCATTGCAGGTGCTGCACTGCTTTTTTACAGGGAGAACCGTGTTTGAACACTCTAAATCTTTAGTTTTATTTGTTAATAATGAAATAAATTTTATAGTTATACACCATCTTCTTCAGAAACATTATATCAAATGAAAACCACGACCCAAACTGTGATTTAATGAATAGTGAAACTTAAATCCATAAAACCAGTAAGAAAATAATGCTCACAGCAGATCCAATTCCAAGTTTCACAAGGTACATACAAAATGACGGCAAGAGATTGAGCCCGATAATAAAAGCGAACTAAAATCTATTAACCTAACAGGCTTATACGTTTTTTTTTTTTTTTCTAAGGTAAAAAAAAGGAAAGAAAGAAGGATTGAAAGGGACAGAAAGATTGTTGCCGCCATCCCTCGAGATTTAACCTACAAGCTAAAGAATGGGGGCTCTTTTCATCTCACTACCTTGTAAAGAATACAACGCAAGCATGATCCTGAAGGATGCAAACGAGAACCAGGGATCCCCATGCATTTAATATGAATTTTGTGGCGCTCAGCGGGGCTTTGCATCTGCAAAAAGATTCCAAATAGCCTTCAGTTTCTAAAATGCCATTCGACCAGCAAGCCTGCCTTCCAATATTCTTCTGTCAATAGCTGCATCAATTGAGCTCATCTGCAACAAGCAACAACAATGAGAAGAAATGAATTATGACTAGAAATCAGTTGGATAAACCAGATATTTGAAAGCTTGGTCTTATTGCGAAAGATGCCAAACTTTGCGAAAGAAGCTGACCTGGGCCAAGTCTGACTTCACTGTTCGATGATAAAAATAAATTGTAATCATGCTAGGAATGAGCAAAAATCTGTTGGGTATCATCTTGTTCAACCCAAACCCCACATTTCAAAGTCAAGCATAGGGAGAAGAATAACAACAAATAAATTCAAATTCTAAATAAGCAATACATACACTTTTGTTAACTGAGAATGACGTTAGGAAGGAGAATCCTCGATTTGATTCCAGCAAGCTTGTCAAAACAGTAATAACTAACTACTGACATAATTAACAAAAATGACTAGTTGGATCATCTGACAACCACAAAGCGCTGGCATTGGCATGCAAACCACATAATTGCGGAAAACAAAAACAGAAACAGCATGCCCATCAGCCAATGGACATTTGAAGTCAAACTATACTTGACTACAAGGCACATAACCATTTGCAAACTGTGGGTTTGTTGACAAGCTAAGAAAAAGAAAAATTGGAAATTCATACAGAAATACCTCTCTAAATAGGTAACAATGTGTAAACAACTGTATCTGAAAACAAAAGGCATAAAGCCTACCCATCTGGTTAGACGTGCAAACCAACTCCAAATAGTAAAGGGGTAGTCACAACTTACCTGGCTAGTTTCATCATGCACCTGATACTTTGGTAAGGACATTCTTCTTTCCTCCTGCAAATATTCAAACCATTAGCAGGTCTAACAATTGAGAATTTATCAGGTAAAACTGAAAGAAAGCATTCTTAACACAAACAACCTACCATGGACATTGCCTCATCATCCCAAACAAGATAGACTTCATTAACAGCTGGCTGGATGACAGGTGCCTTGTTTGCAATTACAGGGGGTGGTCCAATAGAAGGGCCACCAGTATTTGGACCAGAGGCATAAGAATGTGTATTGCCTTGTGTCCCAGATGCTATAAACAAATTGAAATGGGACATTACCATTTAGGGAGCAGCAAAATGCAAACTTAGATGGTATGATTGGTCCTAATAAAAGCAATTATAATAGAGTATGATCCTATGATAGCATGAAGGCTACCAAAGAAACCATCACACGCAATGAAAATGAACACTTTTTAAATCAACCATGACAAAAGTTAGACACAAGATCTGTTTTAATACCTTTTTTTCAAATAAAGAGGATCTATTATATTATAAATCAACAAGGGGCCACAATCAAACCTGAAGCACTCTGAGCAAGGTAGCCAGTTGTCACTGAAGTATTGACTCCCAAATGCACATTCATTGAACCTCTAACTTCTGCAGGCGAGCTTGGTAAGAGACTTGTCGAAGGAAAAGGAGCAGAAAATGTTGAACTTTGAGGCAGATTATTGTTAACAACAGGGAACAATGGTTGTGATACAGATGGTGAGGATGAGGGCAGTCCTGGAGGTGTTACTTGTGAAGGTATGAGTGCAGGTGTCATGGTTGATGGCACAGGAGGCCTCACATTTTGTACAGGAAATAGTGGCTGCTGGGTATATGTGATTGGGGCAGGAGGAGGAATTGAAACTGCAGGATGCTGTGGCAACCAATGTTGTGAACGAGGAGGAACCGGCCAACCAGCATGAGGAGCAGGTACAGCAGAATTATAACTGAAACCAAAAACCAACAAAAATATGATGAGAACTTAATCACGATTTTCCTCTGCACATAAATTGACACCATGAATCACTATATTTTCCAAATAATTCAAATGTAATAAAGCCATGATGGATGAATCTGTTGTTTACTTTTATGGGGACCCCATAACCTTTGATGAGGGGAAGATTCGATTAGTTTTGAAAGCTGAAGACACAGTTAGTCAGAAGTTTCACTTTTATACTTAGTCAGGGTATATGTCACAGATTTCAAATCTTCGAAACAGAATCATGAGAAAATTCAGGACAAACAGATAGTTCCATAGTTTAACTGGACCGAGAGTACAAGGACCTGACCTAGGATCAAAGATGATCTTCTATTCTTTACAAGATAACATCCAAAGTTTGAGTAGTAGCCATATTAGGATAAGCATGAAACACAGTTGTATGGTTAAAATCCTGGATTACTTGGTTTAATTAAAGCATATTACAGTTGTCATGAAAGGAGAACAACAAAAATATAGATGAAGAAAGTTGCATTTCGTTCATCACTTGCTGCCTTAAAATCAAATAAACACGATTAAACATCAATATCCTAATCTGGGTATAGTAGTCCACAAAACTCCTTCTCAACTAACCTATATTCTATTTTGAAAATACTTTTGTGAGATGAATGAAGCAAGAACAATTAAAAAGTGCTTCAAAATCGCAGTCATCCATGACACTAATGAACTCCATTTCAATGCTTGCAAAATGGTGAAATATAAACATAAAAGAACAGCATTAATCATGATAATGAAGAAAGAACTACATTTCAATGGTTGCAAATGGTGAAATATTAGTATAGAAGGATGTGGTAATCTGCTAATAGTAGAGAATAGAGAAGAAATACATTGGCTGCATTGCAGCAAGAGGTCGTGGAGGATATCCAGCACCCAATGGTCCTGGCACCATACCACCAACAAGCTGAGCTGATGGAATATCCACTTTAGCAGCTTTTGATGGATTCTCATCTTCTGCCAGTAAATATAATATCAGTGAGAAGTAAACCAAATTTACGTGATAAATACCACAACTTCTACAATTAAACTCTTAGTACAGTAACGGAAACTGCGAGAAGACTCAGAACTGATAAATATATATATATATATATATATATATATATATATATATATATATATATATAAAAAGAAGCTATCTGTATCATGGAAAAATTAGAATTCAACAGTACCTTTAACTTTACCAAAATTGCAAAAATACAAGATAAGAAAAATGACATAAGCTAGTTTATACTGAATAAAAAGCTCAGCCAATTTGCAAGTTGAGGGAATAAAAGAAAAAACTAAGCAAATAAAAAGGTGTAAAATCCCAAGTTTCAATTTCAGCAATGACGACAGAACTCTAAGATGAAAAGATATAAAACTTAACAAATCAATCAATTAACAGAAAGGTAATGATGATAGGCAAGCACATACAATCATTGACACAATGTAACTTATTGAAAACAACACCAGTCAACTTCCTTACCTTCTTCTCCATAGTGAGCAGCCAGAACATCAGGTGGGATTCCTTGCATTCCATATATTTCAATATCAGTTGATTCTCTTCCAGGTTTTGCATTGGGAACCCTGAACCAAATCCATCATATAGTCAGACAAGGTCACCTAAATCAACGTAGACCTCGTCAACAGCATAAACAGCAAAAAAACAATTCTGATACCTAAAATAAAATAAAAAATAACATAACATTCTCCTCAAGTCAATTTTCAGTCAGTCCCACATACACATATCGAAAACCCCACAAAAGAAAAGGTATTGAACAACAAGCAATGTACTGCAAGCAAGCTGGAATTTGTAATTCCAATAAACAAACATTTATAGCCGAACAGATCATGATTTTGAAAAATAAATCCCAATAATGAAAACTGATGAAACCCTAATTAATCAAAATTAATGATCATTGGTTCTAATTAATCGCATTCTCCGACTAGAACTAAAATATAAATAAAAAGGTAAGAGATTAAAAAAAAATGATAGACAGAGAGAGAGAGAAGGGAAAAAAAAGGAGCAGAGAGGCTTTTGGTTATTACTTGGTGATGGACTCTTTGTGCACCTGGAGGACGTGAATGGCCATGCCACCAGCGGTCGATAGCTTTTTATGGCAGACATGGCACTTGAAATGCTTGGCTTTCTGGTGCTGTACTAAAATCTTCTCGTCATCGAATTCCCTATCGCAGTAATAGCACCATACTTTTGACGCTGCTCTCTTCTTCTTCTTTCCCATTCTCTCCCAGAATTTAAATTTTCGCTTCTTTCTGCAGGAGCAGCTGATGATTCTTGTAGAATTTGGGCGGGGTTTTTTCTAGGGTTTCTAGGCCTTTTCTGCTTTCGTCTTCCGAATCTGTGTTTTTATTTATCGGGTCGGATCTCCTGATTCGATGTTATTGGCTATTGGGAATCTCAAAGACACCGGTTTCCTTCCCGCGTACGGTCCAATCTGTTTAATAACCTGTTTATATTTTAAAATTTATTTTTAATATTAATATATCTAAACCATCTAAAATTATAAAAATAATTTAATTTAAAATAAAAAATTTTATTTTTTTATTGAATACTTGTTATACGTCAAACTGCCTAATAAAAACGTTTCGTACTCTTTTTGTTTTTCGTTTTTATTAAGAAACGCGTTTTATTCGCAAGTTTTTCAGTCCGAGAAGAGAGAGAATCAAGGCAACAAACAGAGAAGATGACCCCCCAAATCAATCGGGAATTCTAAAAGGTAAAATAAAACATCACCTGGGTTTGAATTATTATTGTTATTATTATTTCTCATTTGACTTGGTGTTTTGATTTCACTTTCCGAAGCTGTTCTTGATTGTGGAGATTTTGGTTTAACCTGGCAACCTGATTTTCTTTTCTTTCTAAAATATTCTTTGTTTAACCCTTTTTTTTTATTAAAAAAAAAAACAGTATCTGTTAAATTTATTTAACTGGAAATTGAGCCGCTATTTTGCATCGAAGGAAATTAGGAATCATGGTTTTTTTTTCTTCAGCAATTGAGGTTTACGGAGAACAAAAAATGAAAATCTAGAGGACCTGAAGGGAAGAGGGAGATATGCCATTACTCCCTTTTTTTTTTTGTGTCCTTTTGCAAATGCAAATCGATTCTGTGTATGCATAGCTGGTCCTTGTACTTTGTCTTTCTTTTCATTGATGCAAAATGATCTATGTTGCCTGCAATTGAACAGGTTCTTGAAGTAACAGACTGAACCTAAAAGTAGCAGGACAGTCTTCAATGGGATATGTTGCTCTTACAGATGATCGTATAACAGATTGGAGAACTATAGTTGTCTTGCTTCACTCTACATGAGTACGAGTTTTGTTTTTTTTTCTGGTTATATCTGAAAGCATAAGTAATAGAGTAGTTGGATTGCAATGGATAACATCATCAGTGAGAGCCTGCTTCGTCGTAATTGGAGAAAAGTCGCATATGGAGGAATGCAGCCTGGGTTTGATGATAATCATACTGACGAGTCTTTTCTTGAAGATATGGTCATGAATGCTAATGTTGTTAAGCGGGACATTCTGAAGGTGATGCAAGACTCAGTTTCTATCTCTCAGTATCTGTGCATTGTTACTCTTGTCAGCTTGGTTTGGGCTCACACCCTTCAATCAACCCTTGATGAAAATTCCCTCTTGCTCCTTGATGCAAGCCTTTTTGGATCAGGTTTTTTAGTTCTTCTTTTAACCAAAGAAATGCGTTCCTTGAATCTACTCTTCCATTATATCCTCAATATCTCTTTTTTCACAACTGGGTTATACATGTTGGCTCCTATTTATCACCCTCTCACAAGGTCGATAAGCTCGGACTCCATCTGGGCAGTTACTGTTACACTTGTCATACTTCATCTCTTCCTGCATGACTATTCAGGATCGACCATTAAAGCTCCTGTGGTCCTAAAAAACCCAAGCTTAACCAGTTGTGTATCTTTAAATGCTTCTGTTGTCGCTTCAGTTTTTATTGCGTCTCGCCTTCCATCAAGGCTGCATGTGTTTGCCATCATGCTATTTTCCTTGCAAGTCTTCCTTTTTGCTCCATTTGTCACTTACTGTATCAAGAAATTCTCCTTCCGCTTGCACCTTGTGTTTTCTTTTGGGTTGATGGCCGTGACCCTGGCTCTGGTTTATACACTGCACCACTTACTTTTCATGCTACTGCTTGGTTTCTTGGTGTTTATAAGTGTTGTCTGTCCTTATTGGCTCATAAGAATTCAGGAATACAAGTTTGAGATCAATGGCCCTTGGGATGAGGCTAAGCTTTGTTTCAATGTAACAGATTGAGATTCTTTGATCTCTGGATGGGATTGATTGGAAAGCAATGAGATTAAATTGCTCATGAAAAAGGGGACTTGGTTCACTGTTTGTTTTGCAGGACGGTTGGTTCATAATATGTAGGGGAATTATTGTGGAATTGTTGAGGGATTAAATGTTTGAGGTTTGATCATTAGTCAGGTGTGATAGCAGTCCAGTTTCTAATTTAGTCTCATCAAGGATGTTCATGCAGAGTTAACCTCAGAAGTGTTCTGCTTCTCAAATCACACACACTCAACAATGCTGCTGTGTTGCCAGCATCTTTTGATGCGCTAATTTTTTCACAGTTAAATCATTGAGGATCGATCCTCTGTATTCTGGAGCCTTTCAGTTGATTATGCATGGTTTAAAGCTGTAAACCCCAACTCCTTTTGCAAACGCGAGACTGAGTATTTTGGAGTTAGGGTTATGGAGTTACAATCATTGTATTTTGCAACGAATGGGCTTTATTTCGGTGAATGGAGTCATTTCAGTTCTCTGAATCTCTCCATGAAAGTTTGCTAGTGCTAGAACTTGGAAGCATGATTCGGAAAACTAGTAGTGCGGCTAGTGCCCACTGCAGGCAGGCAAGATTGTGCCATAGCCAGGAATTATTTAAAACATGGCAGAATGCCAATACAACTATTCATCGTTGCATGGCTAATTACTGGCCATTTATCCGCGATACGTTGCAAGTGTGATTCTAAATTACTTTTTAATATAAAAGAAGAATATGCTGGTATTAAGAAAGTATTTTCTTGCATCTTTAAAAAATTTAATTGGAAATTAAAAAAATGATATGTACTTTAATGAAATAAAAAAAATTACATGAACTAATAAACAAAACAAATTTTCTTTTATCAAAATTTTTATTTTTTAAACAAAAACTTATCATAAACTCTAAAATAAAATATTCTTCTTCCTGGATTATTTACAGCTGTTTTTTTAAATATTGTTTTTATTAAAAATATATTAAAAAAATATTTTTAATATAGCACATGAAAAATAATTTAAAAAATATTAATTTAAAAAATAAAAAAAAATTAATTTTTTAAAATATTTTTAAAACTTCAATACTATCACTCAAACATTTCATACGTCGGCCACGTGTTAAGGCTAAAAGAGCATGGGACGCAAGGTCCACGTTTCTAGAGCAGAAGGGCTAGATAAATAATAATAATAATAATAATAATAAAAAACAAGTAAAGGGAAAACATTTAAAAAAATAAAAAATTAAGAGTAAAGAGATGAAATGATGCCAATAATCATATAATATATTGATAAACTCAGTGAGTGAAAGTCGGAAGAGAAGGACACCAATTTCGTGCAACTCGAGTTGTAAGAAGCTTCCTCCAGCCCATACCCATGTGTCATGCTATTATGTTTGCTGGAGTGTATGAGAAGGTGCTCCCACTTACTTTTTAAAATAATATTTTTATATTAGAATATTAAAATGATACAAAAACATATATATATATATATATATAAAAAATAAAATATATAAAGTGCTCGTGCTCGCGCTTCCTCGCCAGACATGCTAGATGCTCTCTAAAAGTCTGATGCTCTCCACGCGATTTCTTGCGCACAACAGCAACAGCAGCCAAATAAGAGAAACCAAACTACCTAGCCACACTCCCCTCCCTCATCGAAACATAACTATCAAACCCACTCCTCTCTTTCGATCTTCCAAACCTTCTTCTCCACCTAAACCCCTCTCCTAACGAAATGCACCCCTCTCTATCTAACAGTCATGGCAGTTGCTGGTTAGGGAGATACATGTAAAAAGAAATCCTCTACCTCTCTCTGATTCTACAGCAACAATAGCGACCTCCTTGAACAGCAGGGTTCTTGGATCCATCACCACCATCAGAACTTCTCATATCAGGCGTTCTAGATTTTTGGTTCAATCTACACTTTAAACCCTGGGGTAATGAAATCGAAAATCCCTCCTTTTTATTGCTGAGATCTTTTTTGTTGTTGTTAAAGCTTTGTCGTGTGAAGATATCGAAGGTTGGACTTCGATCTTGCTTAAAGATGATAGTTTGATGGGTTTTCGTGAATATTTAAAAGTATAAGTGGCTGCTTCTTAATTTTGATTTCAACTCTTAATCACATTACCTTTCTCTTAAACCGAACAATTTTTAAAGATTTCTCTAACTTCTCTTACAGCCAACGTTGTTTCAATCAAATAATTGGAAACTTGGCTTTTGCTTCTTCTTTCTTTCCTGGGGTTTTTCCGGCTCTGATTTTGAGTTATAAGGCTTTGATTTCTCTAGTCATTCATTATTTTCATCTGGGATTTTCGTGTTTGATTTTTATTTAATTTGATTTGAACTGACAGTTGGAAAATGAGATTGAAATCTGTATTGTGTTTTGTTTGTTTTTGAGAAGTCAGTTGAAAAGGAGGAAACCTGATTTTTCTTTTGGTTCTCTTTTTCTCAACTTATTGGGTTTTGCAATTTTATTTTGCAGATTTTGCTAACTGAGATGAGCATGGGTTCAGAGCTGAATGAAACAGTTGAGGATGTGACTGAAAATCGGTAGTTTTTAGTGAATTTATGTGAATTACAAAGCACTAGAGATCACTATTTAAAAAAAATTAAGTGAATTTTTTTTTAAATTAAATTGATGGTGATTGTGGTGTGACACAGGTGCTTTCCTGCTGTGGAGAATAAGGGGAAAGTTCCGAAAAGAATTCACAAGTCTGAGAGGGAGAAACTGAAGCGTGAGCAATTGAATGAGCTCTTTCTTGAGTTAGCCTCTGCTCTTGGTAAATTCAATGGTTTTTTTTTTCTTACGATGATTTTTGTATTCATCGAAAATTGGATTAATCTTTTAGAATTTTCTTTTCTTGAACAGAATTGAGTCAGCCAAATAATGGGAAGGCTTCTATGTTGTGTGAAACAACTCGATTATTAAAGGATTTGCATACGCAGATTGAATCCCTCAAGAAGGAAAATGTAGCTCTCTTATCTGAATTTCACTATGTAACTGTCGAGAAAAATGAGCTGAGGGAGGAGAGTTCTGCCTTGGAACATCAAATTGGGAAACTGCACAGTGAACTTGAAATGAGAGCGGCTTCACAATCAAAGCCTGATCTAAATGTGCCTCCTCCTGAATTTCTGCAACCACCACATTTTCCAGTAGACTCTTTCAGGTTGCCTGCTGTGGATGCTGTTGCATTGCAGCAGACATCGACTGTCTTTGTGGTTCCCATCAGTCCTGATCACGTGCAAGGTTTTCCAATGGCTACCTCGAATGTGAGCAAACCACATCCTAGATATCCAACCGCAGCTGATTCTTGGCCGTCTCAGCTTCTTAGGGAGCAGCAAATTGGCAGGAAGGAAGTGTAATGGTAGGGATAGCAGTATGTGTAATCCTGGGGAATGAGACCATCCCCAACCTGTAAAAAGGTGCTAAAGGGCAGTAATTTACAGTAGCCTCATTATTGATGTCCTTTTGGAGAGTTGCCCATGATCTAATGTCTGTTTAGTTTTGGCTATTTTATGCTGTTCTTTCTTGTCTCTTGGTAGCATTGGGCCGATTTACATTAGTTTTTTCCTGCGTACTTTAATTTTAGCACAGGTGTTGATATTGGCTCGTTGCATTAGATGAATTGCTCACGGATGATATGATCAGCACTTCATCATGCGATGTTAAAAGAAAGCATGGCATCTCAAATCTTTTGAATAATAAGACGACCCCACGGCCCACAGTAATGTTGGCAGCAAGTTTGTGGATTTTATTTGAGGAGAATGATTGATGGCGGTGGTATTTGTATATGTCTGACCTTCTAGTGATAAATGTTCATATGCTCTGCCAAATGATATGCCTGGAAACATAGCTGTGGCTGCTATTTGACACCACCAAATCTGTGATAACTGATCACAGCTGCTTTTTGAAAGAAATTAGGGTTCTAATAACCTCCTCGCTTGGTTATTGCGAATGGATGATGATTGTTGAAGGGAACGAGGTATTTTTAGGTTTAATTGCTGATATTATTGACAAGCATTCCAGAGAAGCCTTAAATTATTGGCAATAAAGCAAAATTATTGTTGTATTAGTATTTAATACCCTTCATGGTGTAATTGATTATAAAAAAAAAGTAGAGTGGATAATATATATAAGAAATATTATGATTGTTTTTTGAAGTATTTTTTGTTTGAAAATATATTAAAATAATATATTTTTATATTTTTTTAAAATTTATTTTTAATATTAATATATTAAAATAATAAAAAAAATAATTTTAAGTAAACAAAAGTTTTTAAATTCTTGTGGGGCTGCATTTTCACTATCATGGTGTTTAGTAATTAGTAATGTGATAATAATTATTTTTTAAAATATTATTTTTTAAATATTTTTAAATAATTTTTACATTATTATATCAAAATATTAAAAAAATATTAAAAAAATCAATTTTTTTTCTTGAAAAGTGTGACCACACGCTAAAACAAACTGTCACCTACAAGCATCTCCATCCACACTCTCATTTCTCCCTTCTATAGCAACTAAACTTTCTGTGCAAGCAGCCAACTTCAACGTGTCAAGGAGACCTCCAAGATGAAGATGTTTAATTTCTTGTGTTGTCCATTTTTATCTTCAATAAAAGCACTGCCATTTTTCCAGAAACCCAACAAGGTACGAAAATTTAAATGGGTTCCATTGTTGTTTTCCTCCACTCTTTTATTCCCTTCTTGTCGTCGAACGTCCAAACGTCAGACCACCCCTTTGAAGAACGATTATAACAAACAACAATAGCTAAAGAATCATTCAAAACTGTAACAAAAAAGGAACACTCCAGCATCATCTGTGATTGTAGAATTTTTTTTATTCTGTCACTGATATTGTTTTGAACACTCCAGCATGCAGATCAGATCATCAAATGACAGAACACAGTTAAATTGGTCGTCTAGGGGTGACAAGCCCGAAGGAATGGAGATCCATCGTAAGATGAGGGTCCGCACCCAGCCAATAACACTCACCATTCAAGCAAGCAACATATCTAATTAATGTCACAGCCCTTGAAATCAATTGGCATGATAGCAAGAATCTGTGCTTAGACTATACACCCCAACTTTCCGAAATGACTCATCGTGGGTGGGTCGATAAAGAAAATTATCAAATCTTGACTACTTTAAAATCATTATATTTGGAATCAAAGCCAAATCCAATTGATGGGGAATCTCCAAGGTTGTAAATATATTATACCAGTGAACAATGATATTTAATAAAAAAAATATAAAATATAAAATATAAAAAGTTGTTTAAAAAAAGCCTAGAATATATATAATTTTAAATTTTAAATAAGCAGGTTTTAGATGTTTTTTTTATTGGTAAATATTGTTATAAGATGTTATGTGATATTGTGTCAATTAAAACTAGTTATTTGTTGCTTGGTAGACCATCGACTTTCACCTTTCTTTTAAAGATTCACTTATGACCTAATGGTTTACTTCCGGAAGAAAGATATACTTATTCTAATTTATAATTATTCATAACAGATTCAAATTTACTATTGACCATCTCCTTTCAATAGAAAATTTTCGGATATGACATTGTCTTAAAGTAGGTTTGAAGTTTATTTTTAACAAAAATGTTAAAAATTTAGGACTAAATATTTTGATCTTTTTTTCTTTCTGCTCCCTCTAAAATCAACTTTATCGTCTTTTAATTGATCATGATTCCTTGAACTAGCCTCAATCATTCTCTTAAGTGAACGATTCTCTCGTGATTCATTATGTGGAAACACATCTTCAAAGAGTGTAACATTCATTTATTTCATTATAGTATTAGGATAAATATCCTCAATACTTGACTTATGTACAAGAAATTGATATACATTATTATTGTATGCATATCCAATAAGTGTATAATCCATAGTTTTTGGTTATATCTTTACCTTTTTAGGATCATATATTTCTATATTTGCAAGACATCTCCACACTTTAAAGTATCTGTAGGAAGGTTTTTTTACCTCTCTACAATTCATATGGTATTTTTTTCTAACTTTTATAAGGCATTTTGTCAAGTATATAATTAACAGTTAAAATTGTCTCTCCCCACAAGTTATGAGGTGATCTTGAACTTATCAATATGACATTCATCATTTAGTTTTTTACATTCCACAACACCATTTTTTATGGTGAATAAAGAGTAGTGAGTTGTTGGATAATACCATTATGGGAATATAATTAACCAAATGATGCTTCATATTCTCCACCTTTATCATTTCTTATTGCCTTTACTTTTTTGTTAAGTTGATTTTAAACTTCATTATTGTAATGTTTAAACATTTTAAGAGCTTCTTCTTTGCTTCTAAACAAATAAATATAATAATACCTTGTATAATTATCTATAAAAATAATATAATACTTTTTTTCATCTCTGGTTTGCATAAATTTTAAATCAATAATATTCGATTGAACTAAGTCTAGAGGTTCACTAATTTCTTCAATTATTTGAAAAAAAAGTTTTATGAATTCTAATTTTACATAAATTTCACATTTATGATTTTTCTCATAAATTATACTTGGTAATAATTAATGATTGATTTATTTGCATAAAATTTTAATTCATATGACCTAACCTACTATACCACATATCACAAGACTCAAGTAAATAAGAAGAAGGGGCAATCTTATTATTATTCTCATCATTGGTTAAATGGTTATTTTAATTATTTTATACTTGGTCTATTTATTATCATTTTTTTTCTTATCTTTATTTCTTCGTAATAGTTTTTTTTAGTTTCTCTTTTTTTTTCTTTATACTTTTTTTTTGAAAAAAATACTATTTTTTATTCTTTACGCTTGAAATATTTATCACTCTGCACTTTGTCTATTTATATCTTTTTTTTTGTTTTTATCTTCATTCTTTTGTAATTGGTTTTTTATTTTATTTTTATTTTTTCTTTACACTTTTATTTGAAAAATTATTTGACAAAGACTAAGAAAAATGTGTTTCATTGTAGTAATTGTAACATTGTCTTATTTTTCTACTACGTTAAAAATTAGTTTGAGATCTTACATGTTTTTATTACTATATATGATTTTTATTACATTTTATTATATGTAAGTATCAACTTTTTTATTCACATTAATATATATTTTTTACTCAATGTCAAAAAAATACCTTCATAACACTTACATATTAATTCCTTTTCGTTTGAAAAAAATTATTCAACTTATAACTAGGTGAGTTGAATAGACACATTAACACTTATTTATTTATTTATTAGCACAAATAGTTCTTGATTTATTTAATTAAATACATGCATAAGCTTTTTTTATTTATAATTAGAATTTGTTTTGTAAAAAAAATGCATTTGAAAAGCTTGCATTTTTTCTTTGCCAAAAAACAACTATCTAACCAGTGACGAAGAGTGGATCAAATAACTAGTTAAAAAAAACACTAAAAGCCCTCAGTCTTTTATTGTTCACCAAGACATATATTATTGTGGATTGAAACAGTATAAAAATGATTAAGCATGCAAAACGGGGGTAAGATTGTCTTTTCCATAAGATACATTTGCATTAGAAAAAATAATTGGGGACAAAATCGTATGTTCAATGTTTTTTTGCTATAGTATAAATACTAATTTGCCCTTCAAGGCACACAATTTAAATTTTTAGGTGGGGGGTTCCTCGTCTTTTTTTATTAAAAAAAACAAATAGTCAAGTTACAGTCATTCCTTTGTGAGGGGAAAATAATATACATGTATTGAGAGGCTTCTTCATCTTTTTTTTAATAGTAAAAATACAAATTTACCCTTGGATTTTGAAAAAAAACTAAGGCTGCATGCAAGGTTTGTTTTTTTGTCTTCTTCATATGGTTTTGTTATAAATCTCAAGTGGGGTCGGGGTAATTGAGTATGTATATGTGCCTTCCAAAGGGCACGGGTGGTGCCCACAAGCACGCGCCAAAAAAGAGAAAAGAAAATAGTAAATGGGTTTTCACCCTGTTTTGACTAGATTTTCCCCGGGTTAACCGAAACATGGGTCAACCCGGGTTTTTGATCGTCTTACACTTGATCAATTCTCCCCCAATTTCTTTTAAAACTTGGTCTGGTCTAAGTTAAGGGTCATGGGTCAACCTAGGGGTGAGCAAAAAAACCAAAAAACCGATTAAACCAAAAAAACAAACCGTGAAAAAAAACCATTTAAAATTTTAAAAAGACCGACCGATTCGATTCGGTTTCAGTTTTATAAGTCTGAAACCGAAAAAACCGAACCCAAACCGAAAAAACCGAGCCAAACCGGTTTTTGTCAAAAAAAAACTGAATCGAACCAAAACCAGTCGGTTTAAATCGGTTTCGGTTTTTTTATATAAAAAAATTTCAATTCGGTTACTTTTTTCTGATAAAAACCGAATCGAACCGAAAATGATCACTCCTAAATCAACCTGTCGGGTCAAGCCAAGTTTTAAAATAGTAACTTTCTAGATGCGATACTTCCAATTTAGTCAGTACCTAGGGTCACGAGGTTAAAAAATTTACACAAGTTGATGTTGTTTTCTTTCCCAATTATAACTTTTGAAGTTGTTCATTTAAAAAAAAAGCTTTGTTATTTTCTTAAGTTTTCTTTTAAATTAGGTTATTCATATCTCATTATCTAGGTGAGAGGTTTATTCGGGTAATTCAAATTCATTTTGAAATAGTTTTTTTTATCCTTTTTTATTTTGTTTTTTAAAATTCAATTTTTTTAAAAAATTAAACTTTTTTTTATTGAATTATCC